>OY992530.1:230031864-231313490 GCA_963921185.1 Dasysyrphus tricinctus | reverse complement strand
TCCTTCCCAAAATCTGACAAGTGTTGCCAGCGTTGCAAGGATTTTTGAAAGTTAACTTAAAATAAGTGTTATTAGTGAAGGTTGGTTTTAGTCACCCCCTCCCGTTAGTGTGGAGAGGGGGAAAAGGGGGAACAGAAGGAAGGGGTATAACATGGTCTTGAAGCCGAGCCCAACTAATCGATATCCCTATCTATGGCCAAGATTACCCCATTTATGAGAAAATGCTATAAAACGTATTAACACACCTCCCTTCGCACATGGAATATAGTAGAAGGTAAACGAATAATAGTTTCCTATGTTTGTAAGTGTGATAAATCCAACGAGACGTCTCGCTGATTCGCTTGATGCTTAGTTCTCGATCTAAAGGCCAATGTATAAAATATTGGAATTTAATTGTGGTTCATTAGCAACCTCCCTCCTCCAAATCTGACAGTGATTCCATCTTAGCAATATTTTTTAGAAGTTATCTTAGGACATCAACTTTTATCAAACAATAACTCAATCCGTCAGGTTGAAAGGAGAGTTAGTTTTACTTATAGACTCCCTCTAGTAGGGTTGCAACCCTCTTCTAACTGCACTTTGACAGTGTTGCCAAAATGGCAACACTTCTTAAAATGCACCTTAGGACATGTTCTTATAGTATACTGAAGCTTAACCCGTCAGGTCAAATTGGTAGGTAGATCCTCGTAACATGAAGTAACGTTTGGGGGTCTTTGACCACTCGACCTGATTAATAGTTAGCGGTACTCATATCGAGGGGCCATTTCACTAGTTTTTGTACAATTTTGCTAATTTAATGGCTGATCTGACTGGACTATTGTTTGGTTTGATTAAACAAGAGCACTTGATCAAAGCACTTCTCCTCGGAGCAGGTCCTCTGCTTTTTTATGAATAAAGCTTTTGAATACTCAAGTTCTCATAACAACGCTCAAGCTTTTCTTTTTATATATGATGAACTTGTTCTGAGCAAATGCTCTGAGAAAATGCTCCGTTTTCTTCCCATTATCCCTTGTTTGGCCTTTTAAGTCAGTACTGCTGCTTAAAGTAACGAATTAACTTCTTGTGGTTTATTTAATTTAGTTCCTTTTCATTTTTTTTTTTTTTGTTGGAACAATATTCAAAATACTAAGACTTTTGTAGATGCTTAAGATGCTATGGGATTTTTACGTTGGACATCCTTTTCTTTAAAATTTAAGACATTGGCGAAGCTTTAAAAAAAGAAAAAATAATTTAAATAAAATCTTTGAAGAAGTTCTGGAATTCAAACCCAATCGGTCAAGGGTAATGTGTGTGTGTGGGGTTGTCTTCAAGAAACATTCATTGGCATCTTTATACTTCATAGACATCATATAGTTGCCAAAATAGCAAACAAGAAAACATCCTCTCCATTTGCAAATGAACATTGGCTTAGTTTGTATGAAAAAAAAATATATTTTGACAAAAAGAAAAAAAAAATGAACGCATGAGACAAAAGACGAACAGCACAAAAAAAATCCCAAAACTTTTTAACTTCAAAACTCATTGAACGGAAGGCGTTATAAAGCTATTAAAAAAAAAATTACCAATAAATCAAACCCGCAATTGGGTTTGCGTTAGCTTGCTGCCAAAACTATGTATCTAATAGAACTTTTTTGATTTTTGTTTTAAATTCTTTTATTATACATTTTCTGGCAGAAATTCATTTTGATAATATATGACATTGGAAAAAAATATATTTTCTTTTTATGCCATTCTGCATCCTTTCACATCTTGCATTTATGAAGCATTTCTTTTTATTATTTTATAAATTAATTCAAGAGAAGATGTGGCGGCAGGGATTATATTGTAATAGTTCAACACATCCAAAGTCTAATTAGTCATTTTTAGAGTGCACATGGGCAGTGAATATTTATGTGATTCGCAGCAAAAAAAAAAAAAAAAGAGGGATTTTTATAATAAGAACCAAAATCACTCCTACGAAAAAGCTCAATTTTATTGCAACGATAATTTAGGCAAATAACCATATAGTGATGATGAAGGAAGGCATGTCGAGATGTTTTAAAGTGAGGATATAAAAGTACATTGCTGTGCAAAAAATTGTAGCAAACAACAAATTCTACTACACAATCAAGTGTGTTTTCGATATTGGTTATTCGAGGGTAGATTAATATATTTCTCGACCCGAGAAGAACTAAAGTCAGTTTTCACAAAACTTTGAAAATAGGCCAAATTTAATAAAACAAAAAATAGAAGTCCTAGCTCCATTGGGAGTGCTCGGACTGAAGCGGGGTGTTTTTTCAGAAGTTCTTACCCCAAAAAATCGATTTAACATAATGTTTGTAGGTACATAGCAAAGAGCTGCATGAATCCATCCATTCGCAATTCTGAATCATTCGCAAAAATACGAGCCTTTTGACAGTCTCACATTCATGGAAATGAAACGAATGTGAATCATATTCATTTCTTTCTAGGGCTCATTGTACGTTACACAACCGAATTCGAATCGTTATCTAGCTTGCATTCATGAATCTCTGAATGTTTGAGGGGCTCACACTCAAACCATGCAATGAATCAGGTGATTCATAACAGCATTGAAATTTATGAGTGGCTCATAAGTTGTAAGTGGCTCACAAAACATAACATGTTCTCTACACATACAATAATTTCATAGCATTAAATAGAAAAAAGTGCAAAGAATGAAAAAAGAGGGCGCATGCGCTTATCACAAACCATCTGTCGCATCCGTTTTGGTCTCTTGAAAACTCTTGGTTTTGTAGCAGCTCACAATGCAATATAATGAATCATGTTGAAGTGAATCATTTTCTCAAACGAATGAGAGCTCCATTCAGATTCGTTTATGAAAAGCAATACAATGCAAGTGTAGATTGGAAATGAATATGAATGTGTCTGAATACTGTGTAAGGCAATGAATTTTGTGAGTGGCTCGTTAAACGAGCTACTTGCTGCAGTTCTCTGGTACATAGGTGTTGTTGAATTCTTGCTTATTTTTTCAACAAATTTCGAATGGATTGCAATGTCAGTATGCCATGAGTGTCAAGTTAGCAAAGCAACTTTGACGAATAGAAAAATGAGCTGGCCGTTAAGAATAATTTTCATTTATGCTAATAGAAAACAAATCACCCGAAATTACATAGAAAACATCGTAGACAAAATTGAATTTTTCACAACTGATTAAAGACTAATTAATGGCAAATTATCAAGGAATAACATACTAAGTTTTGGAAGGTTTTACCACTTTTCGAAAAAAAACATAGAAAACATAGAACGACAAATTCAAAACTAATACAAATAATTAACGGCTAGTTAATGGTAAACCATCCAGTAGAAAAAGTTGTTACCCCATTTTCAGGAAGTACTTTGCCAACTTGATGTCAAGCTACCACAGAACTAAAAAAACATAGAAAACATATCACGACAAATTTCAAATTGGCACATCTCATTAAGGACTAGTTAGTGGCAAACTATTAAGCCATAAACAGTTCGGTACTAGCAGTTTTAATTTATTCTTCGTTAGCTTCATATCAAGATAGCAAAGCACCACATTAGCTTTGCTTACTTGATATGAAGCTTACGAATACAAAAAAAACATAGAAAACATGGCACAACTGAATTCAATTTTTCACAACTATTTAATGACTAATTAACGGCAAATTATTAAGCCATAAAACATTAAGTATAAGAAGTTTTTCACGCTTGTTGTGAAGTTGTGTCAAGTTAGCAAAGCACCCAAAAAACATAGAAAATATTGAACGACATCGAAATTGTCACAACTAATTAACGATTAATTAAGGGCAGATTATTCACTTACCCATTTTTCGATTTATGAAAGTGGCTTTGCTAACTTGACACTCGTAGAAAACAAATCACCCAAAAATACATAGAAAACATCGCACGACAAATATTAATTTATCACAACTAACTAACGACTTGTTAACGGTAAATTATCAATGAATAAAATATTGAGTCTTTTAAGTTTTTACCACTGGTCGAAAAAAGAACATAGAACGACAAATTCGAGACTGTCACAAGTAATTAACGACAAATAATCCACCTACTACTTCACATCAAGTTAGCAAAGCATACAAAAAACATAGAAAACATTGCACGATCAAATTGAATTTGTCACAACTAATTAACGACTAATTGACGGCAAATTATTAAGCCACAAACCATCAGGTATAAGAAGTTTTTACTGATTTTGACACCCAACAAATCATAGAAAACATTGAACCACAAATTCGAAATTATCACAACTAATTAACGAAAAAATTATCCACCTACCCATTTTTCGATCCGTGAGAGTTGCTTTGCTAACTTGATATCAAGTTAGCAAAGCTCCCAAAAAACATAGAAAACATTGCACGATCAAATTGAATCTGTTACAACTAATTAACGACTAATTAACGGCAAATTATTAAGCAATAAACCATCAGGTATAAGAAGTTTTTACTGATTTTCGACAGGTTGCTTTGCTAACTTGATATCAAGTTGGCAAAGCATTCAAATCATAGAAATCATTGAACGACAAATTCGAAATTATCACAACTAATTAACGACTAATTAACGGCAAATTATCCGCCAGCTAATTTTCGATTCGTCAAAGTTGCTTTTCTAACTTGACACTCATCTGTATGCCTGTTCTTTTCGATAACTTGAAATTTGTACAAGAGTTTCGCAAAACTTGGTTATATAGAAAATTGTTAGGAGACGGACACAATGCCTAAATTCTGAATCCTGAAGTCCCAAAATCCTTAAAATCCAGAATCCTGAAAATCTAAAATTCAGAAAAACTAGAATCCCGAAAACCAACAATCCCAAAAGCACAGAATGCCGAAAACCCACAATCCCGAAAACACACAATACCGAAAACCCCAGATCGCTGGGTTTTCGGGATTTTGGGTTTTCGGTTTTCCCCAAAATATTTTTGACAGAAAACTATGAAAATTTGTAGGAAACTTCAATTCACAAAAAAACACTCACAGTTTGAGATGAAACTTTAATAATTTTGTACCCTTAAACTCGAAGCCCCCTAGGGACAGAAAAAAAACAACACACTGAAATTTAGAAAAAAAATATTGCACAGCACTGTATTATAAAACATAAATAAATAGAAACATTTTTGAATATAAAGAAACGGTCTCAGCAAAATTGTTTGAAAAATGAGCAAGAAAACGTTGCGAATAAATCACACAGCCAGTGGATGTGGGTGGTGATAGTTGCTCGGTATTGTGGAATTAAAATATGTTGGACATTTCGGTTACAATTATTATTCTTCTTCCCGAAGCTATGCTGCTGACTTGATTTAGACTTTTTTGTTGTTGTTGTTGCTGTCGTTTGTTTCAATAAATTGCAGGATTTGCATTTTCGTTGTCTCTCTAAATAAGGATGTTGGATTTTGGTGTGCCAAAAATATTAAATAAATAGAACGAAAAGTTGACGATTCATATATGTATGTCTATGCAAATGCAATGAATTTAACAAAACAATTTATGAAAAATAGTAAAAATAGGCAAATGATTTACAACAACTACAACATTTAGATTATTTGAAAAAGTCTAAAAAAGCTTTTTTTAGTTGGTTTATATGGTCACAAATGTCCTGAAATTTCAAACAAGTAAGCAAAACTAGGTTTTGTTTCCCCATGTAACTTGAGAGCAAATTGTAGGAAATTTTAAGCTACCGAAGCCAACAAACTTGTTAACAAAAAAGTCACCGATTCTCCTTAAAATAATCTGTGATAACCATATGAAGGATTTAACCCGATATGGAGAAAATATATCTAAGTTCAGTAAGTCCTTAAGAAACAAGGCAAATTTTTTGACTGAAAATAGGCAAAAGCTCAGTCCAAAAGTTTTTAAAGTTTTTAAAGATCACAGTGGAATTTTTAACAATTCGAGTCACTTAAGTGAGTTACTGGATGCCAGAAAGCTTAGTATAGAGATGACTTGAAGCAGCGATGTTGGGACCGTAAGAGATGGAATACTGCCGCGTTAAAGGCTACGACCCTTCATGGATTGGGAGCCGGATTGTTAAGTGAGCCACTTTCTAAGCCCGACCATTCATTTTGAATTTATAATTCACGTTTATATGAACCACAGGGAAGGCTGTAATAATTCCCTACTAAGGTTAGGCCCACTTTTTCTGTACTAAGTTAAGCTAAAGTTAAAATACATGCTGTTCTCAACTCATTCTGACAGACCTCCCGACACCACTTAAGCCCGAAAGAGGAATTAGCTTTTAGCTATTAAGAGCATCCGGCCAAAACCGAGTCCTCACATAAGTGCTAAAAGTGACTGTCTATAGACATGTCTTAATCTATTGCATTATTATTTCTATTATAAAAGAGTCCCACAACAACGCAAGGTGTTTTGTTTTGCACAATGGGCAGCTTTCCTACTCCTTCGTAGTGCAACAGGGTGTGAGACAAGGGGATGTTCTATCGCCAATTCTCTTCCTGCTGGCGATGGACGACGTATTGACGGCCAGTGTTGGTACAGCTGAGCGACAGGGCATTCAATGGAGACCGTTCGAAAGGCTCAGTCATTTAGACTATGCCGATGACATATGTCTACTGGCAAATAACATCAGTGGGCTGAACGGGATGTGCCAAACACGGCAAGTGAAGGGAGAGTCGAGTGGTCTAAGAATAAACAGCAAAAAGACAAAAATAATGCTCACAGGCCACTCCACACAGCAGCGTATTATTCTACAGGAGACGCCAGTTGAAGTAGTCGAACAGTTCAACTACCTTGGCAGTATTGTGTCTACAAACGATGGTACGGATCTGGACGTTAATAGTAGAATAAATAAAGCTCGTGCTGCCTTCGGTCCTCTGTCCCCAATCTGGAAATCAAGTCAAATCTCCTTACGCACTAAGTTGAGATTCTTCGAATCCAATGTCAAATCCGTGCTGTTATACGCTTGTGATACCTGGAAAGTCACGTCTATCATTTCGAAGAAATTGCAGGCTTTTGTGAATCGCTGTCTTCGCCACATCCTAAAGATTCGCTGGCCACAAATAATATCAAATGAGGAATTGTGGCGCAGGACAAGTCAAGAGCGGCTGGACGTCGACATAAAAAAGCGTAAATGGCGTTGGATTTGTCACTCACTGAGGAAACCAAACGATGAAATTGCAAAGCAGTCCTTTGAATGGAATCCTCAGGGTGCACGGCGGGTTGGAAGACCAAGAACAACATGGAAATCAACTGTTTTAGCGGAAACAGAATCCCAGAGAAAGACATGGCCACAGCTAAAGTACCTTGCAGCAGACCGTGAAGGATGGAGACGTTTTGTTGAAGCCCTATGCCCAGCCGGGGTTACAGGACACGATGATGATGCGGGAAAACTCATGAAGAAGATGATGGAATTAGGACTCACATCGGCAGTATAAAGAGTAGGGGACATCTCGGAAAGGCAGTACGGCTCCACGAAAGATCGGATCGGAGTTATCAAAGAAGTAGGGAAGGCCACCCAACTCGATATGGGTTATTGTTTTGCTGCCAACCCTGGATGCACGAAACACTTTCAACTCAGTGAGGTGGAGTGGCATGCTGAAAACCCTCACCAAAAGATTCAACATTCCATCCTATCTCTACCTGGTAGTGGAGCTGCTCTATGAAACCACAGAGGGTCCACGAAAGAAGAAAATAACTTCTGGAGCCGTTCAAGGGTCCAAGGCTTTTATGTTAAGACCACATCCATATACCCTTTACGATGACATCCTCCGAATAGATATGCACGAGGACACCTTCCTGGCAGGATATGACGATGCCTCGGTCAAAATACATCGAAAACGAGCAATGGAAGCTCGTCCCGGAGTAAACAAAGATTTCAGAAGAGGATTAAGACCCTTGTTTAGTTAAGATGTAAGTAGTTTATTAAAATCATTTTCCGGCCTGGAGAGTTGAACAGGGTCAATTGCTCGAATTCAAGAAGGCAAACCATATCGTGTTTCCTGAAATCAATCAGGAATGGAAGAGGGTATTAGGAAAACTTTAGAAATTAAAAGTTTTACAGGAGTTCCACGGTTGTCCATAATTGACACATGGGTGTGAGAGACGACATAACAAGGAATGTAAGGAATTGTATAGTTTGCCACCATCTAAGCCAGAGAATGAAAATTCATGATGTCTGAACGAATAGTGATTACTTCACCGTTGGAAATGATCTGATCCAAAAACGTTTCAGCGACGTCATAGTTGATATTAGTAAAAAGCTCCAGGCTGCTAACAAAAGATTAGCCAAAGCCTACAATCTGCATCGACGAGATGTTCCGTATCTTCCTGGCAAGTTTGTATTGCGGAGAAATTTCTCCCATTTGAATTGCACGAATTATTACGCTGCCGAATTAGTTCCGAGATTTGTCAGCCCACTTAGAGAAAAAAAAAACAGTTCGTCACCTTGGACATACGCCACGCTGTAGAAGATGATAAAAGTAAAGGACGTAGAACTTGGCAGGCGAAAGGTCGTAGATCTTAATTTTAGCTTCTATTTTGTTGTTTTTTTTTTAATTTTGGTTTCTTTTTGCTTTTACTCATGTAATCTCTTCGTCTTATTTTTATATCCTCGGTAAGCCTTAGGAAATGCTTAACTTTTCTTGTGAAATGTAAGTCCTTACCTGGGAGATAAGGGTGGAATTCGTTGCGGTAAAATTTACCACAACAAGCTTCACCTACTAATTCTTTTCCCTCCTTCAACTTACATATTTCCCTTTGTGGCTCCAGAATGCAAAATTGATACAATCGTGACAGTTTGTCCACGAAATTTATAAAAACACAAAGTTCGACATTAAGGCATGTGACAGATGGTTCTTGCCCAACGAAATGTATTTGACAGGCTGTCCACACTAACGATGACAAAGACATGTGTGACAGACAGTTCACATACAACTTTACATTGACATCCATGTCAATTTTGGCAACGCTAGTCATCGATCTTAGAATGGAAGAGGGCTCGACTTAGCGTATCGTTGCAAGTGAAAGAAAGATGGTTTTTCTAGGTGATTCACTCTCCCCCCTCTGTATTCCCAAAGTCTGCACGAAGGTCTATGGTGTGTTAGAGAAGTTTTAACTTCGCGTTACAAGTTGAATTTTTCCTCACCATTTAAGATTGGTTAATGGTAGAAGTACATTCATTGAAGATATTTTTCTCGGTCTTAGTCTGGGTCGGTTTGGGTCGGGGCTCGGAGACTCATCGTGTAAATTTGATTTTTCTTTTTACTTTTGCAGTGACATAATAAGACAAAAGTGGGCTGGATGCGTTCATTGAGCTACTCTCTATTGTGAATGACTCCTTTCACTAAGGATACTTTGAATGAGAGAGTGAATTGAGTTCAACAATAATGCAGGCTTCCAGCCAAAAGGCGAAGTCTTTTCATTGAACTCGTAATAGAATACCGCCACTACAGAGTGGGTGTAAAAAAGAGGTAGATAATTGGAGGGTGCGAAAGTGAGCGAAAAATCCGTCCTTATAAAAAAAAATCAAATTTCGAATCCTTGTTCGTATTTTTATATTAAGTACAAAGTTGTGAGATTTTGAGAAAAAGTATCAGGAATTTCCAGCGACGGAAATTCAGGAAAATTATTTTTATTAAGAGATAAATATTCTTTCAACGGAGTCACTTGAATGGAAGCTCGGTATAGTGTGCTCTATCCACAAGAAAGGAGGTTCTTTGACCTGTGGCAACTACAGAGGTATAAGTCTCCTCAACGTGGCATACAAAATCCTGTCATCTGTACTCTGTGATCGCTTAAAACCGTTTGTCAACGATCTGATCGGTCCCTATCAGTGTGGTTTTAGGCCGGCAAGTCAACCGTCGATCAAATGTTCACACTACGACAGATTTAGAAAAAAAACCAGAAGTTTCAAATCGATTCACACCATCCCTTTTTCGATTTCGTCGCATATGATGAGATAGAGAAGAACTATACAGAGTCATGTCGAATCTTGGCATCCCTGCCAAACTCGTCCGCTTGTGCAGGATGACGATGGAGAAATCTCGCTGCTCCGTTAAAGTTGGTAAGAACACCACCGAACCCTTTGATGTCGAGAAAGGTTTGAGGCAAGGCGGACCGCGTTATCATGCAACCTGTATAACATCGTACTTGAAGCAATTGTATGCAACTCGAAAGTCAAAAACAGAAGCACAAACGAAGAATTGCTCTTGCCAACCGCTGTTTTTCGGGCTAAGAAGGCATTTGAGTGTAAAGCCCTTTCTCAAAGAACCAAGGAGACCTTATATAAGACCCTAATCATCACGGCCTTGCTGTATGGGGCAGAGGCATGGACCCTGTCAAAAAAGAATGCGAATCGCTTGGGTGCTTTGAAAGGAAAATTCTTCGGGTGATCTTCGGTGCAGTCTGTATCGATGGAGCATGGAGGAGAAGATTTAACAATGAACTTTATGGGCTTTACAGCGTCGTCGACCTGGTCAAAAAGCTGAAAATACTGCGACTGAAATGGCTGGGACACGTGGAGCGTATGGACACCGACGCACCAGCCCGACGAGTCTTCGAATCTACCCTTGATGGTCTGCGCAGCAGAGGAAGACCCCACCTTAGGTGGCGCACACAAGTGAACGACCTCAACCAACTTGGAGCACGCAACTAGAGGCAGCTAGCTAGGGACCGAGCTGGCTGGAAGTGCTTGTTGGTCGAGGCCTTAGTCCACCCTGGACTGTGAGCGCCATCTAAAGTAAAGTTAGTAAACGGACCGACTTCAGGAGTCAGGGCCAGGAGAGCTAGAGGTATCATAATTCGTTCCATTTCGTTTGAATAAAAATAAAAGAGTATCTTTGTTAAATTTTCCCGAAGGCCATCATAGCAAAAAGGATATTTTCTGAAAACTTTTGAAAAGCAAGAGAATTCAGTTTCGGTAAACAAACTAAGTCAAATCCTCTTGTATCTATTTCATCAAACAAAAAAGAAATCATCGATATTGATTATTTGAAATATTTTCAATGACCTTTTCCTCAAAAAAAAAAAAAAAAAAGATTATTTTTAACTTAATTTAAGTAAAAATGCCTCTCATACGTGTTCCCATCTTCCTTGAAATTGAGTATCCATATTGATTTCGCTTCAGCTACATGTTCCAATTACCATATTTCCAATTTGTTTACCCCGAAAAATACGTGACCGAATTCGATACAGATTATCCTTTTATATAACAAAAAAAAAACCTTCGTAACAAAAAACAAAACTGTATAAAAAAAAGTATATAGATAATATTGAAAGCCTCCTGACAGAATGTTTTATTAAAAATTATTGATTCCGTGACTATGTCATAAAATCAAGACAGGCTCAGCAACTTCACATATCAATTTCAAATCAATAGCTAACGAATATATGTATGTATGTACGTATGCGAGTATATGTATTGTTGTCCTCTAAAAACCTATTTTATAAAGGTCCTCTGCCGAAACTGAAGCAGAAGCCGTGCGCCGCACCACTACCGATGATAACGTTCCAAACATCAGTCCTCATACAAAACAACATCCTTTTCTATATCCGTATCTCTATAGAATTTGTATTTCGCGTGCAATTCAGTAGGTACGCGCTTCTATTGTTGAAAATTCCCAAAGCCCTAAATGCTGCAGAAGCACAGCAAAGCTCATAGGTATGTGTATATTGTATACGATGGAGGAATATAATATTAAATGACATAGCATTGAAAGAAGAAATAATATTATCAAGGCGCGCATACGAAACATCACTTTTCCCTTATGATAGAAGCACGCCTTCCACTAAAATTGGTAAATAGGGACTCTGTGAATAAGGTGGATACCGCTGCTGTTGTTGTTGCTCGGTTGGCAGGTAGATGGGGTTAATGGTGAAAATAGTAATAACAATAACGAAAAACTCACCCAAAAGTGAGTGCAATGATTTCATTCCCATCCAAACATTGAGGGAGGTGAGGAGGAAAGTATGATGAATATTCAATAGATAGAAAAGAAACAGACGACACGGCTGACACGAGCGACGGGAAAAGCACTCGTATAGGGTACGTAGTTTTTAGGATCCCTGAGCAAATCAACAGTGACATACAGAGTGACACCACCACTAGCAGTAGTAGAACCAGCAGCAGCACGAAGAAGGGGTGAAGACACTGTGGAGGGTGATGGTTGCGAGTGCAGAAAAATTGATGGGAATTCCTTTTAACCGAGGAGCGAAAAATCGCGCTTAAGGATTTCGTGTCAGCCAACACTTAGCATCAGTTTTCACTGAGAGAGCGTCAGTATTCATGTTGCACGCTATACAGTTTTATTTTAAGTTTCGACAAAGAACTTACAAATAGAAATATATGCTTCCAACACTTTACACACAGACAGATAGACTTGAGACTATCATGGTAGGTGCAGTTTTCAGTTGAAAAGGTGCAATATCTCAGAGACCAAAAATCATCAATTTTGTGGAAGTGATTTTGAAAAAGCTTTCCATTTTTCCAATATTAATAACAAACTGATGCATGAACGTAATATATTGAATTTTATTTTTAGGGGGAATATTAATTTGAAAAACTACACAGTCATGAAATTTGAAAGGATCACGAAGAAGTATGTTATTATTAAAAATTTCAATTCCAACGGACTCAAAACATCAAACGTTTAATCAAAACATTTGAGTTCGATATAATATGATTTCAAAGGATCAGATTGCGTCATTTTTTAAATATTTTTCGAAAATCATCTGCCTGGGAATATTCCAGTTTCCCAAAAGTATATTGACGCAATTTCAAAATCATATCAAACCACTACAATTTCTGCCCTCCTTTAGTGTGCCGTCTCATGGGGTGGGATTAAAAAACATTCCGGGCCGGAGCATTGATGTCCATTAGCTCTAGTTGACCCAGCCACCTCAGTCCGGAGAATTTTTCTCTCCGCACAGCCTAAAGCGTTCTCTCTCTCCATAGCTAGCTGTATCCAGTTTCACACACTAAGTTAATTAAGGTCCTCTTCCACTTGCGTGCTCCACCATTTACGCTGTCCACCTCTACTGCGTTGTCCCACGGGATTGGATTCAAAGACTTTCCGGCCCGGAGCATTTGTGTCCATTCGCTCTAAGTGACCCAGCCATCTCAATCGTTGGCTTTTCACTTTTGTGGCTAGGTCGGTGTCGCTATACAGCCCGTACAGTTCGCTGTTGTATCTTCTTCTCTATTCTCCATCTATGCAGGCGGGACCAAATATCACCCGGCGAATGTGTCCATGCCTCTGCACCATACATCAGGAGCAGCATGATAAGTGTCTTATTGAGGGACACGTTAGTTGCTCGAGAGAGGGCTTTGCTCCTTAATTGCCTTCTTAGTTCAAAGAAGCAGCGATTGGCAAGGAAAACTTCTTTATTTGATTTCAGCACTGGTATCGTCCGCCGAGTGGATAGCGGTGGTCTCTGACCACCTCAAAATTATATCTGTTTTTAGTGACGTTCTGTCCGAGATGTTTCGGTGTTGGGGTGTCCTTTTTTTAGTTGGTCTGGCATTCACTGCTAAACTCATCTTCTTGGCTTCTTTCTCAATACTAGAGAAAGCACCACTGACATCAAGCTTTGTTTGTCCGATTTTTTCAATATCATCGGCATTGGCGGGTAATTGGACGAACTTTTGAAAGATTATGCTCAAGTGTTGACGTGAGAATTTTGCACTATTCTTTGAAGAATAATTTTGAAGAAGACGCATGACAGCGCTTTGCCTTGTCTGAAACCTTTTTGGAAATCAAAGGTATCGGTGAGTTCTTTGCCGACCATTCGAGCATTCTCCTTCGTCACCCTGTACAAACGGACGAGGTTGGGAGGGATGCCAAAACAAAATGCTGTCATACGCTGCATTGAAATCGATAAAAAGGTAGTGGGCATCGATTTGAAATTTCTGGGGTTTTTTCCAAGATCTGCCTTAGGATGGATATTTTGGTGGATGGTGGACTATCCTGGCCTAGAGTCACACTGATGTGGATCGATCAGGTTGTGGAGGAATGTCTTCAGGCATTCACAAAGTACAGCGGGCAGAGAAGATCTGGTATGCGATGTTAAGGAGACTGATGCCTCTGTAGCTGGCACTGTCCAGAGGATCGCCTTTTTTGCGGATTGGGTATACAGTGGTGAGGTTCAATTCATCGGGCAAGCTTTCATCCGACTATATTTTCGGATGAGTTGGTGCATACTCCTAACCAATCGAGAGCCGCCTTGAATAGCTCGACCACAAGCCTATTAGCTCCAGCAACTTTATTACACTTAAGTTTGAATATAGCTATCTTCACTTCGTCAAGATCGGAACTTATTTGCACATAAGGGTCACCCATGGACGACAAAACAGTTTGAAGAAGAAAGCGATGGCATAACGAATTGCCCTCCAGCAAAAGAGGGGAATTCTCAGATAGAATCAACAATGACGTAAGTAGGTGAAGTACTTTGTGAACAACTTATATGGGCCACATATCTGGAGCTTAGGCTTTTAAGGAGCGGTTTATTCAGTTGCTGGTTGGAGTAATAGTAAGGTTCTTGACTTCCAGGTTGGGGCTGTGCGCCAGGGTTACTTTCCTTCAACGAAAAAAAATGGTTCCAAAACAAAAACGAGCCTTGGATACGGATGATTCAAATGTTGATGACCCCAGCAAACGAAAAAAGGACAATGAATTTAGAATCTGCAAGTGGAATATACTGCCATTAAACAGGACATGTGCACCTGAACAATTAGTAAAGGAACTGGATAGGCTTAAGGGTCAAGGCTGATGCAACGGCCATACATGAAGTGCGGTTGGATGAAGAGGGCATACTTACTTCTCGCGTCTGTGGTCGGGTCGTTAGCCCAACGTACTAACCTCCAATCTGTAGGGCCATGAAGAGGGCATATAAAGGATTAAATCATTAGATAACAACGTCGACGATTGATGCAAGGCGCAGGATTATTGACTCTTCAGTCTACACTTGGAATATCCGGACATAAAACAGGCCACATTCAACCGAATAATTATATAGTAGAGAGCCTGCGTAAGCTTGATGCTATTGGAATAGCCACACAGGAGGTGCTGTGTGATGAAGCGAACACGCGAAGGATGAGTGTGATATCTACTTCGGCGAGGGATGCAAAAAGAGCAGGGTCAGCGACTCTTCGGTTGTGCTTTTTGTGATAAGTTGAAGACTTTCGCAGATTCTTGGGATTCTTAAATAAACGGGAGCACCTCTTGGCAATCTGCATCAAAGTCAAATCTAAAAATATAACATTGATCTGTGCGCAAGCCCCAACGGAAGAAAAATATCTCCTCGGGAGCATGTATGTACGATATATGCCCGAAGTACGACACATCAAGACTTCAATACAAAAATCGAAAAGGAAGCTATCTTTGGTTCGATAATCACAGCAAGCACTCGTTTTTAACACCTCAATAGGCACAAGAGGACCTGAGGGTCTCCAAATCAACCAACCTTCATCAAATTGTTCATGTTGCGATAGATGCCTGTATTCTAGAAGCATGCCTGACATCCAGGGTACGTTCCGAGGGCAGACATAGACTCGGACCACTACTATTTTGTAGCTTAGGTACGTATGCCGAGCGAATACTGTCGTAAAATGTGACGTCACGAAGCTAGAATTGCATGAAACCGCCAGGACTTCTACTGGCCACGTCTCTTAACCTATTGGTATGCCTGCCACTAACATCAAGTGTAAGGGAACTCGTCAACATGTCATCAGAAGTAGTGTTACTGATATGCTGGGTTTCATTTGCCGGCTAGCATACGCAGCCAAGAACTAGGTCTACCAATCAATACTCCAAATTACAACCAGAGCTGCTGAAAGGGCATCCCAGGAGCTCTCTACCAAAGGGTGAATGGTGAAACTATCTTCCCAAGGCTACAAGAACAAAACAGAAGCCTGTCGAAATGAGAGCGAGAATATGGTAGTAGATGCACAGAAGGATCTAGAAAGCACACTTTTCTAGATCGCTAAACGGGAAAGATAGCCAACGTTCCACTACTAGGCATTTAACTTGGACGATGATGATATGAATGTTCGTCCAACCGAACTACGTGAATTGCAATAAGTTATATTCAGCCGTACAAGGGTACTTCTGCGGATAGTCTACCAGCCGAACTATTAAAGACAGCGAGATATGACATGGTAGGGAGAAAATACCAACTTATCTGTACAATTTGGTCGGATGAAAAAATGCCACATGACTGGCATCTCGATAAAGTGTTCCCCATCCACAAAAAAGGAAATGCTCGGTATTGTGCCAGCTACATAGGAATAACCCTCCATAAAGTCGCATATAAAATCTTGTCAGCTATGCTGGGCCTAGATCACGTAACACAATTCGATTGAACGATCATCGTTTTGACTATAACTCTCTCTATATTTCCATTTAAATGTGAATAGAGACAGCTACAATCAAAACGACGATCGTTCAATCGAATCGTGCTACGTGATCTGGGCCCTGTGTGCCTGACCGTTTTGTCAACGATCTTATCAGCACCCATAATTTGTCAACCATCAATCAAATATTCCCACTCCGAGAGATTTTGGATAAGCCCCAGGAACTTCAATACACACCACCTCCTTATCAATTTCAAAGATGGATAGGGACGCATTTTACAGAACCGTATCGTCTCTCGGCATCTCTGCAAAACTCGCCCACTTGTATAGGTTGACGATAGAGGAAGTCTCGATTCTCTGGAGTCAATCTTAATGCAAAGATTCATCTGTATGCTGACGACGTACAATTATACCTTAGCCGCCCTATTGGATTGTCTGAAGACCTTATTTTCCGAATCAATGAAGATCTTGGTCGCATAAATGAATGGGCAAAGTGCAACAAACTACTTCTCAATCCAAATAAGTCAAAATGTATGTTTTTCTATAGAGATCCGTTATTGTGTGATTTATCACCTATTTGCTTAAATGGATCTCCACTACCTGTTGTCCAAAAGGCCACGAGCTTAGGTATTGTCATAAACTCTCACTTGAAGTGCTGTGACCATATAAAGCTTATGTTAAGTAGGATCTACAGTGGATTACGTACTTTAAGATTAACTGCTTTCCTTATTCCCTGTGATTTGAGGATTAGATTATTTAAAACACTTTTACTACCGTTTTTTACATTGGGACGATTAATTTACCCTAAACTTGATTATGATTGTGAGCACCGAATGAATGTGGCTTTTAATGATTGTGTTCGTTATGTTTTTGAACTGCCCAGGTTTAGTCATGTTTCACAACTCAGATTGCGCTTGATTGGTTGTTCTTTGAATGCGTATGTCCAATATAGATTGCATATATATTTTTTTAAGTTAATTTTACTTAATAAGCCTCTCTACTTATGTGAGTACTTTTCCAGAACAACATCCTTGAGGAATAAAAACTTTTGTATTCCTCGTTTCAATAGAACTGTGATGGAAAATTCTTTTCCTGTTCAGATAGTAAAAAGGTGGAATGCACTTCCACTCAACGTTCAAACTTCACCTACTTTATCAATTTTCAAAAGACGTATATGGTCTCATATAAACATTTAATCTTTCTTAAACAGCTATATTTGGATCTCTTTTTCTTTGTATTTTACTATTATTTATATAAATTAACTTAATTTTTTTTTTCTGCATAACTACATTTATTTGAGAACTACAAAATTTAGATTTATTATTTTTCTTTTTCTCTGTTTATCTTATCCTTTAATTGTCTATTCCTTGTCAAGGCTTCTCCAAAAAAATATTGTACAATATAGGATTAAGTATCTTGTGTACATTATCCATGAAATAAATGAAATGAAATGAAATGAAATTCTCCGTCAAAGTCGGAAAAAATACCACCGAACTCTTTGACGTCGAAAAAGGTCAAAAACCTGAAAAAACGACAGAGATGGCTGGGACACGTGGATCCCATGAACACCGTTTTACCAGCCTGATGAGTCTTCGAATCTACCGAGATGGCTCAAAGACTTTGTTGGTTGAGGGCGTAGTATATCCTGGACTCTCAGTGTCATGTTAAGTAAGTGAGGTTAGTCTCTACCTCATCGGGAAGTCAATTTAAAGTCGATTGTAAAACTTGTCCTAAGAAATTTACTTTTAATCACAAGCCACCGACTACGAAGAAACTTTAGAATACTTTTATTACGTTTGCCACACCCTGAAGTTAAGTATGTGAATCAACAAAGTTTAAGATTTATTTACATATATTGTTATGTTCAATATTCACATCCACTTAGAAGATATTTTACTCTATTAAAATCTTGGAAAAATAAATCTTTCAAGGAGCAAGAAAGAAAAGATTAAACAAACTAACACTTTCTAATGTCCAACAATGATGGCCGAGACCAAGAAGCAAATTTTATACGTGCTGATTTTAAAGACACTCCATATCCCCCCCTTTACCACATCATTCACAAAGGACCTTAGCAAACAAAAACATAAAACTCAACTGAAAAGGAACACCTTCAAACTCCTTAATGTATGCTGTGGTGTTCACACAGCACATCCTTCCTCCATATATGGTTTGTAGTAATCACCACTATCAACCAATGTATGCTCTACGAGTCTGTACATAAACACATTCTGTTAAAAGGGTATTTCTGTGATTTTGTCTTTGATCCTTGTGCTTAGGAATTTTAAGGAAACTTAAGGTTTTTAAAAGGACAAACTTTTTGGGATACTCATTTAAGTTTTGTTCTTTTTTTTGTGTATGGTATATGGCTAAATTTCTTTGAAGCCATTTATATAGAAAAAGAAAGCTGTTGCTAAGCAGTATGCCAAGAGCGATTGCACTTCTCCTAAAAGTTACATAATTTCTTTATTGAAAACTTCTTCTTGGCGATTAACTTTAGTGGCTTTCTTCATTATATTTTAACACTCAATATATTTGCTAACCGGAAATCCAGTCTTCAAGCTATTTTGTTATATATTTTCTTTTTTTTTACAAAATACTGACACAAATTAAAAATTATCACAGACAGAATGTTGAGGGGAGAGAGGAGGGTTGGTGGGTGCTAAAAAGAGAGCACAGGGTGCTTTTCACAGGAAATGCAAAACATGCAATTCCTTTTTAGCTTCATTTTTGTTTTCGTTTTCTTTTTCTTATTTTCTAAAGATGGTCACCATTCTATATACTGCTCGCTGGCTGTAGAAGAATATCACTTACAAAAGTACTACTTCTGCACACCCTTTCCTGCATATCGTTTTTTTAACAATAGCTATACCGCTAAAAGGGAAGAACTAATAAACGACAGTAATACGAAGGATATTGCTGCGCCAAGGCATTTGGTTCTGGTAAATTCTTTTCTTTCCTTGTTTTTGTTGAAGTTTTTTTTTTTTGTTTTTTTTTTCACTATTTTGTGATTCTTGCTTTTGCTATTTGCAACTATTGTCACTTACTATATCTTGGCAAAAGTCGTCTAGCGATAGGGGGAGTAGATATTATAGCAAAGGGCAGAGAATTTCCACGCTTTTATATCCATTTGCATTTTCAGTATAATTGTAGTTTCGGGCAACAATAGAATTGTAACGAAAGAGACAGAAATATTTTTATTTAAGTTTTACAGTGGGCAGTGTGGAGGGAAAATTTGGAATAAATTTAAACATCTAATTTTAAGCTAATAAATGGAGTGAGATCAAATATTTTCCAGTAGTTTACGTTAATAATTCAATTCATAAATTAATTCTTTTGAAAAAACTTAACTTAAAATACCAACGAAATTTATTGCTGAGGTAGCCTTCCATGTTTAATTATTTATTTATTCTCATTGATTTGTATTGCCTCCCCTAGGGTTAGGGCTAATTTCAAAACTTAGGCATAAAAACCTCCTCGTGGTTTTCGCCTTGACGTTGGCGAGGGGCCTTACTTTATGACCCTCCAGTAATCCAGCTGCAAGGGCATACAACTAAGAAAACCCAAACAAAAACAGGGATGTTCATCCAAAAAACAAATTAATTTAATGGGAAGCAATAAAAGTAATGAAATCCGAGCGGGGATATACGCTCAAGTGTCGACAGAAGTCACGGTTGTCGGCGAGGGCTTGGCTTCACAAGAAACTAAGTCGCCAGTGACAAAAAATGTAGAAAAACCAACCAAACCCATCTTAACTAGACAACCGAATGCGCTCAACCTTACAGCATCTCTTCTTCCTGCTCTAGATAGCTTAGCTATTGACGGTAGGAAGACCTCGAACTGACCTCCCTCTGTAGGAAGTCAAACCGAGGACGAGCTGTTGCAAGACTCGAGTCAAGAAGAGACCACGCTGAAGCCTACTGCACCCCTCAAAACTTCGAGGCAACGCAGTAACTACAGATCCTTCTAAAAGATTCGTGAGAATACTGAGAAAAAGGACCCAAATACTCTCAGTTCGAGAGACAAGGCCCTTTTGAAAAAGCATAGGAAATTTGTGAAGAACTATGAACGTCAGTCGGCAACGACCGCCACTGCATCTATTGTTTCCTCCCAAATACTATTGAATGCAAAAAGCCAGATAGCGAAAAAGTAATTGCTGTCGCATCTAGGTCTATCCCTAAAAAGATAAACCGTGAACAGGCGGGCAATAACTCTACCGCTCGTACCGGCTCAAAGACGAAACTGGAAGCCTCCAACAAGAAACAGCAGGCCAATGCTACATCGAACCTGAAAAGGAACGAGAAAGCACAGGTAGGCAACTCTTCTGGAACGAATCGAGGTGCAAGATCGGAGGAGGCAACCAAGACTGAAGGTTATAAAAAGCTTAAAACCAACAGTTTTGACACCACCCCGATCGATCTACAGGTGGCCATAATAAGTCGAGACGACCCGAATGGGAAAATCATGGCAAAAAATTTGTTACTTTCGGAAAACGAAATCATCAAAGCCATGATGGTGACATCCGAGGATGATAGTTCTGAGGATTACACCTTTGATGGAGCTGGTTGGCGAAAGGGAGTAAAAGTGGTTTGCTGTGGGGACCAAAAATCCCTGGAGTTCCTCACTCACACAATCACCAATATTGGCGAACTGTGGGAGGGGGCATCTCTTGGGGTTCTTCCCGTCACAGCTCTGCCACTTCGGCAGCAGGTTAATATATGGATTCCTCCTCCTGCCATGCATGAAGATGCATCCGTGATTAAAATTCCTGCGAAACAGAATAAGGAGCTGACCATACTATACAATGGAAACTTCCTTATTCCAAGAAGAGTTTCACAGGGAAAGGGAAGGACCTCTTGTTAATGATTGAAAAGAAATCTGACCTTCTTCTTAAAGGGAACGAAGACATGTTGAGATATGGTTTCGGAACCGTAAAGGTAAGGAGGCATGTTAGCAAAGGGGAGTCAAAAGCTGGTGGTGGTGCAAATTAATTTGCATCACGCTAAAGCAGCGACGCACGACATAATGCTTTACATTGTTGCGGTAAAATTAACCACAACAAGTTTCACCTGCCTACTATATCCCACTAACCATTTTTAGCCTTTCCTTTTTCAGTCGCAGCTCCAAAATGATTGTAGAGTCAGCAGATACCTGGCGTCCATCAGCCAGAGACCTACTCTTAAAGTATCTTGGAAATGCGACAAACATAGGTCTTCGTTTTTTTTAAGTTGTGTGACGTTAAGTCCACACGCACGATCCATAATACACTGTGTGACGGGCGGTCCACAGAATAACCTAAATGTGTGAGACAGGTAGTCCACACGTACAACTGCGAATTTATTGTGTGACGGGCGGTCCACATTTACAAAAATAACATGTCGGTGTGTGACAGCTGGTCCGCACGAACGATGTGTTGAAGAAATGACAGGTGGTTCACACCTGCCACCAAGAATTCTAGCCGTATGACAGATGGTCCATCAGTTCCTTGAGTGTGCGACAGATAGTCCACACGGGATTTAAAAGCATGACGAATCTGACCCATGTTCAACGACATGTGTGACACCAAGTTCACACCACCCTAAATTTAGTATGGTGTAATGCCCAACCTAAAGTGTCTTAAACACAAAAGAGAAATCACTTTGCGACGTGTTTCCCTATTCCCCTTAAGTTCTTCGCGAAGGTCTACGGTCTAGAGTAATTTAACTTTCGCGTAAGTCATCGGATCCTATCTCGTAATTTTAGTTGGGAACTGACAGTGATCCCATCTGGAAAAGTGCTTTCCTCTTACTTTTTAGTCTGGGCGGGTCTGGGCTGGGGACTTTGTTCGTGGTTTTGAATAATTTTTCGCTTTTCTTTTAGACCAATTGAATTTGACATAGAAGGGCTGAACTCGTCCACTGAGCCACTGTTGGTGTTCATATCACCAACAGGAAAGAGATCGCATGCGTGGCTGGGTTCGACAACGGCATGCACCCCTGCGAAAAAGCAGGGTGTCGCAGTTAGACCGAGACAGAGTACCACCACGGACTAAAGATCAGAGTAGGATGGCCATATGGTCGTGGTAAAAGAAACGAGCCAAGTCCGCCATTTTTGGTCACTTTTTGAATTTGATTCGAAAGAGTTTGGTGGTGATTATTATTTTTTTTGAGAACAGTGAAAAATTATTTCCGATTTTCTTTTTTTTCGAATTAAAAGAAAATTAGTATTGAGAGATTCCCAGTTTTGGGAATTTAAAAAGAAAATAGAGGAGCTATTTTCACGGAGAAAAGCATTTTTGCCAGAAGCGATTATAGCTGGTCAGGAAATAGAGAGCGTTAGCCAGGTGGGCAAGACTCAGAAGAGCTAGAATCCGATCTGCAGAAAAAAAGCTAAGTATTCAGTGTCTTGGTTTTATTTGTGAATCGTTGTCGTTAAACATATTGTTTCATCGTTCGATTTTGTGGCCTAAAAAGTGGCAGAATTTTACCCCGTTAGACCTTCGCTACGTTTTACTTTGTCCTCCCGGTATTGCGGGACACGCGACCGTTTTCTCTAGATCCGTTGTCTGTTCGGTAAATTTCCCAAAGTGACTTCTCTTTGTGTCTTTTGTGGCACTCCATTGTTCTTTTTTTGATTTTATCTTTTCAATTTCTCGTTACTTACATTTTGGAAAATTGGCCCGCTGCCAATTTCCAAAGAACCTTTGTTAACTTTAATTGTTTTCGAAAAAATTCTGGGCTTTTCACCTATGTATATTTATAAAGGTTTCCCAGATCCCAATTCTATAAATAAACATTTTAAAATTCCAAAAAGGAAAAACAAAACATCTTATTTATTCGTGGGAGATATTCTTCTTTCTTTTTTAGCTGTTTTCCTAAAGGTGATGGTAAGTACCATAATACTTCCTGGCGCCCATTTTCTTCTAAATACACCCTGTACTTTTATATAAATTTAGATTTGATATCAATTTTATTCGTAAAGAATTTTATTAATCGAACGCGATTAATAAAATCTTGCGATAAATCGAACCCACCCCATTCACTGAGCTACGGGTGGCAGCACTTTTATTTGCTGTCGGTTGTGAAATTTATTCGTTTGACAGCTTGTCATCTTCACAAGTTTCTCGTCGCGACGCACGCCGCGCCGGTTCTGTGCATTCGTTTTCGTTTTTAATTCAATAATTTCGTACAAATTATTGTTTCCAATATTGTTTGCGTTTGCGGATTGTTGTTCCGCCATCCTAAATTCATTAACCATCATAAACTTAGAATTCGCGTAAATAAATTTCACAACAACATGTCTCAGGAGGCCGTGGATGTGGCCTTAATTCAAGAACCATGGATTCGTAAGAATCAGGTACGAGGATTGAGGTCGAAAAACTATAACCTGTTCCACTCCACGTCAGAAGGTGAAATAAGAAGTTGTATTCTTGCGAAAGTCAGTTAATGCTTTCTTTTTATCTAGGAACAGCAACAAGGACAACGTGGCAATCAGCGTTGAGTCCAAGGAAGGTAACTTCGTCTTGGCGTCAACCTACATGCCGTACGAAGAGGAAAACCCATCATCAAAAACAGTCCGCGATCTTGTGGGACACACCACAGCAAGAGGGACACCTTTGGTCATGGGATGCGATGCCAACGCCCACCACACTCCTAAAGTGATCTGAGAAAGATTCCTCTGTTCAACAACCAACACGCTTAACCTTAAAGGTAAGTCAGTGGAGACTGCGTTGTACGAAGTTGTCTCACAAATTGAGAAAAGCATCGAGCACAAAAAACACACTTGGCAGCATTTCTGGACATAGAGGGAGCGCTTAACAATGTAAAAACGGAGTCTCTGGAAGAGTCTGGAGTTGAATCAGCCATTGTGGACTGGATTTATACCATGCTCAATGGTAGAATCATAAACTCACAGCTTGGAGTTACTATTGACGAGAAAACAGTTAAAAGAGGCACACCACAGGGACGGGTAATTTCACCTCTTTTTTGGGTTCTCGTTGGTAACAAAATTCTTACAAAATTTAGGAATCAGGGTATTAAAATTGTGGCCTATGAAGACAGACATAGTAATTTTGATATCGGGTAAGTATCTTACCACCATCAAAGATATTATGAAATCCGCACTTAAGGAACAATCTTCTTGGGCAGCACTGAACCAATTCTGTTTACAAATAAAAAGAAATTATAAGACTTTACCCCTCCCAGGCTCAAGGACATTCCCCCTGAAACTTTCCAAACTAAATATCTTGGAGTTATCTTTGATTCCACAAAACAAAACACAGAGGAAAGAATGGAAAGGGCACTTTGTGCTTTCTACACATGCAAAAACCTTCAGTACACGGTGGGGTATGCGGGTATGCAGGTCATCCAGTGGATGTACTCGGCGACTGTTCGTCCCTTACTTACCTATGGTTCTATCGTGTGGTGGAAGGCTGTTGAAAAAGTTAGCTACCTCAAAAACCTGAAAAAGGTACAGAAACAAACGTGTATAGGAATAAAGGGGGGCACTGAGGTCTACGCCATAAGCAGGGCTGGAAATTATTCTAAATCTTCCAGTCCTCAACGAGCACATAAAATGCACAGCAGCCAAAACCACACTTCGACTCAAAGAACTGGGCTCTTGGAAGCACAGCACCTATGATCATGGGTATTTCTTGAAAAGATAAGACACAGTTGCCGGACTTGATGTGACGACTGACTACATATATACCACCTTTAATAGATTTTAACAAACACTTCTCTATTTCAATACCCGAAAGAAATGGATGGGAACCCAACTCACTAATTAGTGAACAGGGTATCCCCTTCTATACTTACAGGTCAAAAATGGAAGAAGGAACAGGAGCTGAGGTGTTCTGTGAAGCTCTTAATATTAGAGAATCATATAAACTCCCTGATGAGTGCAGTGGCTTTCAGGCTTAAATTTACGCAATTGGAAAAGCTGCAGAGAGGTTATACCAGAAAAAACTGAGCTCGTCGGGGATCACATTTTTGGCTGCTATCAAAAGAGATTATAAGATTCAAGACTTGCAAAATGCCGAGGCATATAGAATAATATTTGTAACACTACTCAAGTCAAACTGTAGTAGGTTCCTGGATATAGAAGGGAATGATGTAGCAGATGAACTGGCAAGGAAAGGGTCAGAATGAATTAGAAATAGTGGTAGCCAAATGGGATCAGACATTCCAATCGGCGTGTTTAAAAGGAAAATATACCTAATAACGAAAGAAATCAATGACTCCTGGATGACCAGGAATAAGGAACGACCTCTAGAAGAGTATGGCCTAGAATTAATGAAAAGGAAACTCGGTGTATTTTATCGCTGAGTAAAAAGAATATTAGAATCTTAATAGGTGTACTAACTACTAAGCGGCGCTGCATAGAAGGACCAGAGCTGCTCGCGAGCTCTACGAGCAGAAGAGGAAAGAGGAGCACAAGCTTCTCAGAAAGAAAAAGAAAGAGCATGAGAAGCGCGCGATCGAGGAATTAGAGGGATGCCACTGAAGGAATGAAGTTCGGAAGTTTTACCAAAAAGTAAAAAGAACCTCCCAAGGTTACAAACCCCGAACCGAAGCCTGCAAGGACGATCAGGGGAACATCGTGGTGGAAACGCAGTCGGTGCTGAGGATATGGAAAAATCATTTCTGCAAATTGTATAACGGCGATGACGAACCGAATTCCGCTACCATGCAAATTGCACCATTCAACCTGGACGACGTAGGCCAACAATTCCGTCCACCCGATCTTGACGAAGTGAGGATAGCCATATCTAAACTTAAGTCCAATAAAGCTGCTGGAGCTGATGGCCTTGCGGCTGAGCTATTCAAAGCGGCTGGCGATGAATTGGTTAGGAGTATGCACCAGCTCATCTGTAAAATATGGTCGGAAGAAAGCATGCCCGATGAATGGAACCTCAGTATTGTTTGCCCGATCCTCAAGAAAGGCGATCCTCTGGACTGCACCAACTACAGAGGCATCAGTCTTCTTAATATCGCCTACAAGATCTTCTCTGCCTTACTTTGTGAACGCCTGAAGCCATTCGTCAACAACCTGATAGGTCCATATCAGTGTGGCTTTAGGCCAGGGAAGTACCCCATCGACCAAATATTCGCACTACGGCAGATCTTGGAGAAAACCCAGGAGTTCCAAATCGATACCCACCACCTTTTTATCGATTTCAAGGCCGCGTATGACAGCATCTATAGAGACGAGCTATATAGAGCAATGTCTAGTTTTGGCATCCCTGCCAAACTCGTCCGTTTGTGCAGGATGACGATGGAGAATGCACGCTGCTCCATCAAGGTCGGCAAAGACCTCACCGACACCTTTGATGTCAAAAAAGGTTTTAGGCAAGGCGACGCGCTGTCATGCGACTTCTTCAACATCGTTCTTGAAAGAATAGTGCAAAACTCTCACGTCAACACCAGAGGCACAATCTTTCAAAAGTCCGTCCAATTACTCGCTTACGCTGACGACATTGACATAATCGGACGAACAAAGCGTGATGTCAGTGGTGCTTTTGTGAGCATTGAGAAGGAAGCCAAGAAGATGGGTTTAACGGTGAATGAAAGCAAAACAAAATATATGCTGTCCACAAGAAAGGACACCCAACACCGACGTCTCGGACAGAACGTCACTATAGACAGCTATAATTTTGAGGTAGTCAGAGACTTTGTCTACCTAGGATCCGCTATAAACTCAGCGAACGACACCAGCGCTGAGATCAAACGAAGAATTACTCTTGCCAATCGCTGTTTCTTTGGGCTAAGAAGGCAATTGAGAAGCAAAGCCCTCTCTCGAGCAACTAAACTGTCCCTGTATAAGACGCTTATCATCCCGGTCCTGATGTATGGTGCAGAGGCATGGACACTGCTAACAGTGGATGAGAACGCGTTAGGCTGTTTTGAGAGGAAAATTCTCCGGGTGATTTTTGGTCCCGTCTGCATAGATGGGGAATGGAGAAGAAGATACAACAACGAACTGTATGGGCTGTACAGCGACACCGACCTAGCCACAAAAGTGAAAAGCCAACGACTGAGATGGCTGGGTCATCTAGAGCGAATGGACACCAATGCTCCGGCCCGGAAAGTCTTTGAATCCAACCCCGTGGGACAACGCAGTAGAGGTGGACAGCGTAAAAGGTGGCGCACGCAAGTGGAAGAGGACCTCAACCAACTTGGCGTGCGAAACTGGAGACAGCTAGCTAGAAACCGAGCCGGCTGGAAGAAGCTTGTTGGTTGAGGCCCTGGTCCACCCCGGACTGTAGCGCCACCTTAAGTAAGTAAGTAAGGTGTACTAACGGGTCATTGCGCCATCGGCACAATGGCCACCAGACTGGGTGTATTCGAACCCGATTTCTGAAGGAGCTGTCAGGACGTAGAAAAAAGAAAAAACATTAAGCACCTGATCTGCGATTGTCCAAGCCTCGTCTCCATTACTTTAGAAGCAGATTTGTTGGAGAACTGGACCATCTAGCGCAGGTCTCAATGGCAAACATGAGAAAATTCATAGAGCACAGCCTGGGTCGCAAATGAACCAGTCTATTTGAATCATTAGTTAAGGAGCATCTCTGCATTATTTTTGTAAGGGGATCACAATGGACCAATAGGCCCCCGTGTACGCAACAGCCTCTAAGCTGTGCACGCCCCTCCTTACCTAACCTGACAGTATAATGACAAATACGAGGGCGGATCAATAAGTCCCTGAAAATTTTCACGTATCACCTTGCAATCTCAAATCCAAAAATCATGTTGTCATAAAGGATATTTCAAATGAATGCCCTGAAATTTTTATTCAGATCTGTCAAATGGTTTTGTTGTTAAAGCAGTTTTAGTCAGAAGCAGTCGAAGTTTAAAAAAAAAATGGAAAAATTCGAGTTTCGCGTGCTGATAAAACACTATTTTTGGGCAAAAAATCCATTACGGAAACAAAACAAAAGCTCTTAAAATATTATGGGGACTCTTCTTTATCTATTGGAACAATCCACAATCAGTTTACCCAATTTTGCTGCGGACGCTCCAGCACAAATGACGCAGAACGCTCTGGTCGCCCGATCGAAGATGCAACACCGGAAATGGTCGATAAAATCCACGGTCTAATATTGGACGATCGGGGAGTGAAAGTGAGGGAACTCGAGGAGTCTACAAGCTTGTCATACGGGTCGGTAGTTACAAATTTTCACAAATATTTAGATATGAGAAAGCTCTCCGCAAGATAGCGACCGCGTTTGCTCTCAATCTATAAAAAACGAAACCTTTTAAACATTTCAAAGGAGTTTTTGTCTATCTTCAACCGGAACCCAAGTGAGTTTCTGCGCCGATTTGTGACTATGGATGAAACATGGATTCATCACCAAACACCAGAGACCAAAGAACAGTCTAAATAGTGGACTTCTACAGGTGAATCCAAGCCAAAGAAAGCCAAAGCAGGATTATCGGCAAACAAGGTGATGACGACAGTTTTTGGGATGCACAAGGTGTCATCCATATCGATTACCTTGAGAAAGGAAAGACCCGTGCCTATTATTCTGACCGGTTGGAGCGACTCGACACTGATTAAAGAAGAAAAACACCCTATTTGGCGAGGAAAAAAGTTATTTTTCATTAAGACAACGCTCCTGCGCACAAGTCGGCAGTCGCGATGGCAAAATTGCATGATTTAAGGTACGAGTTACTCCCCCATCCAACTTATTCTCCAGATTTGGCCCCCTGTGAATATTTCTTATTTCCCGATTTGAAGAAATGGCTCCGTGGAAAAAATTTTGGCTTGAATACTGAGGTTATTCAAGAAACAAGTGAATTTTTTGAGGCTTTCAAAAAAAAAAACTAGTTTTTGTAGGGAATTAAAAATTTAGAAGAACGTTGGATGAAGTGTATCCAGCTAAATGGAGATTATGTCGAAGAAAAAGAGTTTTTTTCTGAAAAGAGGGACTTATTGACCTGCCCTCGTATATTGAAGTTGACTGCATGGTTTGAAAAAAAATCTATTTAAATGATAAGTATCCTCCGGAGTATGACTGCTCAAAACGAACTAAAGAAGTGTATCCAAGAACACAAAACAACGTGGAGGCCTGGCATCGTCTACTAATGGTGTTGGTGGGCAGGAGTCATGAGGGGCTGTACAAGTTAATAAACCTCTTAAAAAAAGAGCTTATTACTGCCAAAGCTGAAGTGGATCGTGCGAAAAATGGAAAGAAGATAAAACAAAAAAGAAACTGTATTTAAAAAAATTTGTTTGAAAAAAGCAGAATTTTAACAGGCAGAGCAAAAAAATCAGAATATTGAAAATCAATTTTCAAAAAAAATTTGGAAAGCAGAATTTTGAAACCAGAGTTTTGGCCCGCTCCCAAAAAAAACTTTTGGACCGACCCAAGTTTTGGATACTTTTAAGGAAACTCCTAATAGCCTAGAAAAATGTACATAAAAAGACCAATCTGCGTAATAAATCCAAGTGAAAATGCAATAATCTTTATTTCGACATAAACAACACTAACCAAAAAGTCCGTTGCAAAATAGTGAGCGCATCAAAAGTTATGCAAGGTATAATGTCAAACAAAATTGTGTTTTCGCATAATTATTACTTTGAAACGGTAAACGTGACTGACAAATATTTAATACAAAACTTGTAGGTCAAGCACTTTCTACAGAAAAGGTTCACTAAATTGTTGTCACCATTTCAAAAAAGGGTAAAATGACGAAGATGTTGGTTTTTGGCATACAAAACATTGGCGGTTAATGCTATCCAAAACAACTTAATGCACAGCTTGTATGTACACATGCAACCTTAAACACAAAAACCTAAAAACAAAAAAATGTGCGGTGCATTGCCGTATGAACCAGACCTTAAAGTTATTATTTCAAAGATATCATTATTTTTAAAATTTCGTCAAAAGCCAAAAAACGGTTTTTTGATTTTTAATCTTAAATGACGAGTTTGTCAAACAATAATTTGTGCTCATTAAATAGGTTTAAGTATTTTCTACAAAAAACATTATGATAGTTTTTTCCATAAGAGCAATTAGTTAAAAGATATTATTATTCCAAAAAGGTGAAATAATGAAAATATAGGTTTTTTTCGTAAGCAACACTGAAACAGTATTTTTGTCGAAAAATGTTGACTGAAGTTCGTAGGTCATGTGACTTTCTAACAAACACCATTAACTTTTATTTTCTTATTGTGACCACTTAAAAGATATTACAACTTCAAAAATTGATGAAAACTCAAAAATACCGGTTTTGTTGCTCTTTGGGAGCAAAAAACCGGTGTTTTTGAAAAAGCAAATATTTTTAAACATAATTCATGTTTTTAATATATTCTCAAGAAAAACTTAGATAACAATTTTGTTCATACAGAAGCTCAATTCGAAGATATTGCAACTTTAAAAATGATGGAATTCCGAAAATACCGGTTTTTTGGGGCATACAATTTTTTTTCCCAAAATTGAGAGTTTAAATTTTCTTTTTAAAACAATGCATAGAAAAAACTTTTTTTTTTATATAAAATTAATGAACAGCCAATATGGCAATGGCGCGATACACAGAGTAATGTCATCTAAAAACCAGTATTTTCGAAATTTCTCCATTTCTCCATTGATGAAGGCAAGAGCTTTATAGACCGAGAGTTTGCAAATGATTTACTGACCTCATCAGTTGAAAGATGAAACTTTGGTCAAAGAAAGATTTATAGCCATCAATTAGAAAAACAACAGTCTGACACTCCGATTCGGTCTATTAGGTCCTTATTATTACATTTTTTTTAAATAAATAAAAAAGACATAGGTAATAGTCCAAACTAGAATGAAAGGATTATGTTTTTTGCAAGGACATAATCTTTCTGTGACCAAGGTTTCATCTATTTTTTTTTTTTTTTATAATATACGCGCACTAAAGGGGTTGTGACTACCCTTAAAATGATTGAACACAGTGCGAGCGTTAGGAAAATAGGGAAGGATTTGAAAGGAGATACCGATGCACATTAGTTTTGATATTCTGAATATCAAAATGGAGGGGAAAAATAGAGCCGGGTAAAGCATTCCACATTCGTGTTGTTTTGCTGAAAAAAGAATCTCTGTACTTTACAGTACGTCCGAAATTGGGCTCAAGAGTAAACTGATGCGCATTCCTGGAAGTGCGAGTATTACGGTGGAATTGTTTTAGGGGAGGAATGCAACTGGCTATTACACTAGAACACTGTTTATAAAAATAGCGATAGAATAAGGACAGACATGAAACATTACGACGGTGTTCAAGAGATGCGAATGTTTCCGTTATATTACAGTCACCTATCATTTTAAGAGCTCTTTTTTGGATTCTATCAAAAAGGCTAAAATGAGTTATTGGACCACCTGCCCAAATATGAGAATTATAGTCAAGCGTTGGACGAATGAAAGCTTTGTAGATTACAGCCAGATCAGAAGGGGAGACAAATTTCTTGCATCTTCGAAGAAAACCTAAACACTTAGCAGCGTTTTTGGCGACATTGAATATGTGTTCATTCCACAGAAGGTGATCTGAGATGCACATACCCAGAACTGAAAGCTGTTCAGTTTCATCGATGCAAGTACCACCCATGGATAGTGGCATAAGGGGTGGGTTCTGCTTTAGAGACAGCAAACAGCATTGTGTTTTTGAAGCATTAAATTCTACACGGTTTCTTATTCTCCACTGAACAATGCTGTCAAGATCAGAATTTAATGAGCTTATCATACGCTGCCGTTCAAGTTCCACATCCGAAGGACAAGGATGTGAATCAAGAAACGAATATGAAAAGCTGAGGGTGCTGTCATCAGCAAAACAGTTTAATGGATTAGAAGTTTCAGACAGGAGATCATTTATGAAAATGAGAAAGAGAGTCGGAGACAAAACGGAGCCCTGGGGCACACCAGCATTTATTTTATGAATATCAGACTTGTAACCATCCAATACAACACACAATTTCAGTGCTGAGCATTTGGTATTTCTTTCATTTTTCCCAACGACTCATGGGAATCGGAACAAATCGATTTTTTCAAGAGACAAAATGGAGTGGAGAGGGGCGAATGGGGGAGGAATACGCAAAAATTACAAATGGTTATGATCTTGCAGCTGACAAAAAATAGCCAGTGTTGCCACTTTTCGGTATCATAGTTTCTTTTTGGAGTCAAAGTGTGGGACTTCCAGATGCCAAACACGACTACGAAAAATTGTGGTTGATGGCTTAAAGGATAGGTGTTGAATCTCACTTTGACTGTACTACAAATAAGCAAAAAGGAGTTAAATTATAAATATATTACAATTGATTAATAAAAAAATACCCAATTCTTGACAGTTTTACCCCATAGTGGGTGTATAAGTGAATTTTTTCTTTTACAATCCCAAACAACATGTTTTTTGAGGACGAAGAAGGATATTTCAAAACGAAATAATCTCTTTTCTATTCTTTGTGGCAACATGGCAATGCATTTTTTTTTTTTATGTCTACTTCTTCGTGCGAGGACGAGAAAAGAATTTCTAAAGAATAAATTGTAATATCTATTCATTATTTCTTATCTGGTTTTGTGTTCGTATGGGCGTGGTGGGTGGTGGATGGTGGGTGTTTGGTTGAGGATAAGAGCCAAGAGGCGATCAGGGATGCAGGCAGACATATTATTATTATTATTTTCATTTCATTTCTTTTATTTTTCAAATATGACAAACGAAGCAAATATTATGCACTTAAATATGAATATGTTTAAGGTTTTTACTTTTGTATGTCTACTCACGATAGGAATAAGTTTTGTCGAAACAAATGGTAAAAAAATCAAGATTTTACCATCGTAAAAAATATTTTAAATATATTCATTTAGAATGCAGACTTTTGTTGAAGATTTTTCGACTTTTTACGTAAATTTATTATTATTTAATTTTTTAGCTATTTACCATATTTTTATTAATTTTTAAAAATGAGCAAGAAGCGTGAGTAAAAACCTGCAACCCATTCGTGGTGTTTATTTCATATTAATCACACACAAGAAGAATATAAGTTCACAGTGCATTTCTAAGATTATGCGTTTGGTTTCAAAAGATAAAAAAGCTTAAGGAGAAGAAAAGATCTCACTGTCATGATGTCTATATGTCACACCATTGAGGGTGTGTAAAAATAGTATAAGAAACAAAAAAATAACCTTAACAGAAGCAAAGGCTTGACTTGTCCAATCGTTCAGAATGTCCAAAGAAAAATTATATTGCTAGAAGCGATACATGAACATTATTCAGTCCCTTTATCCTTTAGTCATATACATTTTTATGCACATAAAATACATACAAAGTATGTGAAAGAGTTGTACCTAAGAAAAAAAAAATCGATAAAAAGCACAAAGGATCATTGCAATCCTTGTGTTTGCCTTTTTCTAGAAAATTTTGTCCAAGATTAAGTTTGTTTGCTTCTTCAAGGTTTTTCATTGTCCTTATTAACAATTAGCCCACTAAAATGAAGAAAATGAAAAAAAATCTGAAATTTCGATGGAGACTCATATTTATGTTCCTCGAATCTCCTTAAATGGACTTTTACCAGGTTTAATGGTTTTAGGGGATTTTTTTTTTTAATTTCGGTTTGAGTTCGGTTAGGGCTCGGATTGAGTTCAGTTCGAGTTCGGTTTAATTTCGGTCTGAATTAGGTTTGATTTCGGTTTGAATTCGGTTTGAGTTCGGTTTGAGTTCAGTTCGAGACAGTCCGGAGGGGAACAGGGCCTCAAGCTCAACCAACAAGCTTCTTCCAGCCGGCTCGATTCCCAGCTAGCTGTATCCAAATTCGCACGCCAAGTTGGGTGAGGTCCTCTTGCACTTTCGTGCGCCACCCTTAACGCTGTCCACCTCTACTGCGCTGTCCCACAGGATTGGATTCAAAGACTTTCCGGGCCGGAGCATTGGTGTCCATTCGCTCTAAGTGATCCAGCCATCTCAGTCGTTGGCTTTTCACTTTTGTTGCAAGGTCACCGTCGCTGTACAGTCCGTACAGTTTGTTATTGTATCTTCTTCTCCATTCCCCATCTATGCAGACGGGACCAAAAAATCACCCGGAGAATTTTCCTCTCAAAACAGCCTAACGCGTTTTCATCCACCGTTAACAGTGTCCATGCCTCTGCACCATACATCAGGATCGGGATGATAAGCGTCTTATACAGCGACACCTTAGTTGCTCGGAAGAGGCCTTTGCCTTCTTGCCTTCTAAGCCCAAAGAAACAGCGATTGACAAGAGTAATCCTTCGTTTGATCTCAGCACTGGTATCATTCGCTGAGTTTAAAAGTGTGCCTAGGTAGACAAAGTCTCTGACCACCTCAAAATTATAGCTGTTTATAGTGAAGTTCTGTCCGAGACGTCGTCGGTGTTGGGTGTCCTTTCTTGTTGAAAGCATATATTTCATTTTGCTTTCACTCAACGTTAAACCCATCTTCTTGGCTTCCTTCTCAATACTCACGAAAGTACCACTCACATCTCGCTTAGTTCCGATTATGTCAATGTCGTCTGCGTAAGCGAGTAGTTGGACGAATTTTTGAAAGATTGTTCCTCTAGTGTTGACGTGAGAGCTTTGCACTATTCTTTCAAGAACAATGTTGAAGAAATCGCATGACAGCGCGTCGCCTTGCCTAAGGCCTTTTGTGACATCAAAGGTGTCGGTGAGGTCTTTGCCGACCTTGATGAAGCAGCGTGCATTCTACGTCGTCATCCTGCACGAACGGACGAGTTTGGGACATTGCTCTATATAGCTCGTCTCTATTGATGCTGTCATACGCGGCCTTGAAATCGATGAAAAGGTGGTGGGTATCAATTTGAAACTCCTGGGTTTTTTCCAAGATCTACCGTAGTGCGATTATTTGGTCGATGGAGGACTTTCCTGGCCTAAAGCCACACTGGTATGGACCTATCAGGTTGTTGACGAAAGGCTTCAGGCGTTCACAAAGTAAGGCAGAGAAGATCTTGTAGGCGATATTAAGAAGACTTATGCCTCTGTAGTTGGTGCAGTCCAGAGGATCACCATTCTTGAGGATTGGGCAAACAATGCTGAGGTTCTATTCATCAGGCATGCCTTCCTGCTACCATATTTTACAGGTGAGCTGGTTCATACTCCTAACCAATTCATCGCCAGCCGTTTGAATAGCTCTACCGCAAGGCCATCAGCTCCAACAGCTTTTTTGGACTTAAGTTTCGATATAGCTATCCTCACTTCGTCGAGATCGGGTGGACATGATTTTTGGCCTACGTCGTCGTCGTCCAGGTTGAATGGTGCAATTTGCATGGTAGCGGAATTCGGTTCGTCGTCGCCGTTCACAAAGGTGTTCACAAAGTACGGCAGAGAAGATCTTGTAGGCGATATTAAGAAGACTTATGCCTCTGTAGTTGGTGCAGTCCAGAGGATCACCATTCTTGAGGATTGGGCAAACAATGCTGAGGTTCTATTCATCAGGCATGCCTTCCTCCTACCATATTTTACAGGTGAGCTGGTTCATACTCCTAACCAATTCATAGCCAGCCGTTTGAATAGCTCTACCGCAAGGCCATCAGCTCCAGCAGCTTTTTTGGACTTAAGTTTAGATATAGCTATCCTCACTTCGTCGAGATCGGGTGGACGGGATTTTTGGCCTACGTCGTCCAGGTTGAATGGTGCAATTTGCATGGTAGCGGAATTCGGTTCGTCGTCGCCGTTATACAATTTGCTTAAATGATTTTTTCAATATCCTCAGCACCGACTGAGGACTGATCGTCCTTCCAGGCTTCGGTTCGGGCCTTGTAACATTCGTAATTTTTTTTTAACTTTTTGGTAAAACTTCCGAACCTCATTCCTGCAATTGCATCCTTCTAGTTCCTCGATCGTGCGCTTCTTTGCTTTGTTTTTCCTTCTTAGAAGCTTGTTTTCCTCTCTCCTCTTCTACTCGTAGAGCTCGCGAGCAGCTCTTGTCCTTCTATGCAGCGCCGCTTTGCATGCCTGTTGTTTGGCTGCATGTACTTGCCGGCATTCTTCGTCGAACCAGGGGTTTTGCTGTGGTGGTCGTGCAAAGCCCAGCATGTCAGAGGCGGCATCTCTGATGGCTTCCTGGCAGTTTTTCCACTGGTTCTCGATGTTTGCAGTTGGCGGCAAAGGACTAGTTAAGAGGGCGCGAGAGACTCGATCGGAAAAGGACCTGGCGATTTCCTGCGACTGTAGCCGTCCGACGTCGAACTTCCTCACAGTATTTCCCTGTTTTGGCTTTGGTCTGGATATCCGTAGCATTACCTTTGCTACAACGAGGTAGTGGTCCGAGTCAACGTTGGCTCCTCGGAACGTTCGGACATCCTTGAAACTGGAGGAGTGCCTTGCGTCGATCATAATGTGGTCAATCTGGTTTGGCGGTTGATTGACCAGGAATTCGCCATATCTCCTTGTGTATATCGAGATGCGGGAACTGCGAACTTACTACCACAACGTCTCGAGCTCAGTTTGAGTTCGGTTCGAGTTCGATTTAAATTCGGTTTTAGTTCGGTTTTAGTTCGGTTCGAGTTCGGTTCAAGTTCAATTTGAGTTCGGTTTGATTTCGTTTTGAGTTCGGTTCGAATTCGGTTTGAGTTCGGCTTGAGTTGTGTTGAGAAATAAATTTTGGAAAAAAGTTTGCAATTTAATAAGTAGTGTGGTTCCTGGTCATATAGAATCACTTTATTACCACAAGCAACGGAACGAATATAGGGTAGTGTAATTTGCTATAAATAGGTAAGATTTCGACTTTATTTTTAATTAAGTTCAAACTCTTATTGAGCTCCAGAATTCAAATCTGAAAACAGCATAAGAAAATTTTCTGAAAACCGCATAAGAAAATTTTGAATACAATTTATTTTTGTTAGGCATCAAACTAGCCAAGAACTTAACAACGTTATTGCTATAAGCTACACCAGCAGCAAAAAGAAGAAACTATTTCCTCTATACAGTCCTTCAAAAATAACTCCAAAAGAAATCTTGTAATTATAACGAGTATTTTCCCAATCTCAAAACTACAAAAAAAAAATCATTCCTAATCCCGCATAGGTAATTTGTATAATAGATAATATCAAAATGGCTCAATAATAAGGTCACAAAAAAAAAAAGAAAAATTCTAATGCAGGTATCATCTTTATAAGTTTATAAAACTATTTATGCAAACTAATTTTTCTAAGATCAAGTCTATCAGAGATAATAATGAAACTTATGCAGTATAAACAGCATCAAGAAAATTGCAGCACCACTTTCAAAATAATAAAAACAAAATTTAAAAAAAAAACCAACGACAACCATATACCCTACCCCGTTGTGTAAGAGAGAAATCCTTGTAGATTCCATATCATACCTAACACAGACTCTTTTCTCCTGAACACACTGAAATTCTAAAACTTCTTATACACAAATGAAATCTCATTTAAAGTTAGCATTATTATGAATATTATGCACATCATAACAAAGCAAACACAGTTCAACGGGGCAAGGACAAGGACTTCTTCTTCTTCTGCTTCTTTTTCTTCTCCTTATGAGAGAGAAGAACCTTATTTTCTACCAACACTATCATCATCATCACATAGTGTGGCATCAGAAGCAGTGCGTTGCGCTGCTGTTGCTGATGCTGCTGCTGCTTTGTTATGGAATTCTTCTTTTAAGGAGGTAACTTTTCTGCGGTATTTCTATAGCGAAAAATGAAACTTTTAAATAGGTAACAGCGTTGACGTATATCTACTATAGTTATAATGCACCATTTACAAAAAAAAAAAACAAGCAACCAACAAAGATTTTCGTAATAAACTTTAATTTGTCTTGAAGAACTATCAAGACGAAATTGCTCGAAAGCAAGAAACACACAATATATATAAGAGTACATAGAAAGATGTGAACTTGAAGAGAAAGCTGATATTTATGATAAATTTTTGAAGAAGAACGAGTTTTACATGAATCAAGGACTATATTTATCTAAAAGTCATGACAGAAGACGGATATTAAAGTTGAATTGGAATCAGATACAAAAAATCAAATTAAAAAAGAACTGTCATTAGCGAGTTTAAGTGTTCCTAATCTCTTAAATAAAGCTTATATAACATGAATCCTACACATTTATGCATGTACATACACATGTTTATATGTTCATAAGAAATGCATGCGCCACTGCTTGCAGTATATTAGACAAAACTCCAAGTGGTGAAGGAGCAGTTCAATGTGTTCCAGAAGCCAATTTTTTAATTATTTATTTTATTTTATATTTCTTTTTTTTAAATTTAATTCTATTTTATTGTTTTTTTTTTTTTAATTTTTATTTTATTGTTTTATTTTATTTTTATTTTATTTTGTTGTATTTCATTCAATTTTATTTTTATTTTATTTTGTTGTATTTCATTTAATTTTTTTTTTACTTTATATAATTGTATGTATTTGATTTAATTTATAATTTAATTTAATTTGTATTTTATTTTTATTTTTATTTTTATTTTATTTTATTTTATTTTATTTTATACTTAATTTTATTTAAATTAATTTAATTTTCATTTTATTTTTTGTATTCTCTTTCAATTTTTATTTAATTTTTTTTTTTATTCTCTTTCAATTTTTATTTAATTTTTTTTTTTTTTTTTTAAATTTTTGTTTTTATTTCATTTTTTATATTTTTTTGTTGTATGTTAAAACAACAAACAAAATAACTTTCTCATAACTCGATTGATTTCAGAGCAGAGTATCAAAAGATTCTGAAAAACCCTGTTAACCATTTTCGACAAGAGATAAGAAGACGAAGCAAGAAATCGTCGGGTCTTTTTCCGATCGAGTATCTGCTAGCCTCGTGAGAAGTCCTATGCCACCACCATTGAGAGCTTACACGACTTCCAAAGCAAAACTCTTGTTGGCTTACGATGACTGAAGAGGCAAGCAGATACAATTAAGGACCACTTTCTTGTAAGATCAACGAGCAGTAGAATGAAAAGTTTCTCCCTATTTTCGAAACGAACGGTAACTTTAAGTCTCAATAAAAGACCAACTGCGACCAACTATGACTAGACCATGACAATTGCTGGACATGCGTAGGTCTTCCCGGGGCATTGACATCAACCCACCAGCCCAATAAGTGCATACAAGTACAACAGTACCACAAACCTACTTCTAAAAAATAACAAGGCAGCTGGATTCTATGGCATAACTTTCCAGTTTCTGAAAGTAGATCCCGATGCACGCAAGGCTATCTTAGGCCTAAGACCGCTTGTTTCTGCGATCCATATAGTAGCCCAGGAAAAATGTACTTTCGCTGCGGAAAAATTCCAAGTGAAGATTTTTGAATGCAATTATCTTTATTTGTGCCTAAGGAATATGCATGCGAAAGTCTACAAACGAAACTGGCTTGCGTTAAAAGTTATTCAAGGTTAAATGTCGAAAATACCGGTTTTCCACGTTTAACTTTGAAACGGTACATGGTATTAAAAAGTAATGCATCCAAAACTTGTAGATAATATGATTATCTACAAGAAATGTTAAAACACTTTTTTTTCTCTGACAGATGGTTAAGAAGATATCAGCGTTTCAAAAAACGTAAATTGACGAAAATATCCCTTTTTTGCGTATAACTCAGAAATGGTGAATGTTATTGAAAACATTTATAGACAAAGTTTGTATACTATGTTACCCTCTATTAAAAAAAAATTTATTTTTTTCTAAGAGTAATAATTTTAAAGATATAATTATTTGAAAAATTTCGTCAAAAACCTGAAATTCCAGACTTTTGCTTTTAAATCTTAAATAACGAAATTTTAATAAAATGATTTATTTTCAGCTTATAGACTATAATGTAATCTACAAGAAATATTAACACACTTTTTTCCACACGAGTGACCAGTAACAAGATATTGCTACTTCAAAAAGGTTAAGTATTGAAAATAAGGATTTTTCGCTTACCACTCTTAAACGGTATATGTTAGAAATTTTATTTTTACACAGTTTGTAGGTTCTTTACCTTTCTACAAGAAAATAAAAAAAAAATTTTTTGTTTGCGGTTATTTAAAAGATATAATATTTTATATAAAATGCACAAAAGTCAAAAATAACGGTATTTTGCGGTTTTCTCTTAAATGGTGAAGTTTTTGAAAAATAATTTATACTTTTTGTATAAACAATAATATTCTCTATAAGAACTCTTATGAAGACTTTTTCGATATAAGGCCCCAATAAAAAGATATTGAGACTTTAAAAAGTATCGATTTTCAAGTTTGTTCTTTAATTATTTTTTCAAAATAAGTTATTCCTGCCAATAGTTTTCGAAAAAAAATACCTTCAAACCCAACATTAAAAAAAAAAAACAGAACAAAATTATATAGGTACTGTTCTTTTTTCAAAATATGAAATCAGGAATTATGTTAGTTTATATTATACACTTTTCCTGTAATTTTTAAATGAACACTGAAAACCAGATGGTTTTATGCCATCTAGTTTTCGAGAAAATTGTAAAATAAGAAAACTATTTTTTTATTATATGTTTTTTTGGTAGTATATCCAGGAAAAATTACCATAAAGAATACTCGTGCAAAAGTCTACACACGAATCTGGCTTGCGCTAAAAGTTATTCAAGGTCAAACGCCAGCAGAATCTTCTTTTAGAGCATAACCTTTTTTTTTTTTTGATAGTATCAAGGAAAAGGAAGATTCTGCTGGCGTTTGACCTTGAATAACTTTTAGCGCAAACCAGATTCGTGTGTAGACTTTTAATCGAGTATTCTTTATGGTAATTTAAAGATAATTGCACTTAAAAATTTTAACTTGGAATTTTCCCGAAGTGGTAATGCATTTTTCCTGGATATACTACCAAAAAAACATATAATAAAAAATAGTTTTCTTATTTTACAATTTTCTCGAAAACTAGATGGCATAAAACCATCTGGTTTTCAGTGTTCATTTAAAAATTACAGGAAAAGTGTATAATATAAACTAACATAATTCCTGATTTCATATTTTGAAAAAAGAACAGTACCTATATAATTTTGTTCTGTTTTTTTTTTTTAATGTTGGGTTTGAAGGTATTTTTTTTCGAAAACTATTGGCAGGAATAACTTATTTTGAAAAAATAATTAAAGAACAAACTTGAAAATCGATACTTTTTAAAGTCTCAATATCTTTTTATTGGGGCCTTATATCGAAAAAGTCTTCATAAGAGTTCTTATAGAGAATATTATTGTTTATACAAAAAGTATAAATTATTTTTCAAAAACTTCACCATTTAAGAGAAAACCGCAAAATACCGTTATTTTTGACTTTTGTGCATTTTATATAAAATATTATATCTTTTAAATAACCGCAAACAAAAAATTTTTTTTTTATTTTCTTGTAGAAAGGTAAAGAACCTACAAACTGTGTAAAAATAAAATTTCTAACATATACCGTTTAAGAGTGGTAAGCGAAAAATCCTTATTTTCAATACTTAACCTTTTTGAAGTAGCAATATCTTGTTACTGGTCACTCGTGTGGAAAAAAGTGTGTTAATATTTCTTGTAGATTACATTATAGTCTATAAGCTGAAAATAAATCATTTTATTAAAATTTCGTTATTTAAGATTTAAAAGCAAAAGTCTGGAATTTCAGGTTTTTGACGAAATTTTTCAAATAATTATATCTTTAAAATTATTACTCTTAGAAAAAAATAATTTTTTTTTTAATAGAGGGTAACATAGTATACAAACTTTGTCTATAAATGTTTTCAATAACATTCACCATTTCTGAGTTATACGCAAAAAAGGGATATTTTCGTCAATTTACGTTTTTTGAAACGCTGATATCTTCTTAACCATCTGTCAGAGAAAAAAAAGTGTTTTAACATTTCTTGTAGATAATCATATTATCTACAAGTTTTGGATGCATTACTTTTTAATACCATGTACCGTTTCAAAGTTAAACGTGGAAAACCGGTATTTTCGACATTTAACCTTGAATAACTTTTAACGCAAGCCAGTTTCGTTTGTAGACTTTCGCATGCATATTCCTTAGGCACAAATAAAGATAATTGCATTCAAAAATCTTCACTTGGAATTTTTCCGCAGATTGGCAATTTATTTGTACATTTTTCCTGGGCTAATAGTAGGGTCGCTTAGCAAGAAAATCTGTTTTTGTCGGACAAAAGCACCAAATTTTTTTTAGGTACTACTTAGGTCCACAGCTTGAGATTTAGGGTAGGACCCATCTCGGCGGTCAGCCATCTTGGATTTTATATCCGCCATTTTGTAATTCAGGTATATTATTAATATCTCGGCTTTTAAATCACTTAGGATCCCAAACTTGGTGGTCAGGGAATAACACCACATACTTTTCAAATGTTAAAGTTTGCAAATATACGAAGGGGACATGGGGGTCATGACCCCCTTGCTCCAAGACAATCATATATTATATTTAGGGTCGGATAATATATATACACAAGTTGAAAATGTATCTGACTAAACTTATTCAAGGAGGGAAATGGGGGGTCATGACACCCCCCCCCCCCCTCAGAGCCCAGGAAAAAGTGTAAATAAAAAACAAACTTCATTTAAACACACAAAAGTGCAAAAACTGACGCGACGTACGGCTAGCATCGAGCATCGAGCATATATAGATCATAGAGCGTAGAGCATAGAGCATAGAGCATAGAGCATAGAGCATAGAGCATAGAGCATAGAGCATAGAGCATAGAGCATAGAGCATAGAGCATAGAGCATAGAGCATAGAGCATAGAGCATAGAGCATAGAGCATAGAGCATAGAGCATAGAGCATAGAGCATAGAGCATAGAGCATAGAGCATAGAGCATAGAGCATAGAGCATAGAGCATAGAGCATAGAGCATAGAGCATAGAGCATAGAGCATAGAGCACAGAGCATAGAGCATAGAGCATAGAGCATAGAGCATAGAGCATAGAGCATAGAGCATAGAGCATAGAGCATAGAGCATAGAGCATAGAGCATAGAGCATAGAGCATAGAGCATAGAGCATAGAGCATAGAGCATAGAGCATAGAGCATAGAGCATAGAGCATAGAGCATAGAGCATAGAGCATAGAGCATAGAGCATAGAGCATAGAGCATAGAGCATAGAGCATAGAGCATAGAGCATAGAGCATAGAGCATAGAGCATAGAGCATAGAGCATAGAGCATAGAGCATAGAGCATAGAGCATAGAGCATAGAGCATAGAGCATAGAGCATAGAGAATAGAGCATAGAGCATACTTGTCATGAATAAGTGCTTCTCATCTTGCCGTTCGAACTCGGCAAAAAGTTGACGGTCCCCTCCATTCCACCCAACAACACGCACACACAGGAAAGGTTGAAAGTTGTAAGTCACAAGACCCTTGTTCTCCACGAACTGATGCGCCACCAAATTTATTCTATTTTATTTATAGAGCATACAATTCAACTATTTAGGTAGTATATGTCACTCAATTTTGGAAAGGACCTGGACGCACGCATTCTGGACATTCTCCATTATGGAACTTCAGCAAAATATCGTTTAAACTTAAATCTGAGCTCCCGAAAAATGCTCAGCTAATATCGCAAGTAAAGTAGGTTACATCCCCTTTTTAGTCTCGAGTGACATTTAAGTGTACGGTGGCCACAAACGAAATCCAACATTGCTTTGCAACTTAGGATGGGCAAATGGGATGGAAGATGATATCAATCTTAGAAAATGGCGATGGAAAGATGGTCATACACTGAGACAGCCAGCTGACAAAATAGCGGGGCAGTGCTTCGAATGGAATTCTCAATGTGTAACGCAAATTTGTAGTTCAGTGCTATCACGGAACCTCCGTCACAGAATCTTCATGTGTGGTCACAGCTAAAGGTTCGAGGTGTGAACAGAATTAAATCGATGGAACTGCTTGCACTCTATACTTCCATAGGAGTTACACAACAGCAGCTTACGGAAAGCTTGAAGGAGATTTATGCAATCTTTAAAACAGCGATGGCGAATTGAATCACGCTTTCAGAAAGACAACCGACGACGTAGACCAATAGATAGCAATTTCTAAGCTCAAGTTAAAAAAAAAATAACTTTACCTGTCAACCTAGCTGCTGAGTTGTTCATAGGGGCTTGTGATTCAAAGCAAAGTTTGGAGTAAAGTATGCTCGATGAATGGAAGCTAAGCATATTTTTTTTTGGGGAAAAGAATAACCCCATAATTGCGAAGTTTATCCATTTTTGCAGGGTTACAATAGGTAAAGCGAAGGTCTTCGATAATATCAAATAAAGTTTCGAATGAATTGTGTAGAGCTCATGCGACACTAACAGAGGCATGAATTTTCAAAAGGTCCGTTCAATTGCTCACTGACAAAATCGAAAGAACACAGCATGAAGTCTATGGGGCCTTTTTGAGTACTGAGACAGAAGCCCCAAGGATTGGTTTAGCAATCAATGAAAGCAAGACCATGAATATGCTCTCATCTTCCTAGGATCAGCTTTCAATTCAAACAACGATAACAGCGCTGAGATCTAACAAAAAATCACTCTTTTACATAATTTGGGCTAAGAAGGCAATTCAAAAGCGATGCCCCCTCTCGAGCAACTTAAATATTTAAGATGCTAAGCATCTCATTTCGGCTATCTGGTTCGGTAGTACCTCGTAGCATAATGGTAAGTGCGTTGGACTGTCATGTCGAAGGTCTGGGTTCGATTCTCAGCCGCTGCCACCTAAAAAAACAGAAATGTTTTTCCCGAAGTACTGCCTCTTGCACGAAACTGAAAAATCCTCCAAGAGTATACTTGTCATGAAATAAAAGTACCACTTAACACTTTATACCACCAAAAAGGCAGGAATGTGGTAAGTCACTAGGCCCTGGTTCTCCACGAGCTGTTGCGCCACCAAATTCATTTGGTTCGGAAGATTTGAACTCGCTTTTCGAGCAACTTAAGTGTCCCTTTATGAGTCAGTCATCATACCGGTCTGAAAGATGGATAGAAACGTTTAAGGCTGTTTTGAAGGAAATTTATCAAGCCTGTGGAGAGGGAAACAACAACGAACTGTACGGGCTATCCAGCGACACCGACCAATCCAGGAAAGTAGAGGTGTAACGCTTGAACTGGATGAGTCATTTTGAGCTTGATGGGTCATGTTGAGATGGATGGGTCATGTTGAGCTGGATGGGTCATGTTGAGCTGGATGGGTCATGGTCATTGCTGAAGCCCCGATAACCCTTTAATCCATCCCAGTGCGACGGCGCAGTAGAGTAGGACCACGATTTAAGTGGCACACGTAAGTTGAAGTGGGACTCAACCAGCTTGGTATGCGGAGACAGCTAGCCACAGAGACTAGCAGGGACTTGGAAGAAGCTTAATGCTTGAGGCCCTCGTCCGTACCAGACTGTAGCGTACCTTTTAGCAAGCAAATTGATTAAATTTATTCATTGAATACAATCCTGGTTCTTTAAATAAAACACTTTGGTCTACCATCTACCAATACAGTCGAAGTAGAAATTCTTTACTTAATTTACTCTGGATAAACTTCACCAGACTCTCAAGTATAATGTAGCAATTTTCAATCACTCCAGACTACACTGAAGTTAACTCAATTATTTTAGTTTGAACAGTGGATAATTTGGTTTTTCTTTCATATCTTAGGTTGAAGCATCAAAAGACACACATCTCTTCGGGGTTTTTTTTGTAGACTCCTTGGAGAGTTCAAGAGTTTGATGAAAAAGGGGATGACTCTGTGCATTTGCCGTTGCTAATTGCCAATTTCAAATTCTCTTTCAAAGGAATACTTCTACACACGTGCTGCTTCTGATGTACAATATCCTTATACTGCCTTTCTACATATCTTTACAAGAAACTATTAATAAAACAACAACAAAAACATCAAGTAACAAGATCCTAAAAGTATAAGAACGTTATTAATTGAAATTGCTAACTTATGACAGGAACTGGAAATAATAGTTCCTTCCCACCACAATTGAAGGAGAGAAAGGGTATGTGGGTAGTTAGGTGTACATATCCATATAGTGTGGCAATCAATATATGATGGGGTATGTATATATGGTGAAGTGCACATCAAAGTTCGTAACAAAATGAGGGTGGGCTTGCAAAAAGAAAAAAAAAAAAAACAGAAAACCCCTAACCAATTTAACTTTACTCATGGTCAAAGAAATCTTTCGAAATTGAATCATCTCTTCCTTTTAAGGATTCTCCATCAGTTCCTAATAAGAACCATCCCATTTCTTCCTCTTGTCACCCGCCTGTACCACCACTTACGAGTACATCAATAAGTTCAACATTTCCTTTTATGAAAAAGCGAAACATTCGTAAACTAATTATACGAGGGATTCGGAAGGGGTGAATCGAAGAGGGACCATCACACTATAAGGACGAAGGACCCAACAAGATTTCAAGAAATCCCCAAACCATAAGTAAATAGAAAGAAATACAATTAAACTGGGGTGAGTAACGATGAACGATACAAAAATAAGTTTAAAAAAAAAATATAGAAAAAAAAACCTAGAACGTGGGTTTACCTTTCTCACCGAAACTGATTCTACACTACCTCGTCCTCGTCCTCGCAGTAGCTTTACCTTTTCATATATAGCCCCAGGTGGTTCAAGATCTGGTAGACTGGAAATTATAAATTGATTATGAACACTGACATTTAGCCAGGAGCACACAACAGCAGCAACAGCAGGTGGAGTTCAAGCTAAAGAGTAACTCTATACAGTACTACTACCTACAGATGATGATGGTGCAAAGGTTACACTGGCAACGAAGTTATCCTATGAAATTGCAAAGTTACCATGAAGGGATGAAGATGAAGAAAAAAAATTTAAACGAAACGTTGCTATGATGATTTCGTTCGTTCGTATTGTTGAACTTGTTTTTCACTTTTCTCTTATTTAGGTTTTTGCTTTTTTTTTTCTTATTTTGTTCATAAGTAGAAATGAATTTTTCATTAAGACTGTTTTAACTTGAAGCAGAGAACAAAATTGTATTTCAATTCTGTACAAGGTTTTGTTAGGTTCCTAATGATTTTGAAGAATTTTAGATTTTTTTTTAAAGATATTTAAGCATAAGTCGAAATGGTTAAGATACCAAGAATATTCTTGGTACTTCTGAAAAGTTTAAGAATTGTGAAGGACTTGACGTTTGTTAGTTTTTAATGCCAAATAAATAAAAAAAAGGTTAAGAACTGTTAAAATTTGCACCGTCACCCTCATTGCAGAACAATAAGGAAGTATTCCCTTAGAGCTCGAACCCATAACGTGGTCCAAAGAGCCGTCTGATCTAATGTTTAAAAAAATGTGTTAACTAACCCAATCTAATATAATCTTGCCTTATCTGATATAATCTAATCTAATTCAATCAAGTCTTATCGAATCTAATCTTATCATAAAGAAATCATAATCTAATCTTAATCTAATCTAACCTAACCTCATCTCATCTCTCATATCTCATATTCCATATCTCATATCCTATAGGAATCTCATACCTAATACCTCATACCTCATATCTCATCTCATATCCCATATCTCATCTCAAATATCTTTCCTCATATCCCATACCTAATACTTCATACCTTATACCTCATACCTTATACCTCATGCCTCATACCTCATACCTCATACGTTATACCTCATACCTCATACCTCATACCTCATACCTCATACCTCATACCTCATACCTCATACCTCGTACCTCATACCTCATACCTCATACCTCATACCTCATACCTCATACCTCATACCTCATACCTCATACCTCATACCTTATACCTCATATCTCATACCTTCATACCTCATATTTCATACCACATATCTCAGATCAGCTAGAATTAATTAAAAAACCGAACTACCAAAGCAAAAGGAGATGGCTAACGCTCAGAAAAATAATTTTATAGGGCCACACTCCAGTCTTTTTTAAAGACATAGACTGACCCCTGCTCTGAGACTTAAGATTTCTTTTTAAATACAAATTTCCCAGGATGGATGGACGCCCTGAAATAAGCGAAATTTTTTATATTGGTATTGAAATTGTAGATAGTAGAAAATTGGGTTAGGTTATAGGGGCCTTTTCAGCTTACAAACACTGACTTTAGTTCCATAAATATTGCAAGCAGTGGAAAAATGTACTTTTCAATCGTGGGACGCAGCACTGCGAAATTTTATATTTATGCTTCTTACACTTCAGAAATATTGTATATTTGCGTATGGTAGAAAAATATTGGACGAAACGTTTTGAAAACTTTAAAAAACATTACCGTTGTTGTCGAGATGTTATAAAAGTACAAAATCGAGCTACCTAGGCCTTGTAATCAGGAGACGATATAATGTTAAAAAAAAGGTATGTGTCATCAGTAGTACCAGACTTCCTCGCTCCTCCAGTGTGATAGTCTAACCCAATTCCAACAGCTTTAAAAAAAATTGGCATCTCGCTAAAAATTGCTGTATTAAAACTACACAACTTACTGCCATAGAAACTCTTCTTTAATTAACTCCACTCGATCACTACACTCGCCGATAGTAGCCAAGAGTTCTATACGACTTTAATAATGTAAAAATTGGAACAGGAGCCATTGGGGTCATAAAACAATGCATAACGAATAATAAATAAGGAATGATGAATAATAAATAATGAATAATGAATGATGAATAGCGTATAATAAATAATGAATAATAAATAATTAATAATGAATAATGAATAATGAATAATGAATAATGAATAGAGAATAAAGAATAGTGAATAATGAATAATTAAACATGACTAATTAATTATGAATAATGAATAACAATAAATGTTTGGCGCAACACCTCGTGGAGAAACAGGGCCTAGTGACTTACAACACTCCACCATTCCTGTGTGCGTGTTGTTGGCAGGAATGGAGGGTACCTACAATTGTATGCCGAGTCCGAACGGCTAGATGAGAAGCACTTATTTATGACAAGTATACTCTTGAAGAATGTGTCAGTTCCTCGCATGAGGGAGTACCTCGGAAAAAACATTTCTAGTTCCGTTTCGATCAAGCAATATTGTGACGCAATGTTGATCTATGTAAACACCCCTAATAATGAATAACGAACAATGAATTATGAATAATGATTAGGTAATGAATAATGTATTTTTAATTTTACTGACGCAGTATTTCAAAAAGACTTTATTTCCCATAAATGGCAGCCCAATAGCAATCACATAGAGCCCAATTCTAGAATAAGGAATCATATTTTTTCAGTCTATACGAAAGGATGGTTCCAGGATGAACGTACGAGTAGGGTAGGGCATATTTTCTTAAGATACAACCATAAATAGATCAAAGTTTCCTAACTCATGCAGTGCTTTGCAGGCTGAAATGCTTGTTGTTTGTGAGACCACAAAATATTTGTCCAAGTGTGAACTGGTCAAAAGTCGTATTGAGATCCTGATAGTCAATCAGGCGACATTGAGAGCAATTTCCTCAACCATCACAAATCAAAACTGGTTGATTGTTGCTGCAGCGAGTTGAGATTGCTGGATGAAATAAAAACTCAAGGCACCTTTCTATGGGTCCCACGAAACTGTCACATTTATGCAAACAAAATGGCAGTTAAAATAGCCAAAATCACTTGAACCAATTCAAACCGTACCCTGGGTACAATAGTCTCTTGAGGAAGAAAATAGAAGAAGTCGCCAGTTGCCGCCAAGTCACAAAAGACAGGTGGTCAACAACCAAAACTTGTCGGATTTCGAGGAATCAATGCAAAGATTTTTAAAGAAAAACATACAGACTATTTACTTAAGCCAAGTCCTAACGGGTGGCAGCTCAGTGGGAACTGACAAATGCAAATTGGGCATTATCACGGTCACGGGGCGCCCAGAACTGCATACAGACTTAAGTCGATACAACCGAGTTTAGTCCTAAAATCAAGTTTAGTCGATATAATAAAGTTACATCGATAAAGTCAAGTATAGTCAAACAATCTAAAGAAGTCAATACAACTGAGTCGATACAGTAGTGTATTCAATACAATCGAGTCGATACAATCGATTGAAGGTAGTCCAAACAATTGAGTTAAGTCCATACAATCGACCATAGTCGAAACAATCGAGTTAAGTCGATACAGTAGAGTTTAGTCGATGCAATCGAGTTAAGTTCGATGCAATCGACCTTAGTGGAAACAATCGAGTGAAGTCGCGATAAAATCGAGTTTAGTCGATAAAATCGAGTTTAGTCGATAAAATCGAGTTTAGTCGATAAAATCGAGTTTAGTCGATAAAATCGAGTTTAGTCGATACAATCCAGTTTAGTCGATACAATCGACCTTATTCGAAAAAATCGAGTGAAGTCGCGATACAATCGAGTTAAGTCGATACAGTAGAGTTTAGTCGATACAGTCGAATTTAGTCGATACAATCGAGTTAAGTCGATACAGTAGAGTTTAGTCGATGCAATCGTGTTAAGTCGATACAATCGAGTATAGATAGTTCCTAATTTGGCTCAGTCGATTAAGTTGGCTAATGCTAATGCAGTATACGCCCAGTCGATTAAACTCGAAGCTACAAAGTTCCGTGCTAGACCTTCTGACGTATGCTGAGAGTGTCGGGATGAAGAGGCAAAACAGGGTTCATCTCACATACTTTGTTAATGTACCCATTTTAGTCCAAACTAGAAATACAGGCCTCGAAGAATAGTTTCAATCGAAATTAAGAATGGTTAAGGAAGTCAACCCGAAGCTTATTTTGAACTTTTCCTTTCCAGTTTCCTCTTTCTCCTTACTTTTATCAGTTGCATTCTTGGTAGTGCAATTAATCCATTGAAAACCGAGGCAACTTGCCATATCAGCATTTTCTTCCAACCTTACCTTATACGAGTATATTCTATCAGAGCTCTACACAAGCTGAAACAACGACAACATCTTCGAGCTATGTAGCTATTGCCTCACTCATTGAGAGAACTTGTGATTCGAGGGAACTTTGTCAACCATCAGGCTTGCGACTATACCAAGAATACTGGCGCGCAAAAATGATGAAATACCTAGACCCAAAGAAAATTCTTCATCAAAACTAACTAGTCCAGAAATTCATCCCCATTAAAGATTTTTTGGTTAATTCAAAGCCATGTATACACTTAGGTCAAAATTTGATAAGGGTTTTAATGATTACTTTTCTTTCCGAATAATCCTATATGATTGACTAATGATGCTTCCTAGCTTATAGCATTCCCTCGCACTACATATACATAGAGTATTCATGACAACTTTAACAAATTAAATAAATCGAATCATCACTTTAAAGTTAGCTATAACTTTGAGGAAACAGCATTTGTTTTGTACTACCATCGAATTCGTAGAAAGTTTTTTCAAATCCTCCAGAGCGTCCATTCTTTTTTTTTTTCTTAAATTATCCATAAAATTCACAAAACAAAATCTTCCTTTCTACACTTAAGAAGTCTATAGGTATATTCACTCTCAATTCGATATATAGAAACTCTGTTCACAGCTTCCTAAAGCCACTTACCTATCAAAATAATTTGAAATTTTACCCTTTTAACTGGGAGTTAGGGAAAGGGAATTCTATTGGATCTTCATTTCGTCCTTCTGACACTTTTATAGAATAGCAGAAGCAAAAAAAAAAACACAGTAACTATAGGGTATAGAGGTATAGGGGATGAAGTTTCTTATGCTATTAAACTTTGAATTGATGAATGATGATGATTCGTCGTAGTTTCGTCCATTTCGTCTATATCCTCCCAAACCAAATATACACACACATAAATACTATCGCCTTTTTATATTCCATCACTCCTTTCAATACAAAAAGAGGATGAGTTTTTGTTGTTTTCATTTCACCCGTATCCATTGGCTTCTTTCAAAGTTATCTTGTTATTTTTTCTCTTTAGAGGTAGTAGATACTGAAGGTAGGTAGGTACCCTGGGTTTTCTGAACAATTTTCTCAGAAAAATGAAAACAAATAAAATACAAAAAAAAAGTGTCCTTTAACTTCTTCTATTCCAGTTCAGATGGATAGAATTCCGATATATACCACACCACCTTCACACCACTTTGGACTTGGACATCGATAAAGGAAGAAGATAAAACATCTTTTATTCCGTTTGAATATACAAATACATGTTCGATGTTTCGTATCTACTATCCATCTACGAGTATATCAGTTGACCAGTTTTGTGTCTTTGATATTTATCTTTGTCTACCTATATCTACTTTATCGCACTTGTGTCTGTTTCGAGTTTTTTTTTTGTCTTCGATATAAAGGCAAGTTATGCATTCGAAAAATAAATTTGGTCTCGAGATATCAACCAAGAATCTATAACAGCATTGAGTGGTTAGTGATTAAGCAGTGCGGCGCGGCGTTTGGCAAAACAATACCGAATCTCTCGGCGTAATAATTAGTGCTTGGTCACGCCTGGTTCTGAGGTCCTATTACACCGTCAAATAATATGTTTTTTTTTATTTTAAATAAAAAACTAATAAAATCGTTGACACTGAATCGGGTGTGTCGGAAAATATGTCACTTGAAGGTTGATACGCTTTGATTAAATCAGGGATGTGTTCGCAGATATTTCATTCACTGTTTTCACTTAAATAAACATTGAATCATTTATGTCACCAACAAAATTTTCAATACACACGATTTTGTATCTAGACTAGATGCTTTTACGTGTAGTATTTGTATTTTTTTTTGTATTTATTGATTTCAAGAACATAAGTACATATATTAAAACATAGTGTCTTATTTTTTATACTTTGTACAATATAGGTTATAAACTGAAATTAAAAACAAAATCGATTTAACTTTATAAACTCGTAAATAAAAGGTTAATTAAAAACTAGAAAAAAAAATGTGAAGTAAAGAAAAAATTTAAGAATTGTAAAGCTTACTTAAATAATGATTTTAGCTTCTGAAATGGATCTTTAAAGAGTTTTCAAAGGATTTGCAGTTGTTAAGTCTTCTTAGGCTGATAGGTAGGGAATTCCATAGACCCACTGTGTGCACAAAGAACTGTCGTTTTGAGTTGCGGTAGTAACTTAAATAAGAAAACAAGTGCTTGGAAATCAAGAAACTTGCCAAATGGCATATTAAGGATACAATTTGCATATCTAGAAACATGATCAAACCGATTTAGGCCATAAACAAAGCGAGCAATATTGTTGAAGGCAACATCTAGTTTTCTTTTACTTCTGCTGTCTAAACAGTAGAAAATCAAGCTGCCGTACAGAAGAATAGGAAGAACAAGGGTTTTTGCAATTATCATTTTAGTATGCACAGGCAGACAGCTTCCAGTTGTATGTAAAACCGCAATGCAGCGTACGTTTTTCCCAAAGCACAAGAAACGTGATTTTCCCATGACAAAGTTTGATTAAAAACAATTCCTAAGTTTTTAATTTTTTCAACGTAGGTGAGGACAGTGCCATTTAGTTCAATGTTCGGAAAATATGACGTTTCAAGCGCTGTATTACTTATAGCAATCGCCTGACATTTATTTGAGTTTAGTTTCAAAAGGTTTTGATGAGACCATTCCACAACACGCATCAAATCTTCATTAATTCGTGCGGTTGCATCCTCAACCATTCCAAACCGATAGCTCAAATAAATTTGGACATCGTCCGCATACATGTGGATTTTACAGTATTTGAGTACCGATGGTAGATCGTTGTTGAATAGGGTAAATAGAAGTGGACCTAATATTGATCCTTGTGGAACGCCTGCATGCATTGATAGGAAATCCGAGAGTTCATTATTTACAAGAACTGCTTGAGTTTTTTCAGATAAGTAGGAGAAATTGTATTTTAACTTTTTTAAGAGCGGTGCATGCGGAACTGAGTCAAAGGCTTTAGAAAAGTCGAGGAGAACCATCGTCGTAACGAAATTTTTATCTATTTCTTGTCGGATGTCATCGACAATTTTTAAAATCGCTGAGGTACAGCTGTGTTGTGGTCTAAAACCAGATTGGGTGGGTGAAAGAATTCGATAAGTGTTTTAAAAAAAAGTAATCTGTTGACTCATGGGTAATTCCACGAAAAAGTGGACATGAAGATAGAAAAATGGAAAATTTATCTCGCCCCCTGTCTATTTTTCGCTAGTTTTAAAACTAGAATTACAAAATATCCTACAAGTAATAAGCATACGGCTAAAAATAAAATAAAATTATAACAGGCTTAACCCTAAATTTTTAAATTAAAAACGTAAAATAACGTGAGTTACGGACTTTTTGTAACGTGAGTTACCATGTATTTTAATAAATTTGTATAAAATATTTTTAATAATTTAAAATTTGTGTACAGATATAATCAGGCTGATAAATTCTTATATCTAATTCAACAAACCAGTTTACCTTTATTGGTTTGTTTAATTTTTAGAAAATAAGCACAGTACTGCTACAAAACCCGTGTCCGAATATGGTAACGTGAGTTACCAACATGTTTTAGTATTTTGTACTAAGAAAGAATTTATTTTTCCCAAAAATTTTATTTTTTCCTAGAAGTTGAAATCATTACCATGTATAGAATTTATATTTTGTTTTATTTATATTTATAGAAGTATGAACATTTTAATGAAAGAGAGCCTGAAACTCTCCCAAATGTAACGTGAGTTACCATGGAATTGCCCTCATTATCTTTTCAAAGGCTTTAGAGATGAAAGGCAAAATGGATATATGACGGTATTCTTTCTGTTTTGAGTTGGGTTTCTTAGGAACTGGGATAACTTTGGAAGCTTTCCATAGTTTAGGATTGCGGGAAGTGGTTAAAATGGTATTGAAAATATGGGATATATAAGGGGAAAGGAATGGAAGAATAATTTTTATGAATTTAGGATGGATTTTGTCCAGACCAATCGCATTTGATTTAATCGCACTAATTGCGTTAAAAACTTGCATTTCGTTGACTCTATGAAAGCTAAAACTTGGTGAGTAATCAGACACAGTGGTACTGACGATAAAGCCATCATCTACAGTAAATCCTTCGCTGGAGGAGGAATTCACGAATCTTGTTCAGCTCATTACCATCGCAAGCTTCATCTGCGCATTCGGGCTGTTTTGAGATACCAAGGGATTTGATATTCCTCCACAGTTTTTGAGAAGTAATGTTATTGAACTTAGAGGCATAAAATCTTTGCTTTGAATTTCTTATCTCAACGTTAACAGAGTTTCGTAACGTTTTATAATAAATAAAAAATGCAGCATTTCTCTTAGTTATTAACTGTTCGATTTTTTCATCATACCATCCTAGTTCATTTTTTTTTATTTGGATAGTTTTGATTGGTACATGCGTTTCGAAGAGGTTGTTTATAGTTGAGGTGAAATATTGTACCTGTTCGTCAACCGTTGCAAATTGGAAAATATTATCCAGGTTCGAACATAAGAACATGTGAGACAAGGGCTTGCATGTTAACAGATTTGAAGTCTCTGAAAGAAATTGTTTTGCTAGTTGAATTGGAAGACACATTAAGATTATATAAAGCTACAATGAGATCATGCTTTGAGAAGCCTGAAGCATCGAGTTGCTCATAGCAAGTCACAAAATTTGGCTGGCTGACAAGAAAAACATCTAACAAAGTAGAGCTTGTAGTAGTAAAATGTGATGGGTATTTATGGTTTATAGAAGAGATATTCAAGGAAGCTATATTGTCATAAAAGTATTTAACTTCACTATTTCGGACATCTAAAAGATTGACATTTAAATCACCTGCAACTATAATGTGACTGTAATTAGGAGTAACTTCTTCTAGAATATCTGTGATAGAGCTTGTTTCTGTAATATGTGGTGGCTTGTAGATCACTCCGACTAGGCACTTATCTCCTGCACAGGCTACCTCCAAGAAAAGAAATTCCAATCTATTCCTCCTATCGGATGAGGTGACAACTTTGCAAGTAAGACCCTTTCTTATAAAAATAGCAACCCCTCCTCCCCGAGAACCGAGACGATCTGAACGAAATATCTTGTAATCACCAGTTTTAAGTATGTTGTTATCAATTTGTTCCGTAAGCTAAGTTTCAGATATACAAACGATATCTATAGTCGTATCCATAAATGTACCCTTAAACTCATCTAAATGTTTTCTCAAGCTTTGTGCATTAATTTGGCAGATTGACAGTCCATTATATCTTTTCCGAAAAACATTCAACATTGCTCTTGTTTTGTTAAAATTAAGCACATCGTAGGCCTGAGGATCCCTATTATTATCTGTTAATAATTGGTTCGCAATCATTAGCTTTAAGCAAGATAAGAAGCAACCCAAGTACGACAAAACAACTGCTGCAAAAAATCAAAGAGAAATTAATCCCAAGGCAGAAAGCAAAAATCATTTTACATATTTTAAGTTGCTGAAAAAGAATTAAATAAGAATAGTGGAAATAATTAATTTTATAATAATTAGAGAAATGATTTAAAAAAGAAAAAGCTAATTGATTGTAAATTAAGAAAAATAAATAATAGAAATTAAATTTAGAAAAAATAAAAGCAAAATAATAAATTTTAAACTTGTTGTGGTGGCAACTCTGCATGTAGTCAACCCGTATGTCAACGTGTGAACGTTTTAGCTTTGATTTTGAATTCATATTCAGACACATTTTTTATTCTTTAAAGCCTAGTACATAATTGTGAATTCATGCTAAATTTCCATTTTTGCTCCCCCGTGAACGTGCTCGTTAAGTTGTGTGGAGACAAAAGTGGAGAGTTATCATTCAAGAACAATTCCCGTGCAAGACCAGATGGCATTATTCCAGCTGAACTGCAGATGAATTCAGAAGTTATTTTGCCGATTCTGGAGGTCATCTTCAATGGTTGCTTGAATCTGGTCAATGTTCCACTTCAATGGAGAGAATTCAAAGTTGTGTTTATATCTAAATCCGGTAAATGTTCCCACGTAGACCCGAAAGATTTTAGACCTATTATCCTATCATCATTGCATCTAAAAACTTTTGAACAACTGATTGATATCCAACTACGTTCAAGCATTGATACGAGACTAGTGTCTGTGTCTACAGATCAACATGCTGATTTCAAAGGGAATATTCCTTCCATTATAAAGAGTATGCAATGGTTGCCTTCCTAAATATAGAAGGCGGTTTTAATAACATCGACACATCTGCAGTCGCATCTGCACTGGCATCCCTGAATGTTGATGAGTCGCTTTGTGAACTGATTAATCAAATTCTTACAAACCCTGGCTTGTATCAATTTAAATCTGGGCGGCTTCTCAGCAAGAAGATCTGTCAGAAGAGGTACGCCGCAAGGCGGGGTTCTTTCTCCACTTCTTTGGAACATGGTGGTTAATGAGATGCTGAATTGCTTAGAAGCGGAGAGCTAGAGAGTGATTGCCTATGCGGATGACGTGGCTATAGCAGTATCAGGAAAGCATCCTAACATTTTAAGAGATTTTCTACAAAATGCTCTAAACAAGCTAAAACGATGGGCAGATCGGAACTTCTAGCGATAAAAGAAGCACTATCTTGGCTCAAAGAAAACGCAATATCAACCTCAGATATCCGCTTCTTCTCTGATAGTCAAACTGCTATTGAATTCTCTACAAACTCTTAGCTCTAACTGTCGAGCATCTCTGCTGGAGATAACGCAACAGTTTAATATTCACCTTTGTTGGGTGCCGGGCCATAGTGACATTCCAGGTAATTGTAAAGCTGATGAACTCGCTAGAAATGGAACATTAGCTGCGTTTCATTATCTCCAGGTCTAGGTCGAGGTTATCTGTTAACATGTGTATTACAAAAACAACATGGGATCTAGGTTTCTATTGAGGTTAATATTCAATAACCCAGATACAGGTTTTCACTCTGACCGGCAGAGGGCTATTTACCACTGTGAATGATGTCAGCGAATTGTCAGCAGTGTTAGAAATAGAGAGGAAAAGAGACAGACTTTACATGAAAAACAAATAAACATAAGAAAAAAAGAGACCGATGTCTGCTAATAGCCGCGTTTTATTATCGGTCATAACTCGTGAAAATAAAACGATGTGGGTTAGTGCAAAAGCAGTGCTGTACATCAGTCTCTTTTTTTCTTATGTTTATTTGTTTTTCATGTAAGCACTTGTCTCTTTTCCTCTCTATTCCTAATACTGCTGACAAATCGCTGACATCTATTCACAATGGTAAATAGCCCTCTGTCGATCAGAGTGAAAACCTCTATCTGGGTTATTGAAATTAACCTCGATAGAAACCTAGATCGCATGTTGTTTTTGTAATGCATGTTAAAAGATAACCTCGACCCAGACCCAGAGATAATAAAACGCAGCTATTATCACCCATTTTACCTAAAAAACTAAATATTGGTAAACCAATCGCTGCTTGTAAACTTTTTCTGAAGCAAGAAGCTTTGGAGAGAACTAACAGTAGGTCAGACAACATCAATACTTGCTTGGCGACAAAAGAAGAATGGCCAAACCTTGACTTAAAGAGCTCCAAGTGTTAAATATCTCTAAGCAGACTGCACATCAGCTCTATTGTGGGTGTTATAACGGGACACTTTTTAATAGGCAAGCACGCAACGCAGCTCGGCGTACTTTCAAACGATTTTTGCACAAGCTGTATGGACGAGGAGGAGGGAGAAACGATTCCTCACTTTTTCTGTACTTGCCCTGCTCTTTCCCACAGACACAGACACGTAGGCTCAAATTAGGAGATTACTTCTAAAACGATCCTAGTGATCTGGCAAACACAAACATTTATAGTCTCGCACGCTTTATCAGGAGCTTTTAGTGGTTTTACGAGTAAGGAAGGTTTTCAAGATTCATGTGGTATCCCAACGGGCCAACTTTGGTCTAAGTGTGTCAGTATTAGTAACTGACAGCCAATTCTTCCTAACCTAGCCTTGTTGCAGTTCGTAGTTTCTCACTTGTGCTTGTGAATCGAATCGAAAAATATAATAGCTAATGGATTCGGTGATTTTTGGATTCCTAATTTTTATTTTTTACTAGTCATTTGAGGCATTGCTGTTTTAAACCTCAAACACGTTGGCAACTCTGTACCAGTGAGAAATGTCAAAAAATCACTCTCTCCATTGGCTATTATACACTTCACGAGGAAGTATGTACTAAGTAGTAACTCGTGGCATAATGCTTAGTGCGTTGGACTGTCATGCCGAAGGTCGTTCGTTCGTTCTCTATCTGTCAAGTAAAAGTGTCATTGAAATGGTCAAGTTGTCATAAATTGTTCCACAACCTTCAGATTTATAGCTTCGCCGTGTAAATGGTCTTAGATCTGCTGAAGTACATTCAACATAAGAGACTGTCAAGTGTAACTGACAGTGCCCACCACCATGCCTGGGCAAAACGCATTCATTGGAGTAAAGGCCACAAAGAAGGCCAAAAAGAATATATTTATTTTGGAATTTTTATTGAATGTTTTCAACCATTAATAATTTGTTCTTTATATTTTCTGTGTAATAGTTCTTAATGTAACTAACGTCTACATCTTGACATTACACCGTTTTCATTTAAATATTGGGCCATTTTAGAAAAATGAAACCTCAGATATCGCATTTATCTCAGAAACATAAACACAACAGGCTTGCTCAGCAAAATTTTTCAGCTGTAAACGGAGGATAAATTTGGGTTCGCTTGAACAAAATTTTGTTTGGATCTCATCTTCCTAAAGTGGCCATTTTGCAAATTTTAGTATCAAGCTATGTCATAATGTGAATTGGCTGCCATTTTGTTAGAAATTAGTTAGAAAATATGCAAATAATCTTTTTTTGAAAAAGTTCCCTCGGAAGTTAGTTTTACCTAACTTCAAAGATTACAGCTGGTCGAATCGTCAGAACAGCTAATGGCGTTTTCGTTTGGTCTCCGGAACTCTGCTGTGCATTTGTGATTTAAGCGACGAAATGTTCAAACAGCGGTTTCTCTGAATATTGATATTCTTCAATAGCTGCAAGGAGTTTCTCCACCTGGGGTGGTTTTCAGAAGCATTTGGAATGCTCTCGGACTCTTCTAGACGACTAAACGAAAACGCCATAAATATGGCTTAAACATTTTTCACAATGAAAAGCAATATCTGTCAATGTCAAAGTGACAGCCATCATTTTGTGGGAACTGTCACATGCAAAATTCCGAAGCAAAAACTAAAAGTGGTCTTTTATCTGTTTTGAAATTTGTGCTTTATTTTGATATCTAAGGCAGAGATCAGAAATAAATTGTAATATTTTAAAAAGCTTTTTAAAAACTCTTTCAATTAAAAACAGTTTCAATAACAGTCACTCAATACCCTTAGCTAAAAAAAAAATAAACCAGCCTTAGAGAAACATTTTTTGTTTAATGTTTCGTCAATATAGTAAACAAACAGATCCAGCGAAACTGTGAACAAACAGATATTTACCGAAAGTTTGTGTTTACTTTTGGAAATTATTTCTTTTTGAATTGTTATTTTTGTTTTAAATCGTATTCAAAAAGTTTTTAAAAACCAATTTAAATATTTATCTGAGAGTTTACTCTGAGTTCAATCAGAGTTTGCTAATCCTGGAAATAAATTAACCCCGAGTTCACTCAGAAACAGTTTTTCAGTTGAAGATAAACTTTATCTGTCAGCTGTCAAAAATCTATTGAAATTAATATGCGACACTATGGATATCAGCTTTTTACGCTTTTTACGCCTTTTACTATTGAAATCCAGATGGCGCCAGGATGAAAATTTCACTATTTAAAGATTTCAATAACTTTCATTTTCGAAATCGATATGATGCCACAACGGAAAAGGTCGATTAATTTGGTCCCTCGAGCTAACTTAAGATTCAAATTCATTGAAAACAAATTTTCGACTCAACACAGGTTAAACTCCGAGACTAAAATGATCTCGCACTGAAAAACTGGTCCTAAGAATAGTAGGCCAAAGTCTTCTGAGGGAATCATTAAATTAGGGAGTCCGTTCATCCATTTAGGCTCTCGATGCTCGATGTAGACCAGGATGCACACTCACGTACGCAAAAAGATCGATGGATTTTATAGCGAAAACCAAAGTACAAATCAGAAACTCCTGAATCTGATTTCCTTAACAACAAACATCTTCAAGTTCATGCGACCCATTCGTTCAGCTTAAATTTCCTTTTTTTTTATTATGTGTTTTCGTTATCCTTTTTTTTGTTTGTTTAATGCATAATTTATCAACCGGAAATAATTGACAGAATAAGAAGGAAGGCGGGGCAGGCGGTGTACAGAATATAGAAAGGGAAGACAAACATATCGAAGGTATTTTTTTTTTTTTTAAGGAAGGAAGGTCGGAAGGAAAAAGTAGATCTCCTGAATTAAGTCCATTTGATTGATGGTAACTTGTCGTCCATGTTTGAGAATATTTTTAAGCAATTTCTCATTTTGTCCCTTTTTAGTCATTGTCTTCAGTTGGTGTCCTTAGTCCTTACACCTAAGCCCCTAAGGTTAAGTCCATAGATATTTTTGTTGGTTAGAAAAAAATTACACAACCAATAAGCAACTTTTTTTTCCCTTTAAGCCTTTTCATGTGTGGTTGGTAAGTGTGTTGCATCCTATAGGTACTCTACTCGTATATATTCGCGCAAAACGAATTTTCGACGACGAAAACTTTTCTAATTGGAAATAAATCAAAGGTGCAAGCAACATGAGGGCCTTTTTTCCCTTTCAGTTCTTCGTCCCTTTTCTCAAAAACTCATTGAATTGTGGATGCACAACCCATGAAGCTATATAGATACAATGGGAAAATAAAACTATTTCCGTAGCGCGATGTCGTTTCGTAAACTAGAAAAGGATGTTGGCCAACATAAAAAAAAGACTGTCCTTGTGGCTCTTGTGTTTCCCATAGTAGATAGGTGGTATACTAGTATGTATGTACATATGTAGGCATGAGTGCTTTTTAACGACGACGACGTTGCTGTCGTCACATCGGACGAAAACGCAAGCGGATACATATTTTCCGGTGCAGCAAACAAATGGCCCTGCGGGGGATAAAGGTATGTAGGTCCATATGTAGATATAACTAAATGTTAACAAAATTTTGCATCGCTTGGTGATTTGGCGCTAGCTTACCAAAAGGAAGTCGCTTTAAGGGGTTTTGTTTTCTACGTTATGTTTAAAGGTGGAAGTTACTTTTGTCGAAAAAGGAATCAATTTTTTTTTTTTTTATAGAGTTTTTTTGTGGTTTTCCACAAAAACTTACTTAGTTAGCTATAAATGTTAAATTAAGAAAAATTAAAATGTTTGTATTGTTGTTGTTTCTTTAAGAGATTCATACAACACTAGATTGAAATTAAAAAAAAAAAACATACAAATAAATGGCAATGGTGTTGATTGGCTCGAATCTACCACAATCTGAAAGTCCACCTTTCTTTATTGTCTATTCGTGGTGAAAAGTATAAATAAATTGAGCTCAAACCAGCTGTCAGCTGTCAAATTTACTTTCACTAGGAACAGTGCTGCCAAATTAAAAGCAAAAACTCAATAAAAAAAACATCATTAACTTAAGTCGTCAAATTGAAATGTCGTCAAATTAAAATGTTCGTCCCTTCTTGGTGGTTGGATGTTGCAGGAACTGGTATTGGCTTTATGGCATGACTTGCTAAACTTGTAAGAGCGGATGTTGATCGAGGAAAGAATTGCAACATTAAATCCATGGCCCTACAGATTGGAGGTTCGTCCGTTGGGCTAACGACGCGACCACAGTTAAAAAAAAACATTGTTATAAAAGAGACACGTGAAGCCTTGGATAACGACCCTAGCAACCAAACCCGGAACGAAAATGGACCAAGACCTACGAGTATGCAATTGGAATGTAAGGACACTCTATACGCCAGGTGCTACTCAAAAACTTGAATTTGTCACCTCGCGGTACAAGACAGACATTACCGCGATCCAGGAGATACGATGAATGCGTCATTTATTACAGCTATCTTCAATTATTGCACATGCTTGGATGCGGATTCGTGTGAAATCGACTCAGATCGAAAGTCATCGATGTTAAGACGATTAGCAATCGCCTGACTGTGATCCGCATCAAAGCTAACTTCCAAAACATCAGCCTAATATGTGCACACACCCCTACCGATGAAGCTGAGGAGTCTAATAAGGAGGAGTTTTACGACCTCCTGGACGGCCAACAGGAGAAATTCAACCTTGCATGCCTTAGCACATCTTAGAAAGCAAGAGACTAGAGTGAGCAATTGACCGGGATACTCTCTGCCGCATCCCCAGCCACAAGCGTCAACAACAAGTGGAACCAGTATCGCAACATCATTAAGGAGTAGGCCAAGACCACCATAGGCTATCAGCCGCTCTGAAAAAAGAACCCGTGGTATGAAGATGAATGCGCGGTATTGAAGCAGGAGACGGAAAGTGCACGAATGCAATTGCTGCAACGGAAAACAAGAGCAGCAAGAGAGTAGTACCGTGTGAACCTCTCAGCTCAATTATCTCGAGGAGTCTCGCACCGCCACAAACACCCGCCGGTTCTACAAAACAAGCAGGCAACTGGCATCTGATTATAGGACCGGCACGCAAGCTCTTCAAAACAGCGAAGTGAACCTAGTCACCGAAGCCCAGGGAACTGTAGACGTGTTATAGCAGCATTTCCAGCAACTGACATGAGAAGCAAGAAGCATGAGACCAGTCAAAGAAGATCCAGTCCCAGCAGCGTCCAGTACCGAAAATGTTAAGAAAGCCATCCACAAGCTTAAGAACAACAAATCCGCCGGCTCGGATGGCCTACCTGCGGAACTCTTCAAGTATGGAGGAGATGTCCTGGTAAGATGCATGCACCAGCTCATCAACAAAGTATGGGAGGAGGATAGTATGCGCGACGACTGGTCAAATAGCTCCATATACCTAATCTACAAAAAAGGCGATCATATGTCATGCAAGAACTACAGAGGCATATCCCTTCTTAATGTTGCCTACAAGATCGTATCCAACGTACTATGTGAGCGTCTAAAACCTTTCTGCAACGCTATGATCGGCACGTACCAATGTGGCTTCAGGCCAGGCAGATCAACGATGGACAAAATCTTCACACTGAGACAAATCCAACTTCACACAAATACGCGGTGGAACGTGCAAATGGGTAACAGCTCACCCGAGCTATTCCAGGCGTGTACAGGGTTCAGACAAGGAGATGCGCTATCATATTGTGATTTCTTCAAGTCCTGGAGCAGATAGTGCTCAAGAGTGGTGTTTAGCGGGAAGGCACTACATATCTTCAATAAGTCTTCTCAACTGCTTGGCTATGCGGACGACATCGACATCATCGGCCGCTTGAAGCGAGCAGTACTTGAGCATTCACAGTTATTGATGAACAGGCGAAACGCGTTGGTCTTGAAGTGAATGCTATCAACAAACAAAGCCGCATCTGTCCATCGCCTAGGACAAAACGTCCCTGTTGCAACAGTGCATGGTAGCAGTAATTTTGAGGTAGTCAAGGAGTTCACCTACCTCGGAATAAACATCAACTCCACGAACGACATCTTAGTGGAAATCCGACGAAGAATTATCCTAGCGAACCACTGCTACTTCGATTTGACCAAACAAATGGGTTCAAAACTTCTTTCTCGAAAGGCAAAATACACGCTACACAAAACGCTTATTTCACCAGTTCTACTCTACGGCGGCGCCAAGTGCTTGACGATAAGTAAAAAAAGGGGAATTGATACTGGGCACTATCGAGAGAAAAATTCTTCGGCGGATATTTGGTCCTATATGCGAAGAGGGCGATTGGAGGAGAAGATTCAATCGTGAACTGAACGAGCTATAACAAGATGTAGTCCAAGGAGCCAAAACACGTCAACTACACTGGCTCGGCCACATCGACCGAATGGACAACAAGGCTCCGGCCCAGAAAATCTTCGAATCCCAGCCCCCAGGTTCGAGACGACCAGGAAGACCGAACCTCCACTACAGGGACCGGGCGGTTACACACGCAAGAGCGCTTGTCTTTACGACTGGAGGGAGCGTGCGAGGGACCGCAACCGATGGAACACCGCAATATCTCAGACAGAGACCCTCCATGGAACGGGAGCCGGATAAGTAAGTATAACTGTTGCTTGAATTGGCTATTATCACCTCCTATTTCAAACATTCTTAACTTACTTTATTTTCTCAGTACTCCAAAACATAATTTTTGTAAATTAACTAAATCTTTATTAAATTTAAATTTTAAGTGAAGCTTACGGTTTAAATTTTTAAATCAATATTTCTTAAAAACTGTTTGTTTTTAAATTGAGGAATCCTCAAGTCATTTATATAATTTTTATTTTCATTTCTTACGAACATGAAAGACATCCTCAACAGAAACAGTTAAATTGTACTTAACCAATAAAAATATTTCTTAAAAAGGCAGCACACAGTAAAATAAAAATTAATATTATTAATTGTGTCCTTCCGCTGCAATTCCCAATGCAATTTCACAAGAATATCAAAAAAAAAAAATATAATGATGAAAATAATAAAGAAAATGTTCCGCATATACCACCACTGTACATGTATTGTTACAGTGCTACTGCCACCGCGCTATAAGGACATCAACCACCACCCTGTTGCCATTGCCATCGTCAATTCGCCATTGTTGCTTCCCGTTGAACTTCCGCCCGACTGACGATATGATATGATTATTTAAAATTGTGTCCTTTAGTATTCAACATATAGTACATTGCCTGATGGTTGTTTTTGTTTTAATTTAATCATACATATGATGAAATAATAAAAGCCTTCCCCACATCCACAAAGAAAAAAAAGAGTATTGGGGCGACATGACAGCGCATCGCAATAATGAGGATGAGCATAGGGTAAGTGTGTGTTTGTCTCCCAGGAGTCCTTATTATTGCGACATGAGTGGGTGGGATGTTTAAGGGTATAAAATGTCTACTCATGTCATTTGGTCGGTCGAAATAAGGACGACAACAATATAGACAACAACAACAACAAAATTGTACTATTTACATCGGACTTGTCCTTGTATGTCAAAGGAGGCGAGAATCCTTTTTTAATTTTCTGTTTATTTTTTTTTTTATTTTCAGAGTTTTGTGTTTCCTCTACTTGAACTCAAACGACGTGGACAAAACTCCTTTTTGAAATTCAATTGACATTCCATGGACACACTATAGGCAGGCAAACTGGCTGGCAAACAGGCAAGCATGCCTGACAAACAGGCAGACAGTCAGCAACAAACAAAGGACCTTCAGCCACACGTACACAACAGTGTCAGGGTGTAATTATTACTTGCTCTCTATGTTGCCTCCACACCCCATCAACTGTGATGTCGACCACCCATTCCTTAAATGGAATCGATATTCGCAGGAGTAGCTCTGCGTACATCCATACACATTTCGAAGTAGGAGAAAAGGATACTTAATTTCAATTTGATGCTTTTGTGATAGTTTCCAGATGGTTAGCAAACAAACAAACCGACCGACACATTTTTACTCGTCTTTCTAAGTTTGTGTATTAGTGTGATAAAATACTTTTGTTAAAAATAAAAAAAATGAAGATATAAAGGAATTATTTTCGAAAAGGTTCTCCTCTGTAAATGTTTGGATTTGAATCAAATGGAATTTCTTTTCAATAAAAGTACAAACAGTTAAATTGAGAAATTTTATCGAATTTGTCAAGTTCTTGGATTGAAATTTCTATATTTTATCTTTGTCCATATGCTTGTGTGTAGTCTTTAAGTGTCGCAATGACAAATCACTTATCAAAGACATAAAACATACAATCATTCATATGTTTGTACGTAGTATGTAGGAAGAACTTACTAAAAAGACACAATTACATACATGCAAAGTACACTTGCGGCTGTATTGATACAGTTTTCGATTTAATTGTTTGTTCTTTACTTATGGTAGTTAATGGATTAATGGAAAGGAGAAGGTGTCCTTCCTTGATTGACCAATGCACTTGTACATGTAATTATTATTATTTCTGTTTTGTTTTTTTTTTTGTCAAAGGATACTGGAGAATAAATTATCCGTGAACAAACAATTAATTTTATTGGAGAACCAATCTATATTTGTCTCATGATTAAATTTCATTTTGAAAATAATCTAATTGTTTTTTTTTTATTGAATAGAAATTGATGTTATATGGAAGTAGGTACATACATACATATATGGAAGATTATTTTACTTATTCATTAATAAGAGTACAAACAAAATAAATAGGAATACGAGTCTAGACTTCGGTTGATATTTGAAATAAATCAGCGTTTATATTACCTCTAGCTGTTACCCGCCCGCTCCGAAATCACCCCGCCTTATAAAAAGTATCTCATAACTTAAACCTATTTCACTACAAAATCCAGTTATATGCCAAATTTAATTATTATCGTCCAGCCTTTCGAACGACATTAGACGTCACAATTCCAAACGAAAATACTTTCATCTTATACTGGCGCAAAATTTTGGAAAGGCTATTTTTATAGTTCTAGCCTCACACTTATTAACTTTTGTTTAACTTTAACGACTTGGACCATTTCCTTAAGAAATTAAAGTTGAACACGCATAAATTTAGGCCTTTAAATGGAGAGAACAATTATTTTTTGAGGCAAAAACCATTTGCATGCAAATAGTGCCTCGAGGTGAATACATATTTTAAGTGTAAACCAACCATACAAAAAATATTTTGTTCTCTACACTATTCTTTTGCATGCAAAGCAATAACCAATCAATCGTTTTGCATGACATTCCCAGAAAGCATTGGTTTTTTTTTTTTGTATGAAACTGTTACCCAATCATGCAAAAAAATAATTTTGTATTTCACCTTCAATAATTTTTGACATGCTTAAACGTCAAAAACACAATTGACTGGCTTTAGTGTGTTTTTAACAACACTCTGGGTTCAACTCTAGGTAAAGTTCAACGAACGAAGCTAATTTAGAGATTTTGGTGTTAAGTCCCATCTAACGAAAAATTGATAATTTTCGATTTAAATACACTTTTCACATCAAGATAGAACAAGTGCTTCGAATTCCGGATGTTGTGGAGAGCACTTAATGAAAAACAAGTATGCTCGGCTTTATTTTTAGATGTTGCTCAAGCCTTTCACAATTTGTCACTAGGGACTAGTACAAGCTGCATAGGGAGCTTCCCAGAAGTACTCTGAAATACTGAAATCCTGCGTTAAGAACCGACTAAAATTACTCGGAACTAAAGAAAATTGAAGCCGGTTATACCACAAGGAACATTCCTAGGTGAAACGCTTCATCTGTTATATACCAGGGACATCATCGCTATCATGGCCACTTTTGTTCATCATACTGTAATATTGGTGCCAGATAAATCCGTTACGAAAGCTACACAAAAATTGCAAAATGCATTCGAAAAAGTTAATGATTGGACGCAACAATGGCGTATCTTATTAAACGACAAAATCGACTCACATAAAATTTACAAACAAAAACATAAACAATATTCTAATTTTTATAAATAGTAAAGCACTGACTTTCGATGCAAATCATAAATGTAAAGAGCAAATCAAAAAGAAAAGAGAAGAATCTAACTTGAAGTATATAAAAATTACTTACTGGTTACTAGGAAAGAACTTTGACCTATCTATCCAGGACAAAATAATATTATATGCTGAAACCCGTTTGGACATATGGCATCCAACTATGGGGCTGTACAAAGAAAACAAATGCTGAACCAATCCAAAAATTCCAAAACAAAGTCCTCCGTGGAATAGTAAATGCCCCTTGGTACATAAGAAATAGCTATCTCGATCGTGACCTTCAAATTGAAATGCTAACATAAGCGATTAAAAAATATGCAAATGAACAAGAAACTTCCTCGTTCCCTTGTCAGTATAATCACCGGACACAACCTACTTGGATAACACAAACAGAAAATGAGTGTTGGTACTGACGACCTTTGCAGAGGGTGCAGCGATGAAATAGCACATGAGGGTACCAAACACTTCCTATTTCACTCTGTTACTTAACAAAGAAACACCTAGAACTTTGGCTAATAGCCTTCTGAACTTCATCAACGTCTCTAAATGGCTTGACAGCTAACAGAACACATAAGTTTTTACATAAAGTCGGATACAACTTCATAGGGTATCACAACGGATCTACATAGATCTAAGTGTGTCGGTAAAACAAGATCAACTGTCAGGCCTTCTACTTAACCTAAATGTACGAGACAATATTCGGAGATTGATAAAAACAAAGCCTCATGAGTTGATAGTCTAAAAGCTATGAGAAAGTATTAAAACATAAAACTTCCCCCTACGTGATTTAAAAAATTAGACTCCTGATTTATCTCTGGTTTTAGTGTTATAAGAATTTCACACTACTTGGTACCGAATCTCTGTCCCCAATTTGGAAATCCAGTCAAATCTCCTTACGCACTAAGTTGAGATTCTTCGAATCCAATGTCAAATCCGTGCTGTTATATGCTTGTGAAACCTGGAAAGTCACGTCTACCATTTCGAAGAAATTGCAGGCTTTTGTGAATCGCTGTCTTCGCCACATCCTAAAGATTCGCTGGCCACAAATAATATCAAATGAGGAATTGTGGCGCAGGACAAGTCAAGAGCGGCTGGACGTCGACATAAGAAAGCGTAAATGGCGTTGGATTGGTCACACATTGAGGAAACCAAACGATGAAATTGCAAAGCAGTCCTTTGAATGGAATCCTCAGGGTGTACGGCGGGTTGGAAGACCAAGAACAACATGGAAATCAACTGTCTTAGCGGAAGCAGAATCCCAGAGAAAGACGTGGCCACAGCTAAAGTACCTTGCAGCAGACCGTGAAGGATGGAGACGTTTTGTTGACGCCCTACGCCCCAGCCGGGGTTACAGGACACGATGATGATGATGATGGTACCGAATCTCACCAATTGTCTTCGGACAGAAAAAAATAGCTATTGAGAGGAAAAAAGAGATGGCAGAATATAACCATATGTGTGTCCACAAAACTAATCTGAAGCTTGATTGGAAGTGATCTTTTTGATTCCAAATCATCTCCGTAATTGGTGTCATTAACGGACGCCATCAAATAGACACGCAAAAGCATTTATAAACCAAATAATTCTACGATTTTCATTTTCTTAAAGCAAAGTATAAAGGATGACTGTGTTTTCAGAATTGTTTAATGTGTCTTGAAAAGCAATAGTAAAAAGATTTCATACAAATATTTATCTTGAATTAGTTCTTGGTTGCCAAGAACTTTAAACATGCAGCCTTATGTTTTTAAGACATAGGTTATGACATCAAATTTACAGAGGGGTATAGATGCACAGGCTACACAACACCCCGTACAAAATTTGAAAACCCGTTTTCTGTCTGCCTCCTTACAATAAGAGAATGGGATACTGGTTTACAATAATCAGATAAACCGACGGTAGAAATTTACACCGACGGATCGAAGATGGATACGGGAGTAGGTGCGGGCTTCCTCTCAGAATCTCTCAATTAAACGGACTCTTATAGACTCCCTGATTACAGCAGTGTTTTCCAAGCGGAGGTTCTGGCAGTGATTAAGGCTGCCGAACAGATCTCAATGATGGCGATATCACCTTTTACATTGACAGCCAGGCTGCGATCAAATCTATCTCTGCAACAGAAATATGCTGTCTCGAAGAGCTAAAGGTTCTTGCCACGCAGCACAACATCAGACTCTATTGGGCCCTGGGCACTGGAATTCTAGGAAATTAAAAAGCAGATAAACTGGTAAGAACTGGAACATCATTAGATCTAAGCCTAACAGATTCCAGTGTTAAAATTCCACTTTGTGCCATTAAAAAAGACCACTGATTAGAAGATAGTGGAACTTACAAATGACAGATGGAACTCACTCGTAACTTGTACCACTACAAAGAATCTGTGACCTAACTACAATAAGAAAAAAAAACTGGCATCATCATAAACCTGAAAAAGAGATCCCTGAATAGTCACAGGACATAATCTCTTACGGCCAATTTCTTCAAAGAGTCCTATTGTTAGTACCGGTATTAGTCCTTAAGTCAGCACTCAAATCAGTATTTCTCATTTCTTCAAACACACAAGCATGAATAAATGAGAGATACTGATTTGAGAATCAACTTAAGGACTAGTACCGGTATTAACGTTAGTACTCTGTGAAGAAATTGGCTGTTAGAGTATCATAAAAAGAAGATGAGACTAATTACTGAAGACCTATGCGGAGACGAAGAAGTAGAGGAGGACACACTTCACTTCCTGAAGTTACTGTCCTGCACTCTGCAATAAAAGGAAAATATTTTTGGCTAGCTATTTCCTTAAATCTCGAATTCAACAGGTGGTAACATCTGAAATATAATGAACTTCATCAATGCCTCCAATTGGCTCGATGCTCCATAGGATTTCATAGGTTATATTTTTAAAGGGATGGTCCAATCCATCAGGGTGCCACAATTAATCAGTATTGATCTAAGTGTGACGGAACCAGATTCATCGTCAGCCTATCAACCTAACCTAACCGTGCCGCGTTAACCAACAGAGAGTTTTTCGTGTTTTGCGGTTAGAAGTTAGGCCCCTATTATGCCTTGCGATTCGCCGAGTCGAACGTTCGACTTAATTCCAACGACAAAAACGAAAATTGCAATTTTATTCATAATTCAAGTAAGTTGCTTGCTTAAAAATCGATAAATTCTCTCTTTACTGAAACCACGAATAGCGCGAATCCGATTGAGCGATAAATTTGATAAATTCGTTTACTTAACGCGAGTAAAATTCGATTTTAGCTAAGTCATAGCCCTAAAATCAATTCGTTGCTCAAATATAAGTGAAATGTTTTGTTCAATGATGAATAGGCAAACACTAATCTGATGAAGTTTTCCTGAGAAAACATTTTTCAATCCTAACTCCTCTTCTCACTTAACTAGCCCGATTACCAAAGGAAATTTACAAGATATTACCTTTTCCTTTCGCATTTCCTCATCGACATTTATGTATATGAACAATCTCTAACATTTCAAATCAAAATAATTTTGTGGAGAATTCCAAAAGCCCATTTTCAAGAGTAATCTGGGATAAGGGGATAACTAAAAACAATGAAACACAATTAAAACTTCTCTTGTATTTACAAAATTTTGCGAATTATTATCAAAGAAGCTTATGGGATATCGGAAAACGGATAACACACAACCATACATGGATATTATATATATGTGTATAGTTAGGTGAAGGAACTTTGTTGCAGTTGAATGTTTGGATACTCCCATAATTCCAATCGCATTACGCTTCAGTAAAGACGAGGGCCAGCCTCTGCTGGCACATCCTAAAACTAAGCAATCCTTCTTAGAAAAATGTTTTATGAGTTCATACTAGGAACCAAATTTTACCGAACGATTCAACATTTGAATGCCGTTGCACTGCAGCAAGACCAACGCCAGCGACTCTCAAGGATTGAAAAAGCAAACATCAACCTTTTCAATAAATTTCAACGCAGATAAAATCATGTGAGCAATGAATTTTATCCCAATTTTCTCTAGTTAGGATACCTTTCTGGAAGCAATCAATTATCAAGGGAATTGCATTTAAATCCTACCCGCAATTGATGTTTTTTCTATAAATATGCCTGCCTTAGAACTAAAAAGCTCCTATTTCATAAGGACACTTACCTGTACATCGAAGTTTGGGGGCTGTTGTTGAAGTAAATTTGCTGGAGATTCAATCTGATTTGGACGCTGACCTTGATGATTCATCATTGGACTCTGAAATTTAAATAATAAAGTTTGAATGTTAACGAGTCTTCTTGTAATTGCTTATTTATTGTAACATACCTGTGCCATTTGAATACCACCAACACCGTTCATTACTGGAGGTTGCAATTGACTCATTTGTGGCATTTGATGATGTGGATATGAATTCATTTGAGGTCCAGGACCTTGTTGATGGTCCATTGAACCGAGCATATGATGCAGAGGATGTGGTGGAAAGCCATGTTGTGAAGGGTCAAGTAGTGTTGGTGGCCTTGGTAGAGATTCTTCAGCTGGCGATGGTTGACGTGAGCCGGGAGTGCGACTGTAATAATAATTTAAATGATTATTATAACTGAGGAAGTGGTTTGAGATGTTCTGTTGGAATAAGTACTAAATCTAAGTCATGGACTCAAACCGTATATACATAAAAACAGTTTGAGACACCATGAAGTTTGTGTTTTGGATGATGGTTTGGGAATAAAAAAAATATTTATTTTTTTAGCACTTGGTTTGTGTATCGGGAAAAAAGAAAGTTAAGATAAGAACCGTTATATTTTTAGTATTTTTATTTTAGAACAACACATTGGAGACTCAAACCATTTTAGAACTTTAATCCATAAAATACCGAACTCAAATTGTTTGCCATAAATTTATAACAGATACTTGAAGATTGGTTAGTAAATGGAATATTTTGTATTCAGAAAGTGCGTAGCCTTTGCAGACATCCATATAGCAAGCAACAGTTCTAAAATGTTAAACTCTGAACGTATTCTGTTACAGAAAGTAAATTGAGGCTGTTTGTCAATTAACATTGTGATTTTACTATAATCCCATTGAAATTCATTGGATAAAAAATTATTTTTCTTTACCCTTGATGTCTCATTTAAGATAAGACATTCGTCAGAACAGCAGTTTAAACAGAGGTTGATGCGATTTGTGTTTCATGAATGAAAAGTTATTATGACTACTCACATCTAAATAAGAGGGGCAATTGAGTAAGGTAAAGCGTTCGACATTCGATTTTTAAGGCAAAAGAATTAATTTCCTTACTAAGACGGACTTCTCTGTGGACTATAGCCCTGTAGCTATAGGATGAAGATTTTATTTACTAGCCTAGCTTTCAAAGGTCGCGCAAATAGGAATAATTCTTGAACAATTATTGTCATGTCATCCGAAGATTGTGCTGAAGGCTTAACAGATGAAAATTCCCAGCTAAGCTAGTTTTATACCAGAACTTTTATAGGGGCAGGACTTAACATCTGCCTCTATTTCATTTAACCACTATTTACAGAAAGAACAATTAAACAATGTGATCTATCTCTGGGGTTCTAGGGAAGCGTAGTGGATTTGTCTCCTAATAGTTTTAGGGCTCTGTTTTTGATTCTTTTTAACTGAAACATATACAATGAGTAACAGAGGATCCTGCTCAGATATGAGCTTTTGCATTATATATGGATATGTATGTAGACTGTATTCGAGGCATAGAGGGAAACAACTTAACTGCATCTTTTTAAGGAACCTAAAGATTTCGCTGCATTTTTTGCGATATAAAATATTTGGTCATAGCTTACAGTACCATAACGTATTTAAAGTGAGGTTTTTAAAATTAAAAAATAGCTATCTGGTGTATTTCATGAAAGAAATGACTGAAAATAGTTTCCTAAAGTCTGATTCCAAAGTAAAGAAAATCTTACTTTGGAATTAGACTTTAGGAAAAAAAAAATTGAAATTGAATTATGAAGGTTAGAGAAAGGGTTGGTCATAATTATAATGATAATATAGACATGTGCGTACTTTTCAAGAAAAGCAATGTAAATTATTAAATAAAATATGATATTGTATGTACATTTGTATATCACTTAACGTCTGCTGCGGCGTAGTTGCTATCATTGTTGATGACCACAAATTTATAGAAATAGTGTAAATGTGAAACACGCAAACCATAACATTTATTATGAAGTTGTTTGTTCTATTTTTGTGTATTGTTTTATTTTATTGATTCAACAATATTATATTTGCGGTATTCGAATGCAAAACAGAGGTTTATATTATTTTTGTTTTTAACATTTTAAAAGTCAACTAAAGTGACCGACCACTAATGTGGTTGTCTGCCTATAAAGATTGTCATATGCGATAAAACCGTGTGAACATTTTGATTCCATAAACTCAATTTATGAGATATTAAATAACCGCACTTATTGTACCGTGATCAAAGTGTTTTAAAGTCAGTTTTTTTTCACTGCGAGATCATCTAGCTTGAAGAGCAAAACTTTAGTAAACGCAACAAGTTTGGTAAGTTAACTGCAAAGTTGGATAATCTTGCACTGAAAAACTGGACCTTCAATGCAACAGTAAAACAGCTGGACTTCTTAGTTTTCTTTGTTTTTATAAGATTGTTTACCTTGAAGGCTTTTTAAGATTTAAGAATATTTTATTTCTTTCTTATTTTTTTAATTTTTTTTTTCGAAATATGAACGATAATTTTTTTTAAATTTAAATAAAAAAATTAAACTTTTCTTTTCTTTTTTTGAAAAATTCTTCCATTTTTTGTGGAAGAAAACTGTTGACAAAAAGGGAGTTAAAATCCTGAGAACCCGCAAAGCGGGCCACCTAAGGTACTGTTGCTCATGAAACTTGTTGACATTAGCGCCTGCCAGCCGACCTTACATACCCGAAGTGGAGCAACGGAGTTGCGTGATCGGAACAGAGGACCCAAAAAGGGAGTTTGTAAGAAAAAAATGATTGAAAAAGTTATTTTATTTTTTCTAAAGTGTCGAATAAAAATCAACGAAAGTTTTTTTTTAATAAAATTTTCAGAATAAAAAATCTTTCCTTTGTTCGAGTTCCAGACCTAACGTAGAACCTCCTCCGTCAGACCCTACTCCATCAGACCCATTACCCCAACAAAAATTGAGGAAAAAGGTATTTTAAAAAAAACTTGTTCCATTGTCCTATTTCTAGGCCCATTTCCAGAATCTCCTCCTTCAGACACTTCTCCATCGGACCCACTATCAAGAAAAAGTCATTGAAAGATAACATATCCACTAATCACAGGGAATTTAAAGAATGAGAATTAATAATGCGATGTCGCATTGTAGTAGAAATGGCGGGTTTTTGATCGGGGGATTTTGATTTTCGGGATTTCAGCAAACAGGATTTTGACCCGCGGGATTTTGGCAAACGGGATTTTGACTCGCGGGATTTCGACTTGCGGGATTTTGGTTTGCGGGATTTCGACTCAACCCCTTCTTAACAGTTTTGTATTTAATTTTAGAATTCTTCTACTTTCCACATTATGTACTTAAAACTATTTTTTTTTATTTCATGGTCATAGTATGATTTACATATGTGATAATTTCAATATTAAGACAGTTTTTATCTGAAATATCTCAAGATTATAATATCTTCAGGTCAACCTTATCGGTATTTTTTTTTTTTTTTGCTTCAAGTTTATTTGTGGATTTGTTTATAATCTCCAAAAACAAACCGATATGGTTTGGTTGAGAATCTTATATTTTGAATTCTATTGATAAGATCATTAAAATTAACTTCCTAGGAAAAATGACAGAGAATCATTGATGTTTTTGTAAAAATGAATGGAAGCACATAAGGGAAGGGTCAAAAATCCTGAATTGCAAAAAAAGAAAAAGAATCCCGAATGCCATAGTCCCGAATGCCCAAAATCCCGAAAGCCAAAATCCCAAATGAACAAAATCTCGAATGGACAGAATGCAAAAAATTCTGTTCATTTTGCGCAGTCGACATTCTGTCATTCATAGCTTAATAGTTTGCTAAAAAAGAAAACCGAATGACATTAAAGGAAAACACATTTTGTTTGTCATCAAAACAAAACACTTTGGAGACTCCGCACTCATTTCAAGGCCCTTCCGAACCAAAGTAATATTTTGTTTTTGATTGAATTTGGGTGGGGATGAAAATAGAAAATGTTTGTATAGAGAAGAAGAAAATTTATTCTGCGGGTTAACTAAATTCGATAGTTGTGAATATGGGTAAAGTGAGTCTGACTCACTCTGCCTCATTTGAAATAAGAAATAGTCATCTCGATTATGGAATCCGCAACATGTTTCTGCCGGAACACACACATATGGTGCGAATACGAAAATAAAGTTTTTCTGGACTTTAGAACTTTCGTGCTTAATGTCAAAATAAAAGCTCGAGAAAGGGAAATTAATTGAAATTTCCGCTACGGAAAGGTCTAGAAGCAGATACCAACCAGAACTTTCAAGCTAGTTCGGGAACCTGTGTAATAAGTATGAACAAAGCAAAGTGTTTTATTTTCTGAAATAAACAAGTGGACGTTTTAAATAAAGTAAATAAGTTTTACTATCGAACATGAGAAAACATAAAAAAAACAGGGATAATACAGCAAGCTTTAGCTTGACTCATGCCACCGGTAATCGGGTGCATAATTTTCGCATCACCAACTCTAAGCCGATCATGCTAACTACCTCTGGATGGGGGCACAATTGGTTTTAAGGTCACAGTGTACTTAAACTCCAATATTTAAGCAATTTTTCATTCAACACTTTTTCTATAAGAACAGATTGGATATGGTCCGGAAACAGATTGGATAGGGATTGTAAACGGATCGTATATATAGATTGAAAACCGATCGGAGATGAAACGGGAGCTTTATGTGAACTTTAATTTTTGAAAATAAAAAATATTTGAGGATTAATCGGAGCCAAAGGATGAATCCATTTTATTTGATTTATTTAACTTAAAATATGAAAAATTGATTGAAACACGTATTTACTGAATTTTGGACGTTTCTTAGACTGCTCTGTATTAGCTTTTCGGCATGTGGCGCATTATGACAATTCTCAAACTTGTCTTGGTAGATATAAGGTTTGTTCGTTGAGCCCTGAAGTTGAACACCCTGAACTCACCCTGATGATTAAATTTTGTGTTTGTTGAGAACTAGGGTTGTCTTGAACTCGCCCTGACTTACACCCAGCGACAAAAAAACCCTCGCAGTATATCTGCTGAGCAAAACCTCGCCTGTATTCAGAATTCGTGAGATATATTTAATTTTTGTTTCTTTGTTTCTTTATTTTTTTAATTTTATATATTTTATATATTTTAAATAAAAAAAAAACTATTTTTTGTTTTTAAATCGTATTTTTTAAAAAAAATAAAAAAAAGTAAAAAATGATTCATATTTTTCAATTTGGAAGAATTGGTATTTACATAATTTAGGGGCAAGAAACCCATGATTTCTTGAAAAATATAACGGTTTAGTTATTTAAACGGCTTTTTATTAAATAAATTACATGGGTAAACAAAAAAAAAGTGTTAATACTTCGTCGTTCCGCCCCTTTTCTTCATAACCTCACGAATGCGGTTTGGCATCGAATTGAACAACTTTTTCAAATAATTTTCATATATTTCGTTATGACAAACTTCATCAATAACTGATTTCATCTCAATGATGGTTTTTGGACGTTTTTCTCTAATTTGTTTTCCCATTTACTGCCAACAGTTCTCAATCGGATTCAGGTCCGGACTATTTCCTGGCCATGGAAGTGACGAAATCCCAAGAGACTCTTTATGATTTTTTACCTGAATATCAAGAACTCATCAATGTTTCTAAAAATGTCTAAAAGAATGCATTAAATTAAGTTTAAACCCACCGTTTTGGCTCGGTGGCATGGAGCTGAGTCATCTTGGAAAATCAAGTTTTCGAAATGCTCGGAGTATTGCTCTAATGTTGGCAAAACTCCTTCAGTATTGCTCTAATGTTGGCAAAACTCCTTCATCAATGATAATGATTTGAATGTATTTTCCAGCATTAACAATACCTTCCAGCATAATAATGGCCCCCATACCAAACATTGTAATGGCTTCCCCATACCATCACATAAGGAGAATGTTTCACAGTAGGCAAAACACATTCATCCGAAAACCTTTCTCCTTTTTTGCGGCGGACTATCGCATTGCCATCGGGCCCGAACAAATTAAATTTGGATTCATCCGAAAAAACAACTTGTCCCCAATCATTTCCTGTTCAATCTTTATAAGTTTTAGCCCATTGCAACCTTTGTTTCTTCATTCTGCAAGTAAGCAAAGGCTTTTTTGCAGGTCGCCGTGCATTCAATCCCATATTATTTAACAGTCCTTGCATGGTTCTATCACTTATTTTCTTCCAGTTTGGGACTGAAAATTTTGATTGATGTCCCCAGCATGCTGAAATCGATTGCGGATTGAAAGTCGATGAATAAGACGCTCTTCTCTTAAAGTTGTCGATTTAGGCCTTCCACTTCCAAATTTTCGCGAAATTGAACCATCGGACTGGTAGTTCTTGAGGACGTTACGCACGCTCCATTTATTGGTACCAACCCGACGTGCTATTTCCCTATTGGAAACATTTACCTCATGTAAGACTACAATTTGAGCCTTTTCCACTAAAGACAAAACCATAGCCAAATAAAGCAAACCGACAAAACTACGAGTTTTTATGTTAAAGCTTGTATTTTTTTTTTTTTGGAAGTGTAAACCGATCATCCAACAAAAATATTTTATTCACCAAACCTTTTTCGCATGCAAAACAATTGCCGGTCCATTGTTTTGCATGACATTCCATGACAGCAATGTTTTTTTTTCTTGCATGAAACTGTAAACTAATCATGCAAAAATTAATTTCGCTTTCACCTCAATTATTTTTGACCTGCGAGAATATTTTCGTAGGTTTTTTTTTTTTTCAGAAAAACTGGGTCAACCTCGGTTTAACTTCAACGAACGAACCTATAGTTAGCTACGGCTGTAAGATTTGAGAACATTTGGCTAACAGAAACGTAATTAAAGCACTTAAATTGCACTCATTAGAAATTTGATTGAGAAATTTCGCTGTCGCAAGTTTGAGTGTTTTGCGTTTCTTCTGTTTCAAAGTGTTTGTTTGTTTGTTTGAATATTAGGTTAGGTTAGGTTGAAGTGGCTGCCAGTCGTAAAGACTAACACTCTTAGACCATGAGTTGGTCCATTTTGACACCAGATGATCTAGGAAACCCTTTTCCTTACTCGGTGGACCATTTGAAGCTTCTTATGAAGCGTAATAGATTGCCTACTTATGTCTAGGATCATTAAAGTAAAAATAACCAAGGTGAAGTGTTCGTCTATGAAATAGAGCAGTGTACGTGCATAGAAGGTGAGTGATCGACACTATCTCTCGCTCATACATACAGCTTCTGCAAACATCGTTAGAGAATACGCCAAGAAGCGTTGCGTGTTAATTTAAGACAGTGTCCGGTTATAACACCAATCATGGAGCTAATGTACAATCTACTTAGAGAACATTTAGATCGCTTTTTGTCTATTACTCATGGACAAGGCAGGACAAGGGTCATGACGCATATAGATGACCGATTTTTGGTCGCTGATGCTTTCAAAAATAGGTCCGCAACGTCAGTTGAGTCTATGAACAGACTTCTGAAGGTGCAAAATGGTCGAGTATCTTCCAAAAATATAAGAAACATGAATTAAGGATTCTGCATTGAGACCGTACAAACCAGTAAAGGCTTTATTTCTCACTAGACACAGTACATAGAGTAGCACGTGCTGCCTTTGCACAAAAATATGGAAGAAGACTTGAAAAGGGTGCTCTTCACAGATTTTGCCTCAAGCCAAACGACAGGCGAGGAAAAGTGAATAGACAATCAGATGAACAATATGCACATTGCAACATCTTTCCATAAGGGGCTAAAGGCGGAGGTTCCATAATGGGCTGGGGTGGTGTTATATGTTTTATTTAAAATGATTCTAAATTGATCAAATTTTTCACTTCTTGCTACTGTTCCTCTTATTTTGACCACCAGCGTATGTGGAAATAGCTTTCCTTTATTGATTGCCTTAAGTCATTGAAGTTCTTTGGAGAATTATCGTAGGGTGGAAGTCGTCTTTCGGCTGATGTAGTTAATTGTTCAATCAGATTTAGATCTAGACTTTGTACTGGTCACTTCATAAGTCTGAAATAACTGCTCTCCAAGTCAGTTCTGAACAATTTTTCTAAAGTTGATAAAGAACACCTTTTTTTAAAATGAACTTCTCAGTCAAATATGAGCAATCAATCAAAAATTCTGGCAAGTTATGACGAGAAATAGAAATGTATTTTGCCAATTTTATTACACCTTTATTACCTGATGCGTTTGGAGAGTTTCAAATACAAATTGAAGAGTTGAAGATTTGCAGCGAGTAGTTTTGTTAGATGAAGAAAAATATATTGCAGTTTGGCCAGATGAACAGAAGGCAATAGTTTTCAGTCAGATGTTAAGAAGTATTTTTAAAATCAATAGAATGAAACTCTCCAAAAGCTTGTGAAAGATTTTTTTCTTCAAAACAAATAAACAATAATGAAGTTAGTCCGACTCAATGAAATACCCTCAGTTATGAGTTAGAATTCGGTATCAATGTCAAAAATATCCCTCAAGATGTTCACAATCTTTATTTTTAGCCACAGTCCACTGCTAAATTTGATAAAACTAAGCAAAGCTAAGGATAGCTTGTTCCCCAAAGTAATAATGCTGAAAGCGAATGTATGACTCACTTGAAGAATGTCTGACTCTCCAGAGTCAGGTCATTAACACCTGTACTTTCCAGTAGCAGGCGAATCTTCTTACCTGATCTTCTTGTTTCATTTTCTTGTTTTACCCTAACTCAAGCTTCAATAGACTCACTGTCATGTTTATTTATTTGTTTTTATACATTTTCTTCCTTTTCGATTAATGTTTTGCTAACGCTTTCAGTTCGAATTCAAGGCCAAAGAACAGAACGAAGTCTTTGATTGGAATCGATTTTTTTTTGTTATAATCAAACGACTAATTAATCGCTTTTTTTTGTGAAGAAAAAATTTTACAAAAAATGTCGTTCAGTGAGTGGTTATGTGCTTGGACTGAAGAAGCATCAAGAATATCACACCACCAATATATGTCTCCCCAAAAGAGGTGGAAGCGCATCACTAACAAGAAAACTACGTGCAACGCATTGTATATTGTAGAGAAATAGGGTGCCTATTATATCCACACACACATATGCTCAATAGAAGGAGCCCAAAAACAAAAACCTTAACGATAACAACAACAACAACAACAACAACAAAGAATAAAAGAAGGGGAACAAAAACCATCAGGAGGCACCAAAAACACAACCACGATGATGACTGAAATTAACGTTGTGCAACATGCACCTTGACTGCATAAACAATGGATGTCATCTCGGCAACGCATTACACAAAAAACTTGCCCAATGAAAAGCCTATAGAATGCAAACTCAGCTCAGGGAATCGTCCACGATGTTCTCGTTGTTTGTCGTCGTCGTCGTTGTCGTCGTCAGGTAAGGCATAAATTTATTTCGCATTGTTTATTCATCATCATCGTTTGGACGATTCCTGGGGGTAATTAGCAGAGCTATTCAGTGCATATACAATTACGAGAAAGAACTTGAAAGAATTTCACATTGCGCAGTCTAAGATGCGTTTTGATGTTCTTGGTGCTGATGGTTATGTAGTCAAGAGCGATTTTGTTTTTTGCAGGTCCCGCCATCATCATCACCATCTTTATAGCCCGCCATCGTCTTCTTGAAGATATGTATATAAAGTACACCTAACCTTTTGTTGAAAGGATGTAGCTCAATGCCACCTTCATCATACCTCTCACACCAATAAGTTAAGCAAAAATAAATTAATTGAATTAAATAAACAATTCGGGTCAAATGTGGCAACGTGATCCTATATTTTGAAGTTGCATTATAAAACAGCTATGCGCTATGGGAATGGGAACGAAAGCAACGCTCTCTTCGTGGCTAATAAATGGAAGGAGTAGAAATTGGGTCACATTTTGAATACAAATTATACGACATATCCTTTGTACGAGTATAATCTAAAGAAGATTGGGATAACTCGTTTTGGATAGATTATGAATGGTTTCATAATTGGAATTAGATTTTTCTCATATGCAGTATTTAATAATTTGCTTTGATTAGGACTTAAATGTTTATAGGGCAAATAAAGGATCTAAAGTAGTTTATTTAAAAGAGGTAATTTTTAAAAGGAAACATATCAAAGGGTGTGAGCAAGAAGTCCTATCATAGAAGGCATACTTGACACTTTGATGACCGATTGGGAATAAGTACCAACCTATTAAAATGTTTGTTATTTGCAGTTCTGGTTCTGGTTCGTCTAGGGCAGCTATACTCAACCTGCGGCCCGCGGGCCGCATGTGGCCCGTCGATTATTTTAAGTGGCCCACCTGGCATACTTACATAAATATGTGATTGCATAGAAAAACTGAATGCCATAAATCAAAATTTACTGCCGTTTGGAAAAAGTGCCAAACTAAATCAATTTGGAAATAACACCCAAAAAAAGATTGAACATTTTGGATTATATTTCCTAATTTCGTCGCTTTGTTTTATTAAATGAAAAAATGCTCGAAATAATAAATCAAATGGGATATAAAGCCCAAAATAGGAAACTTCAAATGTTTCTGGAAAAGTTCATTTGGCACTAGATGACAGTTCTTTTTTTGAAAATAAGAGAGCAATTATTCTGGATTTGAAGAAAGAATCAAAACCAGAAGCACGAATACATGCGATCAATTGAAGCGCCAAGATTGTCAGATGTTATTTATTATTTAATTTTGGAATTGCCAATGTGAATTTGGAGATTAAGAGTTAAAATGAAACAGTTATGAACAAAATGTATAGGCCAAACATTTCATCCTCTCCATTATCGTCATCTTCATACCTTGCAATAGAGTTTTTGCTTAGGTGGGGAAAATAAAAACCCAAGGGGCAGACATTCGTTGCTGTTATTAAGGAATATCAATTTTCAGAGAACAGCTCTTTGAACAGTTCATCACCCAAATGCAACAACCAATTGCACAAATACAACCAAACTTCAGAGTGAAGAAAAGGGTTGCAACTTGTTCGTTTGGCATTCTGGAATCTGGATCGGAGAGTTCCCGAAAATTCCTCCCGATTACCAAACGAGAACGTTATGACAAATCAAATAATATTTTGCTAACGTGGGAAAGGCACTGATTTTGCAGCTGATTCATCTCAAATTGCAAGTTATTTTGAGAAGTTTGACCGGTTTTGCTCTTAAAAGTGAAGATGCAAACTAAAAAAACAACAATAAGACTGTGAATTTTTTGAAATTTTCGTCCTTCTACTTCAGGTGATAGATAATGTTCCTGACAGGAAAAAAGAGTCAGAAAGTCGGCGCTGGCTCTGGATTGAAAAATCAACATATCTTGGATCTACATACGCTTGGAAATTATCCTATTCTATTATACAAAAAATGTGTAAAGAAATATGTAATCGAATTAGGTTAGCATGCAGAAACAATTCAGATCTTGAAAAAGTGTCCTAAGTTTCAGAAATCAAATTAATTTTTGTATTAAGATTCAATCTAAGGTACTTAACACCTAAGTGCAAAAAATACTCCACGTTGCGGCCCGAGGCCACATAACTAAAACGTCTTTGTGGCCCTTATGAAAAAAAGGTTGAGTATGGCTGGTCTAGGGGTATCTTTTCCAAAGGGGTCCTTAAAATGCCCTTAAAGAAAAGTATTGGCGAAAAACTTTAGAGAAAATCTTTCTCCCTGAATACAATTCGAGGAAAGATGTGGTTGTCTCGGGGAACTTGCCAAAAAAGATCTAGAAGAGACCACCGAAGGAAAACTAGCGAAATCCTCGTAGGGAATCCTTTCCCAGAGGACGCAATCTCAGGAAATTTGAATATTGTTCGAAGATGGAAGTTCGGCGGTATTCGCGAAAAACTCAGAGAGAATCTTTGTCCCCTGAATACAATCTGTGAAGGCGTGGTCAGCTCGGGAAATTGCCAAAATTGGTCTAGAAGAGACCATTTAAGGAAAATATTGGCAAAATCCTCGTAGGGACTCATATCCCAGAGCAGGAAATCTCAGGAAAGGTCTGGTCGGCATTGGAGGAATATTGTTCAAAGAGGCCTAGAAAAGGCCACCTAATGAAAGTTTGCAGGAATCCAAAAGGGCCCTTAAAAGGCCTCTTAAAGAAAAGTATTGGCGAAAATTTTAGAGAAAATCTTTATCCCCTGAATACAATCTGTGGAAAGATGTGGTCGTCTCGGGGAACTTTCGTAGGGACTCCTTTTTCAGAGCAAGCAATCTCAGGAAAAGTCTGGTCGGCTTGCTATTAAGGAATATTGTTCAAAGGGGCCTTGAAAAGGCCACCTAAGGAAAACACTGGCGGAGTTCCCGTAGGGAATCTATGCCCCTAAGGCACAAGCTAGGGAAGATTTGTTCGGAACCCTTTCAGGGAGCCTTATCCACAGGAATGCTGAAGCAAGCTTCTACGGAATGAACTGGCGGGAATCCTTATGGCAAAGCCCTGACCAAGCATCATGCAATCTAGGAAAAGGTCTTGTCAGAACAATATCGGGGAGCACAGAAGCGTTTTGGGGAGCAATTTTCAAATGAGCTTTGAAGGATCTTGAGCCCTAGGAAACTAACCACTTGGAAAAACAATATAGTTTTTAACGAGGCCCTTCAAGGTTTTTGATTTGAAACTATAAAGGGCCTAGCAATGGCAACTATCGAAGTTTTCTAGGGCCTCGACAGTTATGTGTTTGACTCCAGCGGCAAACAAAAAGTTATGTATCCTTTTGACTCCAGTGGCAAACAAAAAAGAAACAAATTGTCCTATTTGAGATTAGATCCTGGGGGGAAATTTAAAAAAATTCTATCACCGTTTCATTCTGATAAAGCGTTGAAATGTCAAAATGAAAGCAACGAGTAACGATTTCGTGCGATGTATAGTGATTATTTTGTTACGTATACCTCCGTTTGTTCTCCGACAGTCAAATGGTTGTGGAACTTTTACTTTGGCGAAAAAAAACATTTACGCAAAATTTTAAACGATTTAGTACGATGCTAAAGCAACTATATTGGTAGGCCTGATGGAGAAGGATCTGACGAGGAGATTCTGGAGGTGGGTCTGGAACTAGAACAAAGGAACACCGTTTTTTTTCCAATAACTTTTTTATAGAATTTGTTGGTAGTGGCTCTCATGGAGAAGGGTCTAACGGAGAAGGTTCTGGAGGTGGGTTTGGAACTAGGGAAAAGGAACACCTTTTTTAAATAACTTCTCAATAGGTTTTTTTGGTGGTAAGGTGTTCCTTTGTCCCAGTTCTAGATCAAACTCCAGAACCTCATCTGTCAGACACTTTCCCATCGGACCACCAAACAAAATCTATGAAAAAGTTTTTTGGTTGTGGCTCTGATGAGGAAGGGTATGACGGAGGAGGTTCTGGAGGTGGGTGTGGAACTGGGCAAAGGAACACTTTTTTTAAAATAACTTTTTAATAGTTTTTTTTTGTGGTAATGTGTTCATTTGCCCAGTTCCAGACCGGCCTCAAGAAACCTCTTCCATCCGACTCTACTCCAACAGGCCAACTATTCCAAAAGAAATCTAGACCCTACTCTATCACTTGATTGAGTAAATTAAGCCAAAACTTCACCAGCCAGAAAATGTTTTATGTCAATTGCATCTATCAGAGAAGCTTTCGATTTTGTAAGGCAAACCCCTCTGAGGGAAACAGGCCTTACAAGTTTTTGACAAGTTTTTCTCGAATAGATCTCCACTACGGAAAACTTTCCGGGGCCTAGACTTAAGTTATATGTAGAGTAAATTTTCCCTACGGAAAACTAGGTCTTAACTTAATGGTATAGCTTTAACTTACCCAAAAAGTTTTTACTACCAAGGGCCTAACAAGTTTTTGACAAGTTTTTGACAAATAGACTTAAGTTGACATAGAGTAAATTTCCCTACGGAAAACTAGGACCTAACTTGATGGAAAAGCTTAACTTACCCAAAAAAAAAAAATTTACTACCAAGGGTCTTACGAGTTTTTGACAAGTTTTTCTCGAAAAGATCTCCCCTAGGGAAAACTTTCCAGGCCTTGAATAAAGTTGACATAAACTAGATTTTCGCTACGGTAAACTATATAGGACTTTACTTGACAAAAACTTGTAATTTTTCCAAGCGGGAACACATGCATTTTGTTTCGGATCTCGTGAAATACTTCTAAATATTGGTTTCTTTAGATCCAGACGACATGCCGACAACCAATCTCGGCTTATTGACTACTGTTTCATTATAAAATTGTTTCTAAAGCTGGCCATCCATTTGGCAGGGATGCATTTTAAATTAGCTGAAAATCCAAATGGATCCAAGACGAATATTAGTTGAATAGAGAAACGGCTATTTTTCGAAATCGACAAGAGAGTTTCCATTGTAACGAAACGATAGTCTGAGGTAACAGAGGCCAACGTGCATCGAATCGAGAGAAAAAAATAAGTGTTCATCCACCTTAAGGGCGCCTTGCAAATACATTGCTTATGCATGTGACGTTTTCGAAAATGGCCATAATCATTTTAAACATCAGTCCAAATATTGTAATTTTAACCATCCGATATTCATCGGATTCTGTAATCGGGATGACAGTTTTTCGTCGGATTACTTGTCAAAAGTGGTAAATACTTGAAGAACCTATGTTATGGCTTCATTCTGTAATGCGTGTAAATTTGACAACACCTCGTTTTCATATTCGATATGAATCAAAAAGGAGTGGAATTCACATAGAAAATCCAATCGAAAACGACATTGTTTTCAAAAACTTTTAAGCAAGTTTCGTGCTAAGGATTTTTTTTTTTAATAAACTGCAGCCAAATGCTCTCTGCCGTACACCCAGCCACAAGCGTCAACAACCAGTGGAACCAGTATCGCGACACCATTAAGAAGACAGCCACCACCATAGGCTATCAAGCACCCAGAAAAAATAACCCGTGGTATGACGATGAATGCGCGGTATTGGAGCAGAAGACGGAAACTGCACGAATGCAAATGCTGCAACGGAAAACAAGAGCAGCAAGAGAGGAGTATCGTAAAAAGAGAAGGAAAGAGAAAAAACTCTGCACAGAAAAAAAAGAGCATCCGCAGCCTCTCAGCTCAAGTATCTCGAAGAATCTAGCACCGCCACCAACACCTGCCGGTTTTACAAAACATCCAAGCAACTGGCTTCTGGTAATAGGACTGGCACGCAAGCTCTTCGAAACAGCGAAGGGAACCTAGTCACCGAAACACGGGGAATTGTAGACGTGTTTAAGCAGCATTTCCAGCAACTGATTAATGGGCATTATGTAGAGGCGACAGGGGAACAAAGAAGCATGAGACCAGTCAATGAAGATCCAGTCCCAGCGCCCAGTACTGAAGAGGTTAATAAAGCCATCCACAAGCTTAAGAACAAAAAATCCGCGGCTCGGGTGCCCTACCAGCGGAACTCTTCAAGTATGGAGGAGATGTTCAGGTAGGGTGCTGGACCAGCTCATCAGCTAAGTGTGGGAGGAGGAAAGTATGCCCGACGACTGCTCAAATAGCTCCATATGCCCAATCTACTAAAAAGGCGATCCTATGCCCTGCAAGAACTACATAGGCATATCCCTGCTTAATGTTGCTTACAAGATCCTATCCAACGTACTATGTGAGCGTCTAAGACCTTTCTGCAACACTATAATCGGCACGTACCAGTGTGGCTTTAGGCCAGGCATATCAACGATAGACCAAATCTTCACATTGAAGCAAATCCTGGAAAAGACCAACGAATTTCAAGTCGAGACCCACCACCTATTCATCGACTTCAAAGACGCTTATGATTGCATAAGTCGCCAAGAGCTTCTATTGGCGATGTTGGAAATCGGGATCCCGAAAAAACTGATCCAGGTAGGCCACATGAGGTTACAAAATACGCGGTGCAAAGTGCAAATGGGTAACAGCTCATCCGAGTTATTCCAGACGTGTACAGGGTTCAGACAAGGAGATGCGCTATCATGTGATTTCTCCAAGTCCTGGAGCAGATAGTGCTCAAGAGTGGTGTTAACATGGAAGGCACTATCTTCAACAGGCCTTCTCAACTGCTTGGCTATGCACCAAGAGAGCTGTACTTGAACCATTCACAGCTATTGGGGAACAAGTGAAACGCGTCGGTCTTGAAGTGAATGAGGACAAAACAAAGTATATGCTATCATCAAACAAAGCCTAGGACAAAACGTCACTGTTGGTAGCAGTAATTTCGAGGTAGTCGAGTTCACCTACGCACGTCGGAGCAAACATCAATTCCACGAACGATACCTTAGTGGAAATCCGACGAAGAATTACCCTAGTGAACCGCTGCTACTTCGGTTTGGCCAAACAAATGGGCTCAAAACTCCTTTCTCGAAAGATAAAGTGCACGCTATACAAAACGCTAATTTTACCAGTTCTACTCTACGGCGCCGAGTGCTGGACGATAAGTAAAAAAGGGGAATTGATACTGGCCACTTTCGAGAGAAAAGTTCTTCGTGGGATATTTGGTCCTATATGCGAAGAAGGCGATTGAAGCAGAAGATTTAATCGTGAATTGTACAAGCTGTACCAAAATGTGGATAGTCCAAGGAGCCAAAACACGTCGAATATACTGGCTCGCCCACATCGAGTGAATGGACAACAACGCTCCAGCCAAGAAAATCTTCGAATCCCACCAGTTCGAGTCGACCAGGAAGACCGAACCTCCGCTATAGGGACCAGGCGGTCACAGACGCAAGAGCGCTTGGTCTCGACGACTGGAAGGAGCGTGCGAGGGACCGCAACCGATGGAAGACCCCAATATCTCAGGCAGAGACCCTCCATGGATCGGGAGCCGGATAAGTAAGTAAGTAAGAGTGTGAACTGTCAAGTTGTGTTTCTTTTTTATCTCTGAGCGTTCAGAGCTAAAAATTTGTATTTTTTTTTTAGTTCTGAGCATGTTCTGAGTTTGTTCAGAGCGCGCTCTATGAGCTCAAAAAAAAATGACTGAGCAGACAGAGTAAAATGCTGAAGACATAGCATTTGACAGCTAGTGTTCAGCTGTGTTTCAAAAATAGTTCAGAGTGCTCAGAACAAACTTGTTCAGATGATGTTCAGAACATGCTCGCACTCTGTTCAGAGCTTTTTTCTGAATTGAAAAAGAAAAACATCTAATGAAAAACGTTCACTCGTATCGAATCGGTGTTCCGGATTGCCAATCGAAAAGGCCATAAGCAAACACACTTTTGTGACGTTTATAAATGTCAGTCTGAAGTAATACAAAAGAAAAATAATTATTTTTCATCAAAATTTACAAAACAGAATCATTTACCTACGCTTCCCTAATCAGAAAACACACTAATTACAGATTGATGTATTGCATGGTAAAAGCAGGCTAAAGTTCCTAAAGAAAAAAAAAGTAATAACAAAGAAGAAATGCAAAACAAAAATCCAGACAAATAATAAATAGTATCTTTTTCCAGGTCGTTCTCCAAATGCCCCAACCAACCGACTTCCAGTAGTTGCTCATTGGTTCCGCACTGCCTTCCTGTTTCCTACTGTCCTCGTCAACCCTTCCAAGGCGCTCTATTCATCTCACTTGTGTTTAACAAAGACTAATGGGAGCATTATTCCTGTTCTTCTTTTATTTATTTGAAATGTTGTCAGTCTAAAGAGATACTTTATCTTCGCTTCTGACCACAGAGCACAGTCAGCAGCAGAAAAAGAAGAAGCGTGCACACAAGAAATTATCACAGTTGCATGATGCTAGCTAGAATTCCACACGCATCCATGAGGAAGGAATTTCTGATACAATACGAGTAACAAAAAACACAAATCCGTGACTATATAGACTTGGCGGAACAAAAATGCGCCAAGTAAGTTGAATCTCATAACATAACGCAGCATGCACATTGCACAGGCAAGTCAAGCCATGTGGTTGGTTATATTATAAGCCTGGTCTGGCCTCCCTTCTCTGGTCTGGTCTGGGCAGTGATAGTGCAAAAGAAGACTAATGTTAATGCAATATGAAGCCGGGTTCTCATTACGCAAATAATTCAATTCAATCAGCTCAAACATACTACAGGCTAACACCGACACCACATCTCCTATATTATTACGTTTGCCTCGGTGCGGTCGGACCGAATGGTTGGCGCGGCAGCAGTGCACGGTTGACGGTCACCGAGAACCTTGAAGAAACCAGTTAAGCTATTCTAATGTCAATGCCATGCGAATAGCTGGCCAAAAGGGAGCACAAGCAATGGAAAATGAATGAGTGGAGTGGAAGTGGTGTGGTGTGAAGTGGAGTGAATTGGAGACTGGAGATAGAACTGGGTACACCGAGCCCGAAAACATGCTGCTGCTGACTAGTACTTCTGACAAACAGCAACGTGCTTTTGCCTAGTTCGCGCTCCTCTTAACTAACATCATCAAAGCCCCACAAAAGCTAGCTACGTACATCATAATATTATAGCCAAAGAGGGTATGAGATAACACAACTGTTTGTAGTTGTGGATCTATGAGTCAAGTGTAGCAGATACGCTCCATCCACTCAGTCATGTATTCATGTTTCGTTTTTTTGTTTTTTTTTTTGTGTAATTCATTTCAAGTTTCGACCCAACTTGGTGAAGACGGGTTTAGTTGGGGCTGGTTATGGTAGACGACGACAAAGTACGTCAGAGGATAGAGAAAAGCAGCCAGGCAGGCCCGCAGAGTTACACAATGGAGGAGACACAACATACCACCTAAGTTAAGCGCACGGCACGTTGTTGGCTATTTAATACCCTCTCGCTCCCTCACAGGAGAATCTAATACAGCCAATGGACTGAAAGTGTATTTTTGTGTTACTAGTGTTGCCAATTATATCAAGCCAAATGGTTAAGGGGACTGTGTATGTAGTATGAATTGTTTTTTTTTATTTTTTGGTATTTATTGGCAAAATGTTAACACATTAAACCTTGGAATGGATTGAGTCTTTAAAGAATCTTTTTTTTTTTTTTGTTCTTGTTTGGGTTTTTGTAGCCACATTATTCAATTGAGCTTTGTCGATGCTGATAACCAAGTTTTCAAACAGCTGGAGAGTAATAACATACTTATTTATCACAATCATGTGATTTACTTTTTGAATTGAAAATAGTTTAAGAGCTTACAGCTGATTGTGGAACGCCAACAATGAACTGTGAGCTCGAAGGAATCATTACATTCATACGATTACAAGAAGTCTAGGTCAGGGTTAAAAGATCGAATACGTTTGTGTGTCTGCATTTGTTGGCAGTGTTACCGAGTAATGGTTCCTCATGGGCACCATTCCTTCTGAAAAATAAATTAGTTTTTGTAGCTTAAAATGTCATCAAATCCTATTCAGAGCCCTCGACTTTCTGAATATGTTTGACAGATTGTGTGTTTTAGAGATAACTCAACCATTGACATACGCAACGCCACCAATGACTTTGATTTTATTTAGATTTTTATGGCGTTTTCGAACGTCCACGGAGGACACCGTCTATTCCCCATTTTCACTCTCTCTACCTCAAGTCTTTCTCTGTTCCCAAGTTCAAGAAGGAGAAGATTTGGACCACATGCATGAATTTTTTCGTCAGATTACTTGTCAAAAGTGATAAATGCTTGAAGAAGCCATTTTGTTAAATGGCGTCATTGAGTAGTGTGTGTGTGTAAATTTAACAGCACGATGTTTTCATATTCGATTGGAATCAAAAAGGAGTAGAACAATCAGAAAACTCAATCGAAAACGACATTAGAAAGGAACACATCCTGACGTATCCTATAAGCAACGAATTTGGACTAGACAGAAGTTTTCAGTGATGCCAAATTCTTCGAAAGACGGAATTTAAATTTGCGATTTGTTTTCATTTGCGGATCCACAAAGTAACCACCACTTACAATTAATCGTATCTTGCTACAGGGTTTCAATGCTGGATAGTGAACGAATGCTGCCAAATTCGATATTTTGTTTTGGTCCGTGTTTTAGAGTAGTGACTAACTACTTAGGGGTGTTTCCATCGTTACGGGTGTGACAGTGAGACTTTTATTAATTATTCACATACTATTCCCAATTTATAAATAATAACTTTACTATTCTATAGGACATCGGAAGCCCTTTTAAAAAATTTGTATATTAAAGTATGAAAAATTAGTGGTTCAGTTATAGGATGCAATTTGGTTGCGTTACGGGTGTGACCTTAGAAAACTGATGATTTGCGATTAAGATATGTAATTTTCATGTGGTGTAAAATATTGCATGAAAAGTTTTTATCATTCTTTTGTAAATATTAACCCAGATAGTTGATCTTCAGTTTCAGCTAAGAAATGAGAACCAAAACTACGAAAAACTATAAAAATTTTTTATTTGAAAACGTTACGGGTGTGACAGGTCATCGTTACGGGTGTGACCGAGTATGATTTTTATGCCTAAAAACAATATAATATATTATATTTTGACGGCAAATTGTTGTCATCGATGCATAATCATTTCTCACATGATGTCAAAAACACTTTTTCTAGAAAAATTGAGTTTTTCTCACTGAAAAGTGAATAGATTTCTCACTTCAATGAGATTTTTTCCATTTCCTTTTAAAATAGGGAAAACTTTCAGTTAAAGCCGATTAAAATTATATTTAAAGTTGATTTTCTTAGAATTATATCCCTACGTCATGAATTTCATATCTAAAAGCAACAAAACTAAAACTGAGTTGAAAAACAGAAAGATTACGATTTGAAATGCCAATCTGTTACGGGTGTGACATAGACTTAAGATTTTAAATACGGGGTCAGTATTAATTTCAAAGTCTTCAAATTTTGTCTGACAGTAGATCATAGTATTCTCCTTTTCTTCCCAAATTATCACATTGATAAAAATTTTTTTCTTCTAGTAATGAAACATATTTTTTTTTTGTTACGGGCGTGACACTAACCACTTTATGAATCAACTGCCTAAAAACTAAAACTGTATTTACTATTGAATAATTAAATGACACGAAAACGTGCTTAGAGTTCTGATAAGAGCAAATAACCACCGGTTCTCAGATTGTGAAACAAATAATTATTGAAAGTAGGGTTTTGAGCTTCTGATAACAAAAAGTGACTTTTAGAGACCTATTCTGGAAAGTGGTTCGAGCTGCGAAATAAGCGGCGATAAAAAAATTATTGATAATTTCACTTTTAAAATGAAACATGCAATCTTTTAAAATCGTCTAACGGTCGTTTTTTCAATTCTAAATCATATTTTGTGATTTTTCGTAAAGGGTCGTTTTCTATGGAATCACCCTTAGGGCAAGATTTTCAGTCCAGGGTTATAAATAAGTAAATTGGGTGGCTCGGGTGTTTTTTTTTAGACGTGTGGTTTTTAATCTGGCAATACTTTTTTCGGAGTTGGTCTTTTTGACAGCTGTCACCTGAATAAAGTTTAGATCCAGTTGTATCTTATCTGGCACCAGTTGTATCTTATCTGGCACCTTTCTCAAATTAGCAATGCCATTTCCTATACCAACTGTGCCTATACAAATTTGAGGGTGCTCTGGCAAGCATTTTAAACCGTCAAACTTGTCAGGCATTTCAGGATTTCAACCTTTCGACCTTTTAGTCTCAAAAAAGGAAATACGAAGCTGTAACCTTACTGGCAAGTAGGAAGATTGGTTAAAATATTATAAGATAATTCTGTGAGGTATCTCAATGCTCTGACAAGGAGCTGACAATTTTACCGTCAGATGATTGGCCTCAAAATAGATCTGTTACTTCCAAAAACTTCCCATTTCTACCAATTTCTGTTCAAAATTCTGTAAAAGAAAAAATTGTACTAAGTGTACTAAAATTGTACAAAACATGTACTAAAATTGTACAAAACATGTATTAAAATTGTACAAAACATGTACTAAAATTGTACAAAACATGTACAAAAAGTGTACAAAACATATACTAAAATTATACAAAACATGAACTAAAATTGTACAAAACATGTACTAAAATTGTACAAAACATGTACTAAAATTGTATCAAATATGTACTAAAATTGTACCAAATATGTACTAAAATTGTACCAAATATGTACTTAAATTGTACCAAATTGTAAATTGTACGTAAATGGTCAACGCATTGACTCCTTGACGTCATCAGAAACACTGTCAATATACTGTCAACGTAGACTGTGTCAACGCATGAAACATTGACGATCACACGAATGACGGCACTCGTCAATGTTGTCCCAAAATGCGTTGACGTTTTAACTGTGTCAATGCAATTGTTACCCTCTGGTGTCAACGTATTGACACGTGAAACGTTGACGATTACACTTCTTGACATATCCAAAACATATGAACGTTGACGCGGAGTTGACAAGAGCTAAATTGAATCATTTTGTAAGTTGACGATCACATGCCATTAACTGCGGTGTTATCGAACAATACCATGTGGATGAATTAAACCTCTTAAAAATCAGACATTTTTGAAATTTTCATTACTGCTCAGGAAAAAGGTGGGGCAATTGAGTGACATTTAAATCGAAGTACACTTTTGTCGTCAAAATATAGTTCATCCCCCAGCTGTAAAGCCATCAACTGTCAAGTTCCATTGAAGGATTTTGAAGTTTTCTTACTGTTCCGGAAAAAAATGATTTTAGGTCGATTGGGTGACATTTGGATCGAAATATATGTACGATTGCTGTCAAAATATAGCTCGGTTTTCATCTGTTGAGCCATCATGTTAAATTCCTTTGAAGTATGGCTACGATGCCGATGGACTAAAAAACTTCTAAAAAATCAGAAATTTTAGAAATTTTTGTACTGCTCCGGAAAAAACTGATTTAAGGGCAATTGGGTGACATTTGCATCGAAATATACTTTTGCTGCCAAAATAAAGTTTGTCCCCCTCATCTGTCAAGCCATCAACTGTCGATGATTTGAAATACTCAAAAATTGCAAACATTTTGAGATTGAGATGAAGGTCAACGCAGAGAACGTTGACATGGCAGAAAAAGCCGCTGTGTCACCGTAAAGATACAGTCAACGCGTTGTTGAGTAGTCTGTCGTAGTGTCCTAACTGCGTTGACAGGGTGATTACATGACCAACGAAAATAGTCAACGCATTGACCCTTAAATTCGTGTCAACGAGAGTGTCAACGTGGCCGTCAGCGCATGGACAGTATTCTGCGTTGACGATCACACGACAAGACAACTTTGGGACAGAATGACGTCAGAGAGTCAACGCGTTGACCATTTGCGTTGACCGTCTAATCATAGCTTTATTCTTTCCCAACATTGCACAACTGTGTTGCGATTGGACTAGGACTAGTAAATAGAAGACCCCAGGATAGAATCTCAAAAAGAACTAATTTTTTTTGCCGCTCGAAGCAAAAAGTTACATAACTGACGAGGCCCTAGAGAGCCTAGATTAGTATCAGTGTAAGACTTTCTTAATACTAGATTATTTTCCCAGGCGGGTGTCGTTTTAGTAACTGACTAGCACAATGTTTTTTAAGTAAATGAGCCTCATCCTACAACAAGTGCTTCAATGATTATGAAATCAATTTGCTTTATTCTATTTAAATATAATTTTATAAATAAATCTTTTTAATTTATTTTGTAACCTTTTTTGCTAAGAAATTGTATAACCTACTTCATTTGCATACATTTTTTTTATTTTGCCTGAACCTTTTAATTTTTGCTGTCTATACAATGCTAAAAATTGCATTATATTTACTGAATTACCCCCTGTACATCTTTTGTCTCTTATTTCAAGTCTAGGTTGTGACCTAATTTGCACAATACAAATCTCATTCAATACAAATCAGTTTCAGTGCTAACACTTGGGTGTCAACAAAAGATTGAATATGTACCTACCTATTGAATAAATAGTGATTAAGACAAAAAAATACATACAATAAATCCAAAACTAAAAAAAAACACAAAGTACATAAATGAAAACAAGAAACAAAACAAACAAAAAAAAGAAAATATAGAACTCAAGCTTAAAAATAAGAAAGAAACAAAAACCTAGGTATAATATCTGGCGCCAACCTACGTACTGCTGGATACAAAACCAGAACCAGACGAAACGCCAAAAGTTACTTGCAATTGTGCTGTGAATAAAAACTAACAGAGGGAAAAGTAAACTCCAACCCAGCATCGATTACATTATAGCATCTTGTTGCAAAACATATTTTAAAGTTTTTTTTTTCACTTCCTAAGCGTATGTATTCTCTCCCTTAAAAAAATGACGTAAGAGCATGTTCTATTCATGTGCATTGCATAGTGCCCCTTTTAATGACCACACTCAGCAGATCAGCGCAGTCAATTTTTGGCAATCACGACTCAAACAAAATCAAGAATTAGGAGGAGGCAACAACTAAGCAACAATAAAAGTAAAATTCAAATTAAGGCGTAGACACTTAATACATTTTTTTAATGAATAAGTGGCAAGTTGGAATGATTGTCACTTACACCCTTCCATTAAGTTCCTTAGAACTACCTACATTATGTCTAACTAAACACTTTCAAGGCAAAAATGAGAAGGATATTTGCTTGCAAGTATTCGCTCGGTGTTTTTCAAGGTGATTTAGGGAAGGTATGCACTCACTTACTTACTGAATCATGTGGGGCGATGATATAATGATAACGGTTCAAGGTGTCTTTATTGATACAGCATCGGATATGTGGGTATACATACATATATAGTCCTTGACGGCACTTATAAAGAAGATAAACGAATCCACCTCTTTTTTTTTTGTTTTAATTACTCAGCGACGAGTTCTACCCACATCGTTTCAGATTTTTACATTAAAAGTGCCTAAGCGGAGCCATATCATGCAACCAGATTTGTGTACTGTCCGATGTATCATTATCACAGACCATCAGAAACGTTACGAATAATTGTCACACTGTAAGAGTGAATATTTACAAAACATAGATACTGTCAACCAAATTGATTACGACACAAGCAGCCCCCAGTATTCTGGATTTCCAAACATTCCGGGAGGTCAATATTGACTCCAACCACTACCTTGGCACAAATGCAGATCTCCCAAAAGCCTAAACAAGAAAACTAATGTAATGAAACAGCTGTAACGGATAGCTTCATTCCGAGCAGACTGCCAAAAACTATGTTCGCGTATGCAGCCAACACCAAGTATGGAAGACCAGTGGCATCAATTGATTTGCTTGGTTTCACCAGACCACCACCACCACTTGGAAAACCTGATCAAAAACAAATTGTAGAGGGATCGGAAACAGATTGGAGTCGGATCGAAAGCGCAGTGCAAAGGATCCAAGATGGATTGAAAACGGATTAAAAAAGTATCGGACACGGTTTGGAAACGTTTCAGAGACGGATTGGAAACGGATCGGAGACAGATTGCAGTGGGATCGGAGATAGATTGAACTCGAAGACGGATCGAAAGCGTATTGGAGGCGTATTAGAAAAGAGACCAAGACCTATGAAACATGGATCGGAGACGAATTGGAACTGGATCGGAGGCGGATTGGATCCAGACCGGAGACGGATTGGATATCCGGATTGGATCCAGACCGGAGGCGGATTGGATATCCGGACCGGAGACGGATTGGAACGAGACCGAAGACGAATCGGACCCACACGACCGGATACGGATTCGACCCATTCCATGGACGGATTGAAAACTGATCGGAGACACGTCACATAGAAATTTTCTACTCCAGGAATGACGTTTGACAAGCCTTACGAAAAGGCAAAACAACATACATATATCACGTCAGTAAAACTCGAGCATAAGCTGAAGAAAGAAAAATATAAGTGTAGTCGCAGTTAGTTTTGAGACGTTGTCAATGAATCCAAAATGTTGCTGTGGGACAGAAAGTACCATTCAAACTAGACGATGAAAATGTCCGTCCTACTGACCCAAATGATTTCAGAATATATTAATATCCAAGATTGGATCAAACAAGTCAGCTAGGCCTGGCAGAAGTCACACTAACTCATTTTAATAATTTGGTCATAAGCGTAAGCTTGATGAATGCAAACTCCGTAATGAGAACATAACCTCTCAACTCTGTCAACTATAGACGAATTAGTTTCACAAATATTGCTTATTAAGCGCCTTAAACCTTTCATCAACAACGTGATGGGTCTTTGCTTTAGGCCAGAAAAGCCTACAATCGATCATATGTTGACACTCCGGTAGATCCTGGTGAAAATCTAAGTTCTCATATCCGCATTATCTGTGTATTGATTTAAAAGCCACGCATGGTAGCATTTATAGAGACGAACTTAACAGAGCCATGTTCAGTTTTAGTATACTTGAAAATAAAAAATGTTTATACTGACTCATCCATCAGGATTGATATCGAACCCAGCGAAATTTTCGTACTTCAAAAAAAAGGTGACGAGCCGTCATGTGACTTATTCAACATAATAATGGAGCGCATTATACGAAACCTACAAATACAATACCAGTGACACAATCCTCACCATTGACACAATCTTCCAGTCTGTGCGATTAACCAGTTTACGTTCTCAAAAATGTGAACAAATTCGTCAGCAAAATTCCTCACAATTGCTTCGATAAATCTAGGACTGGCATTTTTTGGAATCGCTTGCTCAATTAATTTTTGTGGCAGTTAATCACTTAATAAAAAATGATGGAGAATGATTTTGACTTCTAGCACAGAAATCTTGTTCAGGTTTTTCCTCTTGGCTCAGTCAAACAGACGGAGCAGTAGCTCTGAAATCTCAGAAACGTGAACTGGTTTACTTGCAGTCGCGAGAAGATATAGAAAGCATTGACAGAAATCAAGAAGTTGTCACTGGTGCTCTGCTGGGTTCCTGGTCACAGTGGTGTCCCAGGTAACAAAAGCGTTGACGAGTTGGCAAGAATAGGATCAACTCTTGATCTTAATCAGGCAATAACAACAGTTCAGGTCCCATCCTGTAATCTTAAACAGTAAATCGAAAGCAAAGTTCTAGCTACGGCAAAGTAGCGATAGAGCTCGCTTGATACCTGTGTTTATAACCAATAAATTATAGCCTGGTTTCAACCAGACCTGTGTACTTAAAGCATAAGTACAAGTACCAGTACAATTACCTTGTACTTGAAATTTTTTAAGTACCAGTACAATTCCTTGGTACTTGTACTTAAAAAATTCAAGTACCAGTACCGGTACTTGTACTGGTACTTTAATTCCACAAAAGTACTTGAAATTTTTGTATTGATTACATTTGTACTTTTGAGATGTACTTAAATACTTCTCAATTCCTTTTTAATTCCAAAAGTACTTTAATTCCTTTTAATTACTTTTAATTCCTTTTCGAAAAAAATACTAGAACTAATATAATGTCTTAATAGTACAGGTAAAATAGGATAAATTAAACAAAAAAATTGGTACCATCATGAAACTTGGTGAAAACGTTTCATGTACTATGAGAATGAAAAATCAAGAGTCTATAAAATATTTCACATGGAAGGGTGTTTTTTTAGGGGGAGAGGGGGGAAGTTGTGGTGTTTCAAACAGAAAAATTAACTTTGATGTAACATATTCATATGACACATGTTTTTAAGGTAGTTTTAAATGTTGAATCCAATGAAACCAAAATCAAGTCAATACGGCCTCCGTGAAAAAAGTTATTGTCATTTTTATGTAAGGATGACTATATATTCAGTATAAAAGGCTTGTTCTCGCCAGCTCATCAGCTCTCTCGTTTCCCTGTACATCACTGTGACCGGGAACCCAGCAGAGTCTAATGTTATGCTGCATGCCAAGAACCCTAAGCTCTTCGCGACAGCAAGCCACAAGCTTCGAATATCAGTTGCAGAAATTGCTTTTATTGCTGCTTGGCTATCAATAAAGAGGGTGATATCAGCTCGTGGTATCGCCATCATTGATATTTGCGTAGATTCTTTTATCACAGCCAAAACCTCGGCTTGGAAGACACTGCAAAAGTCCGGAAGTCTGAAGGAGCTAGCTAGTCCCAGAGTTTCCGAGAAAATTCCTGCACCAACTCCAGTGTCCATCTTCGAACCATCAGTGAAGATAGTTATTGTAGATTCATTACTAAAAGGTTGGTTGTTTTCCCACTCCTCTCAATTAGGAAAAGAGGTAGTGAAGGGTCTGTTGAAGTTTAAATGGGGTGTTGAGTATAGTCTGTGAAATCATTAATTCCCACATATTTCTATAGAATATTAGTATGGCCCCTTGTTATATGTTTCCAGCAATTAGTCTGGCTTAGTCACAAGGCACTGTATGCTGCTGATTCTTGCACGAATATATCTAGGGGTCTTAAGTTGAGTATCGCTTCCAGTCCCGCTGTGGGAGTGGTTTTCAACGCCCCCGTAATACCTACGCATGCTAATCTTTGAACTTTCGTCAAGGTTTTCAGGTTTGTTGCTTTCTCAGTTGCGTTCCACCAAACTTAATTACCGTAGGTAAGTATCGGTCTAACAACTGCCGTGTACATCCACCTGATAATTTTTGGATTGAGTCCCCAGGATTTTCCAAAGATCTTGTTGCAGGAATAGAACGCAACGATAGCTTTCTTTGCTCTTTCTTTAGTGTTGAGACTCCAGTTCAGTTTCTTATCAAGGATCATACCCAAGTATTTGGCCTGATCCGAGATGGGGATACCATTTTAGCCACAGGTTTTATGGTACTAATCGCAGCATAACCCCAACCCTCAAAAAAACACCGTTTAACCACAGATATTTTTATAGACTCTTCTTATTATTGATTTTCATGACAAATGAACCATTATTGACAAATTTCATCGACGGACCATTATTTTCAACTGGTTTTCGGTAATATTTGACTTTTATACTGAATATATAGTCATCCTTACATAAAAATGACAATAACTTTTTTCACGGAGGCCGTATCGACTTGATTTTGGTTTCATTGGATTCAGCATTTAAAACTGCCTTAAAAACATGTGTCATATGAATATGTTGCATCAAAGTTAATTTTTCTGTTTGATACACCACAACTTCCCCCCTCTCCCCCTAAAAAACACCCTTCCATGTGAAATATTTTATAGACTCTTTTGATTTTTCATTCTCATAGTACATGAAACGTTTTCACCAAGTTTCATGATGGTACCAATTTTTTTGTTTAATTTATCCTATTTTACCTGTACTATTAAGACATTATATTAGTTCTAGTATTTTTTTCGAAAAGGAATTAAAAGTAATTAAAAGGAATTAAAGTACTTTTGGAATTAAAAAGGAATTGAAAAGTATTTAAGTACATCTCAAAAGTACAAATGTAATCAATACAAAAATTTCAAGTACTTTTGTGGAATTAAAGTACCAGTACAAGTACCGGTACTGGTACTTGAAATTTTTAAGTACAAGTACCAAGGAATTGTACTGGTACTTAAATGTTTTAAGTACAAGGTATTTGTACTTAAATTGTACTTAAGTACCAATATACTTAATTACTTTACAGCTCTGGTTTCAACAAACAAAAGACCGATAGCATCATCAAACTGAATAAAAGGTCTTTATCTCTTCTACTGATAATCACCACTGGTCACAACCACCTGGGTTACCACAAGAAAGAGATAAAACTCAGTTTAGACGACTTATGCAGGGGATGTAGCGACGTAAAAGCACGATCCTCACTACCTGTGTCACTGCCCTGCGCTGTACCATCTGAGAAACAATCACCTAGAGAAACACTTCTTCAATGACTTGAAAGAGCTCTCTGACATTCCAAGCAAAAACCTATTGAAATTTACTAACGCTACGCAATGGCTTGAAAATTCTTGAGCTCTATCAACCACCCGAACACGAGATTGGAAAATTCTTCAACCACAGTCAAAGACATAAAAAGGGTTCAGAACGATAATGATAGAACGAACGAAACTGAATGTCGCAGTGAACGGAGAATGGGCACCTCGCCTATATACCAGCTTCTCCTGCTTCTGCGGTGAATGCGAGCGTCAGTGACAATGTTAGAACGAACGATAACAACTGAACGACGCACATGTTTCTTGTAGGAGCGGTAGCTAGCTGAGAATGATCGCCTCTGCGGTGAACACGAGCATCAGTGAGTTGATAGGGCCATCTTTCCCTTATATTGGTAAAATCCTCTTGAGGATAGGGCCAGCCCCTTCGACTCAATCAGCATTCTGACCAAACGAACAGATACATAAACCAACCAATGACCTATCACTCGCATCTACCAGAGTTGCATGGAGCCACTGCTCCTACGGGCCTGATTTTTTAGTATTTAGTATTTATTAGGCATATGAATCGCTGTACATTGAGAATAAATTCTTATAGATAGTACAGGTAAATAATAATAAAGTTGAATAGAACTTACAAATGATTTATCTAGTTATTTTAATTAAATATAAAAAAGAAGCAACAAACGCATACATAATTAAAAAATTAATGATTTTATAACATTATGAGTTTTTAAAAATTATTAACGAGAGAATTCCAGTGACATGAACGAGAAAGTTAATGATAAAAACTGTTTTTGTTCAATTTTGTTCCTTAGTGACAAAGGGAGATGATTCCATATTTCCACAGCGTGAATGAAAAATTGGCGACGCGATGTAACGCAGCTATATGAATTAGGTCGCAGCGTAAAACTTCGAGCCGACTGCGAAAAGTTTAACATTTCAAATAGGTATAATGGCATTTTGATTTTAATAATTTTGACAAGTAAAAACAGACTTTTGAAGCGAAAAAAGCAACGAAGATTGCATCCAAGAATTTGCCGTGAATAGCTCGATACATGATCGTATTTTCGAAGGTTATACACAAATCTTGTTACAGAGTTAAATGCCAAGTTTAATTTACGAAGCGATTCAGAGTCCAAATCAGCAAATATTTCGCAGCCAAACGTCAGAACAGGAAGAATCAGAGACTTTACCAGCTTCTTTTTCACTTCAATGGGTAAAAAGTATCTTGAAATCGATAAGCTCCGCAAAGAAGCATATACTTTTCCAACTATGCTGTTAATATGGTCCTTCCAAGTAAGAGTATTATTAAAAATAACTCCAAGGTTTCTTGCTTTAGAGACCATTTCAACCACCTGTCCATTCAGAATTATGTTTGGGAAGTCTTCGAAATCAAGTCGTTGAGTGCTGATTGGTATGCATTTTGTTTTATTTGGATTTAGTAAAAGTTGATTTTTACTTGACCATTCAAGAACAGAAACTAGATCTTCGTTTATTCTTACTACTGCATCTTCAACTAGTCCTAAACGAAAGCTAAAATATAATTGAACGTCGTCGGCATAAATATGATATGAACAATACTTCAAAACTTGCGTGAGATCATTAATAAATAAGGAGAAAAGCAGTAGTCCAAGTATAGAACCTTGTGGCACTCCCCTCTTTAAATTTATGAACGATGAAAATTTGTCTTTGTTCCAGACAGCTTGTGAACGGTGTTCCAAATATGAATATATCAGTTGAGCTGCAGCGTTGGAAAAATTAAACTGTTGGGAAAGTTTTTTACATAATATCGTCGATTCCACCGAATCAAAAGCCTTAGAAAAGTCAAGCAGAGTTAACAGTGTTATTTTATTCTCTTCTGAAGCTAGTCGAATATCTTCAGTTACCTTCAGGAGAGCAGTTATACAACTATGGTTTTTTCTAAAGCCAGATTGCAGGGGGTTAAGTAGATCTAAACAGGCAATGAACCTTTTGATTTGGTTGCTGGCGATGACTTCAAATACTTTAGATATATAGGGTAAAATAGCAATGGTCTATATTCCACTTTTTTTCCTGAATTTTTTGGTATTGGAATTATTTTTGCACGTTTCCATTCATTAGGATATTTACTTGTGCGAATAATTGAATTAAATATAAAAGTAATGAATGGAAGAATCTTAGGCAGGAGTATTTTTATGAAATCCGGATGTATGAAATCTAGCCCAATGCTCTTAGACTTGACACTAAAAATTGCATCACCAACGTCATATATATTAACTTCTAAGAAATTAAAAGCATCCTGCGAAGGGGAATTAGCAAACTTTTCATTTAAATTTTCAATGTCGATTTCTACATCATTGGAAGAAGGTTTATTTACAATACCCAATTGCTTTACTTCTTTCCAGAAGCTTTTTGAGGTACGTATTGACTTGAATTTATTAATGTAATACAATCTTTTGGCCTGCCGGATCATACAAGAAACTCTGTTTCTGGCTCTTTTGAAGTCAATAAGCATATCCGCACAAGCAAATCTTTTCCATCTAAGAAAGAGATTGTCTCGACGGGCAAGTGCTTCCATTATATTATCAGACATCCATGGGCAATCAGAGTTCCTAATAAGTTTTGTTTTCATTGGAACATATTTTTCAAAGAGAGAACTAACAATTCCATTAAAAACGCTTACTTGCTCATTAACATCAGATGCTTCGTAGATTTCGAACCAGTTAAGAACGTCACATTCAGAAAATAAACCATGAAGGTCAATATTGCGAAAGTCCCTGTATTGAAAACTTGGTGAAGAGCTATTGGCATTTTCTTGAAAGTCAATAATGGCAAAAATAAGATCATAAAAAGAGAAACCAGGGGCTGAAAGCTGGTTATAAAATTTCAAATGATTTGGCTCACTTAGTAAAAAAACGTCTAATAATGAGGGTTGGCAGTTTGGCATAAAATGAGTTGCTTCTGTAACATTAGCGAAGGAGAGGTTTAAAGACAGCATTGTGTCCTTGAAATTATTACCAGTGGAATTATTCAAAAGATTTATATTCAAGTCGCCACAAAGTACCAAGTTATTACTTAAATTTGACACCTCACTAACAATTGATTCGACTATCTGTGAGCAGGCAACACTGGGTGGCATGTAGAGTGAACCAACAACGCACTTATTATCACCATTCTGTATTTCAATAAAAATAAATTGAACATTACATTCATCATCAGAATGCAACACCACTCTGGATTTAATTTTTTTCCGCAAGTAGATAGCTACTCCACCACCAGTTCTGTCAAAGCGATCGGCACGGTGTAGCTTAAAACCACTAAGAGAAAACACACTATCATTCACCTTAGGATTAAACCATGTCTCGGACACACAAACAACGTCCACTTCACTCTTAACAAAAATCTGTCTAAACTCGTCAATTTTATTTACAAGACTCTGGGCATTTAAATGACAGATACGAAGACCTAATTGTTGCCTGCACAATATATTTACCAGCGAACTCAGATTTTCACCACGGCTGTGAACATTATTATTCATTATTAATATAATTAGAATGAAAAATTGAACAAAAATAGAAGAATAAAACAGAAGAAAGTGGTAAGCAAAATAAATAAGCACTGAAATATTCTCTTACAAAGGAAAAAAGAAAAGAAAAACAAAATTAAAAACAATATATAGAATGATAAGAAAAAGAATAAGAGACAGCATAAAAGAGAGACAGCATAAAAGAGAGATATTAATGTATGTATAATAGAAAAACTTAAGTTGTGTTATCACGATCATTTAAAGGTGTACCGATGGCATTGCTCAGTTCTTCTATAGTGTGGATTTGTATTGGAGGTTGATCTGATGCAGTGCGTATGAAGAGATTTCCATTGAAAGTTTGTACAGACAAGATTAGAGAGCGCTGTTTCAATTTTAGAGCCTGTCTTTGTAGTTGGTAGGTTCGTTTTGTCAGGCTCTCATTTAGATGGAAACTTTTTTGAGAGTTGATACCAATGTCATGCAATTTAAGTGCAGTCTTGGTTCTTTTGCGATGTGAAGCAGCAGCTCGTAGCAAATTTTGCTTGTCTTTGTCGTGAGCAAATTTTAAAACAATGCATGCATCCGTATTGGACTCTTCCCTTCGAGGTTTAACTCTGAAGAGATTTGACAGCGTTGCGGCAGGAGTGTCAACCACTTCACAGATTTTTTTGTAGACTTCAGTGAGATTTTCGTCAGGTAGAGATGGAATGCCGTACAAGATGACATCTGATTTAAGTTTATCTCTTTCCATATCATCAACAATAATCTCTAGGCGTTTTTGTTCTTCCGTGATGTCGTATATTTTCTGTTCCAGTTCAAGAGTGACTTCCTTTACCTTGTCGTTGAATAGCTGCTCCAGTGTTGACAGTTTTGATTCCATGATTTTAATAAGCTCTTGTTTTATTTCATCCCCCCACGTTTGTAACTTTTTCTCCATTTTACTCCACAGTTGATCCGCAATATTCGCTGAATTACTCAGAGAGTTTCTCGGAGAGTCGAATTTTGGAATAATTTTTTTAGGCGGCATGTTTAGTTTTATCACACAATTTAGGTATAGATTAGAGTATTTTTGGTTTTATAATTATAATTGGATATAATTACTTAACGATTAGACTTTAAAATTACTTCACTAGTCTTTAGCCGATAAAAAAAATTAACTTTGCTAGTTGAACTGTGGCTGTATATTAAAAAGAACTGAGAAACTTCACGGACAAATATTTTATGCTACAGAATACGTGCCATGTCGATGACTGAACCTTGAAATCATGACTGATGGAGAGATAATTTCTCAAATGGGGTAAAGGAAAGGTCACGCCTTTAAATTGAATTGACATGGGATTTATCATAGGTTTCATTTCATGGAGTTCACAATCCCTAGGGTACCACAATGGAACTACGGTAACAAGACCAATTGTCAGCCCATTAACATAACCTAACCTAACCTAACCGCTGTATTTACATGTTTATAACTGCTGGAAACTAATGCGACACCCAAGATCGACAAATCGTTGCACAAGACAAAAACACCAGTCAAGAAATCAAGGAAAGAATAATTCTTGTCAAAATTAATATTTGAATGGACAATTGAGTAGTTAGGCCCCATCTAAGGAGACTCTGACTCTGTATAAGACCTTCATCATATATCAGTCCTCCTTAAAGTGTGTAGACTGGTATAATTTTGTCACAAAAAATCTATTCCGCCATACACGAAACACATTTAATAACACCGAAACTAGAAATCAAAAGATTTGTATTTTCTTGATACTCTATTCGACATATAAATTTCAGAAGCGGTTATGCAAACACCAGCCCACATACACATCTCATTTGAAAACACCGACACAAGCCGCGTTATGGTGCTGAGGAATTGACTTTTTTTAAAAGCAAAAATTTCGTTCCCATTTGACAGGCTCTCCAGAAGAAGAATTAATGATTAACTTTAATAATTACGAGATGTAAAGCGGCATTGCAATAGTCAAGCGAGTACGAATTTATTTCCTCAGATGGATTGAAGACCAAATGAATTCCAATAACTCATAGTTTTGGAGTCCTCAACTAGGGTGACACCTATAAGTGGAAGGCGACCTTAACTGATAGCAATTAGTAGCTAGGAACCAGCTTAACTGAAGGAGTTTGTTGGTTGAGCCCCAGTTTCAAACCGAACTTAACACCATCTAAGTAACTAAGTATGCAACTAAGCACCGAACTTTAATATTTACTAACTCGACCGTCTTTAAGACTATCCAAAACATGTATCGCTTATGTGAATAACCTACGCCAACGATTGGTTTAGTGCAAAATCTTAATATTAATATCGTGAGGCTTCCATGTCAAATATACATATGTCCACTTTCCTATAATAGTTTTAATTGACTACATACAGATTAGGCTCAATGATAGGAAAATCCCTATGCACACCTCCGCGTGGTAGAGGGCGGGTAACGCTAACGTGCAGGGGGACCGAATGGATGCCGGGATAAGCAGACAACCCAGCGTTGCTGGTCAGGGCACAAACTTGTCCTTGGGATGGTTAAAAGCCCCCTTAAGACGGATGAACTGCAGGTAGCGGTCAACGGCATGATAGTCTGGTGGCGGAGGAGCTTTTTTGGTAAAAGGCCAACGGCAGCAGCAGGTAGCGTCTGTAACCCATATTGGGCGGCTACAAAAGGCGTCTGTTTTCCCATAGTGGGCGGCCTCGAGCAGTTATGTGTTTGACCATACAAAAGGCGGGTGTGCCTGTCAAATCTGAGCTTATGTATGTTATTAATCATATCTCGGAAAACACCATGGTGGAAGGATATAAGCAAATACATGAATTATGACAACAAATGGAAATGAGTCCCCAAGAGGTAATCTTTTTATAGAAAATCCTTCTGTAGCTTCGGTTGCAGTAAACCGCACATCGGATTTGGGGGTGCGGCATCTTTCATGTACGAGCGTCAATCAAGACGCCATAATAATAAGTGAATCGTTGACAAATAGAAGAAGTCTTTCAAGAAGCGCAAATGTTACTTTTGGCTACCGCATACGTACGAAAATCGGAGCATGGAACGTTCGATCCTTGTACAGCGATGGTAGATACGAGCAGGTTGAGCGTGAAATGCTTCGTCTAAACATCAGTATCCTGGGCATAAGCGAAACTAAGTGGAGAGGAAGAGCTGAATACAGATCAGACACTGGACAGACGAGAATGCTGTATTCCGGGGAAGATGAAAGAGAGGGTGGCCAAAGACTGCATGGTGTCGGAATTATGTTGAACGAAGAAGCGAGGCGTAGTTTGATCTCCTGGGCGCCCATTTCTGCGAGATTAATGACAGCAAGGTTTCGTTCAAAAATTCGTAACGTCACAATTATTCAGTGCTACGCCCCCACAAATGAAGCGACCGAGGAAGACAAAACCGCGTTCTACACTCATCTTAACTCGGTTTACAGTAGTGTTCCGAGAGCCGACATCATAGTCGTTATGGGAGACCTCAATGCCCAAGTCGGTTCAGACAATTACGGACTGGAACGCGTGATGGGAAGAAATGGCTTGGGGTCACGGAATGAAAATGGTGACTTGCTTGTCGACTTTTGTAACGCGAATCGTCTTGTGATAGGTGGGACTGTATTTAAGCATAAGACGTGCAACAAAATTACCTGGGTGCATCCGGATGGTCAAACCGAAAACCAAATTGATCATATCATGATTCAGCAGCGATGGAGGAAGTCTATGTGTGATGTCCGGAGTATAAGAAATGCCGATGTGGGAAGCGACCACCATTTGATTCTGATGAGTCTCAAACTACGAACCGCTGCCGTACAAAAACCAGCGCAGGATGCAGCAAGGAGCTCAAAATTCATTACGAATGCTTTAAATGACCCCAACATATGTCGAAACTATGTCACCACCCTTAACGACAGAGCCTCGTCATTAAACGGAATCCAGAATTCAACAATTGATGAGATGTGGGGTGAAATTAAAAGTGTTTTTATGGAGGCTGGATCCGAAACTGTACCCAAGCGAACGAGACGTAGAGACTCTTGGATATCCCAAGACACCTGGGATAAGATCGAACTTCGCAAATCGTTGAAAATCCAAATAAATGCTGAAGCAGATGTTCAACGAAAGGCTGACTTGCGAAGAGAGTACCGCATTGCACATAAGATGGTCTATCGCTGTGTGAGACGTGACAAGAGGGTGAAGGTAGATGGACTCGCAGATAATGCGGAAATCGCTGCCAGAAGAGGAGATATCCGGGAATTGTACCAAATAGCCAAAGATGTTATCGGGAAAAAAAGCAACACCAATCATCCTGTAATGGATGTGGATGGCACACTTTTGGTATCAATTGAGGATCAGCTTCGTAGATGGAAGGACCATTTTTGTGCCCTGCTAAATGAGGATTCAGTTGAGCAGAGTGCTGAAGTACCCCAACTAAACGAGATGCGCAGGTCCTATAGGGGTATTGACATCGAACCCCCGTCAGAATCGGAAATCCAGACATCAATAAATCTCCTCAAAAACAACAAGGCAGCTGGACTGGACGGAATTCCAGCTGAATTCCTGAAAGCCGATCCCGTAACAGCGGCTAGTATTTTACATCCGTTGATAAAAAACATTTGGGAAAACGAAAGCTATCCCAGGGATTGGAAGGATGGTGTGATTGTTAAGTTGCCAAAGAAAGGTGACTTAAAGAATTGCAACAATTGGCGTGGTATCACCGTTTTGTCCGTTTTCCCAAAACTAATGGCAACCATCATTCTCGAGCGAATAAAGGATAGAATCGAGTCTACACTCAAGAGGCATCAAGCTGGCTTCCGCAGTGGTCGATCGTGTGTCGACCATATCAACACCCTGCGTATCGTCCTCGAGCAGTCGATGGAATTTCAATCACCGCTTTACCTCATGTTCGTGGATTTTGAGAAAGCCTTTGATCGAGTTAACCGAGAATGTATATGGAGATCGTTGCTTGGTAGAGGAATTCCACCAAAAATAGTTGCCATTATTAAAGAGTCCTACAACAACGCAAGGTGTTTTGTTTTGCACAATGGGCAGCTATCCGACTCCTTTGTAGTGCAACAGGGTGTGAGACAAGGGGATGTTCTATCGCCAATTCTCTTCCTGCTGGCGATGGACGACGTATTGACGGCCAGTGTAGGAACAGCAGAGCGACAGGGCATTCAATGGAGACCGTTCGAAAGGCTCAGTCATTTAGACTATGCCGATGACATATGTCTACTGGCAAATAACATCAGTGGGCTGAACGGGATGTGCCAAACACTGCAAGTGAAGGGAGAGTCGAGTGGTCTAAGAATAAACAGCAAAAAGACAAAAATAATGCTCACAGGCCGCTCCACACAGCAGCGTATTATTCTACAGGAGACGCCAGTTGAAGTAGTGGAACAGTTCAACTACCTTGGCAGTATTGTCTCTGCAAACGGTGGTACGGATCTGGACGTTAAAAGTAGAATAAATAAAGCTCGTGCTGCCTTCGGTACTCTGTCCCCAATCTGGAAATCAAGTCAAATCTCCTTACGCACTAAGTTGAGATTCTTCGAATCCAATGTCAAATCCGTGCTGTTATATGCTTGTGAAACCTGGAAAGTCACGTCTATCATTTCGAAGAAATTGCAGGCTTTTGTGAATCGCTGTCTTCGCCACATCCTAAAGATTCGCTGGCCACAAATAATATCAAATGAGGAATTGTGGCGCAGGACAAGTCAAGAGCGGCTGGACGTCGACATAAGAAAGCGTAAATGGCGTTGGATTGGTCACACACTGAGGAAACCAAACAATGAAATTGCAAAGCAGTCCTTTGAATGGAATCCTCAGGGTGCACGGCGGGTTGGAAGACCAAGAACAACATGGAAATCAACTGTCTTAGCGGAAGCAGAATCCCAGAGAAAGACGTGGCCACAGCTAAAGTACCTTGCAGCAGACCGTGAAGGATGGAGACGTTTTGTTGACGCCCTATGCCCCAGCCGGGGTTACAGGACACGATGATGATGACATACAGATTGTAGTCCAGGAAAGATAAATCAATTTAAAAATTTAAATTGATAAGGTTAAAATGAGATTTTATTAAATTTTTCTCGTTTGATGCGCTTGAAATTCTTAAGAAGGTCAATGAACGTGGCATTGACACGCTTATATTTATAAACAAAAAAGAAGGATACAAATTTAGAAGCACAAGATCGAGGTATTTTAAAGATATTTGCATAAAGCATTCATTTACATTTGTACATAATGTACATTATGTATTCATATTGTATACCTTTACTTAAGAACCGAATATTTTTTTGGCAAACAATCATCCAAAACACAAGACATATGTATTGTCAAAAAAAACCAACAATAATTACAAAAAAAAACTCACTTGAATCCTTTGTCATCATCGATTCCATTGACAACAACACCATTTGTCGTGGAAACTTGGTCGTCCTTCTTTAAGCCATTTGTATCAAACGGAGAATTAGCCTTTTCTTTGTCATCATGATTCTGGAATTGTATTAAAGAAATAAAAAGAAACACAAATGAAAAATAGTTTCATATTTTTTAAATGAAATGAAATTCGTCGACAAGATATAAAGATTATTTTCTTTTTTTTTTATGAATGAAGTGAGAGTATTACGAACGAAAAAGTGTTTTTTTTTTTGTTGTTGTTTTGCCAATAAACAAAGTGACGGGTGTTTCCCTGTTTTTTTTTATTATTTTTCTGGGGAGGATGTGAATAATATCGATCGTCGCGTCGGGACAGAATTTTGTGTCTTTGGTTATTTCGAGGTCAGATAAATATTTACATGCACGTACCACCGCTGCCGCACAGACTTGCGGAGGCGACGAGACATAATAATGAAGAATGTTCCTAAAAATAAATATGGATGAATCTGAATATGGGCATATTTCGAGATGATATTTAAAGTCTATAAGGAAAGAAATTTGATTTCCAATGAAATTTATTTCCAATCTCATTTTTATGGTTTGTAGATACATTCCTGTACTAGGAAATATTTTTATAATATTTTTCAGGGAAGTGAATCTATTTTAAGAGGATGTTACTTTTTACTTTAAAACTTTTCTTCAGGGGGAAAGTGTTTTTGTTTTGATGCTTACCTTTCAATCACACTCGAACGCGTATATGGATTCTAATAGAATTTGACATAGAAATCGATTATGTCAAAGAAAAGGGTTAAGACTGTGGGGGGTAACACCTAGTTATATCATAAATAGGTATAAATAAAAGGTGTTCTATCTTAATTTTTTTTTCAATTTTTTTAACTTTATTTCAATCTCTAGAATGTAATAAAATCTTAAAATAAGATTAGGTTGAAGTGGGTGCCACTATACACTCTTGAATAATAATTTGGTCTATTGTGATACCTATTCATAAAAATTGCTTGAATATCATTATGAAGCGTGCGATGGATCGAGATGTGAATATTCAACTGCTGCGCCATCTCAATTAGGGATGATCGGCAGTTAAGGGTTTGTTTTAGAGAAATTAGATACAGTTTTAGAGGTTTCATAGCGGTTTGGCTATATGAGAAAATGAGGATATCTGATGTTAATAATCACATTTCACTGGAATCAAGATAAAGCTTCTTTTACTGTGATTGGGAAGACGAAAGGGGAGACTTATATTTAGCTGAGGACACACCTCCGCCAAAGCCCGGCGTAGAAATGAATCGATTCATATTCAAGGAATACCATGTCGTTCAAGGTGGATCTGAAGGGAATGATAACTTAAAAGTTTTCATTGAATTGTGATTTTGGTGGAATGGTATGTTCAATGTTAATTGGAAGTGATCAGAATGAATTCAGAATAGCGGAGTGGCCAATATTATAACTGATCCACTGTGAAGGGGCATTGAGACGAATGGCTGTTCTCGCGGACGTTTTATAGCATACAAATATTAAGTGTCAGAGGGAACAGAATGTTCAATGAAGCGTCAATCTTAGTGCTTCGTTAGTGCATATACAATCTGAAAATTGAAATGTATTTAGTTTATGGTAAAAAGAAGGGCAGATATAAAACCGCCTTGTGGCGTACCTCTACGGACAGATCTTTTAGAAAATACCGTTATTGAAACAAAAAATATTCAATAAACTTTCTAGCAGATATTTGAAGTTATAGCGCTAATTCAGGCAAAAAATTATGGTCTATGGATGCCTGTCAAGTAAAAAAACACAATAGGTAAGTTCAGGAAAATGAGATCTCAGAGCCCTAAGCAATCTCAGTCTCTTGAACAGGATTCCTCAGAAATTTTGCTGTCAAATTACTGAGGAAAGAAAATATTGGATTCGCTTGCTCAGTTTTTGGCACTGAGCCCTCTGAGATCTCATTTCCTGAACTTGCCTAATAGTTTTTTGAGAATATGGAGTGATGTGAAGTTAATATGGCATTTTATTGGAGTTTATTGGAGCTGTGCTCAGCTTTGCCACGAAGTGTCCGATCGGGCTATATGGATCCAGAAACGGCCCCCAATTCATCATTTTCACGATATGGCTAAAAAGTTTAAATTATGAATTTGAAGAAAATTAAAAAATAATATTCTTCAGTTTTAGTGGAGCGAATGAATTAAGTTCAAATAAAGAATTTTAAGTGAGCTCTACCCCATATATTGCGTTTTGCCCAGGTACAACAGTTTGGCTCATCAGTAAGATGCTGTTGTACCATTCTGAGACGGAAATTTTGATCGATGTCTATACCGACTCATATGTATATTAATAGAAATCACAATTTGTTCATACTGTGAATTTCTATATGAGTCGGTAAACAACGATCAAAATTTGCTTCTTAGAATGGTACAACAGCATCTAACTCATGAGCCCAACTGTTGTACTTGGGCGAAACGCAATATATGGAGTAGAGCTCACTTAAAATTCATTATTTGTACTTAAAAGCTTAAAAGTATGGGGAATTAGTAGGTAAGTAGTTCTTTTTCTGTTATGTTCTCGAAAATGTATACCTAATTATTTTGATAAAACTTCGTAACTTTTTGTTTCACTGTCCTTTAGATTGAAAAAATTTCTTTGGTGGCAAGTAGCCCGGACTTTTTGCAAATCGTGGCTGTGCTAGCTATAATTCACAATAATAATACTATTGTGTCGGTTGCAACCCAAAACAAATACGAGATTGCGAGGCATATAAACTAGAATTTTGGTTTGCCTCAGATAAGAATCTATCTAGGTCATTAGCAAGAATAAATCATCGAAAAATCCGACGTTGATGGGTGCTGTTATCTTGAAATACAAATCGTAATCCCTCAAACCTTGTTTAAGAATAGAAAATAATCTTCATTATATTGTTATTGTTTATTTTAATTTAACTTACCTTATCATTGTCATCAAATTTTAATGCTCGCAAACGAGGCTCCAAACCTGACAATGGGCTCTCTTTATTTGTAGGAGAACCACCAAGTACGTATTCAACCATTTTTACACCTAAGCCGCTTGTTGAATCCCGGGGGCTGGAAACAAAAGAAATTGTTCGTATTATTAAAAAGTATATTATTATTAAAAAATAGAAAAATAAGAGGAATTAGTCCAATTATGAGAAACTTGTTATAAAGGATGAATATGATGATCAGATCCCAAGGTGCACTGGACCATATATTGGTTTATTTTTGAATCATGTTGTACATGTTATTTTCACACTGAGAGCTCTTTTACGCTCAAAGAAAAATTCACAGAAACTCTGCATTATATTTTCTAGGTTCGAAATACATCGATTAACGCTTGAAAGTTACTCCTAAAATGGATGCTTTGTAGGCGAGACAGTGCAAATTTTAGAAAAAAGGAGAATGGGCGGTTTCGGTCCATATGTTGCAACCTGTGCAGCGAAAGAGTTATTATAGTGAGACCTTTCATACGATATAGGTCATACATAAAGTGTTAAAACAATGGGACGCAACTCACACAGTTATGTCCATTCTCCATTGACTCAGCAATTGAATCCGCTTCTCGATTTGGGCTTTGGGTTAGAAATTAACAACAATTTTGCTCAAAAACTCATCTTTTCCGATGAGGTGGATTTGGGATCGCAAAATACACATGTAGTCTTAGATCCACATCCTCACTGCATCGTGTGACTGCTTGGTATGGTTTTTGGAGTAACAGCATAATTAGACATTTTTACTTGCGATGAAAGGTACTATAAGGCAAGTTTTGGATTCGTGCAAAAAAAAAATTGAGATAAAAATCAAACATGATATTACGATGATAGAGAACACCAACAAAGTGGGTGGCACAATTCTGTCTGTCTGTCTGTCTGTTCGTCTACAGCCTAAACGGCTTGATAGATTTTGTTCAAACTTGGTACATAGTGGTTTTTGGTGATTATGCCCTCACGTTTTTTTCATTTTTTTTTAGAACTAAAAATAACGGTACCTGCCATACAATTTTTTTTAGCAATTTTACATAATCGTATTTTTCTCAAAAACGACTCGATAACTTTTCTTAAAAAAAATTCAGTAAATTTATTTTAGTAAAGGCTTCTTTTGAGTGGAAAACCATTTTTCAAAAATGGTTATTAATGGTACCTCCCAAAGAACCATTTTTTTAATTTTTGATTTCCTTCAAAACGATACGACCGATTTCAATTATTTTTTTATACAGAAGCTTCCAAAAAATATAAACAGTTTTGCGTACCAAAATTTTTGAAAAAATATTTTTTGGATTTTTAAAAAATGTTTAAAAATTTTTTTTTGAAAATCAAATATTTCGAAAACGACATGTTCGATTTTTTTGAAACTCGATATTTAAGAGTTTTTTAGTATTTTCTATAATATTTTTGGAAAAAGAATTACATTTATGAAAAAATAACGGTACCTTCGATACAAAAGTTAAAAAACCACATAAGAAAATATTTTTTTGCTTAAAAACGACTCCTACGATTTTGATTAAACTTTTTTCGTATTCTAAAAATAGTACGATCTACTACCAAAAATTATAAAATTTCACACTTAGCAATTCATGGAACGTATTTTTTTATTTTGAATTTTCTCGTTTTTGGCTAAGCGTATTAAGATGATTTTTTTTATATACGAATTTCAGATAAGATTAAATAATATTGCATTTAAAAATTTTCAAAAAAAAAGTTTTTGGATTCTTAAAAAAAGTTTAATTTTTTTTTTTTTGAAAATTCGATATCTCAAAAACGGGTTAACAATTTTTTTCCAAATTTTGTTTTTATATACACATAAATATATTCTTTAAATTTGCATACCAAAATTTGTTCTTAAAAATGTTATAGGAATTTTATATATAAAAAATTAATTTTTTAAGAAACCGCTCCAACGATTTTAAATTTTTTTTTTTCCTATACAATCATATTCAATGAAGAATTAAGATGGCATTCTTTTTTTCCACCTCAAACTGTCAAAAGAGTTGTTTTAGCCAATTTAAATGTCGTATTTCATGCTTCTCTTCATTTTTCTCTCATAGTTTCCATGTTTTTATATACAATTTTCTTAAACCCGCAGTGTCTTGAACTTAAGAGCAAGTACGTGCGACCCAGTCGTGCATTTTATTTTCAATACGAAGTGACGATGGAGGTTAGGTTAAAAGGGGTGATGATATGAGAAGGAGGCATCACCTCAATCGCATCTCAATGGGTCCATTTTGTTATAGAGATAAAGAAATGGTTAAGTGGACGCTTAGATATGAGGAGCTTTCCTCCTTTCTGAGTGAATTAAAGGATGTTTCTTAGTGGAAGAACGAGACGTCACGATTGCCCAGCTCGTCGAAAGAGTATTCTCCAAGGGCTGCCTTTTTAGTTCTGATTAGGTTGGGACATTCACAGAGGAAGCTAAATGAGCTTTTTTCCGCTTCTTTATCCTGAAACGCGAAGATCCATGGAAGAAACTTTAAAGTCGATGGAGAATGCTTCCGAGACATGACTGTTTTATAATGTCAAAAATTGAGGACTTGGCTGAGCTAGTTAACAGCTAAATGAAGATAAGGCTGAACACCACACAAGCCTTCCAAAATGGAAATTATTGGATGGTAAGCTCAATAATCGTGTAATCAGTCAATTTGGTTTTTTTTCTTGGCGGGTACGGAGCAGCAAGTTGAACCCGTTGGATTTTTGTTTGTGTGGGATCTCATTAAAGATCAATGTTATGGGCATTCAGGACCCCAAGAAAAATATTGGTCAGGCTATTAGTGCAAAAAGGGCCAAAATCATGGAAAATCTATTGCACATTTTTGTTGACGATGCCCTACTGCCAAGCTGGTCACTTGAATTAAATAATATTCCTTTATTAATCGGAAGGTTAGCTCTTGCAACAAACCAACAATCGTTGAAAAATATTGAATAGTGATTTTTGTATAGTCCAACAGATGGCCCATCATTTGTACAACAGGTATAAGCTTAAAGAAGGACATAAAATCAGTCTCTTCAGACTTAAGGTATTGGTTATTCGAACACTGGTGTTAAATGTAGGAAAATAGTTTATGATAAGCCTCGCGGAGAATCGGAACGTAGTAAAAAACACTATCAACCATTTGATGTGTGTGTGCTTTGAGAAGGCAGCAACGGAAGGGACCAACAATTTTCGTCGAATCCGAAAAGGTAAGATGAGAGGCACTTCATCATGACAAGAGATGAACAAGTTATTTCCCCGCAAGGCGATTCGACTGGACTCGAATTCAACTCCAGGGCATGAACGCATTGAAAATTGAATAGGCCGATTGCCTATTTATTAAATAAAGTGTTTCCCACAGGTTCCAGCCGAGGAGGACCTCCGGTTTAAAGACCAAACATTGCACGTAACATAAGTAAGATTTTAAGGTTCTAGGGTTTACTCATAATCAGATTTCTGATTTAGATTGCTCGGGATATCTACATCCAAAAGGAGAATTAATTTATTCTGGGTAAAAAATGAAGAATTTTTGCACTACTTGGTACCAGGGATCAATATATTTCTCTTTTCTTCAAGTAATCGTTCTCTTTTAATAATGCAGTGCAGTATTTTTATTAAATATACAAATCTGTTTACTCAATTATAAATGAGAAAAAAAATGTAAATAAATAACAAAGTCTTACCTCAGTATACCAGCATTTCCGGTTGAATTCGAATCTGGAGCCTGAGGAAATGTTCTCGGTCTTGGCGGTGCTAATATATTTTCGCCTTGTGTCGACCATGTTGAGTCCTTCCAAACTGGATGATCGGCAACTCCAGGTATATGCAATGGATTTAATGGTCCCGCAGATACACCACCACCATTTGGCCCTTTACCATCGGACTTTTCCCATAATTTCTTTGCAGTTGATGTTGTTATCTGGAAGGAAAAAAAAAAGGATGTAGAAACGTGGACAGAAAGAAAGAAAGAAAAATATGCTAAAATTCAATAAAGTTGATTGCACGCTTTTAGATGTCTACAAAAAAATAAAAAACAAATACTTAGTACACCTGTCCATTCGGAGATTAAATAAAAAACGTTTTTTTTCTTGTTTTCTTCATTTTTATTTTCAATTTAATTTTTTCACCCCGATACGATAAAGGTTTCTCTTTTTGCTAATTTTTCTGTGGTGGATTTCATCATCACCATCATCATCATTTACCCGGATTTACTTGACCTATATGCAAAGCCAAAGCGAAAAAACAACCAAGGCAACAAAATAAAAAAAATAATACAACATACCAGAAACCGAAGGACTCACAAGGGAGGACTGACCTTAATCAAAGACGAAAGAGAAAAAACCAGGGACTTGAAATAATTTTTGCCAAACGCGCGCTCTAAGAGGAACCACGAACTTGAATAGGGGGACTTCTACAAACAGAGCATTGAATACGACGAACTCACAGTATGTAAAGGTACTTGTTTTCTTTTTTTTTTTGTGTTCCAAGAGCTGCCAAGAAAGTCTTGACTCAAAAGCAAAAGTCTGCATAGCGAGAAGCTAAAAGCCATCATCAGAAGTACTGCTGCTGCTGCTGCTGCACTACACCTGTGTATTTTTTTTTTTTTTGTATTTTGTTGTTTTTGTACGTATTTACATGCATGTTAAAAGGGACTGACTAACAATGCGCAAGGTCTCGTTTGCGGATGACAGCAGCAAACCAAGCCGGTTGCTGAGAAGCATCCATAACCAGCAGTCAATGATCTGAAAGGAGTACAAGTGTTAAATGCACCGCTTGAAGGGGTAGATACAACCACGACTAGCCATGTGGAGCATCAAGTAGAACAACAACAACAATACAAAAAGACGACAGCAACGACAGCGACGACTATGGCAATATAATAAAATATCTTGAAGATTATTTCTTCCTTTGCAGAGGTACTTACCTAAGCAAAGAAATGAAATAGCAACACCTATGATTTTGCACTATGTCGGATTTGGTATAAGGAAAGGTATTAAACTGCCATAGGCGTTGTGTTTGGTCTTGGGGGCTCAAAAAGGTACCCATTATAAATATAAAAATATGGGTTTTAATCCATCGACATCACAGCCATCCTTCAATGAAATGTGACAGTTTATAACTTGACATAAGCTAGGCAACTTATATTTGAATGGAAAGGTGTATTTCGATCGAAATGTCACCGAATTGCTCCAAAATCACATTTTTTTTTCTGGAGCTGTAAAAAAACTCAGAACAATTCTGATTTTTAGAAGTTTTTAATCCATCGACATCGAAGCCATGCTTCAATAGAATTTGACAGTTCATGACTTGACAGATTGAAGGCAAACTATATTTTGACGGAATGTATTTCGATCCAAATGCCACTAAATTGCCAACATATCACCTTTTTTCGGGAGCAGTAAGAACCTTAAAAAATGTGTGATTTTTAAGAATTATTCTAATCCATCGATATCGTTGTCATCCTTCGACAGAATTTGACAATTAATGGCTTGGCAGATGGAGGATGCATTTTGGCACTTCAATTCAAATGTCATCCAACTTCCCTTAAATCGCATTTTTTTAGAGATTGATTAAAAAGACTAATACAGCCGATCGTATACTCATTACAACAATTCGTCAATGGTATAAAGGAAATAGGAAATTTGTCTACAATTATTCTTAAAGGAGTTTTATAGTGTTAAGCTAGGCAAACAAGACTGAGCCAACGAGCTAAAAGACCCATCGCTGATCCATTTAGATTTTAGGCCAATCTGAAATCCAACCGAGCCGAATGGATCGACTGGCTCGATCTGTAATGGCCAGCTTTAAAATATCTCCAAGAAGTAAAAAAATGTGTCCAAATTTCAATTTGTGAAAGAAAGAATAAGACAAAGCAGGGGAAGTATAGGAAAAACAGCGCACGAAGGAAAAACCATTTCGGTACTAAATGGTCTTCCAATAGAGACTTCCTAACTTTGACAGTTGATAGCGGTCATATTGTTTAAGCTACATTTGTCAAATTGGCTGTCATTTATTCAGTCTGTTTTTCGAAATTACCATAGCGTTAAATAACTCGTGCAAATGATAAAATTATTTTATCAAAATTGGTATTATGGTCACAGAACATTCCGCGCGAAAGTCATCTTCAGTTTGAGGCCCCGTTCTTGATGAATGGGTGGGTACGACAACAAACAAAATTGTCGAGTTTGGGTCGATACAAACTCACATGAGATCTAAGAGCGTCCAATGCATCCTGTAAAAGTCACTATTTGGTGTGGATGTTGGGCTGGCGGCGTCACCAATCCATATTTCTTTAAAAACGACGTAAGCCAGGCCATCACCGTCAACGGCGAGCGCTAATAGGTCGATGATTATTAACTTGTTTTGGCCTGAATTGGATGATATGGACACCGAGGGCATGTGGTTTCAACAGGACAACACTGCGTGCAACACAGCTCATGTCACATTGGAAATTCTGCACGAGCGATTCGAGGGCATGATCGTCTCACGTGGAGTTGATGTGAACTGGCCATCGAGATCGTGCGATTTGAACCCGTTAGACTTTTTCTTCTGGGGTTTTCTGAAGTGACAGGTCTATGCGAATTAGCCACAAACCCTAGCGGCCCTCAAAGACAACCTTACTCATGCCATCGGTCAAATTCAGGCTGATTCATGCGCCAGAGTTAAGGGCTTATTGCGAGAGTCTATTCAGAATAGAATTAAAGTCGAATAGACTTAAAGTCTACTGTCGGTATTGGGAATCTCTATTTGAATAGATTTTTTTCTACTTGATAGAATTTTTATTTCTATCAATAATTCCTGATCGACTTTTTTTCTGATAATAGGATAGTTTAAGAAAAAATGGATAAAGATAAGTAAGTAATAGTGGAATAAAGTATCAAAATGCAGCAAACTCTAGCCTTTAACTTTTTGACGAGCATGGTGGTTGCTGGCACAATCCAATAGCTCAAACCAAAGAAAATTCAGCCACGCAAAAAGAGGAAACCAACCGATAGCTTAAGTCCAAACATTTACAAAACTACTGGTCGGACAAGCTTTATCTGGTTACAATGGTTAGAAAATGCATTTCGGATTGCATTTTTGGCTACAAGAAACTTCTATAAATGTGGTATCAGATGAAAATAAAAGCTAAAACTGTCCTCTAAGATACCAATGTCCGGACAGACTTAAATTGATTTTGCCACGAATCCGACCACCTCTGTAAAATTAGGAATTATCTTAATACTTTGGTAAAAATGAACAAGAAAAATGGTGAATGCTTCTTTCTTAACTATTTGATGTGATTTTATCTAATAAAAATCGCAATGTTGAAAAGAGACATTTTTTTATAAAAATGGTCGGAACTGTCACAAAAACCAAAAAGTGTCTGTCCGACCATTAGTATAGTGTAGATAGGGAACAGTCTAAGCTTTCATATAATACCACATTTATAGAAGTTGCTTTTATAGGTACACTTAGCCGAAAATGCAACCTGAAAAGTGCATTTTCTAACCATTGCCACCAGATAAAGCTTTTCTGACCAATAGTCTTGTAAACGTTAAGACTAAAGATATCGATTAGCATCCTCTTTTTGTGTGGCTTCAATGAGATAATATGTAATCTTCTGGTCACCTCCCAAACTCTTAGTACAACCTGCTTATCGCAAACAAGATTGCCAAAGATTCGTTGAACCAAACTTATTTTCAAAAATTCGAAGGATATTAACGCAGATTTGACATTTCAATTGAAATTCCAGCCGAGAGCTTTATTATTTTTCTATTTTTGAAAGTCGATTCTATTTCAATATTCTACTGTGTAAGGCAATACCAGTTTAGATTTTAATAGAATAGAAAAAAGTCGAAAAGACTCTCGCAATAAGGCCCTTATAGAAAAGTGGTGGACATTTCGGATGCGCGCCACCAGAGAAGCCATGACTGCATATAAAAAATAATTTTTAAACGTGAGAATACAAAATGTTTGTCAGTTTCAAAACACCTAAATGAAATTCCAGACTTACCGAATAAAGAATTTCAAATATTTACCTAACAAATCTTTCGCCCCTTCTATTTGTAAAAGAAAGAAAATACAAAAGTTGTATGGAAACTAATCGTTTTCGAGATGAGAGAAAAACAATTGGAATTTTACAAAAAAAAAATCAATGTCAAATTTGAGCGTACATATTTGTTTCAAATCTAGCACCACCCGAGCCGCCAAATGATAGTTCTTATCAATCAGCCCATTCCAAGATAATTTTCTTACCCAACCATCGACGAGTAAAGAAAAGTTAACTCGGAATTAACTGAACAGTATATTCTGACAGATGCGAGCCAAAAACTTCGAAGTGCGTCATTTAAAGAAATGTCGATTTTCATATCTATAGGAAAAAGGGGATTTTCATAGTACCGCAATTCGGTTTGATAATATTTTTGACAACTTAAAGTTGAAGTTAATCCTCTCTTGAAAAAATGTTCAAAGTTAACTTGGCTTTAAATTTTCCAGAATCAATCTCATTCTGAATTAATCAACAAAGAATTTTTGGCCTTCTTACTATCTACCAACTCTACAAAAGGAAAGTTTAGTGGGGATGTGCGTATTATTCCATTGTTTCATAGCACTAGGCTAGTGAATATACTTTTTAATAAGGAACAATTCTCAAGAGTTTTTATTATTGAATTTCTGAGAGAATGATGGATCGCACTGACTACTTTTCAATATGATTGGTATAACTCGGAAAATAAGCCGGATATGACAATTGTACGCTTCAAACTGCCCTCTGAACGTCAGTTTAATTACAGGGTGGCGCACGAATCGTGCTACAAAAATAAAACGTAATAACTTTTTTTCTGTGTGAGTAATCGGCTTATTTTTTTTTTATTTTGTAGGTTACTATTTAGATTTATAAAAATGGATGCTTGGGATACGGAGAAAAGAATTTGGATAGTGCAACGGTACCATGCTTTGCAGTCCGTCATTTCCGTCCAAAGGGAATTTAGGCGGGAGTTTGGCGGTAATCCCCCGAGTAGATGGACCATTATGAGGTTTGTAAACATGTTTGCCGAATCTGGAAGCATCGCACGAAGGCCGTACCATCGAGATGCCAATGTTCGGGTTCAGGATACAATCGCAGCAGTAGCATCTGCAATACAGGCCAATCCGAGCGTTTCGACCCGAAACTTATCGGGGCAAATTGGAGTTAGTAGACGGTCATTACAACGGATACTTCATGACGATTTAAACTTGTTTCCGTACAAAGTCCAAATTACTAGCAAGTTAAACCCTCTGGATTTGCCTGTTCGCCTGGAATTTTGCCAAAAAATGATATCAATGGCCAAAGAAGACAACACATTGATCAATTGTTTGTTCATGTCTGATGAGGCCCATTTTGATCTTAACGGCAATGTAAACAAGCAAAATTGCCGTATATGGAATGAGTCTAGTCCGAGTCACTGTGTGGTGCGCAGTTTCATCAAGGTGTATTGTACTTCTTTGAAGAAAACGGTGTAACCGTTACTGTCAATGGGGACCGTTATTTAAAGATGTTGAAGGAGTTTTTTTTACCCAGAACTGCGGCGAAGACGTATACCATTCAACAGCGTTTGGTTTCAGCAAGATGGAGCAACTGCACATATAGCCAGACCAGTTATGGCGGAGCTAAACAAAAAATTCGCAAACAAATTAATTTCTAGGAACTCCACTCTTCGGTGGCCCCCAAGGTTACCTGACCTGACTGCACCAGACTTCTTTTTATGGGGTTATGTCAAGCAAGAGGTGTATAAAACGAAGCCCAGGAATTTAACTGAATTAAAGCAGTCCATAACGACAATAATTGAGGCGATCCCAACTTCAACTCTTCAGGCCGCAATGAATAATTTTTTGATCAGTTGCCGCATATGCGTGGGAGAGCGTGGAGGTCATTTGCGGTCTATAATCTTTTAAAACAACTAACTATTTAAAATAAAATTTAATTTTCTAACCAATAAAAAAAAAAAATGAAATACATCGATTAAAAAAAAAGTTATTTGAATTTCTTATTGTAGCACAATTGGTGCGCCACCCTGTACTTAAATCCAGGACCTGCCAACCAGGGGCCGAATCACCGCATCAGTTCTCGAGTAATACGTGTCTGAATTATGTGAGTTTGGCATTACCGCTTGCATTTCGAGCAATCTAGTATTCCATAATATTTGAAATGGTTTCTCGTTCATTCGATCGCTCATGGCACTCACTCACTCGGTCACTAAAGCGGTAATTCGACCTTAGGTCATAAGATTGCACCCTAATTTTGTGAAATGCAAAATCGGTAATAGTAATCCAAAAATAAAATTAATTGAAAAAACTGCAAATTCCTTTCACAGGTCATAGTTGCCTGTATGAAAGTTGCCCTGCTAACTTCACAGGCGTCAAAGTTAAAATTATTCCTCCCATTTGACTCTGATTTCATTAACATCCTTTAAAGCTCAAGGCTGCCCATTTTCCTTTGTTATTCACATATAAAAGAAAATTTGTTATTTCAGATATTCCATTAGTTAAACAAACTACATTTATAACACTTATAACTATATTAATAACAAACCAAACAAAAAATAAGAAAAAACAATATTCTCATTCCTAACCCACCCCTCACCGAGCCGTACTGGTTTCAATCAGATCCTGATGAGTATTCAATGTAGTTATAAACAATGTCAGCTGAAGAGTTCAATATCGTACAAATTTATTGCAAAATGGATCTAATGCATTAATGCATATATACGAGAGTATGAAGTGCGGCCTCTCGAATAAAAACGTGAGTAAAATATCAAATATACATAGTTGTGTGTGTCTGACAAGCTTTTGACTTGAATTAGTATACGGTTGAGTCCTTAAATTTAGTCCACAGTCATGGTAGATATAGTAGCTCAGCAGTTGTGTATTTTGCAAGAATTGAATTAAATTCAGTGCATTAAGTTTTTTTTTTTGATTGAATGGAATTTAAATATTAGACTTGGATACAAAAAAAAAAGTAAATAAATCACGGGTAGCTAGACGAGATGAGATAGTTACCTATTCAAATCATGTTCTGGAGAGTTTTCATAGAAAAGTGGAAGCTTTACATTTGCTTTTCAAATTCACCAATATCCAACCAACCATTCTTAAGAGTTATATTTGTTATACAAGCCTAAGCCAAAACTTTCCAATATTATAAGGGTTCTCTTCGTTATGAGTAAATAAAAATAAAAACATGAATCACACTTACAACGTGCCTGCTGCATGACAGGTTCTTTGAACTTATAAATATACACACTCGTAACTTTTCTCAATGAAGTCCGTTGTCACATATAGCCTAGTCATACTACCACCACCCACCCACCCCAATATACCCAATAGGTTCATATATGACTCTTATCTTCCCTTTCCAATAAGCCTATTTCTCATATAATTAAAGTATATCGATTACATGAACATATAAATGTGTATGAATATTTAGTTGGCACATTTATATCATTCGTTAAGAATATTCTGCAATACTCTTTGCATAAGTACTATCTCTATATTGGTCTAGGTATTACAGTCCGTCTTCTGGTACTACGTTTAGCTTTGACGAGAATTAAGACTATACGGTAGACTACTTTCTTCAGAAGAATCAATGAACATAAATTCAAATCAGACCACAAACAAATAAGGAAGAAACACAACCCAGTCATTGAATAATTAGAGCCATGGCGATGGCGTTTAAAGTATATTGCACCCAACCTCAGTATTGGGTTCGCAGTCAGCTCTTCCGGAGAAAAACAGAGAAGAGAAAAGAGAGTATAGAGCAAAAAAAAAAACAAGCGTGCCACCATGTATGCATTTCATATGCTCCTACGGCATAGTGCAATCAATAATTTTTCCTACATTTTTTCCAAGTAAAAAGAATATTAAAAAAAAAAAACTATCGACTGTAGAATAAAGCTAAGGATTATCACATACAACTTTTTTCCAAGTAGTATTTTTTTTTCTCTTAAAGTGTGATATTCATTCAGTATCTATATCTCTACCTACCTAAGCTTTAAATGGATTAAAATAAAAAATTGAAAAAAAACGCCAAACATATTATTAGTTTAGAAAATTTGAAGTGGGAGCAGTGTTGTTATAGTCGTCCAGTCATATAAGCCTTAAAATCAGACAAATTACGGGATAAATGGTGGAAAGCTGGATCCCCACGGCATTCTAAGGAAACTGTAAAAAGTCCCCATCGATATGAGCTCTGCTAACAATTTTACGGGGGACAAAGGCCTCCAAACGGTTTTTAAGGAATAACTCCCGCACGATAACTCTTACAGAAAAAATGTAACACGCTGGCTTGTAGCTTAGAAAATTTCCAACAAAAAATGTTGAGTACTTTTTTTTTCTTAGAGTAACTGTTTTCGAGATTTTGTAGAGCAAAATAGTAAAAATTGAAGTTTGGGAAGTAAATTTTGATCGAGACTTGGATCGCGTTTGCGATTTCAATCGCACTTCTATTCAGTCGTCAGAAATAGAACAGCTGAATTTAAATTAGAGGGAATGCACATGCTACCGAGAAATCGCGACGATTAAATGTCGAAAGTTAAAATGAATCAAATGCATATTCATGCTTGTGCTCATACTAGAGATTTAAAATAGTGAGATTACAAAATTGTAGTCGCAACTAGAAACAGTCATACGCACCACGAACTTGTGTTTTTCAATCGCACGATTTTTTAACCGCAAAGGAATGAGAAACATGGTTTTAAAAGTGAATGTGCACACATCCGACTTAAAAATCGCAGCGACTAAAAAATTAAACTCGTTTCTTATTAGTTTTTTTCTTCAATCACAAAATTAAATACGTAGAACAAATGAAATTCAATGAGCCTGTCTCACTTGCAAGACATTGTATTTGTTTGCGATTATATAATCACGCGACAAATAATCGGATGTGAGTGCATGGAAATAGCTTAATTTTAAATTGCAATGACAGACTAGACTAATCGTCAAGAAGATTTTAAGTGTTATTAGTCGTTGCGATTACTTTGACGCATGTGCGTGCATCACTCACATTAAGCACTGTATATTGTATTTTCAGCGATTAAAGAATCACCCGATCGATAATCGCAAGTGAGAGCATGGCAATAATTTCTTGCGAAAAGGATTTTTAATCGCACCGAATGAAAACCGCATTATATGTTCAAATATGAATGAACGCACATGACACCAAGAGTTCCAACTAAGGCTATGAACGTACTCGTGATTTTCTGTCGCGGCGACGAAAAAAAGTGATCGCATTCAAATCGTTCATTCAAATTTAAACTCATGTGTTCTATTTTTTGCGACTTAATAAAATCGCGCGAAAGAAAATCGTGAGTGCGTTCATAGCCTTAGTTGGAGCGAAATATTTGTTAAAAAAAAAAATAGTTTTAGAGAAATTTGTAAAAAATAAGTGAACTTTACTCCTTTTTCTACACAAAATAAACAGTTCGATTACGGACTTATCTATGAATTAAAGAGATAGAGTACCATGCTAGTTTTTTTAAAGGCGAGTCATAATGCTCAATTACGCGCTTCATGTGTTATAAAAAAAAACTGGTGCTGGAAGATCCAAGATTTGCGGAAAACAGTTTTCGAAATTAAGTTTTCGAGAATCTTAAATTTTGAAAAATATAATCTTTTTCAAAACCTGTTTTTACACATACATAAATACGAGTACTAAACAATATATTGAAAACAAGTATTTTTTTTTTATTTTGTATCGAAAAAGTTAATCTTTTTTTTGTTTAAAATTTATAAAAATTCAGTTTTGGAAAGATAACAGGCAAAATTCAAAAACTCGTCACAAATCACGCGATTTTTTAGCCTTGCAAGCTGAATTATCAAGAACTTAATTTTAAATAACAGATTTTAGAAAAGTATACCTATGAAAAGTAGAAGCTTTTTTTACAATTTATTTTTGAAAATTAAGTTTTAGAAAAATTAGATGTAAGGTTAGGAACGCACTTGCGATTTTCTGTCGCGCGATTAATCAGTCGCAAAAAATAGTTCACATGACTTTAAATGTGAATAAACGCACATGATACCAAGAAAACATAATTTGTTGCGATCAATATTTTTAGTCGCAACGGTCAAAAAAATGCAAATGCGGGTTGGCCCTAAGAGGTGTGCAAAAAATTGAAGAAAAAAAAAACGCGATTTTTTGTGACAATTTCAAAAGTTTCTAATCGCAGATTTTGTTTCAACATCAAACAAAATAGACTGATTTTTATTTGCACCTCAGTGGGACATAAGTCCATTGTAGACTTCAGCTTTAAAATTCATAGTCATCAGCCATCCACTGACAATAAACTTTGCACTGAACCGGCCGCACTCGTGCATGAAGCATTAAAGGATCATACAGTAATTTCTAGTTCATTCATCTGTAAGCCTATTAGCTCAACGTGTGGTATTCCGCAGGGAAGTTAGTTAGGACCTTTAATTTTCTTGCTTACTAAAATATTGAATAAATTTATCTTAACTGGATCTCATCTAGAAGTTTGGCGCAGGGACATAAGTCTTCGAGTCGGAGAATGTGTAACAAGAAGTTTACCCTAGCTAATGCAACTACGTTGCTCAACTAAGATCCAGTTTTTCAGTGCGAGATCATCCTAGTTTCCGGGTTAAACCTGAGTTAACTCCTTAAACATGTTTTTCAATCAATGGAAATCCTAAGTTAACACACCTAATTTGGTGAGTTAACTCTGGGACTGAATTGAAGACCTTTTCAGCTGTGGCACTATCTCGATTTAGATATTGAAAGTTATTGCCAGTGCAATTCCGTTGTGGCGCCATCTCTATTCTGATGCGTAAAAGGCATAGAAGGGTGATATCCATAGTGTCGCACATCGTTGGCCCGAGAATTTTGACAGCTGAAAGATAAAGTAAATCCTCAACGTAAAAACTGTTCTTGAGTTAACTCAGGATTAATTTATGTACAGGATTAGCTTACTCTGATTTAACTCAGAGTAAACCCTGAATTGAAAAACTGGTGCTAAGAGATTATGTTCTGTTATCTCGCAGGTACCAATGTCAACAGTTTACATAATCAAAAGCGTCAAAATTTTTTAAATTCTGACAATTTTGCTAGAAAAGTTATAAACTTAGCCACAAAACCATAGTTTCTATGCTTATAACCTAATTTTTTCGACTCGCACACATGAAATCAGTTGTTCTCCGTTAAAGTGCCATTAGAACTAGAGACGTGACATAAGTCACCTTTTGAAATATGGCCTAATAACGCATGCCCTTTATCACGTCACCATGCGGACTAGGTATAATAAATGCGGACAAAATTAATTATCGTTACCCACTGAAATGTTGTTCTATTCCCATTGTTTTTTGACTTAATTCCCATTTTCAAGGGAAAATAATCGGGGCTTATGTCTCGTAAGTATGAGTCAAAATTCCCAAAATAGATTAAGGTTTTTTGTCCCACTCAAATGGGGCATAACTCTGTTCAGGACTAATGGCCCGGGAACTTATGTTCTCGCGCCTAGAAGTTTACGGTAGCAATATTCGTATTTTTAAACAAATCAACTATTGCAAACAGACTTGAACAATTTCTTTAACTAGTCTCAACATAATTTTGTTGGTGTTCTCTCGTTGCAACGTCAATATTCAATTGTTAATAAATCCAAAGATGACTATCAACACATCTAACAGCGTGATTAACACTCAAAATATGAAGTTCTATAAAATATCGTGGTATAACAACACTGAGCTGAAAGAGTAACGATGATGAAGGAAAAAATTAGATTTTTTTGATTATTATTTACAAACACTTGATTTAAAACGTTATTTCATGTAAACGGTGTACTTAATTGAAGTTTGTTGTCCTAAAAATGACGACGCTCTTTTAGCTTTAAGAGAAAATTGAAGCCAAATAAAAGATTCATCAATGTACGTGATAAAGGACGATTTGTTTACTCGTGTTTAATTTGAATCAAGAGAAAGTACTCATTGTTTTTTGTTTTTAATAATTGTAGTTATAAAAAAATTGTCATTTAGTCTTGATTTGATGAATTTAGTAGGAAAAAAATTCAATTATTCTAGCCTGACATTTGTTGTTCATTTATTGACAAAAAAAAACTCCCATTCATCATTTTGTTGATTATAGCAAACAAACTTTGACTTTTGATTTTATTATGATTCAAATTAGCCACCCAACCGCACGTGTATACACTGACACGCTTACACATTGTACCCCTTTACTGTAGGGGTTAATCGACAGGTACACATACATTTTTTATAATTTTTGTGTGAATTTTTGTTCTTCGTTTCTTGATTAAAAAAAAAACTTTTAAAATATTTAAGAAGACTTAAGTGGGAAAGAAAGACATGTTGGTCGAGTCAGTTGCTAAGCACAGCCTGTATGTGCGTTTCCATTTAAGAGTTAGTACTTTCACTACAAATCACTTGACGGTGACTATCGGATAGCTGTCTACCCCTATGTGGGCGAATTACGTGGTTATGTCCACTTGCAAGTTTTACTCTAATCAGCTGCTTCAAAATTGCTCGCAGTCTTTTTGCTCTCAGATGGATACACAGTATTCTTACGCTCAAATGGATACGCACCAATCCACAGAAAAACCCTGGTGATCGATTTGCCAACGAAATCGATCACATGCTAATCGAAGCAAGCAAAACACGCCTGTCACATATGATTCCTGGAAAAGCAGTCTCAGATGTGTTCCATGTTCTTCTGCTGAGCTTGATGCGATGAGAAAGTTGTCAATGTATGGAAAGTGGACTTAGTTCTCATAGAAAATTGGAATTAATCTCCTCAAAAACTGAGTGGTTTTACTTCCCTTTAGATATGGATTTAATTCCCACCTCCAAGTAAAAAATCAATCTTATTAGTAGAATTGAAATACTTTTCACAATTGTTGGATACACAGGATAAATTCAAAGTATATTTAAATCCAGATTCTTTAAATTCAAAAGATACTTTGCATTCACCCAGCCTCGCACCTACCCCAAATCCTATAGTGTGCCCAAGCAGGGAGTCGCAGGGGGGCAGCATGCCCCCACATGCATACCTCACTGTTTATTCACCGTAATGCTTTGTCTTACATAAATACAGTGCTGGCACCCAGCATTACGTCGAATAAACAATGAGGTATGTATCGGGGGGGCCTGCCGCCCCCTGCAACCCCCATCTTGTGCGCACTTTAGGATTTGGGGAAGGTGCGAGGCTGGGTGCATGCAAAATTTTCACGCATTACCATTTTTGTAATTTTTATCGTTGAAAGTTAGTTCCCTCTTCATATTTCAAAATGTGTACTTAGTTCTCACCAAGAAGTGGACTACTTTCTCACCTTGCCTGGGAACAAAGTCCTCTTCGTGAAATGGAACCAGTTCCCATTTAATGAGAACTAAGTTCCCGCGTACTTAGTTCCCTGCACCCAATAAATCGGCAATGAAATCAGTTTTTGATTTTTTAATTTGATTTCCGATTTTTTTTATTTTTTTTTTGTACTTTGTTTACTTTTAATTCATTTATTTCACTAGTGGGCAAAACATCAGAAACTTGAAATGTCAAGAAAAAATGAACACTATGAAATTCAGTTTTTATCCACCAGAATTCTTTTGCATTAATTTTAAAAAATCAGAACTCAAAAGAATTTAAAAGACTTCAAAGGACTTCAAAAGAATTCAAGACTTCTAAAGACTTAAAAAGACTTTAAAAGACTTTAAAAGACTTTAGAAGACTTCAAAAGACTTCAAAAGACTTCATAAAACTTCAAAAGACCTCAAAAGACTTCGAAAGACTTCAAAAGACTTCAAACGACTTTGAAAGACTTTAAAAGACTTCAAAAGACTTCAAAAAATTCAAAAGAGTTTAAAAGAAAGCATGAAGTCCTGAAAGATTGCAATCAGTTGATGGTGTCAAAAGATTGAAAAAAGAAGATTGCAATCTTTTTAAGGAAAAAAGAGTGTTGACTACATTTTTTGAATGCAAAGATTTCATTCTTTTACAACCCTGCAGGCCATATCGTGTATATCATGATTGGCATTCGGGATTCTCATTTTTTGTTTTTCGGGATTTTGGCATTCGGGATTATGAACCTTTTTCATAAATTCCATTCGGGTCTTCTTCGATAATCTGCTCCAAAGCAGCAAAGCAATAGTGTCTTCGGTGCGCACTGTAGGGCGGCGCACAGTGGGGCCGAGGTGGAAAAAACCTCAAATATAAAAGTGTTTAATATGGCATTATGATACACTTTTCGTTCAGTATTTTTCATGCGGAATGCATGAAATGAACACTATGAAATTGAGTTTTGGCCGAAATAAGGGGTTAAAACGGACCATTGAAATTTTAAGCCTTTAAAACTGATGTTTTCCATGATTCCTCCATCTTACGGATTATTTTTTTAAATTTTTCTTTGAATGTGCTGTGTTAATATATACCTTAATGTTTCTGATGAGAAAATAATTTACCCCATTTTTTCGATTACACCGAAAAATCTAACCAAAATGTGAACATCGGGTGTACTTCCGGACTTGAGTAGCCATACAAAAAAAGCTCCACCTTCCTAGGGTCTGTTTCAGCTCTTTTCTGGTAGTCCTGGTGGTAATGAAGATTCTGTTAAAATTTCATCACCAGATTCTACCAGTTTTGGGATCAGTGAATAAAAATTCATTTTAAGAAATAAGATAATTTCTGATTGAACATAACAGGTTCAATAAAGACGTGATTGTTTTTTCAAAGAAGTCAAAAAGAAATTTGAAAATTCTATTATTATTCTTCAAAAATAACTTTGAATCACTCCAATCCGCCTTTTCTTCTCTGAGATATCGTTATTTACTTTTTAGTTTCCACCTGACCGTACTTGGTACAAAATATCCCACTATTATGAAAAGTTAAAAATGTCCCCTTAACTCTGATCATAAAACGGATGATACCATTCAATTTAGCGGGTGCAAATACATACGGAAAGATACTGCCTATAGGTTTTTTCAGTAAATCGTAGGTTTGGCCCCACTGTGCGGCGGCGAGGCGTCTGTGACGATGCGCATTATCCACTAGAGTAAACGTGGTGCAAAATCGATCCATGGTTGCTCGAATTACCGACTCTGCTGGCCGATTATGTCGACCGAATATTGGACGCAGGGCGCGATGCGCGAACCGAACCATTATTTTGGTAGTAAATTTGCACGATTTGCAAACGTTGTTCAGGAGTAAGTATATTCATTATGAAATGGCAAACCAAACTGAGCGTGACGCTAGTGACAGCCTGACAGCTGTCAAAAAGACCAACTCCGAAAAAGTATTGCCAGATTGAAAACCACACGTCTAAAAAAAAACACCAAATTAGGTCAGGATTATTTTTTTTTAAATGATAGACTTGATAATTTGGGCCTAAAGAAACCTGCAAATTCGAAGCCCTACTACATATTTTTTCCTAGCTCCGTCTCCATTTTTTTTTTTGTAAATTTTTCAAATTAGCATTGCAAAATTTGGACCTTAACATAAAATGCATACGAAATTACAAATATGGAGCATTGCTGCAAATTTTCTATCTAGCTCCGTTGGTTAGAAAACGGCTATCATGCCAACTTAACGTTGAAGTTAATGTTGAGGTATGGACTTAAGGGAAAAGGTGCGTAGATAAAGGAAGGGGCATCAAAGCATAACTTAGACATTTTCTGAGAATTGACAACAAAGTGTTTAATATAGGCCCAAAAAACATACTTGGAAATACGGTTTATTCCATTAAATTAAATACCAAATGATTCAAGGTTAAACCAAATTATTCTTGTGTCTAAGGGCCACTATCTTCACAGCTATTTATCTTAAAAATGATCAGTGTGACTAGTAAATTATTGAATTTACATATTAACCAAATTTTAATCAAGATATCCATGGTTTGAATTATTTATCATCGAAATCGCTTAGTAGTCGATTTAATTCGATTGCCACTATTTAATCAGAACCTGTGAATAATCAGATTACAGACTTAACCCACCCTGAACAAACCGTCCCTTAGACCATTGATATTCTGAACGTCACACAATATGTTAATCGACACCTTTTTATTGCTCAAGCAACAAAACAGCAATTATTTCCATAATGACCAAATATTGTAAAAACATTTCACTTTCCGTAAAAAATAAAAAAGGTGACAAAATGTTTTTCATTACAAAATGTTTGAATAACTTGATCTTAAGGAGAGCACGCGAAATCAAATATTCTAATTGAAAGTGATTTATATCAGAGTTCTTCTCTACCTCCCATCTGCTGCGTGACTTCAGTGTAGGAATAGGCAGCAGTTTCTTTGTTTTGTTTAACATAATCCCACAAAATCGACTCAGAAATGATTGGAATAAATGTTTTATGTTAAACAGATATACAAAACAACCTAGATTTAGATCTGAATTTTTTTTAACACCGCCTATATAGTCGCGCCGCAATAAAAAAAAACATAAGAACATGAATTTTTCACAAGTCTTCTTACCTAATATGTACTTTCAATTCCCTTTTCGTATAGGTACCTAAGTTTCTTTATTATTTATACCAAGATTATTTAGGCTATCTGTCAAGGAAGCTTAGGAAATTATTCAAGTTAAATAATTTATGTGTCTCGAAATTAAATCTTTGTAACACGAAGAAACACACACAAAAAAAAAGAAGAAAAAAAAAAGATTACGTATACGCCCGTGATGACGACTGGTACTGGTAATGCTGATGAATAGAATAGCCTTAGGTCAGTTAACTTAGCTATTTGTATCTTTTGGTTGCTGCTTATGTGCGTACACACAAGAAATTTGTAAATGTTTCAAAAGATTTGTTAACTTCAAACATGATCAAATGACGATAGTTAAAACTCGTTTATCTTTGACTCACAAGACCCCAATGTCCACGAAGCAGGTTTTCATGAAAAATTCGCACAGTCTCTGTGTCATTTTTTATGAAAGTCAAGGTTAACAATTATTTTGACAAATAAAAACAAGCATTACGCATGATTTTTCTGTTGTAATTTGTATGCGGTTATATTTGTTCGTTGTTGTAAAAAAAAAAATCTTTGAGCTACAATTACAAATAAAAATGCACGAGAGCACACGAACTTGCTTTTGCTAATGGTTCAAGGCTATTGAGTGGCTAAGCATGGCCAGACGTATGGTATTTGGCACAATAATGTGTGGTGGTGAAGAAAACTTATGGCAATTTTTGTATTGTAATATTGTAATTCAACACCATGTTTCCGTTATGTGAACACAATCACTTTTAAAATACCAGCGAGGTTTAATCTAAATCGTTGGATCCGAGTTCGGAATGGCCTCCTATAATATTAAGTTTGTGAGATTAAAAATAAGAGAAGAAAAGCGGTTAATACCTGAACATTGGCTCGGATTTACAAGTAAGCATTCGACAGCATACACAGAATTACTGATGTAATACCCCATGAAAATTTATTTGGATGGGGTACCGCAAGGAAGTGTCTTAGGTCCAGTTCTGTTCTTTTTATTTACATTTAGTATAACTCAAACAAAAGTCACTTTAGTAGCCACGTTTTCTGGCGATACTGCAATACTGGTAGTAGGCAAAACAATTAAGCCTACGGTTACAGTGGATGCATGTTCTGACGAACAATTATTCTGATATGCACGTCAGAACTGACAAAACCATAAATTTTAATGAAAGTCGTTACACTACATGCGTTTTTTTCGTCAGAATACGCAACGAGTTCGTTAGAACAGATTCGTCTTTCTTACTGTAATTTGATTTTGTTCAAGCATTCGTCAGAACGGATGGTGGACAGAGACAAATGTGTTGAAAGTGGTATTTGATATAAGGAAGGCGTTTGTGTGAATTCCAACGCATTCGCTATAACCACTCGGTTCTGATGAACAGTGCTGACGAATACTACAAAAAAATTGTTCGTCAGAACACGCATTCACTGTAGCTGTATAAGGATTTCCATTCGAATCCCACAAAAACATGGCCATGACTGTTTAGGCCGAAGCTTCGTCCTTCTATACGAATACTTTTTCTGATGTAGTTAGTGGTAAGTCCGGTTCTTTTTCAAGTTCGGCCGGCAGTGTGACTAAAAAGTCGTCCGTGCTGTACTTCCTGTCTCGTCTGTTGGTGGCGAAACCGTGAGAAATCATGGTCCAGTTGCGGACAACAAGAACAGTGAGAGGAATGTAGTAATACAGGATCGTGAAGCATGGCCCTTCCACTACTACGGAGAGTAAACCTCTTCAATCTTCGCACCCCCATTTCATTGGTGGAAATATCGTGAAGAATGGCCCTTCCACGACTAATTAGAGTGCAGCTCTTATGGGTTTCAGTGGGGGTAGGCGTAAGCTTACTCCTGGTGGGTCCTATTACAAAAATAAGCGGAATTCTGAGAGGATTTTGAAGATCTTTGGTGCGAGACTGAAGGTCGGAAGTAACTCAAAGCACGAAGCGAAAATAAGGTGGGCTAAGAGCTTCTTAGCTAAACACCAAACCAGCGGCGTCGACTATACGTCAAAGCGACAACGGTCTAACGAAGGCACCATGCCTTACGTCAAACGAACCAAAGTGCTGAACACCAGCACTCCCCTCAAACCCTCAATGAAATCTTTTAGAGATGTTCTAAAAGATAAAATCGTAGTTGCGGTTATTGATAGAAGTGATATAGATGGTACGATCTCTTCCGATCATTGGCAGGTAGTGAAATTGAAGCTCTCGGCTGGCTTCTTAAGTTTAATGAGAGACCACCCGGAACCACCTCTAATCACGAGTGATGGCGGTTGGCAGCAGGGTCATTTCAAACTCATTGCCTGCCATGATCAGAGATCATCGCTGCTAAGTTTGAGGTAATTGCTAAGGAGGACATCTCATGCAGACCAAGGGCACGTACCTGGATCCCGGCTGAACCCTCCGGTATGGACGAAAAACTCCAGATAATCCATCCCTTCCTACTCACAAATGGAAAGTCGCGAAATAGGAGGAACAAAAAGGTCTTTATAGAGGCGCATTATTGTGATTAAAAAATAATTCCTAGTTCCTCTGGCGTAGACTAAAGGTGTAATTAGGTTTGGGTTTGAGACTATGAGCCTTAGGGTTTATAAAAAAGATGAGGTTGATGCAGCTTGCGCTCCTCCACACCCCCAAGAGAACGAAGCTGTGGTCGAGGACCCTGGATATGTCTATCACCTTCCCATGTTTGGAAGACGATGCATCCAGGGCATCTTCGGCTCCAGCGGAGTTCTCTCTAAACGTCGACAGTCTTTCCGACATGGAAACTAAAGACTACTTAAACAGAGTTTTTTAAGTGAAGACGTGCTTTTAAGTTCGTTCTCTGACTTGGAAGAACCTGAGGCTGACCTGCCTAGCTGTAACCAAAATGCTGCAGATTAACCTTCAACACTCTATAAAGGCGTCAGCCTCTCTTCTTCTTCTGTCCAGCAACGGAGAGGATTTCATCCTGATCCAAGAGGGACTCAGGACTCCTGGATACTACCAACTGTATGCGTCCGGTAAAGGTGAACCTAGATCCTGCATACTAAGTAAAAAGTAGCATTAATGTGTATTTACTACCTTATTTCAGCGATCGAGATATTACGGCTGCAAGACTGGAGAAGGCCAAATGCACATTTTGGCTAGCATCGGCATATCTCGGCCATGATAATCTTGGCCCTCTCCCAGGAAAAAACCTGGAGAAATTTATCGCTGACACAGAAAGGCAAAATACCAGCCTCATTTTTGGGAGTGATGCAAATGCCCATCATACAGTATGGGGTGAGACAGATATTAACAATGGAGGTGAGCCCTTTTTCGATTTTATCTCAAAGACTTAAATGAACAAAACAATTTTTTCAAGTGACGTGAACTTTCTGAACATATTTAGTTGAATCTTAATAGCTCGCTTGTATTCATTACATAATAAATAAATTGGGTGGCGCAACAGCTCGTGGAGAACCAGGGCCTAGAGACTTACAACTCTCAACCATTCCTGTGTGCGTGTTGTTGGCAGGAATGGTAATGGAGGGGACCTACAGTTTTTTGCCGAGTCCGAACGGCTAGATGAGAAGCACTTTTTCATGACAAGTATACTCTTGGAAGATTTGTCAGTTCCTCGTAAGAGGCAGTACCTCGAATAAAACATTTCTGTTTTTAGGTGGCACGGCTGGAAATCGAACCCACACCTTCGGCATGACAGTCCTACGCACTAACCATCATGCCACGAGGTACTACATTCATTACATAACCCGGTGTTATGAATAAGAATGTGGTCCATAGTTGTGTGTTGAGTACATATTGTCTGCATTCACTACCCGTGATAAATAGTTGCTAGGTACACGTTGCTAGTACTAAGCAAATAACTTTCTGTAATGAATACATGTTTATGTAATCGTTACATATTGCACTGTAGTTGGTTTAGTACATAAAGTCTGTATTCACTACACGTTTGAGCATAAGATGAATGTAGACGTAGGTTTCACTTTGGTACATAAATTGAAATGTAACTAGTACAAGTCAAGTGTATCCAGTACATAAAGCAATCATTGCAGTCCCATGTGACCTGCATTACATACAATTTACATATAACTTCTTTATATTGAAATTTTGTTTGCATAAATTCGCATTCATTCAATAAATCAGATCGAATACTCTAAGAAAAACGGATTTCATGCTTTTGATAATATTTCTCTCATTACATCAGTTAATGTACAGAAACTGTGAGCCATTTGAACCATAAAGGTGCGTACCCACTTGAGAGTTAAGGACAGTGGATATTTGATTTCATTCATGGAGAAATAAGAGTTATTTGAATTTTTGTGGAAAACAATTGACAAATAATTTCCCGATTGAAATAAAAATTTAAAACTGAGCTTTCAGTTTTCCCTCGAATAGGAAATAAATGTACTGTTAACATAAAACGCCTTAGCTGATACCAGAAAACAAAGTAGTGTTACCAATATACGCTCACGTCAATTAAAAACGGCAACATTGTCAGAACTGTTGAGCACCTTCAATTTGAAGCTCTATCGTAAATTAGCAAACGAAATTAAGCTAACAAGTGGACACGGTTATGAATGTCCTCTCAGGAAATATCTCTCCAAATTTTATGAGGCAACTCTTGATATCAACATCTCAAAAATATTACTCTCAAATGAACTGTCATCCCAAAGTAGCTCTCGAGAGCTTACTATCGAAAGTACTCTCAAATGGACACGTTCCTAAAAGAGGTATTTCCATTCCAGAGTATTTTCAGTACAAAACTCTGAACAGTGATTCTTGGATAGCTGCCTGCCCCTCTGTGAGCTAATTTCATGACTAGTGCATCTTGCTAGTTTTATTCTCGAAAACTGCTTGAGAGCTTCTTAAGAAGCGTTTTCAATTGAGAGTACTTTGTGACTTTGTGATAGCTATCTACCCATTTGGTAATCAATTTCAAAACTGTGTCCACTTACAAGTTTCACTCTCGAGAGCCGCTTGAGAGCTGCTCGAAGCTTTTTCACTCTCAAATGGCATCTTAAGGTGCGTTTCCAGTTGAGAATAATTTCGCAAAAAAAAAATTCTCGATAGTGATCCTATGTGAGAAAAATTTTATGGCTCTGTCCACTTGGTTGTTTTACTCTCGAGAGCAGCTTGAGAGCTGCTTGCAGTCTTTCTACTCTTAAATGGCATCTTAAGGTGTGTTTCCATTTGAGAGTATTTTCACTTCAAAACTCTCCAGAGTGACTCTCTGATAGCTATATACCTGTTTGTGAGTTAATTTCATGACTGTTTCCACCTACAATTTTTATTTTCGAGAGCCGCTTGAGAGCTCCTCAAAGCTTTTTTACTCTCAAATGGTATCTTAAGGTGTGTTTCCAGTTAACATTAATTTTAATTAAAAAAAACTCTTGATAGTGACCCTCTGTGAGTAAAATTTCATGGCTTTGTCCACTTGCTAGTTTAACTCTCTAGAGCAGCTTGAGAGCTGCTTGCAGTCTTTCTACTTTTAAATGGATAAGCTACTTAAAGCTGTGTTTCCATTTCTCGATTGTGACTCTCAGAGAGCTGCCTACGCCTCTGTGAGCTAATTTCATGACTGTATCCACATGCGGGTTTTCTTTTCGAGAGCTTCTTGAGAGTTGCTCTCAGTGCTTTGCTCTTTAACGGATACGTACCACAAAGTCTGGCATTTCATTTAAGTACTAAATCAGTTATAGAACAAAATATCTTATTTCTACAAAGTTCCCATTTATTGATGCTGCCAATTTATTGCTGCTGCCAAAATATTTCTATTTTCAGCAGCTTATCTAGGAAGGTGCAACAACCAAGTTAATACTGTCACCAATTAACTTTATTAAATAAAGCTTAGCGCTTATATAAATAAAGGATTTCATCAGGGAACAGGGCGTATAGTAATAATTTCACAGCTGAATATTTAAAGATAAAAAGATACATGTTTTAGTTAAGTAGTCTATGAATACTACTAACCTAATGTTGAGAACAAATTCCAATGCAAATCCAGACATCCAATCTCGTTATTAGAACTCTGGGTAGCAAGCAAGTTAAATAGTTTATTTTACAAAATACATTTCTCCACCCAAGAACTTCCCTACAGGCTTTTAGTCTAATTAAAATCGAATAATATTCAAATCAATATTTTTTTTAATCATTTCACTTCACAGCTGAAAAATCAGACACAGTTTTTTCTTTTTGTTGATATTGTGAACGCCCCAATCCAATCAAAGTTAGTCGGAAGCATCAATGAGACGATGTGATATAGCGTTTTTGTCACACATCCTGTATTTGTTTTGTGCTTCCATTTGCCACCACCACCGTTGACATGTCGCTAATTCATCATTCATTAGCAAGTAGTGCAAGTAGTCAGTAGTTCCCCCATCACACTATCAATATTTTTTAGTGCTGGATCATGGATGTTGATGAAATCTGTCACCATCACCATCAACACTACCAGCACCAGCACCACCGACAGCGAACGGCGGCGACGTTATTGTCACTTAATCTGGCGCATCATCGGTAGCTGTGGCACCATTCACGCCTTTGCTGGAGGAATATCTCCTCAACACGGTTTCATAATGAACAAATACTCATATAACACTCACTTGCAGTGGTCTAAATTGCATCGGACGAACTGTATGGAGGTGTAAATCAACGCGCATTTATATTTAAAACTTGATGGCCTCTTTTTGTGTGTGCGGCGATTCTGTAGAAAGTCAAAAACTCACCTCCAACCAGGTGCTTTTGAACTTAACGCAAAATTAATTTAAAACCCCTGGGGATGGAGATGGCTGACTGGCTGGCTGACTGGCTGGGTGGATGCTGCTGTAGAAATCAATTATGATAAGTTGTCGAAATGTATGAAACTCAGAATGAAAATCACGTCAGACATAAGGAAAAGTAGGAACTTCCCAAAATGCAATCTGACGTCTTCAGAGTAAATATAATATATTTATCGGCGAAAATAAAGCCAGTAACAAAGGATTTGACATTGTTTCGTCCTTAGCAGAACTCCTAGTTGATGCTTCATGACAGTTGTTGGTGTTTATTTGTCCAGTGCTATTCAGGATTTAATGGAAATCCGATTAGCGGCGGTCTACTGAAACTTATGAATATAAAATCAATCGAGGCTTTCGTCTGGGAAATCGATTTTTTCTACAAGAATAGTTTGTTTTCTTTTTTTTTTTAAATGTTGAAATTATTTCATAGAAAATTTCTGTAATTAATCAGGCAACTAAATATAAAAGAATCAATTTGGATTAATGGCAAGAGCATAATGATTTGGAGAAATTAAATTTCGTTTGTTGCGATTCGATTGAGAAAGTACATATTATTTGGAGTAAACTTATTCTTTGAGGAAGAAAAATACCAAAATATGATTTGCTTGAAAAGAGGCTAAGCATCCCAACTGGTAAAATGGTAAGTTTTTGCCAAGTTCAGTCAAGGCCCCGTAAAATTTTTTTTAGGGGAAATAAAGCTAAGTAAAACTTGCAACATACTCGTGAGGCTCTTGCCAGAGAAAACCGGTAAGGTAAGTTTTACTATCGCATCAGGGAATAGGGTTGATAACAGGCAAGGGCCTAACAAGTTTCGATAGTAAAACTTGTTAGCCCCTCGTTTTTAATGAGGACCTCTAGTGCCTCGTTAAAAACTAGATTGGAATAACAAACTAGATTGGAAAAACAAACTAGATTGGAAAAACAAACTAGATTGGAAAAACAAACTAGATTGGAAAAACAAACTAGATTGGAAAAACAATCTAGTTTTTAACGGGGCACTATAAAGTTTTACATTGACCCTAACATGGCTCTAGCAAGGGTAACTATCGATTTTCTCTAGGGCCTCAGTAAAGCAACATTTTGTCTCGAGACAAAAATAAAAGTTGTCTTCACTGGGATTCGATCTTGTGATCTTCTGATTACCTGTCTAATATGCTAACTACTGAGCTATTTCGCAACACAGTTGCGTAATGTTGAAAATGAAAAACTATATACATGCTTTTCTTGTTGTCATATATGGGGTATTTGTGATGGGATAACAAGACTTATCCGACAAGTTCTTACTAGCGAGGGCCTCACGAGTATTTGACAGAGCCTTTCCATGGCCTTGACTAAACTTGACAAAAACTTGCCATTTTTCGAGGTGGGTGGTCTTGTTAGTCCCTCTCGTTAGTATTAATGCAAAACTGTCTAGCGCCTCGTGAAAAACTAGAATACTTTTCTTGGCAGGAAAGAGTTTCGACTATTTAGCCCAAGCTAAGTTTACTTTTACTGCGGAAGAAATCTATGTGATGTTTTTAACTATCTATACTGACAACAATGCTACAGAAAAATTTTCGAATCCCAGCTACTAGGTTCGTAACAAAAGAGACCAAACCTGCTGCGGTTTAAGGCCCAGGTCATCGCGGGTGCAAGAGTCTGGTCTTGCTTAGTTAGGTTGGGTTGGAAGGGGTGATGATACGGTAAGACACATCATCTCACTGGGGTCTCCATGGATCCATTGCTGTCCCCAGGATAAAGGCAAGTAGGTGTTAGGAGGGGAAGGGAATTTCTGGTGCATTCTACTTTTTTCCAGCTCAAGTGGCATACGTGTGGGGCAGAAGCATGGACCCTGTCAAAAACGGATGAGTCTGCTTGGGTGCTTTGAAAGGAAAATTCTTCTTAAAGCTGAGTTGGCTGGGACACGTGGAGCTTATGGACACCGTGGAGCTATAGTACCTCGTGGCTTGATGGTTAGTGCGTAGGACTGTCATGCCGAAGGTGTGGGTTCGATTCCCAGCCGTGCCACCTAAAAAAAAAAAACAGAAATGTTTTATTCGAGGTACTGCCTCTTGCGAGGAACTGACAAATCCTCCAAGAGTATACTTGTCATGAAAAAGTGCTTCTCATTTAGCCGTTCGGACTCGGCAAAAAACTGTAGGTCCCCTCCATTCCTGCCAACAAACACGCACACAGGAATGGTTGTGAGTTGTAAGTCACTAGGCCCTGGTTCTCCATGAGCTGTTGCGCCACCCAATTTATTTATTTTATTTTTATGGACACCGACGCTCCAGCCCGACGAGTCTTCAAGTCTATCCCTGATGGTCTGTGCAGCAGAGGAAGACCCCACCTTAGGTGGGACACACAAATGCAGAACGACCTCAACCAACTTGGAGTGCGTAACTGGAGGCAGCTATCTAGGGACCGAGCTGGCTGGAGGGACTTGTTTGTTTAGGCCGTAGTCCACTCTCGACTGTGAGCACGATCGAAAGTAAAGTAAGTGGTATAAGTACCAAAGATTCGATTTGGCTCGGATCAAGAAATGATCTGTTTTCGGCCAGTTCATCTTCCATTTCAATCACGGCTTCGAAAACTGCAAGCTCCTCCACAGCTGCCAGCCCAATTGCTGAGCTTGCCAAGAGGTGTTTGTAGGAGTTCGCACAGAGTAGGGACAAATTTTTCTCACGCCTTTAACACAATGTCATCGGCCTGTGGATTGACCTTGATACCACTCATATTTAGTTTGACTAAAATCTGGTTGACGACAAACAGCCAAAGCACAGGAGATAAGACTCCACTCTGTGGAGTACCCTACACGTCCTAGCTTTTAACTTGCTTTTCACCCATTTCTACATTTAAAAGTCTCGTTTGAAGCATGGAGTTAATCCATTTTATCAGTATCAGATCAATGCTGACGTAGCTTAGGGCTTGTCGGATTGCAGAGCTATGTATCAACATTATTAAAGGCCCCTTCTATATCCAGGAATGATTCCAGAGTGAACTCTTTGAAAAAGATTGATTTTTCGATTGTGCCGAAAACTTCAAGCAGCGCTGCCTAAACAGAGTTACCCTTCATGTATGCATGTTGAGGCTGTGAGAGGGCACCATCATTCAGTTTTAGGCGAACATGAGTTTCAATAATTCTTACTAAGGTTTTGAGAAGAAAGAATAATGGGCTTATAGGCCTGATATTTGTCGGTTCAGTATGGGTGGACTTGTCAGCTTTCGGAATGAAGATGACATTGACTTCTCCCCAACTAGGGAATAAAGGTGATGTTTAGACAACTCTTAAGAATATTCACTAGAATTGGAACAATTATGTTTTTGGAGCTTTCGAACATAGGTATGTAATACTGGATTTATTCCAACAGGCCCTGCAGACTTGTATGAAGAGAAGGAGTCAATGGCTCAAACCACATTCTTGTTATCTACCATTTGGTTACCTATGTTAGAGATTTCATATTTGTTGGGGCCTCTGTCCACAGTAAGATGTATCGGCGGTACATCCTGGGAAGTGAGTACTCAAAGGTGACTCCAAGGTTTAAGAGGAGGAGTCTTTCCAGGTATTGCCCGACTTATAAAGAAGCCGGGAGGAGTATGAACCTTGTACGTGACTACCTAACCTAACCTGCATAGGTTGTTCTGTTTTTGTATATATTTTTCTGATCTTGAAGAAACCCCAGTCAGCAGGTTCATTACTGAATTTTGCTCTATTGAAAAACCTCCGTGATCTTGCTAACCCCTCGTTAGTATCTATGCAAAACTCTATAGCGCCTCGTCAAAAAGTAGATTGTTTTTCTAGGGGGGAAATAGTTTGGACTATTTAGCCCAAGCAAAATGTACTTTCATCGCGGAAGAAATTCAATTGAAATTTTTAAACGATTTCTGACAAGGCCATCGCGACAGCAGGGCAGGTTTACGGGCCAGGTCATCGCGAATGCCAAAGTCTGGATCACTGGAACCAGTGTGCTCGGGATCGACAGCTTACCTTCATGAATCGGGAGCCAGTTAAGTATACTAGGTGAATGGTGTGAATGATTTGAAGCACACACCTCACCGACACATTACCCTCCTTATTGGACGATCTCGTCTGGTGATCGATCAGTCCCTGCGATCTTGTTTTTCTTTAACTTTTATATTCCTAAGTGGTGGAACTGGATCTTCATTGACTGGAATTGGGTTCATATTATGCCCTATTTTTCCTGGGAAGATAATATCCTTTTAGCAGCTGCTGGAAATGCTGCTTGAAGACACCTCTATTTACCTGTGCGCCGATGACTAAGTTATCTTTGCTGTTTGGAACAGCCTGCGTTCCAATCTTTAACACCAGCAACCAGTTCCTTGGCTTTATTTTTATAAAACTTCCGGGTATTTTTCGTACACTAGCTCATACACCACAGTAGCGTGCATTACATCTCCATTATCTATCCCTTTTTTTTTCTAAATCACGTTTTGACATTGATTCTCATAATAAAGAAGAATGAGGAGTGGTTATACCATAGTTGAATTAGGACCGTACATCATACAACCCAATGCCGGTAGTTGAATTCTTTGAGAATTCAGATGTGCCCGCGTAAAATATAGAAGTATTTCCCTGATTAAATGAGAATCATGAAAACAAATTCCAATGGGAACTCAGTTAAAAAAAAAAAAAGAACTTTAAACTCAAATAAATATTTTCCGGTTTCATTTCAATTTTGTATGAACTGTTAAACAGTAAATTTCATGCTTCAATAGATACCTACGCGTAGACGGTCATTGTGAAAAGGGGTATCTATGTATATTACAATACGTTATACATTAAGAAGAAAATAAAAAAAAATACAAATTGTTAAATGATGATCATTTTGATGTCTCCCCTTCTGCAAAGTCAATCAACAAGAAAGATGAATGAGAAAAAGCAACATAATGAAATTTAACAAAAAAAAAACAAAAACTCTTCATCTAAACTTATAAACAATGAATTTTAAACAATCGGATTTATTGACAAGACAGACGAATAAATAAATATACGGAAGAAGGGTAGTATTTCAAGCAACACAGAAACAACTACAGAGCATACCACAGAGACACGTTCTTTTTATTTGAACCTGCAAAAGGCAAGGAAATTCTACTGAATATAAATTACTTAAACGTTGAAAATAAAAATAGTGCTGTGCAAAAAAGTATAAATGAAGCTCTTGTCTTCCAGGTGGAAGTTCTTGAAATGTTCGACGATTTATAGTGATACAAGAAGCTTTAATTGAAGAATACAAATTGAATAAAAAAACCTTCCTTGAAAACTACTCTAGTTACTAACGAGAACCTAGAAAGTTTTTCATTGAGGTAGGGCCTCCATATACATAGATATAACCTTTTGTCTTAAGAAACAAAATAAAGAAAGAAAGAAGTTGTGATTACTGGGATCCGATCCCTCTGCAAACCAGTCCAATAGCAAAACTCACCCAACGAGCTTTTCCTAGCAAGGGCCTCACGAGTATTTGACAAGTTTTCCTCGTCTAGTATGTCGATAGGATGGCCATGCACGACAGAGCAAAGGACACCCAAAATCTACGTCTCGGACAGAACTTCACTATAGACAACTATAATTTTGAGGTGGTCAAAGGCTTTGTCAACCTAGGATCCGATATAACCTCAGCGAACAATACCAGTGCTGAAGGATTACTTTTGCCAATCACTGTTTCTTTGGGCTAAGAAGCCAAGTCCTCTCTCAAGCAACTAAGCTGTTCCTGTATAAGACGCTATCATCCCGGTCCTGATGTATGGTGCAGAGGCATGGACGACACTATTAACGGTGGATGAGTACGCTTAAGGCTGTTTTGAGAGGAAAATTCTCCGGCTGATCTTTGGGCCCCCGTGCATAGATGGGGAATGGAGAAGAAGATACAACAACGAACTGTACGGGCTGTACAGTGACACCGACCTAGCCACAAAATGAAAAGCCAACGACTGAGATGGCTGGCTCACCTAGAGCGAATGGACACCAATGCTCCGGCCTGAAAATTCTTTGCATCCAACCCCGTGGGACAGTGCAGCAGAGGTGGACAGCGTAAAAGGTGGCGCACACAAGTGGAAGAGTAGCACAACCAACTTGGCGTGCGAAACTGGAGACAGCTAGCTAGAAACCGAGCCAGCTGGAAGAAGCTTGTTGGTTGAGGTCCTAGTCCGCCCCGAACTGTAGCGCCACCTTAAGAAAATAAGCCTACCGGATGGTTTTTCAGCCAGGGGTTTGCTGGCTGTATTCTAACGGTGCCTCTTCGATGCTGGGTCCAGTTGAAGAGTATCTACGACCTTACTATTTTCTGCGGAGCTCTGACATGGCTGACCAATTATTTTCTAGCTTCTTGTGGAATTCAATGCCAAAAAATTTTAAATCAAAAAATAACAAAAGCCACAAGAGACTCAATACGCAGTATGTTAGCACGAGCGAATGTGCGGATCGCATAGAGAGAGAGCTCCATGGAGAAGATCCGAGACCAGGATGTAATTAAGTTTCTTAAGAAGATGCCTTCTAGGATCGTACAAAACCGAGCCGAAAAGGAGTGGTGACGTCCAATGTAGCAAAGGCCAAAGAAGATATCACTGATGGGAAGACACCATCAGTAAAAACTTCCTCACCACTAAAAAGACTGGCAAAAAGCCGAAACCATAGACCGGTTCCACTTGCAAAACTGGGTGAACCAGGAGACCTGGGTGACCTGTGCAGGAAAGGACTGAGCGGTGCGTGCACAAAATGGTACCTCCGGTTTCTCGATAGAGGTATGACCCGAAAGGAAGCTAGAAAAAAAGTAGATTAAAGAAAAGGGGCAGCAATAATAAAGCTAGATATGGCGGATTCAAGTACCGCATATAGAAAAGACAGCGAATATAGTCACTCTCGTATGCAGCTCCAGCCCAGTGTCAGGATTGTTGTATTACCAAATTACTACCCCCAGGAGGTCCTCAGTATTGAAGAATTTACGGCCCTGAAAGATACAATTTTCGAAGAGGTGTCCATCGGCTGGAAACACAAGTTGAACTTCAACGGTATTCACTTGAGAAGAGGCTTGTTTATGGTCGATTGCGATGGGCAACATACAGCAAAAAAGCTGCGGCTAAAAGTCTTCGAAGCTAGGCAACTGGAAGGGTAAGGAGATAAAATTCCCAAGATGCACACCATTATAGTCTTCTATCCAAGAAGAATGGTTCCAATAAGATCAGCAAACCCTGGCACTTTACCAGGCGCGATATGCGGGACTGATTGTTCAAGCCTGAAAGGTTTAAAGCAGTAAACCATAGTGAAAAGGACAACTGCTTTTCTTGGACAGTATTACTTTCACACTGTCGCTCTTGAAGCAGAATATATTAAAAAATGGCCCACTTTCGCAATTAAAGCCGGAGATACCCGACCCACATGGACACTGTCATATTGTTTGGCATATCTGGAGCCACTTCCTTAAAAAAAATATCAAATTCATATATTTTTCAAGATTATTGTATTTCATTTGTTTTGCACATTCTAGATTTATTTAATTTCAAGATTTTATTTATATTTTGAGATTTTTGTTTATTTTGCCTTTTTTTTATTTTGTGATATTTTTTATTTTGTGATTAATTCTTCTTAATTACGTGATTTTTTTTTTGTTATTTAATTCTGATATTCGGTCGAATTGAATCCGTAAAGGATTGAAAATGGTTAACGAAAAGATGTCATTCGTTTGGCAACATATTTTTGATTCACTGAAGTTCTTCAAAATCGAAGGATGCAGAATCTGCCAATTTTTTGACATTTAGGCCGTGTGCCAATTGCGTTAAAATTCTGGTTAAATTTGATCCCAGTTAAATGTTATCCCTTTTTATAGGGGTGAGTAAAATTTAAGGTTTTTGCTGTGTCAATTGGATTAAATGGGATTTTTTTTTTTACATTCACTTCCCATTAGTTTTGTTGTTGCATTTTTATCAGTGGTGATAGTTCGCAAACATATCAGTTTGCAAAATGAATGAATCATCTGAAAAAGTATTTTCAATAAATTTTATTGATTCTTTTGCATTATCAAGGATTTATCACAAGTTATTCAAACTTCTTCTTGAGTGCATACTTAAATTTATTATAAGGTCTTTGTCTATATTTCTTAATCCTTTCATTTAATTTTAGTTTTTTTTTTCCATTTTTCATCTTTCCCGATAGGATTCATGACTTCTTGATAGCAAAATAAAATATTTATCTACATTCATCTCCCTCAGCAGTTTTTTTATAAGGGTTTACAACAACACAAACAAATCCGGATCGCTTAAGATACGCAGCCGAACGCGCCCATAGACATGTCAAAAATTAACCACCGACTAAAATTTTAACGAGCTCCTGAGCAGGTTAAATTTTGAAGTTTATATTCACCTCGGTAATGTCAAAATTTAGCCATGGGATCAAATTTAACCAGGATTTTAACGCAATTGGCACACGGCCTTAAATTGGGGTATCGTTTTTCGTTTTCAATCTATCCTGATTCAATTTGACCGAATACCAGACCAGCCGTGTATTTCAATATTTTTTGTTTCGATTTTTTGCGTTCCGTTTTTTTTTATTTCTTGATTTCGATGTTTTTCTTATTTTCGATTTATTTTGTTTCGATATTTTTAAATTTCGATATTTTTTTTGTTTGGATAATTTTTTTATTTCGATAATTTTTTATTTCGAAATTTTTTTATTTCGATGTTTTTTTATTTCGATGTTTTTTATTTCGTTATTTTTTATTTCAATATTTTTTATTCCGATATTTTTTATTCCGATATTTTTTATTTCGATATTCTTTATTTCCATATTTTTTCTTTTTCGATGTTTTAATTTTTATATTATTTTTAATTTCAGTTTTCTTTTTTCCATATTTTCGATATTTTTAATTTCGATATTTTTTATTTGATATATTATTTTCTATTTCGATATTTTATTACTTTCGATATTTTCTTACTTTCGATAATTATTTGTATTTCAATATTTTATTATTTCCAATTTTTCGATATTTTTTCATTTTCGATATTTTAATTTCGATACATCTTGTATTTCCATATTTTTCTATTTCGATATTTTTTTAATTTCTTGATTTTTTTTTAGATTTTGGCTAAGGGTTTTGAAATTTTTCAATAGGAAAAATCTAAACAAGGAAAACATTGTCAAATACTCGCGAGGCTCTCGCTTCTTAAAAATTTGTTAAGCATGTTTTGGTATCCCATCAGAAGTAATGCCTGTCTGAAATAATGGCAATTTCTTGCCAAGTCAAGTCAAGGCTCTGAAAGTTTTCCTTAGGGAAAGTCTAGTAGAGGAAAATTTGCCAAATACTCGTGAATCCCTTTCTAGTAAAAACTTGTTGGGTAAGTTTTGCCCATCAAAAAATACTCCCAACAATACAACTTATTTGCAAATTAGCACAGGAGGTAGCTTATTATAGACTAGTAAACACTATATCCAAGTATCGATTCCCAAATAGGACAATTTTTTTTGTTTGCTATTCGAGGCAAAAGGTTACATAACTAGCGAGGCCCTAGAGAATTTCGATACTTACCCTTGTTAGACCCTTGTTATCATTAATGTTGAAATTTCTAGGCCCTGGTTTAAAATTTAATTCTTTTTCCGGGCGAGTGGTATAGAAAATGTTTCATTTTCAACATTGCACAAGTGTACATATTGCTAAAACAATTGTTAAAGCGTGTAAGCTTAATAAAAATACAGAATGAATATTGTCAAGTTTACTCAATAGTTTCACTGGCCATATTGAGTTGGTTCATCTGCAAGTAATAAGGGGTACAATAAGCTTAAGGTTTTCAATTCGAGATCATGATAGTTTCGGGGTTGGGCCCGAACTAAGTCCTGAAATATTATTTTTTAATGGACTCTATGGAGTCTTTTGATGGCACTTGGTGGTATCTTGATGTCATTGTAATTAATAAATGAAAACACTTGTTAATAAAAGATCCACATCTGGATCTCTTATTAACAAGTGTTTTCATTTATTAATTACAATTATTTTTTAGTCATAGATTAAATCTCAAGGTAACTCAAAAAAATTGTCAAGTCAACTCTGGGCTAACTGAAGCAATACAATATTTCTGACGATGAATGGTAAAGACCCTTGTGAAATTAAAGTGCGACTTCATCGAAAAAGACGTTTTCTAAAATGGCATCATCTTGAATTTGAAAGTCAAAGCGGGACTTCCATAGTGCCGACCTTTGATTAAAGTTAATCCTCCACTCAAACAATCAAATATGAGTTAAATCGAACTTAATTTGTTTGTGGGGTTAAGGGACAGTTGTTATACAAAAGTAGTTCAAAATTTGATCCAAGGTTCAGCAATTTTGTTTAACATACCGATATACATATCACATTTTCAAACCTTGACCCATCGTTGATGCTAAGTTAATCCAACGAAATCAGTGAGTTTAAATTGCTAAGGCACCGATAAAAATTGTATTACGTTTGTACAACTGAGCGCTAAAAAATTGGTTCTAAGGACCAGGTATACAAACGTGGTTCAACCTTGGTTGAAGATTTGAACCCGGTTAAATGAACCACGAAGAAATTAACTCACCTATTAACGCACTAATTAACTGAGATTTAAGCAGGAGTCAAGCATTTGAATGGCTCTTAATTAACTCTTGTTGGAAAATGTTTTTTTAATGCAAATTATCTAAAAAAAAACTCATTGCATGTAACTTCCCCACAGCACTGTATTTATTTAGTCTACATATCTATGCATATTATGTACATAAATATTTCTGTCGTCTGCTACCGGAACTAAGGAATAAAATTGGAAAATTACCCTTGTCCATCTGAGTATGACTATTAGGGTTGAGTTGAAGTGTTGCGCCCCGCCTGGTGCTTGCTGCAAAGAGAAAGAGACACAGACAAACACTTTCTATGGAAACATATTGAAACACATGTTGTTTGCGTGCTCGTTCGTACGCTATATGTTTGTACATATATTTCCAGAAGTACCAGAAGAGGTTAATTAGAAGAATTGAAATAATATCACGTAGATGTCATGTCTATGAGGATAGTTAAGGCTGAGAATAATATTCATGAAAACTTTATATCCGAAAAGCCTCTAATTCTACATATATGTATGTACATATGCACCTAGCTATAGGTTGTGATGAAAGAAAATTTCAAAGAAAAGTCATAGGTAAATTGTTTGGGTAAGTTATTTGTATTTATTTTAATTCAAAAGAAAGACAATATTTTGAAATTTTAAGGTTTAATTAAGGTGTTTTCATTTCATACATGACATGATTTGTTGAAGAATAAATGTTGTTTATGTGTTTTATTAGCAAAATAGCACATTTCTACCAATTTAAATATAGAAAATAAAATTAGACTAAAATTTATCATTATTATTTCTATAGAAATCGGTAGTTTTAGGAAGTAAACGAACAGACCTAATTTTAGTGGTCACAGTATTGACGAGGTAGTTTTCTGAAATTTTTATTTTTTAAAAAGATTTTGGAAATGCCACGGCTGGCTTGAATCAATCGTTATTTCTAAACTCAATGTTCTAACACTTTATCGAGCAACAAAGGCCGTTTATCGACAATAACAATTTACAAGCATTATTCTGGAATAAGGGCCAATTTGTCCACATTGGGTTAAATCTGTTATAAGTTTTGCACAAGCTCTGGTTAAATGTGGCTAATCAACCAATATTGACTGATTAGCGATTTCGATAGTTAATATCGCAAACTGTGGATTCATTGACTAAAATTGTAGTTAACAAGCACATTGGCGGTGTTTACCAGTCACAATAACCATTGATTAAAGATGATTAGCTGCGAACAAACTGGCCCTATTCTATTATCTATTCTATTAATGGTAAAATAGCGAAATATACTGAACACAAATCGTCTGTCAGCTGTCAAATTAATTGTCTGTAGAAACAATGTTGCCAATTTAAAAACTGGTAAAGAGTTACTTTTTTCGCATTCAAGGGGTTGTGACTACCACTCAAATATTCAAACACAGTGCAATCCGCCAGTAAAAAAAAGGAAGGTTTCTAACAAGTTTACTAAGGCCCTGGAAAATAATCGTGAGGTCCTCTTTTGCTATCTCATCAGAAATAACTGCCTCCTTCTTTTACTATACATTAACATTTCAAACCCACCATATAATGGAATGCAAAAATTAAAGAATAATAAAGTTTTCCATTCAAAATATTATACAATTGCATTGTGAACTAGCCCAGAAGTAAGCGCATTGGACAGAAGATCTCAGAATCGAATCAGAGATAAGTCAACTTTTTTCGTAGGGTAACTTAACTGTTGAGAACCTAGAGAATTTCGATAGTGACCCTTGATACTTTGATAGGCTCTAGAGAAGAGCAAAAAATCATGACGTGTGATTAGAAAATCACAATAACAACCTGTGAACAATCCACAAACATACTTTGAGTGCCTTAAATGTGAGTTTTTTTTTTTTTTTTCTTGGCTGTGTTCATTTCACATTCTGTGAAATTCACAACGACGTGCTAAAACCACAACGAAAAGGAGCAATTCACAAATCACGATAAGAATTGTGGTCGTGATTAATTTTACTCTGTGAACAAAATCACGACCAGAATAAAATCGTGAGTCCGCCAAAGATTCAAAGCCTAAAGTTTCGAAAGGCAAAATTTCAAAGGATAAAGTTTCGAAAAATGAAGTTACCATAGGCGAAAGTTTCGAAAAGTCAAAGTTTCGAAAGTCAAAGTTTCGCTAGAGAAAGTAAGAAAGGACAAAGTTTCGAAAAAAATAGTTTCAAAATCTGCGGAAGCTGGTTGTTCCTTGAGCGATTGCAACAAAATTGACAAAGGTAATAGCTGATACAGACTAAGAAAAGATAAACATATTTTCAAAACAGGGTGTTCCAAAATGTTTGTCAACATTTCTTTTCGAAACTTAATCTTTTCGAAATTTTATCTTTTCGAAACTTAAACTTTCGTTTTTCGAAACTTTATCCTTCGAAATTTTGTCTTTCGAGACTATGTTACTATTTCAACAAAGTCACAAGAAAAATATAAATCTCACAGATAAGATCGAAAGTATTAGGAATGAAAACGATGAGCATAGACTACGATTTGTTTTGTGCTGACTGTTGCATTTTTTATATCGCTCGTCTTTTTTTTATCGCCTTCTTCACCGACTGTTTGACAGTTGGGGTTCGTGTTCCTTTTTTTTAAACGTTTAATTTTTGTTTGTCGGTCACCGGTCGTGTTTTCATTATTATTATTTAAAAAGAAGTAATTTATTTTGTTCGCGAGTAAAATTTGCATCAACAGCCTTATTGTGAGCTTCACGTGAACAACATTTAACCCGGAAAAATTGACATTTCATTTTTCGCCTATTGTGAGTTTCACCCGAAAAATTTAAATTCCCCGTTTTTTTTTTTGAGTACCTACTCCTTTCGGGCGAAATGTATCACGATTAAATTGTCACTTATTTTTTGAAGGTACACGAAAGAAAAAAAGGGTACTGGTGCCTTTTGGGCAAGTTTTTTGTTTATTTTAGGCCAAGAGAAGTTCGGGCGAAAAAAAAATCCAGGGGAACACAAATTTTTCCGGGTGAAATATTTTCCGTATGAAACTCATAATATAGCTGACAGTGAATTACAAATCAGAAAAACAGGTTTACCTATAATTGAAAAATCAAAACTAAGCTCATTTCTGCTAGGTTCTTGTTAGCATCAAGGTAAAACTTTCTTGGACCTCGTTAAGAAGTAGATTGTTTTTCCAGGTGGGAAGCCATAGGAAAATTGTACAGGATTTAAAAGCTTCTGATCCGCAATGGTTTTAAATTTCTTCATATCTGAGAGAGAAAAGTTAAATCGGGTAAAGCATTCCAAAATCTATACAAAATAGTCTAGTGGTGGGCTTGTGATACGCAATTTTTGTCAAGTTCAGTTCATCGTACGTTTGTTCACAAAAATGGGAACTATATAAAAAAAAAGATAACCAAGACTTTGCCTAGATCAGCTTAAACAACAAAAAACACTACCCACCTGGAATTGAATTGAGTTGAATTGAATGGAATTGAATTGAATTGAATTGAATTGAATTGAATTGAATTGAATTGAATTGAATTGAATTGAATTGAATTGAATTGAATTGAATTGAATTGAATTGAATTGAATTGAATTTAATTGATATGAATTGAATTATTAAAAAAAGGTCATGGAAAGTTTTCCGGAGGGGAATTCTAGTCTATGCCAAGTTTACTCAAGGCTCTTGAAAGTTTTCCGTAGGGAAAATTGATTCGAGGACTCGTTTGGCCCTTGCTAGTAAAAATTTGTTTAGTAAAAACTTGTTTAGTAAAAACAACAGAAACCTTACGTCCAACAAATATTAAAGTATGAAGTTATTCATTTTCAACATTGCACAACTGTGTTGTGAATTAGCACGAGGAAAAGGTAACATTACTGACTAGGCCCTAAATAATTTCAATAATTACCCTTGCTATTCCCTTGTTAGTAGCAAAACTTTCTAGGGCCTTGTTTAAAACTTGATTGTTTTTCTAGGTGAGTATATGTTTTTATGTTCTTGAATAAATGAGCTCAGAAATTAACATAGCACAAGGTTTTTAGATATCAACAAATGAGAAAGTGAACTTTTTCTGGGAGCAAGAAACAGACCATCACTATTTTACGATGCATCCATTTAGAGAAAAATAAGTGTGAGATTGAATCAATTTCTTCGCCATTCTTTTACGTTAGATTGAATTTGAAAGCTTATTTATAAAAAAAAAATCGAAGACTTGTTGAGAACAAAAGGAAAAAAAGGTTGGTAGATAGTGGAAGCACCATAATTATTTTTTCGATTCCCCGATTCAGATTCTGTGATAACATTTTTTTTTCTAAATTCGTTTGGGGATTTGTAACGATGCGATGGATTGTGATAGAGCTTCTGAATAGGTTACCTTAACCCCTGAAATTCAATACTGATAAGGAAATCTTAAAAAAAAAACAAATATAGTTTAATAAGCATCAACCTGGCCTGATACTACACTGTAATATTCCAATTTCTTTCTGTAGGAATAAAAAGAAAGAAACACATCCTAAATACCACACAAGAGCAAAGGCTTTAATCGGAGGCAAACATCCGTGTGTCATTTCTATATACCTAACCAATATGGACCTCGCAGAGCATCCGGTGTTTTTTTTATCTTATACCATCCTTTACAAAACAAAAACGAACGCAACTAAAAGTGACTCCAATGAATGTTTCTTATTCTGTTTTCTGTGATTTTATTCTGGGTCAGAAAAATGTTCTCGAATATGAAACCAATATGGCAAAGGAGTAAGGGGGGGCAGGGAGGAATATATCATATAGCACGAACAGATATTGATTCTGGTATTGCTTTTGATGTGTTCACGTGGAGAAACAGAAATAGTCGTTTTTTTTTTTTGTGATTATTTGAAAATAAGGTAAAAAAAAGGTTTTTTGATTATTATTTTTATATATTTTGCGGAGTGTGACAAAAGATTCAAGGATCCACTTAGGGGAAAAAAATTTATTATAGGTATAGGTACAAACTATGTATGTATGCATATGGGCAATGGGAAATGGATTTGTATGTTTCTAGGAAATCTTCAAATAACATATTCTATAACAATGTATACATACTTCAGTCTGTGTATATTTTTTTTAACATATCAAAAATGAGGCTTCGTAGAAAAAATAAACTTAATTTTACGAATAAGAATTGTGCAATATTAGCTTTAAGCCACGTAACGATTTTTCCACAAAAATCAAATAAAATAAAAATAAGAGGTTCAAATTAACTTCAAGGTCTTTGACACAGGAACACAACGTAATGTGGGATTCGATATTTTATAATCAATGGACACAGAAATTTGTTTTTAATAAAAGTCATTGCATAACATTAAACAGGCTTGAGATTTAACCAGTTCTTATGACCCTTCAATTCCTGACATTATCGAACGAACAAGGAAATGATTGAGAATTGTGCAGCACTAGACCCTGGTTTTGCATGAGGTGTCACGCCATCAAATTTATTAATCTGTCTATCTCAGTCGGCCAGTGGGTCAGTCTCGGTCCGATGTCAGTCCGGTGTCAATCCGGTGTCAGTCCGGTGTCAGTCTGGTGTCAGTCCGGTGTCAGTCCGGTTTCAATCCTGTGTTATTCCGGTATTACTTATCGTATGCATGTGAATACATTTTTTTTTTAATTCGTTCACTCGATAATAAGCCTTGAGTCTGAGTTTAATAAAGGGTGTTTTTTTTTAGACGTGTGGTTTTCAATCTGGCAATACTTCTTTCGGAGTTGGTCTTTTTGACAGCTGTCACTTGATTTATGCTCAGTTTGGTTTGCCATTTCATAATGAATAGACTTACTCCTGAACAACGTTCGCAAATCGTGCAAATTTATTGCCAAAATAATGGTCTGGTTCGCGCGCTGCGATGAAAAATGAAGCCGGCCATAATGTTACAGTCAATGGGAAACGAATATTATGAAGAAGAAAAACACAAACAATAAGAAATTATTGTTTTTTTTTTTTTTTTTTATGTGGACGTTTTTTGAAATTAATTCAGTCAGTTGGGCTCATCAGTTAGATGCTGTCGTTACCCTTCTAACACGCAATATTTTTGTCGATGATTTTCAAACCAGGGTCTAGTGCTGCTCTAAAAGGGTAACGACAGCATCTAACTGATGAGCCCAACTGTCTTGCCTGGGCGAAACGCATATTTGGACTAAAGGTCATACAAATCGTCAATGGGAAACGCTATAGAGCCATGATTAATGAATTTTTCATGCCTGAATTGGAGGATGTTCATGTGTACGACCTTTGGTTGCAACAAGAAGGCGCTACATGCCATACAGCCAGCGAAACAATCAACAACACGTTATTACTGACATACTGTCCCTAATTGCTGCAAAAAGTGGTCGAAAACTGGGCCTCTCGGCCGGAATTTATTCGAGCCGGTCGCGGCGGCCACTTGCCCGAAATCATTTTTAAAACATAATGGCAAACCCTTATCTTTATAAAAAAGTTTCATTCTTGGACATAACATTAAATTATATGCGTTTTTTTCTTCTTGAAAACCACACGTCTAAAAAAAACACCCTTTACAAACAGGAGTTAGGGCACAAAATAACCAGTGCTTTCAGAGCCCAGTGCAAATTTTACTGATTATAATATTAGTGTGGTTTTCAGCTGAAAGCGATTTATTCATTATAATACCAAGACTGGTTACACTGTCGACAACGTCAAGCTGAGATTGGAGTACAAAAATTGGGGGCAGAAGTGACATATCATTTTGGATATCGCGATGAGTTGGGACTTTGTTGGATTAAGCGTAGGACCATTTTTGAGTGACCAATTGAATATTGGCGTGAAATCCTCATTTAATCTTCATACCAAATCTTCGTGCAAGCCAAGTGGACGGGACAATACATTTGTACATCACCTGCGTATAGATGTAGCAGTAGATTTATGTAAATGCATAATAATACTGGTCCTAAAAGAGAACCTTGCAGTACACCCATTTGCAAGTTCAAAGACTTGTGTTACACAAAGTAGTGCTTCGGTTTTTTGCACAGTATATCCTGGTTTACTCTGTGAAGAGCCTTTGAGAAATCTAGGAAACAGAGAATTGTTAAATTGTCTCGGTCATATGGAATCCTAATATCATCAAGAACCTTAATCATCATAGCAGTTTGACAGCTATGATTTGCACGGAATCCAGACTGGAATGGTGATAGCAAATTTAATCTATTTAGGTGATTGAGGTGAGACTAGAATTTTATGACAGACATGAAAGAATACTTATGGGACGAAAGTCGAAGCAAGAGCTAGCATTCGCCAAAGGAATGACCTTAGCTTTGTTCCAACTTTCACGAAAAGATGAAGAGGTTACGCAAAAATTAATTAAGTGTGTTAAAGTAATGGAAAAATGTGGCAAAATCATTTTCAAAAAGCAAATTGGCACACCATTCTCACCAATAGCATCTGATTTGATGGAACGAATGCTTTCAAAGACATCGTATTCTGATATAACTTCAAACTCGAATACCGTTGATGGTTTACTTGGGATTTCTCTGTTGGGAACAAAATTGAGTTGTGGAACGTCTTTCAAAACAAAGATCTCGTTATAGTCCAGTCAACGAAGGAAAAATAAATGCAATAAATCATGCTCTCTGGGTTATAATTTAATGTGGTAGGGGTGACCCTCAGGTATAACATATTAAAAGTCCCCGGCCCAGGGCCGCGAGCTATAGCCAGGAGGGGGGGTTAAAGGTCCCCTTTTGTAATTTTTCGGGAATACTAAGCGTTTGAGTGGAAAAGTGTACACTACAAAATGAAAGAATAATAAATTTCCTACAAAAAAGGTCTTATTCATATTTTGGGTAGGAGCAAGGTTAAGAAAGATACGGGGGGTAGAAAATTAAAAAAAAAATTGAAAAACAATGTAATTGTCTTACACCATCAATGGTTTTTGACCAATTTTCTCATAAACTAGAATCCCTACAACCATCTGGTTTTCAGCATTCAACTCAAGGTTAACAGCAAGATTGAATGATAAAAGACAATTTACTACTTTATAGTGTAAAATAAAAAATGAAAAATTATTTACAATTTTTTTTTACTAATTTTGAGTTTTCAAACGAATTTTCAAAAATTGTTGACTTGGTTTGACTATATAATAAAAGAATCTGTTTTAAGCTTTTAAAAAAGATATAGCACAATATTGTAAGTATTTCCCTTGTTTTTAAATGGCTGTTTTTCTATTTTCAGTCAATGTTTAGGGAATTTGTCCCCCCTTATAGAAAAGAGGGGGAAATTTCTTAGGATATGTCCAAAAATGCTTTCATAAAGTATTGGCCTGTAACTTGGAAATATTCTGTGTACTTCATACATTTGAAGAAACAGTGTTTCTCTTATAAAAATAAACACTATATCAAAAAAAATAAATAAGGACATATTAACACAACCAGCTTCTGTACACTTCAACTTGCTCTCATGACGTCACTGAAATAACCATGAATCAATATATATGTACGTACTTTTCCGGTTATTTCTGGGTTAATTGGTCAAAAACCATTGATGGTGTTAGACAATTACATTGTTTTTCAATTTTTTTAATTTTCTACCCCCCGCATCTTTCCTTAACCTTGCTCCTACCCAAAATATGAATAAGACCTTTTTTGTAGGAAATTTATTATTCTTTCATTTTGTAGTGTACACTTTTCCACTCAAACGCATAGTTTTCAAAATATTCCCGAAAAATTACAAAAGGGGACCTTTAACCCCCCTCCTGGCTATAACTCGCGGTCCTGGGCTGGGGACTTTTAATATGTTATACCTGAGGGTCACCCCTACCACATTAAATTATAACCCAGAGAGCATGATTTATTGCATTTATTTTATAATTTTGAGTCTTCGTTGACTGGACTATTAAGTTAATTGGGATTAGGAAAATTTTGAAGTCTTCTTTTAACCAATTACAATCGAGCGTAGATTACCCAAAGCTGCTTTCAAGACGACTGGTTAATATCCAATTTGGACATAAAAACTTTTTGGAGGCTATGCGAGTTATAAGAGTTGCATAGTTTCGAGAATGGCAAAAAAAAAGTTCCTAATATGCAGTCGAGGTGCTTAACTTCCACTTTGAGTAAAATTTTCTCCGATTCTTGATAGACCTGGTCCCAGATCACGTAACACGATTCGATTGAACGATCATCGTTTCGACTATTACTCTCTCTATTTTTCCCTGTAGATGTGAATAGAGACAGCTACAGCCAAAACGACGATCGTTCAATCGAATCGTCTTACGCGATCTGGGCCCTGTGGACATCAGAGTTAAACCAAGGACAATTTTTCTTCTATCTTGCTGAGACTGTTTTGAGTAGAACATGTTTTTCATATAATTCAAGAGCTAATGATTGTGAATAATTAACATTGTTATTTGAATTTGAGAATTGATAACAGAGATACCAGGGAGAATTTTTGGCATCTGCCTGTAGTGCAGGGTTACTAATAAATTTAAGGGCTCTGAGCTGAAAAGACAAAGGTGTACAGACACGTGAAAAACCAATGTTGTATGTACAGAAAACCAGATTTTGGTCAGATATACCATCAAGAGATAATTGATCCTGTAAAATAATATTCGAGATGTCAGAAACGGTTATGAGTTCAAGAAGGCTCGGGAGTAGAGTTAAGAGCAAAACGGGTGGCATAAGAGTTCGAACCAGAAAGTGCGTGTGTTGCGATTTCATCTCAAAGTAGTTTGGCCCTACTATCCAATAACAAAATACCTGCATTGAAATCATCACAGACAATTTTATGCTCATAAGAGGCAGAGAACTATTGAAGAGCAGAAAAAAATGGTTCGGGGGAAAAACTTCTGTTGGGATTGTAAACAACACTCAAAATAGTCTTTATATTACCATTTGTTATCGTTAAGATAAGAAGCTCAACTCGACCACTCTCAGACTAATTCAGGCCACCTGTGCTATTTGTCAAGAGACAGATATCGTCGGCATAGTGTATATAGCTGAGCTTGTCAGACGACCTCCATTGTATATCATGCCTTTCGTTTGAGCCCACTGTGGGTGTCATCACATCGGCAATTACCAGTAAAAATATGATAGGCGAAAAGACATTTCCTTGCTTTACTTCCAGGTGCTCCTGGAAAGGGTTGAAAAGCTGTACATTATGCAGCACGAAACATCTGCCTTATTGTATGATTCTATGACATTAACTATCTTCGTAGGGATACCTCTCCGCAATCAGAGATACATTCCCGATTAACCCAGCCGAAAGCTTTTCGAAGTCAACAAACATAAGGTAGAGCTGTGATTGAAACTCTGACGATTACTCAAGTATAATTGGCAAGGTGTTAATGTGATCGACGACGCAAGATCAACCACTGCGAAAGTCCACTTGGTGCTTCATGAGCGTAGACTCGATCCTGAACTTAATCCTTTCAAGAACAATAAATAAAAAATTGTGCGGAACAGCTCGTGGAGAACCAGCGCCTAGTGTCTTACAACTCTCAGCCATTCCTGAGTGCGTGTTGTTGGCAGGAATGGAGGGGACCTACAATTTTTTGCTGAGTCCGATGAGAAGCACTTATTCATGACAAGTATACTCTTGGAGAATTTGTCAGTGCCTCGGAAAAAAACATTACTGCTTTAAGGTGGCATTTGCTGGGAATCGAACCCAGACCTTCGGCATGACAGTCCGACGCACTAACCATTATGCCACGAGGTACTGTTTCAAGAACAATAGTTGCCATTAACTTCGGGAATTCGGACAAAATGATAATTTTTAAAGTTCTTGAGATCACTTTCTTAGGTAACTTCACAATGGCACTATCCTTCCAGTCACTGGGATGGGTTTCATTTTCACTAGTGGTTGCAAAATACATGAACTTGCTTCAAGATATGCATTCAGGAACTCTGTGGGTATGTCGTCAAGCCCAGCGGAATCGCGGATTTTATAGCTGCACTTGGACTTGGACTGGTGCCAATCCCCTGGAAAGCCTGCGTGCGTTTGTAAGTTGAGGATCCACATTTGCATCCTGGACACTGTCAAGCAGTGTACAAAATTTAAATAGTTCCAAGAAAAACAAAAAATAAATGGGGGAAGGACCAAAAACTCTATGTAGCAAATTGGAAGAAAATAGATTTAGCCAGAGAGACAAAATTGGGGAACGGACTTTTTTCGTCTTCCCTAAAAAACAAACAAATAAAAACAAAAAGAAACGAAAAGTTCAGAATCTTCCAAATTCCACGGACCCTCAAGGAATAATTAAAATTAAAACTGGCAAAATAGTTCCCTTGTTACCATTAATACGAAACTTTCAAGGGTCTCCTCATAAACTATGTCATTTTCCAGGTGATTTGTTTCTATACGCCGATAACGATTACACTTTCTACTGTTTTTAAAATCCTTAACTTTAAAGATCCGATTGGTAGAAATAGAAATCAAGTTATCAGCAAGGAACTTTTAGTTACACCTGAATCAATATGATCATTGATTTTACTCAAACTTGCCCGTGCACTTCGTTCAAAAATAATTGTTTAAATCTACACTGGGCTCAAGTAAGAATTTATTACTTTGTATTATCAATCCCCCGCGTTTGAACAACTTTTCAATTCAACACTTCCCACACGCACATACAACACCTTATCATTACAATTGAGACAGAAAAAAAATAAAAACAAAAAAGTCTCAAATTGAAAACAACCACAACACAAGGAACCCTAATTTTGAAAGACTTCAATTTGGCAGCTCGGAGGTAGGTAGTTGATAGGGAAAAAAATTCTATGAAATAAAAATCCAGGGAATAGCAAACAAATGTGTCAAATGATAAAAAGGACACATCTAGATACAGAAGGTAGACAAGACACCCAAAAAAGTCATGCGTTGCGTTTAAGGCTCATGGTGTGATTCACTTGGAAAATGTATAGCTACAACAAAAGAAACCGAGTCCTACTAAAAGTGTTACTAGAAGAAAATTCATCATTTTTAAGGTATGGTTGTTTCCAGGACAAACATTATTTAAATACGAATCACTAATGTTTTTACCATTTCCTGTGTGAGGGCAATATCCTCGACATTCCTTGTAGATGAAAATATAAATTCCTGAAGGAGTTTCATCATGCGGTATAGGAACACACTCGATTTTGCAAATATAATACTCTTTCTTTTTTTTTATTTAATTTTGTTAAACACTTAAAACATTTTCACTTGACAACTTGAAAGACTCGCAAACTAAAAAAAAAAAAAAAAAAGTCGTTCCTTAGTTGCCCTTCAACAGATCACTGAGCACAGCTGATTAATGACGAAGGACGAATGACAGATTGCAGCAAAAAAAAAAAAAACTTGTTAGCAAAACAGCTGATTGAGGTCGGGTTGGGTTGAATTGGGTTTTATTGTAGGTCGCGTATGTACAGCTGTTTTTTTTTTTTTTATTTTATTTTTTTCTCTTCGATAATTACAATGTGGAAGCAGCACTATAAATTGATATAGAAACCACAAAAAGGACACAACTTGGCAATTGAATTTTATTTGAGTTGACAACACAATCCGCTTACACCAAAGCCGACGACACTATTTCACTCTATTGCTATTGACTTAAAAGAACACAGCACAGGACTGAGTGTAGTGTAGTGAGTGAGTACAAACTAAGCACATGCAACCAAGCAAGAGAGACAGACACACACTGGGAAACCGGTCGATTAAAGAGGTGAGCTTCCATACCAGCCACCACAGTCTACAGAGCTACAACTGTCACGATTGAACTGCAACAAAAATGATACAAAACAAAAAAGGAAATTAATACAAAACAAACGAAAAAGAACAAAAAAAAAAAACAGCGATGATACAAGAAAAAGTTTAGATAATATGGTTTTGTAGTAGAAGATAGATAAATGAAGGAATACCATGGTAGTAAAATAAGTAATGGCTGTGATGATGAAATAACGATACACCGACGGACGATCGACGACGACACGAGACGATGTGTAGGTATAGTTAGATTAAAACAAAGTATTAAAATACTAGCGTAGTTGTAAGGGAGGCTACCGTGAGATTAAATACCAGGCTCATCGCTGCTTTTGAGAAAGTGGATACTGTCACTAATCGATAGCTTTAATCCAAATATTTACAAAACCACTGGTTGGACAGGTTGTTTCCGGTTGATTTCGTCAGAAAATGGCCTCTTCCGTCCGCATTTGAACTGAATATCCTAGCCCTTCTTTTAAAACCTGCCTCGAAAAGAGACCATTTTTTAAGCGGCAAACACCCAAAAACCAAACAGTCCCTGATCTTATCTAAAATTAAGATATGTAATATATAAATAAATGGAATTTTTAGAGAGCTATATCTTTGTATGTATTTAATTAAATCTTCCCTTTTTTGTTGCGGGACTCCTGCAAATTTAGTTTAATTTTCAAAAGTTTGTGGAAATAAATTTCTGTGCAGCTGACAGTTCGTGAAAGGTGAAAAATGAATGCATTCAGGGAGCTTGCCAATTTGTTTGTAATAGATGTATTGCTATTGTAGCAGATCTCTCAAGTGCCTTTGATATAAGCTGTGAAATGCGAAATGCGAATGGTCGTGAGTTTTGACATTCATTTCACATGAGTGGTCGCCGACAGACGCCAATTGTCACCCATTAAAATGGGTGCTAAAAAAAATTTTATCGCAATTCGCAGCTCATGTGAAAGGCACTTAAGTGATTACTAAGGGACTGTTGTGTTTCTACAAACGGTGGTACGGATTGGGACGTTAAAAGTAGAGCCTTCGGTTAGGTTAGGTTAGGTTGAAGTGGCTGCCAGTCGTGAAGACTGACACACTTAGACCATGAGTTGGTCCATTGTGACACCACATGAATCTAGGAAACCCTTTTCCTCACTCGGTGAACCAATTGGAGCTTCTTATGAAGCGTAAAAGACTACCTATGTCTTAATCTGATAGATCACTAGCATCATTGAAGTAAAAATCACCAAGGTGCAATCTTCGTCTATGAGATAGAGCTTTCCTATAAGACAGTGTCCGGTTATAACACCAATCATGGAGCTAATGTGCAATCTACTTAGAGATATCAAACACTTAGATCGCTTTAAATCCATTACTGGCCAGATTTGTTTTGTTGCCAAACAAGTGGTGATATCGTTCCACCTAAGGTTTGTTCTCTCTAATGCATCTTGCCTCAGCAAAAGTTTACAAGTAGCGATGGGTATACCTATATCTGCCTTGGTAGGTAGAAGAGGTACAGCTGTTCCACTTTTAGCGAGTTCATCGGCCTTACAATTACCTGGGATGTCCCTATGCCCCGGAACCCAACACAGGTGAATGTTAAACTGCTGCGCCATCTCCAGCAGAGATGAACGGCAATTAAGGGCTGTTATAGAGTTAGTGAGACCGATTCCAGGGATTTGATAGCTGGGATTTGATAGCTGGGATTTGATAGCTGCCTTCGGTACTCTGTCCCCAACTTGGAAATCCAGTCAAATCTCCTTACGCACTAAGTTGAGATTCTTCGAATCCAATGTCAAATCCGTGCTGTTATATGCTTGTGAAACATGGAAAGTCACGTCTACCATTTCGAAGAAATTGCAGGCTTTTGTGAATCGCTGTCTTCGCCACATCCTAAAGATTCGCTGGCCACAAATAATATCAAGTGAGGAATTGTGGCACAGGACAAGTCCAGAGCAGCTGGACGTCGACATAAGAAAGCGTAAATGGCGCTGGATTGGTCACACACTGAGGAAACCAAACGATGAAATTGCAAGGCAGTCCTTTGAATGGAATCCTCAGGGTGCACGGCGCGCTGGAAGACCAAGAACAACATGGAAATCAGCTGTCTTAGCGGAAGCAGAATCCCAGAGAAAGACGTGGCCACAGTTAAAGTACATTGCAGCAGACCGTGAAGGATGGAGAAGTTTTGTTGACGCCCTATGCCCCAGCCGGAGTTACAGGACACGATGATGATGAAGGGACTGTATGCACTATCAAAACCTCTGTAGGTTAGGTTAGGTTAGGTTAGGTTAGGTTAGGTTAGGTGAGATTAGGTTAGGTTAGGTAAGGTTAGGTTAGATAAGGTTAGGTAAGGTTAGGTAAGGTTAGGTTAGGTAAGGTTAAGTTAGGTAAGGTTAGGTTAGGTTAGGTTAGGTTAGGTTAGGTTAGGTTAGATTAGGTCAGGTTAGGTCACGTTAGGTTAGGTTAGGTTAGGTTAGGTCAGGTTAGGGTTGGGTTAAGTTAGGCTAGGTTAGGTAAGGTTAGGTTAGGTTAGGTTAGGTAAGATTAGGTCAGGTTAGGTCAGGTTAGGTCAGGTTAGGTTAGGATAGGTTAGGTTAGGTTAGGTCAGGTTAGGGTTAGGTTAAGTTAGGCTAGGTTAGGTTATGTTAGGTATGGTTGGGTTACGTTAAGTAAAGTTAAAATTGGTTACTATACGAGAAGAATCATCACCTCACTCGAATATTAATGGATTTATTTGGCTCTCCAGGATGAATACAAGGTAGGTCTAGGTAAGATTAGGTAGAAGGGCTGACAGTTGATCTTGTTACCGTCACACTTAGATCTATGTAGATCCGTTGTGATACCCTAGGAAATTGTATTCCACTTAATGTAAAAACTTATGTGTTCTGTTAGCAGTCAAGCCATTTAGAGGCGTTGATGAAATTCAGAAGGCTATTAGCCGAAGTTTCAGAAAGTTCCTCTAGGTCATCATAGAAATAATTTCCCAGGTGTTTCTTTCTTAAATGACAGAGTGCTGGGCAGTGGCAAAGGAAGTGTAAGGTATCCTCATGTGCTTCTTCGTCACTGCATCCTCTGCAAAGGTCATCAGTACTGAGCCTCATTTTCTTTTTATGGTATCTCAGTAGGTTGTGTCCGGTGATTATGCTGACAAGGGAACGGAGATGTTTCTTGTCCATTTGCATAATTTTGTCTGTTCTCTGCTTATTGAAATTTGGCCATAACTTTCTAGTTGTGGCGCATGTTTCAAGCAGATTCCATCTTTCATTGGTTTTTTCTAATATTTTGTTACCAATATCCTGTTTGATGCTACAGGTTGGTACTTTGATGTGTTGTTCGGCTTGACTTGAATCAAGCGACGAACCCGTTCTCGCCAGCTCATCAGCTCTCTCGTTTCCCTGTACATCAGTGTGACCGGGAACCCAGCAAAGTCTAATGTTATGCTGCATGCCAAGAACCCTAAGCTCTTCGCGACAGCAAGTCACAAGCTTCGAATGTATCTCGGTGGCAGAAATTGCTTTTATTGCTGCTTGGCTATTAATAAAGAGGGTGATATCAGCTCGTGGTATCGCCATCATTGATATTTGCGTAGCTGCTTTTGTCACTGTCAAGACCTCGGCTTGGAAGACACTGCAAAAGTCCGGAAGTCTGAAGGAGCTAGCTAGTCCCAGAGTTTCCGAGAAAATTCCTGCACCAACTCCAGTGTCTAAGGAAAGCAGATAAGGGAATGGTATGTCTTTCGAGTTTTGTATAGCAACATTTTGAATGCACACGTGCTTAAAAAAAATAAGGGAAAAAAAGGCAGTAAAAGACATACCTAGATGCATTTTCTTATTTAAAAAACAAAAACCCGCGACAAGCTACTGACAGGACTGGGCCCGAGAAATACAGGACAGATAGTCACCTTACCTACCGGCATGGAAAAATAATCTAGTTTTGGATGGGACACTACGGAGTAAATTGCAAAAAGACTATGTCCAATTTCTTCAATTTCAGTTTAGTAATAAAAATTAAAAATATGAAAAGCTTTGTTTACTTGTTTGCTTTGATTAAATGCAATCATAATATTAATTTCATACAAAATATTTGCGCATGTGTTTAACACTGCACTTATGAACCTTTTTTTTTATTTGCATCATCTGACTGCCAAGCAATATCATCGATTAAACCATGATAGCCGTCCCTTTCTTTAAAAAAAAAAACAATTCAGAATGCATGTGAGTTTTGATATTTGCATATTTGCGTTTTGCTTTTATGACACTTATTATTTGCTATTATGAAACTTATGCGCAAAACAGATGAAACCAGCCCCAGCACCGTCAACTCAACAGAAAACAGTACGCTGGCCAGCAAATATTTTTGACACATAACCGTCATTTCAGCTGCTTGACATTTCACATAGAAAAGAAAGTAAAAAACAAAAACAACAAGTTCCATGTCAAGGAATTTAAGTTTTTGCAGTGTGATGCCCCTGAATATTGTTGCGGGAAAGTTGTCAGCAATGCACCAGCAACAGCAAATTTAGGATTTTGGTCTAACGACAATGTTGCTAGTGCTGGTATAATCTGTGCTGAACGATTGAAAGACATTGATTTTAAAACAATGGCCGCTGCTTTTGCTGGTGCTGGGTCAATCTGTTTCATGCTTCAGGTATAGTCAGCTGCAGGTATAGTCAAGTCAACAATTCTTTTAAAATTTCCCATCGGATAGTTTTGGCATACCAAACATTTTAGGATAGCTTCAGATTTATTTTTAACATCAGCTGTTCATCAGCTGTATTTCCCTATGGGACTACAACAACACAAACAGTACGAAGATCAATTTTTTCTTATGAAGTAGAAGTGAGACAGAAAGTTTCATATTTGTCAAAAGAAGCAAACAAAATTTCAAAGAATTCAAAGTTCAGCGGGCAGCGAGCTGGCTGCAAATTTTTGGTTTGAACGCATAACCAAAAAATGAGTATGAGAAGAACAGACGTCTGGCAAGAGGCGAGGGTTTGAAAATAGCCGTTTTCAGGCTTTTGTGTTTATTAAAAGTGGGAAATGATGCTTTGTCATTTTCTTTAAGTTGGAAAGATGTTGCTAACCAGACACTTCCACACTACAACAAGTGTTTCTGCACGGGATTTAACATTATGTGGCTAAAGTTTAATGTCTGTAAGCAAGTCATTCTTTATTGTTTCGTTTATCGAAGCCCCAACTTAGACAGTACGTCAACTTTAAAGCAGTTTGATGAGCTGTCGGACTGCATTCAAGCAGTAGTGTCCCATAATCTTCACGCTGAGATCGTCTTAACAGGCGATTTTAATGTGCATGGATTGGCTTCGCCATTCAAGTCAAACAACAGGGGAAGGAAAGTATGCTGAGATCTTTTTAGAATTAAACTATCTGACTCTGCTGGTGGACGAGCCCACTAGAATACCGGATGTTACAGGTCAAACCCCTAACACCCTCGACTTGTTCCTCGCATCTCACCCCGAAAAATATAGTTTGGGTGTGTTTAGCTCCCCTCGGCACTTCTGACCATTGCTTAGTATCGGCTTCTTTTCCATGTTCAAACCCCACAGTTAAAGAAAAAATACCGAAAAGAACAGTTTGGCAATACGAAAAAGCCAACTGGGAAGGTATCAACAACTTTTTTCGTGATCGGTCTGTTTTTACATGGAGACGTTGATGCTTGTGCAGACATAATGATTATGGTTTGAAATTTCATGACAGAACAAAAAGCATCAACTCTAAGGATATCTCTTGGTTTGACTCCAGTTGCAAGGAAGCTTTCGAAGTGAGAGAATCGTTTTGTAGGTTATAAAAAACCATTTCTTCTGAGGAAAACCGAGCAAAACTTAAAGAAACCAGAAATTTCGACAACGCCATGATTCAAAGAACTTAATTAATACATGAGCAAACACTAAGGCTAAAAATTCTGCAGTAAAATGTGTTGGTCATTCGTTAAGAATATTAATAATTCAACATCTTCAACTGTTCCCTCACTTATCTTCAATGATAATCCTGTCGTAAGTTCTAAAGACAAGGCCAATGATATTGTAGAACGATTCGCCACAAAATCTGCTCTGCCATATAGCGACAGGGTCTCACCTGTACTCGAAACTATCGTAATGTGATTGTCAACTATCACCAATCACCTTAGCCGATTCTATGCCTGAGTAATTCAAATCTATTCACTATGAATGGGTACCTACCTAAAAAGGTTTTTAATTTTTGATGTCTTAAATAACAGCGCAGGGACATAAATAAGGCCCAAGGACAACTTTTATGTCTGGGACTTATGTCCCACTTGAGTGGGTCATAAAGCCGAAAGCAACCCCCCTGCTTGGGCACACTATAGGATTTGGGTGGGTGCGAGGTTGGGTGTATACAAAGTTTCTTTTAAATTTTAAGAATCTGAATTTAAAGAAACTTTGAAACTATCCTATATACCTATCCATTTTATTGAATGGGTCTTCTTTCCCATTTGGTGCTTCTTATTTAGTGGGACATTACCCTCCACATTTTTATTTTGGGCTTGAGTTTCACTTGGGTGGGACTTAAGTCCCAAATTCAATTTCGGCTTTATGCTCCACTCAAGTGGGACTTAAGCCCAAAAATTGGGTGTTATGTCCCTGCACCTTAAATAACTAGGTAGCAATAGAATTAAAGCAGGAGCTATCATTTTTAAATACAGAAAAAAAACTCAGGATCTAAAGTAGTTAATGCAAGCCCCCGCACGTGTTGAAAATCATATCTGAATTAAATACAGACAAATATGATACCCCATCCGACTATGTTCACCTTCTCTAATAGTGATGTCACATTCACATTTTGAACAATTTGTGCAAATTAAAGAACCAAACTCTAACCATTGCCGTCTTTCTGGCCATCTACCTATAGGTGCTGTATAGCGTCATACCCCACATCAAATACAAATGGTATATTTTTGTAGATGTATGTATTTTAACTATAAACAAAATTAATATAACAACAAAAAAAATAGCTACGAAGAATCACATAATGAAAAAAAAAACAGAAAAGAACAGAGAAAAAAACAAACGAAAAATTAAAAAAAAAAAAAAAATATATAAATATAAAAAATCTAAAGACTAATCGTATTCGTAATCATAATCAGAATCACACACTCATCCAAGAAAATAGCCGGCTTTTTACGTCTGTTTTTGTTATGATTCTCTCTGTCTCTGCGTTCTCTTCTCGTTTTTGTTGTCGTTTGATACTGCTATTGCTACTGCACTACTAGCACCAGCACCACCACTGTCACTATATTGTGATGGTGAATCTAATTTCTGTGTTTGTTGTTGTTGGTTTGATGGTATTTTGTGATGGTATTTATGTAGGTACATACCCATATTATATGGAATTTGCTATAAAAAAAAAGTTATGCTTTATTGCTTGTGCGAAGTTTTCTTTATTGTTTGGTTTCGGAAGCCTTTTTTGTTTGCTTTTTTTTTGTTGTTGTAGGTATGTGAAAAATTTTATATAAAAACGAAGACATTGAAAGAAAGTAAAACAAAAAATAAATAGATATAAACAAAAACAAGTTGATATTGATCTAATCACACAATTAAACAAACAAATAACATAGGTAAGAGTAGGTACCTACCTAACAAGAAACATGTTAACGGCGGCGTTCAACGAAGTTTGTTAATTAATTTGTTTTACAAATAACCTAAATAAAATGAACACGTGCTTGCGTTTAATATTTTTTTTTTTAATAATTATTTGATTAATGTGAACGTTTTCGATAAGCTGAGTAAAACACTTGAAATTTAATCGATTGACTTCTGTCGTCAACGACAAGGCTTGTTTTTTTGATATGCAAAACAAGTTTTTTGCTTTATTCGCACACTTCTGGCAGTGGTGTTTCAAACTTTACCAGGCAGTAGCAGAAAGCTTCTTAAGGAGCATAGGTATCCCTCAAAGCCAATGGCTGATCCAAATAGTAAGTAGGTATGTAGGTATTTAGTTAAAATTTAGTTTAAATTATATAATTACATTAACAATAAATTATATTTTTTACATTAAAATAAATTCCACCACATAAAATGACCGAAAAGTCAACAATTAGCTTTGACAGCACCTTTCAAAATGGGAATGGTGCTAAATGTTTATTTCTTATTTAAGGCGTTTTTATATTTTAGCTCTGAGCAAAGCATTGTGCAGAGCATACGTAAAGTGAACCGAGCAAACTCTGAGCAGAGCTCTCCTATTCAATTATGAAACACACTTTAGCATCAGCACCGAATTGTCACATAATGAGATACTTTTTACTAATACAATAGGTTTTTTGCATTATTTTTCTGCACCAGCCATACTAGTCTTAAGGTCTACACAGTTTATGTATCTTTGCCGGATAAATTAAAATGGAAAGACTCAAAACGCCTTTTATACCAGCAAAACCTTACAAACGAAATCATCCGAGTACCTTCAGAAGTCATGACGACTGAAAGGTTTGCAAATATGTACATGTATTGCAGCTATTCAAGAGGCAGCAAAAACTTTCCAGGGTCGTAATTTGCATAGAAGCAGAGAAGCTTGGTTTGACCAAGAATGTGCTGTAGCAAGAAAAAAATCTTTTGGACTACTCAAACTGACCAGGAAGATGAACTCGGCCCTAACAAAAATAATGTATCAGGAAAGTAATAGAACACACAAGGAACTGTGCAAACATAAACGCCAATGTTTTTGCCAAAGAATAAAAAGTGAAAGTGCTTAAGCCAAGGATTCTAAGACATTATGGAAGTTAATTCGAGTGCTTAATGCTTCCAAGAATGTAATAGGTAAACAAATTGACACAAAAATTTTAGCAACACATTTTCAGGCCCTGTTGAATGCTAACGATTGTACAACAGCACACTGTTATACACTTCCATCACTGCTGGTAGATGAGCTAGATAGGGATATTTCTACGGAAGAAGTTCAACGTGCCATCGCCAAAGGAAAAAATAACAAAGCACCAGGAGAAGATAGAGTGAGCTTTGAGTTCTTCAAGAATAGTCTACGAGAGTTTATTGAGTTTCTGACAGAAGGCTTTAAAATCATTTTTTCCGAAGGCAAAGTACCGGAGAGATGAGAGTATTTAACTCCTGGGAAAAAATAAATTTCGAGGGAGAATATTCCCTATTTTCAAAAAGGGAGACCCCAATGATCCAAGAAACTACAGAGGAATTTCGTTCCTTAATACTCTCTTGAAGCTGCTCACAAGCATAATCCTTGATGGGCTAACTTCATGGGTCGACAAAAATGGACTTTTGAGTGAGTTTCAAGCCGGTTTTGGAACAAATTATTCCACGGTAGATAACATTTTTGTCCTCACAAATATTTGCAGAACTTATCTCGGCAGTGGGAAAAAACTGTATTCCTTTTTTGTGGATTTCCGTGCTGCTTTTGACATTGTAGATAGAAGAGCTCTCTTTCTAAAGCTAAGCAATATTAGCATATCTTAGAAAATGCTTCATATAATACAAGGTATGTACCTATAGTAATAACAAAACAGCAGTATGGGAGGGAACTTCAATGTCAGAATGGTTCAACACTTCATCTGGAGTCAAACAAGGGTGTCAGCTCAGTCCGCTTTTTTTTTAGCCTTTACCTCGATGACCTTTTTCAACACCTACCCGGAGAGATCTTATTCAAAAAAGTGGCTATTAAAGGATTGATGTTTGCCGATAACATTGTTCTGCTTGCCGAAACACCAAATATGCTGCAACTGATGATCAATAGACTCGGAGACTATTGCAACCACTGGAATCTGAAGATCAATCCAACAAAGTCTAAAATTATGGTATTTTACAATAATACAGATCGCTTCTGCAGGGATGAAAAATGGCACTTAGGTCGGATTCCTTAGAGGTAGTAAAAAACTATCCATATCTGGAATACGATAACACCTAGACTAACGTTTAATACACCTACAAGGAAAACTGAAAGAATCGAAAAAGCTTTGACTTGCGCATGGAAAAATGTGCTTTGTAGGAATGATATCTCGAGCAAGGCAAAATATAAACCCTTTGGAGCAACTGCCCAAGCAATAATGTGCTACGGATGTCAAGTTTGGGGATATGAAGAACATGATGAGGTGGAAAAACTTCAAAGGCATTTCATAAAGCAACTCTTCAGGCTTCCGAATCATACTCCCACCTTCATGATATATGTTGAAACAGGTCTGCCATTACTTCGGCTGTTTACATTGAGATTGCATTTCAAATACATCCTTCAAATAGTGGAACTTCCCGACCATCGTCTACCCAAAGTGGTGCTTCTGCATCTGCTTCAAAAGAATACAGGATTCTTCACGAAATGGCAAGAACTAAGTGAAGATCTAGGAGTGGAGTTATCTCTAAGATGGGAGGATAGGCCAACTTGGAGGACAGCTATAGATAGTATTCTACTCAAACTAGATGAAAAAATTCAAGCAGCATTTTTGGACAACGCAAGTAATTCATCTAGTCGCTTGATTTGCAAGGAACTCAATCACAGCCTGCTAGAACGCAACTATTTGAGAAAGAAGGAGGATATCTTCCATTTATGAGGTAGATGCCCAATTCTGCAGGAAACGAGAAGATACCACTGGAATTAATCCTTTTTATAAATGGATGAAGTGTTAGAGATATTAAACGGATCCAACTGGAAAGAGCTTTGTAACATCCTCGCAGATGTTCTTACCTGAAGAAGACTATATAGCGAAGATAAGTCCTTTAGTTTTATGTTGCAAATCATTAAAATTGCCAAACATCGCCAACGCCAATCAAGAACCAAATCGCCAACCTCGAATAAGAACCGAAATAACGTATCAGTTATCACAACGTCAAGATTCATGCCATCTTATTCCACTAACGTACAAAAAGTCAATGAAAATGGAGTTTTGATTCCTTATAGTTAAACAAAAAATAGAAGTACAATTATAATTTAGTTTAAGCAAACTTAAAATGAATATATGTATTTAATCATCCTAACTTTCAATCTGGCTGACGGCTTTTGCCAATGCTCAAATGAATTGTCAAACAAATTGTAAAAATCTAATGATGAAATAAAATTCACTTACTAATACTACCATATTTTAAACTTTGATCACATGAAAATTAACCTTAACTAATTATGACATTGCAGGTCTTGTTTTTGACATGTTAACAATAGTTAACAATGGCAACATAATATTTTATTCTAAACGCACAGAACACAGCTCAGGCTCTGCTCTGAACTAATACCGCATTTACACTACTGGAAAACTACCAGAAAATACCAGGTTGCCACTCGTGTAATTCAGAGACTACCTATCACATAAAGATGCCAGCCAAGCCCCGACTGTCATTTTGATTTGCCAACAAGCTGAAGGAAATAGCTGATGTATTAGATTTACAAAGTATTAGTGAAAAACTATTGCAAACCACACACAAAGAATCAACTCATAAATGTGAACGCTCCATCAAACAGATTGTCAAGCATTTTTCTTGCTTGACAATTATATTTGAGAATATAAACGTATTCCTTTGCAAACCAGGAGGAAATTTCATTCTAAAAAAAGTTGTCAACCTGTGCGCATCAAAAGAAAAGAAAAATGGCTGTAAGAGGAAATTGTGAATTTTTGAAGGAATTTTTTGAAATATATCGAAATTTACCAGAGACATGGCAGATTAAAAGTGAAGAATATATAAGCAAAACGAAGAAAACACAAAGCTTCTAATTCTTTTGCACAAATTTAAAGAAATAGAGCCAAATGCGAATGTGGACTCGTTGAAAAAGAAAATTACTTCAATTCGAATCTGTTTTCGCAGAGAAATAAAAAAAAACACAAAGTGAAATATCTGGGTTTGACACAGAAGAGCTACATGTTACTTCGCTGTGGTACCTCAACGATCTTTCCTTTTTGTGGATCAAGAAGTAAAATGCATTGCAAATTTTGGACGCTTTTTTAGCCATTCCATAGTCCAAATTAGTTTCCTCTTATTTTATTATTTGATCTATTACAAGAGCTGGAATCAAAACGTCCGCCATGGTTAAATTTTAATTGAATTAATAAAGAGAACTGTGGTTTGACAAATGTAAACGCAAAATGACTTCAAGCCATCAAACATCATCAAGCCATGCTTGTCAAACAAATTTAAGAATGTGAACTAGTACGAATGTACACGTGTGAAACGTACAAAGGTTTGAAATTTGTATTTGATAATCTCTGGTGTGAATGCGGTATAAAGAAGAAAAACACCTTACACGGAAAGAATTGAAAAATCACCAATTGAAAAATTTGCAGTTGCAATTTACGAATCTTGTTTAATTCGTAAATCAAGACATTTTAATTCCAAATTAATACAAGAACTGGTTATTTAACAGCCAAAACGTAGCAATTTACAAAATTTGTTTCTTCGTGATTTGCAATTAAAATCCATGATTCAAGTTTGTACTTTTCATAGCAAAATACAAGTGTTTTGGCTTAATTTACTCTCCAAAAGCATAATTTCACAAGCAACATTTAAAAATATTGATTTGCGATAAATATTTAGTAATTAACATTGCACAATCACTGAATTACTTTTTTCTGTCGTAATTTGCAACTACCTGAGAATAGTTGGAAGTCACCAACAAAAAATTCCTAAATCACGACTTGCTTGTCGCAATTTACTTCTTGAATGCAAATTGGCCTGGTGGTTGCATGCTCGCTCCGCAACTGGAGGGTTGCGAGTTCAAATCCAAGTAGAGTCAAGCGTAAAGTATTTATTTCAAATAAATTAAATTAAATGTGTAAACCTGATTAGAACTGTCAAAATCGGCTGTTATAACTTTTTCAAAGCGTTTTCTTTTGTTAAGTTTCGTATACCTAGAAAAGGTGCTATAATATTTTGTTAGTACGATATGTCACGCCTGAAACATGGCGGCTTAAGCAAGTTTGTATAGCGCTATGGGTGGATTTTTGTTCTCTTGAATCCTCTCTCTGCGCAACTGACAGTTGGCCAACTGATTTGGTTCGAGCTATAAAATCTTTCACACAAGAAGACAAGCAGCTGGAGACGTTTTGACGTTTTCCTTTGATTTATTCTAATATTTCTTGTGCACGATTTCATATTGTTTCTCTATAAAGTCTATTTGTTTATTGAATGAATGTCAAAAAATCTCTTCAACTTTAAGTAGTTGACTGACAGAGCCGATATTTTTCACTCACATTTCTTCGTGCTCTTCTCGTCTAAAAAAAAATGGCCACAGACAAAAATCTCCTTATGTGAGAGGGGTCTGTTTATACAAAATAAGATTAGCTACAGTTTTGCAAGATAAAATTCTCTGCCGATTGGGCCAACCAAAGCTTTGATATCGTATACTCCTAAAAAAAATGTACATACTTTGGTTTTTTGAATTAAAAAATTTCCTAACATTTACCATAACATTCATAGATACAAAAAGAATGTCCATTAGCATGACTTTTCTGGGAAAAAAAAAATAGTAGAAAATGTACAGTAACGATTGTCATATCCAATTACACGTGCACATTGTACAGTACATATAGTATATCAATCTCTGGAATTTCACAGCACTGTGAAATCCTTTTAAATAATTGCCATCTCCCAATAACCGGATATTAAATTATAGCCAAACAAAGCACCAAATTCCTGGGTGGTCATCAAATGGCTATACAACTAGCAGCAACTACGTATACGAACGAGTAAAAAGCTCCAGTTTTGTCTTCTACATAATATGCCCGCTCGCTGTAGAATAGCCGCCTGTCTGGTATCTAGCATCTATAGCTTATAGCAACCAACTATACTAAAATGGCAGCTCTTCAATCAGAACAATTATGTGCGTATATAGAAACTAAAGCGAATTATTCGATTCTTTTTAATTTATTTTACAGAGTGCGTTCCTCCTCCTAGTCGTCCCTTCTCGTGTTTTTTTTTCATTTCATCTTCGTAATCAGAACGATATTCCATCTTTGGGCAGAACATAAATTGTATAACGCTCTGGCACTGGCTCTGGCACTGGGACTTGGTCTAGCTGACAGCATGCAGTCCATCAGTGATCAAATGAAACTAGAAGCTATCGCTGCAGGCAAATCAATGACCTGAACAGTACAGGCATCAGCTCACATACCATATATATATATATTATATACGGTGTTGGCCATCATCATTATTATCATCGTTGTTGGCGCAGTATAAGGTAAATCGATGACAATCACACATGAATGTGAGCGAGCTCAAATATGGGGGATGATGTAGGAGCAGTAGCAGTAGCAATGGCAACAGCAGCAATTGGAATAGTAGAAGTATAGTAGAAGGTTGTGTGCTACACGCTAGGGATTTGTCCCGAACAAAATAGCAAATATGGCAACACTCCAGGACAGGACAGGACAAGCCAGAACAGGAACATTGGATATGTATTATAGTCGTAATGCATTTTTATTTACTTTTTTTTAATGTTTATTTTCTGTGTTGTTTTTTTTTTTTTTTTTTTGTAAATTATTTAGATATCCGGAATACACACATACGGTGGATATACCGTCACTGTAGAGCAAGTTTAGTTCTTTTTATCAATTTACCACGTTTGTTTGATAACAACGACAAAAAAAATGATTGTGTCAACCAACAAGAAATATAGGTACATTCCGAACGGTAGAAAAAGACAAAAAGAAGAAGAAAAAAAGGTAGTTATAAACTAAATTAAAAGAAACTTAAAGTTAATCCTCGTCAATTGGAGAAGAATTCGCTGAATAAGCTAACATGCAGGCGCTGGAGCGGCGCGGCAGTCGGCAACGATGAATAAGCATACAAATACGCACTAAGAGGTTTAGGCTAATCCTATTTTTCTGCAATGGCAAAAAACTTGCTAACATTTGCAATGGTATGACAATCTTCTTATTTTTATCTAACGAATATGTTGCAAAAAAAAAGTTAATTAAAAAAATTTGATTCGAATAAATGATAAAAGAAATTATTTACCAACCCCCTTCCTGCCTTCTCAACAAAAATGCTGAATCCAGCTGGTTAGTTTAATAAATGAAGTGGATAATATGTACTTACTTTTAATAATTTAATTAGTAACAAATTTTTTAGAACTTTATGAGTTTCATGGATGGCAAAAAATAATTAACAGTACTTGAACTGGCAAACACATTGGTCGATGACAGTGGTGTACAATCAGCTGAGTCAAGTTCAACGTCATCTTATCCACTAGATTTCTGGAGTGAGAAATAAATAACCCTTATTTTACGTTGTAGGCCAACACTTTTTTAAGTGTAAAAGTTCGACAAGCTTCAAGTTTTCTATAGGAATAATAAAATTCACCAAGTTTCGTACTGAACGCTGTCGTTTTACTGTGAAAGATGCACTCTTCATTATACCATTCAGAAAACTGACAGAAGAAAGTGACAGTAACTGACAACACTAATGGGGTTTTCTTTTGGTAAATTCAGATTTTGATCCAAAAATTGATTTTTTTCGTCGCGAATGGTATACGATTTCAGATTGATTTTTCTTTTTAATTGTATTGGTGTATAATTTGTGTCTGTGAAGCTATAGCGATTCAGACATGTCAAACTGATGGCTTTCAATTCTTCTGGTGTGTAATGGTGTTAGTAAGAGAGGGGTAAGTCTGCCGAAAAATCCAGATCTGCGAAATTGATTTTCGATCAAAAAAAAATTGATTTTTTTGCCCATTGCCAAAGTCTTTGTTTTGACAGATCTGAAGGGGAAAGAAATCAATTTTTGTTACCAAAAGAAAACCCCATAAAATTTATTTTCGAATTTATCAAGAAAACAACAAACAGTTGTTATCTGCATTTTGTTGAGTCCCTTTTGTTGTAGGATGTTCCTCTTGTTATAGTTTTATATTTTTTTAAAGAGTTTTCTTATTAAAAATGAATTAATAAAAAATTACGTAAGGCATTTCTTTTCTTATCACAGCATACAACATTTTCATTCTAAAAAATTTTAAAGGAATTTCAGCAAAGTTTCAGATCACGATATTAGGTTCGTTCGCTGAAGTTTACCCAGGGTTGATCCAGGTTTTCTTGACACAACCAGGGTACCTAGTCAAAAAAAAACTTGGGTTTTTCGGTTCTCAAAAAACACTAATGGACTCTCAACTGTTGTGGAGATGAATGAATGAATAAAAACTAACAATAGTTTCAATTTTCTCCTTCTACCTATTTTTTATTGTTGAAATATAAATTCAATTAATATACTTTTCTATCTATAACTTTGCTACTAAAAAGTATATTATAGTAAATTTTAATATTTTGTTGTTTGTCATATAATTTTCTTTGAAATATATTATTATTCTGTTCTGTTTGTTGGTTTGTTCAATCAAGTTGGACCTTACTATTTTCTTTATACAAGACGATCTACGAAATTCCAATAGGTTATGGGCCCAGAACGTTCTTGTTGAAGAAAATTATTTTAAATATAAAAAAAATAACACAATTATAAAATTTTCAAAATATCCGGTGGTACTCCGTTGCCCTTAAGTGAAAGGCTCAAAGGCCGTGAAAATTTTGATACTTGGTGTTTTGCCGTTTAAAATTATTTGGAACTTGAGATTGTGTTCTTGGCGAAAATAGTTCTTCTGGTGGATCCAATAAACTATGACAATATCAAAAGAGGTATGGGATTCATTGGAGAATTCATTTATGGACAATGGATTGAGCAGAAAAGTTGGGTTGTTAAGAAAACTGATTTTAACATCGTTGGAGATGTGAATCCGTTGATGAGTATGTTAATGCTATAATTTTAAAATCTCATAAGCTTCGTGGGATTCGAATGCAGATTTCTGAAGATTGGATTGGGACTTTTTTCTGGAACGTTTCATACCGATGATAATGCGAATTAGAGCTCTTGAAACCCGGGTACCCGAAGACCCACCCGGGTACCCGGGTTCTCAAATTACCCGGGTACCCGAGTACCCGAAATACCCGAGTACCCGGAGACCCGGGTACCAGAGACCTCGAGTACTCAGGTACCCGGGTAATTCGAGTACCTGGGTACGCGAAAATTATTAAATACACACTTTATTATTGCACAAATTCACTTTCTTTGGTCTAGGTTAATTTTATTTTTGTGCTACAGTCGAATTTATACATTTTGAATGCAGAAAATCAGCTTTTATAGTCCGGTGCTGCCGGTCCTCGGGTACCCGAGATACATAGGTACCCACGGTACCATAGGTACCCGAGACAAATTAGTTCTCCGATACCCGGGTACCCGAAGACTTGCCACTCGGGTACTCGGGTACCTGGGTACCCGGGTAATACCCGGGTATTTTTCTTCCTGAGTACCCGGGTAGTTGAGAAACCGGGTATTACCCGGGTACAATCAAGAGCCCTAATGGGAATAGAAAGCTCTGGTGCGGCAATATCTGGTGATTTTGTGAAAACAAAACTGTTACAAGATGTCCGTTATGAAAATAAATTTTCAAAAGCTTCCGAAGAATTTACGTCATCAGCATTGCATTTTGCATTTTGCAATTTAAGAAAAATTAAAAGTCTAAGAAAAATTAAAAGTCTAAGAAATATATAAAATTCGTTCGATGTTTTTTATGCAACAAATTTCGACATTTCTCGAAAGATTGTTCTACAAAGAAAAGCAAGGACCATGAAAACTCAGTTTTGTGCACAACTTTTTTGGTGAAAAATTTGAACCATGATGACAGGTACATAGATTCTGGGGCATATGACTTCGGATCAAGATTGTTTGAAGAACATTAGACTTCCACCAAGAAAAGAAGTGCTAATAGCCGACAACTAATATCTTGAAGTGAAAGCTGTGGGAGATGGTCATTTGATGATTTCTATTCAAAATGGAGTATTCAATGAAGTTATCATCAGATGTTTTGCTTGTACCTCTTTTCGGTTAGATATTGCGAAGACACTAAGACTGATCTGAGTAAGATTAATCCTATAACCTATGATGTTGTTTTCCCAGACTTTGACAGTAGACATGAAGTATGTAAAGAAAATTGACCAATATGCGAAGAACCTGATGTAGAAGCACCAATGTGTTCAAATACACTTGATTACCGTTCCGAAACTGAATCTTCATCATCAGAGGGTTAATTCTATGGATTTTGCGAAGAATCTGAAACTGAAATCCATAACTCAAAGAAGCCTGGGCCCAGATCGCGTAACACGATTCGATTGAACGATCATCGTTTCGACTCTTGCTGTCTCTATTCATAGCCTATTGAATAGACCGGAAAATTTGGGGTATAAAGGAACAATTACGTGCAAGGGTTTTTATTATTGAATATGTTTGTTGGGCCCATAAGCATGCTTAAAACTGAAAATGCTACTAAATTCACCCATGCGTTTCTGAGAGAATGGTCACACTGGCCACTTTTCAATATTTTTACTGTAACTTGAAAACTAAGCCGAATTTGACAATTTTACATATAATACTTTTTGTTTAAAATTAAATTTTCTATTGGAATGGATAGTTCAAAAAATTTTATGAAAAAATTTAAGTAGGAAAAGTTAACAAAAACCAACCTAAAAAAAATAAAAAAATCAAGGATATCTAAATTTTTTAATAAATTGTGCATAACTTTTTTTGAAGCAAAGATAGGGTCAAGACATGCAGGGACAAAATAAAGTTGAGAATTAAGGCTTTAATATGGCATGTTAAAAATTTAATATTTGTTCAAAATTGACAGAGATATTCCCATTCAAACCTTATCATTTCTTGTAATTTTTCGCAGTTTTGGCCCGAAGGTCCCTTTTTCGGTACAATATGGCCAATTTCACTTTCGTAAAAATGTTCGAAATCAAAATTCTGATATAATATGACATTAGAGTTATAGAGAATTTATAAAAAGGATATAAGTTCGCAATTTCGTTTTTCGGCTGTTTTTAAATGCTTTCAGACCTACAGACCAAACGGCTGGTTCGATTAACATAAGATTTGGTACTAGTTGCTAGGAACGTTAAATTTGTCGTAAAGTACCAACAAATAGGCTTTCGGGCAAAAGCTGCGAAAAATGATAAGAAATGGTGAAGTTTGAATGGCTATATCTCTGTTAATTTTCAAACAATATGGCTTTTTTAATATGTCATATTAAGGCCAAAAGACTCCAGTTTACTTTGTTCATGCATGTCTTGAGCGTATCTTCGCACCGAAAAAAGTTTTACGCAATTTAGAACAAAAATTAAAAATCTTTGATTTTTCGATTTTTTTTATGTTGGTTTTTGTTTACGTTTCCCGCTTAATTTTTTTAAAGACATTTTCCAAACTAACCATTTCGATAGAAAATTTAATTTTGAACAAAATGTATTATATGTAAAAATGGCAAATTCGCCTTAGTTTTCGAGTTATAACAAAAATACGTAAAAGTGGCCAGTGTGACCATTCTCTCAGAAACGCATGAGTGAATTTAGTAGCATTTTCGGTTTTAAGCATGCTTATGGTCCAAACAAACATATTCAATAATAAAAACCCTTGCACGTAATTGTTCCTATTTAAAAGGTCTATTCAATAGGCTATCACATGTACAGGGAAATATAGAGAGAGTAATAGTCGAAACGACGATCGTTCGATCGAATTGTGTTACGTGATTTGGGCCCTGAAAATATGAATACACAGAATTCATAAAAGCAGGGGGATTATTGTCAAAGAGTGCTTCGACGATCAGAGCGTATAAATAAGGGGGATGATTGTCATAGAGTGCTTCGACGATCAGATCGTGTAAATAAGAAAACAGATTTTGCTACTTTTATTTATACAGAAGGATTAGAGGATCCATGTTCTCTGCAAGAAGTTCTTCAGAGACCCGATGTAGATAACTGGATAGAAGCTATGAAGCGGGAGCTTGATTCACTCTATAGTAACAAAACTTGGACTCTTTGCGATTTACCAAAAGAAAAGAAAGCACTTAATTGCAAATGGGAAGATGGGAATTGACTGCGAGGAAACATTTTCACTAGTTGTTCGATACTGCACTATTCGTTATCTATCTAAGCAGTTAAATACGAGTTGGATATCGAACAGATGGATGCAGTGACGGCATTTCTTCAATGCGATTTAAAAGAGGAAATTTATATGCAGCAACCCGAAGGTTTCCACAAAGGTTCAAAAGTTTGTATATTGCATAAATCAATTTATGGTCTTAAGCCAGCAAGTCGGATTTGGAATAAGAAGTTAGATGCTTGTTTGAAGGGACTAGATCAAAAATCATCAAATCGTTTCGAGGGAAAGAAAATGTTGTATGTAGCTGTGTACGTGGATGACCTTTTGATATTTTGTAACGATGTCGAATTGAAAAACTGTGTCAAGAAAGATTTAAGGCAGCGATTTCAAATGAAGGATATTGGGAAGGCAAAATATTTTCTTGGCATATGACTTATTCACGAAGAAGGAAAAATTTCTATTGATCAAGAGAAACATATTCAAGATATGCTGAAAAGATTTTATATGGAAGACTGTAATCTAGTAAGTACTCCTATAGATCCAAATCAAAAATTTACGAAAGAAAATTGTGATCAATCTGCACTGGAACGAGAACGCATGGCAAGTATTGCTTACCGTGAAGCAATTGGAAGTCTCTTATTTGCAGCACAAGTTTCGAGACCCGATATTTCGTTTGCTGTAAATTGTCCTAGCCGCTTCAACAACAATCCTAGCAAGATAAACTGGGAAGCAGTTAAAAGAATTTTTAGATATCTAAAAGGGACTTCAAACTACAAATTAACATATACCAAAGATGTTACTTCTTCAGTTCATGGATTTTGTGACTCGAATTGGGCTTCAGACGAAGAAGAAAGACGTTCCATAACTGGTTACGTTTTTATTGGTCAAGGAGCTTCAATAACCTGGAACACAAAGAAAGAACCATTAGTTGCTTTGTCAACTACTGAAGCGGAGTATATATCTCTAAGTAATGCAGCTCAAGAAGCTTGTTGGTTAAAGCAACTTCAATTAGAATTAGATGTCACAGCCAAACCTGTTGTTACTATTTATTGTGATAGCAAAAGTGCCTTATGTTTGGCATCAGCAAATGTCTACCATACAAGAACGAAACATATCGATGTTCGCCTCCATTTCATCAGGGAACATATTAGTGACGGCGATCTCAAAGTCGAATATTTATTTCTACGAAGCAGATGATAGCAGATTCTCCGATACACCGAAAAAACTGTCAAATGAATTTTTGGACTTGGCAACTTTTTCCCGTTTCGGGATAAAGTTTTTGTCACATTATTTATTCATAACCCTTTGTTCTTTATCACTTGAAAACACCGTGTAGGATTGCTTTCTACCAAATTGCGAAGTAATTGGTCGGAAATTCGGCTCCCCTATAGTTTAATTCGGCTCCTAAGCTCATTAGTGTCGAATGGATGCATTTCATACTGCCATAGCCATAACTTTCGAACCATTCTTTGACAATTTTTGAGGTATTTTTAGGGTCCCCATCTTATTGGAAAATTTGTTCACTCTCTCTATAGCCACTTGTTGCCAAAAATGTTGGCAAATTATAACGTAATATGTCAAAATATCGTCGGCTTTCTGCCAAAACTTCGTAAGTCTGTTTTGAAAATTTGCTTAGAAGACACAAAAAAACGATTTATAAAGTAATAAAATGGAATTCTTAGATTGTAGAAGGTTTTTAAGTTGGTTGATAGAACCAAAAGGCAAAAGGAACCATAATGCATTTACAAGACATTAATATTTGAATTTTTGACAGAAAGCCGACGATATTTTTACTTTATTCATTATTCACTCGAACTTTATTAAAGATCCGATAGAACTCCAAGAAAAACGTCCCACGTCATAATCCCGAAACGGGCAAAAATTCATTTAACATTTTTTTCTGTGTATTATAATATTTAAAAAAAATTTAATTGAAGAAAATAAGACCTGATTGAATACATAAAATTATAAAATTACAATTTTTTCCTCTCGGCTTCGCACCAACTTTTTCAAATAAAAGACAACATTTGCCCACTTTTGCTCGTCACTGTATGTGTTCTTATCAAGACAAGAATTAAACAAGGATGGGAGCTCAGCTCTCATTTATATATTTCATTTATAGAAAAATTGATTGATTTATTCACCAGATGGTATTGAATACATAGAATTTCAATTAAAAAAACCCTTCTCCTTTGCGGCTGATGTAATATTGATGACATACTCGACTGAAAGTCGTTACCTTTACCATAATCCTTCCTTTATGATATTGTAAAGTATTAAGATGGCTAACGAAAATTAATATCTTGAAATTAATTATTATAAGAGACAGTATGGGTGACTGACTCACTCACTCATTCAACTACCTAATCGCTGTACAGCTTATACTGTTAGTATGGTAGAAATAAAAATATAAATTGTTATAAATTGTTAAAATTGTATGTAGCAGCGAACTAAGATTATGTTTCAATTAAAATTTTAAGTGCGGTTAAATAGGGCTTAATTGAAAAAGGTTCGAAATATTGGATTCTAACCGAGGGGTGCTAGTGTAAAAAATAAAAAAAAAAAATCAAGGTACAGAACCATTTGAAAGTTGAATCGAACGAAAACACTTACGAATTCAAGTGTTCAGCGGGGACATTCCCTTATTTTATAAACGATAATATTCAAAACGATTATCTTTAACGTGATCGTCAGTAATTTGCTTCACGTAACTCAAGCACTGTCGCCTTGTCTATCGTTTATTTCAAAACGCAATTCGAGAGTATTTGGTATTCTCAACTGTGGACGAAATTGACTGTCATAAATGACAATCTGCGTTGTTTTTTTTTTGTGTGCAATATAAAAGTGACAAAAGAAATGATGCCAAATTGTAGTGGCTACTCAGTCATTTAACTACAGTCGCATACAAACCTACAATCATAAAAAAATACTAGGTGAGCTTGAAACTCAATGCAAACGATACCTTTTGATGCAAGTTAATTGCATATTATTAAAACAAAATAATAAATAAAAAATCAAACACCAATCAGTTTGCGAAACTGGAGAGGCTTTATGAGTGTGTTGACGATCTTCTTAGCCTTTAAATCTCGACAGTTGTTTTGGTATAACCCCACAGACTTCCCTCCAAACATTTAAGGTTAACAAAAATGCAGTGGCGACGATTCGGTTTAAAAGTACAAAATACACTTTTGGATGATATTAGATTATAAATTAATTTATTTAAACTTAATAGTCTCGCTTTGTACTGCCTGCCGGGAACATCTTTCAGGATGCAAAATCATATCTTGAAAAATTCGACTTCTTTTTATTCATCAATTACGTTTCAATCTCGTTTTTAACATTTAGTGTTTGTAAGTTAGTGAGTTTAACCTTTATATTGACGATATATTGAACGAATCTAATGAAACTTGGAAGCAACAAATCCCAAAAGGTGGACAAATGCCAAAGAACCGATGCTCATCTTCAACCGTTTCTCAACGTTCTTTATCGGTTCGTTTCTGATTGATGTATAATATTACTTCAAGAGAAAACTAAAGACTCAACCCAGACTGACAACTAAGCACATCTACTAGAAGATCACGATAATTTCCTTCAAAAAACAAGATCACAAAACAAATCGCAATCCAAAAAACTTGATAAATGTTTGAAACAATAATGAAATATCATTTAATACTTTTAGAAACACCCATACTCTGCATATTCGACGGTGATGAGATTATCGTAGATCGCAAGATGGCTGATCGCCCGCAATATCTTACAATTGTGTTTTTCAAACTGGCAACTATCATTCTTAAGCAAATCAAGGTTAGAATCGAGTCTACACCAGAGATTAAAATGAGCGTGTTCGAATCAGTTCGAACAAAATCCAATTTCTGTTTATGATCGTTCATACTCGATCGTTCCGCCTCTATACTCGTAAGTCATTTTATCCACGAGTAAAAATACTCATAAGTCAAGTCAAACAAATTGATCGAACTCATGAGTATCTGATGCCTTCTATATCCACAATCAAAATTACTCATGAACAGTTGCAACAATTTTCGGGTACTCAAAACAAAGCGAGTATACTCGAAAGAAAATGGGTATTCGAAAATATCGTGAACATCATGAATAGCCAAAGGCAATGTGATCGTGGATCGGTCGTTGGTCTTGCATCATAGTTTGTGCACGGGTAGGTAGATTCTATATATGTATTTATTTTTATCTATTCATTGTTTCTATGGTCGGTAGTTTCAATTTGCAATTTTGCAAGAAGTAAACTTGTTCCTGTTGTTTTTTGTTTGTATCTATTGCATAGATTTATTGGGTCGGTAAGAAGATGCAACACATGATCGTCAATATCTGCGACAAATGTTACTTATGTAGATTAGGTAAATATGTAAATAATATAGGTATGCGACCCTAATAAAAATGCGGTATGTATAGTGCTGTATTTTTGGATTTATTTTAAAAAAGGATAACTCTTTTCGTTTTTTGGGTCTAGGTATATTGTCGAGTGTTTTTTTAGGGATGGGGAAAAAAACTGGTCCCTGTTTTTTTTTTTTTTGCGAGGATGTTAAAAAGATTTATGAATGGGTCGATGTATAGGAAATGCAATTATGTGACACATAATTATCAATATTGCGACAAATGCCTTTTTGTAAGTAAGGTATATAAAACACCTACACACGAATGCCACATGAAAGTTTGGGATATTGCGGTTTTAAGTCATTCTTTTAAAAAGGATATTTAGGTACTTTTGTTTATACGTTGGAGATTTTTAAACGCCTTCAAAATGATATATAAGAAAATAGTTTTCAAAGCTGCAACATTTTTATATCCTCCATGCATTTTATTGCAAATACTTTCGGAAATCGAGAAAATGGAAATATATGATTATATAAAGTCTATAGTTCCGACAGTGCATTCTACATCTGTTGACAATGTTGAAGATCAACCATCTACTTCATCTAGGGTCAGAGACCTTTTCTCCGACGTTATGGTTGAAAATTCGACGCAAATTCCAATTTGAAGATAAATCCTATTTCACTCAACGACGGCAACTTAAGAGGATCAACAATTTAATAATAAAATAAAAATAATATTCAATAAAGGCTTTTCTAAAATACATTATAATCTTTTTAAGCAGATATATCTAAACTATTATTTAAAAAAAGTTTCATAGCTTTTAAGTTTTTATTAGTTTTTTCTTTGTTTTATTTATTTTTATTAATTTTCTTCTCTTATATCTTTTTTTCATTTTATATAGCTTGGATATCATTATTATCATTATAGTTAAACAAATTTTATTTCATCTATTTTTATTATTTTGAAAACACATAATCCGAGAAACATCTAGCTATTTCTCACTATTAGTCGAAATATTGAAAAAAAGAAATTGAAATTACATCACAAAAACCAACCACCATCCACCAATCCACACAAAATTGCTTAGCCTACCCATCGTCATCAACAGACATCGAATACACATCTTCCGCCACGATTCGAGTATATTTGATCATACTGATCGTGAACAATATGGTCACGAGCGCCTGACTCGTTTTTATTCGAAACCATTTGAACTCGGTTGCAACGTATACTCATTTGTACTCGTTTGACGAGTGTGCTGACTTACGAGTCATCATACTCATGAACATGAAAACTCGCAAACATTTTTGTTGTGTTGACTTTGTTTGTTTGAACTCGCTTTTTTCGAGTGAGTATTCAATGTTCATGAACATTACTCGACTCATTTTATTCTCTGGTCTACACTCAAAAAGCATCAAAAGGGCTTTCGCAGTGGTCGATTATGCGTATATATATATACAATAATCAAGACCTTGCACCTTTTTCCCGAACAATTAGCAGAGTATCAGTCTCCGATTTACATACATAACATTTGAGGATTTCGACAAGGCCTTTGACTGAGTCTCTTTTTCGAAGAGGGATTCCCGAAAAAATAGTTGCCGTTGTAGAGGAGTCCCAATAATAAGGCAAAGATGTATCGTTCTTCATAATGAACATATATCCGATTCTTTTAATGTGAGTGATAAGGGTTGTTTTGTCAACAATCTTATTTCTACTGGATAAAGATAATGTGAAGCTTTCGGTATCCTATCTAAGCTCAGATTTTTTGAATCCAATGTTAAATCTGTGCCCTGCAAAACTTAGAAAATCTCTGTGTGAGGTGGCCACAAATTATATCCGCCAAAGAACCGTGGAGTAGAACGAACCACGACTTCTTTAATGTCCAAATAAGTTGGTGAAAATGGCTCTGGATTGGTCACACACTAATGTCGACAACGAAGTTGTCTTTCCAATAGTACTCTCAGAGCGAACAAAGGCTTGAAGACCGAAAACAACGAAGTAGAATTAACCAATTTTAAGATGATTTATTGCAATTTTATACTGAACGCGTGGCATAGAGATAGGTTAAATGTACAAGGTCACTTAACACCTTTTGTTTGACCAAATAGAAACGGAATTTCAAAATATTTTTGTTTGAATCTTAAATTGTAATTTTTAGTGCATTGGATTGCCACACCAAATGTTTGGCGATAAATTCCCAGTCTCTTCCACCTTAATACAAGAATATTCACGGGTATTTTCGCGATAAAGTGACAAATCCTACAAGAGTATCTCTATTTTTATGAAAAAATGCTTCTCATCTTAGCCGTTTTAACTTGGTAACAAAATTGTAGGTCTCCTCCGATAACAGGCAACCTGAAATGGTTGTAAGTTGTAAGTCACTAGGACCTGATTCCTAACCAAATTTTTACGTCATTAAATTGAAAGGTAGGTTATTACTTCCAAGTAGTAAAAACAAAAATTTTAGTACCTCTACAACTAAAGTTTTTAGTTTACACTTACAATATTACAATCCAAAATTCTAAATTTATCTTTTTTCTTTTCGGATACGTTCTTTTATGTGGGGGCAATCACCCTCATATAATAAAGTTGTTTATTTTTTATTTTAGTTAAGAAACAAAACCTTAAGAAAGCAGTTTAATAATAGCCATAAAAATACCATTAGGTAAATAAACCATTCTCCCAATTTTGCTTTAAGCTAGGCATACCTTTGTATGTAGGTGTTGTACCTAAATAAATATTCTTTCACCTAAATTTGTCTCATCAAATACTCATACTTATTATTTTACATAGCAAATTGTTATGGGATCAAAGAGATCTCTTTGAGAAAGATGGCACGTTTTGCTTAAGCAACGTAACTATTCAATATTTTCCTTCAGGATTCAAAACAACTTATCTATCTATCTATCTATGTATATGTAATATCTATCAATCAATCCAAAAATGTTTGAATTGTTTATTTTATCTCTATATAATCAGTAAATCTACCGCAGCACAAGCATTGTGTATATTTTAGTCCTTTCTGTTACATTTTTCCTTCCTACTTCCATTTTGTTTTTTTTTTTTGTTGTCTTCGCTTTTTTTTTGCTACTACCCCCTTAAGTAAAAGTTTATTTCCACCCGATAAGGCAGATGAATTTCTATGATGAAATTTTTCTATGATGAGACGACAACGACCAAGACAATATAAATTTACCCAGAGAAAAGAGACGCGAATAAAGATTTCAAGTTGTAGATACCAAACTAGGAAAAAATTTACTATGGACAGAACAGAAAAAAAAAAATAAAAAAAAAAGATTACAGAAAACCATGACACTTCTCTTCATCGGGACAAACCATATTTTTTCTTTGTTACTTTGATAGTTCCACACCAAGGCTCTCCGCATTCTCGTTATATTTATAATTTTGCTTCTATTTTTTGTCTTCCTATTTTTGCCGGCATTTTTACTTCTATTTGTGTGGTGCTTCTAGCTAACTAATACTCAACGGCCGTTTATACTGTCATCGTCAGAGATAGAGAAATATCTATACAAAAAACAACAACTATGTACTATAAAAATCTCAGCCACAACTCATAGTCATCATTATGGGGGAAAACTTGTCAGTCTCTCTGTCTCTGTGCAGGTTAGTTCTTCTTCTGGAGTGGAGGCTGGATAGAAATTGGAGAATCCCTCTAGCGCAGCTCTCATGCACGAAAATGACAGTGAGAGCGAATTAAACAAATACACAACACCAACAACAACAAAAACGAAACACACCGAAGACTAAGCAAAAGATATCCTACTACTAGAAAAGAAAAGTGATAGCAACTCCAAGAATCATAAAAAGATAGAAAAAGAAAAAATCAACAACAACAAATCATAAGGAAGAAGAATCAAAATGCAGACACTGCAGAAGCAGTATAATATCGAGCAGGTTTGACGTACTCTACACTATATAGTATGTACTTAGCACACAAGTAGCTCGCATTGTGGTTGTTTTTTGAAAGAGCATTATGAATAAGAAGATAACCCAATCCCCACGTTTCTTTAGATTTTCTTTCACTTGACTTTGAATTGGACAGAAGTAGTTGTTATAATGTATAGATAACAAACTCTTAATATTTACAATTAAATAAAATGATTTAATGAAGTGCTTATGAAGAAGCCCAATGAGTTAAGTTATAATATAAAACCGAATAAAATCAAAAGTGATGATTCGTTGATTGTTTTTTCAAGTGTGATCAATCAATAGATTGAAATATTGAATTACACCCTAATGAGTTTTAGTTGCTGGGCTTGTCGATTATGAAGTTCTTATCGTAAATTAAATGAAAAAAAAAAATATTAAAAAAAAAATCTAGACAAGATTTGCGTAAGGCTAAGGGCTACATTACTGACGCAACCCTTAACATTTTAAGTCCCATGTCGGGGGCATTGACTTAAGGTTTATTCGAAATGGGAATGCAGATAAATATTGTTCAGAAATGACAACCCAGCCCTCCTCTACTTCACACGGTTAGACAAATAATATAAGTAAATTTAACAGATTATATATTTATTTGACAGGAAATATCAATAACTTAAAATCAACCTGCTTCACTGGGCGTCGCAACCACCCTCCAACCCCTCAGAAACAAAAAACTGGCATACCCATAGGATGCGCTTGAAATTGCAAAAAGTTACTTCTCGTCCAGTAAGCACGAAGGTATTCCAAGAAATCAGTTTGGTTCTTCATAGACATGGCATGGGATTATTGGGCTATATTTTTTGAGGAGAATATCAGTGCCGATTGGCGATACTCGATCGCAGGAATTGAAGAAGGAGACTAATTTTGAAGACATTTTGTTTCAACGGGATGAAACTACATCGCACACAGGACGTTCCGCGCTAAAAGCCCATTAATGTCCATTAATGTGGGATAAATTGAAGGATTAAGTAATGAAACATTGCTCTCACACCCTCAGAATACCTCGAGAGGGAAATTACTGAGGAAGTGACCACTATACCACTTGACATTTGCCGCAGTTTTAACTACATCATTGTGTGTATGACGTAACAAATTGAATACAAAATAATCAAAAACGTGGTCCACCCACCAAGGGACAAAGACCGGCCGCATTAATGGCTATCGGGAATCTTTTTTCCCACGGAGTTTTCCCCACATTCGAGAAATCTATATCGGGAAAAATTCGGAGGGAAAAAATAGTTATCGCAAACTCTTTTCTTATCTAAAAAGGGTTTCAAAAAAAATTGTTCTCGTCTCAATTTTTGTGGCTCGTGTATTTCGAAAATAAAGTTCGAATATTTCTTTATCATTTTTATGTGTTAAAACTTGTTATTAAGGAAAAACATTGCGCGGGGAATTGCCGACAACAGGAACGTGTTCCTATCGGTATGTACTTCTTCAAAAACGACGATGGCATAACCATTACCATTAACTTGGCTACAGATCGATGGTACCGATTAATTCGATGAGAACCAACTTTCGAGCACGGAGTAAAATAAAGAAACCCAATGGACAAGAATCCACTTATGTATGTGTATGGTAAAATGCTTCTCATTGCATTTGATAACAAATTAAACTTGCATTGGGATGGACCTGATAATAGGTTTCTGACGCTCGGTCTATATTCAAGCCTCATAGTCTAAGAGCCGACAGCAAATTTTGGGAATGGAGGTATAACCAAAATCAGAGTATGAGGGATTGTAGGTACATGTATCGCGATATAAAATACCAAAGTCTAGCAGGTTTTGTTTTCAGCCTTTGGGAGGGGTGGGGGTTAAAAAGAGCTAGATCTCCTGATTTATTTTCAGGGCTATAAACCATTTAATTCATTTAAAAAAAATCGGATATTATTCCCAGTCATTTGTTCTAAGCATAAACACCACAATCTTGTCGGTCCGATTAACAGAACTCAAGATATAACCATTTTACGTGAACCTTATCATCCCTTTTTTGGAGATTTTCAGCAAAACAGAAAATCAACAAATAAAGTCTCCACAAAAAACGCCAATAAAGTTTGCTTAAAAATGTTAAATCATGGGTCCTATTTATCGGATCACCAAGATATGTCTTCAGACTAAGGGAAAATGACAAAGCATCATATCCTATCTTTTAAAAGTGAATTGAAGTGTTAATGACCCTACCATATAAAGAGGAAACCAAGCGGGTTTTAAACCCCCACCCCCACCAAAGGCTGAGAAAAAAATCTGCCAGACTTTCATATACCATATCACGATACATGTACCTATAATCCCTCATACTCCGATTTTGGTTATACCTCCACTCCCAAAATTTACTGTCGGCTCTTGGTCTATCAGTGACGGCAAACGTTGTTCTATTTAAATAAAATGTGGCACAAAAACTCCTTTCAATATCAATTTTTTACCCCAAATAAGATGATAAACATTATAGGAAAAACATGACAACTTTTGACTAAACTATTTTGTTGCGGTAGTAGTTGCATATGCGCCGCTAGCCTGATAGGCCCTGCTACACAGCTGATTCCACAACAGACATTCGGTATGAGTTGAGGGCACGTTTATCTCAAGGAGAGGCGACGTGACCTGGTCACCGAGATCGTGCAATTTGACCTATAAAAATAAATTAAATTGGGTGGCGCAGAAGCTCGTGGAGAACCAGGGCCTAGTGACTTACAACTCTCAACTATTCCTGTGTGCGTGTTGTTGGCAGGAGGGGACCTACAGGTTTTTGCCGACTCCGAACGGCTAGATGAGAAGCAAGTAGCCAAGTATACTCTTGGAGGATTTGTAAGTTCCTCGCAAGAGGCAATACCTTTGATAAAACATTTTTGTTTTTACGTGGCACAGCTGAGAATCGAACGCACACCTTCGGCATGACAGTCCAAGGCACTAACCATTATGCCACGAGGTACCACTGCGATTTGACCTGTTTAGTCTTTTCCTTGTTGGATTTCCTTAACTAACAGGTCTATGCCAATAAGTCTTAAATGACCAGGTCCCTCAAATACAACTGCCTAAATTCGGTCTGAATCGCGAGATTCAACGAAAATTGTAACTCTCAGATGAGTGTCATTTGAATGATGATGTCATATCTCACACACAATACACACTTTGTTTTATTCAATTTCAACATCTACCCCTCTCTATTGGAAAACACTTAACAACAAACAACTTTCCTTTTCTATTAATGTTGAATCCATGAACTTGATTCTACTTATTTAGGGATAAGAACATAAATACGATTCGAACATAAAATTCGGATGCTCTTACTTCTAAATATATGCACACAACCCAAATTTACTTTCTTTTGAATACCCCAAGTAGCTTTTTGAACAAAATATTAACAACGTAAATGCTGACAGAAGAATATTTTAAGAGTCTATTTTCCTTCTACATAATCGTAAACAATAATGCCCTGGGAAAACTATCTGTAACTTCCTTACTATCGACAAATTCATAAATTCGAAATTATTCCAAAGCTTTTCAAATATATTTTTTTTTTGATAATATATTCTTTATGTCAGTAAATCTATGAGTGTATCGGTAAATATTTTCACTTGAACGCTTTGACTATCTACTCCTTGGAGCTTGAAAAAAAGATTTGAGCTTTATTTAAGGAATCCTATCGTTGGGCAGCCTTTTTTTAAAACGTATCTTTAAACAATGGTCAAAGCCAAAAAGAAGACATTCACGTTGAGGCGGTTGTTATTATTGTTTCAAGGTTCATAGAGATTTTCAACGGACATCGTTACATTAGAACCTTTTAATTTTCCATTGAAAATATCTAAGAACCTAGCGAAAGTACTTATGACCATCTCAATGTGAATAGTCCATTAAAGGCGTCCTGTATGATTAAAGGGTTCTATTTACGTTCAGACGGTTGCGAGGGCTGTCACAAAAATTAATAGAGAAAAACTCTACGAACCGTGTATGCGATCTTCTCAATATCAATAGCGAGATAATGAATTTATATTTGATACCTTCAGTGGTAACACTGTGTATGGTGGAGGAGAAAATTCAATGGCCGCGTAAAATTAGTTCCTATCGAAAAACCCAAACGGCAAAGTTATGTCTTATGTGAATCATAATGTTCCCTTTTTCTCCTGGTAGTTCAAACATTATTTAAAAGTTCAAAACGTACATAATTATGTGAGATATGAGAACAAGTTAAACTTGAAACACAATATAGGTATTTTGGCAAAAACGTAGAAACAGTTTTATAATTAATATAATTAATTAATAATAATATTTAGCAAAAGGGAAACTTATTGAACAGGGTACTCAGTTACATTTGTAGACACAATAAGTTCTTTGTCGAAGAGAGCTAAGTAGAAGCGACAACTTGCGACCAATTTAAAATCTAAGCATTATGTATTTTAATACAAATATGTCCTTTAAAAGAAAACAAAAAAAAAAAAACACTTACGGCTGCTGCATTGCGATTAGCTGCTGTCATATACTGATTTTGCGGCATCATTCCCATGTGTGGCTGTCCACCCAAATAGACTAATTGCTCGGCACCCTGAGGCGGTTTGGGCACTCCAACACCATTCATATTTACACCCGGATGAACATGATCATAGATATTTCCTTGCATAGCAGGTGGCATCTGCAATTGCATACCTGCTGCAGCGGCGGCAGCAGCAGCAGCTGCCTGATTATTTAGAGCATGATTCAATATATTCGAATTGAGATGATTTGGGGCGCCTAAATGATTCTGCATTTGCTGGTGCGATGGATGCGGCGGTTGTTGCTGCTGCTGCTGCTGCTGTTGTTGTTGTTGTTGCTGCTGCTGTTGTTGCTGATGTTGATGTTGGTTCATCATTTGCTGGTGTTTGGCAGCCGCAGCTGCTGCTGCTTGTTGCATTGCAACATTCATGCCACTACCACCACCGATGTTGGGCATTTGATGGAGGCCACCGTTAGTGCCCATGTTTCCCATGTTGCCCATATTACCCATATTGCCCATATTACCACCACCACCCATTCCGCCACCCATTCCAATGGGGCCAACTGGTCCAATGCCACCACCACCGGGCACCGCATTTGATGAGTTCATGGGATTGGGCGGATTGTATTTCCATTTATCGGGATTCTGCAAGAAACAAGTTAAATATAAATGTTTTTTTTAGTAAAACGGCAAAGATAAATGCTTTTAATATGGATACAAAAATCAACATAGAAAAATTACGAAATATCTGCAGAGGATATTACATGTAGTCAATCATTCTAATACCATCAAAAGCCTACACCCCTGCAAAAAACGAACTGTTTTCTATTCATTTTTTTTTTATTTTGTGTACATGAGTTTCACTTTTTTCTTTATTGCTAAAAGAGGGGTAGTGGCAGTTCCTGACCGTGTCCTGTGCTGTTTTTCATTTTTGTTTGTATTTCGATTGTAACTGTGCCAGAAATTTGATTTTCAATTTCGTTTTGCACTCTTTTTATCCAGTTCCGTCTTTCATCAGTGAGAGGAGTATGTAGGTGGATAATATATCAACTATGAATGTACGTATCGTACATACATGCTTGAAAAACGTAGACTGCCAGTTTGGTTTTTCTTTTTAAATCCCTCTAGTGATTTTTATTAAAATGACTATTAAAAAGTTATTCTTTGATGGTGTGTTTGGTTGGTGATGGGAGTGCGTTTCGTAGGTGAATAGACTAAAAGAAAATCAAAAGGATGCAGAATGTAAAAAGAGTATTAACAAAAAGGATTGGCAAGTTGTAAAATTAACTTTCAGAATCTTTACTTTGTCGGTAAAAATGAAACATTTTTCCTTTACTTTTTATTTTTCGGTTTGTTTATTCGCAGTTTTGTATTGTGGACACACGAACAAGTGAAAACAAAAACTAGCAAGAGATCAATGTCAAAAAAAAACTTTAGTGCATACAAGACTTTAAAATTAATTGCTGATTTGCTTTTAATACACATTTAGTCATGTGGCAGAGACGAATTCCCCAGAGGAAATAACGGTGTCGCTATAGTTCTGGTCAGACTGAAGTACTTGGTGAGCACCTTGTATGGGCTACTACGACATGATGGGAGCTCAGATCTATAAGAAGGGGTTTATCCTAGGAATTATATTAAGGGACTCTCTAGGTTCGGGGTTATGTCGTCGTGGCGACTTCCCGGTCACGTAAAGCTTTTTTGCAATAGCAAGCGTCGAATATCGATGGATTAACTGGATGACGAACCAAGAAAACGAAATGAGGACGACGAACTTCGGATCTGTACGTGAAACGGTATGTCTCAGTAGGTCACGTGGAGTCAAACAATTCGTGAAGGCCCTAGACTGTTGCAAAGCAGATAACACGGATGTCGAAGAGAGAGCCGATTTTTACGTCAAACTAGGAGCAGACATCTTTTGCAGCAAAAGAACAGTGACACCACGTCCGATAACAGATTCAGGCTAATCGATTTTGCTGAGACAAAATATTGTGGTAGCTAGTAAGCACTTCTCACATTCCAACATCCACGAGAGGATATTTAGATCACCTGACCAATCACCTGTTGACTAGATTAATCACATTGTCATCATTGCAGGGCACTCCTCCAGTATCAAAGGTATCCAAACGTTTCGTGGAGCCAAAATTTACTCGGAACTCTTCCTCGTTTTAACAAAAGGACTGCTACGAATATCCCGACAGAAGATTAAACAAGGAAATACAGGCTACAATCGCAAGAAATAGCTAAGTTGTTTTTTGCCACCGAATCCCTTATAATATCCTTTGCCACTATCATCAAGTATTGAGAATTAGTTGCAACATTGGCGAGAAGCTATCAAAGAAGGAGCGCCTTTGAAGTTCTAGATTTTAGAAAACCTCTACGAGGAAACCATTTGATTTACAATGAGTAAAAGAAGGATATAAAAAATGGGCGCTGCAAAGAAGGAATATAGCTGCTCGCGAGAAAGGAGGAGAGGAACACTGGGTTGCAAGAAGTAAAAAAGAAGCATGAAAAGCACGTTTTCAAGGAAATAACGGGATGTTATAGTGGTAATGAGGTTCGGAAGTTTGTATCTAAAGCAAAAAAGAACCTCAGAAGAAAGACTCAAGCTGAAGCACGCAAGGGCGATTGCCGAGAAGCTATTAAAGACGGAGCGCCTTCGGTGTTCTAGGTTTTAGAAGACTTCCACAAGGAAACTTTTGGTTCGACGATGAGTGCCAGCAACAACATAAAACGAGAAGCATACAAATCACCGCTTCATAAAAGGAACAAAGCTCGTGGAGAAAGAGGAACACTGGTTTCTCAGATATAAAAAACAGCATGAAAAACACGCGATAGAGGAAATAAGGGCATGCTTTAATAGAAATGAGGTTTGGAAATTTGTATCAAAAGCTAAAAAGAACTTCAGAAGTAGTGCTCAAGCTAAAGCATGCAAAGACGATTAAGGGAACACCCAGTAAATCACAGTCGATGAAGAGAATATGGAAAAACCATTTCTATTTCTAAAATTTGTATAACGGCGTTGACGAATCGAGTTCGAGGAAGTAAATATGGCTCTATCCAAGCACTAGATTACCTACTTCATTTTTTTTTTTTAATTTTGGAGATACAAGCGTTTTTATGGAGCCATCACCTGCAGAATGATACAAATTCCAATTTTTCTCAAAGAACGCACTTCTCTGCCCAACGAAGGTCCACAGAGACCTTACCGATACTTTTGGTTTCAGATAGGATTAATATAAAGCGAAGCGCTATCGTGCGAATTCCTTAACATAGATCTGTAATCAATATTGCAAAACTTTCATGTCAACACTAGAGGTATAAAGTGGTCAAAAAAGGTAAGACCATGTATATCCTCTCATCAAGAAAGAACACGCAGTAACACCAGCCTTCTTGGACAAAATATTTCCATAGACAACTATAACTTAGGCTTTACTATCAATGCAAACAACGATACCAATACAGAGGTCAATACAGAAATAATAAATTTAGTTCACAGTGATAAACTAATTTAGATAAATATACAAATTTAAATTAATAAACAAATAACCACATTAATATTACTATGTACTTACATCAATGGAATGCTCATCCCCGCAAGCCCATCTAGCTTGTTTCTGGGCAAATTGTGCAGCATATTCTGCTTCATGTTGGGGTTGTCGCTGGAAAACATACCCAACAGCGGCATCGTCTTGGGAACGTACAGGCTGTTCCCGTACAATCCGGTCATCATTACCGCCCAGTAACTTCATGTGTTGCTGTTGTGGATGGTTGTGATGGTGGGTCGAAATTGAGATCGAGGGGTAATTGTTGGTACTGCTTAACAGCTCTATTTTGACTGCTTTGTTTATAACGCGTGTCACAAGAAATACTTTGAAAGATCTTTTTTTTTTTGTGAATTTATTTGTTATTTACTTGTAATATTAGATTATCTTATTGTTGTTGATTCACTTGTAAGTAAACAATAATTGTATATTAACGAATGCGCGCGACGCACGACGTACTTTTCGACGAATTTAAAATAAACGCGAAATCCAATTCAGAAACCGAATATCTCAGAATAGAGAAATTTATCGCACGTTTACAAGTGATTTTATGTTTACTTCTTTTTTTGTCGTTTAGGATTTTAATTGATCGGTTTTGATTATAACAGCTTGATTTGAAATCTTTCTATTGATATTTGATTTATGATCTGCAATGGTACAACAGAAAAAAAAATTGATTAATGAGATGCATAATTATATAATTTAACAATTTTTGTAGGAATACAATTAAGAAAGGAGTTATCAATAATAACATACAGAATACATTTTGCTTGCTTCTTCTTCTAGAGAAGATTAGATTTTATTGATTCTTAAAGTTATTGATGATGTTACAAAACATTTGAACATGAACCTAACAGATATTTTTCTCGCACAACTATGTATGTAGTTTTTATAGATTCAACAGTCAACAAGGAATACCGATATTAATGCAATAAATCATGCTTTCTTGGTTATTATTTTATTTGGTGTGGAGTGACCCCCAGGTATAAAGTACTAAAAGTCGCCAGCCTAAAGCCACGAGCTTTAGGGGGGTTCAAGGTCCTCCTTGCTCTCAAGACGTCACTGGAATAACCATGAATTAATACATATTATGTACTTATTTTCAGTAGTATATAGAATTTGTATTATAAAATAACTTTATAGAAACTGTCTGGCTTCGGGCAAAAAAAAGCTTCCAGCTTAATGATTAGGAATTGTTAGGTATCTTGTTGGATATAATTCACAGTTGTTTTTTGACAAAAAATTCCTAAAGTCCTACAAAAGAGGACCTTTCAAAAATTTTCAAAAATGTGTTCCTTTAACCCTCCTACCTGTCTAATGCTCGCGGCAAGTTACACGATTTATCAACACGTGCAAATGATAAATCCTTTCTTTTCTTTTGGGATCGATGCGCACTCATTTGATGGATTACATTGTCGTCCTTCTCAGTCCACTTTTCAACGTTTAGTGGTCAAATACAAGTCGTCTAGTTTAATGTGCAATCAGTCAACAACCATACATCAAAGAAATGCAGCATCTGCATCGCCACTGACCATAAGAGTGTGCAGGAAATATTCAGGTGTACTTCATTTTGGGAGGATGTGAAAAACCTACTAAGGGCCAGTTTTTCAGTGCTGAGTGAAGTCTGAGCTAAATCAGAGTTAGCTAATCCTTAAAATAAATTAACCCCAAGATAGCTCAGAAGCAGTTTTTAAGTGGAACATTAACCTAATCCTTCAGTTGTAAAAAATATATTAAAACCAAAATCCGAAATTATGGATATCACATTTGTATGCAATTCCCTATCACACAAACTATTAGGGGAGCTTTGAACATATTATTGAGCCTGCCTCCTTATTACGCTAGAATGTCACTAAGGTGTGTTAGTATAGACTTTGAAATGTAGTCTCTTTCCCTCAGGACTATACATTTGTCGGTCCAAGTTCACTCTATGACAAATCTCAATCCAACCGCACCATAGGTTTCTTACTATTATAGTGTACATCTACCTGAGGATGTTTGATTTTTAACCCCATGATTTGCATGCAAGTCGTTTGTATATCATAAGCGCCTTTGTTGCGCTTGTGATTCTTAGATATTCTAACTCACTGTTGGTTTCGAAAATTTTGTTAGCTAACCGGAAAAGTTTCATGCAACGCAACAGGTTTTCATGGTTAATGATGTGATCGTCCTCTTAGTAAGGATAGTAGATGATACCACATACGGACACCAGTTTCCTACAAGTTCCCTACGACTTTAATATAAATAACCGTCCTCGAGTTCAAATATGTTAAAATACTGTATAGGTAAGTAAAAAATAAAATGTTTGCCTATGGTGGAAACTATTAACCTTATTTCTTAGATTTTTAGATGGTTGGCTAGTTAGACAGTTTCTTAAAAGTTCTTAATGGGTGGAAATATGCGTTATCTGAATACTAGGCAACCGATGCTGTTGTCCAAGTTAGACATCTCTAGGACAACAGTACAAAACAGTTTTTAAATAACTTTTTTGGAGTTGGACGGCTGTCTTTAGTTAGACAAAGTTTATAAATACGACCGTATGTATTTATGTGTACGAGTATATGATATTTTGGTAAAATTAGCTTTCATTGTTGAGAAAAAACATATACAAAAGTAGAAAAAACTTTATACTATATACCAACCCATTGAAATATTTAAAAAAAATTGAGGCGAACCTTGCATTTTGGGTGGGACAAGGTTTGTTTTATGTGTAGGGGTCAGTATGAGTAGGTAAAAAGCCCGATTTTTTTTAACTAACGTCTCTCTAGATATCATGAAAACCTTTTTTTACCAGGTTTTTTAATATGGCGGCCAAATTGGGGCATTCAACACCGAAAATTGGGTTTTATACTCGCAGTGACCCCACCTACACATACAAACAAAAACCATACCAACCCTACCCAAAATGCAAGTTCAATGTAACATTTGAAAGGACTAACTGTATTTTCCTGAAGAGATGCAATATGAATTTTGTTCTGTTTTAGGTATACGAACTACGAGCTTTTACATTTATGAACCCGGCCCGTATCATTTGCAAAGTCAAAACAGGGTAGAGCCTTGAGAACTTAGATTTGCTAGCACTTCTTCTATTACAAGACCTCACAGCAAAAGTGATACATTGTACCCCATTCTGAGGAAAAGCCCTTTTTGTTGTGGGCTTCTGTTCGAGTGTTTAGGATTCATTTTCCTAATCCATTTGGTTATGGAGTTGTGTACCCACAAGATCTTTGTTAACGGCATCATGGTAGGTAAGTATGTTTTGTTTTGTATGTAAACTTATGTCGTTTTCCATTGGACGTCCAGAAGCATTCCGAAGCGTCCGGGAGACTTCTGAAACCATTCCATTGGCACAAAAATCCTCTTCTGACGATTCTGAGAAGAGAATTTCGCTTCTTGATTTGAAGTCAGAATCCACTCCAGAAGCACTAATACATTCAAACGCAGTGCAACTTCATATTTTTTGTTAATCCCATTCGCATTAATTTTGCACTCGAAAACACTGAATTTCATAAAATTTAATAAACAAATTAAGAAAAACAAAAAGAAAAATTATTATTTGTAAGTAAGGAGTGGATACACTATTGTTTTTAATTTCACTTTTTTGTGCCGGCAAAAAGTTTCTATTTAATGATTCACTAATACAGAGACAAAACTTCAGAATTGAGCAGAAGTAACAAGCATTGTTCCATTGGATTCAGAATGAGTGTCTTCTTGAGTGAAACCAATGGAAAACGACATTAAACTTCGGATCAAAAACTCATATTTTCACGGATATTTTGTTTTTATTCTTGGTAATTTCACTTTTTTGTGCCAGCAAAAAGTTTCTATTTAATGATTCACTAATACAGAGACAAAACTTCAGAATTGAGCAGAAGTAACAAGCACTGTTCCATTGGATTCAGAATGAGTGTCTTCTTGAGTGAAACCAATGGAAAACGACATTAAACTTCGGATCAAAAACCCATATTTTCACGGATATTTTGTTTTTATTCTTGGTAATTTCACTTTTTTGTGCCAGCAAAAAGTTTCTATTTAATGATTCACTAATACAGAGACAAAACTTCAGAATTGAGCAGAAGTAACAAGCACTGTTCCATTGGATTCAGAATGAGTGTCTTCTTGAGTGAAACCAATGGAAAACGACATTAAACTTCGGATCAAAAACCCATATTTTCACGGATATTTTGTTTTTATTTTTGGTAGTAATGACTTTCAAAATATATTTGTAACAAGTTTCATGGTGGTAATGTATATTTTTAAGAAATGTTTTTTGGGTAATGAAACACCCATCAGTTATTTTTATGGAGTTTATTGATTCTCAGTTTTGATGACAATTTATTGAAGACACCAAGTTTCGAAAACAGACGATATCGTTTTGAAAATACATACTATGTCTGTTCGTGTATTTCCCAAATCTAGGAATTTTTACTTTAAATACAATTTTATTTTTTACTTGCGATACACTACATACACATGTATACAGGGTTTACCGGACCTGAGTGGACTATATTTTAGGGTGTGGTTCTTGGGGTTATTCTAAGAAAAAAATTGTATGGGGGGAAAGTTGTATCTCCGCTCCCTGACTTTAAATGCAAAAAAAAAAACATTAAAAATCAACGAAAACACATCTAATAATGTGCCATCATTTTTTTAAAGCTAATACGTCATTCTTGCATTTGGTTTTCAAGCGAATAGTTTTTGAGAAATTAGATTTCAAAGTCAAAATTAAAAAAAAAAAATGTGATTTTTTTTCTTAAGTCGATATTTTTTAAAATTTTCATAATTAAGTGCTTTTTTTGTAATATTCAATGCCCTCATTATTTTTAAGTCCATTACCGAAAACCAAATGTAAAAATCTTTCTTAGATTTTAATTTTTGGGAAATTAAGAAAAAACAAAAGGTATTTTTACCAAAAAAGCCCGAAAAAAGGTTAAATTATGGATAATTCACGAATAAATTAATTTGTTCGGGCTTTCTTGGTAAAAGTACCTTTTGTTTTTTCTTAATTTCTCAAGAACTAAGAAAGCCATTGAATATTGAACACAAAAAGCACTTAATTACTTAAATTTTGAAAAATATCGATTTAAGAAAAAAATCACATTTTTTTTTTATTTTGACTTTGAAATTTAATTTCTCAAAAACATTGAAGGTTTTATACAAAAAAATTATTTTATGAAAAAACTGCTTCAACGATTTTTTTAATTTTGTTTCATACATACGAACCTTAATTCATATTTGAGTATTAAAACAGCATTCTTTTTGAACACGCTCTTATTAGTTTCGGTTGTTCGTAAGGTGATGTCTTGCTAGGTCAGCCTTCTCTAGTAGTCAGCCACCTCTTTTTAAAAAACAGCATTAATAGTAATAGCCCGGGAGCTCACGACAGATTTTGGTGACCAATAGCGCCAAATCTAGATTTTTGTAAATTGGTAAATTTGGCTTTGCAATGAAGAATGGTGGTAATCAGCTGCGGCGCGAGCGGTACCTTGGGCTGCAGCAGCCTTTCAAAGATGTAAAAAAAAATGAAAAATTTAATCAAACCGCCAAAGCTGAAACTTTGCATACTGTTAGCCATTATTATAAGGAGTCGAAAAAAACAAATCAGCTGGCTGAAGCGCGGTACTACATACGTCAGCTGCTTACGTCAACATGTAAAAAAACGTGTGAAATTCAATGATTCCGCCAAAGCTGAAATTTGGTTATATGATAGCTTATACATTAATTTACGCAAAAAGACTAATCAGCTGGCTGTATTGCGGTACTAAGACCGTCAGCTGACGTGATGAAAAGTATAAGTACAAAAATACGGTTTCACATCCCACGCACAGAAAACGATGTTAAACGGGGTTTTCCATCTAGTTTTACAATCAGATGATGATTGTCATTCTATCATAAAACGATTCATTAACTTTGTGTATACCTAACCAAATTTTAGATTTAACAGAATATACATAATGTATATTGCCTATTTGCAGATATTCATCAAAACACTTAAATTATTCGTATATTTAAATCGCAATCGTTTTTGCTGTTATCGTCGCATATCGGCTGCAGTACTTCGAGTGCCCTAATTTGTATCCTGTCTTCTATTGTTGAATGTAAAATGAAATTGTAATCTATTATACAGCTTCTGATTTCACACTACAAAAATAATTTAATTCAAAATTATAAATTTCAATCAAAATCGAATTTATTTAATTTTGTTCCGTCTTAGTACAGGTAAAATAGGATAAATAAAACAAAACAATCAGTACAATCATGAAACTTGGTAAGAACACGTTTCATGTATTATGGGAATGAAAAATCAAAAAATTCTATAAGAATATTTCACATGGAAGGGTGTTTTTTTGAGGGGGAGAGAGGGGGGGGAACTTGTGGTGTACCAAACAGATAAATTAACTTTGGTGCAACCTAAGCATATGACATATGTTTTTAAGGTAGTTTTGAATGCTGAATTAAAAGACACTAAAACCAGTCGGTTTTCCTTTAACAGCAGACATTTAGACTCTTCTTGTTATAGATTTCCATGACAAATCAACCATCAATGGTTGGCAAGTTTCATCAACGGACCATTATTTTCAACCGGTTTTCGGTCATTTTTAACTTTATATTGAAAATATAGTCATCGTTTCATAAAAATGACAAAAGTCGTTTGATTCAGCATTCAAAACTACCTTAAAAACATATGTAGGTATGTCATATGCTTAGGTTGCATAACAAAACTAATTTCTCTGTTTGATACACCTCAATTTCCCCCCCCTCCACCTCTCCCCCTCAAAACCACCCCTATCCATGTGAAATATTTTTATAGACTCTTTTGATTTTTCATTCTCATATAATAAATGAAACGTTTTCACCAGGTGTCATGATGGTACTAATTTTTTTTTTATTCGAAAGACTTTTTGTACTATTTTACCTGTACTATCTGCATACATTTTTGTTCTCGAAATGGATTAATAATTATTACATTGGACTCCAAATTCAATTCAGTTCAAAATCTTTTGTTTCGATTAGAATGGTGCATCAGGTGTATTTTCGGTGGCTTTTATATAGTAACGCCCTAGACTTGTTCAATGATTAAATCCAGGACTCGTCGGCTCCAACGATGTTAATGAAAATGTTTTTAAAGAACCTTTAAAATGTTAATAATATTGCATATACAAATTTTGAAATAAAGAAATTTTGGATTTATTAAAAATTATTATTTTTTTGGAATTTTCAATATTTCTTCTGTGATGTTTGGTACAAGAATAATAAGGATAACTCACGTTCGATGTAAAATACTAGGGCCTAACCGAGTTAGGTAAGTAATTTTCTTCAAAATTAAAATATTTATGAAGTTCTTAAGAAAAATATGCATACATTTTGAAGAAAATTGGTAAACGGTTTTCGGCTCTAACTCGATGTTGTTGTTATTCATCACAAACTTTCTTAGTGCGAATTTTTTTTCCTTGCGACCCTTTTTTATGCGACCTTTTCAAATTTCTCAGCGGCAACACTGCTTGGTATAATATAAGCACATGACACATATTTTAAAGTTATTTTTTAATGCCCAATCTTACTAAACAAAATTAACTCAATACAACCACCTTCAAAAAAGTTAGAGCCTTTTTCATAAATGATGACTGAATTTTTATTGAAACAAGTAAAATATTACCAAGTTCCAACAGCATTGACATGAAACTTGGTCCACATATTTCATTTGTCATAAGCACCAAGAATCAAAGGAGAAGTCTACAAAAATATTTATAGTTAAAGGGTGTTTTTTTCAGTGAAAGGGACAAATTTTGAAATTCTACCATGAGTTCCCTCTCGAAACTGGAACGTTGATGAAAATTGGTGAAAATCTTTGATAATTCATCGAAACCTGTTTGATACACCACAATTTCCTCCCCCCTCTCTCCCCCTCAAAAAAACACCCTTCCATGTGAAATATTCTTATAGAATCTTTTGATTTTTCATTCCCATAATACATGAAACTGATTGTTTAGTTTTATTTATCCTATTTTACCTGTACTAAGACGGAACAAAATTAAATAAATTCGATTTTGATTGAAATTTTGAATTAAATTATTTTTGTAGTGTGAAATCAGAAGCTGTATAATAGATTACAATTTCATTTTACATTCAACAATAGAAGACAGGATACAAATTATGGCACTCGAAGTACTGCAGCCGACATGCGACGATAACAGCAAAAACGATTGCGATTTAAATATACGAATAATTTAAGTTTTTGATGAATATCTGCAAATAGGCAATATACATATGTATATTCTATTAAATCTAAAATTTGGTTAGGTACCTATACACAAAGTTAATGAATCGTTTTATGATAGAATGACAATCATCATCTGATTGTAAAACTAGATGGAAAACCCCGTTTAACATCGTTTTCTGTGCGTGGGATGTGAAACCGTATTTTTGTACTTGTACTTTTCACCACGTCAGCTGACGGTCTTAGTACCGCAATACAGCCAGCTGATTAGTCTTTTTGCGTAAATTAATGTATAAGCTATCATATAACCAAATTTCAGCTTTGGCGGAATCATTGAATTTCACACGTTTTTTTAAATGTTGACGTAAGCAGCTGACGTATGTAGTACCGCGCTTCAGCCAGCTGATTTGTTTTTTTCGACTCCTTATAATAATGGCTAACAGTATGCAAAGTTTCAGCTTTGGCGGTTTGATTAAATTTTTCATTTTTTTTTACATCTTTGAAAGGCTGCTGTAGCCCAAGGTACCGCTCGCACCGCAGCTGATTACCACCACCCTTCATTGCAATGTCAAATTAACCAATTTACAAAAAATTAGCTTTGGCGAAATGATTAACTAAAATCTGTCGCGAGCTCCTGGGCTATAAAGGCTTTGTCTTACTTTCGGAAAAAAAAATATTTACTTACTATTCTTCTATATATGTGTGCAAAATTCTGGTTAAATGCGGCTGATGGTTTTCTGTTTAAAAATTGAAGTTTGCTTCAAGTTTGCAAAATATTTGAATGTGACGGTTTTTAAAAAAAAAAAGTTAGTGGAAGTGCCTTTTGTAAAGGTCTCAAACAACTAAAATACTGAAGAGAGGTCCATAATGTTATTGTTTTTGTGTTCTTTAAAGTCTATTTCACTTGTTTTTTGCAAGAAAATATGAAATTTTTCAACGGATAAATATTTATAAGGGGTGAATAGACCTTTTATTCTCTCTTGATTTCTGTTAAAATTATTTTTAAAAAATCACTATTTTCAGTAGTCAGCCGCCTGTTTACAAAATGAAAAAATGGGGGCTGACTGCAGGAGACACGCATAAAAAAGTGTGACCCTATAGTCGGCCCCCATTTTTCATTTTGTTAACAGGGGGCTGACTACTGGCGAACTAAGGTGGCCGACTTCTGGATCTAATGTGGACGACCTCACAAGAATCGTACTTACAGCTCAATTTTTGTTAATAACTTATTTATATTAACAAATTAACTAACGCCTATAATTTAATGACCTACACATTCCAAGCAATCAGATAATGTAAACACTCTATTCAACAATTTGAATAGGTATAGGATTTCTGAGGCCCAGTTTAACACAAAAATAAAGTTAAAGGGCTGACTACTAGTGCCATCACCCTATGTATGTTATGTATGTACCTATGTTACGGAATCTTTGGAAGTAATTTTGACCTACTTACTTCAAATGGTCAGATTTGATTCAAACTTTGCACACTTGTCGAAGCCCGATGACAATACAATAATTCGATCAAAATATCCGATTATCCTAATTAGGTTCGCCAGGATTCATAAATTTCTTTCGGGATTCTTTGTTGCTTTATGGCAAATCGAACTAAAAAATGAAAAATATGTAAATTATAGTTTAAAAAACTAAAACACGCTTTTAGAGTTAATCAAACTAAAAAGTAAAAAATAGTTCTTAGCATGAGAATAAAATTACTGACGAGAAAATTAATGTCACTGTTCTTAAAGGGTGGAGTGCCTTGTATGACATATTTAAACTAACTCTGCATATCGAGCAGGTAATTATATAGGTGACTGAAATATAGTTCCGGTACGTGTCTCGGATAGCTTAACTGGTAGAGCTCTTGGCAGGTAACCAATAGATCTGGGTTCGATTCCCAGTCCGGGCTGTCCGAATTGTTTTTTCGGTAAGCAAAAATTTCCCACTGAGTAGGCCCTCCCTTTCCTTTATCCTTCCCTTCCCCATTGCTCGGTATCAATCATCATAATTTTCATTGTTTCATTCCGAAATGCACAGTTAGTTTAATTATGTCATACAAGGCACTCCACGCTTTTAGAACAGTGACATTAATTTTTTCTTCAGTAATTTTATTCTCATGCTAAGAATTATTTTTTACTTTTTAGTTTGATTAATTCTAAAAGCGTGTTTTTAGTTTTATAAACTAAAATTTTTTCACCTAATACTGTAAAGAGTTTATTTGGCGAATTTTACTACTGAATTTCATGCTTTTAAACATTTTTCTCTCATAATTTCAATGCTTCTTGAACATAACAGCAAGTGTACATTAGGGTGGTCCTTAAATTGGACATTGTCTTGGATAGCCCTCATTCGATTCGAAACATTGAAAAACAATTTCCCTAATTTTTTCAAATTTTTATTTCACCCCCCTGGTCTCCCTTTTTTCACTTCAAGGTGCAAACAATGGAGTTAGGGTTATTCTTATATCACGCGAAAAAAAAATCAGAACTTATAGATTAGATTCAGACGAAAAAAAAATCGTAGTGGGGGGGGGGTCTATTTCCCCCCCTTGAGGCGGGAGGGGTAATTTTCTAAAAAATTGACCCAAAATAGAAAAAAATTATTAAAAAACAACGGGACCACTTACAATGGCATGCTATAGCTTTTTTTTAAAGCCATGAATCCAGTCTCTAATATGTTTTTTAAATGAAGTTTTTATTGTTGATAGTTTCTGAAAAAAATAAATTTCAAACTCAAAAGTAAAAATAAAAATAATAATTTTTTTCGTTTGAAAATTATTTTTTTCAGAAACTATTAACAATAAAAACTTGATTTTAAAAACATATTAAAGACTGGATTCATGGCTTTAAAAAAAGCTATAGCATGCCATTGTAAAGGGTCTCGTTGTTTTTTAATAATTTTTTTTCTATTTTGGGTCAAATTTTTAGAAAATTTCCCCTCCCGCCTGAACAGGGGGAAATAGGGCCCCCCCTCGAATACGATTTTTTTTTCGTCTGAATCTGATCTTTAAGTTCTGATTTTTTTCGCGTGATATAAGAATAACCCTAACTCCATTGTTTGCACCTTGAAGTGAAAAAAGGGAGACCAGGGGGGTGAAATAAAAATCTGAAAAAATTAGGAAAATTTGTTTTCTCTAAAGAGTAATTTGATGCCTATCCAAGTTGGAATTTCAAAAAAACCCAATATAAGGACCACCCTAGTGTACATACATACGTGCGACCCAGTCATGCATATTATTTATATGAAGTTGGACAGAGTTTTGGGCTAATTTCGTAGTTTTCGGAAGTACACGAACAGGCATAGAGATAGCAATTGTGAAAATGATATCGTGCTGCGATCGTTTTAGTTAAACATAATTTAGAGCGTCAATTCCAAATGGTTTTTGGCATTATGTAATTATTATGTACCTAACTACCTGTTGTTCTAAAAATACAGTAATCCTTACATAAAAGGTATAACGTGTTAAGGGTCTCATTTATCCAAAAATTACCCTAAAGTCAGGTGCCATGTTTTAAGAGTGTGGGTAGGAAGGGAGATGGCATGTGTGAGGTCAGCCTCTCTAGTAGTCAACCACCTCGTTATAAAAAAAACAGCATAAATAGTAAACGCTTTATCTTACTTTTGGAAAAAAAAAAATAATTTTAAAAAGCATTTCTATTGATCTGTATGCGTGCAAAATGTTGGTTAAATGCGACGGATGAGTTTCTTGTTAAAAATTGAAGTTTGCTTCAAGTTTACAAAATGTTTAGAAGTGCCTTTAGTCAAGGTTTCTAAGGACTAAAGGACTGAAAGGAAGTTTATGATGTTATTGTTTTTGTGTTCTTTAAAGTCTCTTTTACATATTTTTTGCAGGAAAATAAATTTTTTCAAAATATTAATACCTATTTAAAGGGGGATCTGGCTTTAGGAGACAATTTTTAAGCGCGTCCCTGGTTGTCTACTGAAGACTTATTATTTTATTTTATTGTTAAGCAGATTATGAAAATTGAATGGACCTTTTAGACCGAGAGCTCGCAACATATTTTTTGGACATGAGAGGAAACCAGATGTTATTGTTACAGGGTGTCATGTAGAAGGTGATAATGAATACGTTCGCCTACCAGCACGTAGTGGTCACGTTTACGAGAAAAAGTGCATCAAAAGTACAACTTTTCGCGAAATTGAAGTAGTGAGAGGGACCACTTTAAACGCAAAATTTCGTAAAGTCCTTGACTCACTGATTACAAATATGGTCACGACAGACGTCTAAGTGGACCCAAAACCCCCGACAGACGTGCCCGAAAAGCAAGTTTTTTGTCACTTTTTAAAAATTTTATGAATTGTATGGGGGGCACGTAGGTATAGAAGAGTGTGTCCCTATAGGGGGCTGACTACAGTGGTCTGTTCTTTTTCTAACAATTGTTAGGTTACTATTAGTAAGGTAACTATTGTTAACAATATAGCTGACCTTTGTCGTTCTTTTATTCCAAAATAGTTACGATTCGTAACTTAATGATGTCATAACGTGGTTCTTAAATGCATTTTGGAGTTTCAAATAATTACCATTTGTAACTACATAATTATGTACCTATGTATTTCCAACTCATGTGCTGGACATGAGGTGACAGTGTTGATTTGTCAAAGCGCACATGTGAACCGATTTGTTTACAAAGCGAACCAAATTTTTAAGTGGTTTTTGTCTGTGTAAATGGAACACAAGTGCAGTGCATGCTGCGAATTATATGTCCAGTCGGCTCCCTTTAATATAACTTTTTAGACTTTCGCGGTTGTTAATAGACATAATAGATAGTTCGCTCAATGCAATTTGATGCGAAACGTTCGGGGTGAGTACCAAAGTGCACTCTTTAAACTTTTATTACGCGGCTAATCCGAAAAATAACTATCTATTATGGCTCCCTTTAAGTCGAACGCCCTCTAACTCGAACTTTTTCACCATATTTTCGTAGGTACTCCCCTTAAATTTCCAGTGTGTTTACTTATCTCTAACTCGAATTTTTGAAAAAGTCTCTCTAACTCGAGCTCATTTTGATATCCCGTGAAAATTCGACTTAGAGGGAGTCGACTGTGTATCAATTTATATTTAATAATTGTTAATGAAAAAACCAACAACCTGTGTGTTACCATCAAGTATAAAGGCTGGAGTTATAGTAACATATTTCAAGACTGCCCCCTCGATTATCAGACTCGTATTGCTCGTATTAATTGAAAAACTCTTTGCCGTCATCTAGGAGCAAACCATGAACCTTGCGATTCAGAGGCCGATACACTACACACCGCGCCACTTACCTCCTTTACATGGAGAATTGAATCCGGATTTAATCAGGATTTAGGTCCATGTAAACCTGGATTGGATTGAATCCGTATTACTCGATCCGATACAGCTCGGAGAGAATCGAAAAAAGAATGTAATAGGTACCTAGATCGAAGGATTAAGGAATCGAGATTTCAGCTTATTGATGGTGTGTGTGCGTTTTATGTATTCCGTTTCAGACTATTAAACTTTTTTTTTTCTGTGGCGTATTGTGCGAGTGATATTTATGGTTGATGTGTTATTTATTTTGCGAAATTATCTATGCACATAAAAAAACGTCAATTCGAGTCTATTTGAATTAAATCTTTCGATCTGGCATCGTTATATGCCTGTGCCTACGTTCTGTAACTCTCGCATCGAAAAAAACTGGTCGAGAAACGATGAAAATTGAAACAAAATGCATGAGTTTTGTTCCATTTTTCAAGGTTTCTCGACTGATTTTATGGATGCGAGAGTTATAGAACGTGGGCACTGGATCGAAATTTCGATCCGGGTTGAATCCGATCCTTCGATCCGCTTATGTAAACGTGGTATCGTAAGCCAACAATTCGTTGGTCATACAAGGGGGGAGGGGATGAGTTGAAAGAGTTGACGCCGGTCAAGAATTATGTCGTTTTTCATTGTTGAAAAGATTTGATCTTTTTGCGAAAAGACTTGCACATATTTCATTTTTTCATGTTTTATTCAAAAATAGATGAGATTTAAAAATGAAAGATGCGATCTTTCTAGTTTGGCAGATTTGATCTGCATTCACTCATACATGCAAACAAAATATTTTGAAAACTGTTCCGATTCCACCAAGCAATATTGTCCATGTGAGCCCCCCTAATCAGGAAAATTTTGCGGTAGGTTGTATGTGTGCATTATATTCACATGTTTTCAGCTTGCCAGCTGACATATTTTTCCTGTTCGCTATAAACGACCATCAGGAAAAAGTATTCAATTTTATACAGTTTCAACTTTTCTTGATGGATTCTCCTGGTCGTTATAACTGGCCCCTTAAAGGAATTTTCACAAAGTAAAAATCCAAGGTCGATACATTCGTTGCTGTTATTGAGGAATATCAATATTCAAAGAACAGCTGTGTGAATGTTTCATTCCCTAAATGCATCAACCAAGTGCACAAGTACAACCAACCCAAACTTCAGAAAAAAAGGATACAACTTGTTCGTTTGGCATTATGGATCGGAGAGTTCCGGAGGCTCCTTCCGGATTACCAAACGAAAATAATTGTATTAGGTGGTCGACATCTGGATCGAAGATGGCCAACCTCACAAGAATCGCACTTACAGCTGGGCAATTCCATGGTAACTCACGTTACATTTGGGAGAGTTTCACGCTCTCTTTCATTAAAATTTCCATACTTATATATAAATATAAATAAAACAAAATATAAATTCTATACATGGTAATGATTTCAACTTCTAGGAAAAAATAAAATTTTTGGGAAAAATAAATTCTTTCTTAGTACAAAATACTAAAACATGTTGGTAACTCACGTTACCATATTCGGACACGGGTTTTGTAGCAGTACTATGCATATTTTCTAAAAATTAAACAAACCAATAAAGGTATACTCGTTTGTTGAATTAGATATAAGAATTTATCAGCGTGATTATATCTGTACACAAATTTTAAATTATTGAAAATATTTTATACAAATTTATTAAAAAACATGGTAACTCACGTTACAAAAAGTCGGTAACTCACGTTACAAAAAGTCGGTAACTCACGTTATTTCACGTTTTTAATTTAAAAATTTTGGGTTAATCCTTTTATCATTTTATTTTATTTTTAGCCGTATGCTTATTACTTGTAGGATATTTTGTAATTCTAGTTTTAAAACTAGCGAACAATAGACAGGGGGCGAGATAAATTTTCCATTTTTCTATCTTCATGTCCACTTTTTCATGGAATTACCCAGCTCAATTTTTGTTAATAACTTAATAACAAATTAACTAAATAAGCCTATAATTAAATACACATTCCAACCAATCAAATAATAAAAGGTGTTTCTTTAGACTTTTGGTTTTCCAGAAGAAATTAAACGCACAAATTTAATGCTATGGCCAAGAATTTAGCTTTATTAGGTACCTATAAAGATAAGGGTTTGCTATTATGGCTGGCTCAAATAAATTCCAGCCGAGAGGCCCAATTTTCGACGCGATGGCGGATGGACTCATTCGGGTCTTCTTCGATACTCTGCTCCACAGCAGCAATAACGTCTTCGGTGCGCACTGTACGGCGTCTCTGAGGATGCGCATTATCCACTAGAGTGAACGTTGTGCGAAACCGATCCATGGTTGCTCGAATTACCGCCTCTGCTCGGCGACTACGTCGACCGAATATTGGACGCAGGGCGCGATGCGCGATGGAACCATTAAGGCTTGGTCAAACAGAACGCGGTCCGACGGGACGGTCAATACTTTACTGGGAAAGTAAGAACGCGACGGGAAAATCTTCTTTGTAAATTTTTACAAAGATCGCCAGACCGCGCTCTGTTTGACCAGGCCTTTATTTTGGTAATAAATTTGCACGATTTGCAAACGTTGTTCAGGAGTAAAGCTGGCCATACACGACAGAGCCAAATGGCCACGCGCCGATCCAAAATCGGTTGTGTGTGGGGTGGATCGGCCGCCGATCCATTTGGATTTTCAGCCAATCCAACCGAGCCAAATGGATCCGATGGCTCGGTTGTATATGGCCAGCTTAAGTCTCTTCATTATGAAATGGCAAACCAAGATGAGCATAAATCAAGTGACAAAAAGACCAACTCCGAAAAAAGTATTGCCATATTGAAAACCACATGTCTATAAAACACCCTTTATAAACACCCTATTCAACAATTGAATAGGTGTTCAACCTTCAGCCGAGAATTTTAACAGAAGTTCTTTTTCGCTACTCACCTGAAACTTAAAACTTGAAGTTGTTGAAAATTAACCTTTATTTTTCGAAGCACCCTACTTCATTATTATCTACAATTGTATAATTACTTAAAAAACAACTACCTATTGTGAGAAATCAAGGACAAGGAAGCCATTAAACGTTGGATATGGAAGTAGGTAGGTACCTCAAGGAAATGTTTTTAGTCTAAATAGGTAGGTAAGTACATACCTACCTACCTATCTTACCCAAATTTAAGTTTATTTTAATAGATTGGTTTGGTTGTTGTATAGATTACAAATGATAGTTTAGATCCTTAATTAACATTTTGACTGTATTGAACATAAAAACAAAAGCAATATTTTCAAATATTACCAACCTACCTACATCAATAAAAATAAAGAAAACATTAAAAGTTAAATATAAATAAATAAATAAATGTATTATTTAGTTCTTCTTAACTCCCTCCGTCGAAAAGCCTACACACACACACATATCCATTTGCAAAACGGCTTTTTTTACTTACCTTTTTTATTATTCTTGTCTCTCTAAGCTCCACTGGGGGTTAAGCTCTCAAAATAAATTGATCTGATCCCCTCAATTTGGTTTTCTCTCCTTAAATTGCGGCTAAAACTGAGAGGGTGTATACTTGAATTTTATATGCGGCAAATTAAATATTTTGTATATTTTCTTTCTTTTATAAATTTTCTTTTTTGATTCACTTGCACTTTTCTAATAATTTCTTTTACGACGCACTCAGCAGCAGACACACATGGATAATATTTTATAATTGGTACAAAATAGTAAAAATCTATCGCGCACAACACTCACTAATGCACAACTATATATTTGAAAAATTTCGGCAATTATTTAAGAATTTGTTATTTTTTTCGACAGAAGAAGAAAATTGATTTTTTCTCGGTTTTCACATGCAATACAAATCTAGATACACGACGACGATAAGGTTCAATATAACAATCAATTCTCTTTTTTTTTTATTAATTATTATATGTATTAACAAAACTAATAGAATTCTTTCTTTTTACACGATCTAATTGTGTTTTTTTTTTTTTTTTTAACTTCTATTTACAACTATACACAACGGGGGTTCGAAAATTTACAAAAATTTAGTAAGAAATGTCAAAAAATTAACTGTGTGATTACAATTACATACAAGCAAAAAATGTTTTTCTTTTCTTCAGCGGTCACAACGGCGATGGCGATTTTTTCTCGCACACATAAATACGACACTACAAATGATTTTATTTGTCCTCCTCTTATCGTTCCGTTTCGTTTGGAAACAAAATTGGTTCTTCGCGGGTTGTTATTTTTCGGAATCAATTAGTGTGAGGGGTATTCACTTAAAATGAGCTATGTGTTAGAAGAGTTCAAAAGCTATTGCGTTCTTTGCGGGCTTTTTCAAACAAACTGCACAACTACACAAGAAAGAAAATGTGTGGTCTGGCTAGAGAGAGCAAAGTATTGAGCGAACGACCGAACGATGGATCGAGGAAAAACGTTTCTCTGGATCTACCGAAAGGAAAAGACAAAAAGGATTATTTGTTTTTCTTTTAGACGAAATTTTCACGGTTTTTCCACGACTGTCATGAGAACAGAGAACTGAGGACGAGGAGTGGCAGAAAACTCAATTTTTTTTTGTTTATTTTTCCGTTTTTGTTTCTTTTTTTTCCAACTAAGAATGTTTTCAGTTTATTTGCGGTTCACGTTTTTCTTTAAAATAGAATTAAAGAAGTTTTCTTTTCACTTTTCTTCTTTGATTCTGAATGAAGACGATAATGATGGTGTTTGCTTCCTGTGTTCTTCTTTCGTTCTTTTACACCACTAGCACTGTCCAGGGACTCTTTTTGCTCCAATCGTTTTGCTTGTCGTTTCACGTATTTTTCTTTTGTGCTTTTGCTCTTGCTGGTTCTTTTTTTTTTGTTGGATAACACGATGTAGAAGACGAATACGAAGCGACTGCCGCAATTTATTTTTAATCTGCACACAAACAAAAAGAAGGAAAATTGAATATTCAATTTTTTTCCTAATCGACCAAAATTTCACAGAAAATTCTTTTTGGAAGGTTTTTTGTCTTCGCAAAGGAAGGATAACGTTTTTTGCAAGTAAAGCCAAGAAGTTAACTTCTTTTCCCGTCGTTACGTTTTTTCTTGCAATTTTTTTCCAATTCTCGGCTGTGGCGTAGAGCTCTTTTGTTTGATTCTTTTTTTTTCTCAATATATATTTTATTCTTAAAAAAAAACTGTACACAGAGATGTAATTTAATTGATATATATTTACAAAGACAATAGTAGATGGTAAATGGATATTTTGTTTGATTATTTATATTTATTAAAATGCTAAAAATGAATTTATTTTAATTAATTTACACGATTTTATACACACACGGATTTTTCGACGGCCCGTCTATTCTTTAAGCCATTTAAAAATGAGTTGCGAAAAATGTGTGAGCAGGAGCAGTAGTGCTTGGTATGGTGGATATAGTGTGCTCGTGCTCTCGTGAGAGGACATGTTTGAGGGTGCGAATATTTATATAATACTATATAGTGTACTCTTTTCTTTTGAAGAATGTGTTTAGCGGCATCGCATCACGAATACATTGCCCCTGCTCAAGCAGTTGGGATTATATTTACTGCTTTCTTTTTTTGCAAGTAATTTCGACGTGTTAGAAAGAGATGCCGTTAAATGTATGGCATTCAGAATGGCGATGTTCGAAAAAATTATAGTTTTTTTTAAGCATCTACTTATTAATACAAATTGTTATGTTTATTTATCAATTTTTCTTGAATGAAAGAATTTGATTAATTTATTTATACTTATTTATTCTATATAATGATTTTCTATGGTTCTTTTCTCTATGAAAAAGCTACCAGCCGGCATGTTGTTTTTTATATTCGAATTTCGGTGAGAATGGTTGCATTCAGTAAAATAGAGATGAAATATCCGTTTTACTCATGATTACACGATGATTGGCCATGTTCATGCTTCGATGGATAACCTATGGAGGGCCCAATTCACACTGAAGCCATGGTATTAAAATGCAAGGTCTCGTAGCCCTGTTTTTTAGTGCCTTTTTATCTTCGCTTTGAAAAAAGTAGTATGTTAAATACAACAACAATACGGAATTATACCAATTTGTTGTTGTATTTAACATGCTACTTTTTTCTAAGCGGAGATAAAAAATGCACTAAAAAAGACCCTGTTTAGATTTGTTGGTTTCACTACAGCATGACGACAGTTCGTGGGTGAAATCGGTGAGGTAAAAAGGGAGGGGTTAGTCAAGAAGAAAATATAAAAATTTGAGTGAGCAGTCACGTTTCATAGCCAAAATGGTCCATTTCATTCCATTCTGTTCATTTTCGCTTGTGCGTCCAACAGAAAGGTACCTAATGCTATGTTCCCACCAAAACGAAATCCGAGATTTCAGCTAAAAAATTTCGAGATTTCAAATAGGTGGAGCAGAATTTCATGGAGATTTCGTTGAAATCCAGAGTTTTTATTGAGATTTCGTTTAAATTTCTATGAAATTTTTTCCCAGCAGTTAAAAATTTGAAAAGTTTTCAACCGAAATCTCGGATTTCGTTTTGGTGGGAACATAGTATAAGACCTTGTTTAGATTTGTTGGTTTCACTACAGCATGACGACAGTTCGTGGGTGAAATCGGTGAGGTAAGAAGGGAGGGGTTAGTCAAGAAGAAAATATAAAAATTTGAGTGAGCAGTCACGTTTCATAACCAAAATGGACCATTTCATTCCATTTTGTTCATTTTTGCTTGTGCGTCCAACAGAAAGGTTCCTAATTTTCTACCTAGATATATGGTTGGACGAGATCGAGAGCAGAAATACTCATACGGTGTCCAAAATCAAATGTTCCAATTTGAAAATATTCCATGAGCATGCAAAAATATATTTGTGTGAAAACTACAAAGTGTATACACGACATGACTTTCCACTACGTAGTGAAACCAACAAATCTAAACAGGGTCTAATTCTCTACCAAGATATATGGTTGGACGAGATCGAGAGCAGAAATACTCATACGGTGTCCAAAATCAAATGTTCCAATTTGCAAATATTCCATGAGCATGCAGAAATACATTTTTGTGAAAACTACAAACTGTATACACGACATGACTTTTCACTACGTAGTGAAACCAACAAATCTAAACAGGGTCAAACAGAGCTGCTGTATATGAGTTGAAGGGCTGCCATATTTTGTTTTGTGTGACGTGATAGCGAGGGTTCATAAATTATTTATTGTTTTACTTGATATTTAACAAAACATAATTTCAAAACATACTTAAATTATCTATTGTTTTACTTCGAGTTTTAAGCATAGTACGCAGCTGAAGTGAAACGAAAATTCTCATACAGAAATTGACACAACGAAATAGTAAACGAAAAATTTCGTAGTGATTTTTGTTATGTAGTACGCAGTTCGACAGTGAAATGCCAATAAAACAGAGAATCCTAGCAGATACTTGAACCAAGTCTCCACTTATTTTTCGTACACAATTAATTGTTCGGAACATTATTTCAGACGAAAATTTGACAGTTTGTTATATTTTACTGTTAAATTCAATTTAAAAATGAAAATGGAAGAAAATACCGCCGAAACGAACTGCAGAACACAATTATTTGGAACCCTTAGCACCACAACAGACGACACGAAAACAAAAAAAAAACAAGAATTCACATCAGACGAGAAAAAAATTGACTTAAGATTTTAAACTGTTTTATTTTTGTATTTATTTTGACATCTTTCTGATAAAACTCTCCATATTTTTTTCGCAATCACTTCGTTTCTGATTTCGTTCTCGAGTTGGAGACCTCAGAAAATTTTCGTTTCACTTCAGCTGCGTACTAGGCTTAAAGCAAATAGCTTCAAAATATAAACAATTTATTAGCCGTTTTCCTTTGGAGGTGGAAAAGTACTTATGAGTAGATGAAAACCCTAATCTAGTACTACCAACTGCACATGCTCTCATGTGCGAGTAGATACATTTTATATGGGAAAGCAGTTTAGCAAAGTACTTGCAAGTACTTCGCCACCTCCAAAGGAAAACGCCTCTATTGTTTACTTTCTTTGCCATAAGTGACAAACAATTGAGATCATTCACCAGCAATGACGTCACGAATCAGATGCCTGAACTGTCAAACATACCTTGTTATTCTTATACCATGCACTGAAGTGGCATTTGGTGGTGGTGTGGTTCTGGCCTGCTACGAGTGTGGTGTGGTTGGTGTGGTAATACCTCATGGCATAATGGTTGCTGCGTTGGACTGTTATGTTGAAGGTGTTGGTTCGATTCCCCACCGTGCCACCTATAAACAAAAATGTTATATCCGAGGTACTGCCTCTTGAGAGGAACTAGACAAATCCTCCAAGAGCATACTTCATGAATAAGTGCTTCTCATCTAGCCGTTCGGTCTCCAAAAAAAACTGTAGGTCCCCTCCATTCCTGCCAACAACACGCACACAGGAATGGTTGAGAGTTGTAAATCACTTGACCTTCGTACTCCATGAGCTGTTGCGCCATCTAATTTTTAATTTATTTAATTACATAGATTTTCGTGCTTTTGAATTTCCTCTCAGAATGCAGTATTCATTTTAATTTAAGTGCCAGTTTGTTCACACCTTCAAACAATAATTATTCCAGTTGATTATCATTGAATGCGATGACGCTGTTTAGATTGGGAAGGCTGAGACCGGTCTAACGGCGGTTTCTGGACAAGAGAAGTGCGGGGTCACGGATGTCGTGAGGCATGAAGAAAACATAAACATCTGACTCGCATGAGTCTCATTTGTTATTGTTTCAATGTGCAAAACATTGAAGTTATTGATGTTACTAAATGATTTGATTTGAGGCGCCTCAAGTTTTCTAATGAAGACACGATGAGGCTCACGAGTCCGGATTCAATTTTCCCAATCTAGACAGGCTCTTTGTTCAGCAAAATTTCAAAAATAGAATATAATGATTTGAGCACTTAATTGGAGATATCACTAATTCGCCGATTCTGTTTGACTAGCACGATTTAATCAAAGATTCCGTGGAATTTCGTTTGTTCATCATTGTTTATTCTCAAAGCTAAGGTTTAAAAAGAGAAACAAATTCTCCCAATTCCTATGAACAAAGAACAAGAATAAATAAAACCAAGTATCGTCCGCATCTTGCAAAAAAAAAAAAAACAGTTTGTTGAGATTTTACTACTAGTTGTAGCTATTTTATTTATCATCCAAAAAGAAGTGCTTTTTTGCAAGGTCTAATACAAAAATATATAGAAAAATTATAGCTTGGAAAAAATCCCATCATTAGGTAGACGTGTGGCGATGTCAGAATGATCCATTTAAATCGTTTTTGCTATTTTTTTAATTACCAAAAGTCAAAATGACTGTTATCGAATCTATCTCGGTTGAAGTGAAAAGAGTAAAATGAAATTTGGAAATTTGTGAAATTTGCTAAATTGTATAATGTTGAATTCCTTTAAATCAAAAAATGAGGTTTAATTAATGAAATAACAGTGAATAATTAAGTAAAAAGTGATCAAAAACAGCAATGAACCCCAATTCAATAAAGTGGGTAAAGCCGATTGATCCTTAGTCTGCACAGTAGTCATCTTCAGATTACACCGGGAAAAATGGCAGCTTCATTTGATCATCAACACGCTATTCATAAACTAAGCAGTAAATCAAGTTTATTTATGCATAAAGTCAAATCAGACACTCGCAAAATCGTCAAACATTCCTTGGAGAAATTCAACACTCTTTGACTTAAACCATCTGAATTAACCAATTGAAACATATGGCTAAGACTGTCGACAAACCGTTCCTGATGAAGCCCGTTTCTGTAGTATCTCAAGATAAACAAATGGGTCTTATGGATACCGTGCCTTGTTCCTCATTATACTCAGTGGCTGCCAAACTCAATGACAATTCTTCCGATCCCGGCTTCGATGAAAACTTACAAGATCGAAAATGTGTCAGTTCTTTAGTGCCCTACACGACGACTTTAGAGTCATGACTTTTTTCGAAATTCAATGAGTGCGAACGAGAAAAAACATCTGACCTCACATTCGCACTCATTTAATTTCGAAAAAAGTCATGCCTCTAAAGTCGTCGTGTAATAGGGCACTTAGTAATTTTAAAAATTAAAGTAACTGACTAAATCATGTTTTAATATAATGTAATTACATTTTTCGTATATAGCAGGATGATGGTGAAAAGAAGATAATGACAATCCCAGTGCAAAAAATGTATCTAGCTAGTGGAGTGCAGATACACGGTGAGCATCAAAATCTCTTACTCACAGTGAACGATGTACAGCAGCTAAAATATTACAGAATCGAAAACAAATGCAAAATGTACATTTATAATAACTGAGTAAGAAAATTTCAATATTTTTCAAAGTGATTGAGGGCTTTAATATTGTTTCCTTTTTTAACCACAACATTTTTTAAATTTATTAAAAAACGGACCAATAAATAACTATAAAAAAAGTAATTTTTATTCATCAACATTTTTAATAATACAATCGTGTAACACGTAATAATATTTTAAAAAATTTTTAACAGGAGCCGCTCAACCGACTGCGCCACAAACATCTCTATATGGACAAGCATCTAGATCTGCATTTGGCGCAGCCAAACCATCCGGTTTTCGTTTCGGCCAAACGGCCCCCCAAAAAAATAACATCGTTATCTACAACTTATATGAATTTCATATGAAGTTCCTTATGAAGGTTTTGATACTTGTTCTTCAAGACATTTTTTAAAAATATTTGTTTAAACTAAAAACTGGTTTCAGAACCAAGTATGGCGTCTAAATTAAGACAGAGAAGCATCCTGTTCACGATACAGATTGCTGAGGCCTCCTTGATCTTTCTTTCTTTCTTTACTGAATATGTCTGTTTTTATTTTGTCTTTATTTACAGGTCACACTCACAGTCCGAGCTGGGCCAGTCAAATCTACAGTAGTTAAGGGCAAATCTAAGTCAAATCTACAGTAGCTAAGAGCAAGAATTGTGATGCTTTTTTATCGAGGCTTAGGTAAGCTCGTCGTAGTCCAAGGAAGAAAGCAAGTAAAACTCGGGTTAAGAGGGTAAAATAACTCGAGAAAGTCACCGGTTTTAATATTTCTATTCTTTATTTATAACTATAATAAGAGGGGCTTACAAAATTACAATATTATTTAATCTTACTATAAATAACACGGTATTTCATATAAAACTAAGCTTTGTTCGGTAGAACTACAGGTGTAGACTCGGCCCACAATTCACTTTGAAGAAGTGAACCAGGGACAAATACGATAGGAATCTGATCCCTGCCCAAGGCTAACCCAAGGGAACAATTACTCTGGTGCCCAATCTCTCGCTCAGAAGGAGCAAGCAGGGAGTTTTCGGTAGGAATCTGATTCCTGCCCAAGGCTAACCCAAGGGAACAATTACTTTGGTGCCCAATCTCTCACTCAGAAGTAGCAAGCAGGGAGTTTACGGTAGGAATCTGATTCCTGCCCAAGGCTAATCTAAGGGAACAATTACTTTGGTGCCCAATCTCTCACTCAGAAGGAGCAAGTAGGGAGTTTACGGTATAGGAATCTGATTCCTGCCCAAGGCTTATTCAAGGGAACAATTACTTTGGTGCCCAATTTCTCACTCAGAAGGAGCAAGCAGGGAGTTTATGGTAGGAATCTGATTCCTGCCCAAAGCTAATCCAAGGGAACAATTACTTTGGTGCCCAATCTCTCACTCAGAAGGAGCAAGCAGGGAGTTTATGGTAGGAATCTGTTTCCTGCCCAAGGCTAATCCAAGGGAACAATTACTTTGGTGCCCAATCTCTCTCACTCAGAAGGAGCAAGCAGGGAGTTTACGGTAGGAATCTGATTCCTGCCCAAGGCTAACCCAAGGGAACAATTACTTTGGTGTCCAATCTCTCACTCAGAAGGAGCAAGCAGGAAGTTTACGGTAGGAATCTTATTCCTGCCAAAGGCTAATCCAAGGGAACAATTAATTTGGTGCCCAATCTCTCACTCAGAAGGAGCAAGCGGGGAGTTTACGGTATAGGAATCTGATTCCTGCCCAAGGCTAATTCAAGGGAACAATTACTTTGGTTTTTAACGGCGGAAGCCAAAAAGATTTTCTTAAAATGGTTCACGAATGCACTATGAAAAGTAACCTGAGCTTATCAAGAGTTGCTACAAACCGAGATTAGCTGGAACCTCTATGTCTCTTATAATTCGGAGTGATCGAAAATCGGAATTAACACGAGTCAATAAGCTTCGACTTTTTCGGAATTTTCAACCTCCTCATAATGATTTTCCAGTCACAAGACAATGTGAACTAATATGAGGCGAATGAAAAAAAAATCATATGACGTTGACTTCACATAGTGCGGTGTGCTGTTGTTGTTGCTTGCAATCGTATATGCAAAACAATCTGGTGTGGTTATTCGGTGACGGTGGTGGCAGGTGTGTTTGATATGGTGTTTAGTGGTTCGGCTTGGCAGGGTGATGGTGTGGGCTAACGACTGGTCTATGGTGATTCAATGGAGACGTAGGGTGCTGGTAGCTGATGTGGGTGGTCGGTGGGTGTATTTTATTATACTAATACGTGATGATTCGGTGTTTAATTGCAGGTCGGTCGGTGTGGGGAATGGAAAGTGTAACACTTCGTTACAGAATACAAAACTGAAAGATTGTATACAACAGAAATTGAATTACAAAAAATTCGAAAAAGCATCCTTCACACTGATAAGATAATGTCATATTATGTTTTTTCGAGTTTCAAATTAAATACAATGTACCATGAAGGGAAAAGAGTCACATTGGAATACGATGAAAAACTAGAAATATGTTTTTACTATATTAATTTTGTATCCCAATTTACAATTTTTTAATTGGATGCTTTTATCTGTTCTCTTATGAAATTTTAATAAAATACAAAAATTAAATTTTTGTTGATAACTTACAAATTTTTTTACTTGCGATATTGGATATTAGGTTCATGGTAAAAATGTCAAAATTGAGTCAGATTCCCTGCGCAGCTCATTCGTCGGATTCTGTAATCAGGGTGATTATATTTTCTAAAATTGTGCCTACGTAATTAAGGAGGTACTGATTTGACGAAAATATTCGATATTGTTATAGGTGCGGTAAAACCCGAATAAGTAATTCTATTTCTTGAGAACCAACATTTCGAAGAATTTTCCATATATAACTGATCTTATGAGTACATTTCGCTTAACTACATTCCGCACTCAATTGCCTCTAACTTTCTATACATTTTTTATATTGACCCTGAAAATACTGCTACCTATTGATAAGTCCAAAAATTTTTTAGCTACCTATTAATTAAATTGATAGCGCATCAATGCACTTTCTAATGTCATATTTTTTAAATTTAAAAAAAGTTTTAGGCAGTTAACCGTTTTTTTTTTTGGCAACGAGAGATAAGTGCTTTGTGCACCTAAGCTGGTTTTTATAACTGCGTAGCCCCCATAAATACCTCCAAGACATTTATGGTGAGGCAGTTATCCTGGTTTTACTGTACCTAATATTATAATTTTAAATTTAAGCTGAATATGCCATACATATGCCTAGATGCCTTAATTTGAATTTTCAACTTTTTTTCAGTTTCTTATTTCTTTTCAGTCAGATACCATTCCTCGCGTTCGGATGTTTATTCGCTTTGTTATCTAGTTATATAAAAAATTTCGAGATAACTTGAGTTATTGTTGTATCAGCGGTCATCAGGTTACGAAAAAGCATACCTACAATGTTCTTCCTTTCAGCCTTACATGTAATTCACGTAGATACCTACATACGCAACCTTAACTATCTGAAAAATGTCGCTAATTTTTTATTTTAAAAACATTTGCATTTGTAATGGTTATTTTTAATAAAAATTGGTACCTAATTGAATATGTTGAAATTTAGAAAGTTGTTCGTTTAAGAAAAAGCAACTAAAGACACTGTGACCTTTTAGAGAACTTAATTCATTTTATCTAGGATAGGTACTTACCTAGTTGGTTAAATATGAAATATCGTGTTACTATTTAAGTACCACCTTAGTTACCTATAACATCTCAGTTTCAAAAAAAAAAGATTAACGAAGTTACTTTTGAACGACGACGACGATGATTAAAAATATTAAACTTACAAGCAGCACTACAGAACAAGTTTTTTTATCAATGAATTTATACTTAAAACACATGACTTTTTTTTTTAGATTTTACCAAATCTAAAACTACTGCCTGCATACCTACCTATATAAAATTTTCTCTTAGAAACTAAGCTAAGACCGACTTCTCACAGAGATTTTATTTGTGAAGTGTGTGATACCTACTTCCACGATCCACGCTATGTAAATGAATAATGGGTGATAATGAAGGGTGGTCGTATCACCTTGGTCTAGGGCTCACTAGATCCAGCATTAACAAATACCTACCTTAAAATCCAGTGCAATTATGTAAAGATCGTGCCAAACTTTGTTCATAATGAACATTTTTAAGTTTTATAAACCCTTTACAAAGTAGGTACCTAAATATCCCTCAATTCTACATATTTTTTGTAGGTACCTACCTTTAAGTATTGGTTTTAATTCATTTTGATTCAATCTCGATGTAGGAAATGATAGGTTTTTGAAATGTTTCATGAATGGTACCTACATACTATTAAGTACTTATGTACCTTGTACCTACTACCTATACATTATTATAATATGTTTTAACTACAGAATAATTTTGAAATGCAATATTTTTGCATTTAAATATTCTTAAGCTTGAGTATACCCAACCTTTCCCTTAAGAGGTCGGAAACCCACTAAATACTAAAATCAAAACTTTACATAGTTGAATATATCTAGTAATAGTAAATCCTTTATTTTGATCAAAGAAAGCCGTGCAGGAGGCGGAGCTAAAATAAAAATCAACTAATCAACGCATAGATATTTTAAAAAATTGCTATGTAGGTATGTAGGTGTAATTTTTAAAAGAATTTCATTTGCTTGTTTGTTTTAAAGAAGTAGAATATGTGTGAGCTATGATTTGTATGTGTTAGTTTAATTTTCCTCAATGATTTATATCAAAAAGAATTCGCGACCTGATTGATTAAATTATATTTATTATATAATAAGAATGTTACAAAATGGTATAAGTAAGGGATATAATGTCTCCAAGAAAATGAATGGAAGATTTGAAAGGGGGGATGGAAAATGTTATTATTTCAAATGACCTAGTTCCGTAGAAAGTCTACACGGTTTTGCATATTCAGCACTAGATTTCAAGGTGAAACCATGGAGCCCAAAATTTAAGATTGAAACAATAAATGAGCCCATAAGAAGCACTAAGTTTCTGCATCATTAGATTTTTGAATTTCCTTTGTGTTGGAAGCAGCTTCATACAAGTGACGTCATCATAATTCGGTTTTTTGTCTGTAAAAACCAAACCGTTGGGGATAGAAGAACAAAATTTTATAATCTCTCAAACTACTTAGTTTTACGTCTTATACACTTTTTTATTTTTTTTCAAAGGTCGTATATAAAAAGTCTACGCAGCCGCTTGATATCGAGCGGGTTTTAAGTGGTAAGGATAGGCTTGAGGAGCTTGAAGTTCCGCCACTTGAGGAGCCCAAAATTAGCATCAAATTATTGCATCATTAGTTTTTTGAAATTTTGTGTATTAAGTTGTGGTGGACGCAGCTTGACGTCAAGCTGGGTCCCCCACCAGTTTGAGGGGGAAGGGAATTTAGTACCGGGACGGGATTGCGGTACTAAATTATCATTAATCAAGCATCAAATTATTGCATCATTACATTTTTGAATTTCCGTTGTGGTGAAAAGTCTACACAGCTCGCTTGATATCGGGCTGCTTTTAAGTGGTAAGGATGGGCTTGAGGAGCTTGAAGTTCCGCCACTTGAGGAGCCCAAAATTAGCATCAAATTATTGCATCATTAGTTTCTTGAAATTTTGTGTATTAAGGTGTGGTGGACGCAGCTTGACGTCAAGCTGGGTCCCCCACAAGTTTGAGGGGGAAGGGAATTTAGTACCGTGGCGGGATTGCGGTACTAAATTAGCATCAAATGAACATCAAATTATTGCATCATTACATTTCTGAATTTCCAATGTGGTGGACGCAGCTTGACGGACCTGATATTAGGGGAGGTTTTGAATTCGTAAAAAAAATCGAGATAATAATCAACCGTGTCATTACGATGATAGAGAACACCAAAAAATTAACGGCTAACCGATTGCAATTATAATGTGTACCTATGCAATAGTTTTTATCACCTGTGCCAATTACAGCCTACTAGCCCCACCCCTTGGAAATATAAAAATCAAATACTAGATAAGTTCAAATAACCATTGCATAATTGCAACAACTCTACTTATTTGTCTTTGCTTTAAAATTAACTTAAATTTCCCAACTTCGTACAAAAAAAAAACTTAAATAATTCGTCATTTTACCGCAGATAGAAATACATGTCCTTAAATTAATTTACTTCCACCGCGTATTATACGTTGTTGCACAATAATTACCAAATATTGCCTTGATACCTCATGAAAGGTAAATTATTCCAGATCAACATCTTATCATTATTCCTCAGTTGGTGCTTGGAAATTGGTACCAGAAAGACTGTTGTTGCACACAACAATGGCGACATTCTTACGGCCGATTTTGTTAATTTCCGATCGTCAACAATAACAACAGTTTGAGCGGGGTTAGCGCATCTCCTACCTCCTTTAGTTCCACATTCTGTATAAGTCAAGCGACGGCGCATCTAATAAATTATTTAAATTATTCTTTCTTATTTTTGTTAAAGGGAATTTATTAAATTTCTTACAATGCACAAAAGTGTAGCTGGATGCATAATTTACCAGTTAGGTGGAAACTCATTACGACCAACGGGCTTCTTGATGCATTTGCATCAGTATTTTGTTGCCAATTATGTTGAGGTACACTTAAGTGGAACTCTGGCATTGAACATGGGAGTCTTCACTTTTCCAACCAGTGAATAGCTTATGCAAAGCATAGGAAGCAAGATTAACCATTGGTATGTCATCAGTTTCTTCGTGATTGTTCATAACCCTAAAAAAAAGTATGACAAAATTAGGTTTTCAAATATATCTGAAAATACACTTCTTTTGTTTTAGGATTTTTTCGGAATCTGTTTCAAATACAAATCTTATGATGCAATTATTAGCACTATTAAATACATAATCTAAAAATATCAAAACCATCTCTTTAGTTCAAACCGTTTCAAAACCTCATCACAAACCAATTACCTTTTTTTTCAGATTTTATTGAAATTCTGAAAAAAGTCAATTGGGCTGTGATCTAGGAATGTAACAACAATTTTCTTACGAAAGATACTTTGGGAGTTACACCCAAGAACAAATGCAATTTTTTATTTCAAATTCATACAAAAGTAGGTACACTCTGACCAAAAGTGAAATTTTGAACTGCTGACTCGAGTAAAAATTCGTAAACGCCAATTTTACGGGGATTTAAATTTGATTTTAGGGATGCATCAACTATTGTTCTAAGATAAATACTTTGGGAGTAACACCCAAGAACAAATACCATTTTCTTCAAGTTCTTACTTAAATGTAGGTACCCTCTAACCAAAATTCAAATTTTGAACCGCTGGCTCGAACTAAAATTGGTAAATGCCAATTTCAACAGTATTCGAATACAAATTTAGGAATGCATCAACTATTGTCCTAGGATAAATACTTTGGGAGTTACACCCAAGAACAAATGCCGTGTTTTTCTTGTTCTTTGGTGTAACTCTCAAAGTATTCATCCTAGGAAAATAGTTGATGCATCCCTTAATTCTTATTCGAATACTATTTAAATTGGCTTTTACTTTTAGTGATAGAGTATGTACTTTTAAGTGAGAATTTGAAAACATTTGCATTTGTTCTTGGGTGTAACTCCTAATGTATCTTTCGTAGGAACATTGTTGATACATTGCTAGATCACAGCCCAATTGACTTTTTTCAGAATTTCAATAAAATCTGAAATAGGCAATTGGACTGTGATGAGATTTTCAAACTTGGAACTCTATATTTAATAGTGCTACTTTGCATATGAATTTTAAATTTGAAACAAATTCTCAAAAAATCATATACAGTAGACGCTCGATTTAGTGGATCTCGAAATAGTGAACTATCCACTATAATGAACACACAAAATTTTATAAAAAAACGTATTTTGTATAAAAATTTCACGCAAGCATTTTACATAGTTTGAGAGCTCTGAGGAATTGTTTCTGTTTTTTGTTTAAACCTGAGGGAAAGCTATTGTTTAATGCTTAGTTAAAATTAAAAACATTCACATCGAACGAAATGTGCATTTTGGATCAAATTGGAAAATCATAACAGTCGAATTGCCTTTTCCCAGATTTTGTTGAATTTCGGAAAAAAAAATCAATTAGACCGTGATAATTTTTCCGCATGGTTTAACTCACAGAGATGATTTATATTTTGTTGAACTCTATATTTAATAGTGCTTCTATTTGCATTATTGATTTTAAGTTTGAAGCAAAATTTCAAAAAAATTCTATACCAAAACAAGTATCCCAAGGTTTTCAACACGAGATTTGTATACATTAGAAAATGAGGTAGTTGAATATTTTCTAGTGTTCATTTGTAAATAAGTTAAGGAAAACTTTAAGGGTCAGGCCCATGGGCGAAATGCTGAGGGAACAACAAACAAATCTCATTTTACTGGTGAAAGTTAATATTGACGGTATCCAAACAGGAGCTTTTAGCTTTTAGAGTCCTTCAAGAAAATAGTGTACAATGGTTTTTGTCATTTTGAAAATGATTGATGAATAGGCATGTTGGTCTCAATGAGATCTCAGAGTCCTCAGCAATGTCTCTTGAACAGGATTCCTCTGAAATGTTGCTGTCACATTACTGAGGAAGGAAAATATTGGATTCGCTTGGTCAGTCTTTGACGTAGAGCCCCCCGAGATCTCATTTTCCTTAACAGAGCCCCCCGAGATCTCATTTTCCTTAACACGCCTATAATGATTTATAGCATTGAACAATTTTATCGAGACAAAAAAAAAACAACTCACACAGAAGATCAAGTAATTTATCGTCTATCGACCAAAGTTCAATTTAAGCCCTTCAGACTAATATCAAAATCTTACATCACCATGATTCTTCAAGAATCGTTGATGATGCTTGAATGTACCTATATAATTTGCGTGAATGCACTGTTTATCAAAAACCATACATGACAAAAAAAACCTCGAGGACCAGATTTGTATTTGCGATATACTGCCTGATAAAAACATGAATTATTTGTGATCAAGTGCCTTAAAACATGTATTTTCCATGAGCTTGGGTTTTCCTCATTTGAGTGAGGATGCTGAAATGTTCTTCGCGCTTCCTCTCGGCGTGGATTTGTGTTCCAAATAGACTCTTTAAACATTTCAAAGCACGATTATCCTTGGACACTTTCAACAATCCCATGGTTCTCCTTTTGTAAGGAGCATGGCAAACCACTTCCCGAACAAAGATCGATCTTTAGACGAGAACCACGTGTAGTCCATTGACTTTCCTGTCACCGGTGAATTTAACATTCTTTAGTTTGATTGTTTTATGCCCCCGATTGAGATCAATACAAAGTTCGTAGGGAACAGCCATTGTACTCTAGACGACAATGGATGGAAAGGACATAGTGTCAGGTGTTGCAAGTATTCGCGCTTTTTGTATTCGCCTCTATTGCCTATCCGAAGTTTTTGTTTAAAAACATGGACGAAAGTTCGTGAACACAAAAAAGAACTTGTTTATTTTATTGTCCTGAACCCAAAAACAAACTAACAAATATTACTAAAGTTGCTACACTTTCTCGGCGGCCAAAAGCGCGAACACCACACCTTGCACTATGTCTGGCCTAAACAATTTTATTTTTAAATCACTCATAATGAAAACACTTTTCCGTACATTTTATTTTTTATAAATAGAAACTTACACTTTTATGCGACCGATCAATATAATTTTTTCACATTAAACAAACTTTTTTTTTATGCTTTTTTTCATCTGTCAAAATATTGAGCTACAAATTACATGATTTGGTAAAAGTAAGGCAGCTACGCATATGGAGTTTTAAGGGTGCGCTTCTACTTTTTGGTGCATTTTCTTTGATGTTAATAAAAATATTCATAATTATTGTTTTATTTGTATGCCAGAAGCGACGAAAATTATTGTTGTTATAGTTTTTGTTCAAAAAGAGTTTAAAAAACCCAATTGTATTAAAAAGATAAAAAACATTTTCAATTTTTGAATTCAACGGATTCATATTTTAAATATCTGAGAGCAGGGTAGTCCACAAAATTTGCGCACAGCGCTGCGACCAAATTTTTTCGCTGTGTTGGTGCGGTCTCCATTTAAAATGCACGGGGAAACTAATACATGCTCATAAATTTGGGTAAAATGCTCTAACTTCAGCTTATAGGGTGAAAGAGAACAAACCCCCGGAGTCGTGACTCTAGATAATAGCTGCGTTTTTTTGTATGTCCATATGGAGTTTGGTGAAAAAAACGTCATCGGGACATTTCAACATTTGCCTTGGTCTGCCATTTTGTTCTGAACTATCTTACCAACAAACATTCGATATTTCTATACAAATTATCGATAACACAACGACAATGGTAGTCTGGCAATACCTTTTTATCGGGACAAAAGTTAACTCCAGTTAATTATCTGGACTTTGCTAACTCTATATGGACATAGTTGTTGTTGTATTTAACATGTAAATTGTTTTGCTTTGTTGTCGTTTTTTCACACAGTTTTATTTGGACATGCAAAAAAACACAGCTAATATAGGTACTCTATCCATGAGAGCCACTGATCTCTATAATACACTGGATAGTGTATTCCCTACAGAGTATAACAGTTTTTCTGATTCCAATTGAAGATGACATTAGGGGTACCAGCGCACCTTTTGACGTCTATGAAAGCAAAAAAAAAGTAGGGCGACGTAAGTTTTTATCATAGATAAACAATATAAAGATGGGAAACCTTCGTACCTTTCACCCTCCAAAGCCCATTTGTTATTGCTTTTTTGTAATTTCACTTCGTGTCGATGAATAGATGTGAATTGCAACAACTATTTAACGCGTTGAGTTGATTTGTTTTGACAGTTAGATTTTTTTTCCAAACTGGTGTTGTTTTTGTTTTTATTTCGATGTGTCTGCCTCGTTGTTTTATATTTTAAAACAATAACAAAATAAAAATTGTTAGTTACGTAAGGTTCCGCCAAATTGAGAGATGTCTGCCCAAATTTAAACCGCCATGAGGAAGCAGTTTCGTTTAAAGCTACGGAAATCCTAATCATGTCTAAAAATTTGCAATATTCCCGATGAACGAAAAGTTAGGAATGGCACTGCCGCTGTGCACGGACGCAGCTCCTAATTTGCCCTTGCCAAATATTTGTCAACATGTGAGCAAGGAAATAAGAAAAGCAAAAACTTCAAGATTGCATTTATCTTCTGGCATTTAGTTCACCTTAGACGGCTTTCATGAAAGCGTGATTGAGCTGACAGTAACCTGATGTGCAGTTAAAATTGATCCTGAGGAGTTTGGTATGCATTTTTATACATCGATGAGCCAGCGGAGGATCGAGAAGCAAATGCTGCCTACGCAGCTAGGTTAGTATTTAAAGCACCTTCAAGGTGGACATGATGCTCACTATTTTTATGTTTCAGAATGAATTGTTACAAAGAAGTCCGTCTTATGCTGGATCATGATTATCCGACAATTTGCAACAAAAGTGCAAATCAAGAGTTTGCACGCACGGCCTGTCTGCCTTCCTGACGACCAGAATCCCAATATGGCAACTATGCGCATTGTTGCATTAGTTGTCCAAATCACTGATCCCCTGTTGCATGTGTGCTTCTATGAGTGGCTGATGGCGCATGATATTCTTTCAGAATTATTAGCGCTGCTGGCTGAGCCCACTTTGGGAGAATTCTTGCGAAGAGCTGTGGTTCGGATTCCGGAAAATCTCAAATTATTTGATTTGCTGTGGAAGCACTACGAGAAAAACGGTCATCATTTGCAGACAGCAAGGATCTTGGACAACTTGGCCACAACTGCTAGTGAAAATATTCCACTAGTTCAACGGATTGAGTATTTGGCTAGGGCTGTCATGTGTATGAGAAATGACGGTGTGAGGCATTCCACCATGAATGATTTGGAAGATTAGGTAGGGAGGCTTTGAATTCTTTTTCGAGATACAGCTTGACAAAAATTTCCGTTTTCTTTTCAGTTGGAAATTTCTCGTGTTCAAAAGGTTGTTCTAGACGCTCTCTCAGCTCTGGCAATTGACAACAATCCGAATGCACGAAAAGCTGTAGCCGACATCAATTACACACTTTACGACATTGCTCAATCAAAACTTTGCCGATCCCTTTAAACTGTGGGAGTGTTAGCTGACCATCCTCAACTGCTCCCATAGAAGCGAATACCATTCCAACGAGATCGAAGTAAGTAGTTTGTATTGTAAACCGTTTATAAATGTACACATTATTTGTTATTTATTGATTTATTAGAAAAAAGAATTGTAGCTAAAGCTCAGGACATTGTTTCATTGTGTTATCCTAAACCTGGAACAGATCGCTTACAGCAAACTCTTAAAGAACTACAAAGTCGATTGCAACGAATTGTTTGATAAACAAATTATACATTGCCACCAAGATGAGTAGAAGCCCAATTGAAATATTGTATTTTGTTTGTTTTTTTATTATTTTAATATATTTTTTTTTGTAAACAATTTTTTTTTTGCTTAGGACCCGTTGTATAAACGTGGTTAAAATTTTGATCCATGGTTCAAATATTTTTACTGGCTGATTTCGGCGGAATTACTGAGGTTCAACGATGGTTCAAGTATGTTATAGTAGCCAATTTATTGCCTGAACCTTCGTTGAACTTCAGTTAATTCCCCAAAGTCAGTGAGTTAAAATTGCTGAACTACGAGTTAAATATTAAATATAAATATTGCACAATTGGCCCTTATGTTGAATAAAACAGAATAAATAAAAAAAAACAGTAAAGTTTAGCAAAATTGATCAAAAAAACATGATTGGTTTGAAACTGGGATTGAATCGTCGGCGTCCGCATGGACATATGAGTATTTGCCTGTAAAAACAATGCAAATAAAATGCACGACTGGGTCGCACGTTCTTTTTTTTACATTTATGTTTTTGTTGTGATTATATTTAACCAAAAGTTACTTTACGTGCTATACAAACGTTACAATTTACTCCTTTGCTTCTCCCGTTGTGTTATAAAAATCTCCAGAGACTTTCACTATTGATAATGTCTTCGATTAAACATAACAGGTAAGAAATGCTTTCTGCTTCAATAAGTGTCTTTGCATAGGCTAAATAAAACAACAAAGCAAATGTAGGTACATTTTTTTAATGCATGGTTTTTCGTTTTAAACAGTTCTTCATTATTGTATAATAGATTATTTAACTTTTGTTTTAATTGATATTGACTACATCAGGAGCTCAGTTTTGATTTGCATGCTTTCTTTTTCCTAGGTAAAAGCCCATATCTCATGGGGATTCAAAGTTAAAGTTCAACATAATATACTTTCAAATATCAGTATTAAATCCTGCAAAGTGCGACTCTGGATACAAAAATTATCTCAATTTCAGTTTTTGGGTACTAAGTGAGTTGCACCGACGCCATGGTGATTTATTTCTTGCATTCTTGCATAATCTAACTATTTCAAGTGGTAGCGAGTAATATTTTCAGGCAGTTGCTCTCAAAGGCCTATAAGAGCAACAGATGTACACCTATCGTAAAGGTACTTTACGAATATGCTGCACTTGATCAAGCCATGATGAGCATTCACACCAAAGCTCAGAGGCTTTGCAGTTTGCACATAATCAAGCGCTTCCAATATAATATATAGTCATCAACTTAGATCAGGTCACTCGTCAATTTGCGGTGTTTTGCTCTTTTTATCGATAGATGATGTTCTACAAAAAAAATTAGTTTTAACAAAATATATTTACACATCTTATTGTTTTAAATAAAGGGTTATTAATTACTTTATTTGTAATTTCAACCAATCGTTTGAATATTTCTTTGCTTAAAGATTTCCGTTCTGTCCACAATTGGAGGAAGTGACAAAAAGAAAATAAACTTGAATAATAAATTCCTACGTCATATGAAATACACAAATAGGAATTTGACAAGTAATGTAGGTATGTAGTCAACTTGCTTGCCAGTGCTTGCTCGTGTGGCCTCGGTTATTTAAAATCCATTTAGAATTCTTGAAATCTTTTTACTTCTCACGACGAAATTCCAAGTTGAAATTTTTCAGTGTTTTCAGAAAGTACACAAATAAGAATACTTTTTTTTGATTTACAATTTCTCGAATATGGCAACCAAGGTGTACTTTTCAAGCTCATTTAGCGAGCAAAAGCCGAAAACTTAAACGAAAATTTCAAATGAAGAATTTAATCTTAATATGTAATGCAACTTTTGGAAGGTATTAGATGTACAAATTCCAAAGTTGAAATATATGACACACCCTAATAAGCAGTCTTAATTCCGGACATAATACGAATAATTAAACTGAGATCTGTATTTTTATTTCATTTACGTCTTTCTGCTCGAAAAGTACAAATAAGTTCAAAACAGCTGGTTTCAAAATACTTTTAAATCATATTCCAAAACTCAGAATATATCGTCGGTCCAAAGGTAAAACTCACAACCAACTAAGTGCAGAAAAAATGTTCAAGAAATTGACAGTGAAATGATTTTTTTCATTCCAAAATGTCCCATTTTGTACGGTTTTTGTGAGGACATTGAAAGATATGCCCGGGAACTTTATTTCAAAATTTGCGGAATGTGAATTTTCAGCTTCAAAACGATTGTTTTAAATTAATTTCCTTCAATATTGCATTTTGTTAGTGAGTTTTACCTTAGAACTGGCGATATGGCAATCCACATGGGATGGGTTTTCTTTGAGCTCTTATCTTCCAACTTTACAAGCTGATGTTTATTTTTTTTGTATAGGTTTTTTAAAATAAAAAACTGTCCGATGGTAATTGACTAACCAGTTGTTTAATGGAGACCCTCATGCAAAAGAAGAGCTAGATTACATAATTATGTACATATTTTTTTTGCAAATTTTTTCTGTTAGGTTTGAGTTTTTTTGTCGGCAACCACCAGCACCGCTTGATCTCTTCAGATATTCGCTTCTCGAGCTCGGGAGTTGTGCAAAAGTCTGGAATGCCCAGAATGGAAGTCTTATATTAATTGGCGTGCATACTTGGTGTCTGATTCTTTCAAGTTCCGGTGTTTGGTTTGGTTGCTTCTCGTCTCAAAGATTACTTCTTGCAGACACTCTCTTAAATCTTTGTTTTCTATTTGGGCTAAAATTATAGGTACTTAAAGTTTATATCCATACTCGTGGGTCGGCATTCTCTAAATCACTGATTCTGTTTTAATTGGGTTGCAGCAATTTGTATTCTAAACTGAGAACATTGTGTTGATGGGAAAATGAAATCGTTGTTCCAAGTTCTCGTCCGTCCTGCTGCGTCTTTGGTCTAGATTTTAAGGAATTTTCTTATTCCTCTTAGAAAAAAGAATTGATTTTTGTTTACTCTCGTAAGAAATAAAGAAAACAATAATTTCCACAAACAACAAGAATGAATTAAATAATTTTTGTTTTTTTTTTACTTCTTCATGACTTCATGTTTTTAATTAGGTATTGAACTCACTCTAAACTTGAATTAGAACTTGTTTTTTGTACATGATTATAAAAAGCACTTTTGTAAATCATATTTTTAAATATTTTTGTTTCATTAAAATATTAATAAAATTTAATAATGATGAAGCGCAGTTCACAAAAACACAAACAAAATAAAATAATTTCACTTTCCTTGCCTGCCAGCTGTCACTTTAATAAAAAAAAACATGTTATACTTTTATACTGATATACAAAAAAGTGTACCGGCGCACCTTATAACAGTTCTTCAATTCGGAATGTGCACCGGACGTCAGAATAAAATGACCAAAGAAGAAACCCAAAAAAAAAGTCGTGAACTTGGTAACACAAAGAAGAATATAAAAAAAATTAGTGAACTTGGATAAAAAGTAAACAAAGTCGCGAATTGTGAATCGAGTATTTTTGTATAGATCATGACTGTTTTCCCACAAAAAATTTCCGAATTATTGTTTTATTATGCTTATTTAACAATTTGTCACTATTAAAATCCTTTATTTCTACCAAAAAACGGAAAACAATTAAAATCTTATTTTGTTTGGCGTTTTAAGACGCAGCTGTGAATTCGTTTTTTTTTTGTGAACTGTCAAAACTAGAAAGAGAAAAGACAAAGATAGTTTCTGGAAAAGCCCAATTGGAAGCAACTTTTTTGTATGAATACGCTATCCAGTGTATTATAGAGATCAGTGATGAGAGCATGTGCAGTTGGTAGTACTAGATTAGGGTTTTCATCTACTCATAAGTACTTTGCCACCTCCAAAGGAAAACGGCTAATGTGTACCACACACACTTAATGAACACACCCAATTGGCAACAGTTTGACGAGTTTTGAAAAGAATATGTTTGAAAATGGCAAATTTCAATAATGCGCTGGTTTACACGTGAAGTACGAAAGTGCTAACATGTAAAGAAAATTATTCTGCAGATTTTGTTTTCCTCTTTGTTTTATCATAATTTCATAATGAAAGACAATATTCGATCGGTTGGATTGGATAGCAGAAGAAATACCAAAAGAGAACGTCAATTTTCTACACCGAATGAAAATATTTTAAAATATTTCATCCCCTCCCTCTTCAGCAAGTTATTCCGCTCACCATCACAAATTTGCAGAAAATGCTTGAATTTCTTCACGGGTGGTCGTCAGGGACAATGAAGTAGAAGCGAAAAAAACCACAACCAAAAGCGATTAACAGCCAGTTGAAATTCAAAAATGAAATGAGCTGTTACCAAATTGCAAATGAAAACACTTTTTCTCTGATTTTCGAAACTACCTCATTTCGGCTCTAAGGCCGCACCTCCATTTTCAGACGTTATTTCTGAAAATAACATTTCTTTACTATGTGGGCAAACTATGTCGTGACATTTCATTCTTCGCGAAAAATCAATCAATGAAAAAGAGCATCAAGTAAGTGGTAAAAAATTAGTATCAAATCACATCTTGACTTCACAAAGACATATAATTTCTATATGAAGTCAAATTATAACATGAATTTTCCACGAAAATGAAGGAATGTAACATGAAAATGTATAAATCAGTATCAACACTCCACGTCTTGTGAGAAATTCGTGTCCGGTGAAGTTGGGGTGTTACAAAACGTCTAAATTTATTTCTCCATTTATTTCTTCGAGACGAGAAATAAATAAAGAAATATTATGTACATATATTATGTAAATTATGTCTAAAAATAAAAAAAGTCCAGACATAAGCAGACTCAAGAAGAAATATTGACTTCATGACACATTTCTTGCAATCATTTATTTCAAGTGGAGGCTCAGGGTAATGAGCATACACCTTGTGTCTGTATACTGTGGTGAGCTATCGTAGTGCAACTTGAACGTGACCAGTGAAATATTTCATTTACCAAGGAAAATTTGATCTTTTCTTCAAAACAATTGGCAAAACATGTTAGTTAGTGTCGCGTTAAGACCATTTTCTAAGCAAATTAAAGTTGAACTCGCCTAAATCAATGACAGTTCATGCGACTTAAAAATTAAAATCAGACTTTGGCGATTTTAACTTTAATGCAAGTGTTTAAACATAAAGGTGGTTTGACATCGTCTATAGTTTAAAAAAAACACAATTTTCACCTAGTGTTAAACTAAAGTTGTTTTAAATACTATGTTCCCACCAAAACGAAATCTGAGATTTCAGCTGAAAAATTTTAGAGTTCTCGACTTGGTGGGGCGGGATTTCATTAAAATTTCGTTGAAATCTAGAGTTTTCATTGAGATTTCATTGAAATTTCAATGAAATCTTGTTCCATCAACTTGAAATATCAAAAGTTTTCAACCGAAATCTCGGATTTCATTTTGGTGGGAACATAGCATTAGTATCGTGTTAATTTCACTATAATTTTGCGCCATATTGATTTTTATATTAGACCTGTTTTTTAGTGCATTTTTATCTTCGCTTGGAAAAAAGTAGCATGTTAATCACAACAACAAACTGGTATAATTCCGTACTGTTGTTGTATTTAACATGCTACTTTTTTCTAAGCGAAGATAAATATGCACTCAAAAACTGGGCTATTGACAGAGTCCAGTTTTTAGTTGGAAGGAATTCAAAATGAGTGAATTTTTGAATACTTACAACCTACCTTTACACTTTCTCTCGCTGAACGTTGCCGAATAGCTGCGCATCGCACCGCGCCGTGTGACTCATCCATCTGTCAAATTTTTGTACCCTACTGTACTCACGAAGGGAAATCTTCGGACTCCGAACTGTTTTTTACTTTTTTTTGTTCTGCTTTTTTCAAGTTTTCTACAAAATTGCACCAATGACGGTTGGCTGTCGCTCGTTTGTCGATTAAAAAATTGTTTTTTTTTTTCAATTATTCTCCTGCTGTGAAATCGAAAATAAAATCCCTACTGAATAATACTTTCTTTATCAAACTCCCATAAATTCGTTGCCATTTTTATGAAGTTATCTATTGTTTTACTCGAGTAAAATTCTTAAAATTGAAAATAGAAAATAAAATAAAACGCCATAAGTGAGTCGAAAAGCCCGTTGTTTGAAGTTTTTTTTTGTCTCGCGACTTCCTGTTATTTCGTAACTTTTTTCTAAAAATTCTACGCAATTTATTAATTGCACAATTGCAGTTTGCAGCATTCACAGGTTAGTAAAACAAAAGGGACACCAAAAAGTACTTACATATATATTAATTATTATAATGTAGAAAACCAAGTACATGCAATGAAATTTACATTTATATCTGTCTGTGTATAAAAATTCTAAGATCAGTGGACCGAATAAAATATTTAGGTAGGTATCTCGTTTTGTTTTCTTATTTTTTATGATTGTTTAAAGTTGAAGAAACTGAGTAACAAGGTCAAACTGGTTATTTAGTTAAAGATGTTAATAATGATAAAATTTAATACAAATAAATTTCTATAAAGAAAGACACTGAGGTAACATGAGTTATTATGTTTCGACTGCAGGTGTTGTGTTTTTTGCAATTGCAAAAAAATGAGGTTTATTGTTATGTTCAGTCTCACTAAAAATCAATTTTCTAAATAATATTTCAATGTAACATGCCTATAATATTTAATAAATACTGAACATCCTTAACTCTTAAAAAAAACACTTCTGTGTTGTAAATGAATCATTTTAAACAATATGTGTACATACATGCACATAATTCATGATTAGAGAAACCCCTCGGATTATATTATGTATTACAGACTATACCTAGCAATTATCTGACAGGTATACAAATTTATATTGAGAATTAAAAGATATTCTCGCCGCTAGATCATATGGGAACACCGGAGAAAAAATATTCATCATGCGAAATAAAGTTAAAGTATTGGAGATAACAAAGAAAATTGTTGTTTCAGTAGGAAAATAGTAGGTACAATGTACTCGTATATACAGTGGCTCAAAAGTGCTTTAATAAATATTGAAAAAACAAAACAAAATATGGACTAATTTTGTAATCCTATTTTGAAGGATGGTAAATACCCTTAAGGCCGTTTGCTAATTCCGCTATATTCTCTTTATTTTTTGTCAATTTTTGACACTAATAGACTCTTGGCAAAGGCAAAAATCGAAGGATCAAATTTACCTAATATTTTCACGCAATTGGCACACGGATTAAGAAGTTTATTTACGGTTAAAAGTTCAAGTGAGCTCAACTCCATGATTGCGTTTCGCCCAGGTACGATAGTTGGGCTCATCAGTTAGATGACTATCGTACCCTTCTAAGACGCAATTTTGTATCGATGTTTACCGACTAATATAAAAATCACAGCATTAAGATACTATGAATTTTATTACTCACTCCACTTAAACAGAAGAATTTCTTTTCAAATTTTCTTCATATTCGAAGTTTATTTACTTCAACTAATTTTCAATCGCATTTATCTAAAAATAACAAATTTTTAGCCATGACGGTCTTGTAACAAATAGAACATTTTCTCTGACTTGTTTTTAAGTTACCTACCTGCTCCTATCGCTCACACTTTGATTTGCCGAGTTTGCATGAGATGCATCAAAATAATCGGTTCGGGCATGTGTGTGTGTGTTGTGTCAAATCCTAAAAAATTGTATCGGAAGGGGGCGTATCTCCCCCCGATTATGTGGGAGGGCCAAGTTTTGAAACTTTAAATACAAAAAAAATAGTACAAATATTTTATAGCTTAACTTTATTTTTGTGGAAAAACTTCATAAATCATTTTTTCATGCTGGTTTTTGAATTAAGCGCATCAAAAACTATAAGAAAAGTTACTTTGCTCAAAAATACCGTTAAAAATCCGAAATTTGTTGCCCAGTGTTATCTGTAGTTAGTCCCTAACAGCCAAATTAAAAAACGCGGAATAGCGAAGGATAAGCCTTATTCCATGTATTTAGTGCAAAATGTTACTAATAAAACAAAATTTCTGCTATGTGACGTTTACTATGCTAAACCACCGAAGCAGATGGTTTAGCGAAGGAATAAGCAGCAGACTCTTTTTTTTTATTGGTGTTGGTATCAGAAGATTTACCTTTTCAATAACATTTTTTTTTCTATGCACAATGATTTCACTATGTTCTGAAGAATATAAAGCAAAAGGTTATTTATAAATGGTTTGGTTTATTTTTATGAGCTTACTTTGTCTTTGGTGCTCCAACTCTCGCTTCTTTTTCTTTTTTAATTAAATTTACCAAAATACCTACTAATAATTTAGATAGACATAAACAAGAAAATTCTTAGGTGTGTTTGTTTACTTGAAATTTTAACCCCTTACTGCATGATTTTTTTTTGTTTTTTCGTGAAAAAAATATATGTGGTAGTTAATGTTAAATAAAAGGACACGTGTTTCAGGAATTTCCTTTTAATTGAATAAAAATCGTTAGATTAGCATTTTCCGGTTTGGATCATATTTGGCACATTGAGCAGAAAACGAAAAAAATATGTTATTAATTTTTTTCAAAAAACACCTCTGGTGTTATACAGCGGATGTTTAAGTAATTAAAAAGTAATTAGAGGGTGTTGCCAGCAGTTTATTTTCACAAAACACGTAAATATGTAAAATAAACGAAGGTAGGTATAGAAAAAATCTTCCTTTTTTTTGCTCTTATTGCATGTTGGATCAAATAAGGACCAAAGGAAGAATGAACATTTCTGCATGATGTGCCAAATATGATCCATTCAGTTATTACTACTTATAAGTAATTATAACTTCATAAAACCGATAAAATCACATATTCCATAATATTTAGATCATTTCCTTTACTGTTATAATTTTTTGCAAGCACTTACTTTTAGCCCTATATTTTTTATATAATTTTGAATTTCTCAAAGTCTATTCTTTGCACTGCAACCGGTTTGATGAGTTGGAAGAAAGAATTAGTTGGCACAGCGCGTTCATAGGTGGCGCTTATAAATACAATTAAGAACGTCTGTGGTAGTAATTTCGTGCTCTATGTACAAAACAAGAATTTTTTTGAAAGCTCGAAAATATAGTCAAACATTTGGTTTGGTTCATATATGAGCCACCATGCGGTAAAGGGTTAAGATGTCAAAACCCATACGGAAAAAACCCAAGCTTCCGAAACTTGGTACAAATTTCAAGATACTTAACAGGCCTTGTACGGTAAACGTCACTTTACTATTCCACGAATATATATTTTTTTTTTAATGAGAAATTTTAACCCGTGGCTTAACTCTTTTTCCGTGGTTTAGTAAAATCGTGGAATAAAGGTAGAATAAGCGTTTTTTATTAATAGCGCTGTAAGAAAATAGAGAACCGCAAAGTTTCCAAAACCCATTCAGGTACACATGTAAAAACTGATGTTTAAAAATTTTGCCGCTTTCTATCTTCTAAGACCAAGGTGTATTCTAATAGGCTTAATTTAAGTCTAATTTCGTTTTCCTTATCACTGTAGCGTATTCCAGATGGAACTTCTAGAGATAAAAGAAGTCCTATCTTGGCTCAAAGAAAACGTGATATCAACTTCGGATATCCGCATCTTCTCTTATATTCAAGCTGCATTTAAATCGTCTCAATAAACTTAAGAACAGGGCTTTCATTACGTAATTTTGAAAACGATCGTCGTTGAAACGATTGTAGTAAACGACGTCGTCAATATTTTAATTCGTAAGATATCAAAATCGTGTCGTTCAGTCGTGTCGTTAATCAATACTAAACAAGAGTCCTTTTCGGTAGCTCCTGGAATACCAATACTTCAAATTTGCACCGAGTATTAGTTAAGACTCGGTATAAGGTAAGATATCGAAATCGACTGTCTAGTTGGGTTGGCATGTATCTGAGCAATTTATTTCATAATTTAATTTATTTTATAAAATTAATTGCAATTTATTTCATTTTTGTCACTTCTTCAAAATGGGGAGGCTTAGAGCAGAAACAGAGGAGATCCGGAAGGAAGAAAAGTGACTTCGATATCGTTTCTAATTACGAGCACACCCATGTTGGTATGTTAAAGTGGTTTAGTACTTATGTAAAGAAATTGTGAGTTAATGATAGAATAGTCGGAAGCTAACTTAAGCTAATTTCATAAACCGGCAAAATGCAGCTTTTCAAACAATTAAAAATTTGTTTTGCTGTGTTAGTTTTCTGACTCTCTGATTTACAGTGAGTCTGCATAAAATAGTTTAGTTTGTCTGTGTGATTATTTTTTTTGGAAACACAATTATAATAATGATTCTAGCTAGCCACTTGTTCGAATTGTAGGTTTACATTGTAAGTCTTATTTATACATTTCATAATCCAGCAGAAGCATCTTAGCTGTGTATAAAATTCAGCTCTTCAGTTTTTAGCTGATGCTGATGATGCTGGTCTGTGGTAGAAATTATTGTGATATCGTTGACGATCAATGAAAACTCCCTAAATCGATTTTTATATATATGTTGCTGCCAAGAACTTGAAAACTATTGAATTCGGAGAGTTTGTTTTTTTTTTTCAATTTGTTGGACTGTCATGCCGAAGGTCTGGGTTCGATTCCCAGCCCCTACCACATAAAACAAAAACAAATGATTTTTCCGACGTACTGCCTCTTGCGAGGAACTGACAAATCCTCCAAGAGTATCTGTTGTCATAAATAAGTGCTTCTCATCTAGCCGTTCGGACTCGGCAACAAATTGGATGTACGAGGTACCCTCCATTCCTGCCAACCACTCAGGTTGAGAGATGTAAGTCACTAGGCCCTGGTTCTCCACGAGTTGTCGCACCAAAAAATGATTTTTTTTGTTTAATTTGGAAATTGAAAAACAAAAGACTTGGAGAGGATTTTTGATTAAATATGGTGTATTAACGAAACATATCTCAGTTTCGAAAAAAATTGACTTAGAGATTGTAACATGATTGTAAAGAATATACTATCATAACAATTTATTTCAAACTCGTTGATAAACGAGTTTGCAAAAATTCTTCTCATATAGCTTTAACTTTCTGCAACAGTCGTATGCACTTACACTCATGAAGACATGAATTGTCTGATATCACCCTAAAAAAAATTATAAGAGACACGTGCTTAGAGTTGTTCGACATACAAATATAAACAGGTGCTCTTGAAAATGCAATGTGAGTTCAAGCCCGCCAGGTCAAACTTACAAATTTTGTTTATAATTTTAAGAATAAAGAAGAAAAAATAGAACTTGAAGACTGTAATCTAGTTTTTATTGTTTGTACTAATATGTATAGGCTTAGATCTGGGTATTTTATTGCCAAATCAAGTAAGGAAGTTAAATAAAGTTGGTTTTAGAAAGAATAAAGGAACATGAAAGCTTCTTTAATAAAGACACTGGTAGGAGACATAACATAAAATGGAATGATGATATACCGTTAACAGACTTGATTTAAATAACTCCTTTTTCTCAAGTTAGCTTAACTACCTAAGAATTTTTGTTTACACTCAGCTTCATGTCTTTTGTATATTTTTGATAATATTTATTTTCATTGTTGAGAGCAAACACCCACGCTTCTTGTAAAGTAGAAAACTTTGAACCTACATTACATATTTGCCAGAATAAATGGAATATGAATTTTGCAGCGTTGCTTCATTTTTGCATTAATGAACTCGACCTAGATTATGTTACATACTTCTTGTTTTCTTTTTTAATTTTGTCTAGGTTTAAACTTGGAAGTCACTTCATTAATTCCTGATTAAGCTTCAGCTTAGCTATAAGAATATCATCATAATCTTTCTCATCGCTACTATTGGAATAACGCAAGGTAGCGCTATAAGTCACATTCACTATCAGGCTGCCAATTTGAATCTTCCACTTGATTAGATACAAAAATTGATTAATTTTCTATGCGTACAGCACCTTTTTCCATAGTTTATAGTCATCTTCAGAAACTGTAATCATTTTAATGGCGGTTTTATTTTTTCTCATTCTTACATAAAAGCGAGTCTAGAAGTAATAATAGGAATACATAATAATTTTCGCTTTCGGAAATAATTCAAAACGAAGCCGGTCCAAATTGAGAAATATCGCTTTCAATACGATCCGCCACGCTTTCTGGCACTGGCCCACTGAATCTACTTGCATTTAAAATAAAATTAATCAATTTGTTGAAGTTCATAGCGACTGCACAATAAACCGTTTAAACAAAAAATACAAATGATATTTTAGTTTATAAAAATACATAACAGAACTCTTACATGCTTACATTTGATTGTAAAGCCTAAGTTTGCTTCTTTTTATTTTGGTCTTGCGGGGAAAATAAATGAACGTTATACATTTTTTCAATCTTCTCTGCAAACAGGAAGCATTTTCGCTTAAAAGTGGGTTCCTCACGATCATCCACTTTCTTCAAGTAACTACTCTCGATTTCATGTTTATGTTCCATTTAGGCTAAATAATTTTTCCTCTTTTCTCGTTTCCTTTTCGTGTAATAAATAATTTGCGCTTAAATAGCGGCGAGAGTGTTAATATTATAAAAACAAATTATATTTATGTAAATCTTACACAAGCAATTAGTTTGTTTGTTTGGTTTTATTTGGTGCATTCGACTTGAAAGGTGATCAAAAGCTATCAGAAACTGACACCAAAGCAAATTAATGAAACCCCGAAATAAATTATTACGCAATTAATTTGGCAGTATAATTTTTTATAAACTAATTTATTAGGTATAACTTTTTTTTTAATTTTTTGTGCTCACTATTTGTGTTTCTTTTTGGTTCAAATAAACTACATACGAATGATATTCAAATTTTCATTAAGAAATATGCTGAGCTTTTGTATTCATATTTTAAGTTATACGTTTATATTTTTACTTCAAAAGATCGACCAAAATTAACTTAACGAAAACCAGTTAACTATACAAAAAGCCTTATTACACTCCGCTTCAACTGAATAGATACACAAATTTTCAAAGGTACTTTGTTCATTTTTTCGAAACATTGTGTATTAATGTAGCATTTGATGATGCTTTTGTTTATTTAAGATGTTGGGAATTTATGATTTTCAGAAAGAATAATTCAAATAGCACCGCTGTTTTTTTCCCGCTCTCTTCCAAACTATACCACATAGCAAAACGCATTTTTTTTGCGTCAACTGAATAGACGCAAATATTGAAATTGGTAATAAAAGGTAATGGAAGGAAGTAAAATAAGTTTTTCTTGAAATTTTATTTTATTTGGTTACTCTCGCAGTGTCGCTTTTTATAATTATAGCTTCATTATATCGATGCGCCATGGAATCGTATAAGTAGTCTCTTTATGTAATCCAGCTTACTTTCGATCTAGGCTAATTTTATGGCTGCAACTGTGGATCTTTTTTAAACTGAGCCAGACTCGTAAGCTTTTCGTAATAACCATCCTGAAATTATTTGGAAGCAATTCAACATTTTGCTCCTATACCCTCAAATCTTTTGACTATGCACGGCGTGTGGATAGGGGGATTGTCCTGCTGAAAAGTCCAGGGCCCCTATTACGAATTACGATTATCGTTCAAAATCCATCGTTATCTTGCGATTACGTTTTACGATAATCGTTTTTTTTTTTAAACTATAATCGTTTTATTTTACGACTGCTTTTGGTGGTTGTTTTGTTTATAGTTTTGACACATGACTTAATTTAGCTGTCCCACATATAATAATCGGTCAATGTCGTGACTATCGTTTTGTTGAGTATCATTTGTTTGCCTTTGGTTTCGTAATATATAATACAGGCCCAGTTTATGGATTCAAAAATATCCAAAAATTTAAGAAGTTTTTTTGTTTGTTTATAAGTTATTTCAGTCATCTGTAAGGCTTGGAACTCAAATTCGAAATTGCCATAGTAGCTACTGCTCCCCATACCACAACATCACCATCACAAATGTGATGTCACGATATAAAGGTTTTTATTCCATCAGTTCTTTCAAAGTTAATTTTTTTCTCATCCACAAGACCCCATTTTTCCAACTCATATGTACAGTTGCGGTCAAAATAATAGTAGTACATGTAAAAGAATTGCATAACCTTGGTTTTGTAAGTTTTATATTGCGTTGATAGAAAAAAACTGTTACATTTTGACTAAATAACATTTTCTTAATAATCGAGTACAAATATATTCTTTGTTGCAACGGTAATATGACAAATAAACAACCGTTATTAATCAAAGCTACGAATTCTTCCGGTCAAAATAATAGTAGTGCACCGGTTTATGTAAAGAAATATTATTTTTCTCTTTTATTTATAAAATTGAACATTTAAAAAACCTTGTATTTTGTTTATTCATTACACCTTCATAGTTTTTATTGAAAAATTGGTCATAGTTTTGCCAGCAATGGGCAGGGGCAAACACTGAACACCGGAACATCGGAAGGCAAAACTTATGCGCTGGTTCAATGCCTAGTTAAATGTTCACCAGGAATGGTAAGAAAAGCCATTAATTAACTGCTAAAGTCAGAAAATGGCGGGTGGAAGCCGCTATTGCCACCAAAGTTGGTAAAATGAGTCATCAGGCATTTAAAAATCAATCCCTTTACGCCAGCTTCTGAAATAAAAGGCATATTTTATCTGAACATTTTAACAAAAAATGATAAATAAAACACTTGTTATTTCCACAATTTAAATATATGTATTTATTTGAACTCTAATCGCAAGCCAACGCGTTTCGTCTTCTTAGGACATCTTCAGGGCACTAACATTTACATTGATTGAAATACAAAGAAATTTAAGGGTTCGTGGTGAATTCTTAAAATGCAAAACTATACATATAATTATATAGACATATTGTAATTTTTTTTTTTTTTTTTTTTTATAAAAAATTGTTAAAAAAACGTTAAGATTAAAAGAGTTTTACTAATTATTCAACAGGGGGCTGTTATTAGTTAGGTCAATTTGACAATTTAATATTTTATGACGTTTATGTTGATTTATCTCAAAGATCTCGTATTTGTCCAATATACGGCCAGCTGGAAGACTATGAAGAAGGGTAACATCATCTATAGAACATCCGTGGCCTGTGTCTTTGAGGTGTTGTGCGAGACCAGAAGCGGGATCTTGATGGCTGGAAGATTTGAGATGTTCCATTAATCTTTTGCGGATTGGCCTTGTAGTTTTTCCGATGTAAATCCCATTACAATCCTTACAAGTTACTTTATAAACTCCACTTTTTTTACCCTTATCGACAGTTTGTTTTATTTTGTTGTTGCATAGAGCATTTTTTAGGGTAAAATTATTGAAGAACGCTGGTTTTATTTTCGCATCTAAGAGCGGCTTGGCTTTTCAGAAATACCAGGAACATAAGGAATTTTACGCCACTGTCCATCATTCTCTTCTCTATCCATAGGAAAAATGGATTGAAGTGCCAAGTGCCTTGATTTTTTTTGAAAAAGACTATGAATCAATTTTGGATCATATCCATTATTTGCTGCAATATTTTTTATCAGGTCCAGCTCCTTCTTGAAATCAATCCGATTGAGAGGGATCTTTAAGAGGCGGTTTAGCATTGAATGAAATGCGGACATTTTTATATTTAGTGGATGGACTGAGGACATTGGTATTACAGTATCAGTGGCTGTAGTTTTTCTAAAAATATCAAATTCTAATTTTCTTGAAGAAATCGACAGAGTTAAATCCAGAAAACTCAGTGAATCTGGTCCATACTCCATAGTGAACAGTAATTTTGGGTCCAATTTATTAAGTACATTTTCTAGGAAAGTCAAAAGACTTCGATGAGTCCCAGTCCAAATACAAAAAACATCGTCCGCATATTTTATGTTGATACCATCAATAAAACGGTTCGTAGAAGTTCACGAGAGCATGTTCAAGCCGCTCACAGCCCTAGAGAGGTACCATTGTTGACAAAAAACAATGTAACAAAAATATTGAAATTAGCAAAGGAACCACTTTGACTGGCCTGCATACAATTGGAGAAATATTCTGTGGTCAGACGAGTCCAAGATTTTTTTATACGGTGGAAATGGACCTTGGACCTTGAAGGCCACCAAACACAGAATATAATCCACGTTTCAAAGCAAAAACAATTAAACACGGAGGACCCATCATAATGTTTGGACATGGTTTTCCTTGTATGGTGTTTTTCCAATACACCAAAGTGAAGGTATCATGGATTAGCAAATCTTTGTTAAGATCATGCAGGAAGTAATGCAACCCTATGCTGAAGATAAAATACCACTGAAATGTGTCTTTCAGTGAGAAAATGACCCAAAGCCTACTAGTAAACTTGCGAAGCAATGATTCCAGGCAAAAATAATTAATGTGATGGACTGGCCGCATAGTCTCCGGACTCAAATCCCATTGATAACTTGTTGTGCGATGCAAAGAAATATGTTGCTAGTTGCCAGCCATCAAACAATAAAACCCTTAGGGAAGCTATTCAGCACTCATGGAAGTCGATAAGCGTAGAAAGACGTGAAACCCTGATAAGCCCAATGCAACGCCGTTGTGCTGCTGTTATTTCCAATGAGGGACTTGCAACTAAATGTTAGTTTAAGGTTCAAACCCTCAACTACATCTTATGATACAATTTTTGTCCTATATTTGCTTTTTTGTAATATATAAAGGCGGATTATCTTCTCACTACTATTTTTTTGACCGCTGTTTTTCAAAGGTTCTTCAATAAATTTGAAAATATAGGATCAAATATTAAATTTGAAATTTTATTTTTTTTTGAAAATGAAAGCTTAAAAACACCAATTTCAAAATCACATGGGTATTAATTTGTTAAAAATCGAGGGATCAACTTTTTTTCAATTTTGATTTTTTGAAATGGAGTACTACTATTATTTTGACCGCAGATTAGATTATTAGATTAAGAATTTTTATTTTTCAATTTGTTTTATATACAATTGACTTAAAACTAACTTATTATTAAATTTAATCTTGTTGGCTCAACAATAGGGGCCCAACGTTCTTCTTTTGGCTTTATATAATGCTATTTTGTTACAATATCATATTAATGTTTACTTAATCTAATACATGAATTTGAATTTTTATATAATTTCTATAATTATTGAAGGATAAAATGTAAGAATAAAATAAAATAAAATTAATACAGGGTTTATCCCCTGTAGTGTCTGTTGTTGCTTCGCTCGTAGAAAGGGGCGTCGTCATTATGGATAATATCTTCAAATTGTTCTTCAATGATGGCTCGGGGATTGAGGTATCTGTGACTGGGCTCTAGCTGCTGCTGCAGGAGTTGCTCGATTTCTGGATTCGGATGGTCTTCCAGGTTCCTGATGATTTTTTCGGCAAGCTGAAGCATATATTGATCAAGCGGTATCAATTTTGCTTCCTCGTACAATTTTTGTGTGGGGATGAACTTCTTCGTCAATGGATTGCGGTAGAGTCCAGTGCAAATGAACTATTTTGACCGCAGCTGTATCATTATCGCTGTTATTGTGTTGGTAGCGAAAATATCGTTCAATAAGGAGAAAAAACTTCAAGCATGCTTCATAGATTTTAATGTACCTTTTTATACGATTGACAGGAAAGCTCTTATGTTGAAGCTTTAGAATAAAGCAATATCCTTAAAATTTGGAAAGATCATTAAAAGTTTGTACGAGTACGCTCATACAGTCAGTAATAATCAAATGCAGTCGAAAGAAGAATATGAAGTTGAAACTGGCCTAAGACAGGGATGCAATGGAAGTTCACTTATAATTGCCCTGTTTATCGGTGACATAACACATTTTACATTTGGATTTCAAAGTTTCTTAAATATTACATAAGTTTTATGATTTTCACGTCGACTTGAGCAGTGCTGAGGGTAGTTAGCTGTTGTGATATGATGATATGGCTGCTAGATTTTGTATCCTTGTTTGTTGTTGGTTGGTTGGTTTGGTCTTTGGTGGCTCCAATCTTTGTTGTTCGGCGTTCCCGCAGCATTGTAGAATTTCTCAAAACTGTTTTCTCTAGTTATTCCAAATGCTAAGTCCCGCATGGAGAGTACCTTGGGATATCGGTCTTCTGTGACTGGGTTACCTATAAGTAAATTAATAAGATTAAAGCCTTTCATTACTATAGTAGCGGTAGGAGTTGGGTTTTCGGTGGAGTGTGGTGCAATGGAGGAGAGCTTTTCGCTGGAATAATTCAATTCTTTCATATACGTGGGGCTAACGATATAGGGAAGCAATTCGTTAATATTGGGCGAATGAGTTGCTTATGAAGCTTACTTTCATAAGAGGCAGTAAGAGAGATAAAGCAGTTAATTTAAGAGTTAAGTGTTTTGTATAAATTTGAATATTATTTGAATCTTATGAAAAAGTGAACTCCGAGGTATTTAACGCGTTGTTAAGGCGTGATAACTGTGTTATTCGGAAGAGTATTGGATTTTGTGGCTGTGCCATTACACTTTGAATTTCTTAGGCAGAGATTTCTACCTGCTGCAATCCAAATTCTGTCATTCGGGATTTTACCCATTTGGGATTTTGTCCATTCGAGATTTTGGCCTACGAAATTTTTTACATTTTCGGGATTTTGACATTAATAGTGTAGAATTGTGAAGAAAAATTGCGTTCAGATCTCTGAGATTTCAGAAACCTGAACTAGTTTTTTTCTTCGTCGGCGTCGTCGTTGCACTAAATCTAATAAAAAAAAAACAGATAGTTCTTTGACTTCTTGCTAAGATGTTCTATTCAGGTTACTCCTCTGTTGTCTGTCAAAGTGAACTGGCTGATAAATTTATTGAGTTTATAGTTGTTTTGGTAAGAAGATGATCAATATACATAGAAGTGTTTAGCTATGAAAAGTCACAGAAATCCTCATTGTGCATTCTTTTTAAAAGTACCTAATCAAAAAAAATGTCGATGTGATAGATGAATTGTAGCTTAGATTAAAAACCAGAAGTGCTGAAAATACCTAAAACTTATCATTTATCACATTATATTCAACATTTTTGTTTGAATCATTTGGATGCATATCAAAGAAAAATTGTTTATCACATTTATGTGCCTATGACAAAGATATACCCATCATGAATACGTGCCTTTTAATTGAACCACAACACAGTTATAAAAGCTACATATGTACGTATTGTTTTTTGTTTTATTTTTTAAGGAGCAAGCAAAAATTCTTCTGGAAGACTCATTTGCATAATAGACTGTGAGTTCTTAACTTTAAGTGTAGGTCGTTTAACTTATATACTACGTAATCAAATCGAAACGGAGACGATCATACATTCAGCTCGTCATGCGTCTGTCGGGGCAACAACCGGCTGTAATCGAATTCATATCAATGTTCGTTCTCAATGAAAATAAATATTTAAAAAAGAAATATGAAATTTATTAAATATTGTCCGTGGCTTTGGTGAGAGTTTATAAACTATCAAAAGAAGATATTAAAATTTGCAGTTGTATTAATGTGTCCTATATTTTGCTACATTATCGGATATTTTAAAGCCAGCAGTGTAACAGTAATGAAAAAAAAAATTAAATTTGGTACTAATAATGCTGCTCGGTGCTGCCTTATATCTACATACATATTCGATAATTGTGGTTTTAATTGCAAGATCTTGGTTCTAGTTGGCAAGATTTTATTTTTTTAACAAAATAAAACTTTATATTTTGATCAAATCTGATATTTATTTTTTATTGATGAATACGATAAAAGCAAAGACGAAGAAGGTGGGTCTCATTGTTTTGTCTGTCTGTATCTCTGCCCGTACGGTCAATTCCTTAAAGGCTATTTGGTTTTTCTTTCAACTTGGCACCTAGTGTTAACGGACATTAAGCGCCCACCCAAAGGTATGCAGATTGGTTAGGGAGTTTATGAACAAAATATCTGTTACCAAAAATAAATTTCAAACTATCTTAAAATGTTCGATGATGGCCATAAACAACTTACCATACAGCTCTTAGATGACTATTTATTTTATTTTTGTGAATTTTTTTAGCATTAACATAAAAATTACAATAAAATGCAAATCAGTACGATTTTGTATGGAAATTAATACGAAATTGATGATACAAAAGAGATTTGACATAAAATAATTTCAAAACTGAGAATTGTCACTTATAAAGATAGGTAACTTAGACAACCCAAGGGTGTTGAAAGTATTGGCCTTTTCGATTGGCAATTCAGAAAAGTTCTCAGATCCGGAACGCCAGTAACACAAAAACCAGATACAATTTAATTCTGATGTTTTGTATCGCTGTATGTGTGCAGCCTCTGTATGGGGAACAGAATTAAAGACGTGATGATATAAGCCGTGTTTTTAAGTAATTTTTTATCATTGCCTAAACAAAAAAAATCCTATGTAAAATACAACAACAATTTGGTATAACTTCTTATTGTTATTGTATTTAACATGAAAGTTTTTCTTAAGAGAAGATAAAAATCAGCTCAAATTTGGAGGCAGATTTGTCTTCATTTATAAAAGAAATATTTAGCTTACAATTTTGAACAATTGTTGTCATATGTCCGAATCTCTGTAGTTTGTCCCTTAAACGATAGAAAGCGGCAAAGTTTCTAAAAACCAGTTTTTACATTTTTTTTACCAGTGTGGTTTTTGAAAACTTTGCTATTTAGAGAGGAAAAGGAATTTCGAAGAGATTTGAAATTATTTCAGAAGGTGAAATACAGTTCTTTCAGATCTTATTAGAAGTTTTGTAAAAACATATTTAGTTGTGAAGAAATTCGACGACAAATGTACATAAAAATACTGTTTTTGACATGTTTATATTGGAATATCTCAAAAACGTGACGTGCTAGAGCAATCTTGACTTCGGACTCGGATTCAGCATGTCAAAATCCTTAAGAAAAATATTAGCTGGGTTTTATTATCTCTGGGTCTGGGTGGAGGTTATCTTTTAATATGTTTTACCAAAACAACATGAGATCTAGGTTTCTATCGAGGTTAATTTCAATTACCTAGATAGAGGTTTTAATTCTGACCGGCAGAGGGCTATTTACCATTGTGAATGATGTCAGCGATTTGTCAGCAGTGTTAGGAATAGAGAGGAAAAGAGACAATTGTTTACTTGAAAAACAAATACAGTACAAACTCGATTTATGCAACTAATAGAAATTTGGGCATTTGCAATAACCGAGGTTGTTGCACTTACTGGGTTGTATTTTTTTGAAACAAGTTATAGTTGAAATAGCTTATTTCCTTATAGATAACGACAATGTTATGAAAAAACTTTAGTGAAACCAAAACAATTATTTTTGAATATACATATTTTTATTAAATACGAAAACGAAATGTTCGAAATGTATACAAAAATGTATATGTGGTACATACATGATGAATAAACACAAGAAGTTGCACAAATCGAGGTAGCATTTTTGAAAAAATGCACTTATAGAGTCAAGACGTGCTACAAATTTAGTTGCGAAAATCGAGGAGTTGCACGAATCGAGGGTTGCGTAAATCTAGTTCATACTGTAAACATATGAAAAAAGAGAATGATATACAGCATTGATTTCTTATTTTGATTTATTTAGTTTCAATTTATTAGTACTAACCACATTTGAGCCATAATAATTATGTTTCATGAAATGGGTGTTTTATGGCAGAAATACTTGGATGACGTTTTGTCTAGCACTATTAACCACTCTTAGCCTTACACCACTACCAAAATGATGTCAGATATTGAATAATTAAAACAAAAACCTCTTACTGCAGCATTTTATAAACGACCACTACCAAAATTTCAGGCTATCCAACGTTGGGCAGTTTTTTTCTTTCGTTTCCTTATTTGTTTATTTTTTACATAAAGTAAATCTCGTCATTAAAATATGTACATATGTATATATCTATTTATTGTATACAAAAAGTCAAGTCAATATCTACAAACAATGACAAACTCAAGCCGATTCACCGGCACTTACTATGTATTTAAATGGACGTTTGGCGTCAATGAAGGTGGAAAAAATTAGACTTACATATATGTCCAATGTAACACATTTCACACTAACTATAACACATTTCGAATGAAATTCTATAAAGAATCTTAAATGTTGCACGTTTCTATTAAAAAAGAAAAAAAAATGACATACATACATATTTGTTTATTATGTAGGTATCGGATCTACGTAAGCAGCAGCTGACGACCTTCATTTTTTTTATTAACAATAAAAGCAAGTGTTGTTTATTTATTATATTCCTTTTGTTATTCACGTTCGTTTCGTCGATTGTTGATCTTTGTGATTTTTGGTTTCGTTTTGTTATAAAATATTTATTGTTGATAGAAGCAGGTAGGTAGATAGCTAGATATCTGCAACTTTTAATGTTTTCTCTGAAGAGAACTTTTCCGTTGGTAGGTTTTATTTTGTATTTATATGAATCATCATTATGGAAAACTTTCTTTTTAAATGTTAAGAAATATTTTGAAAACAAAATCTTACAACTCCATTTAGACATGCGATGTATATACATTATACATATGTCTTTTACGGAATGTTTTGCATTCGTAAAAGAATGGTTAAGATATTGTAATCAAATATCTTCGTTCAATGGAAACTCTAGGCTTTTTTTTAATATTTAAAAACATTTGCATTTGTAATTGATTTCTTAATGATAAGAATTTTAAAATGTTTGAATTTTGGTATATTTTTTATTTACAAATAGAGCAACATAAGACTTAAAAGACTTAAGTGGAATAAATATGCTTATTCTTTTAATATGAAAATGTTTATCTAAGTCTTTACATTGACTTCAAGAAAACGCATTAGACTCGGTGGATTACAAAATGAGCTAAAACCGGATGTAAAACATTTTGAACTTGTTTTTAGAACGATTTTTCCTATTCGCAGGCATGAATGTTTGTATTATTGCATTTGCTTTGCTCTTTTTATATTCTTATACCTACCTACTTGTGCTTTGAAACTGATTTATAAGGGAAAAAATAAACGATTGATTTGTTTACATAATTTTTACTGCATAAGTAATGATGAAAGAACAAGAAGAGGATGTTGATACATCAACTGGTTTTCCATCACCTTTTTATTTTTATCTGGATTCGTTTTAGTTCTTAGATTCTTTTAATTTTTTATTTAATAAATGTGTTTTTATTGATTTTTTTGTGTGTTATCTATTCATACAGGTAAAATAGTTAAATAAAACAAAACAACTTGGTGAAATCGTTTTATATTCTATGAGAATGAAGAATCAAAAGAATCTATCAAAACATTTCACATGGAAGGGTGTTTTTTTTTGTGCAGACGGGAAGAAGGAAAAGCAAACCTTGGTGCAAGCATATGACACATGTTTTTAAAGAAGTTTTAAATGTTAAAATAAATGGCACAAAAACCAAGTCGATAAGGCCACCGTGAAAGATAGTTATTGTCATTTTTATGCAAGGATGACTATATTTTCAGTGTAAACTCAAAAATTAGCGAAGACCTATTTCGCCTTGTCGTTAAAACTTGGCATCAATGAAAAACAATAATCAGAAGAATCCCCAATACATAACGCCAGAAGTAGTATCCCTATGGAGTAATGAAAATTGGACCAAACCCTTGTGGGACAAGCTATTATCTTCCAACCCGCCGTGCACTCTGAGGATTCCATTCAAAGGACTGCTTTGCAATTTCATCGTTTGGTTTCCTCAGTGTGGGACCAATCCATTGCCATTTACTTTTTCTTATGTCAACGTCCAGCCGCTCTTGACTTGTCCTGCGCTACAATTCTTCGTTTGATATAATTTGTGGCCAGCGAATTTTTAGAATATGATGTAGACAGCGATTGAAAAAGCCTGCAGTTTCCTCAAGATGGGTTTCCAAATTTGAGATATACATATACCGAAGGCTGTGCGAGCTTTATTTATTTTACTTTGAACTTCCACATCAGTACCACCATTTGCTGAAACAATAATTCCAAGGTAGTTAAATTGTTCAACATCTTCAACTGGTGTCTCCTGTATGAAAATACGATTATGTGTGGAGCGTCCGTCCAAACATCGTAAATCGCCAGTCGCACTTCGAAAGAGTCGGATAGCTGCCCATTGTGTAAAACAAAACATTTTGCGTTGTTGAACGATATGGTCGACACACGACCGCCCACTGTGGAATCCGCTTTATGCTTGATGCCTCTTGAGTGTAGACTCGATTCCAACCTTTATCCGTTCGAGAATGATGGTTGCCATTAGTTTTGAAAAAAAACGGACAAAACTGTAACACCCCGCCAATTGTTGCAGTTCTTAAGGTAACCTTTCTTTGGCAACTTAACAATCACACCATCCTTCCAGTAGCTGGGATAGGTTTCGTTTTCCCACACAGCTTGTATCAACAGGTGTAGGATACTAGCCCCTCTGACGGGGTCAGCTTTCAGGACTTCGGCTGGTATTCCGTCAAGTCAAGCTGCTTTGTTGTATTTGAGAAAAGCTATTGAAGATTGGATCTCCAGTGCTGTAGGGGGTTCGATGTCAATAACCTTATAAGATCTACGCATCTCGCTTAGCTGGGCCACTTCAGCTCTCTGCTTAACGAAATCCTCATTAAGTAAGACACAAAAGTGATCCTTCTATCTGCGTAGCTGATTCAAAATTGATACCAAAAGTGTGCCATCCACATCCATTACAGGATGATTGGTGTTGTTTTTTTTTCGGAAAACTTCTTTGGATATTTGGCACATTTCCCTCATATCTCCTCTTCTTGCAGGTTTTCCGCATTTTCTGCGAGCATCGACTTCGGTATTTATTTGCATTTTCAACGATTTTCGAAGCTCGATTTTATCCCAGGTTTCTAGGGATATTCAAGCTAAAACTTTAAATTTGATTCATAAAAATAAACCACAGTTTCCATTTTCTATTTATTTTTGTTATTGTTTGACAAAATTTGTGTATTCTTTTATCATGTGATAAAAATGTTGAGTCACTTTTCGTCAATATCATTGGATAAATCTACGATCAGAGAAAAGTTACTTTCTTAACGCGTTTATTTTGTTCGGGGTATCTGTTTCGTATGGCGGTGTTCAGAGTTCAGACAACCTGCCAGTGAGGCGGACTCGTTTTGACATCTCTTTTTTGTATCTCCTCCTATTTTTGGTAAGAAAGAAATGCCCAAGTGAGGCAGACGTTTTTAAAAAATCTAAAAACCTCTGCTTAACTTGGCCATCTTCTTCTTTCGAAAGGTTAAGAGTGAGATGAAAAAAAGAGACGTCAAAATGAGTCGCTCCACGTGAAGTGAAGCCTTTTTGAACACCGTCTATAGAAAATATTCACGCTTACAACCGCTGACATAAAGCATAAATAAATGTCAATAAATAAAATATTAAAAATCTGGAGATGAAAGAGTTACGGAAGAGCAGCACTAAAAGTATTTTTAATTTCACTTTTTTTGATCCTATCGTCTCTCGCCTCCTTGACGCCAGTGTAAGTTTCGGTCAATGTATGGATTCGACTTCAGCAATTCAACCAGCTACTCATACTGAAGCTGATTAGTAATTGATTATTTTCTAAATGAAACAAAAATAAACAAGTATGTACATACATAATACAAATTATGAACTTTCATCAACAATTATTATTTTTCCTTTTACAAAATCCATTTATTTTATTTTTACTGACCATTGTTTGTGTATTCCGACACTCAATTAAAATGTTACTTAACGATTTAGCTCTTAGAGGCGGTCAGGCACAAAACAAAATAATTGTCATGCATCGCATGAATTCGCAACCAGCGTGTTATTCTGATTTTGACATTTCAACGCACATTTGATTTTTTTCGGAGAATTGTATGATTTATAAACTGGAACATCTCTTATGACGTATGTAGGTAGTTATATAGGCCGACTGTGTGATTAATTACACTGGTACGAAATTGATTTTTGTGTTTTCAGCCCCAAAAACCAGGCTATACTTTTCCGATCTTAGCATTGTTCCATCACGTCAGGTTATATGATATTCTTACCTAAGAGGACCAAAATATAGTTTTTTCGACAGAGTTTACACAACGAAATAATTTTTCTGCAGCTAATACATAACAGAATTTTAAAGTTCAAAATTTCTTCTTTAAAACCCATTTTGAATTATTCTGATAGTGGAATTGGAATATTCGAAAATAATGTATGAAAGGCGAAGACTGACCTATTTATTGATATCTTAAAAAAAGAGGGGATTGAAGACATTCGAATTTTAAGTTTGAGGTTTGAAGAACTTTCAAGTGTATGTCGTAACGAAATTTTTAGTAAAATAAAATTTCGACACCCTATATAGCTTCACTGTAACCTTTCTTCCATCGTCGACTTGCAATAAATGGGTAAAGAATTTCGTAACTCTTAAAATAGACTGAGAGCTAACGACATAAAAAGTCAAGTCATTTGCGTAACATTGTAAGTAACACATTAAATAGCTTTTAGGGTGTTGAACCAAGAACCTCTTGTCTGCCTACCTAAACACGTGACGAAAAGGTGTAAAATTAATGGTAAATTTTTTACATCGATTTATTTAAATATCTATTCGTAGGAGAATAAAAGTGTGAATACAAGAAATATTTAGCTTGCAAATTTTGAACAATTGTTGTCATAGGTTCATCTCTCTGTATTGAATCCTTAAGAAGATAGAGAGCCACGAAGTCGCCAAACATCACTTGTTTACCTCAGTGTTTTTTGAAAATTTTGCTGCTTTCAATCTTTGAACGGGCAAACAACAGAGAGTTTGACCTATGACAACAATTGTTAAAAATTGCAAGAAGAAGATTGCATGTTTCATTTTTAAAGTGAAATTATCAATAATTTTTTTTATCGCCGCTTATTTCGCAGCTCGAACCACTTTGCAGAATCGGTCTCCAAAAGTCACTTTTGGTTATCAGAAGATAAAAACCCTATTTTCAATAATTAATTGTTTCACAATTTGAGAACCGGTGATTATTTGCCCTTATCAGAACTCTAAGCACGTTTTCGTGTCATTTAATTATTCAATAGTAAATACAATTTTAGTTTTTAGGCAGTTGATTCATAAAGTGGTAAGTGTCACGCCCGTAACAAAAAAACGTTATGTTTCATTACTAGAAGAAAAAAATTTGTATCAATGTGATAATTTGGGGAAAAAAGGAAAATACAATGATCTACTATCAGACAAAATTTCAAGACTTTGAAATTAATACTGACCCCGTATTTAAAATTTTAAGTCTATGTCACACCCGTAACAGGTTGGCATTTCAAATCATAATCTTTCTGTTTTTCAACTCAATTTTAGTTTTGTTGCTTTAATGGGGTTTTCTTTTGGTAACAAAAATTGATTTTTTTCCCCTTCAGATCTGTCAAAACAAAGATTTTGGCAATTAAAGCCTTCCAATGGGCATAAAAATCAATTTTTTTTTTGATCGAAAATCAATTTTGCAGATCTGGATTTTTCGGCAGATTTACCCCTCTTTTACTAACACCATTACACGCCAGAAAAATTGAAAGCCATCAGTTTGACATGTCTGGATCGCTATAGCTTCACAGACACAAATTATTCACCAATACACTGAAAAAGAAAAGTCAATCTGAAATCGTATACCATTCGCGACGAAAAAAATCAATTTTCGGATCAAAATCTGAATTTACCAAAAGAAAACCCCATAAGATATGAAACTCATGATGTAGGGATATAATTCTAAGAGAATCTACTTTAAATATAAATTTAATCGGCTTTAAGTGAAAGTTTTCCCTATTTTAAAAGAAAATGGAAAAAATCTCATTGAAGTGAGAAATCTCTTCACTTTTCAGTGAGAAAAACTTCATTTTTCTAGAGAAAGTGTGCCTGTCATCATCTGAGATTTGATTATGCAACGATGACAGCAATTTCCCGTCAAAATATAGTATATTATATTGTTTTCATGCATAAAAATCATACTCGGTCACACCCGTAACGATGACCTGTCACACCCGTAACGTTTTCAAATAAAAATTTTGTATAGTTTTTCGTATTTTTGCATCTCATTTCTTAACTGAAACTAAAGACCAACTATCTGGGTTAGTATATGCAAAAGAATGATACATATTTTTGATGCAATATTTTACACCACATGAAAATTAGATATCTTAATCGCAAATCACCAGTTTTCTAAGGTCACACCCGTAACGCAACTAAATTGCACCCTATAACTGAACCACTAATTTTTCATACTTAAATATATTAATTTTTTAAAAGGGCTTCAGGTGTCCTATAGAATAGTAAAGTTATTATTTATAAATAGGGAATAGTATATGAGTAATTAATAAAATATGGAGTCTCACTGTCACACCCGTAACGATGGAAACACCCAGTTGTAATTCAATTTGACGTTGTAAGGAAAAATTCTCCTCAGCCTAGTGTAACTAGTGGTCACTTGCAAAGATTCTTGGGCGTTTATGTTGCCGCAAAACTTTCGACAGCAGCTGCAGTATTCTCTGTTCAGCGCGCAGAACGAAAATAGTTATATGTTCGGTTATCAATCAGCAAACCACTCTTTCTTCGTAAAAGCGAAAATGTTCGAAAATGACCATTACAATTTTTCATTTTAATCTTCTTCCCATTTTAATACCAGCTGCTTTCACAAATATGACAATGCTTTTCTGTGACAAAAGTATTTTAATTATTTTGGGAATTTATTGTTTCCATTCTTTCGATCCGCCCACAATCCGTCACCTAGACACCTATCGCAAATTCGTCATCGACAGCTACCCGCTACGCTTTCCGGAAAAGACCAACTGGGTTTTTGTAATTTTTTTGACCGCATAAGTATGTTCAAAAAAACACAACGGATGGCCTTTATGACCTTTATTATGTACTTGGCTTTTCATTACATCGCCTTCGATTACATGTAACTATTTACTTTTAAATTTTTCATTTCGATCTTTTATATGTCATGGCGAGATTAGAATACTTGAGCATTTTCTAAAATGTTTGCAATGTCATGACCTCCACTTTTCCAATTTTGTTCATACCAAATTGATTTAAAACACTCCATCAACGTAAAAGTCACAAAAGCTGAATAATCGATTTCGTCTCAAGAGACATTCACTTTTTTTTTAATTTTTGAAAGTTTAAATATATGCGATCAGTTGATAAAAATTACCATGCTCTTGTTATATTACCAATTACATAAATTGTGAGATAATAAAATGAAAAGAAGCTGCTAGCAAAATTAAATCTTGCTAAACAATAAATTGCGATATAGTAAAAAACCGCTCGAAAATGTTTGCAATCGATTTGCAGGTTTATTCAAAGACTTTGCGAGAAGATTAAAATTAATTTTGATAATTGCGGGAACGGAAATGGCCAGGATTTCAAGCTTAAGTACAAAATCAGGTGGTTGCCAAATCAAACAATATTATCAGATCTGTCAGTAAATAAAATGCACGACTGGGTCGCACGTACTTGCTCTTATGTTCAAGACACTGTGGGATTAAGAAAATTGTATATAAAAACATGGAAATTATGAGAGAAAAATGTAGAGAAGCATGAAATACGTCATTGAAATTGGCTAAAACAACTCTTTTGACAGTTTGAGGTGAAAAAGAAGAATGCCATCTTAATTCTTGATTGAATATGATTGTATGGGAAAAAAAAATTTAAAATCTTGGAGCGGTTTTTTAAAAAATTAATTTTTTATATATAAAATTCTTAAAACATTTTTAAGAAAAAATTTTGGTATGCAAATCTTAAGTAAATATTTATGTGTATATAAAAACAAAATTTGAAAAAAAATTGTCAACCCGTTTTTGAGATATCGAATTTTCAAAAAAAAAATTTGAAACTTTTTTTAAAAATCCAAAAACTTTTTTTTTGAAAATTTTGATATGCAATATTATTGAGTCTTATCTGAAATTCGTATATAAAAAAATTCATCTAAATCCGTATAGCTGATAACGAGAAAATTCAAAATAAAAAAATACGTTCTATGACAGGTACTGTTAATAGTTTCTAAGTGTAAAATTTCATATTTTTTTGTAGTAGATCATACTAATTTTAGTATATAGAAAAAGTTTTATCAAAATCGTTGGAGCCGTTTTTAAGCAAAAAAATATTTTCTTTTGTGGTTTTTTAACTTTTGTATGGAAGGTACCGTTATTTTTTCATAAATGTAAAATTTTTTCTAAAAATATTTTAGAAAGTACTAAAGAACTCTTAAATATCGAGTTTCAAACAAATCGATCATGTCGTTTTCGAAATATTTGATTTTCAAAAAAAAAATTTGAAACATTTTTTAAAAATCCAATAAACATTTTTCAAAAATTTTGGTACACAAAACTATTTATATTTTTTGGAAGCTTCTGTGAAAAAAAAAATAATTGAAATCGGTCGTACCGTTTTGAAGAAAATCAAAAATCAAAAAAATGGTTCTTTGAGAGGTACCATTAATAACCATTTTTGAAAAATGGTTTTCCACCCAAAGAAAGCCTTTACTAAAATAAATTTATTGAATTTTTTTTAAGAAAAGTTGTCGAGCCGTTTTTGAGAAAAATACGATTATGTAAATTTGCCAAACAAAAATGTATGACAGGTACCGTTATTTTTGGTTCTAAAAAAAAAATGAAAAAAACGTGTCGGCAGAATCACCAAAAACCACTAAGTACCAAGTTTGAAGAAAATTGATTGAGCCGTTTAGGCTGTAGACGAACAGACAGACAGACAGACAGACAGACAGACAGACAGACAGACAGACAGACAGAATTTTGCCACCCACTTTTTTGGTGTTCTCTATCATCGTAATATCATGTTTGATTGTTATCTCAAATTTTTTTTTTTGCACGAATCCAAAACTTGCCTTATAGTACCTATAATCGCAAGTAAAAATGTGTCCCAAATGTCTTAGCTCAGTTTATACTTTTTGTAGAATTGTGAGTCGCGTGTGACAACTGAATTTCACTGCCTCTTAATTCACTCTACGTTAATTATACATGTTGTCACCATTGTTTATTTTATATCTTCGGATGTATATACAAACATATGTATGTATGTTATGTTAAACAATTATTTATAGTATTGGCCTTTGAGATAAACACTGTATTTAAATTCATTTGTTTACTTTTTTTTTTAGTATTTCCACGTCCTCAGTTTTTTTTTCAAATTGATCACACCGGGGTCAGTGAATGGTGCGCCGACAAAAAAAAATCAACTAGCGATAAGAATCCCTTTGATAAGCTACTGTTGAAATTTCAACAAAATAAACATATTTACATTATTCTTATAAACTACTTTGCAGTGTTATTAATAATGTGTAACAATAATAATTTGTTTTTATTTTTACAGGAACCCCATAGCATGACAATTCCATCACGTCCCGCACCTCCTCCACCAGCTAACGTCGGCAATAATAATAATAATAATTTATCACAATACCAACGACAACAGCAAAATGGGGGCGTCGTACCTAAGTTAACAATAAAACTCCCACCTCCGCCTACAAAAGGCGTCGTTAAAGGTGGTTCACACAATTACGCATCCACCTCGTCAATATATCGCAGCAATAGTAACAATTCCCTAACGTCTAATGGCACAACAAATTCATCGTCTATTACGAGGAAATTTCCTATGGCCAATGTTCGATATGCACCCACAACAAACTGGGATGGATCACCCTTTGAACCGATGGTCAATGGAAAAAAAGCACCTCCACCGAGACCGCCACCACCTAAACGGCCACCACCACCGAAAATCAACAATGGCCATACAACGCCACCAGCGCAATCGGTGAACATTCTATCGAATATATTTGGGCGCAAAAAGTCAACCAAAGCACCAAAAAGGCCATCTCAGAGACCAGGTGTCATCACTTCCTCACATTCGAATTCTTATTACGGTATTAACTCAGGGCAATCGCACTCAAATTCTTTGTATTCATTTCCACCAACTACAACGTTGGCGCCACCACCATCTTCTGAGACCAACGTCCAATTGATCAGTTTTGATTCGCCTCCTAGTTCTCCAACATTCACACAGCAATCCAACAGTGATTGTGTTTCTGTTGATAGTTTCAGTTCAGACTCAAACTTTAGTTCCCCAAATAATGGAAGTGTGTCGCAACCGGAGTCAGGGTTCGAAGATGATTTTAGTAGCAGCCGTGCCACAACAAGTCCCCTGGACCCGTGGGATGCCTTCAGTGCTGGTGGTAGTGAGTTTAGTTCTCATTCGGCATTAGGCAGTGCACCAGTTCGAAATTACAGTGTGGCCACTAATAGAATACAACAGAATACGGATAATCAATTATGTAATGGGAAGAGTTTGCTGCCGCCACCTTCGGCGCTGCACATGCCTACTATCATTAAGCCGAAAATCTCTCAAAAACCCAAAGCGCCAAAACCACCAACGTTGGATCAAGTACGGTACAATCTTGCCGTAGGTGCAAAACAGTCATTAAATGGGGATCCTAGTACGCCCCCTTCACCACCAATGCCAAATTGTCCACCCCCACCACCTCCACCAGTTGGAGTCAGTATTTTGGATGTTATCAAAGGTGGAGCAGATGCATTGAGCTTAGGCGCTTTTTATGATGAAAGTGCAAACGAACAAGCATACGGCATTGCTCTTTATGAATTCGAAGGGGCAGTCGAAGGTGATCTTAGTTTTAGGGTAAGTGTTTTTTTTTTATTTAATTATGATTAATTTTTATCTTATTTTGTGGTCAGCATATTAGTTTTTAAATATGCAGCCTGCACTTCTGGCAGAAAAATACAGGAAGTTGCGTCATTTTCCATTCACAGGCAATTGGTTGGAATAATTTACAATGCGCAAATGGGGTGCTGAAAAAATATGTTATGAGCACTTTATTGTTGCGACAGCTGGAGATGAGATACTAAGAACTGCGAAAAATACAGTGCAAGTCTCCTAAATGTAAATGTTGCACACTTTAGCGATAGATACCAAGTCATCTCTCGATGCTTGAAACAGGGGTGTCAGCACGTTTTTTAATACCATTGAGTTTAGTCGATAGAATAGGCCTAATTCAATCAAGTTCAAACTGAAAGTAAACAATCGCTTCTTTTTTGCCCGCAGAGCTCTCTGGTTTATTTCTCCAGCATTGATGGACCAGCATCTGGGCTCCACGCGCACTCTTCATCGGTACAGGGATTTCGATTTTAAACTAAGCTTTATGCTTAGCTTAGTAGCTACACATTCCTGATGCCAAATCTTAATTTAAATTCGGCCTTCTCGAGTGCTCCTTGTCTCCTTGGCTTCTTTGCTCGGTTATTCTCAGCTCAGAAAATAAGATACGCTCTTGTTCTGCGGTTCCCCTGTCTTGATGACAACCCGGTCATGCAAAGTAGCAACCATCGCATTAAGACTCAGCTCCTTTGGTTGTTTACGGATGTCTAAGTTCATGGCAGGAATCAAAATTTCCTTTGCCGAAAATTTGTATAAGAACACCATCTACACCCATCAAGCAACAAAGAGAACTCATTCACAACCTATATTTTGAGGTCATCTCTTACAACCTCATTAAGAACATGCGGTGGTACTACTGTAAGAGGTGGTATTTGTTCACACTTCTTTCGACTGTCAAGCTTACTCTTCCCAAGAGTTTCGTTAGTCTCGTTTCGAGACTTGATTCGCTTGACGGCCTTTTCTTGGGTCGCCAAACGATTATATTAGGTACTTAACTTCTGGTACTTTATACTTTTGGTGGCATCCTTCTCATGAACCTTCGCAGCTTCCTAATTCTTGGAAATCTTTTCAAAATTAAAGGTTGCCTTCTTGAACTGTATCCTGGGAATTGTTTAAGAAACTCAGGGCTACTATGGCTGGAACTGTCTATTCTTCTTCATGTTTTGAGTTGCCCAGAAGCAGCTACTAATTAAGCTCCACTTTTCCACAGTTTTCCGAGCTGGAGACCAAAAGTTCATCCTTTGTCTCTCTTGTAAAAATCGTTCGAAGTGAAATAACGAGCAATGAGGTTCCCTCTAACAATTAGTGAACTGACCATAGCTGACCACCATCTTGAGAACGGGCAAGATTGACTCTTCTGATCATTACTTCGCGGCAACTACTTGTAGGAGATGAGACTTTCAGGACTAACCCTCTAAACATTACAATTAATCCTCAAAACTTACCAACATTATACCCTTGAACCATAAGATCAAATTCGTATGATCGTTTGTTGGAGATGAGGCTTTTAGGACTAACCCTATAAACATTACAATTAATCTTTAAAACTTAGCAACGTTCTACCCTTGAACCAAGTTCGTATGATCGAGTCGTGTATTTTATTTTGATTCCGATGAACTGTTCTCGGGATATTGGTTAAAATGCATAAAAATGGCATTTTTTCTAATCTATAAATAAGAGTAGAGTACTGTATGTGTTTGTAAAATGGGTTTGTTGAGATATTCAATAAAAAATACTGAAAATTACATAACAAATTAAGTCTATTGAATTGAAGGTATTAAATATTTAATTTAACAGGAAAACGAAAAAATCTACATTTTGGAAAAACTCAACGACGAATGGTTGAGAGGTCGTAATCGAAGCGGCTGTGAAGGAATATTTCCAAGCAACTACATTGAGATCAAAGTACCCCTTAAAGATTATACTGACATTTCAAGGACAACAACATCTTCTCTATCAACTGCTGTCACACTAAGCAGTTCTTCATCATATACTCAGAGCTATAATCACGAGCAGAAAGAAGTAGTGAATAGCTTTAGCAGCAGTGCTAGAAAACCAATAACGAATTCAAACAATAATTCAAATCAAGTACGATGTCTTTATACTTTCGATGCTGGTGAACCTGGTGATTTAGTTTTTCAGGTAAAATGCAAACAAAAATATCTCTAAAAAAAGTTCTTATACAAATCAATGTATTTTTGTTTTAATTACAGGAAAACGATTACATTACTGTTTTATATAGAATAAACGAAGACTGGCTCTTTGGAGAGACCCTTGACGGAAGACAAGGACAATTTCCGGCGAATTTTCTTGAATACATACCCGAGAACATACCAATGCCTTAAGTTTTTTTGTTTTATTTTTACTCGTCGTACATTGAAGCTTAAACTTTTTTTTTGATAAACAATTTATACATTTATAAAAAAAAAACATTTTCTACAAAAGTATAATATATATTTTTATATCGAGAAATTTAAATGTAAGAAGAAAAATGATGATGATAAGGGAATAGAAAAGTGCACTCTAAAGGGACGTTGCGATAATAAAGTGCTTATCACAATTGAAAGCAGCTTTTGATAAATTTAAAAACAATTAATATTTCTCTTAATCTTAACCGTATGTTACTTATTATAAACAAAGCGCTATTTTAGAATGTGAATACTTAAGCTTAAGTCTATGTATGATGTGTTTTGTATGTCGTAATTATTTGTTAATGAGAGGGGCTGATGAGATTTCAGTATTTATTTTCTGTATTCCTACTTTCTCATTGTACATTTTTTTTTATAAATGAATTGAAATCTGAGATGAGTTGAGTGCTGCGTTTTTGTTTGTCAGAAATTTAACTAAATACTAATGTATCCTCACATGTTTGCTATACTAAAATACCGTTTATTATGAGGTTTATATTATAAAAAAAAACGTTTGATTCTTGTTTTCTTAAACAATAATTCAAAACGCTTATGAATTTAATAATGGAATAATTGTTCACATTATACATATATTGTTATTATTATTTTTGCTTTTATTTGTTATATTTATTATTATTATATTAAAATTAAATGTCTTAAGAACATACACAAACTAATGTAAGTATTGTAAGAAGCTCATAGATATTTTTTCTTCTTTCCTACTCTGTCCTAACGTAAGTGATAAAAAATAATATAAAATAAAATAAAATACGAAATTATTTATTTTGTTTTTTTTTTCAAATTTATAACTGAATTGGGTTAGCCAACGCTTGTCGAATCCTGTATTTTAAAATTGGTTTATTAAATTAATAGCATCAACAAAAAAATTCCTTGTCAGTCAGTTCGCCATTAGGACCTCACGCATAAATAAAGAAAAACAATGATTACTAACGATTCCTTGCACCAATATATGTATGTATGTGCATCGGCTGAAGTAACATATATCAGCAGTTTTTAAATTCCAGGTAAAGTGATTTCGAAATCTTCAAGACGATCGAAATTATTAAATTAAATTAGGTGGCGCAACAGCTCGTGGAGAACCAGGGCCTAGTGACTTACAACTCTCTCTCAAAATACCTCGGCATGACAGTCCAACGCACTAAACATTATGCCACGAGGTACTAAATATTAATCGATCGATAAATAAACTCAGTCAATTTGAAGTCCCGTTTAGACGATCATTTCTGTTTCAGTTTCAGTTGAGTTATTAGCTAAGCGTATAGAGCGATGAATAAAATCTGAAAAAAAAAATATAACAAAAAAAGTTATTCAATTTTTACACGCAGGCGTAACTTTTAGCCCACCCTGTATAATTGCTACAAAGACGAGAATTGGTGATTGGATGAAACTAAAAGTCAAGCGATCTCTACGCTCTTCACTGTTCGCACCATTTAAACGGTAGTCGTTTCACTGAAACGCCAAGTGTTACAACGTACATAAATCCAGCTTAACGGTACAAAGCTAATATACTGCGCATGTTGGCAAAAACCAGATGTCTGATAAAAAAATATTGTAAATGAATTTTAAAGGTGAAAAATGCTAAATTGGCGATTCAATTCAGCTGCACAAGACAGGAAATACTGTTTACTTTTAAATGTTAAGTTTCTATACAATGGTAAAGCTATTAATGTGCCAGTTATAGCTATCATTAAAACTCATTATCGAAAAATTTTATAATTGATTTTGGGACGTTAAGCTAAGTATACAGTTCCTTGACAAAAAAAACTACATATTTTTCTTATAGCATAGTTAACAGTTCCCATGCGAAAAAAAATCCAAATTTTCAAAACGACTTTCCACCTATTCTGCGCACCATGTTGAATAATATTCAAGGCGAAAAACGTTTGCTTTGGCCCAAACCCCCCATTGAGTCATTAATTTACCCTTAATTGACAAGCTATAGGCCTAAAAATGGAAAATAATTATTTTTGGATGCGAAAACCATTTGCATGCAAATAATGCCTTGAGGTGAATATATTTTTTTTTTCGGAAGTATAAACCGACCATAAAAAAAAAAAATATTTTATTTACCACACTTTTTTTCGCATGCAAATCAATTGCCGGTCCATTGTTTTGCATGACATTCCATGACAGCATAGTTTTTTTTTTTGCATGAAACTGTAAACCAATCATGCAAACAATTAATTTTACATTTCACCTCAATTATTTTTGACATGCGAGAATATTTGCATACATTTTTTTTTGCGCACGGGAACTGTAAACTAGGCTTATGGGAGCACTTTTTGCGAAAAAAAAAAGTTTTTTGACGTTTAAATTTTTTTATCGAACTGTGAACTACCCAAAGAAAACAAATTTTATATTCACCACGAATTTGTTCGTACAAAACAATGTCACTGACATTCTTTTAGCCTACTGTAAACTAGGCTAAAAGAATGTTCCCGTGTGCAAAAAAAACCTACGCAAATATTCTCGCATGTCAAAAATAATTGAGGTGAAAGGCAAAATTAATGTTTGCATGATTAGTTTAGTTTCATGCAAAAAAAAACATTGCTGTCATGGAATTTCATGCAAAACAATGGACCGGCAATTGTTTTGCATGCGAAAAAAGTGTGGTGAATAAAATATTTTTTTTTTTGATGGTCGGTTTATACTTCCGAAAAAAAAAATATATTCACCTCAAGGCTTTATTAGCATGCAAATAGTTTTCGCATCCAAAAATAATTATTTTCCATTTTTAGGCCTATAGCTTGTCAATTAAGGGTAAATTAATGACTCAATGGGTGGCTTAGGCCAAGGCAAACGTTTTTTGCCTTGAATATTATTCAATTTAGCCTAGTTTACAGTTCCCGTGCGCAAAAAAAATCTATGCAAATATTCTCGCATGTCAAAAATAATTGAGGTGAAATGTAAAATTAATTGTTTGCATGATTGGTTTACAGTTTCATGCAAAAAAAAAACTATGTTGTCATGGAATGTCATGCAAAACAATGGACCGGCAATTGATTTGCATGCGAAAAAAAGTGTGGTGAATAAAATATTTTTTTTTGATGGTCGGTTTATACTTCCGAAAAAAAATATATTCACCTCAAGGCATTATTTGCATGCAAATGGTTTTCACATCCAAAAATAATTATTTTCCATTTTTAGGCCTATAGCTTGTCAATTAAGGGTAAATTAATGACTCAATGGGTGGTTTAGGCCAAAGCAAACGTTTTTCGCCTTGAATATTATTCAACTTGGTGCGCAGAATAGGTAGAAAATCGTTTTGAAAATTTGGATTTTTTTTCGCATCGGAACTGTAAACTATGCTTTTGTTGCACAGAATAGATGGAAAATCGTTTTGAAAATTTTGATATTTTTTCGCAGGGGAACTGTAAACTATGCTTTTTCCGAAAAAAAATTGTGTTTGGCATTTTTGTGTTTGCTTTTCCATAGATCAGTCTTATTGAGATTTTTTTTTGAAACTGTAAACTAACGACGAATAAAAAAAAAATTTTACACCACGGACATTTTTCATTTGTCAAAAATATTTTTTTTCACCTTGAAGAGTTTTTTACTCAAAACAACTGTATACTTAGCTTTAAGCATAGGGATAACGTACTCAGAGCAGGCACTCTATGAGAATCAGACGGCGGATCCAGGATTTCGTTCAGGGGGGGCAATTTTCGAGAGTTTCCAAAAGCCTTATGAGGTCTTCAGAAAATTTGAGTACCTACACTTCATAGTTCATACTCTACACGGCTGGTCAAAGAAAGCAATGTGAGTTGATGAGTTTGAAATTTGAAGAAAGCAATTAACTCTTTCATAGCTGCCACAGTTCTCGAACAGCGGGTACTTTGAACTTTGTGCAATGAAGTTTTGCAGTTTGTAGCTATAGCATGGTGTCTTTACAGCGTTTTTGAGTTCCCTCTAGATCTGCGTAACCCCACAATTATGCTCGGAAAACATGATGGCACAGTGGTATGTTCCTATTCAGACACATGACGTTCGAATTAGATTGAAAATTCCAGCCTCTTCTTTAGCTGGGATAACCTAACCTAACCCTGCCAGTAAAAGGTCATTTTCAAGAACGTCATCAGCGTCAAAAATGCATTTTGCAGAATGTTGTAAAACGCAAACTGCAAAAGTCTTCTGTTAGAAAAGGCAAATTCAAGTTTTACAGCATAAGCATTGTGTTCAATAATGCAGTTTACTAAAGTCACATGTTTGAAAATATCATGTGTGGTGCAATTCTACAGTAAAAAAAATCGAGTTGGCAACAAACATAATGAGAAACCGCAGAACGTGTTCATAAACGTCAAATGCGTTTTCAAGAAAATTGAAGGAGGTGTAAAAGCTCCATACAACTCTCTAATCTTATCGTTGGATTCGTTCTCTTCGCCAGTTTAATGATATGGAACACGGAAGTTTCTAAAACGCATCCACGGAAGTGACAAAATCCTCATAGTACGGGGTAATTAGATTTCATTATATGGAGCTCTGAGAAATAATTCAAACATGCAGTTTGACTTTGATATTCGAAAGGGTATTAGTACACGAGCCGAAAACCACATTTTTCACAACTGCACCTAGAGTCATTTGGCCGCCATTTTGTTTTTAACGGCTTTTTTTGTTATCAGACGTAACTCACGTATTTTTGACGCTACGAAAAAAAATTGTGAAACAAACTTGTAGAAAATTTAATTGTCTATAAAATATGTTAAGTAACTTTTTTCGATAAGTGCTTTTTTTAAAAGTTATACTGCATTTTCTTAAAAAAAGTAGGGGTTGATTTTGGTAAATTCATCATATCTTATTTTTTTGTTCTAAAAAAAAAAAAAATACAAATAAAAGTTATAGTCCCTTCAATTATCTATATTTTTTGCCTTTACAGTTTTGTTATACGGCTTACGGTTCTCGCCCTGTAGCGCACATTAATAGTAGAGAACTGTATAGAATCATATATTTTTAACTACTTGACTTCTGCTGGTAAATAGAAACTCCGAGGTTCGAAAGCAAATTAGTACTCGAGCCAAAAACATAATTCTTCACAACTGCCCGAGCCCGTAGAGTCATTTAGCCACCATTTTGTTTTTAAGGTTTTTTATATCTTGGCAAGTAACTCACTTTTTATTTATGCCAGAAAAAAAAGTTGTAGAACATTTAATTTCCAACAAAATGTTTCTTGTAACTTTTTTCGATAAGTACTTTTTTAAAATTGTACTGCATTTTGTTAAAAAAAGTGTTTCTTTTCAATTTATGGTAGAAATTATAAATGAACCCCTAGAAATAAATGGATTACAACCTTTCTCGATGACTTAATTTATTAAAAAAAAGATAGAAGTTCAGTATGTTACATTTCAGGTTAGATATGACATAAAAAGAAAAACGACATAAGCTTTTGTTATCATTGTAGATAACAAAAGCTTATGTCGTTTTTCATTGAAATCTGAAAGATTTGATTTTAAAATCAAGAATTGCCTTCTTAAATGAAACATCTGGGCATACTTTTGAGTAGATTCAATTGCACACATATCACACATACACGCATACAAATAAACATCACGTACGATGTCGTACAAAAATAGTGCAAAACAAAAAAATGCCCAGCTGCGATTTGCTGTTTGACAGGAATATGTTTGCATGTATTAGTGAATGCAGATCAAATCTCCCAAACTAGAAAGATCGCATCTTTCTTCTTCAGATCTCATCTTTTTATTGAATAAAACATGAAAAAGTAGAATAAATGCAAATCTTTTCGCAAAAAGATCAAATCTTTTCAACAATGAAAAACGACATTAGTTTTAAGTGGTATACATTATTTTGAACAGGGATGTTGTGTTTTATTCAACAATTTATCATAAAAAAATAAATGTCGAAATAAAAGTTGTAGGTAGACCTTTCAATTATCTATATTTTTTGCCTCAATATTTTTTTCTTATGCGGCATACTTCTGTAGCGCATATATGTATATTCAAGAAATCCGTACAGCATTGGATGTTTTATTTTTGTTTTGTTATATTCGTATCATAATTGGCTATACTCAAACAAAAAATTGACGACATAACTCTCTTCCACCCCACCCTCAACATGGAGTTTTTCACTACAAAAACGAGCGAACAACAAAGAAATAGAATCTGTTTTCTTCCAAACAGGCTCAAACAGTTAAGCGAAAAAAGATAGGTATCTGTGAAAATTTGGTCGCAGATTTCGGTTTTCCATACGATTTGAGAAAACTCCTGTTTGTATTTGGAATTTTATAAATTTATGCATAATAACAAGTATTTAAACTAACTACTTACGTTTTTCTTATAGAAAATTGAACTTTCTACACAAAAGGTCTTAATATGTTTTATCGTAAATACAGCCGTTTTGAAGTTACATCCATTTAAACCCAGTCGATAAAATTATCTTACATTTATCTAAAGCATTACTTACATTAAATTAGCATTATTTTAGAAATTTAAGATATTAATTTGGGAATTTCTATGTAATTTCCCACAAAAGTTCTGAAGTCATTTCTCGATTAGAGTGCGATATTTGTTAATTTTACAATTCGGAAATATAGTTAAACTATACGCAAATAATTTGAACTATTAACAAATCATATCATAAGGTATACCGCATAAGAAAAAAATATTGAGGCAAAAAATATAGATAATTGAAAGGTCTACCTACAACTTTTATTTCGACATTTATTTTTTTATAAAAATAAATTGAAAAGAAACCCTTTTTTTAACAAAATGCAGTACAATTTTAAAAAAGTACTTATCGAAAAAAGTTACACTAAACTGTTCTACAACTTTTTTTTCTGGCATAAATAAAAAGTGAGTTACTTGCGGAGATATAAAAAACCTTAAAAACAAAATGGTGGCTAAATGACTCTACGGGCTTGGGCAGTTGTGAAGAATTATGTTTTTGGCTGGAGTACTAATTTGCTTTCGAACCTCGAGGTTTCTATTTACCAGCAGAAGTCAAGTAGTTAAAAATATATGATTCTATACAGTTCTCTACTATTAATATGCGCTACAGGGCGAGAACCGTAAGCCGTATAACAAAACTGTAAAGGCAAAAAATATAGATAATTGAAGGGACTATAACTTTTATTTCGATTTTTTTTTTTTTAGAACAAAAAAATAAGATCAACCCCTACTTTTTTTAAGAAAATGCAGTATAACTTTAAAAAAAAAGCACTTATTGAAAAAAGTTACTTAACATATTTTGTAGACAATTAAATTTTTTACAAGTTTGTCTCACAATTTTTTTTCGTAGCGTCAAAAATACGTGAGTTACGTCTGATAACAAAAAAAGCCGTTAAAAACAAAATGGTGGCCAAATGACTCTAGGTATGCAATTGTGAAAAATGTGGTTTTCGGCTCGTGTACTAATACCCTTGTAAATATCAGAGTCAAACTGCATGTTTGAATTATTTCCCAGCAAAAGTCTAACTACCCCGTACTATCACGAATACTTACATACATCAAAAACGTATCTTATGGCTAAAGCAGCACGTCTGCACGCATCGTTGCGTACAGCGCCGAAATAAGCTCACCAGAGGGAAAGACAGATATCTGAGAGTCGCTCTCGAGAGTTTTGTAGCGAAAGAACTCCCTCAATAGAAACGCACATTAAAATAGGTATGTATCATAAGAACTCTATCACTTTAACTTCTTTATTTGAACTCTATCACCCTTTTAGTATGAAATTTTTTGGTATTTCTCAATAACTTTTCTCATATCCTTATCCTTATCATATCCGAGCAATTGAAGCAAAGTTAGAAATTTTTGAAGCTAATTAAATCGACGTATCAACTTTGGTTGAAAATGTAGATAAGTGCCCCTGTCACCTCTCGCGTAACATTTAACTATAAAAAAACCACTAACAAATTTGTAGAGTAGAGTTGGAGGTAGAGTAATAATTTTTTTAAATATAATTTTTCAAATTGGGAAATTTTACATTCACAGCGTCTTGAAAAGTGAAAATCAAATCGACTTGGAATTCAACCTGCTCCCTAGTATAACATAAATTAACTTTTCTCATAAAATGTTATATATTACCTAATGTAGCCTGACATTAATTTTTTATTACCTTTACTTTGGAGATCGGACTTAAACCGAAGTTATAAACTTTCCACTTAGTCGATTTGAAGTCTATTTGTGCATAGCGGAACTTTTTTTTTACTGAACCTAGTCAGCCAGCGGCCAACGCACAACCACTCATTGCTCCAAGCTGCGCTTCCAAGAACAAAACTTATAAACGTATAACGAAATAACCTTTTTTTGATAACATTTTATTAAATTCATGTGTTCGTGCACATTTGAGTGTTTACACTCCGTTTTCCGCCCAGTCCGCTATTGGACCTTCTTTCCCAGTCCGCACTTGGACGGAAAGCGGAGTGGATACAAATCGATGTATACACGAACAGGCCTAACCCTGACTATGGTTTCTACACCTGAACGCAACCCAGTATTTATAATACTGGTTAATTGGTTCCTTTTTTCGTTCAGTTGTAGAAGCCATTTTTTCTTCATGAGCATTCTCAATTCATCACTCAAGTCGCATGGTCGACACTTCTTTAAATATCTTAAAACTAGAAAAGTAAAATTAACGTAACTCAAACTATTATTTATAATAAAGAAAACGAAAAATTGTAATGTTAAAAAGAAGAAACAAAAGTGTTTTAATAAAAAGAAAAACTAAAGGAAAATTTAATAATTGAGTCTTGGTTGGATTTCGTGTTGCTGTTGTGTTGCTGTTGCAGGTTGCTGTGGCGCTGCCTTTTTTACTTGCGCATTATTCATTCGGCCACATTGTGCAGAATCATTGGTCCTACCGAGCCAGATGTGCGCCAGCTCCTTTTAACATAGTCAGGAGACAATTTTTTGGCCACCTTCGCCACACCCACGTGACGCCGTTACCACGCCACGGTGCCGAAATAACGGCGCATATATATATTGCGGCCTACACGTCATACCACCAATACGCCACCGCTACATATATAGTGTCTAGTGTCGTATATACACTACCTACCCACCACGCCGTTCGCTGCAAAGTTCCATCGCCACTGCCACATCACGCGGCCGAAATAACGGCGCATAGATAATTGCGGCTTACACTCATCATAGCACCAACACGCCAGCGCTACATATATAGTGTCGTATATACACTACCTCCTCACCACGCCGTACGCTGCAAGGTTCCATCGCCACCGCCACCGCCACACCACGTTGCTGCCAAAAGCACTACGTTGAAAAGTGCTTTTCACGACAACACGTTGCTGCCAAAGCACTACGTTTAAAAGTGCCTTTCACAACCACACGTTGCTGCCGAAAGCACTACGCTTTAAAGTGCACAATACTACTGCCGAGAGTACCACGCAAAAGGGTGCTCCATCGACAAATTGGTTACAACACCAACTGCTGCCGCAAATTAGAGCGGTAAAATTTGTTGTACCACAAGTGCCTTTTGGCCAAACATTTTTTGCTTTTGTTAACCAAAACGTAAGTCGACCATTGCCTCGATTGGTGCGACAAGGATAAACACCATTGCTTCGATTGGTGCAACGGAGAAGGACGATTACCAGAAGAAGAAAAAAAAAACAGAAAGCTCATCGCCACAAGCCAACATAGGAGATATCATCAGTGACCAGTCATCAGTTCCAGAAATTATTTAAAGAATTTTGTACAGGTTAGTATACTGCTTTTTATAATTGATTGGCATTCTATATATTTTATTCTTTATAATTATTATATATAATATACAAATAACAACGGCAATCTTGGCGTCACGCTCTATCTCTTTCTTGTTTTTTAATTCGGGTCTCGCTTGCTCCTTCTTTCCTAAGTCAATTAAATTGACCTTTTTTGGTGCATCGTACGTTGGTATAAGCCATTGTAATTTTGTATTAAGACTCTTTTGCGAATCCTTAAGTTGAATCGTTTTTTTTTTTTTTTTTTTTGAAGTTGATTGGTTGCTCGTGCTTCCAAATTACGCAGTAGCTGCTGAAAATTGGTAATTTTTTGCTTTTTCCTTAACCGTTAGCATAGTGTGATTATATACCGGTTCCTTGAGGAATCAAACGGTGGTATTTTCTCTAAAACTGTTTCTTAAATCTGTTATTTCGAAAACAGTTATTTTCCTCAGTTTTTAAAAAAGTTTTCTTTGAACGAATTTTATAGGTACATTAAGTTTTTTCTCAAAATTTAACAAGGAACTTATCTTATGAATAAGTTTTAAATATTTCCTAACAGATTTTAAAATGAATTTAGTCTTTCTATAAAGTAATAATACCATAATTTACAACTTTTTTATTGCTTTGATTGAATCTCTAATCAAACTTAGTGAAGGTTTGAACCTTTTTTAACTGGCCCTCAGGTAGATTAACTCAATTTGAAATTTTGTTCAGGAACTTTTAATAGAATCCTATACTCACGTTTCCAATTTATCTTCTCATAAGATTGCTTCTGCGAATCTTCAAGTTTCTTGTGAATTTGGGAAAAGGCTTTGGATTTATCCAACTTTTCCGAGCTCAGTTGAAAACTTATTCGTTTTCATTTTAGTAAGATTCCATTCGTGAATCTTAAAGATTTTATTGAGCCTTTTGGAAAAGTGTTTTTTGTTTTTCAACGTTTTCAGACCCAATTGAAAACTTTTTCATTTCATTCGATATCTCTTCTTTTGTTTTTTCTCTTCGAGATTCTTATTTGAATCTCAGGGATTCTTACTTTTCTCAGTTTTTACAAGTTTCTGAGTCTCTCAATTGACTCTGTGGACTTTTTCTCTTCGAGATTCTTATTTGAAACTCAGGGATTCTTACTTTTCTCAGTTTTTACAAGTTTCCGAGTCTCTCATTTGACTCTGTGAACTTTTCTCTTCGAGATTCTTATTTGAATCTCAGGGATTCTTACTTTTCTCAGTTTTTACAAGTTTCTGAGTCTATCAATTGACTCTGTGGACTTTTTCTCTTCGAGATTCTTATTTGAATCTCAGGGATCTTTACTTTTCTCAGTTTTCACAAGTTTCTGAGTCTCTCAATTGACTCTGTGGACTTTTTCTCTTCGAGATTCTTATTTTAAATTCATGGATTCTACCTTTTTCCAATTTCATAAGTTTCTGGGTCTCTCAATTGACTCTGTGGACTTTTTCTCTCCGAGATTCTTATTTGAATCTCAGGGATTCTTACTTTTATCAGTTTTTACAAGTTTCTGAGTCTCTCAATTGACTCTGTGAACTTTTCTCTTCGAGATTCTTATTTGAATCTCAGGGATTCTTACTTTTCTCAGTTTTTACAAGTTTCTGAGTCTATCAATTGACTCTGTGGACTTTTTCTCTTCGAGATTCTTATTTGAATCTCAGGGATCTTTACTTTTCTCAGTTTTCACAAGTTTCTGAGTCTCTCAATTGACTCTGTGGACTTTTTCTCTTCGAGATTCTTATTTTAAATTCAGGGATTCTACCTTTTTCCGATTTCATAAGTTTCTGGGTCTCTCAATTGACTCTGTGGACTTTTTCTCTCCGAGATTCTTATTTGAATCTCAGGGATTCTTACTTTTATCAGTTTTTACAAGTTTCTGAGTCTCTCAATTGACTCTGTGAACTTTTCTCTTCGAGATTCTTATTTGAATCTCAGGGGTGCTTACTTTTCTCAGCTTTTACAAGTTTCCGAGTCTCTCATTTGACTCTGTGAACTTTTCTCTTCGAGATTCTTCTTTGAATCTCAGAGATTTTATTTTTTCTCATTTTGCTACAAGTTTCTTAGAGTCTCAATTGACTCTGTGAACTTTTTTTCTTCGAGATTCTTATTTGAATCTCAGGGATTCTTACTTTTCTCAGCTTTTACAAGTTTCCGAGTCTCTCATTTGACTCTGTGAACTTTTCTCTTCGAGATTCTTCTTTGAATCTCAGAGATTTTATTTTTTCTCAGTTTTTACAAGTTTCTTAGTCTCTCAATTGACTCTGTGAACTTTTTCTCTTCGAGATTCTTATTTGAATCTCAGGGATTCTTACTTTTCTCAGCTTTTACAAGTTTCTTTGTCTCTCATTTGACTCTGTGAACTTTTCTCTTCGAGATTCTTCTTTGAATCTCAGAGATTTTATTTTTTCTCAGTTTTTACAAGTTTCTTAGTCTCTCAATTGACTCTGTGAACTTTTCTCTTCGAGATTCTTATTTGAATCTCAGGGATTCTTACTTTTCTCAGCTTTTAAAAGTTTCTTAGTCTCTCATTTGACTCTGTGAACTTTTCTCTTCGAGATTCTTCTTTGAATCTCAGAGATTTTATTTTTTCTCAGTTTTTACAAGTTTCTTAGTCTCCCAATTGACTCTGTGAACTTTTTCTCTTCGAGATTCTTATTTGAATCTCAGGGATTCTTACTTTTCTCAGTTTTTACAAGTTTCTGAGTCTCTCAATTGACTCTGTGGACTTTTTCTCTTCGAGATTCTTATTTGAAACTCAGGGATTCTTACTTTTCTCAGTTTTTACAAGTTTCCGAGTCTCTCATTTGACTCTGTGAACTTTTCTCTTCGAGATTCTTATTTGAATCTCAGGGATTCTTACTTTTCTCAGTTTTTACAAGTTTCTGAGTCTATCAATTGACTCTGTGGACTTTTTCTCTTCGAGATTCTTATTTGAAACTCAGGGATTCTTACTTTTCTCAGTTTTTACAAGTTTCCGAGTCTCTCATTTGACTCTGTGAACTTTTCTCTTCGAGATTCTTATTTGAATCTCAGGGATTCTTACTTTTCTCAGCTTTTACAAGTTTCCGAGTCCCTCATTTGACTCTGTGAACTTTTCTCTTCGAGATTCTTCTTTGAATCTCAGAAATTTAATTTTTTCTCAGTTTTTACAAGTTTCTTAGTTTCTCAATTGACTCTGTGAACTTTTTCTCTTCGAGATTCTTATTTGAATCTCAGAGATTTTATTTTTTCTCATTTTGCTACAAGTTTCTCAGTCTTTCAATTGACTTTGTGAACTTCTCTTCGAGATTCTTCTGTGAATCTCTACGACTTGCTACAACCAATCTCAGCCAAATACTTGCTATCAATCTGTGCTACTTTGCGATTCTCTGTCAAGAGCTGAATTTTCGATTTTTTGCCTAATTATGTCAATACTAGACGACTTAATTTTTTCCGCTGACCTATTGGTCAAATTTCACGCATCTGTCAAAGGAATCTCTGATCAGAGCCACACTCTTGCTACTTTAGAAGCAAGAAAAATTGAATTGAAAGATTTATGGCAAGACGTAAAAGATAAATATGCGCAGTGTGCTCGATATCGCCCCTCCGCTAAGGAGGATGCTTTCGATATGGACGCAATTGAGTCTAAATTCCGAAATAGCAATGAGACATATGTTGGCTGTTTGGCTCTGTTTTTAGAGCTTCAAAGTAAACTTAAAAATTATTCAGATAGTAAAGATAATTCTCTTGATAATGGTCCCCCACAAAAACCAGTGTCGTCACACTGCATCAAACTCCCACCGTGTGATACTGATGTTTTTCATGGTGATTACCTCTCTTGGCCGGCATTCCGTGACATGTTCGATGCAGTATACATCCAGCATCCTAAACTGAGTGAAGTTGAGAAATTATTTCATCTTCGAAGTAAAACCAGAGGTGAGGCAAGTAGGACAGTCAATCAATTCCCTTTGACTAACGCCAGTTTTGCTCTTGCTTGGGAAGCTTTACGCGCTGCGTACGAGAATACCCGAATTCTTGTAAATAACCAGGTAAAGAATCTTTTCAATTTGCCTATGGCACAAGATGAATCTGCTAAGACTATTCGAAATCTTCAAGGTAAAATTAACGATTCCTTAGCAGCACTTCAAGCACATCACGTTGACACCGTCAATTGGGATCCGATTTTGGTTTTTGCCTGCTGTAACAAATTGCCCAAGACCACACTTGCCCTCTGGGAACAATCCTTAGACGATCCTACTAAAGTTCCGACATGGAAACAGCTGGACAAATTTCTCAGCGCACGTTTCCAAACTTTGGAGTCCATCTCGGATACTACATCTTCAAAACCAACAGTAAGTCAACATTCTTCACGAAAAACCGTAACCGAAAAGCCTTATAAAGCCAATACGTTTCTTGCAAAGGCGGGAGGATCTAAATGTAAAATTTGTTCGGCAAACCATTCTATTTATGAATGCCCTAAATTCTCGGCTATGCCTGTCTCATCCAGAATCGAAGCAGTACGCAATCACAAAATGTGTAATAACTGCTTAGGCACAAGTCATCAGAAGTCCACTTGCTCTAGTAAACACTCATGTAGCTATTGCAAGAAACGCCATCATACACTTCTTCATTTAGTATCCAACCTCCCTACTGCGCAAGAAAACAATAATTTACAGTCCACTCCTCCTCCAGCGTTAGCTTTGCAAAATGCTCCAATGTCTGCTTCTTCGCAGCCTTTTGTTCCTCAGGCTTCTCATCAAGCCTTCACGGTTATGTCTCAAAGAAGAATTCTTTTGGCTACTGCTCTAGTCGGTATAGTAGGAACGGAAACTGAACATGTCGTTAGAGCACTAATTGATCCCGGCTCCGAAATATCCTTCATTTCGGAATCTGTGCAAAAAAGGCTTAATCTTCCATTCGTAATGAAAAATACCAACGTTTCTGGTATAAGCGGGAATCTCTCAGTCACTTCTAAAAAACTTTGCTCTTTTTCACTCACGTCTTTCGAAACTCCTCAAATAACATTATCAGCCCAAGCCATTGTGCTTAAAACTCTCACAAACAATTTACCTAGTTCAACCTTCTCCATAATAAATCCCAACCTTTTTGTTGGCCTCAAACTAGCGGACCCCTCCTTTAACAAATCGTCTCAGGTAGATCTTTTAATAGGAGCTGACCTCTATCCTTATATCATTCGTAACGGTTTGAAAATGATCTCAAATTCACTAGTAGCCCAGAACACTATTTTTGGATGGATATTGTCGGGACCAGTCCCAGATTCTTTTCAATCATTTAATACTACCATCTCATCCGATAGTGCTGCTAGTAATTTGGATAGTCAAATTCGAAAGTTTTGGGAGCTAGAAGAACTACCTTCTACTGCCATCCGTTCAAAGGAAGACTGTTACTGCGAGGATCTTTACAAAAAAACCACTTTCAGGCGTGCTGATGGTAGATTTGTTGTACGTCTTCCATTTAAAGCACAAAACTCAAAGAGTCGTCTGGGTTGCTCTAGGTTTATTGCACTGAAACAATTTTCACGAACTGAAAGATCTTTAGCCTCGAAAGTGGATCTGAAAACCCAATATTCCAAGGTTATTTCCGAATATTTGTCTCTTAATCATATGCGAAAAGTAACTCCAGTGGAAAAGGTTGAAAATGGCCAAGTGAAGTCGTTTTATCTTCCGCATCACGCGGTCATAAAACCAGAGAGTACTTCAACAAAAGTACGCGTTGTCTTCAACGCCTCCAATTCCTCCTCAAACGGTGTTAGTCTTAATGATTTACTTTACCCTGGGCCTATTCTACAGCAAGATTTATCCTCCTTAATCATTCGCTGGAGATTCTACAAGTTTGTATTTAATGCGGACATAGAAAAAATGTACCGCCAAATTTTGATCGATCCACGAGATACTTCTTTTCAAAGAATTCTTTTTCGTACCTCTCCTCACTTAGAGGTTGAAGATTTTGAGCTTTTAACCGTCACTTTTGGCGTTAATTGTGCCCCTTATTTGGCTATCCGTACTCTCCACGAACTAGCAAAATTAGGGAAAACTGCGTTCCCAATTGCTTCAAAAATCCTTCAATCAGAGTTTTACGTCGACGACGTTTTGTCCGGTGCTCATAGCATTCATTCTGCGCAAAGAGCTCAATCGGAACTTATTAAACTCTTAGATTCAGCGGGGTTTCCACTGCGTAAGTGGACCTCTAATACTCCTTGTTTACTCGACCACTTGCCTCGAGAACATATTTTGAATGAGAATTTTTTGAAGTTGGATACGGATAGCACTACGAAGACTTTGGGTATACGGTGGAATGCCAAAGGTGATAATTTTTATTTCTCTACTCAACAGATCCCTTTATCTATAAATCCCACTAAACGAGAAGTTTTTTCCCAAATTGCTCGGATTTTTGATCCCGCTGGTTGGTTGGCCCCCGTCGTAATAGTTGCAAAAATGTTGATGCAACGAGTTTGGACGGAGCAAACCACTTGGGACGAACCAATTAAATCTGATACTCTCATTATATGGAAATCCTTCGTAGAAGCGTTACCTGACATCCAATCTATTGAAATACCTCGTTGGGTAGACTATTCTCCGTTGTCAGAAATCCAATTTCACGGATTTTGCGACTCTTCCGAAAAGGCATATGCCGCTGCGTTATATATACGTGTCTGTCACTCCGACAGAACTTTCACTTCCCACTTCAAAAATCAAAGGTAGCTCCCATAAAATCAGTGTCATTACCACGCCTTGAGCTGTGTGGGGCACTTCTTCTTTCCAAATTGATAAAGTCTTATGTTCCAAATTTTCCAATTCACTCCTATAATACAGACTCGTCTATCGTATTGGCATGGCTTCAAAAACCGCCATGCTCATGGAAAACCTTTATCGCTAATCGCACTAGTGAAATTTTGGACAATGTAGGTAACGCCCCTTGGAGGCATGTAAGGTCAGCTGAAAATCCCGCAGATTTAGCAACTCGTGGTTTGATGCCTTCAGAATTGAGGCTCAATACGTTCTGGTGGAAAGGTCCTTCATGGCTCTGCCAACCAATCTCTCAATGGCCTGAAACACTTCCAGTTGCCCCATGCGTCGAAGATCTCGAACAAAAGGCAGTCGTTTCCTTGGTTGTTCAGCATGCTCCTGAAGATATTCTTGACCGTTTTTCATCCTTACCGCGGGCAATGCGCGTTATATCCTATATTTTCCGCTTCTACTTTAAACTCTCGAAAAAAGAAAATCATCAATACGACTCGCATGATATAACGCCACGAGAAATGGACTTTGTGAAAAATCGTCTCGTATTTTTGTCTCAAAAGACACATTACCCCAAAGAATATGCTCTTCTTATGGAAGGCAAACCCATTAATTCCAAAAGTTAAATCATTTCTTTTAATCCATTCTTAGACTCAAACCATCTTCTTATTCCATCCTCTTATTCTGCCCTATAACTCTAGATTTTCTTTTCTCCTCACGCAATTCATTCATGAAATTTCCTTGCATGGTGGCAATTCCTTAATGCTTCGGCTTGTGCGACAAAGTTATTGGATTCCAAAACTTAAAAATCTCATAAAATCTTGCATTCGGCATTGCAAAACCTGTACCATCGTCCAAAAGGTATTAAGTAAGCAATTGATGGCTGCTTTGCCTACTGAAAGATGCACCTTTTCCCCCCCTTTTACTTTTACAGGTATTGATTTTGCGGGCCCATTCGTTATAAGAAGTTTTAAGGCACGAAATTGTCGTATGACCAAAGGGTATGCGTGTGTGTTCGTCTGTTTTTCCACAAAGGCAATTCACCTTGAAGCGGTAAGTGACTTATCGTCTGAAGCTTTTCTAGCGGCGTTTGCAAGATTTACGGCACGCCGAGGGTTACCGAAAGAAGTCTATTCCGATAATGGAACCAATTTTGTAGGGGCTGATGCTATATTACGCAAGGAATTCAAAAAATTTCTAATTTCCATTCCTCAGGAAACGAGAGCCACTTATGGCATTCAAGGTCTCAAGTGGAATTTTATTCCTCCTGGTGCACCTCATATGGGTGGCCTATGGGAGGCAGGGGTTAAGAGTTTCAAAAATCATTTGAGGAAACTGGGGGCCAGTTCAAAGTTCACATTTGAAGAGTTTGCTACGGTCTTGGCTCGCATTGAAGCATGTTTAAATTCTCGTCCCATCTCATCCATGTCCAATAATCCATCTGATTTATTGGCATTAACGCCCGGGCATTTCTTACGAGGAGGCCCTCTCCTAGCTTTTCCTGAACCTAATTTTGCCGACGCCAATTTGTCCTTAATTAATCGGTGGGAAAAAGTAAGATGCCTTCAACAGCAATTCTGTCGTCGCTGGAAGGACGAGTACCTAAAGGAACTCCATCAAAGAAATAAATGGCAAACGCCCCAAGAAGATGTCAAGGTAAATGACTTAGTCGTGATTAAAAACGAAAATTTGCCATCAACTGAATGGCGACTTGGGCGTGTTGTAAATGTACACCCCGGCGCCGATGGAAGAGTGAGAGTGGTGACGCTAAGAACCCAAAATGGGGAAATTAGTCAACCAGTTGTAAAACTTTGCCTTTTGCCACTAAAATAACTTAACCTTTATTATATTTATTGATATGCCTTTCAATTATTTAAGAGCTTTATACTTAAATCTTTTTTTTAATACTCTTTTCTTTTCACTCACTTAATTTTTTTTATCATCTTTTTTTTGGCGCATCACGCCAAGGGGGGCAGTAATGTTCGTGTCCGCTATTGGACCTTCTTTCCCAGTCCGCACTTGGACGGAAAGCGGAGTGGATACAAATCGATGTATACACGAACAGGCCTAACCCTGACTATGGTTTCTACACCTGAACGCAACCCAGTATTTATAATACTGGTTAATTGGTTCCTTTTTTCGTTCAGTTGTAGAAGCCATTTTTTCTTCATGAGCATTCTCAATTCATCACTCAAGTCGCATGGTCGACACTCTTTTAAATATCTTTAAATTAAAAAAAAGTAAAAGTAAAGTAGCTTAAATGAGTATTTGGAATAAAGAACACGAAAAATTGTATGCTTAAAACCAAATAAAAGTGTTTTACTAAAAGAAAAAAAACAAAGGAAAATATCAATCGAGTCTTATTTGGATTGCTGTTGCTGTTGGGTTGCTATTGCAGGTTGCTGTGGCGCTGCCTTTTTTTACTTGCGCATTATTCATTCGGCCACATTGTGCCGAAACATCATGTTTTATGCTTTGTTCGTTCTTGCCCAGGGGGGGGCAATTGCACCCATTGCCCTCCCCCTGTATCCGCGCCTGGAATCAGAGGAGGTGCTTAATAAAAAAGTACCGGCTCTCATTTCGTATGAATAAAATTATAAACAAACTCGAGAGCACCTCCTCATTCAAACGGAGTAGCTTCTCTCATACCTCAAACCAAATTATATTGTGTTTGACATTTTAGAATGAATTTCGATGATTTATAATAAAAAAATTTTAAAGTATGAAAATTTTTCTGTTAAACACGGTTGAACCAGGTTTTCTTGACAACCCCAAGAATTGTCAAAAAAAACATGGGTTTTTCGGTTCTCAAAAACAAAGGGTCTTCAATTGTGTTTTTGAGATACATAGGTATAGTCCAGTCAAATTGTACTTTTACCATGCAAATTGTGGGGTAGTTTTCATTTGTTCACTCCTTAAGGTTTTCGGGGTGCTGAATCTGAATCTGAGGTTTGCCAACAAAATTAAGTGCCGAAACATGGAAAAAAATACAAAAATGCATTTTTGGGGAGTTTTTCACTGATGGATCGAAAACTACCAACTACATATTCGAAAATAACATCAAATTACCATTGAAAGTATACCTACACAATTTCCAATAAATCCCTATTTAAGGCTTTTTTCTGCAGCAACCCATTTGGACTCAAGCGCTAATCGAAAATTGACGTATTCTTACTGTTTTCGAAAATCCACTCGAAAGCTTTAAGAAATTACTTTGTGTGACAAAATTTGAATTTTTGTCTGTAACATGAACCAAGATATACTTTTCTGATGGCCTTTGATGCGCTGAGTTTGAATCTGGCCTATCACATTGCTCTATCACGTCACGTTTTGGTGATATTTGAATCCAAAAAAATGCATATTTTATACTAATTTAGGGTAATTTTACTTCAAAATTCTTTTTGAATCTTTCAAATATGTACCTCCATTCGTCTTCGAGAAATCGTTGGTTTTCGTCTTACTGCCTAATTCGAAAAATCTCACAATTTGCCCTTTTGAGCACAAATTGACTGGACTAATAAGAAAGAAACAACATTTGTTTTAAACCCCAAACCACCCCTCTATCCTTAATTATTAAAAAAGAAATGGTTCCTTGAGAAATAACATTTTCTGTGCTGAATTTATATAGAATGCAATAGTATTTTTTTTGTAATCCTTCTCTTTTCCTCTTATAAAATTTAACCTTGCGATTAAAAATTTGTATAAACTTCCCCTGAAACTTCATATGAAGCAAAAGGTATTAAACGCTATTTACTTCAAACGTTGAGCAACCAACTGATCTAAATTACAAATGAGGAACAGGTGCTCGCCTCGATAGAGCACGCGTGCTTCCGTTTATTCATTCCTTACAATGGAGCAGGTGCTTACCCTGATGGAGATGCTCAATCGTTGAGCACCTTCTCAAGTATTTTATTCATACCAAATAAAGCCCGAAGAGTTGAGTTTTGAGCAGGTGCTCTGTTTTATTCATATCAGCCATAGTTTACACTTACAGTTCCCATGCGAAAAAAATGGAAAATAATTATTTTTGAATGCAAAAAACTATTTGCATGCAAATTAATGCCTTGAGGTGAATATATTTTTTTTTTGGAAGTGTAAGCCAACCATCGAAAAAAAATTAATATTTTAAGCCTAGTTTACAGTTCCCGTGTGCAAAAAAAAATCTATGCAAATATTCTCGCATGTCAAAAATAATTGAGGTGAAATGTAAAATTAATTGTTTGCATGATTGGTTTACAGTTTCATGCAAAAAAAAAAAACTATGCTGTCATGGAATGTCATGCAAAACAATGGACTGGCAATTGATTTGCATGCGAAAAAAAGTGTGGTGAATAAAATATTTTTTTTTTGATGGTCGGTTTATACTTCCGAAAAAAAAAATATATTCACCTCAAGGCATTATTTGCATGCAAATGGTTTTCGCATCCAAAAATAATTATTTTCCATTTTTAGGCCTATAGCTTGTCAATTAAGGGTAAATTAATGACTCAATGGGTGGTTTAGGCCAAAGCAAACGTTTTTCGCCTTGAATATTATTCAACTTGGTGCGCAGAATAGGTAGAAAATCGTTTTGAAAATTTTGATTTTTTTTTCGCATCGGAACTGTATGCTATGCTTAATTGGTTTACAGTTTCATGCAAAAAAAAAAAAACTATGCTGTCATGGAATGTCATGCAAAACAATGGACCGGCAATTGATTTGCATGCGAAAAAAAGTGTGGTGAATAAAGCACCTATTCTGCGCACCAAATTGAATAATATTCAAGGCGAAAAACGTTGGCCTTGGCCTAAACCACCCATTGAGTCATTAATTTACCCTTAATTGACTAACTATAGGCCTAAAAATGGAAAATAACTATTTTTGGATGCGAAAACCATTTGCATGCAAATAATGCCTTGAGGTGAAAATATTTTTTTTTTTTGAAGTATAAACCGACTATCAGAAAAAAAATATTTTATTCAGCACACTTTTTTTCGCATGCAATTCAATTGCCGGTCCATTGTTTTGCATGACATTCCATGATAGCATAGTGTTTTTTCGCATGAAACTGTAAACCAATCATGCAAACAATTAATTTTACATTTCACCTCAATTATTTTTGACATGCAAGAATGTTTGCATAGATTTTTTTTTTGCGCACGGGAACTGTAAACTAGGCTTAAAATATATTTTTTTTTGATGGTCGGTTTATACTTCCGAATAAAAAAATATATTCACCTCAAGGCATTATTTGCATGCAAATGGTTTTCGCATCCAAAAATAATTATTTTCCATTTTTAGGCCTATAGCTTGTCAATTAAGGGTAAACTAATGACTCAATTGGTGGTTTAGGCCAAAGCAAACGTTTTTCGCCTTGAATATTATTCAACTTGGTGCGCAGAATAGGTGGAAAATCTTTTTGAAAATTTTTATTTTTTTTTTCGCATCGGAACTGTAAACTATGCTTTATTCACCACAATTTTTTTCACATGCAAAACAATCCTCGCGTTCCAATGTTTATTCGCTATGCTATCTAGCTATCCTAAAAATTTTGAGATAACTTGAGTTGTTGTTGCGTCAGCTGTTATCAGCTGTTTTTTAACAAGGGATTACAACAACACAAAGCTATCCGGATAACTGAGAATAGCCAGTGGAACGTGCCCAATGACTGGCGCCTAAAGCCTAGTTTACAGTTCCCATGCGCAAAAAAAATCTATGCAATTATTTTCGCATGTCAAAAATTATTAAGGTGAAATGCAAAATTAATTGTTTGCATGACTGCAAAATAAAAACCGTTGCTGTCATGGAATGTAATGCAAAACAATGGGCCTATACTTGCTTTGCATGCGAAAAAAGTGTGGTGAATAAAATATTTTTACACTTAAAAATAAAAAATATATTCACTTCAAGGCATTATTTGCATGCAAATGGATTTCGCATCCAAAAATAATTATTTTCCATTTTTAGGCCTATAGTTTATTTAGTGTAAATTAATGCCTCAATGGCCAAGGCAAACGTTTTTCGCCTTGAATATTATTCAATTTGATGCATAGAATAGGCGGAAAATCATTTTGAAAGTTTTGTTTTTTTTTTTCGCATGGGAACTATAAACTTATGTATGCTTAATATAAAAAGAGTAATGCAAGGTAGTAAAACCATAGAAAATGTCGTAAGCATTGGACAGTTTTAGAATTTGTATGGGAAAGCTTATACTTTCCGACGTTTAGGATTCCGAACGATATAAAGCGGGCTTTCGACAAAATGGGTAGTTTTATTACTATTTTTCAACTATATTTTAAAAATTTGTCTTTCATTATAGTTTTTAAGATACAATCAACGGTCATTTTTGTACGAATATTTTAAACATTTTGAGCAACAACCCACCATAGCTTTTTGTCAGATGTTAAGCGAACCACACATTATTATTAAAATAAAATAAATTCAAATTTATGCATATGTACATATGTATAGTACATGTAACAGAAAAGTAATATAAATTGGCTTAAAATTTGTGTGTTAAAATCTTGTTTATTGTGAAGTAAAGAAGAGAGTTTTATTCATGCTGATTGTGAATTACGTTTATGCGCAGTAGATGTTGCATACTTTTAGAGATTTGTTTATATTTTTTCTTCATAGGTATTCGACAAATTATTGAGTGCAGCATTCTAGTTTTCGCATCTGCAGAAAAAAAAACTATTTTTAATAAAAATGCCTGAACCTGTATCAGGTAAGTTAAACTAATAACATTGTTTTGAATTGATACCACACAAAACTGTGAATTTTAACTAATAATAAATAATTTATAGAAGATTTGGACTCGGAATCTGTTGAAGTTTTGCGAGAGCGTTTGAGTTCAATGAAACGTCTAATGGCAGAACAGCGCAACAGCCAAAAGGCATCTTCATCTGCAAGTACTGAAGAAATTTGGTCAAGAGCTCGACGAACATCGACCGGAATTATTGATGGAAATTTTCTCAGTTTTGCATTTGGTGCTACATTGATTGGAATTATCAGTGTAGCTTTTTACATATTCTACAGCTTGTATCAAGCTGTTTTGAAGAAATTTCCATCGCAGCATACTGAGCTTTAAAGTGGCTTTGATAGTTTTGATACCATATGCTTATTTTATCAAACCAATAATCGAGTTATACACAGTAATTCAATAAAATTTTAATATTCATGTCTTTATATTCGAGCCTTGGTGTAGTTAGTTATTTAAATAGAAAATGGTAATAAAAATGTTTTTAGTGTTCTAAATGTGGGAAATGTTTTTTTTTTTTTTTTCTTAAGTAAAGTTTTTGAGACAAGGAAAGTTCTAGAAATACCGTTTTTATTGTATCTAAATGACCTCTTGAATTTAATTCTAAGCATAGATAGTCATTATAACACAAGATCTATATCTGTTGGTACCTTTTTTGTACGAAAATGGTTATTTATGGAATTTCCCATAGAGCCATTGTATTGATTTTCGATTTTCTCGAAAACGGTGTACCTGTTCTTGTTCAAAATTTGTATGCAGAAGCTTCTAGTATTGTATGAACATAAATGTAATTATCTTCACAAGAAAATATCGAACGCATTACTCATACATACAAACTTATTTAAACAAAAATTATTTGAACTTTTTTTACCTGTTCGTGTTCATCTATTGTGTTTATTACCAGAAGTAATTGTATTTTGAAAACGAAGCTGTCGATTTTTTTGGGAAACTAACTTACAGTTTTTAACACTTTTCAGAATATTTAAACAAAATTGACGTTCATTCTAAAATAACGGCAAGAAAGATAAAAACGCTAGAGAATTTCTCATCTCATTAATTTTTATTTGTATGTTTAATTTAGTCTGGCCTCCCGTTAAAGTAGCACTCTGTCAATTCATTTCAATGTAACACCAGTGTTAAAACATACAGGCCATCAAAATAAAATGAGTTTCAACTTATTGATTTTTGAAACCAGTTCTCTGTGAAGCGATTTGTCCCAGTGAATTCTGTATATGAAGTTAAAGGGCTCTGGAGACGCTCGAACATGGTGTGAGTGAACATAGTTAGACTTAACTCCACAGACACTGAAACTCAAAATTAAACCCAAAGGTTCGAGTAAACATAAAAAACCGGTTCGCAAATAGTCAAATCTGGTACGAAAACGATTAGCCCCGACCTCAAACATCGATAAATATCAAACCCCTTTTGATTTTGGCGAGACCAAATTTTTGTTTAGTGACACCAGATATTTGGTACTCGAGCCAGCCCGCAGACAAGTTAAACCAACTCGAACATAGTACTCAAACCATGTTCACTCGCACTATGTTCGAGCACCTCCAGAGCCTTAAATACAATTATTTTGAATACAATTTGAACATTTTTTCGAAGTTTAATGCGATGTCAAAATGATATTTCGACACTAAAATATCATTTGTACCCACTATTCATAATTGTTATACGCTTAAAATGGCTTTATTCAACGTCATATTACTTTTATGAATAACATTTCCGTGCTTAGAAGCATTGTAACCTTACGCTATCTCAAAAATGCATTTATGAATAAGGATGAAAGTGATATATACAAAACTGGTTCAGAGCTTTTGTTAACTAGTTTTTCCCTCTATGGGAGAATTATTTCCATCTTTTAAAAAAATTTACTAACATTTGAAAATAACAAACGTACAGAACAAAACGGTAAAGAAAAAAAAATATATTTACATATGTTAGCAAACAAAACAAAAAATAGTACGCATACGTCACCGTGTACCAATGTTTCGTAGCATCCCCTTTCTTTTATAATAATAATTGCTAATTATTTTGATCTTTGATGATGATAAAATAAATAATTATTTCACCCCAGCGCCAGCTACATATTTCTCACTATGCTGTAGTATAATGTTGTGCGTGTTGCCATTGCTTTACTAAATTTGTTTTCCGTATTAAGTCTATTATTTAGGTAATTGCCTCACCTAACTCTTAGGGCTAGATTTTCAGTAGGAGATCATCCTTGTTTTGGGGTCAAACTTGAGTTAAATCCAGAAACATATTTTTCAGTCAATTGAAATCGTAAGTTAACTCCGATTTAACTCACCTAATTTGGTAAGTTAGTTCAGTGACCAAATTGAGGGCCTTTAAAGCTTTTTGGCACTTTCTCGATTTTGATAATGAAAGTAATTTATAGTGCAATTCCGTTGCGACGCCATCTCTATTTTGATGCGTGAAAGGCGTAGAAGACAATATATTTTTAGAAAACTGAAAAGTAAAGTTAGTCCTCAACTGAAAAACTGAGTTAACTCAAGGCTTATTTATTTTCAGGACTAGCTATCTCTGATTTAACTCAGAGTTAACCCTGAACTGAAAAACTATCCTTAAAATCAACTCGAAGATAGTACTCGAACCATATTCACTCGCACCATGTTCGAGCGTCTCCAGAGACCAGAGCCCATAGTTTTAAGAATTTTAAATTTGAAATAAATGTATGGATGTATGTATGCACGTATATTACATTATGTACATATGTATGCGTATGTATATACGAAGTAAAAAAATATGGAAGAATGGTTAAAATAGCTGAAAATTGTCGATACGAACCTTAATACGATAGATGAGTTCCTTGACTGTGGTGAGAAAGCAGAATTGCCATTCCTAGCGATTACTCCTGAGGATGGCAATCATTAAAGGCACTCTCTCAGATATAATTGAAAAGAAAATCTAGGCGCATGTATTGAAGAAGGCCAAAAAACCAGTGGCGTATTTACACTAGGGCCATAAGGGCCATGGCCCGGGGCGGCACTCTAGCATGGGGCGGCACTCAGCTTTGGGTGCAAAATGTAAAATTCCTATAAAAAATTTGTATGGTAAAAGCTAAGCTTTTAGAATTTAGAGGCGCCAGGCGAAATATTATCAAAACGATGTGAAGTAGGGTCTTACGTAAATTTAATTCAAATATCTTTTTGTAGAAACTTTATTGCCTATACTAAGTATATTTCTTGCTACTTTTAATTGGACTAATTAGTTTAAGAGGTATTGAAGTTTACAGTAGGAACGCAACACAGAAAATACTTAAAATTGCGATGAGTATGAGTCACCTTTAATATCAATGGTCCCATACCACCGGCTATCCGATTCAGATAAGTTATCCAAGATAACTGAGCAGCCAATACGTTTGTGAACGACCAAAACGGATTGGTTAGCTCAAAACAGCAGTCAAAAATTAAATAAAATATGCTATTTATATATGCAAAAAATTGTTACATTTTCAACGAAGTTTTATTCTATTTATTTGTTCATATTGAGTGGAGTCCAAGGTGATGGAAATAACCATTTTGTAGTTGCATCTAAGTTCTTAATTTCCCTTTCAATATGAAAAGCTCAAAAGCCTTAAGGAGGATATATATTTTGGAAACCATTAAGAATTATTTCAAAGAAAACATAAATTATAAATAGTTAAAAACTGTCAATAATAATTCCAAAATATATTCTTTTTGTGGGGTTTTATGAATAAAATTCAATAATAAAGGTTATTGTGGCCTTTACTCCAATGAATGCGTTTCGCCCAAGCGACAAAAACATTGCGTTTTAAATTGGGTATGGTGGCATCTAACTGAAGAGCCCACCACCATGTTTGGAAATCATTATAGAAATTTTGAGACCAATCATGAAAAACAAACATTTCGAATTTCCGGCACAGCGCAGTAAATATACATATGTTTTAAAATACTATTACAGATTCCTTACTGGTATTCCGAGAAGTTCTAATTTAAATAAATAAATAAATAAATTGGGTGGCGCAACAGCTCGTGGAGAACCAGGGCCTAGTGACTTACAACTCTCAACCATTCCTGTGTACGTGTTGTTGGCTGGAATGGAGGGGACTTACAGGTTTTTGCCGAGCCTGAACGGCTAAATGAGAAGCACTTTTTCATGACAAGTATACATACTCTTGGAGGATTTGTCAGTTCCTCGCAAGAGGCAGTACCTCGGATAAAACATTTCTTTTTTTATGTTCTAATTTAAAACAAAAAAAATCAAGTATCTCACTGTTCTCAGACCATACACTGCGTGCGTTTCTGAGGATAACTGTGACAAACTGCAATGAAGAACGTTCATGTTCCGTACTCAAAAAACACACAAATTATGTACACTCCTGAATAAGCGAAAAACGTTCCTTATTTTGGCAGGGTCAAATAATTTAGATATATAAATTTGCAAGTGCACTTTCTTTAATGTGAATTTCATATTCAAAATTGAAAAAAACCATCGATTGAAGCAACAAATTAATTTTTGCGTACGAAATTATTATCTAAAAAGCTTAAGCTAGAATAATCATGATTTTCGTATTTTCGTTGGCTAGCTTCACACTTCAGTCTTGTTTAGTGAAAGCTTTTATATTCGTATAGTTTTAGATTTTTACTGCTTACTTCGGTTTTATTTTAGAGAAAACTTTAATAACAATTGATTACTAGAGAAGAGATAAAAATGTATGGTCTTTGCAACAAAAAACCATTCAATTAGCTACATATTCAGACATCAAAATTACTTTATTCCGACAATTTTTCGCCTTAAAATCTTTAATTCTGACTGAACACAATCGGTCAATTATAACAGTGCTATTCATGAATGTGTCAACCAATTTGTGCGTCGGCAAAAATGTAAATATTAAAATTGTATGTATAATTTATGATTTTTTTTCATTATGAAGTGTTTAAGTTTTCTTTCGTTCATTATGGGAACGGCCAAAACTTATTGGCCCGGGGCGCCAAATCTTTAAATACGCCTCTGCAAAAAACAAGAAGAAAAGAACGAAGATGGGTCCTTGCTTCATTATCTTCTGGATCATTGTATTGTATCCAATTCCAATCCAGTACCTACTCCCAAACATTATCAAACAGAAGAGGAAAAGGCTGGTAATTGGGATCTTAGGTGCAAGTAGTTATAGCTATCATTGAAACTCATCATTGAAAACTTTAAAGATTGATTTTGAAACGTTTTGGAAGTAAAATCATTTATTATTTTGATGAACTTATAAATCTTAAGACTTAATTAATATTTCTAGCCAAAAAAAAGTTCAAATGGGCTCAACTTTCCACATAAAAAGACTTTTCTTATTTCAATGATTAAAATTCCTTACCAATGATCATTGAAATATTAAAAGTCTTTTTTTGTGGAAAGGTGGGCCTATTTGATTTTTTTTTTTTGACTAGAAATATAAATTGGGTCTTAAGCCTTATTTGTCCATCAAAAAAAATGAATGATTTTACTTTCTAAACCTCTCAAAATCAGTCATTAAAGTTTTCAATGATGCGTTTTAATGGTAGCTATATCTGGCGCTTCAAAATACCAAAATTTTGTGTCCAGTCTGACGTTGAAGTATTCAAGGTGCCAAAAACTGGCAGGACAAAGCGCAAAGTATGGAAACGAATGATAACTAATGTCACTTTCGTTGGTTTCACAAGAAAGCCCCGAGTTTCTATCGTTTCGTATGAAAAAGGCACATGTCACACATCCTAAACTAAAGGCAACATTCCACCTACACATCATTGGAGTCAAAAACACAACTTGGTGTCATGACCAAGGGTACTGTGATTGAGCATCGAGGTCAACATTTCCAAGCTGAGTTTGTTGACACACACAAGTAAGGTTGTTTGGGGTACCTAAATACGCCCAGGGACAAGCAACACTGATAATTATGGCATTGTCAATTCGAGATTTTTCATTATTAATATTCGAGATTTGTTTAAATATATTTTTTTTTAGAAGGAAATAAGAATGGTGCCATTATAACTACATCTTTTGATTTTTATAATTTAAACGCGGACAAAGTCGCGGACATCAGCTAGTAATGTCTTTACTATCAAAATAATATAAAACGACTTGAAGTTGAGCGATAAGTAGCTTTAGAGACGGTTCTTAGACGTATGGATTCATGACATAAATACAGGATACAGTGTTGATACAACAATGAATTATGTTTAATTTACTAGATTTTCATGTAAAACTGCAACCTGCAACCTACTTTGTTTTAAAACGATAGTAAAATCAGGTATTTTGTTAAACAGTAAACCTGATCAACCGTGTTTAAAAATAACAACCTGATAATCAGGTTGAATTAACCAGAAATTGGTTATTTATATCAGCTTTTTTCTCTGAGTGAAGAACCGTTTTCAAGAAAAATGATATTTTTCTTAACGGTCTTTTGACATTTGTACCGCTATTTTACATAAAAGTAAAATATTTGTCAATACAGTCTAAAGAGTATTAAAAACTAAAAAATATTTAATTTTGACAATTTTGGTAGGTACATCATGCTATATAAACTTTTAGAAAGCTTTTGCATAAAAAATGATCAAAATCTAACGTACCTACCGCTTTCAAAAAATCGAAAATCAATAAAATTGTTCCGTGAGAGGTACCTTTAATAACTATTTTTCGAAAAAGATTTCGTACCCAAATGTAGTACTTACACTGGAAATTATTTATTGACTTTTTTTGAAAAATCGGTGGAGCAATTTATGAAAAAAATTGAACTTTGTTGAATTGCTAAAAAAATTTAGGTATGGCAGGTACCGTTATTTTTAGTTTTAGACAAAAAACCAAAAACACTCGCACCTGGAAAAACAATCAAGTTTTTAACGGGACACTATAAAGTTTTACATTGACCCTAGCAAGGGCAACTATTGATTTTCTCTAGGGCCTTAACAGTTAAACAACCTTTTGCCTCGAAAGACAATCCTGTGATCTTCTGATTACCAGTCCAATACACTGCCTACTGAGCTATTTCGAAATACAGTTCTGTAATGTTGAAAATGAAAAAGTATATACCTGCTTAAATTTTTCTTACTATTGTATGAAGAGCATAAAATATTACCTAGTTTTTTTGTTTTTATCATATCTGGGGTATTTGTGATGGTATAAGAAGACTTATCTGACAAGTTTTTATAGCGAGGGCCTCACGAGTAAGTTTTCCTTATCTGGATTTCCCACAAGTTTTCACTAGCGAGGGCCTCAAGAGTATTTGACAAGTTTTCCTTGTCTAAATTTCCCCTACCAAAACCTTTCCAAGTCCTTGAAAAAACTTGCTATTTTTCCAGGTGGGCTGTTTATGTAAATGAAGTTTGAAGAAGATCGATCCAGCAGAATTTTGAAACCTACTTGTTTCGTCTTCAATATCATAGTAATGACAACTGTTATCAAAATTTCGAGCTCAATTTTTACGAATTCAAAATTTGCTCTGTTAGTAACAGGTCTTGGTAATTTTTTTTTTTAGCAAAAGACCTTGCTTGCAACTGTTTAAATAGGATCATGTCTCCAGTAGTCGAACACTTAGTGGTTCATAATAAAGTAATCGTTGACTGTGAGGAAACCATTCAACATAAATATGTGATTTAAAATTATTTAAATAAATATCTGTTATAATTTTAAGGTTTTTCGAGTAACTTTAACTACTTTTTTATAAAAAAAAAAAAACAAAAGCTGAAAAAATAAAAAAAATAAAAGTAATTTTCTCTCAGTTTCATTAAACATATTGTGATTGTTAATTTGTTTTTATTCAATTCTTTTAAAAACGGAATAAAACAGTTTTCTCAGTTTGAACACAATTCAAAAACTGTTCGAACAAAGGAAGCTAGCAATTACATGAATCGAACACTGGAAGAAAAGAAGAAAAAGGTGTTCGAATACTGGACCCAACGTTCCTCTCAGTGTTCATCTTCTTGACGCAAAACCGTTAACAAAGTTTAATTTTCTATAATATTTATTGCCTGAACGAAATAAAACAATTTTTGTTTTCTATGTTCGAATAGTCAATTTATTAATAAGTAACTTTTATCTAACAAGAAAACGCGTTAAAACAGACATTAAGTTTAATTTTTACACCAAAAATCATAGTTTCCCAGAACACTTCCAACAGCTTTTTTTTTACAAGAACTTGAAATTACTGGATTTCCTAAAGCCTCTATTTTAAGTTCTTTTTTCAAACCCTTAGGATCAAATTTGACTAGTTGATACGACTTCAAGGCTTAAAGGAATAACACGAGAATTATTCTGCGTTTATAGAAGTTGAAAATCTGAGAAAAAACACAGATTATAAGCTTTTTTTTCAAAAAGTGTTCGACTACTGGGAGTGTTCAAAATAAGGCGACTCTACGCTACATATTATGTACATATATCGATATTAATTTTATTTTATTTTTAAACTGTTGTAGGTACAGCAAGTACCGTTATTTTTAAGCTAAGCTAATTTCAATTTCCCGCTAGGTTACCATAAAGTCGAAATATTAAAGGTTGTTTTTTTTTTTAAGGTCGATCTCATTTATTTTTTGACTTCAAAACTTCAAGGACAGAATTTTACCTTCAGTAAATATATAATATAATAATAAGTAACTAGCTGATTTTCAATTTTATCTTTATTTTCTTCAAGCAGCGGTTGATTTTCATATTATAAATGGCAACCTTCCTATAATTTGCTCAAAAAATCCTTGTATGAACCTCGTTATTTTCTACTTTAAAAAAAAGTGACCATTAAATAAACATAAGCAAAGACTTAGTTCTCCGAACGGGAGTGTAAGACTGGCGTTTTTGTATTTGATGGCCGTTAATTATTCTGTGACCAAAGTTTCGTCCAACTGTCTACCAATGAGGTCAGTAAATCCATTGCTAGCCCTCGGACTAGCCAAATTTTTTTTTGTTATAATATGTATATCAATGTAGGTACCTAAATATTTCCGGTTAGCTGAAATTTAAAATATAATTTGACCACCAACAAATTAGGAATAAAACTGTTATTACATTTCGTTAATTTTATAGGAAGGTACCTATGTAGCTGGTATGCATATTCTATTTTAAACTTTCATATTTAAGTTCTTCATTCATTACGCTCAACTTTGATGTACATAATAACCCCTAGGGTTGTGACTATATTATTTAAACATCGGATTGCATTATATTTACATACAATACCTAATACCTATGTACATCCATTGCTTTTGTTGCCTCTATTGGCAAGATGATAAATTTAACGCAGAAGTTAGTACCTACTAGTATATAGTAGGTAGCTACATTTGTAAATCTTTGCATTCCTTTCTCCTGTGTCCTCAAATTCTTTTTATTTTTTACTTGTTTGTAACTTGATATATGTATGTACAATGTATGCACATCATATGGAATGCAATCCCCCAGTTTATATATCAGTGAGCAGAAGAATCCAAAATTTAGTTTACTTAGTATTTGACAGCAAAACTGGGGAAATTCTCTGAGCCCTCGGAAATATACACTGGACAAATAACTAACAATAAATATCTAACGGTGAATAAACATTTTGGTAGGTTGTGTGCGTTTTTCACATTGCAAAATCTGTCATTCGATTTCACTTTGATTATTGAGCTTTGAAATGACGACACCGATTCCATCTCTTCTTGTTAATACCTACTCTTTGCTCACAGCAAGCAGAAAGGTTGATCTGGCTTTACTTACCGCAAAAACAGCCAAATTAAATTACAACAACCTTCTATTTCAATTGAAATTAAAACAAAAATGTTTAAAATTAGTCAGAGATCATTAAAGAACAAAAAAAATCCTCAAAAGTTTCTTCAATATAAAATTGGTGAGAAAAAATTCAAAATGATCTTGTTAAATAAGCCATATCCGCCATTGGTAAGATGTTTTTTTCTTTTTTTTTATTGTATTTTTATTGTTCTTATCTTTTGAGTTTGATATATTTTATTGTAGTCACCTATTTTACCATCTGGATTCAAGCCATTATTTTCATCGACTCCAAAGAGATCTCAAACATCATTTGAAATTATCGACGAACCAGTGAATAAATTAGCACCTGCACCTCGTCTAAAAATGTCAGAGTTTATTGGTGAGATTCCTTATCCCTCTGAAAACAATTATAATACCAAATCGTGGAATAAAAATAATGAAAATGTTGTTGAACGTTCTTCGGAAAGCTTGCAAACACCAATTATTGCAAATAAACTAACCACTTTCCACGTGAAGCATCAACGCAGCACTTCATGTGAATCATGGGATTCTTTTCAAAATCATTTAAGAAAAATTCTAAACACTTCAGTTAAAGATTTAAATACAACAGAAAAAATCTTAAAATTGATTTGTCAATCTAATTTGAGTGCGAAAAAAAATAAAAAACTTCAATATCATGATGGTAAGAATCTTCAAATTTTTGAAAACTACGTCAAAATAAAAGCTTTGAGGAAGGCATCCGAAACTGTTGATGATTGGTATCTATGTAAAGAAATATTCTCGGATAATGGCGATAGCGAGGAAGATTTTGATACAAAAAGTCAAATTGGTTTGTCTTCGAAAAATGCTGCATCATTTGAGGTGAGATACATTTATGCATAAATGCATACATATGTATGTATATTAGGGTGGTCCTTAAATTGGACATTGTCTTGGATAGCCTTCATTCGATTCAAAACATTGAAAAACAATTTCCCTAATTTTTTCAGACTTTTATTTCACCCCCCTGGTCTCGCTTTTTTCACTTCAAGGTACAAATAATGGATTTAGGGTGATTCTTATAACACGCGAAAAAAAATCAGAACTTTTAGATAAGACTGAGACGAAAAAATAATTGTATCGGACGGGGGGTCTATTTCCCCCCGTTCAGGCGGGAGGGGTAATTTTCTAAAAATTTGACCCGAAATAGAAAAAATTATTAAAAAAATAACGGGACCACTTACAATGGCATGCTATAGCTTTTTTTAAAGTCATGATAATCCAGTCTCTAATATGTTTTTTAAATCAAGTTTTTATTGTAAATAGTTTTTGAAAAAATAATTTTCAAACTAAAACATAAAAACAAAAATAATAATGTTGTACGTTTGAAAATTATTTTTTTCAGAAAATATTTTATAATAAAAACTTGATTTAAGAATCATATTAGAGACTAGATTCATGCCTTTAAGAAAAGCTATAGCACGCCATTGTAAGTGGTCCCGTTGTTTTTTAATCATTTTGTTCTATTTTGGGTCAAATTTTTAGAAAATGATCCCTCCCGCCTGAACGGGGGGAAATAAACCCCCCCTCCAACACGATTTTTTTTTTCGTCTCAATCTAATCCACAAAGTCGGATTTTTTTTCGCGTGTTAGAGAATCACCCTAGCTCCATTATTTGTACCTTGAAGTGAAAAAAGGGAGACCAGGGGGGTGAAATAAAAATCTGAAAAAATTAGGAATTTTTTTTTTCTATTTAGAGTCATTTGATGGCTATCCAAGTTGGATTTTCAAAAAAAAAAATAATATAAGGACGACCCTAATGTAGGAGAGGGGGGTAGTTTAGGACAGGGGCAGCTTAGGACAACGGCCAAAAAAGTATCAAAACAAATGCTTTTTAATACTTAATCACAATTTTACAGTGGCAATTCTTCCTCAAATAGATATCTGATTACACTTGGGACGATATCAACTTTTAAAAAATTATTAAAAATAAATGTTTGTTTTCCGGTACCCGTTGTATTTTTTTTTCGATCTAAGACGTAAGCATTTTAGAAAAAAACAAGCTGGAATCACCGAGGAAAAAGTTCTTTATTATCATAATTTAGTTATTTTGTGATGATTTATTAAACAATATTTTTATTGTTTAACATTATTTAAAAAAAAAAAAAATTAGTTTGTATGTCTACTTGGGGCACTTTTGGACAGTAGATGAGGGGCACATTTGGACATGTCCAAAACAGACTAAAATTTAATATAATAAATAGCGTTTCAAAATGTGAACAGTGGATACAGTTAAAAACATACTGTCACCCAAGTATTTATCACCTCGGAAGAAGATATAGACATTTATTTCATCAAATCTTCGAAAATGAATTATGGCCTGGTTTATCTTCAAGCAAATAATCTTCCTTTACGCTAAGGCATTAGAGAAAGACAATCTCCTACGACTTATTTTAACTAAGGTTATGTTTTGAAACAATTTATTATTGTTTAGTAAGGAATAAAACTTGATTAAATGCGTTTTTCAAGACATGTCCAAAACTGCCCCAGGGCTGTCCAAAACTACCCCCCTAAGGGGCAGATTTGGACACTTATAACAGTTTTTTAAATAGAAAAATATATATGTATAAAATACAAAGTAAGGTATGAAAAGGCATCTATTTCCAAGGAAAAATACTAAAGAACAACGTTATTCAAGAATGAAGCGTTCGTGTTGTACGCTGAGGTGTGTGTGTGTGTGTGTGAGTGCAACGAGTTTCGAAGACGAAGGTGCTCCAGAGCCAAGGCGACCAAAAATATGTTCAGCCTGTCTACTGGTTCGACGAGAGAGGAAAAAAATCAAAAAAACGACGAGACTACCAAAGTGTAGCAGAGCCAGGCGACCTAAAAAGTTCAGCCTGTCTACTGTCCAACTGAAGAAAGCAAATTTGTTCCGATCAAAGAAAAGAAGTAACTCCAACTATCGTTGTATGTTTACTCATCGACTTTATTCGAACTAATGCTGCTTGTTACAAATTTGCTTCGCCTCTTATACTCTGAGCTCGAGTCTTTAACTGTTACAATTTTAATTTACAGTGATGTGAAAAAAAAAATATTCTACGTTAAATATAGTGCTGTGCAAAAAAACGATTATAAAATTTATACATTATTTCAAAAGGTGGATGTTACAAAATTATTTATATTATTTAAAAAAAGTAAATGTTAAGATGTAAGATAAATATTATAGATGTTATATATGTTATAGATGTTGAGATGTAAGATGGCTGTTACAATCTCCCCCTCTGCCTCATGGATCGTCTCGAGAATGTGGCAGGATCTTGTGAAATAGTAGAAGCAGACATCCTTCTCTTATTACATGGACTAGAGTTGTTCGTTCTCGTACTGGGATTAGTGTTCTTGGCAGGTCTACCTCTTTTTCTGAAAGATATAATGGGATTAGGAGTAGGTAGTTCACTTGAACCACCCGAAAAACGTGTGAGCATCGATGCGTGGTAAGTACCCAATGGTACTGATGGATCATCTTCTTTTGCAATGGTAAAAGTAGTGGAGCCCTTCTTTGCGGAAATTATATACGGCCCATCTCTTTTTGGAGCCAACTTGGACGTAAAACCTTTCGATGACTTACTTATAGGGTGTGTTTTGACGAGAACCTTATCGCCAATTTCGAATTTATCATGAGGTCTTCGTTTTTTATCTGCATAAACTTTGTTTTTATCTTGAGACTTCTCAGATGATTCCTTTGCTTCTTTTAAGGTTTCTGCCAGTTTGAGTAAGTGTGGGGTTATCTGTGGTACAAAGTTTTCTGATTGAATGATGGCTTTCAAATCGTGGCTAACTTCATCAGGAGTACGTAATTCTCGCCCAAATGTTAAAAATGCTGGTGAAAACCCAGTGCTTTCACACTTTGCGGTGTTCATCGCGAATCGTATGGCTGGAAGTTTAAGATTCCATGAAGTATGTTCATTTCCAACTAAAATAGATAGCTGTGCCTTCAGGTCTCTATTCTTCCTTTCGACAGGGTTTGCTTCTGGGTGATAAACAGGAGTAAAAGATTGTTTTATCCCCAAACAAAAGGTAAGTTTCTGCATTAGAGCAGATATAAATTGCGTTCCATTATCGCTATGGAGTCGTCGTGGAACACCATAACGCAAAAAAACTTCATTTAATAAAGTAAGTGCACAGTTTGCGGCAGTTCCTTCTTTTAACGGAAATAGTTCCACCCAACGACTGCATACATCTTCCACAATCAGGATCCATTGGTGGCCACTGGTACTTGCAGGTAGTGGTCCAAAAAGATCTACTGCTACGATTTCGAATCTCTGACGGCTTGGTGTTGTTTGCAATAAACCTGCTGGTTTCAAATTTGAAGATTTGTAACGTTGTCATTCAAGGCAAACTTTGACATGATTGGCTACGTCAGATCTCATTCCTGGCCAATAGTAACGGCTAGAGATTCGAGCTAATGTCTTTTCAACGCCATAGTGTCCAGCTGTAGAGTCATCATGGTATTTCTTCAACATCATTGCTTTCATTGTTTTGGGAACGACAAGTTGACCATTTTCGGAGTCTTCTTCTGAACAATATCGATATAATACACCGTCAACTAACATGTATCCACGATTGGTCCAACGAAGTACATCATCATTGTTATTTTCGAAGGAATCGATGATTGTTTTCAAATCTGGGTCAGCAAGTTGTTCGTCCCTTATTTCCTTCGATCCTCGTCTTGGTATATCTACATCTATTGAACAGATGACGCAGTCCTTCTCTATATGATCCTTGTCAGGACATGGTGGTCGGGAAAGAGTATCGGCAACGGTGTTATGTTTTCCTGGATTATAGCCAATTTCAATGTTATACGGCTGTAGTTGTAGTGCCCATCTGGCGAGTCTTCCGGTAGGAGACTTTAAGGACATCAGCCATTTTAAAGGCTGGTGGTCAGTTAGTATTTTCACCTCAGAACCTTCGATGTACCCTCTGAATTTTTCAACAGCCCATACTACAGCGAGTGCTTCTCGTTCCGTCGTAGAGTAATTGCGTTCTGCAGGTAAAAGTAAACGGCTTGCGTATTCAACTGGATGTTCCATTTCCTTCTCCCCCTGGAGTAAAACAGCACCGATAGCATAGCTGCTGGCATCGGTCTTCAGTATGAATGGAATATCTTCTTTAACTTGCTGAAGAATTGGAGCAGAAGTCAAAAGTCTTTTGAGCTTCTCGAAAGCATATTGTTCTTCTAGTTCCCACTTCCAGGCAAAGTTTTTTTTTGTTAAGTTTGACAGAGGTTTCGATACGTCAGCGAAATTTGGAATGAATCTTCTGTACCATGAACAGGTTTGTAAGAAAGATAATACTTGTTTCTGATTCTTGGGTGCAGGACGTAATAGAATGGCATCTGTCTTGGCGGGATCGACTTTGAATCCATTTGGTGTCAGAACATGACCCAAATATTTAATTTCTGAGCAGCAAAATTTGCATTTCTCACGGTTAAGACGAAATCCGAATTGTTTTAAACGTTCGAAAACTTTTTGTAAGTCTTTCAAGTGTGCTGTAAGGCTTTCTGAACAGATAATAATATCATCAAGGTAGGCAAGAATCAAGATTTGCGGCAGACCGTTTCGAAATTTGTCAATTAACCGTTGAAATGTTGTTGGTGCGTTTCGCAATCCAAACGGCATTCGATTGAAGACATAACTTCCAAAAGGCGTGATAAAAGCGGTTTTGGGTTGATCTTCCTTTGCTACCTGTATCTGCCAGTATCCAGAACGAAGATCCAACGTTGACATAAATGGTGTACTTTTAGCTGCATGAAGAAGATCATCAATTCGTGGGAGTGGATACTTATCCGGGATTGTTATAGCATTTAGCTTCCGGTAGTCTATGCAGACTCGTATGCTGCCATCACTCTTAGGAACCATAACAACTGGGAAAGCCCAAGGCGATTCCTTCTCTTCGATAATGCCTTTTCGCAACATATCTTCAATTTCGTTTTTAAGCTGGATTTTCCTAGCAGGTGAAATTCTGTACGCGGCATTTGAAATTGGTTCGTGAGTTCCGGTGTTGATTTTGTGTTCAACGAACGGTATAGGGGATGTGATTTCACCAAATAAATCGTTTTGCTCTTTGAGTATCGATTCGAGTTTTAACTTTTCCGGCGGATTTATGTTGTATCCTTCTTCCGGACGCAGTGTAATATCAATTGAATTCAGTATGAACCAGTCGTCAACATTTGTGTTTACCTTTTTCGGTTCGCTAAAGAGGTCATTATTGCCTTTTTCGGGTGTTCTCATCTCTTGAGGAACAGCATCTGAGAAGATAGCTTGGATTCCGTGAGGAGAGTAATCATTATCTCTTTTTCGTTTTGGAGTGTTGCCAATAGGACTCAGAGCCTCATGGCTTTCAAACCAAGAAAGATATGCTGAAACCTTTTTCATCTTGTCATCACTGTCCAGCGTTTTGTGATAACTTGGCTTTTGTTTAGACTGTGAAGGCTTAGAGTGGCTTTCAAGTGCTTTATTAATTGCGAGTTTTGGTGAATAGCATTTTGCAAGCTTAAAATCGAAAATTCTATCTGGGTCATCAACGAAATGGAAAGCTCTCCGCGCGATGTTTAGAACTAATCCACATTGTTCCAGGAAGTCTATTCCAAGTAAAGTACGATTTCCTTTAGCTTGTGGTAACGCAATGAAACGGATTTTTCGTAATCTTTTTCCGATTATGATATCTACCACTGTAGAGTGAACAATCTGTCTTCTCGGAACTCCGTCAGCCAAAGTAACTTCTGCGTTCACTTTTTGGAAAGGACAACCTTTTTTAACCAGCTGTTCGTATAAACGTGCACCTGCGACGCTTGTTCTAGCTGCCGTGTCGATATAAGCTTCACCTTTTAGACCGTTTATGTTGATGTCAACAGTTGGAATATTTCTTCCGATCACTGTTGATTCAACCAGGTTGAAATCTAGCATAGCTGGGCCGTTAGCATTTTTATTGCTGCATGTAGGACAATTTGTTCTGCAATATCCTGCTGCTCCGCAACCATAGCAATTCAGGTTTGGCTTCTTTGTTTCATTCCGGTTGTTGGCTTTTTTGAAACACTGCTCCACTGAATGACCTTGCTTTCTGCAGAATGTGCAACGCTTTTTCTTAACATCCTCAACAGCTTTATTTGGAAATTTTGTTTCCTTTCGAGCTAACTCAACTTCTCGAGCTTCCTTAAGGAGCTCCTGGAAAGTCTTAAAAGAACCTCTGGGCACTTTTTCTCTTATAACCAAGAGTAATTGACCATATACCATGTTAAGCATTATCTGTTCCGTAAGTTTATCGGTTAATTGAGAGAATAGTGTTCGTTTTTTACATATAAACTCGTCAATCGGTTCGTTAGCTAACTGGTTTACTGAATTCAGCTCTGTATATATTCTCCATGCTGGCTTCGGTGGAGCAAAGGATGAGCGCATTAGCTTTATTGCATCATCGAATGTTTTGGCTTCATTCTTAACACCTTGCCACCAGTTTGATGCAAAACCTTCGAGTAAAAGCGGAAATCCAGTCAACGCATTAGCTTCGGAAACATTTTCTGCATTCTTATACACCGTAATCGTTGCTATAAAATCATCCAGCTTTGATGTGTTTCTTTCACCATCAAAACGAGCGGTGCATCTGCTAAACGTTCCTTTATTTTCTTTGACGCCAATTGCAGCTACCAAACGGGTCAGCTGATCTTCTGAGAGAGCAATTGAAGGCGGGTTGGACATTGTTTCGTTTTTAGATGAAACTTCTTCTATAACGGTTGGTTCAAACTCAGTTTTCGACAATTCAAATTCGGAAGATTCTTATGAGGAGCTTTTCTCGATATATTTTGCGTTAGGCTTCACAAACAGCCGATTGCTCTTTCTCATAGATTAACTTTTCTACTTAACTGGGTTCTATTGTTGTGTGGCGTGTGGTTTTTCTTAAAAAAATTTGTTTGTGCTATCAAAACAATCAAAAAAAAATTCGACCCACTTTAACGGGCTCGACTGTAGTGCGGTCGGTGCAGGGGTTGTTGTTGTTTTTTTTTTCAAAAAAATATTATTTTTGCTATCGAAGCAATAAAAAAAAAAAAATTTGATCCACTTAAACGGGTTGGACTGTAGTGCGGTCGGTGCAGGGGTTGTTGTTTTTTTTCCAAAAAAAAAAATATTTTTGCTATCGAAGCAATCAAAAAAAAATTTTTCACTTAAACGGGTTCTACTGTAGTGCGGTCGGTGCAGGGGTTAGTGTTTTTTTTTTCCAAAAAAAATTTTTGCTATCGAAGCAATCAAAAAAAATAATTTGTCCACTTAAGCGGGTTTGACTGTGTTGCACTTATGCGGGTTCTACTGTGCTGTCCACCAGAAACGTCAGATGTCACAGTTTAAGTAACCACAAGGTTGGGCGCCAATTGAAGCGTTCGTGTTGTACGCTGAGGTGTGTGTGTGTGTGTGTGAGTGCAACGAGTTTCGAAGACGAAGGTGCTCCAGAGCCAAGGCGACCAAAAATATGTTCAGCCTGTCTACTGGTTCGACGAGAGAGGAAAAAAATCAAAAAAACGACGAGACTACCAAAGTGTAGCAGAGCCAGGCGACCTAAAAAGTTCAGCCTGTCTACTGTCCAACTGAAGAAAGCAAATTTGTTCCGATCAAAGAAAAGAAGTAACTCCAACTATCGTTGTATGTTTACTCATCGACTTTATTCGAACTAATGCTGCTTGTTACAAATTTGCTTCGCCTCTTATACTCTGAGCTCGAGTCTTTAACTGTTACAATTTTAATTTACAGTGATGTGAAAAAAAAAATATTCTACGTTAAATATAGTGCTGTGCAAAAAAACGATTATAAAATTTATACATTATTTCAAAAGGTGGATGTTACAAAATTATTTATATTATTTAAAAAAAGTAAATGTTAAGATGTAAGATAAATATTATAGATGTTATATATGTTATAGATGTTGAGATGTAAGATGGCTGTTACAAGAATAAATTTTATATTGTGATATATGAGTGTTCCAGGTTGGTTTTTGTAAAAAGTGTCCTAGGGTGCCCCCCTCTCCCCTACATATTTTAATTTCTCACATCTTTGAAGTGTTGCACGTAGCAAGAGGTCTTTGTGACACTTTTTAAGCTATTCAGGTTGCATTAATGTACAAGACATTATAGTAGGGACGTTAGTGCACGATATGAGGGCATACCTTTCATTTTGACCTGACGGGTTGGGAATATATTGAAGTAAATCAAAACCCTTTTGATATTTATTGCACGATATTAAAATATTGTATTGCTGTGGGTACAATTGCACAATATTTGTTTATTTAATTTTGAAGTGTCGAAGAGTAAACACCTCCGCGAGTGATGAAACTCTACAGGCTTAACTTAATTATTGGATAAAATATTGAACCGCCTGGGGCAGCTAGTCAATATTATTGTGTAATATTTTGCACAATAATATTGAGCGTCTAGAGACCGCTTAACTTCCTGAACAGAATGCAAGACGCAGCTGGAGTTCAACTCGTAATAGTTCACGTCCTAACTTAATGCCTTAGAAATGTTGCCAAGAATGCCAAGAATGTCAGAAGAACAAGAGAAGGGTTGCCAATTACCATTTTAAATCCCGAAATGTTGCTGATTATTATCTAATCGAAAACCAGGGGTCGGACGATGACCCGAGTACTGCCGTTGGATTCAGGGCCCTTGAAACCATAGGACCTCATTATTAATTTACTCCCACCCCTCCCAATAAAAGTTAGAAAACATTTATATTACTAAAATTTAAAAATCGTAGTCGACGCAGAATTTCACAATCTACTACATAACATCCAAAGTGGATTGAAAACCTATGTACTTTGGTTTTTAAAAAAGGCACTTTCAAAGTGCTGTTGAGGGGGGATATGAAAGAATCTAAAATATTTATCGTGTTATAATATACGCATATGATACATGATTTAAGGGTATTTTTTTTATGTCAAATCTTATAAACCAAAATGAACTCGATACCAGTAGCGTAGCTAGGGGGGGTCGAAGGGGGCGGTCGCCCCAGGTGCCAGGATTTAGGGGTGGCAAATAGGAAAATCATCTTCGTTTTTTTTACTGAGAATTTTATTTAATTTTTATTAGAAAACATACAATTTTTGTAGTATTCAAATTTGTAGGGGCGGCAACATCATCCTCGTTGTTCATGAAAAGTTGGAATTAAACACAAGTTTGATTTTTGTGTAATAAATAATTCAATCAATTTATATTAAATTGAAAAAATCGCAAAATCATCATCGTTGTTTATTAGAGAAGTTGGAAATAAACAAAAAAGTATTATTTTTGTAAGTTAAAAATTCTATAACATTTGTATGTAGGTATAAGAATAAGAACGTAAAATTTTTCATTGTGTTCAAATCACTAGGGGCGACAGAATCATGACCGTTGCTCATTATAGAAGTTGGTAATAAACACAAAAGTTTATTTTTATAAATTAATATTTCTTTCAAATTTTGAAACAAAATGGCTTTCGTAATGACAATTTGTTTGTGTTTTTGTTAATTCTCTCAATTTAGAATTCAGAGGGGTTGACTTATCTCAGAAAAATTTTTCGCGTTAGATTTGAAAAAAAAAAAAAAATCCTGTAGATTGAATAATTTCGCAGATGATTTGTTTTTGCTTTTTTCAAAAATAAAAAATAAATATTATTTAAACAAAACTGATAAATGAATAATAAAATAAATAAAACATTACATTAGTTTTTGTTAACATAAAACCAGCAAACAAAAAAAGCTCTTAATTATACCTATGGTTGCATTCAACACAAAGAATTAAAAAAAAATGTGTTTTATTTTGGGAGGGCTTGAAGATTAATTTTTGTTCGTAGAATGAAGTGCAGTTTGTAGATTAAGCAGCAGATTTATTTTGAGAATAAATGCATTAGATCAACAATCTACTGCAATTTCAGTGAAGTAACAACTCTGTAGTCAGACACTCAGTAGTGACTTAGCCGTGGCCCTTTCATGGTTCATGATAATTAGATCTGAGAAATATGAACAGTATGCAATTTCTCAGTTTTGCTGTCGAGTACCTACTGATGAAGCAATTAGGCGTGTCTCACCAAGTACAATCTCACCGAGCGCTCAATATCAAGTTGACGTAGACGAAATGTTTTGGTAGAACTAGATTCTCAGTTCAATGGTACTGAAATTATGGGAACAAAATTTTAACTTTGCTTTAAATATTTGAATGTTAAAGCACAAAACTTTATGGAATGAATGAAAAATAATACTAAGATCAATTTATTTTTACTTTTTATCAACATTCAACCTTTATTTTATATTTTTGTATCGATTTCGTATTTGCACATCACCGAGAAATTGCAATTTTGCTGTCAAATGAACAGAAATGAATCCAAAAAATTTTCATCTCAGTAATCTCTGAAGAAAATCTAAGTGCTCAGGTGAGATTTATTGTCCCACTTTAAAAATTTCTGAGCTCTCAGAGATTTTATTTGGTGAGATACGCCTAATGAACAATTATGAACTTCGCTGTTTTTGGATTAAAGCAAAAATTAAAAAAATTTGAAGTATCATGTGCCTTTATTATATACAGTCGGTTTAAAGTTAAATCCCAGTAGGTCAGAAACGAAAAAAAATTCAGTCAGCAGATATTGTGGCAAAGTGGCGTGTAATTCCTTGCATTTATAAAAAAAAATATTTTAATCAAAGTTTTGTCTGCAACTTTAAGACCGATGATATGAATTTTTGTTTAGTATTTTAAGACCGAAGGGCGGCAAATAATTGTTTTGCCCCGGGCGGCAAATATCCTAGCTACGCCACTGCTCGATACAACCACCTTAAAAGAAGTTATAGCCTTTTTCATAAATGATGACTGAATTTTTAGTGAAACAAGTAAAATATTACCAAATTCCAACAGTATTGACATGACTTGGTCCATATACATATTTCATTTGTCATAACCATAAGCAATAAGAATAAAAAGAGTCTACAAAAATATTTATAGTGAAAGGGTGTTTTTTCAATGGAAGGGAAACATTTTATAGTACTACTGTGAATCCCCTCCCAAACCTGGAACTTTGATGAAAATTGGAGAAAACGTTTGACTTTTCATCAAGACCAAGAATAAAAAGAGAACACACAAATATCCACAGTCTGAGTAGTTTTTCTAGGGGCAATGAAAATCAGAGTTTTTGACCCAACATTTTATGTTTTTGAAACCGAGGTACATGATTTTAAGGTATTTTTTAATGCTGAATCCAATAAAATCAAAATAAAAGAGATACAAGCTCCCATAAAAAGTTATGTTACTTTTATAGAGTTAATGTCTATCAATGATTCTATTTTCTGACTAGAATAGGTAAGACATTACCTCTCAAAAAAGACCATCAGACCGTGGATATTTCTTAAATCTACTTTGATTCTTGGCCTTCATGAAAAGTCAAACTTTTTCACCAATTTTCATCAACTTTCAGTTTTGCGAGGGGATTCATGTAGTTCAAAATCTTTCCCTTTCATTGAAAAAAACGCCCTTTCACTGTAAATATTTTTATAGACTCTTTTGTTTCTTGTTGCTTATGACAAAGTTCCATGTCAATGCTATTGGAATTTGGTAATATTTTACTTGTTTCACTAAATAATCAGTCATCATTTATGAAAAAGACAAACTTTTTTAAGGTGGTTGTATTGGGTTCATTTTGTTTTTAAAAGATAGATAGATAGATAGATAGATAGATACCCTTAAATCATGTGTCATATGCGTAGGTATATTATACCAAGATTAATAATTTAGTTTGTTAATCTTTCATATCCTCCCTCAACAGCACTTTGAAAATGCCTTTTAAAAAAACCAAAGTAGGTTTTCAATCAATTTTGGATGAACTGTAGTAGATTATGAAGTTTTTCGTCGACTCCAATCTTTAAATTTTATTAATATTAATATTTTCTCACTTTTCTTGGCTTTGCAAATTTTCTTTCCCAAAACGGCTTTTTTCCGCCCCCTTCGTGCAAGGAGGAAAATCAGTAAAGTGGTTCTATGGTTTCAAGAGCGCTAAATCCAACGGCAGTACTCGGTACTTTATAAGCAACATTTCGGGATTTAAACTGGTAAGTGGAAATACGTCTGTGAAGTTAGCAGGGCAACTTTCACCCACGCAAATGGGACCTTGACGGGAATTTGCAGTTTTTTTGCATTTCTATTCCCGATATTACAGTTCGCCTAATAAGGGTGTAATTGAGTGACCTGTTAGCTTCACAGTGAAGTTAGCAGGTCACATGGTATATCTCAGGAACCAAGCGTGCTAGGAACTTGTGGTTAGGCTCCAAATTTGCAGTTCTTTTGCATTTCCTCAAGTCCTCAATTTGAAAAAAAAAATTCCAAAATGACCTGCTAACTTCACAGTGAAGTTAGCAGGTCACATGGTGTATCTCAGGAACCAAGCATGCTGAGAACTTGCAATAAGGCTCCAAATTTGCAGTTTTTTCGCACTTCGATAGGCTAGGTCAAAATTTTGAAATCCTTTTTTTGAACAAAATTTCACAGTGAAGTGTATCTCACGAACCAAGCATGCTAGCAGCTTGCAGTAATGCTCCAAATTTGCAGTTTTTTTGCATTTCAAGACAAGGCTAGGTCAAAATTTTGAAGTCCCTTTTTTGAAAAGAATTTCATACTGACCTGCTAACTTCACTGTGAAGTTAGCAGGTCAGTAATAATTTTTTTCAAAAAAGGGACTTCAAAATTTTAACCTAGCCTTATCTTGAAATGCAAAAAAACTGCAAATTTGGAGCATTACTGCAAGCACACACACTTCACTGTGAAGTTAGCAGGTCAGTATGAATTTTTTTCAAAAAAGGGACTTCAAAATTTTAACCTAGCCTTATCTTGAAATGCAAAAAAACTGCAAATTTGGAGCATTACTGCAAGCAGCTAGCATGCTTGGTTCGTGAGATACACGATGTGACCTACTTACTTCATATTGAAGTCAAATTTGGGAAATTTTTAAATTGAGGACCTCAAATTTTGAACCTAGCCTATCGTTGAAGTGCAAAAAACTACAAATTTGGAGCCTTTTTTCGAGCTCCTAGCATGTTTGGTTCCTGAGATACACAATGTGACTTGCTTACTTCACTGTGAAGTTAGCAGGTCAGTATGAATTTTTTTTCAAATTTGAATTTTGAACCTAGCCTATCGTTGAAATGCAAAAAACTGCAAATTTGGAGCCATACTGCATGTTTTAAGCATGCTCAGGTCCTGAGATACACGATGTGACTTGTTAACTTCACTGTGAAGCTCATCATATGAATCAGATCATATGAATTTAAAAAAAAGGCCTTTAAAATACCTTCTTGAAATGCAAAAAAACTGCAAATTTGGAGCCTTACTGCAAGTTCCTAGCATGCTTGGTTCCTGAGATACACAATGTGACCTCCTTAATTCATATTGAAGTAAAATTTGGGAAATTTTTAAATTGAGGACTTCAAATTTTGAACATAGCCTATCTTTGAAATGCAAAAAAACTGCAAATTTGGAGCCTTACTACAGGTTCCTAGCACGCTTGGTTCCTGAGATACACGATGTGACCTGCTAACTTCACATGAACTTCACTGTGACTTCACTCCATTGCACCCTTATTTGTCGAACTGCAAAATCGGGAATATAAATGCAAAAAAAATGCAAAAAAATGCAAATTCCTGTCAAGGTCCCATTTGCATCGGTGAAAGTTGCCCTGATAACTTCACAGACGAAGTGGCAATTTTTCTCTTGTTCTTCTGACAGTGTTGCCATCTTGGCAACATTTGTTAAAAGTAAAGTTAGGACATGAACTATTTGCATACTAAAGCCTCAAGCCGTCAGGTCAAAATGAAAGGTTGGCCTCACTAACAGTCCCATTATGTAAACATGTACGTACATACATTTTTTAATTACATAAATTTTCTATTCTATTAGGGTCGCAGTGTTAAAAGAAAATCTAAACCTGAACCAACTTCAAAAGATTTTGATGTAATTATTGAAAATGACATAACAGCAACAACTGTCAATGGTAAAACTGAAACCGATATTGAGGAAAACTTTGATAAAAACGATCAACTAATGTTAACTTCGAAAAATGTTGGGTCATGTAAGGTGAGTTATGCATGTTATGTTGATGAAAGTCACTTAATCATTCATGTTATATTGATGAAAGTCACTCAATCATTCATATTATATTGACGAAAGTCTTTCAATTATTCATGTTATGTTGATGAAAGTCACTCAAAACTCAAAAGTAACGGAACCCAAAATATTTACATTTTGAAATATTGACACATACACACACATATGTATATTATAATTTTTTCTTATATAAAATTTCCATTCTATTAGGTTCATGAAATACCAATTTTATCTAAACCTGCAGCTGTCAAACCATCTTCAAATGCTTGTGAAATAATTATTGCAAATGACCTAACAACGCCAACTCTCAATTGGAATACTCCTCTCAGCAGTTCATGTAAATCGTTGAAATATTTTAAAAACGAGTTGCAATTTTTTTTAAGAACTTATGTATATTTACAGGTCCTAATACAACAGAAGATATCTTAGGATTTAGATACTCTTCAAACCATACCAAACCAATACCAAATAATATCAAACATCAGAAACATCAACCGGATGAAGTTATGGATTTTTTGGAAAATTTCATCGATATAAAAGATTCAACGGTGATCTCTAAAATTAGTGATGATTTGAGTATTCTTAAAGAAATATTCCCTGATTATATCGGGAGTGAGCAAAGGGTTGATAAAAACAATCAATTAATGATGTCTTCGGGAAATGAGGCAACACTTGAGGTGAGATGAATCTGTATACTGTAGTGGAATAGCCGTATATTATAAACTTTATTAGATTTCATTCCGAAAGTTAAATCTAAGCCCATAATAATTTAAGTCCACTATCGACTGAAAAAGTATTTTGGCTAAGATATGTAATGCTCCATTTCCACTTAACCCTAATCTGAGATTTAATAAGATTAACCTCAAATTTTCTTTAAATCTAGAAGATTTTTCCATGCAAATTTATTTCGTAAAACTTGAAGATTTAAAAATAATCTTGTTAAATCTCCCCAGGACAAATACTTTTACAAATCGAACTAACCTTTTCTTATATGGGGCAGAACGATTCATTCATGGCTGAATTCAGTTCTTCATAAATGAAATATTATTCTATCTCACTTCCTCCTCATATGAAAAAATGAAACACCATTTGCATTTTAAAAGGTGCTTTCAAAGTAAATCTTTTTAGGATATTTTTGTGCGGTGGTAACACCAAACAGATTTATTAAATCTGACCTGAGATAAACCTTTGGTGGAAACATAGCATAAGATATGGTTGTACAGGAGTTGTACGGCTAGGAAAAAAATTACTTTCTGAGTAAGGCCGTATCCAGGGGGTGAATCACAGGGGTTTGACTACCCCCCGCAAAATTTTGAGAAAGGCATTTGTAAATCATACGTTTCCCGGACGTTATGAGTACTTCATTTGATTTTGTGGCCATTAAGCTCTAAGCTATGGGGTTCGCGTGATATTCGGATTCAAAGCACTGAAAAGAAAAATTATGCAACTCCGCATTTGAACATTATCTTAAGCTACGAGCAGACGGCGAATAAAAGCCGCAAGCATTTGTGACTCTGTGACGTCATTTTTGCGTTATCATTTGCTACTTTTGTTCGCACATCGTCTGAACACCCTTTTGCGATAGTCCCCACATGATCGCAAACAATTTGCGGACCATGTGCGACACCCAGATCGCATATTAGTTTGTGACTTTTTTGCATATCGTGTGAACACCCTCGCATATTATTCGTGACAGTTTGCGTAATGAGCGAGAATTTGCGATCGTCCCAGGCATTTGCGATGGCCTAAAAAAAAAGACATTGCATATCTCACGAATTTGCGAACATTTATGTGAATTTTCAAATGGTTATATTATTTCTCCAGGTAATTTGCTCAAACCAATTTGTACTCATTCAGAAGTATTTTCATTCATTTCATTCTACATTTCCTTCGAAATATTTTTGAAACTTTCAAATACTTCTTTCAATACTTTCGTGTTAAGCTACCTTATTTGAAAATATGCAAAATACAAATGAGGATTTCTTATAGAGAAATAGAAATGGATTGTAGAGTGAAGTCCGTCAAGTCTTTTTTCTTAATGATGTTGAACTGATGACTTTGAACAAACGAATTTAAGTTTTTGTTCCCAATTTTATGTTTTAAATTTAATTTTTCTAAACTATCCAGAAAAACAACTTGATTTAAAAAGGAAATTAAAGATTGGAATGGGACGCTAAGAACCAGATGCCTTTTTGTCTTTTTGTTATGGAAAAAGGAAGAACTACAGAAATCTTGTATATCTTTTCTTTATTTTATATTATTATTTTAGCAATATGCAAAAATCAAGAAAATATGTGTTCGCAAACGTGCATATGATTGCATATCACTTCGCTTTTTGAAAATGTCTCATCTCATTTTTCGCTCCTTGTGATTTTTTGTTTTAAAATACAAAATTTTTTTAACAGTAAAAACATAAATGTTAAAAAAAAAAGAACGAAGTTCTTATGTGAACAAGAAATCTGTGCGTATAAAGTCAGCAAAAAAAAAAATAAATGAGATCTAAAATATATGCCAAGTTTTAAGTTCATGAAGTTTAATATCAAATATCTGAATTAGAGTAATATCGAAACAATTCCAAATTATTACAGAAATTGGTACTTAATAATTTCCGATTAAAATTTGGTGGATTCACTGGTCAAGTTTTCGTACATTTTAAATTTGTGATTAGGTAAGTAATTAAGAGAAAACTTGCCAAGTAAATCCACCAAATTTTAATCAGTCATCTTTAAATACCAATTTTTGTCATAATTTGGAGTTGTTTCGATATTAGGTACTCTAATTCAGATATTAAACTTCATGAACTTAAATCTTGGCATATACATATTTTAGATCTCATTACTTTTTTGAATGATTTTTTACGGTTTCTTGTATACATACATATAAGAACTTGGCTCTTTTTTAACATTTATGTTTTTGTTGTGATTTCACTCCTATTTGCAAAGATTTTATTTTGCCAGGTGAAAATCAAGCCTTTCCACTCTACAGGGTTTCATAATTCTACGACAGCCAAAAGTGCTCCATATAAATGATATCAATTCTAAAAAAGTGACTGAATGGAAAATCTCAATTTTCCATTTTTCGCTTTGTATGCTCTTCAAGTCATACCGTTCAACCAATTTTCATAACACTGGGAAGTGTTTAATTTAATTTGTAAGAATTTTGAAGAAAGTGGGTGGATGCCACGCCCCCATGATGGAAAATTCCAAATGTTCAATTTTTTTCTTTCTTAGAACTTCAGGCCCTACCGATTTACCAATTTTCATCGTTCTATAATAATCGGAAGTGATCCTTATAATTTATAAGAATTTTTAAGAAAGGGGGTGGATGCACGCCCCCTGAATGGAAAACTCCAAATTTTCGATTATTTTCTTTCTTAGAACTTCAAGCCCTACAGATCTTCCCATTTTCATCGTTCTTCAACAATCGGAAGTGCTCCATATAGTTTATAAGAATTTTTGAGAAAGTGGCTGTACGCCACTGAACGAAAAATTCTAAATTTTCGATTTTGTTTCTTTCTAAATACTCAATACTCTCCTAACCGGAAGTGCTCCAAATAATTTATAAGAATTTTGTAGAAAGTGGGTGGATGCCACATCCCCTAAATAGAAAATTGCAGATTTAAGATTTTTTCCTTTATATGCACTTAAAAATCTACCCTTGTGCGAAATTTCAAGTTTATACGGTGTCGGGAAGTGCTCCATAATTTTGATGATCTGTCAGTGAGTGAGTGAGTGAGTCAGTCAGTCAGTCAGGGAGTTGAAATTAGGTGAGCAACCTGTGTTTGGTCAGTTCATCAAGTATTGCGAATTTGAAGTTTCTAACTTTATTGGTATTGAAGTTAGAGGGGGGTTGAAAATCGCCTGAGTTTGTTCCTGTAAAAAGGGTGTAGTGCCGCGAACTTGGCTGGGCACTACCGTGCCCTTGGATTAAATAGATCCGTTAAAATATTTACTAGATTATATAAAATTTATATTTTCTATATACATAGGTTCCTGAAGCATCACATTTTTCAACACCAAAAAAATCGAGAAAATTACGTTTCAAAATAAAAAGAATTCAGAAAGATAAAATGGCAACGTTTCCTTATTTTCCCTTCAATGAAATTTTGGAACAAAAGCAAACCAGTGACCCTCGTCGGCGGCGGCGTTGTCATGATCCAAAAGCTAAAAATAGTCAATTTGAAGAAGACTTGCAAAAGTTCATTAAAACAACCACTGGTGGTGGCATAAAACAAAAGAAGGTAAATCATTTCTAGCCTAGGAAAATTAGACAAAAAATGGCAAAACTTCAAAAAATTCCGAAATAGCTGAATTTTGGTAGAAAGGTTTATTGGAATGTCTTAAGTATTTCCCAAAAAGTTCCGTAAATTTAGGCCGGAGTTAAATTTTTGAGGGGCGGTAAAATGTATCTTTTTTTAATTTCTCGAAAACTATCAATTTTTTTGGAAAAAGGTGAAGGTACAAATTGTAGCTCATGTAATTCTACACAAAAAAGATTAACATACTTTTCTTCATTACAGTCAATAGATTTAGAGAAAATCGTGCAAGAACTTCATGGTGGAGCAGATGTTGTCAAAAAATTTATTAAATTTTCATTAAAAACTTTTGCCCCGGCCCAAATTTGCGGAGAAAATGCTAAAGACATCAACAAAGCAGCAAGGCTCTCCACCAAAATTCAGCTTTGTTGGAATTTTTTCAAAGTGAAAGTCTATAATTTTCCTGGACTATCCCTGTTTTTCTAAATTTCTTTTTCATGAAAATTTTGTATATGATTATATTTTTGTTTTAAATATAAAATGACTATGATATTATTATAGGTTCTAAAAGATTTTGAAGTATTTGTTCCAAATGAAATAAGAGCAATAGGTGCAAATCGGAAACCTCAACTCAGCACTTCTTGTGAGTCGTGAGATATATTTTTTTAAAGTTAATTACAATTATTCAAAAAAATTTACAGTTTCAGGGTGGATTTCACAATTTCATTCTTCTTACGAATACTAGTAAGCTTTAAAAGAACCCCATCCTAATGAAGTTTTTAAAGTTTTTGAAAATTTTCTTAAAACGATTTTTTTTTCAAAAGTGGTATCTAAAAATATTGGAGATTTGAGCTATCATTGCTCAAAATAACCACTGGTGGTATAACGGTTGAGGGCGAACAATACAAGAAAGTACATAATTTAACTTTGGAAAATTTTGGATCTTTCAATGATTTTGATAATATTTGCCTACCAATGAAAGAAAGTCATAAAATGAGGAAAAATTTCCTCTTTTTTAGAAATACCTAGAAAACTTATACACATTATGCCTTGGAACAACTTGAGTGCGATATTTATTTTTGTTAACAAAAAAGTTGTTTAGAAATCCGCTTATATTATTTATTTATCAAAAAAATATTTTGGAGAGTTGTATATATTTTTTTTTAATTTTGAAATAAATTAAATATAAGTTCTAAAGCAAATAAAAATAGAAATAAATTTTTTATATTTAATATCAAATCAAAAAAGTATGTAATTAATGTTAAACTATAAAAAAAGTTGACGATATTTGGTGTTTTTGTTTGACGATATTTACGAAGGTTCCTTTGATTGGTTTCTAAGACTTCCCGACTGGAAAAATAATATAGCTTTTAACAAGGTCCTAGAAAGTTTTACATTGATGCTTAAAAGGGAAACTATCGAAATTCACTAGGACCCCACCCTGATGATGTCGTTTCTTATGATCAGTGATGGTAAGAAAAATAATTAACAAAACCAATCTCAAAACAAAAATCATAAGGCTGTAGAGTGCTTTCTGTTTCATATCAATACAACCACTTATCAAAAAGATATTTCAAAAACATTAAACAAAATTTTAAAAATTGTGTTCCCTTAATTTGTTTCACTTTATAGTCAAGGTCACTTTCTAAGCTATTTGATATGATTATACTCAGTTTTTAACAATGTAAAATGCAATGCCAGAAAAAAGGACTTTTTCTACCAACAAAAGTCTATCCAAAACCATATACCAAACAAAAATTATAACCTGAAAAGCAAAACCAAAAGCCACAATAGAAAGTATGTCCGACAAGTGGTCTTGTAAGTGTTTGGACTAAATTTATCGGTTGGTATCCTATTTTATTAATAGCCACACAGTAAGAAAGGTAATCCTACGGACGCTTACTGGACTAATAGGCATCCTCGAAAATTCGTTCACTTGGGCGTATACGTAATTTTTATATTTTATTGAATTTTCTTCGGTTTTTGTTTATGTCTAAGATACGACAGTAAATTTTGGAAGTGGATGCATAACCAAACCTAGTTGGACTCAAACCGGGCTGCATCTAAATGGGTTGACTCAAACCAGGTTGACTATCAAACTTTGTTGAGTCAACCTGAGTTAACTCAAACCGGGTTAAATCAAAGCGGGTTGCCTCAACCCGGGCAAACTCAAACCGGGTTGATTTAAACAAGGTTGAATCAAATCGGATTAACTCAACGTGGATTGACTCAAACCATATGTTCACTAAAACCGGGCTGACTAAAACCGGGTTGACTAAAACCGGGTTGACTAAAACCCGGTTGACTCAAACCAGGTTGACTCAAACCAGGTTGTCTGAAACCAGGTTGACTCAACCCGTGTTGACACAACCCGGGTTGACTGAAAACGGGTGCTACAAAAACAATTTTGGAAATTTCTCATACATATTTTGTTTTTGTATTACGTGTTTAAAGTAAGTCCAGATCCAGATCCGGATCCCGATAGAAGATAATAAAACACAGTTTTTGTCATTATAGGCAAAAACTATCGCTATAAGGAAACAGACGCAGTGAAACACATATGTACTATTCAGAACCTTAACACTGTCTCGTTTTATTCAATTGATATGTAAATAAAAGGATAATAGAAACACATTAATAAATTGCCATGGTTCTATTATATCCAATCTGCATATTGAACTGCAACAAAATCAGCTTCAAACATGTACAATGATTTGTATTGCTGCTGTTTTCGTTGTATTTATAATAAAAACAAACACACATCTTTAGTTTATACTATTTAAAGAATTACTAATCTCTTTTATATCTGAGATATAAAATTGAATTAAATATTTATCAATACACTTCCCGCACCAAAAAGAGAATAACACAAAAAAAAGAAAACGTCTATTTCAGCTGTCAAAGCGCCACCGAAATAGAAAATAGATCTATTCGGGCGTTTGGCTCAGGCTTACGATATTTACGATCTGAGGCAAGCCCGACGCCTGAGGTAACATTTAAGATTGCCCCATAAGATCCCATTGTTTCTATTCAATATGTCAAAGTCGGCGCGACCGAACGCTTGATTGTGGTTTGGCTATAAAGAAGAGAATGTGTGTGCCAAAAGTTCACATTAAGTGGAAAAGTAGTTCAATAAATACTCTTTGGTAACAGCAGAGCTTTTGTTGATTGTAATATATTTTCGATTAGATTTGGAACTTAAAGGCAGTGAGCGGCAAAACGACACAATCCTGATCGTTTAATTATGTTTTTATATTAAGTTACTTGTTTATTATTAAGAAATTTTAATTCGAGAACTTATTTCTGAGCCAATTTTAGCTTATATTTGTTATTTAAAAGATATCTCTTAGCATTTCTTATGAAATCTCTCAAATTGAAATTGAATCCCGGCCGGAAAAACAATCTAGTTTTTGGCGAGGGGCTAGAAAGTTTTACATAGATACTAGCAAGTGCCCAGCAAGAGAAACTCTAGAAATTCTCTAGGGCCTCGCCAGTGAAGTACCCTTTTTCCTCGAGAGACAACAAAAAAAAAACTGTCTTTACTGGGATTCGATCCTGCTATCTTCTGATTGCCAGTCCTATACCTTAACTACTGCGCTATTTCGCAATACATTTGTGCAATGTTGAAAATGAAAAAGTACCATTGTATGATGGGTATAAAATATTTTTTTTTTTTGTCATATATGGGGTATTTGTGTTTTGTGATGGGATAACAAGACCTATCAAACAAGTTTTTACTAGCGGGGGCCTCGCGAGTATTTGACAAGTTTGCCTTGTCTAGATTTTCCCTACCGAAGCCTTTCCAGTGCCTCGATTAAACTTGACAAAAACTTTTTCCAGGCGGGATCTCTATACAATGAAACGAAAGCAAAAACATAACAAGGGTATTATCATGCAACAGCATAAGGTCGTCTTAAACGTTGTATACTTCTTGGTGTCCGCTAAACTGGAAAGTCAGGAATAGTCAGGGAACACAATTATGGTCAGGGAAAGTCAGGTAATGTCAGGGAATTTGGAAAGCGGTCAGGGATTTTTGTCTGTATCAATTTTTTTTAAATCATTGAACTCTTTAGTTTAGTCACTTTCTCCTGCAGTTATTTTTTTTATCACTTTCTAAGCAATCGGTATTGCATACTTTTACTTTCAATTACATACCTAGATCTTTAGAAAATGCAAGTTGAGTTCTTTTGGTTTAAAGCCTAAAACACTACTGATGCGAAACGAAAAATCCCATTCAAAAATGACGCAACGAAATCATAAACGAAACATTTAGTTCTACTTTTCGTTTTGCAGTACGCTGATCTACGAGTGAAATCGATAATTTTAGCAGATCATTTATGGTGTGCGGAAAAATTACTGCCTTTTTTCTTTATTTCGTTGACGGAAATATTTGTTCGTTTCGTTTTTTTAAGCTTTTCGTTTTCTTGTGGGAGACCAACTAAAAATTTCGTTTCGCATCAGCAGCGCATTCGGCTTAAGGTTTAATTAACTCCAAATTTTTGCTCTGGAATTTTGGAACCTCATATATATGGGATGTTCATAATTAATCAAAAAAGGTCAGCTTAACTTAGAAAAGTCTGCCCTAAAAAACTTATAATCAAGGCTTGAAAGTTTATCAATGAGAGGTCAAGGTGGTTTTTGGTACCTCATTTGTGGGATATTCTCAAAAACTGTTTGCCATCCCCGAAAGTCCAAAAATCGTTCGGGACCTAGAAAGAACAAGAACTTTAATAATGCTATGACTACAAAAAAATAAAAAAAAAATATTTCAAAAATATCTATGGCTGACCAATTATCAACTGAAACTAACTGACCTTTTATGACCAATGCTATACTTTTTTGCTTAAATGACCCAAATGAGACGCCAAAAATTTTTAATTTTAGATACTAAAAGGCTTAAAAACTGGTTGATAGATTTAAAAAGAACAGTTGCAGGGCATTGATATTTGAATTCAGTCATATTTTTTGATCGGAAAACATATACAAATGTCATATAAAGGCTTATGAGATTTTGGCAGAAAGCCGACTATACATATATTTTTGCGAATATCCCACAATGAGGTGCCAAAAATCGCTACTTTGAGAAACTTTAAGCATTGATCACAAGTTTTCTAGCGCTGACCGATTTCTTAAACTAGTTGACCATTTTAGATCAATTAGATGTCTTACTTTTGCACGAATATCGCATTGCATATGAACCAAATATAACAACAAAAAATATTTTTTAATGTTTTGGTCAGAGAAAATTTCGAAATTGGTCAGGGAAAGTCAGGGAAATTTATTTCGAAAAATAGTGGACACCATGACTTGTAAACTGCACATCTCCCGCGGAGCAATTTTTCTCGGAATATTTAGAATTGGGCTGAATTGTGAATTTGAAAAAGTAATGAAATCATTGTGAGCAGTACCCAAAATTATCGATTCAATTCCTGCGCAATGGATGTTGATGTTGCAAATACACCCAACTCCTACGAACTGTAGTATTTATCATATTAAAGAAATTATACGAGTTGTGGTATTGAAATTTTTGCATCCTAGAAAAAAACTTAGAGGAGATAATGTCTGAATCTGCAGGTGTGCATCAAGAGTAAACTTTAATTTTCCAAAATAACAGTAAATATAAATGAAAATCCATCATTCCAGAAGATCTTAATTCAGAATCAGTAGAAGTCCTCCGTGAACGCCTTAGTTCTATGAAACGTCTAATGGCAGAACGAAATAGTCAACAATCCTCGCCAGCAAGCACCGAAGAAATTTGGTCCAGGACTCGTCGAACTTCGACTGGAATCATTGATGGTAATTTTCTCAGTGTAGCATTCGGAGGTGCTTTGCTAGTGATTGTCACAGTTTCCGTTTATGCATTCTACAATTTATATAATGCAATTTTAAAAAAGTTCCCTTCGCATCACGAAGAATTATAAAAATGTTTACGCTAATGGATATAGCTTATGATATCAAATTTTCCTAACATAAAGCAACACAATTATAAATTATACAAATTATAGTTTTATTCATCAGTTTTTATAATAAAAAAGAAAGATGTGTTCTTGTAATGATTTTGAAGACGTCAATTGTATATACATAAGTTTGGAGCTTACGCTATTTGGTAATAGTAGTAGAGATTGAAAGACAGCATTTTATAAATAATGATTGTAACAGTAACTAGTTTATTGTCTGGAACCTAGTCATACGACTATAAGTCCATCTGGGTTATTGGTTACTTGCTCAGTAGGGTAAATATTGGCTTCCTGTACAAAAAAATTCACTTTCGAGCATTCGAGATCTACAAAAAATAGTTCTCGGTAGTCATAATCAGTCATATCGTGATAGTTTTCTGTTATGATAGTTTTATTTCATGATAGATTTCTATAATGATAGTTTTCTAGTATCATTGTATATAAATTCTATAGTATTCTCATGAAGAAAAAAAGCTCGTGGCCATCTAGTGTCCAAATGTAATCCTAATTTTTGTTAAGGGATCCCGGTAAGGCGATCACAGCGAACCTATCGACCAAATGTCAACCTACAAAATCGTGTTTCATGAGAATACTATAGAGTGGATATACAATGATAGTATGATTGTTTTCTTTCATGATAGTTTTCCATCATGATAGTTTTCTATCATGATAGTTTTCTATCATGATAGTTTTCTATCATGAAAAATTTCTATCGTGACAGTTTTCTATCATAATAGTTTTCCATCATGATAGTTTTCTTACCTGATAGTTTTCTATGCTGACAATTATCTATCATGATAGTGTCATGATAGTTTTCTATCATGACACTTTTCTATCACGATAGTTTTATCACTTGATTGTTTTCTTGCTTCATGGTTTTCTATCGTGATAGTTTTCTATCATAATAGTTTTCTATTATGATAGTCTTATTTCATGATAGTTTTTTATCATGATTGTTTTCTATCATGATAGCTTTCCATTATAGCAGTTTTCTATCATGATAGTTTTCTATCATGATAGTTTTTGTCATGGCAGTTTTCTATCATGACAATTTTCTATCATGATAGATTTCTATCATAAGAGTTTTATATGATAGTTTTCCCTCATGATAGCTTTCTTTTATGATGGTTTTCTATCATGATAGTTTTCTATCTTGATAGTTTTCGTTCATGATTGATTCAATCTTGATAGTGACAGTTTTCTAGCATGATTGTTTACTGTATCTTATTTTTCGTCATGTTTTCGCAACGTTCACGAAAAAGAATCAAAATTCTTTAAATGACAAAACTAAAATGCACGACTCGGTCGCACGTTCTCGTTCTTGTATATTCAAGAGGCCTAAAGTTTTAAGGTGTTGCATTTAAATGTTTGGAGTTTTTTGCTAAATCAACCGCTATTTGCTTCTAAAACAGTTTATTTTTTTTAAATTATTCATGTAAAATTTTCATTACTCATTTAACGTTATGGATCGAACAAATATACAACTTTAGTACAAGTGAAAATTATCCAATAATTCAATAGATTCAGAGAAAATCGTGCAAGAACTTCATGGTTGAGCAAATTTTGTCAAAACATTTATTTAAATTTCATTAATCGATGGGCAAAATGTTTTGCACGATTTGTGTTTGGCTACACCTCCTCATTATAAAACCAAATTTTTGGGGTGGCCGGGGTAAGGGGAAGACTGCCATCTTGAAAAGGAAAGTGATTTGGTTTTTATTCAACAACTTGATAGAATTTCATTTTACAACCGAGAGAAAACCGTGCAGAAACGTTTTAATAAGAGCTTTTTACTGTAATGAATTTTTTTCATCATCTTGCTTGGGTAAAATAGGTAATGAGTAGGTTTGTGCCTGTTTTTCTCAAAAACTGTTGCTCCTACGAAAAAAACTGTTACAATCTTTTTTGTGTAGAATTTTATGAGCAACAATATAAATTTATTAATTTTTTTTTTTTTTTTTTAAAGTTATGTATATTTGTTGGGATATTTACAAATAACTGTAATTTATCCCTTTTACAGTTCAAAATCACAAGTGCTACTTTGACACGCTATAACTTCAAGACTAATTTAGGTACCTACAGAGTTAATTAATAGCTCATTTTTTAGATAATTTTACTGACTAAATGCTATTCTCTCATGATTTTGTTGTAAAATGGAATTCTATCAAGTTTTTTTTTATAAAAACCAAATCACTTTCCTTTTCAAGATGGTGGACTTCCCCTTACCCCGGCCACCCCATGAAACACGATTTTGTAGGTAGACATTTGGTCGATAGGTTCGCTGTGATCGCCTTACCGAGATCCCTTAACAAAAATTAGTATTACATTTGGACGCATAGACGGCCACGAGCTTTTTTCTTCATGAGAATACTATAGAATTTACATATATACAACGAATCGTACAAAAAATGTTGCCCATCGACTAATGAAATTAAAATAAGTTTTTTGACAAAATTTGGTCAACCATGAAGTTCTTGCTCGATTTTCTCTGAATCTATTGATTGTATGAAAAAAAGGATGACTTTTCTTTGGGCAGGTTGTCATTACTCAAGTTGTACAAAAGCATGCGAGCCTTTGTACTTTTTCCAATAATATGCTAGTTGTGATAAGATGGGTTATATTTTGATTCATGTTGTTTCGAAACAAATTTATTCTTCCTTGCCGCCAAAATAAGAATAAAATTCAATTTTTTATATGAAAATATCATTTCGCTCCTTAAACTAGGCTTTTGGCAGTAAGAGTGGATAAAATCTAGAACACTGTAAAGAGTTATACAACGTTTCTCAAAAATGTATTGCTTTCAGGGGACGTTATAATATCTGGGGGGATTGATTTTGCTCTCTTGGCATCATTTCATTTGCGAGTCATATTACCAAAAGAAAACTCGGTTATCGAATTCGGGACCTAAATATTTTATACTTTATTATTGTTTTTATTTAATAGGATAATACATTTCTGGTTTTATATATAAAGTTGTGGAGATTTTTGTATTTATTTTTTGTTCAGCTATAATATTCTTATTTTTTAAATGGTTATACGTATATGAATTTTTTAATTCTATGTATGCATTATGTTATTTGATAGTTTTTTTTTTTATTTTCTTTTTATTACATATACCTACATGAGTACAATAATTGTGTATAAAATCACAAAAAATATCTATTATTTTTGAGTAATGTTTTTGTAGCATTTTTTGTTTTTTCTTAATATTTTGATTATAGATATAAATAGTGGTATAGAGTAAATACATAATATAAAGAAGAAAACTTTTTGTGTCCATAGCACTCAAAAACTAAAATTTCAAACTAATGCGCTCACACCATAAATTCGAAAAAAATACAAACAATACAATGTTGTTGTAGTTGTTGTTTATCTCATTGTAAATGGCAATGTTCGTTTTGTTGTTTCATTTATATTTTCTAGTCTTAATTTGAATATACATAAATAAAAATTTCAATTTATAAAGAAACAAAATTTAGAGTTAACAAAACATAAATTAGAAAAAGAGAAAAAAGAACAGCCCTCTGCTGATTAAGCACGTTAGAGTTGAAGCCAGTCAAGTCGTGTATGGGACTTTTTATTGGTATTTGCCGAGCTCGTTCATTATTTGTCACCAGTATGTGCGATGTATTGCTAGGTTTTTACTCACGCAGCCCAGCGGGACTTTTGCAGGTCAATTTGTCCCTCTAAGGTCTTGGCCAGATAGATGACGAACAGCTGAATGAGGGCGATACCGAGAGCTACCCCAGCAATTGTATAGAGATTCCTTTCGGCCCAGACGCGAACGATTTCAATGCATCCGCTGGTCCAGATCCGTTTGCTAGCTGCTGCCACTGATTGACCTTGTACATCATAGCCGCACATTATATTGACCAGGCCAGAGCTTATATCTGTAGCATTGATGCAACAACTGTACGGCACACCACACTTTTCAACACTGGGCGATGAACAATTGAAGTATTCGTTCTTGCTCCAGTCTTGATAGCCAGCATTGCTTAAGCCACAACACTTGAACTCCTGCTGAGCGAAGTCTATGAGATTCTGTAGGTCTGGATCGTCACGATAGGTGTGTATTATCTTATCGGTAAAAGAATCCTCGAGAAAAGAATTCATATTGTGCGGGAAGACAAAGCCCATGATAGCAATTGCCATCTCGAAGAGGAAAAACAGTAGCAAGCACATAGAATAGAATTTTAACAAACAAGTGTTCTCCCGCAGAGCACCGAGGCAGCCAGCAAAGCTAACAACAAAGATCACAATGCCAGCAATCATCATCACAAGAGAAATGTTCAGCACAACATCGTAGAAGCTCTCCAAACGCACCCACCCAGTGGATTCCCATTTCTCTTTGAAGGCATACAGACCAATGCCCATGAGGAGCCCCCCGAATAGCCAAAATATAAAATTCAACATGAATATCATATATTTGACACACGAACTAACATAGGTAAAGTTGTGAGAGATTCTCGGATGCATATCGCGTACTTCAATTCCACAGTAGCCGTGACGATAATTACTCATTACTTTTTTTGGTGGGCTGGTTGGTTGGTGGCTCACTTATAACTTGTGTGCAATCGAGTATTTTTTTTTTGTTTCCGCGTTATAGAAAGACTAAAATTCGCTGTGTGAATCTTATACTAAGTAAATATTTGTAAAAAATGTGAATGTTTAGGTGTACATTGTTTTTACTTTTCAATCTTTTTGATTGGGTTGGGGCTTGGTTTAGAAAATTGCAAAACTTTTTAATCAAGAAATATTTTTTCTTTCTTCTTGTTAACAACAAATAAAAAGCTGTCACGAACGAAACGACAAACCACAAACGAACAGGGTTGTAATGGAGGTACTAAAATGATTGCAATTGAACTGTTCGATTTAAAATTTATAATAGAAAGTCGGTAATGTAGTTCGCTGCTGTTTTCTTTTGCAAGCTTTAGACGGTGTCCACATTGGGTATGAAAAAGTGAATTTTTAATGACTTTTCAGTATTCATATCTCGCTCCCACTCCTTCATTGAAGTGAGATGTGAATACTGAAAAGTCATTAAAAATCCACTTTTTCATACCCAATGTGGACACCGTCTTAAGGTAGAACTATAATAGTCGGAAGGGCACTGAAGCTAATGCCAAAAACCAACGAAAAGTAGCTTTCCGTACCGAAAAAAGGGGAGGTTAGGTTAGGTTAGGTTAAGGTGGCTGCCAGGAAAACTACTGACACACTTAGGCCAGAATAGGCCCATTGTGATACCACATAAAGATTGCAAGATGACCCTTGCTAATTAAACCAATTGGAGCTTTTAATAAAGCGATGGAGACTGTGAATGTCGATTTTGTTTAAATCACTGGGATCGTCAAAGAAAAAATTTCCTAGGTATAATAGGGAAAAAAGGGGAACACACACATAATGTAATTATAATCTATCTCTTTTTGGCACTTCTATTTCACCAAATGTCAGTTTTACTTAAGTGAGGTGCGTTCCGGAGCGCACCTCACTTCCGTAACCAAAGTTGAACGAAACTTGACGAAACGCTCCACTCCGCAACTATAGTCATCGTCATATGCTTTCCGTGTATTCGCTTGTTTTCTTCCGACCACTTAAGTGCCCCTCCGAGCATTATAGTTCTAGCTTTAAACCCTGTTCCTTGGTTTATGCTATGTTTCCACCAAAGGTTTATCTCAGATTAGATTAAATAGATCTTTTTGGTGTTTCCACCGCACAAAAAGATTTAAAAAAGATTAAATTTGACAGCACCTTCAAAAATGCAAATGACGTTCCAATTTTTCTTATGAAGTGCGAATGAGACAGAATGTTTGATTCGTGTGAAACAATAGGTGTGTTCCATGCCGACTTTCAAACAGTTTGAAACCGCCAGATTTAGTCCGAAGTCGTTCCACACTTGAAAGTTTGTACTGTTTCGGACCAAAAAGAGCTGTCATAAAATTTCCCCTCCTTAGCAGATTTGGTCCGAGAAATTTCTGGTGGCTGTTTTGTACTAGCTGTCAAATATCCCAAGTTGACGTAATTTAGACATTTTTTGTTGCATTCAAATTAAAAAAAAACAAACCTTTATTAAGGGTTACCCAAGTGCAACTTTTATTTCTATTTTTATTTTCATTTTAATAAGTGTGTAGGTATATTCTTTAATTTTGTTTTTCTTTAAAATAATCAAATGATATTTATAAAATTATTGCACTCAGCAAAACTGTTTGAAAGAACACATTTGTAGTACATTTTGGCAATTTAGTATTTCTTGTATATTTCAGTATTATTTCTTAAAATGAGAAGAGATTTAAGCATTATGATTTACCACCGTGTAGGTAAGTATTTAGCACACTACTTTTTTAAGCGAAGATAAAAATGCACTAAAAAACAGGGCTAATGTAAGTATGCTCATTTTATACACTCAACATCTTGGGGTTTTGTGACGTCACAATCTTTTTTAACCAACTTTTATTATTAATCAAACGATTGGTTTAAAAGGAGCAATCAAATTACTTTATTTTTTTGCTATTTTCCGAAAAAAATCAGAGATGATTATGACGTCACACATCGTGACAAAAGCAAAAAACCATTGAATGTTTGCTTAAAAGAGATAAAGCGAAGCAACTGGATGCAGCATAATTATGAAAGATGAAAAGGTAGGCATAAATGAATTGTAAAAGATATGAAACAAAACTCCATTTTGGTTTGTGGTGCTCTTATGTTTTAAATGCAGAAATTTGTTCGTTTCATTAATATCCACGCCAGGGGTTTTGATGAATCATATTACAACTCCATTTTAAAATCACAAATTTTTCCTTCAAACAAAGGCAATTTATGAATATTTTTTGTTCTTTATTTTAATAAACTTGAAATTTTTATTAACTTTTATTTTTTGAGTTGTTATTCTTGAAAATGTTTTTTGAGATTTATGATTAATGTACGGCAACTCTAGCCGAGTATGTTGTTTGACGTTTAGTCCGAATTAGTGCAAACTAGTGCCCAAGCCGTTCCACACATTTTGACAGTTTTTCTCTTCTCTGAGAGAAGAATGTCAAAATTTGACATTTAGTCCGAAACAGTGCGAAGAATCCAAGGAACAAACCTAATGAAGAACTGAATGCGAGTCTCGAATGAATCGTTCAGCACCATGTAAAAATAGGTTAGTTCGATTTGTAAAACTATTTGTCCTAGAAAGATTTAACAAGATTAATTTCTAATCTTCAAGATTTACGAAATAAATTTGTATAGTAAATCTCAGAGATTTGAATGAGATTTGAGGTAAATCTTATTAAATCTCAGATTAGCGTCAGGTGGAAATGTAGCATTAGTCCCAAACAGTTTCAAACAGTTTCAGACCGCCAGATTTGGTGCGGACCAGTACAATTTTTCAAGTATGGAACGACTTCGGACTAGATCTGGCGGTTTCAAACTGTTTGAAAGTCGGCAAGGAACACTCCTTTTGTCTCGTAATTGCAAAAAACAGGCCTTTTTAATAAATAAATAAATAACAACTACACTAAAAAGATAATGTTCACTTACACAACAGATATCTTTTCACGGGAATCCGACGGTAGTGTGAATGTGAGTGATTCACTTTGACACTCAGCATAGCAGGAAAAAGAAAATGCAAATCGAGTTCTCAAAAGCACAACCCATGTTTTGCATGACTTATTGAGCTGGCGATACGTGACAGAGCCAACGAGCGAAAGGCCCCGTGCTGATCCAAAATCAGTCCAATTTTTTTTAAAACCAAAATTTAACCTATCTGCATAACTTTTAGGCTAGTCGCGCACATGCAACTGCGACTGCAACAAAACAGTTTAGTCACAAGTTGACCGATGAGCGCCCACATGAGCAACTCCACAAGCAATCGCAACAAACCTAACCAACACACCGACAATGTTTATTCAAATTTTCTACCCCATACATACAAAGAAAAATATTATCGCTTTTGTCCTATTCTTTTGCTCAGCAAATAAAAGAAAAGATACATTTATTCTCTTTCGCACAGAGAACATAAGTCACTTTGGAAAGAACAAAATTCAACGATGTGGTTAAATATCTGCAACTATTTGGTTGCATGTGCGCGCAGTTACATATTATTCTATATGACACAAATTGAAAAACCGATTTCGGGCAATCGTCCAGTTTGTGGCAAAACACAAACTGAAAAGTTGCTTGAATCGACGACTGAATAGTTTCTGCATGTGCGCGCTGTCCCATATGAGCCAATAGGATTCATTTTTGCAACCAAACAGTTGCGAAACTGAAAGTTGCATGTGCGCGACTAGCCTTTATGCTATGTTTCCACCTAAGGTTTATCTCAGTTTAGATTAAATAAATCTTTTTGGTGTTTCCACCGCACAAAAAGATTTAGAAAATATTAAATCTGACAAAACTTTCAAAAATGCAAATGGCGCTTCAAGTTTTTTATGAAGTGAGAAAGAGACAGAATATTCATGCCGATTACAAAATCCGCGAAATTTTACTCCCGGGGAATCGACTCGATTAACGTCTCCGGTAAAAATTAATTAGTAAATCCGCCGGAAGAACTACATTGTCGATTCTTAAAACTACCTTATCATTTCCGAATTTTCTTATCGATGCTGTCAGTTTTTGGCATTCAACCATTGTATATCCAATCTATAGTATTCTCATGAAACACGATTTTGTAGGTAGACATTTGGTCGATAGGTTCGCTGTGATCGCCTTACCGAGATCCCTTAACAAAAATTAGTATTACATTTGGACGCATAGATGGCCACGAGCTTTTTTTCTTCATAAGAATACTATAGAATTTATATACAATGATTCAACTTCAATGTTGCGTTCTTTTTCCAAAAATAGTTAACTTAGTATCGCATGCGTTCCAGCTGTAATCGGTTAATTGCTTTTGATGAAGTGCAGAAAAAGAAATTAAAATGGCACTTGGGCCATTTGTAAACGATAAAGGAGAATTATTTACAATGGAAAAATTACCGATTTTTTGCTGTAAAAATGCAAATGAAGTTTTTTTTTCGGTCTTTTGACACATTTAAAAAAAATCTAAGAACGTATCGTTCCCAGCTGAAGTTAATATCCCTACAAAACTGCCCGACTTTTCCACCATAATTTTTTCCGAAATTGGATTAAATGTTTTCATTGAACGATCTTTTCAATTAGATTTCTGTCCTTGTCCTCTTCATATTTTGTTACGATCCTCCTCATTTTTAGTTCAGATTTATGGTACTTAGCATTAAACACACACAAGAAACAAGAAAAAGTGCCAAAACATATTGAAAAAATAGTTTGAGTTTGTCAGGAACAGACGACGCCATTCAAATGCAAACGAAGTGGATTCATCAACTGTTTTTTAGGAATTAAAAAAGCTGGATTCTTCTCTTAGTTAATGCTTATATATATATTTTTGTATGTTCTGCCCACTACACCTTTGAGCATAGCCAAAAACTATTTTTGTTTGTCCAATTTTCACTTTCAGTTTATTATTTTCCATATTTGTTTGCAAAAATTTCTCAGCAAAACAAATTAATTAATTTGGATCCGCAACACTTTTGATGCGGATTTGCAATGTCAAAAGTTATATAGAACGCGGATGGGTTGAGTATTCACTAGTCTAAAAGAAATTAAACTATGTTATCGACATTCTTTCGAATTTTCACCAGGACCCATGTTCTATAATGCTATGTTCCCACCAAAATTAAATCCGAGATTTCGGTTGAAAACTTTTGATATTTCAAGTTGATGGAACAAGATTTCATGGAAATTTCAACGAAATCTCAATGAAAACTCTAGATTTCATCGAAATCTTAATGAAATCCCGCTCCACCAAGTCAAGGACTCCAAATTTTTCAGCTGAAATCTCAGATTTTGTTTTGGTGGGAACATAGTATAACTTTCGAATCGATAAAACTTGTCGAGAAACGTTGAGAACTGAAACAAAATTCATTTTATCCCATCATCGGGTTTCTGTAACTTTGACGATCGTTAATTTTATCGACTGGAACAATCGGAATAGAAACCCTGGAAAAAATCGATAAAATGGGTTTCTGTATCTTTGAAAGTCGATAAATTTCTCGTATTAAACGTCAAATTTGATCACTTTCAAAATAGGTGGCGGTAATTCAACTTTTGTTCATTTTATTTTTTATAAATTATAAATTCTTTTAAAACAGTAGATTAAAAAATTATAATCAGCCATTAGAGAGAAATTTTGATGCATATACATATGTATTTTGCATCTAAAAATTATTATTAGACTACTGAATACTCAACCCATCCGCGTTCTATATAACTTTTGACATTGCAAATCCGCATCAAAAGTGTTGCGGATCAAAATAAATAAATTTGTTTTGCTGAGAAATTTTAGCAAACAAATATGGAAAATAATAAACTGAAAGTGAAAATTAAACAAAAAAAATAGTTTTTGACCCAGCTATGCTCAAAGGTGTAGTGGGCAGAACATACAAAAATATATAGAAGCATGAACTAAGAGAAGAATCCAGCTTTTTTTTAATTCCTAAGAAACAGTTGATCAATTCACTTCGTTTGCATTTGAATGGCGTAGTCTGTTCCTGACCAACTCAAACTATTTTTTCAGTATGTTTTTGCACTTTTTCTTGTTTTTGTGTGTGTTAAATGCTAAGTACCATAAATCTGAACTAAAAATGAGGAGGATCGTAACAAAATATGAAGAGGACAAGGACAGAAATCTAATTGAAAAGATCGTTCAATGAAAACATTTAATTTCGGAAAAAAATTATGGTGGAAAAGTCGGGCAATTTTGTAGGGATGTTTACAATTTCAGTTAAGAAAGATACGTTCTTAGATTTTTTAAATGTGTCAAAAGGCCGAAAAAAACTTCATTTGCATTTTTATAGCAAAAAATCGTTTATTTTTCCATTGTAAATAATTCTCCTTTATCGTTTACAAATGGCCCAAATGCCATTTTAATTTTTTTTCTGCACTTCATCACAAGCAATTAACCGATTACAACTGGAACGCATGCGATACTAAGTTTACTATTTTTGGAAAAAGAACGCAACAATGAAGTTGAATGCCAAAAACTAACAGCATCGATAAGAAAGTTCGGAAATGATAAGGTAGTCTTAAGAATCGACAATGTAGTTCTTCCGGCGGATTTACTAATTAGTTTTTACCGGAGACGTGAATCGAGTCGATTCCCCGGGAGTTAAATTTTGCGGATTTTGTAATCGGCATGTATATTTTTGTTTTCAACAAACTTGTTATTTTTATAGCAAATTGCGATAAAATCTTAATTTTAAAGTATTCTAAGATAATTTATTTACCTAAATAACATCACTTCACGTTACTTTTTATGCAAATATCAGACAAAATTAACTTGTAAAATAAAATATTTGTATACTCCTTAGTATAGGCGTTTTTAGAGGATTTAACGTAGCCACCACATACTGTTTTATATTTTTTAAATAAATTATTGATAGTATTCACTATTCTAACTTTTATTTCACTTTTTTATTTAGTTTAAATAAACTTTTTCACTTGTTTAACAAATTGAAACTTAAAAACACTTCCTTTCAGCTCGGCAAAATGACAAATGAATCTCAATTTGTTTTTTTTTTCAATTCTTGCTGCTTCACTCACTGTTACAAGGCAATTGGACGAGGAGGATGAGAAGGACCTTCAGGATTTGGAAAGGGAGACAGGCTGGATACGTTAGGGCATAGGAGGTAGAAGTGGTAGGGAGTGGAAAGGTTATGAATGTCTAGCAGAAGGAGCAGTGGCATGCTGGCAACGCTCGGCTTAGCTCGCCGGATTAGGGGGGGGATCTTGCCCCCCCGCCAGACCTCACCTCGGTAACAAAAAAACTTCATGCCACACGATCTCAAAATCTCATCTCATTATCTCCGACTGACTGTAGCTACCTTTTTGGAAAGACCCTGCCGTTGTTATTGCAGAGTGGCCTGACCCACACCGCTCCTGGAATCTGATAGCCATATTTTATTCAGACTCCCCTAGGACTATCGTACTTACTGTGTCGTCATCTCTCACCGTTTACCATCGCACATCCTTTAGCACCCCCTAAAAAGGGCTGACTAAACTCTCATTTTCGAATCTTACTGATTTCTAAATACAAAAAGAGGGTTAAGGTTTTGATGTGGCTTACGAGCCATTTTATTTAAGTATGAGATATAAGGAACATGGATAAGACCGAAAATATAAACATAGTACGTGACATAAGATATTAAAAGAAAATAATTAATGATGTGATGAAACAAATTATATAAAACAATACAAAAGGAAATAAAAAAAATGGCAGAAGGTAAGTTTCTGGTAAGCGTGTATTAAAATTTACTTCGACAAATAACAAAAAGACAAATTACTGATAATCAAACAAGGAAGAGAACCGAAAGGCAAATCGAAAAGTGGCTACCTTCGCTGGCGGACCTTTTCGTCCAGCTTGTGCCGCGCGTTTCAGATTCCTTAGGAACTGGAAAAGCCAGCAGCACCACCTACAACCCGTCGACTACTTTTTCTCAATCGAGCTCAGTCCCACCCGTCGCTATATCTAACCGAGACCAACTGTCTTATACCGACCTACCTACAGAGCGCTCTTTAGGTGGGTTGCACCCTCCTGGGTATAGTTCGCGTCGAGAATGCAACTGATGGATACCAGCCTCGACTCGCCGACCGGACTGCGACAACGCAACGCCCCTTTTTGAACACGTTTCAACCTCTTTTACTCTTTTGCTCAAAGAAATTTATAGTTTGTTTCTTCTTTTCTAGGTTTTTTCAATTTTTTGAAAGCCAACGCACAAATAAACTTTCCCTAAAAATAGACTTCTCCTTCTTCAAGTGAGCTCGTTTACTTTTCCACTTAATATTTTTGGTTCGGGTCCTGGGATCACGTTAAAAATGTGGGATTTACTTTGTGGTATAGAGCTTTTTTCGTTATAAAATTTTCTTATAGGGTATCGCGTGGCTTGTTTTCGTTTCAGTTTATGTTTAATCAAAATAATATAGGAAATAATAAAAACATAACTTTTACTTGGTAGTTTTCCAGGAATTACGGGAATCCTTTGGATTAGGAGAGTCGCTTCTTGAGCAACGGTTTCTCAAACGGTTAATGTACGGACCGTTTTTCCTTATCAATGTCTGTGTGACGCGCGAAAGTATGGCGGCACCGACTTTGACCTTGTCGATGACCGCTTGCTCTGCCCACGATACCTAAATCAATATTTTTTTTATATTGGCTAACTCACAATTAAACGGGACTAAATCTTTTTTTACTCACCCTATAACGATAAAAAAACAGCACATATACCATCCAAAGAAATAGTTTATGTCGGAAATCCCCTGATGCTATTCACAATTTCACGTAACAAAAATACACTACAAAAGAACGAAATATATACCACCACTGTTTTTTCTTTGTTTAAGCTAAGATCTTACAAAATTTTGCTTTGATATTTTCCTATGCTCCACACAGACTTTCCGTCACTAATAATCGCTCGTGACTAAATGCCTTTGTTCTTTTAGTCTAACCTACAGGCCGATGGTTTATAATTTTCGTCGCGCATCTCAACAAAAACAAAAAATGTTGCGGTACTTGATAGCCATTTGATTGGCCTACTAGTCTTCAGGAGCCCCCCCTTACAACCTCCCCAATTTATTAACAATCCTCATATCTACCATAATTCCCAGCGCATTCAAGACTTATGTGTTACCGTAGACTCAAACCTCTAATTTCCCTCATTGTCTTCAGCATCTGAATACCTTCATCTGCCATTGACCCGAACAGCTGTTCTGTCACTTAAATAATTTCGTTGAATTATTTATTTTGCGTTCAATCGGATAGAGAATCATTTTTGTTCTACTGCGCGATTACCCCCGAAAATATAATCAATAAAGATCGATTTATTTTATATTCTCATGCCTTGTGGACGTAAAACCCGAACTGAAGAACAGCAAAACCAATCTTCGGCAGATTCTGGAGTAAAGATTATTGTAACCGGAGGCTAGATCGGTGACCTTGTCCTGCATTTACCTCAATCATACGGCCTCAAGGCTGTCTGCCTAAATTCCGAATTCGGCCTGCGTCGTCCGAGCGGAGTTTTTGATGGTATTGTACCGATACCATTAACAAAAGCTCTAACCCGTTCACAATGAAGAGGGAACTGAACCGGGGTTCGAAACTGACTGTGAACCGGGAGCCACAGAGGAAGTGACCACTAAGGTATTGGACAGTGGTCTCTATGGTATGCTACTACAATCCTCGCAGTCAGTCACATTACCCACGCGAAGATAGATATTGTTGGTTCTGTGGATGGCGGCCGTAACATCACGTACACTGTATATGTGATATACACCACTTCCTTTACTTCTTCTTCTATGGTGGCGAAGTACTTGCAAGAACTTTGCTAGCATTTTTCAATGGAACACATTAAACTGCTTTCACATGTAAAATGTATTTACTGGCACATGAGAGCATGTGCAGTTGGTAGTACTAGATTAGGGTTTTCATCTACTATAAGTACTTTACCACCTCAAAAAGGAAAACGGCTGTTGTAATCCCTTGTTAAAACAAAGCTGATGACGAAACAGCTGTTGGCAGAAAAGAGATCCCAAGATATCCTTAACATTTTTGGATACGAATCTATTATATGAGAAATGTCAACAACACCTGACTGGCGTTCAGACACAGACGAACGAGTACTCACTAGCGAGTTGGGAACATACATTAACAGCCTTATTCATTAGAATGCGCTAAACAGATGAATAGTTATGCACTGCATAAGGATTTATGTAGCCACTATGTAACGTTACATAAATCCTTATTCATAAAAAATATCCCCATCCATTTTAGTTATGCAACGCTTGTGTCAAATAAAGTACCACAAAGAGGAAATCTATTACGTTTTACTTCAACTTCACATAAACAAACATCAGCTGTTTGTGAAAAATCAATAAAAGAAAAATGCTTCCAGTTCGGTCTTTTCAATTTCTGTGTCTATAATATTATAATTTTGTAGTTTTCTTGTGTCATTACTCATTTTTAGCAAAAATAAATAAAAGTTTCGATAAAAACTCATAGCAATTCCATTCCATTTACTCTCAGTGAATTTTTATTAAAAAAAAAAACAAAACAACCCCCAGTTTTCCTGCTGCGCTGCCGCCACCGGTTGGATTGTTTTTAGTTTCTCTATTTTTGTTTTTCTATTCTATTTTCATTGTGTTATCTATTGTTTATAGTAGATACGCTTTTACATATGTGCATAAATAAAAGAAAATTAGTTTTTTTGAGAAAATAATCTGTTTTGTTGTTTTATTTCATTATTTCTTTGCTCACATTTTTTATTGGGAAGAATAGGTGTATATGTGCGCATATCAAAATATTTCACTTTTGTGTGTGTTAGTGACATTTTGATACTAAAATATCCTTATGTTGCCACTATTCAACCTCCAAACTCGTTTAGCTTATAATGAGTCTATGTAACGTTGCGTAAGTTTTATGAATAAGGTTTTTGCGTTCAGATGCATTATAACGAGTACAAAGCACTATGCACAAGCTATGATGCGTTTATGAATAAGGCTGTAATTGTCTAATCACTCGCCACCCTACTCGCTTCTCAACTGGCTTTGAAAAAAGCAAGCTCGTGTGGCCTCAGGGCTAGATAGGCTATCCATTGAACATTGACGTATTAGCTGCGTTTTTTTGTATATCCATATGGAGTTTGGCTAAAAAAACGACATCGGGACATTTCAACATTTTTGCCTTGGTCCGCCATTTTGTTTGAACTATCTTACTAACAAACATTTGACATTTCTATACAAATTATCGATAACAGAACGACAATGGTAGTCTGGCAATACCGTTTTTATCGGGACAAAAGTTAACTCCAGTTAATTATCTGGACTTAGCTAACTCTATATAGACATAGTTGTTGTTGTATTTAACATATTATTTGTTTTGCTTTGTTGTCGTTTTTTTCACACAATTTTATTTGGACATGCATGCCATTGAATCTTGAACGCGGCCAATTTCGATGCTATTACAATTCGATACTCGAACATGTCACTTTCAAAAGTCAAACTTTACTCAGCCGTCAACCCTCAATTTTGGTAAACACAAATAATTTTATGGAGACAAATTTAAAATTACCTTCTAATTAAATAATTGAAGCAAAATTAAATAAATAAGAGTGTAAAACAAGAACATAGAGTAATTAAAAAACATAAAAATGGAAATAAGTATCAAATGGAATGTTTGTCGCATTTGTATGGAGGAAGAAAGTAAACGCGTCGAGTTGCGTCCTATCTTTGAAGAACCTACGCTACCAAATGAAATTTTTTTGTGTACAGGAATTGAGGTAAACAAATTATCGTGTTAAATTAAATATTCAAACTACATAACAAAATGACTTCTTCAAAATATAGCTTAAAAAAACAGACAATTTACCAGACAAAATATGCCAAAGATGCCTCTCTATTTTAAGATATGCAACCAAATTCCGCATAACTTGTCAGAGGACCACCGAATACTTAAATCATATCATCCTGAAAACTCAAACCGCATCAAATATCTTCAAATCAAATAAGATCGCGACAGAAGCAGAAGTGGCATTTGAAAATATTGATTTCCTTGAAGAAGATCAGTCCGTTGAAGTCGATGGAATGATTATCGAGAGCAATGATGCTCAATTTATTGATACTAATGACATCCAATACGTTATTCAAGACGCTGAAGTTATTCCATCGCCAGCGGATAATGGTTCTTCTCAAAAGGCCAGTGAAATAGATGAAACTCCAGCGACCGAAGATACAGTCTTTGATGAAAACAGCCAAGCAAATGAGTTCGCATCAGATGATATTTCTGTTAAGGGCAGTGAATTTGATCAATACGAACAAGAATATGAAATGGCATATATGTCTGAAGAAGATATAAAACAAGAAATTGTTGAAGTAGCAGACGAAGATGATGGTGATGATGATGATGAATCGAAAAACCTTGTTGAAACTTTGAACCAGATTAATGATTTCATTGAAGTAGAAGACAAAAAACCTGAACCACCCATTAAAGAGGAAATAAAACCACCCACTATTCGGAAGTATATTCAAAGAGCGAGAACCAGCAAGCCTAACGAATTCATATGTGATATATGTGGCAATCACTTCAACAAAAAATGTCTTCTCAGTTTTCATATGAAAATCCATCGAAACGAAAAGAACTATGCATGCGAGTAAGTTTTAAATGAAAAATACGTAGTTCTTAAAATCGTTGATTAATTTAGATATAAGTAAGTCGGTCAATTTCCAACTCTATCACACATTCTGTCAGCACGCAATTTGATTAGATTTGTTGTACTTCAGAAATTAATCACTTGGAGATTAACACTGAGGAATCCAATTCAAAACGTCTTCGTTCAATTTATGTAATTTTTCCTAGGTCTAAAGATTTGTATCTGATGATCCGATCAATAGGAGTTTGTTTTGTTGATTTTTTGTTTGGAGCTATATTAATCGGATCGTCAAGGTTGAGATATTTATGCTTAGGAAAATGACAGAACATACTATGCAAATAAATAAATTAAAGTGGTTATAACCCCTCCGAAAGGCTAAGAAAAAAAAACTGCCAGACTTTGGTATTCAATATTATGATACGTCATGTACCTCATACTCAGATTTTGGCTATTCATCCACTCCAAAAATTTTCTGTTGGCTCTAAACTATGATTATGAAAGTTTTGCTGAGTTAAATCCAAAAACATGTCTCTAAAATTATAGGATAACTTTTTTTTTTTTTTTTAAGTTTTTGTGACCTTAAGTCCATATGCGTTTCGCCCAGGTACAACAATTGGGCTCATCAGTTAGATGTTGTTGTACCCTTCTAAGACGCATAGCTTTTAGTCGATGTATTTACAGTGCTTTTTATTTAATACACGTCGGTATACATCGACTAAAAACTATGCGTCTTAGAAGGGTACAACAACATCTAACTGATGAGCCCAATTGTTGTACCTGGGCGAAACGCATATGGACTTAAGGCCACAAAAACTTTAAAAATTGAATTTAAATTCAAGAAGTCCACAAAAACAAAAACAAAAATAATTAATTTTCAATTATTTACGTTTTTATTCTTATTATTATAGGATAACTTCAAACTTTTTGTAAATTATTGGTTCAATGAATAAGTAGTAAAACCAAAGGTATTATGACAATCTATGCAGTAATGATTTTAATTTAATTTCAGAATATGCTCCAAGCGCTTTAATTCACCTTGTAATCTAAGAGCACACATTCGAGTTCACACTGGAGAAAAACCGTTTCATTGTCAGTACTGTGACAGAAAATTTGCCGACCGCAGCACACAGATAAAACATGAAAGGTACTTTTTTCTTCTTCTTTTTTTAACTAACTTATCGTTACATGAAAAAAAATTATTGTATTAGAATACACACCAATGAGAAACCGTACAATTGTCAAACGTGTGGCAAAGCCTTTTCTCTTACAACATCACTTAAGGCACATGAAAAAATGCACACAGGGGAGAGACCTTACAAGTATGAAATTACAATTTTGTTTCTAAAACAAATTTTCTTTACATAAATTAATAAATGTCTAATAATAATTTTATAGATGTGAACCTTGTTCGAAAGCCTTTACACTACCACATCAATTAAAGGCTCATCTGCAGACGAATATGCATCGTATTATAGCAGAAATTTAGTTATAGTTTTGTATGATTAATTAATGTTAGAAAATAAAATGTTAAAAGTAAGAATATTACACACAGTTGCATGTGTGAAAAATATGGTTTTGAATGCTGAATTTAGTTTTTAGATTTTAACTGTTAACCGCCCCATATGATAGGCTTCCCATAAATCCCTTGTGATGTCAAAAGTATCCTTTTCTACGGCATGTGAAACTGCTTTAGAATTCTTCCAGTCGTTCGAGGGTGACGTAATGACAAACATCCAAACACATTTAAAATACTAGTAGCCGTTATGGCGAGCAGGTAAGGATAGTAGAACTATTTAAAAAGAAATAATTTCCTCTTGGTACCTCTTTGGAATATTTTTCGTTTTAGGGAGCTAAGAGCGTATACTACATAATTCATCTTAGATGATTATGGTATAACAACTTTTTCTCATGTCGTTTCCCTCAGGATGCCACTCATTCTGAATCGAATGGAACAGTGCTTGTTACTTCTTCTCAATTCTGAAGTTTTGTCCTTGTATTGGTGAATCATTAAATAGAAACACATCCACAAGCTTAAGAACAACAAATCCGCCGGATCGGATGTTCTACCTGCGGAACTCTTCAAGTATAGAGGAGATGTCCTGATAGGGTGCATACACCAGCTCATCACCCAAGTGTGGGAGGAGGAAAGTATGCCTGAAGACTGGCTAAATAGCTCCATACGCTCAATCTACAAAAAAGGCGATCCTACGTCCTGCAAGAAGAACTACAGAAGCATATCCCAGCTTAATGTTGCCTACAAGATCCTATCCAACGTACTAAGTGAGCGTCTAAAACCTTTCTGCAACATTATGATCGGCGCGTACCAGTGTGGCTTCAGGCCAGGCAAATCTTCACATTGAGGTAAACCCTGAAAAGACCAACGAATTTCAGACAAAGAGATGAGCTATCATGTGATTTCTTCAAGGCACTATCTTCAACAAGTCTTCTCAACTACTTCGCTATGCGGACGACATTGAAATCATCGGCCGCTCCAAGTTGAAGTTGTACTTGAAGCATTCACTAGCTATTGATGAACAGGCGAAACGCGTTGGTCTTGAAGTGAATGAGGACAAAACAAAGTATATGCTATCAACAAACAAAGCCTCATCTGTCCATCGCCTAGGGAAAAACGTCAAAACGTGTTAGTAGCAGTAATTTCGAGGTAGTCAAGGAGTTCACCTACCTCGGAACAAACATCAATTCCACGAACGACACCTTAGTGGAAATCGAACGAAGAATTACCCTAGCGAACAGCTGCTACTACGGTTTGGCCAAACAAATGGGTTCAAAACTCCTTTCTCGAAAGACAAAGTGCACGCTATACAAAACGCTAATTTTACCAGTTTTACTCTACGGCGCCGAGTGCTGGACGATAAGTAAAAAAGGGGAATTGATACTGGGCACTTTCGAGAGAAAAATTCTTCGGCGGATATTTGGTCCTAAATGCGAAGAGGGTGATTGAAGGAGAAGATTCAATCGTGAATTGAACTAGCTGTACCAAGATGTGGATGTAGTCCAAAAAGCCAAAACACGTCGATTACACTGGCTCGGCGAATGGACAACAACGCTCCAGCCAAGAAAATCTTCGAATCCCTGCCCCTAGGTTCGAGACGACCAGGAAGACCGAACCTCCGCTAAAGGGACCAGGCGGTCACAGACGCAAGAGCTTGCGAGGGACCCTCAACCGATGGAAGACCGCAATATCTCAGGCAGATACCCTTCATGGATCGGAAGCCGGGAAAGTAAGTAAGTAACCCTTATTATTAATTTTGAGGTGTTTAAAAAGCAATGTCAAAGATTTAGCCAGTTTATATTTCTTGAGTATACTATGATTATCTAGTAGTTAAGACAATTTACAACATCCTCTGTCACATATACCTATAATACCTGCAATTTCGAATATTTGTCTCAAACTGCTGAGACAAATTTCTCGACTCTTAGTAAAATTATACAATTTGAAGGAACAAAACCAAAATCCTTATAATGCATTTATCTCAAAATTCGTCATTTTCCTTTGGACGGCAGTAGTACCTATATTTCGCAAGCAAAAAGTGTCTCATCAAGTAAGTCCAATGAATTGACTACTTGGAAGATACTTAAAACTAATATTGTTTTTCATTTGACTTCCATATGCGTCCGAAATAAAAAAGAAGTTTCTTGCAATCATTCCATTCATCTCCAATATTGAGAAAAAACTTTCGAAATTAGAAGTAGTAGCTAGAACTGTTTTGATTTCAGATGAGTAAATACCCGAGTGAAACTAATGGAAATCAAATTAAGCTCTTATATCCTTACTCAAACACTGAAAACCAGATGCAAATATCTTTCTTAGTATTTGAGAAATTAACAAAAAAAAAACTAAAGCTACTTTTTTCTATTGCTTGTTTGTTTTTTTATTTGCATATTTTTTCAAAAATATTGACTTTGAAATTTAATTTCTCAAAAACTATTAATACAAACAACTTTATTAAGAAACTTTAGAAAACAAATGAATTACCAATTTCGAAAAAGTCAAACACTTCATTTGTATAGGTACAAAATGTTTGAGTGCGATTTACCAATATAACTCCGAACTGAGCGGACTAAATTAATTTTTGTAAATGGCATTGGAGAAAGTATCCAATTTAGAAGAGAATAAGAAAACACACAATCTTAAACTCACCGCCATTACACGTTTTATTGTTATTTCCTTAAATTCATGTGGAAATCGTAGCCCTTTTTTCGTTCATTTGAATAGGTACATCACCTTTATCATCACTTTTGCTTTGAACTAACTATTTTTGGGTTTTATATCATGGTTCCTATGACATCACACAAACAAATTTAGAAAAAGTGGAAAATGGGTGTAGGAAAAGCTGCTGGTGCGGTTGAATATGCGGCCGTCTTGAGGAGCAAGACAAAAATGTACAAAAGGAAATTCGCTGCTTCGAATTCCAGATTCAATATGCAGGCGTCAATATATATAGAAATATTCATGGTCTATATTTACCTGTTTTATATCTTCGGTCAGAATACCATTCGTGTCTTTATCTTCAAATTGAATTGATCAGCTATAAAATAACAAAATCTTTTTTTTATTCTAAAACTTCGACTTTTTTATTTCTTTCTTTTGCCATTTCTGCGTGTCTTATTGTTCCAAAATGTGCCTTCATTTGGTGTGCCTCTGAGAAACCTTTGTCACAAATCAAACACCTAAAAGGTTTTTCTCCCGTGTGCACACGTTCGTGTTTTTTTAATGTTGCCGAATAGGAAAAGTGAGCTCCACATATGGTGCAACCATACGGTCGTTCGTTTGTATGCGTTCTGAAAATCTCAACAAAATTAATATGTACTTTATCCCTTGCGGAAAACTTACCTTTCGTGGCGTGTTACTCCACTCCGGTCACGGAACTTGCGATTGCAGTAGGAGCACGCATATGGCTTTTCACCTGTGTGAACACGAATGTGCGCACGAAGCTCACACGTTTGCATGAAACGTTTCGAACATATTCTAGAGCAGAAATCATTTAAATAATCTGATCGCATTATTATTAATTGATAACTTACTCGCATTCGTATTTTTTATCATTCCTATGTAGTTTCATGTGATAGCCAAATGTCGCTTTGTTCCTAAATAAATTGCCGCATATATTACACATGAGAGTTGTCGGTGGCTTGGGCTTTCTGGCAGCCCTGGTTGGGAAGAATTTCATCAGTGGTTTGTCGTCGTCTTCGTCTTGTTCGACTTCGACTTTTTTGTTGTTCTCTTCGCACTGATCTTCTGGAACTGATTCGTAGTTGTCATGATGATCTTCTTCGTGGTGATCTTCCAAATCGTCAATATAATTATCTTCTTTGTGTTCATATTCTATTTCGACCTCTAGCTTAAGTGAATTAGGGACAACTCTTTCCTCAGACAGATTTTGTTTGCCTTCAACATTGTCTACTGTGTTTTGTGGGTCACTTAAGTACTCCTGGGATCGCTGGCAAAGAACTCGAAACCCATACGCAACATTGAGAATATCCGAACAATTTTTGCAGATCTTCGATGGCAAAGAGGGAATGTTTGGGATCTGTAAACAAAAATTTTGTGCCATAAGGTACTGGGTTTTGGTGCACTTATGTATATGCCTACCTCCACGCCACAGCAGAGTTCCAGCTTATAAAGGGTTTTGGAATCTTCAAATAAGTCAATCATTGCGTCGGCGGAGTCTAAGCATATTCTGCATTGATCGCTTAGCTCGACTTCCATTTCTAAACCATATAATTAATGCAATTATTTATGGGGATCACAAATAAATAATTACTTTTATTTAATAAATAAATCTTCTGTCAAAAACATTTTTGATGACGGCTGTCAATGATTCGAGACTTGAATTTTGTTTGTAAAGAAGCGTTCCGAAGGACGACAACTGGGTGCGTTCATATTTCTCTCGAAAGCTCTTTATTGGTGGTTAGACCCCAATGACACGATGATTCCTTGCATGTCCTGATGATTCGGCAGTTGCATGTCCAATTGTTTCAACATGCGTTTTCTTTTGGAGGTGGTGAAGTATGTACTTGCAAGTACTTTGCTATTTTTTTTCAATGGAACTCATCAAACTGCTTTCCCATGTAAAATGTATCTACTCGCACATGAGAGCATATCCAGTTGGTACCACTAGATTAGGGTTTTCATCTGCTCATAAGTACTTTGCCACCTTGTTGTGTATTTGGATGGTAAATAAAAAGGCAGTATCTTTCAATTATACAATGGGCCTTACTAATAATCAAATTTAGTGTTAAGCTTAGAAGAAAATCTCCGGATTTTAGAAAATCCACATACCAATAACGAATTTAATCTCCAGTTTAGTCGTTAGCAATATGTCAAAATTTAATACATGGAAATCCATGTTTAAAGTCGAACACTAAATAAAAAGTGTTGCCCTAGTGCTGTTTTATGGTATTTAAATTTGTATTTAATACTTAAATCTATTCTCAAGTTATCAGGTATATTTCAATAGGTAACCTATTTTCATGGGTTGGTTTCAATCTTCAGATCCTTGTTTTACAGTGAAAAAGAAGAACTTTATTTAGAAGTACTTTATTTATTGTTCTTATGTTTATGTATTGCAATAGGAACAGATTATTTAATTTTTTTCTAAATATTTAGTACGTCTGGATTAACGTTGAATATGTGCATAATTTTTTGATTCCGTTATATATATTAGCATACCAAATTACGTATTATCTAAAAAGTGATTTTTTGTATTGAATGGGAAAGGATTTATTTTGAGTTTTTAGAATTCGTTTCATAGTTTTTTATTTATTTAATATTATATAAGTTAATCAAATCTATTTGAATATTTTAAAGTATATCTTTCAAAATGGTTGTCAATCATGTGGTTTTTCTTTGGTCACTCTTAGTAGTCCTTTTTAACTCCTCTATTGCAATAATAGTCTTCCAGTGGCTTCGTTCATTACAATCATGTTTTAGGAGTGTTTTTTACTTCCCGCCGTCATTAAGCAGTTAAGCTTAGAAGAAAATCTCCGGATTTTAGAAAATCCACATACCAATAACGAATTTAATCTCCAGTTTAGTCGTTAGCAATATGTCAAAATTTAATACATGGAAATCCATGTTTAAAGTCGAACACTAAATAAAAAGTGTTGCCCTAGTGCTGTTTTATGGTATTTAAATTTGTATTTAATACTTAAATCTATTCTCAAGTTATCAGGTATATTTCAATAGGTAACCTATTTTCATGGGTTGGTTTCAATCTTCAGATCCTTGTTTTACAGTGAAAAAGAAGAACTTTATTTAGAAGTACTTTATTTATTGTTCTTATGTTTATGTATTGCAATAGGAACAGATTATTTAATTTTTTTCTAAATATTTAGTACGTCTGGATTAACGTTGAATATGTGCATAATTTTTTGATTCCGTTATATATATTAGCATACCAAATGACGTATTATCTAAAAAGTGATTTTTTGTATTGAATGGGAAAGGATTTATTTTGAGTTTTTAGAATTCGTTTCATAGTTTTTTATTTATTTAATATTATATAAGTTAATCAAATCTATTTGAATATTTTAAAGTATATCTTTCAAAATGGTTGTCAATCATGTGGTTTTTCTTTGGTCACTCTTAGTAGTCCTTTTCAACTCCTCTATTGCAATAATAGTCTTCCAGTGGCTTCGTTCATTACAATCATGTTTTAGGAGTGTTTTTTACTTCCCGCCGTCATTAAGCAGTGAGAGCACACCTATACACGTAAAAATACGTAGTTATTCTTCGGATTACTTGTCAGAGAAATTAATGTTTGAAAAACGTTTCTCATAAAATAGCATCATTTGTCATTTGAAATTCGTTCGTTTCATATTTTATTGAAATAAAAAAGGATAACATTTCTAAGAAAACCAATGGAAACAACAGTACTCTGATAACTAAAAAAAATAACTACTAAATTGGCAAGAACAGAAATATCACTGTAGGAATCCCAACAGGAAATAATTTATTTCCGTAGCAATTTCCAATATCATACTGGTATGTTCATATTGACTATGACTATGAACTTTACTCAAAATATGCATGTTCTTGCATTATGGTTATCAACTATGTACAACAAATTACATACTATAGTACTGAAAAAGTTGCTATTAAAAAAGAACACGGCAATACTTATCTTCACTCTTTGAACAATAAAAAAAAATTGAAATTCATCTATCATTTTGTGGAGCTAAGGAAAGTGTATTGAGATTTCGATTCGGTAAACAAGTGAAAAAAAACCTAATTAAACTAAATAAAAAGTGTAATATAATTAGTTTAATGAACACTAGCAATACTTTATTAAACAAAACAAAAAAAAACACGCGGTGCTACGTTAAATCCTGTAAAAACGCCTATAACAAAGAGTGTACAAATATTTCATTTCAAAAGTGAGTTTTGTCTAATATTTCCCCATAAAGTAATGTGAAGTGATGTTTTTTAGGTTATTAAACTATCGTAGAATACTTTTCAACTGATATTTCATGATATTTTGCTTTTATAAATCTAATTTGTTGTAAATAAAAATATACTTCAATCGAGTGATTTAGTTGAGATTGATTTGTCAAATGAGAAATTCTCTTCCAGGAGGGAAGGACTCATTTTTGTTGGTGATGGCAAGGCGCTTTAGTGTCTGAAGTGCAAAGTTATTTTTAACGTTTGAAATGATTATATTCTTAAAGGTCTTTTTGCTGTCGGCCCTAACTATCATCACAGTTTTGTATTTTCGCAATAGTCTTATTTCATTTTAAAAGTATTCTAAGATGATGTATTTACCTAAAGAACTCCACTTCACATAACTTTATGTAGAATATGAGACAAAAATTACTGTGAAATGAAAAATTTGTTCACTACGTATTATAGGTGTTCTTACATTATTTAATGCCGCATGTTGTCTTATACATATATTTTTTTTAAATAAGTATTGCTTTATTTAGTTTGATTAGCTTTTTTTTTAATTTTTCAACGTTTTAAAATCTCTTTACACTTTGCTATAGCTCGGCAAAAATGACAAGCACCTCAATGATTTTTTTTCTTTTTTTTAATCTTGCTTTCCTTAGGCGCCCCAGAGTTTAGCCGTGTAACTGCACGCCGACCCTGTGTCAATGCATTTGTGTCTGTGTATTTCTTCTTCTATGTTTTCACTTTTGTTAATGTAGTGTGCGGTTTTGTTTGATGGAATTTGACGCAAATTGTAGTAGATTCAAGGAAAGTCTGAGGATTTTGTTAGCAAAGGGGTAAAATTCTTTATTGGTAGCATTCCGTTTAAGCTCCACATTTTATTTTAACCTCTCAGTTAGCTAATAGTCGACATTAGTGTTTGATTATTAGTAAGGCCCAATAACTTAGCTTTATTAATAATCCAACGACTGGTCTCGGTGGTGGTTTTAATCAGAAAGAAAGTTGTAATTCTTACTTAGCCAAACAATCATGTTCTTATTTCGACTACTGTTACTTACCCAGCGGCTCCATTAGCAATATTTGAGGCAATAAATTGCCTCACTCATTGCTATTGCCTTTAATAATGCAAATGGAGACGCTTTGTCAATGGCAATGGCAATATTGCCTAGAAGATGAGAGGCAATTATTGATTTCCATCTTCAAGGCAATAAATTGAGGAAAAATGGGATTCCCCGTAATTGTGAATGGTTTCTTTATTGATTTTTTCAATTAAATCGTAGAATATGAGAACGCACATGACAAAATATAGTGAATTAAAATTAAATTTTATTAAAAACAGGGGATTTGAACAGCATTTGCAGTCAAATATTTCTATACACACATTTTATAATTGAAATTGTCTGGCAATGAAAGTGCCCACCCAAGCAATAAATTGCCATTCCTTTTCCAATTGCAATTGCCTCAAAAATTGCCAATGGAGCCACAGCGTTATCGATAACAAGTGTTACATAAAGTGTTGCCAATGTAAAATAACATAAATGGTACTTTCAGTATTTAACACACCTCCAAGGGAAAACGGCTAGTAACGATTTTTTTTGTTGTTGTAATACTTTGACTTTCCCTTCATTTTAAATTCCCTCCTCAGCAAACCAAGGCGAAATTTCAAAACAGCTTATATGTTCCAAGAAATTTGAGTTGTTCATGTTGAGTTGGTTGTGTCGGGCTTTTGAAAGGAAAATAAATAAGTTAGTTGGCATTTACATGACCCTATATTTTTCAAATGACGATATTTTTGTTGTTGTTGCAATACATTGACTTTCCCTTCATTTTGAATTCCCTCCACTCGCAGGGCCTGAGCACGGATTTGGTGCCTTGAATTTGGGTTAAGAACTTTCTGTGGCTGAGGAAACTTTCTAAAATATTTATTATATGAGGAGGGAAATTTAGTGAGGACAGTTTTACAAGAAGTCCGTCTCTCCAGACACTGTCGAATGCCTTTTCGACATCTAGTCCACACGCAATGGTACATTTTTTTTCCCGTAGATTGAGGGAGATATCGTTGTGGAATTTGAGGAGGGCGTGAACAGTTGAGTGGCCTTGTCGAAAGCCGAATTGGTAGTCCGGAATGGGATCTATAGGAATAGCTTCTGGGGAGTTTAAAAGACTTTTTAGTTGAGATTTTCGAAATTTAATATTGTGAAAGTAATACTGTGTTTTCATTAGAGCAAATGAGGTAATTTCGTTGAAATTTACCAAATTAGATCCAAAATTACCTCATTTCCCATACAAATTCACATATCGAAATGAGATGATTTCCACCAAATTTGCACGAAATTAGGTTGGAAATTAAGTATGAACAAATCAAACACACTTTAATTGAATGTGATTGAATAACAATCGAACAGTTTCTGACACAAAATGTCAAACATGAAGTTTAAGCTATAAATTATTTTCAGGAACAATCAAACAAAAATTAAATTCAACAACTCGGTAATTAAACTAATAACTCATAATGTAATAATAATATATAATAAATAATAATAAATAACTCATTTTGAATAGATAATAAAGTATCAATTTTTTTCAGACATGTCCTGATGACGGTGCGATTCAATCTTCAATGACGATGAAATCCTTGATGGCATTATTTCAAACGTTTCACAACAGTGCAAATGCCGGAGGTAGGACTAGGGATTTCCTATCAAGCAGCGCCTCCAGCAACAGAAATAAGATGAAGTGAACTCATGAAAGAACCTACTCCAAAAAAATTTCTTCAATCGCAAAAGATCTGGAAGTGTTTTTAAAGTATGCCACTGTTTTTTCATACGTCCTAGAAGCTATGGAAAATATGAACAAAACTACATAACTCTACGCGTGAGTTTGAAAGACCTCTGGTTATATGAGAGTTACAAATACAATTCATCATGGGTCACCAAGGCTATATGGATCCCTGTGACTTACTGACGGCGATCACATCTTTGATTGGAGTAATTTTTTAAATTTTATTCTGAAGCTAAGTAATTTATTTGTTCTTTTTGAGTACATTTCATTATAAATATATTTTGTATATTTTATATTGTGATATCTTTTCATTTGGAAACAAACTCGCAACCTTAACGTGAACCTGAATTGTGTCATACTATGTATTTTGTCTTCTTGAATGATTGGCTTGGAAATGATCCTCGAGATTCGAGGATACAGATACAGAAATAAGCTTTGTTTTCCATTGATTTCAATGATAGAGGTGTGCCTTCAGGCCTGGCAAAGCACGCGTCAAAGTAGACTATCTGCACCAGCTCTCGGCATCCTGGCCGCAAGATATGATTCAGCATGTTTTGATTTAGAAGAGAGGAGATCCATTTTGCAATAGCGTAGCTCTTGAAGAGTTTGACTTTCTAAACATATGTACATAGTTCCAACTCTCTGCCTTCAATTCAAAAAGCAAATCTTTGAAGACGATGGCTTTGTGGGGGTCATTAAGGGTGCTACTCAATTCCTAATTCAACTTCTGCAATGCTTGGTTCGAGCCAAGGCTTTTTCAACTGCTCCGTTTGGGCACTTTTTGGATTTGAATTGGGACAGAAAAGATAAATAATTATAGTGATATTGGAGTAAGTATGAAGTGAGTTACCTTATTCTTTGGATGAGACATTGAAAAGATTTCCGAGCCCGACACCTTATCATCATTTTTTGAGCATAATTCCAAAAGGATTTATCTAGGACTGCAGTCCAAGAAAGTATATTTTTGGTGTTCTTTATTGGGTTATTATCTTTTCACCAAGAGGATTATTCTATACAGACGCCCATAGAAGGCGAGTTTCTTGAACCAAGTGTCGATTTCTTTGCGAGTAGTTGGTTTAAGTAAACAGGGTCTGAAAAGATGCAATTAGCAGATATGTGAATTTTATTGCACTACATACATACTTACAACACATTCAGTGATTAAAGTGTGTAAAATAGGATGTCCATATGTCCAAGGATACTCCAATTATTGCCTTTTTCTATTTATTTACTTCGTAATTGATGCCGGTCACTGGCTTTTAATCGAACCTCTGCTTGGCTCGAAGTTAGTATATGTGCGACTCCATTTGCATTTGTGCTTCAGTACTGTCTATGCTCGATTAGATGTTATTCTCATATTGAAGAGAAAAAGTCCTGGTCCAGAATCTGGAGAAGACACATAATAAATTGGATTATAACATTCAAAAATTCTTTGTTTTGATACAACACATTTAAGCAGGAATTTGATTTGACATGTTAAAACTGTCAACCCAAATTCCAGGGCTGTCAAACGAAATGAGCAAAATAGATGTAAACACTTTTTCGGTAATTTGTTAAATTACCTCATTTCGGCTCTAATGAAAACGTAATATAAAATCAAATTTTGTTTTCTCAATTGCACTCATTTAATTTTGAAAAAAGTCATGACTCAAAAGTCGTCGTATAATAACAGGCTCAATACACATGGAGTAGATGACTTTATTAGCGATAATTTTATAAATTACAATAAGGACATGATTGTATGGCTAATTTTAATGTATTTACCTAGTTTTCCACTGGAAATTTTTTAACTCACCAATTTTACCGGATTAACTGAGTACATTAGTAGCCAAATAAGCCTGAACCTTCCTTGAACTTCAGTTAGTTTCAGCTGTACTAACTGGTTCAAAATTTGATCCATGGTTCAGCATTTGTGACTCATCGATTTTATTGGATCTACTGAAGTGCAACGATGATTACAAGGTTCAAGTATGTTGTAATAACAATTTCAAGCTTGACCCTTGTTGAACCTCAGTTAAACTGCCGAAATCAGTTAGCTAAAATAATTGAACCACGCATCAAAGCTTGAACCACGTTTGTACAAGTAGCCTTTCCACCAAAAGCAGTGACTTATACAAACTGGCTATACAAACTGGTCCCTATAGACCAAAGGTTTACAAAAAGAGCTTTTCATATGAGCTGCAAATGATCGTGAATTTTGACCTTCCATTCCCTTGAGTAATTTGATATGGTTGCCTATAGAAGAAAATGTGAAGAAAAATGCTTTGTGAAATGCGTCTTGATCTTGTGGTTTGCGAATTATCGTTTGACAGTCGGCAGAATATATCTTGTTTGTCACTTATAAATGAAAATGCTAAATTTTGCACTTTAAACTAATTTAAGGCAGCGTTTTTTTTTAGCATATAGCATAGGATAGGATCATTTTTTCATTTTGTCGAAAAGGTCAAACAAAACAACCATGCACTTACAAACGACCCTGTTTAGACTGTAATTGCTCACTACGCCAACATGACGTAAATTTATGGGTGAAATTTTCTCTTCACCGATTTCTTCTACAAAAACATGGTCTTGACGAAGTGAAAAGTTACAGTCTAAACAGGGCCATTCATTCAACATAATTCTACTCTACGAACATAGCCATCGAGAATTCGAGACACATAAAAGTACCAGTCGTACCAATGACGACACACAAAAATCCTATTCAATTGAGTTCGATACTCGAACAAACGTCAAAAGTTTATCGGCAGCGGGATTCTACTTTAACTTTTCTCGGCAGCGATTTTGCTGCCGATGCTGTTTTTGTAATTCATATAAAATTTCACTGTGCTGCGGATAGCTTTCCCAATAAAACACACAGCTTTCTCAATAAAACACACCTAATAGGTGTGTTTTATTGGGAAAGCTATCCGCAGCACAGTGAAATTTTATATGAATTACAAAAACAACATCGGCAGCAAAATCGCTGCCGATAAAAGTTAAAGTAGAATCCCGCTGCCGATAAACTTTTGATGTTTGTTCGAGTATCGAACTCAATTGAATAGGATTTTTGTGTGTCGTCATTGGTATGACTGGAACTTTTATGTTTCTCGAATCCTCGATGGCTATGTTCGTACAGTAGAATTATGTTGAATGAATGGCCCTGTTTAGACTGTAACTTTTCACTTCGTCAAGACCATGTTTTTGTAGAAGAAATCGGTGAAGAGAAAATTTCACCCATAAATTTACGTCATGGTGGCGTAGTGAGCAATTACAGTCTAAACAGGGTCGTTTGTAAGTGCATTGTTGTTTTGTTTTACCTTTTCGACAAAATGAAAAAACGATCCTATCCTATGCTATGCTAAAAAAAAAACGCTGCCTTAAATTAGTTTAAAGTGCAAAATTTAGCATATTTATTTATAAGTGACAAACAAGATATATTCTGCCGACTGTCAAACGATAATTCGCAAACCACAACATCAAGACGCATTTCACAAAGCATTTTTCTTCACATTTTCTTCTATAGGCAACCAAACAAATTACTCAAGGGAATGGAAGGTCAAAATTCACGATTATTCCCATTTCAAAATTCACTATTCGCAGCTCATATGAAAAGCTCTTTTTGTTAACCTTTGGTCTATAGGGACCAGTTTGTATAGCCAGTTTGTATAAGTCACTGCTTTTGGTGGGAAGGCTACTTGTACAAACGTGGTTCAAGCTTTGATGCGTGGTTCAATTATTTTAGCTCACTGATTTCGGCAGTTTAACTGAGGTTCAACAAGGGTCAAGCTTGAAATTGTTATTACAACATACTTGAACCTTGGAATCATCGTTGCACTTCAGTAGATCCGATAAAATCGATGAGTCACAAATGCTGAACCATGGATCAAATTTTTAACCAGTTAGTACAGCTGAAACTAACTGAAGTTCAAGGAAGGTTCAGGCTTATTTGGCTACTAATGTACTCAGTTAATCCGGTAAAATTGGTGAGTTAAAAAATTTCCAGTGGAAAACTAGGTAAATGCATTAAAATTAGCCATAAAATCATGTCCTTATTGTAATTTATAAAACTATCACTAATAAAGTCATCTACTCCATGTGTATTGAGCCTGTTATTATACGACGACTTTTGAGTCATGACTTTTTTCAAAATTAAATGAGTGCAATTGAGAAAACAAAACTTGATTTTACTTTCACAATATTAAATTTCGAAAAATCTCAATTAAAAAGTCTTCGTGTAATAGCAGACTAAATGATTAGTTTTTTACTTTGACCATAGTCTACCAACACACCCCTACCCCTTTTCTTTTCTTTTATAGCTGCGAAATCAATTTTCGTATCTGAAAATGGCAAATAAAGAAAAAAGGGACACAAACATTTGATTGAAAACATTAATTATATAAATATATAGTTATATTTCCCATTTAACTTGCAAATATGTTAGTTTTTGTTAATAATTTTGATTTATTTCTACTTTTAATTTTCACAAAATTCACTTTTGTGTCGTGACAGCTGTTCAGGCGTACCATATTGCAAATACAAAAATATAGGCCACTGCGGATGCGTTTTTATGGAAATTTCTCACTGTACTATATATAAAATCCCAAAAAAACACGCCTAATGAAGAACTGAATGCGAGTCTCGAATGAATCGTTCAGCACCGTTTAAGAAAAGGTTAGTTCGATTTGTAAATCTATTTGTCCTAGGAAGATTTAACAAGATTAATTTCTAATCTTCAAGATTTACGAAATAAATTTGTATAGTTTATCTCCGAGATTTGAAGGAGATTTGAGGTAAATCTTATTACATCTCAGATTATACTATGTTCCCACCAAAACGAAATCTGAGATTTCAGCTGAAGAATTTGGAGTTCTCGACTTGGTGGAGCGAGATTTCATTAAGATTTCGATGAAATCCAGAGTTTTCATTGAGATTTCGTTGAAATTTCCATGAAATCTTGTTCCATCAACTTGAAATACCAAAAGTTTTCAACCGAAATCTCGAATTCCATTTTGGTGGGAACATAGCATTAGCGTCAGGTGGAAATGTAGCATAAGGTTACACAATATGCATTGAGTACTTCTGTTGCTCGTTGAAAAGTACCGTTCAAATACAGAAGTCCTCCTCTTGCTATTAAGATCCATCCTATTTCGTATGAGAGCCTTTCTTCTGTGCATTTCTGCGCATTTTAGTCCAAAGTTCTGTCGAAATTCATATAAAAAAATTTTTTGACACAAGTTTTTGGACTAAAAATCACAGAAACTCAAAGTAAAGGATCATCAGACCTATTGTTTTGTCTTCTTTCATTAAAACACTTTTGCAATTTTTGTACTTTTGTACAAAAGTGAAATATAGTTTAGCCTTTAGATGTAACTACAAAATTCATACTTCCATCACCTTGGGCTCTATTCAATATGAAAATATAAATAGAAACAAACTTCGTTAAGAAAGTCACAGTTTCTTTGCCGATAAATAAAATTTTAAATTCAATTTCTTTGTCAGCTGTTTTCAGCTTACCTATCCGCTTCCGGTCGTTCACAAAATGTATCAGCTACTTATCTTAGATAATTTATCCGATAGCCATCAGAACGCAGCAACTAATAGAAAATAGTATTCGGAAAAGAATAGTCCAATCGAAAAAGATATTGGATTGCTTGCAAAAGTGATTAATGCTTGAAAACCCCATTTTGTTAAATGGCGTCATTTAGATAGTTGGTGGTTAAATTTGTCAAGACGATGGCCACGTTCAAACGCGTTACTAAAGTGATCTTGATAAATGCTGTTGTAATCCCTTGTTAAAACACAGCTGATGACGATACAGCTGCTGGCAGAAAAGAGATCCCAAGCTATCCTAAAAATTTAAGGATACGAAGCTATCATATGGGAAATGTCAACAACAGCTGACTGGCATTCAGATGCATACATCTATCCTAGTTAGGCGTCCATTGAAACTTGAACGCGGCGGATGCCTACAAATTTGATTGAATTTGAAAGTAGTGGAACAGTCAAGAAATGCTGCTGGCATTCTGTTTTGTATGCTCAGCGAATAGTTTCAACAAACAGATCTTTCCAAAGCGAATTCAAATGCCTCAGTAACATCCCTGTCGAGTGACATTTTTCTTCTCATCTTCTGAAAAAGTGAAAGATACTAATTTTTGTTTACAATTTTCAATAAATTTAATAAAGTTCATTTATTTCATTTAATAAAACCATTTAAATGGCAGAGCCTAAATTAAATGCATGTAGAATTTGTAATGGATATTTTGCACCTTCAAAGTTATTAGATTTGTTTGAAATTGAAACTCAAATAAGGCTCCTAATTGGCGTGGAAGTATGTTTGAACTATATTTTATATGTATTTTCTTTATTATGATTAATTATAATAAATCCTATTCAATTATTTTAAAAGCTAATAAAAGGTGTTGATATACCAACGTCTATTTGTAATCAATGCAATATAGACTTTGAAACTGCTCGAGATTTCAGACGAAAATGCATTGAATCAAATGAGTTTTATGAAACAAAATGTGAAAACACAATTATTATGGGATGCGATGTTGTTCCGAAGATAGAAGAAATCGTAAGTAAAAATATATCTACAAACCTAAAAATATTTTAAATACCTATAAAATCGCCAACATTTTCTAGCCGCTTTCACCGGCACCAATATCTGAGAGTTCAATTTACAGAGACGATGACGAACAACAGCAGCATGAGGAATCTGGAAATGATCAAGATCCAGATTTTACTTTACCTCCGGATAACGAAGATGAGGATATACCAAACAAAAGCTCAGCCAAACACAAAAAATCCGAAAACAAATCCGTCAAGCGCGTGAAAAAGAAACAAGGCAAAGGCCGAGACTTAATGAATCGCAAACAAAAGGAGCATCATGCACTTGTGTGTGATATCTGTGGGAATGTCTTTAAGGCTAGGCATATCTTTGCTTTGCATAAACGAAGACATAGCAATGACAAACCTTATGTCTGCGAGTGGGTATTTTGATAATAAGTATAAGTAGCTTGTAATAAGATGGTTTCTCTTCAGATTATGTCCGAGTAAATTCTTTACAAATTCTGAGCTAAAACGTCACATGAGACGGCATACTGGCGAAAAGCCATACGAATGCCAATATTGTCACCGAAAATTTTCTGATTATGGAACACATGTAAAGCACGAAAGGTAAAATCTTTTTCAATTATATCCCATCTCTGCATCTTAATTATAAAATATTTATTCGCTAAGAAAAAACAAATAGTCTGTCCACCCTTTTGGAGCTTAATCATTTTAATAGTCTATACCATAATATTTTCTGAAATAAATGAAGAAAATGAAACCTTTTGTGGTAAAATTGAATGAAGCTACCGAAGCATGAAGTTTCTTAAAAATTCTGAAAGTTTTGGGACTAACTTCGGTAAAGAATAGATTAACTGCTAATAACCACTTCCTAGCTCCCATACTGTTAACAGACTCCAACATGGCGAACTGTTTTGAATAAAGTCATAGGTATATCGTGATAAATTTAGTAAAGTCCAAACATCAACTTGTCTGTTCACTACTGCACTGGATCGGCACAATAGATCTTAACTGTCGCAGTGTCCTTACATGTACCCCAAATCTTTCCTACTGTAGTGGATATTTGGTTCAATTTGATATATTCAGCAGACTAGTGGCAGCGAGCTCATTTTGTATTACAGCTTCCTCATATTGGATCTATAATAACATTAAGGGCCAGTGGTACAATAATTTATTGCGTGCCTCAGCAATTTTAGCTCACCAACTCCGGTGAATTAATTGGGTTCCAAGGATGGTTCAGGCATTAAATTGGCTACTATAACATACTTGAACCATCGTTGAACCTCGGTAATTCCGCCGAAATCAACCAGTAAACATTTTTGAACCCCGGGTCAAAATTTGAAACACGTTTGTACCACCGAACCTAAGTTTTTAAGTTGAGCTTTTTAAGTTTAAGTTTTTGCCAGAGCTATCCAAAATATAGTTCCCTATTGCGTAATACCGTCAAGCAAATGATCTGACGATCAATTCCATCTTAAATTCGCTCCGGTCTGTTACCGATCTGTCTTGGATCCGTTTCCGATCCTCTTGGATCATTCCTGATCCGTCTAGGGTCCGCCTCCTATCCGTCTTGAATCCGTGTTTTTTCCCCGTCTCGGGTCTGTCTTGGGTCAATCTCCTATCCGTCTTGGATCCGTCACTGATCTGTTTCCGTTCCGTATCCGGTCACTTTTTCTGTATGGTATTAATTTTGTGTTAAAAATCAAGATTCCCCAAATTGTATTTTCGTCATACCATTCGTCTGCTTGTATAACCATTTGTAAATTTAGCTTTAGCGTAATTGAATGAAAGTATTTGTTTCTAATTTGGTACAGACAACCTTAGGAAATTTTTGAATTTCGTTTGTGAAACGGGAAGCTTTCATACAAGTTTTTGTTTTTTCAATATGTTTTCGAAAAAGACAATTTTGATGGAATTGTAAATATTCACAATTGCAATAAAATTGCGTTTAAAATTTTTGGCTATAAAATCACAAATGAGGAAATTGATGTTTATAGAGAAAATTGGATTTAGGACTCAACCAAGTCAACTCAACCAAGTTTGATATTTGATTTTTTAAAGTTTATGGACTTGTCTCAATATTGCAAAAGGTAATACTAGCTAGCGCCTGTAAGTCAAACTAATTGCTTATGATTCGTAAATTTGTTGTTATTTTTCTTATATAAAAATGTGGCGAATGCCCTTCTTGTGAATAATTTTAGTTAATTTTAATTGCGTATTTGGTATTCAAAATGTTTTTATGTCATTTAAAATATAGAACCCACACAAATGACCGGCCGTTTTCTTGTCAACATTGCGGCAAAGCTTTTTCATGTGGTTTCGTATTAAAAAATCATATGCTGACTCATACAGGTGAACGTAATTACAAGTGAGTTATAAAAAAACTTTTGCTGGTATTTCATGAGTAACCTAATCTTATTCTTTTCAGATGTACAATATGTAATAAATCTTTTGGTCGCCAACACAACTTGACAACACATGAAAAATCAATTTACCATCAGAATAATCTTCTCAAAAAAGAAAACGGCGATAAGGTAGATTCATCGTAGTAACAGTAGTCATGTCAATTTTTAATTTTAAACATAAATAAATACATTTTAAACAAAATTTAAAGTCAGATTTGCGTACTGTGCCCTATAGTATGTTTGATATTAAGTTCTGTTATTAATAATGATGTATTTGAAGCAGGCCAAAATATTTGACTTTTGGTATTACGAATATTTTTTTTCAGCGAATGGGGGGCACCTTTGACATTTTAAGACATGAGAATCGATGTAGGTAATGAAATTCTTAACAAATGAAGTTTATAAATAGCTCTGTCGTATCAATAGCTTTGCGAGAGTAACAATGACTCTCTTACGAAGAATAATTATGATTGTCTTGGCTTAAGTATAAATTGTGCGTCATTCATGTGATAATTTGTACCTCTATAGTAAATTGGTTTCCGAAATGAACAGGTTGCATGTGTGGCTCTTGATAGATGCACCCAAAACGGGTGGATAGAGTTGGAGATGAACCCAGATAATTTCCAAGCGCATCGCAAGACTACTTGTTAAATGACTATCTAGAGCAATGGTTCCCAGCTCAGATTGGTTTGCAGACCCCTAAGAGGAATTCGAAACAGCCGCGGACCTCGAAATATTTCCTAGTCAAAAAAGGTGTTTTTGTTTTTTTTCATGTCATTCATTCTCACAGCCCAAGCGATTCCGAAAAACATACATAGATATGATGTATGTCATCATCTTCATCGTGTCCTGTAACCCCGACTGGGGCATAGGGCGTGAACAAAACGTATATATCCTTCACGGTCTGCTGCAAGGTACTCTAACTGTGGCCACGTCTTTCTCTGGGACTCTGCTTCCGCTAAGACAGTTGATTTCCATGTTGTTCTTGGTCTTCCAACCCGATGTGTACCCTGAGGATTCCATTCAAAGGACTGCTTTGCAATTTCATCGTTTGGTCTCCTCAGTGTGTGACCAATCCATAGCCATTTACACTTTCTTATGTCTACGTCCAGCCGCTCTTGAAATGACCTGCGCCACTATTCCTCGTTTGAATTTATATTTCTGGCCAGCGAATATTTAGGATGTGGTGAAGATAGCGATGCACAAAAGCCTGCAATTTCCTCGAAATGGTAGACTGACTTTCCAGGCTTAGCAAGCATATAACAGCACGGATTTCACTTTTGGACTGGAAGAATCTCAATTCAGTGGGTAAGGAGATTTGACAGGATTTCCAAATTCTTATTAATTCTACTTTTAACGTCCAGATCCGTACCACCGTTTGCAGTACTCCCAAAGTAGTTAAATTGTTGGACTTCTTCCACTGGCGTCTCTTGTAGAATAATACGCTGAGCTGTGAACTCTTTGTTTGCTGTTTATTCTTAGACCACTCGACTCTCCCTTCACTTGCAGTGTTTGGCACATCCCGTTCAGCCCACTGATGTCATTTGCCAGTAGATATATGTCATCGGCATAGTCTAAATTATTGAGCCTTTCGAACGGTCTCCATTGAATGCCCTGTCTCTCAGCTGTACTAACACTGGCTGTCAATACGTCGTCCATCGCCAGCAGGAAGAAAATTGGCGATAGAACATCCCATTCCAGTCCTGGTCCCTGTTCGTCTATCGTTTCCGCTGTAAAAGTTGCACTTGTTTGACTGGGTAAGGAGTTCATAAAAGAAGAGCCTACTGGAAACGAATTCGACAATGTAAAACTAGGGGCAGTTGTTCAAACTTGCTTCAGCGATTTGTTTCGTGGATCAAGATTTTAACCCACCTACCATGGCTCAAGTATGTATGTGATTGGCTATTTACATCTTCTCGAACCCAGCTTAAACCCACACAAAATAAATGGAAATTTAAAAAACATGAAATTACACTTTTTATATTTACGTTTAAGTTAGAATACATTAGTACTTCACGAGTGGATTGTGATTCTGATCCAGAAGCAAAATTATATTCGCCTATATTATTACTCGTTTAATTCAGATTAAAACTTAAATCCAGATTAAGAGTAATTATTTGACTCAGAAAATTAAATCCAATTCCATATTATTCATCCGTTATCATCCGCAATTAATTTCAATATTTTAAATCCATTCGAGTTAATGTTTGTTTGTAATGAATAATATTGGCATAGATTTAAATGTTTGCAATTGATAAATATGATTGAAATAGTTGGATTTGATAATCAATTAAATGTAATAATTTAAATCTAGAGTGACAAATATGGCGAGAGAAAGAGTGTTATTTATTTCATATCATACAATCAAGTACTTGGCACCCATTCATATAATTTTATTTAGAAATTTAACTAAAATGTAGGTAGGTAAAAAAAACTTATTTTTGTTAGTAAGAAAAAACATAAATTAATCACTTTATGGTGTTATTTTTCTGCTATGTCAGCAGTTTCTAATTCAGCAAGTTTGGCATTCTTCTTATGGAACATTGATTTTAAATGAGTTGTAAGGTGTCCTGGGTAGATAAAAGCCTTATCACAAACGTTGCATCTGTAAATAAAAAATAAATTAAAACAAATATTTTTGTTATAAAGTATAACTGTATACTTATAGTTCCTTTTTCCAGTGTGGATCAATATATGGTTCTTGCGCATAAATTGACTTGTAAACGTTTTTTCACAAAAATTACAAGAAAACGGACGTTCGTTTGTGTGCGTTCTGCAAATAAATAAAACACAAACTAATTTTGTGCCCTAAATATTCGTTTTCGGTGCCTTTATTAAATGAGAGAACACCTTACTTCTCAGTCCACTGTGCCAAAAAAAACTTCTTTTAGTCATAAGTAAATTTTACATGTGTAACTTTGGCCCAAAATTAAAATTTCAGTGATTTCAATTCAAATCTTCATATACCTATCCCATAAAGTGTAAAAACCTCGAAATGCGATTTTTCTTTAAAAACTCAAAGAATTTTTTTTATTCACAATTCGAAACATTCATACATACCTTTCATGGTTCTTATTCGTACCATAGTCAGAAAATTTACGATGACAATATTGACATTCGTAGGGTTTTTCTCCAGTATGCTTTCTCATATGGCATTTAAGTTCGGAAGTCGTATAAAATTTGCAAAAACATATTCTGTAAATAATAAATAACTGTATGTAATACAAGGTTTAGTAACATATATATTGTAGTTAGTAGGTTTGCTTTAAAGGCTCCAGGTAACGTAGTCTCAAAAGTTGTAAGAAATGAACGATAGCATGTAATCAATTAATATGAACTCAGAATTTTAACTTTTAGAGCTGTCGTCCCTTCGAAATTTTGTATTTCCCATGTGCATAGTATGGAAAGTACAATTGGAAAACCATCTCCGACGGTTGAATTTGGTAAAAATTCTTCAACATATCATTTTATTTGAAATTTTATTCTACAAAAAAGTATAATACTTGGCAAAACTTACGATTTAAAAGAAAAATCACTACCAATACTGGTGATATTATATACATACATAACATAGTACCATTTAAATGTGACAAATTTTGCCAAATAAGTATGGCATGCAAGTGATGTGAAAGACATACACTCCGCTTCAACTGAATAGACACACACATTTTCAAAGGAACTTTGTAATTTTTTTTGAAACATTGTGCACTAATGTATCATTTGATGATGCTTATTGTTTGTTTATAATGTTGGGAACATAAATCAGAAAGAATAATTCAAAAAGCACCGTTATTTTTTCTGCGGCTCTCTTCCAAAGCTTTTCACATCGAAAAATGCAGTTTTTTTTTGCGTCAACTGAATAGACACACGTATTGAAACTGGTTGCAATAGTTAATGGAAGGAAGCAAAACAAGTTTTTTTTGAAAAAGTAAAGTATTTTATTGGGCTATTCTAGTAGTGGGTAGTGCCACTTTTTTTAATTAAAACTTCAAAAATTTTAACCGGCATGGCATCGCAAAGCTTCTCTATGTAATCCAGATAAATTTCGATCCAGGCAAATTTCATGGCTGAAATTTTTAATTTTCTGGCTCTAAATTGATAGCCAGGATCATCAACTATTTATAAAAAACATCCATAAAAATGTTCAATTAGGTTTTGGTAGGCTGAGTACGGTTTTCATTGAAGCACTTCGATATTCTGCTCCTCTTTCAAGTCTTTCACTATGCATGCCATGTGGATGGGGGGTTTGTCCTGCTAGAAAGTTATGGGTTCAAAAATATCCAAAAATTAGGGAAAACCTCTTTCCAATATTTTTTATGAGTTATTGCAGTCATTTTTGAGCTTTGAAACTCAAACTAAAAAGTGCCAACACAATAATGCTTTTATAAATACTTTTCTAAAGTTTCATAATTCTACGACAACCGAAGGTGCTCCATATAAATAATAGTAATTCTGATAAAGTGGGTGGATTGCACGCCCCCTGAATGGAAAATTCCAAATTTTCGATTTTTTTTCTTTCAAATTACTTCCAGCCCTAGGTACCAATCTACCAATTTTCATCGTTCTACAACAATCGAAAGTGCTTCATGTAATTTATTAGAATTTTTAAGAATATGGGTGGATGCAACGCCCCTGAATAGAAAATTCAAATTTTCAACTTTTTCTTTCTAAGTACTTCAAGCCCTACCGACCTACTAATTTTCGTCGTTCTACAACAATCACAAGTGCTCCATATAATTTATACAAATTTTTAAGATTGTGGGTGGACGCCACGCCCCCTTAATGGAAAATTCCAATTTTTCAATTTTTTTCTTTCTTATTACTTCAAGCCCTCCGATCTACCAATTTTCATCGTTCTACAACAATCGCAAGTGCTCCATATAATTTATAAGAATTTTAAAGATTGTGGGTTGATGCCACGCCCCCTGAATGGAAAATTCAAATTTTTAAATTTTTTTCTTTCTACCAATTTTCATCGTTCTACAACAATCGCAATTGCTCGATATAATTTATAAGAATTTTTAAGAAAGTAGGTGGATGCCACGCCCCCTGAATAAAAAATTACAGATTTTCGATTTTTTCCTTTGTATGCACCACAAGGCCTACCGTTGTGCGAAATTTCAAGTTCTCAGTGAGTCAGTCAGTTACAGTTGTTGCGATTTTTGAAGTCCTATATCTCGGGATTTACTAATGCTAAATATTTAAAATTTTTGAGCCACCTGTGTTTGATCAGCTCAGCAAATACTGCTAATTTGAAGTTTCTGACTTTATTGGTTCTGAAGTTAGAGGGGGGTTGAAAATTTCCTAAGTTTGTTCCTGTAAAAGGGTGTAGTGCCGAGAACTTGGCTGGGTACTACCGTGCCCTTTGATTATTATTTTTAAACACAATACTGCTACTACTACTTTTTACTGCCCGAAGCTTTTCACCTTCATGTAAAAAAGCGCTCATACGCCATACATCATTTAGGCCAAGATCCGAGTACTTTTTCTTCTGCAATTTTCTTATTCTTATTATTTATTGGAATATTACATTGTCCCGAATGTAAGTCCAAGTTGACGGGACAGGAGGGGGACTCGAGAGTAACTCGCCATTTTGGAAGAAAAGTTTTATCTAAAACAGCAAATACATTTGTAAGCTAATATTTCATTCTTTTAATTCAAATTGTTTTAGTGAAAAGTTTTTGAGAAATTAAGTTTTAAAGTCAATATTTTTGAAAAAATTCATGGATATCTTTTTTCAAGCTGATTTTTTCAAAATTTTTCGCGAGTAAGCACCACTGTTCTTTTTAATATTCAATATCCCTATCAATTTTTAATAAAATGCTGAAAATCTGCTGTAAAAATCTGTCTTGCTTTTTTTTTGAGAAACTAAACAAAAACGAAAGGTAGCTTTTCCCAAAAAAAAGGGTTTTGTAACAACATGCAATTTTAAAGGACAACCCTAATGTATGTAAATTTGTAGATGTAAAATTAGTGAAAAAATACTTGCGTACTCGCATTCATAACGCTTGTTATTGCTATGTCTTTGCAGATGCAATTTAAAGTTTCGCTTCTTTTCAAACACATTACCACAGTATTCACAAATTCTTGATATTTCCTTAACTTTTTCTGTCGGTTGAACATTTTGTGGTATGATTTGTATGCTCTCTATGATGACTGGTGATAGTGGTTGATTAGCGATTGTGGCCTGAAAATTTTATAATTTAGAAATTTTATTCAGTACTTTTAATTTTTTAATACCTCATTTTCATTTAAAACACTACTCTCCGTCTCTTGTTGTGACACATCTTCGTCTGGATTGTAGTTTAATATCTGAAATGCCAGAAAATATTCTTGAGTTGTGAAATGTATTAAATCATAAGGTGCTATCGGATATTATAATATCAAACCTTTTCTAAAAGATCTTCGTTATCCAGAGTTTCTTCTGATTTTTCATTATTTTTGAAAATTTCATAGGATTCAATACATCTTTTTCGAAATACTTGAGCTGTTAAAAGATCGGTGTAGCAGCTCATACAAATATACCATGGTTGTTCGAAAACTCCATTAAACTTGATAGTTGAATTATATTAACAAAAATAAAATTACTAGTTTTTTCTTTTAACATTTTACACAAGCTTACATCTACACCAGATATCTCCTTAATTTCTTCCAAAAACCTTATGCAACTGATATCATAGATTTGAAAAATATTATTTTCAACAGGAACAATAACTTTACATATTCGGCATGTTTCCAAATAATTTTCGGTCATTTTTTGCATTAAATTTGAAAAGCAAAAATAGGATTTTTAAAGTTAACAAAATGCACAACTGAAAGAACTAGAATAAGTTGATAGCAATTTAACTCTAAAATCTTAAACAACGTGGAGCGAATTATCCATTCTCATTAATTGATGAAATCTATTTTAGGCCTACTATACTTTATCACTATCAGTCAGTTCTTAGAAAAGGCATTCCCCGCTAAGATAAAACAAAACAAAACAAAAAAAAAAACAATTATTTTCGATTTGTGTTTATAGAAAATTTAAAATAAAACAAATTTATTTATGTACAGTTTGTATGTGGCTTTTATAATGTGGCTTTGATAAGAAACAAGAATAGAAGCAGATGTTAACATTTAAAGAAATACATGTTCTATCTTCTTTATATTTATGTGATACACTATGAATTTTACAAGTCTAGGTATTGCACCGAATGCATTCCAATATTTTTTTTGGAATAAATATTAAACTATGAGGATTAATATTTCAAAGAAAGCAGGCATTTTGTATTAGTGAATACTGTGAGTTTTTAAACTCTGAAATATAGCAGTATTTTGTTGAGATTTGTATGGCTCTTTTTTCAAAATTCCGTTAAAAAAATAAAAGTATGCCATTTGAAAGTCCACTTCACGCACGGTCATAAAACGTCAACTATTTTCAGTTGGTTGCCCATATAAATAAGTAAAAAATGTAGAATTTTATAATTTAGAAACTAGAAAGATTCAATTTGCACAAAAATTAACAAATTTGAATAAATTAGATAAATAATAAATAAAATCTTAAAATGGCATGGCATTTGCCGCCTGCCGATTGGAATTCAATACAATTTAAGTTGCTTGTTAATCCTACATACATATATCAATATAATTTCTGTTTAATGCTATATTTCCACCAAAGGATTATCTCAGTTCAGATTTAATAAATCTATTTGGTGTTTCCACCGCACAAAAAGATTTAAAAAAGATTTACTTTGACAGCCCATTTTAAAATTCAAATGGTGTTTCATTTTTTCTCATACAGAGAAAATGAGATAGAATGTTTCCTCTGTGGAGAACTGAATTCAGTCATAAATGAATCCTTCAGCAAGGTATACAGAATACATGGTATGCTATTCCGAGATGATTTTCTTTTTCGTTCTGCGCATCTACGTCACTTGTGGACAAAAACGTGTAGAAAAGACAACAACAAATCAAAAACAAAAAACAGACACAAAAACAAATGCAAAGAAAATTGCGTCACTAGTTGACAAAATGCGTGAGAGAGATAGGATAACGACATGCGCAATATCATACCATGTATTCTATATACCTTGATCCTTCAGCGCCATACAGGAATAGGCTAGTTCGATTTGTAAAAGTATTTGTCCTAGGAAGATTCAACAAGATTAATTTCTAATCTTCAAGATTTACGAAAACAAATTGTATAGTAAATCTTCGAGATTTAAAGGAGATTTGCGGTTAATCTTATTAAATCTCAGATTAGCGTTAGGTGGAAATGAAGCATAAGGCTCTTTTAAAGGAGCTAAATAATTTGGACACATTCATCTCATTCAAAAGGTTTAAAACCTGTTCCGTTGATATAAAATCGCTGCCGAAATAAAAACATCTTCTCTTTCATTTAAACTGCAAATATTGCATAAAATAGGCAGATCTTCACGTTGTGGGATATAATTTATATGAAGAAGTTCCACCCTAAGCCACCCTGATAGATATTGCCTCTGTTTTAAGCTCTATGAAAGTCGACCTATCCTAAGCAGCTCAAATATTGAAAAAAATGTCAGTGAACTAACGTCAGCAATTTACATTGCCTACGAAAGTTCTTGTCCCATAACCAAAGGAAAGGGAAAGCTCAACCCCGTATGTTGGTCCGAGGAGCTACATATACATCCTCCGGAAAAATTCAAGGAGGCTTTTTAATAGAGCTAAATATAATAACAATACTACTGACTGGGACCTGTTCAAGATCAGTAAAAGAGAATACAAAAACCAAACTACTTATGCAAAGGAAAGGGAAACCTTAACCCCGTATGTTGGTTCAAGGAGCTATACATCCTCCGGAAAAATTCAAGGAGACTTTTTAATAGAGCTAAATATAATAACAAAACTTCTGACTGGGACCTGTTCAAGATCAGTAACAGAGAATACAAAAACCAAAAAACTTATGCAAAAAATGCAGCCTGGCAAAAATTTAGTACATCAGACATAGAGTCTACAAATGATGCTGCTAGGCTTAGGAAAGTCATGTCTAAAGTTCATACTCCTCCGGGCTTTCTCAGAAGACTGGATAATACCTGGACATGGACAGACTCCTGCTCTGAGGCTTTAAAATCACTTATGAGCAGGGTGTGTCGTCGATCGTGATCTAAAGTTGACAAATTACTGAAACTCGCTGACCAGATCTAGAGATCTTTCAGATGGTATATATTTTTTAAAAATTTCCCTAAATGAGGTGCCAAAAATCGCTATGACCTTGATTTTTTTTTAATTAATTAAAAATTCATTTAAAAAATTTATGGGCGATGAATTAATGAAAAAAGTTGACCTTTTATGAAGGTGAAATGGCCTATCAAATGGCATGCTTGTATTTTTTAAATGACCCAAAAGAGGTGCCAAAAGTTTTTTTTTGTGACCTTGAAACGAAATTTTGAAACGCATAGAAAAAAATCTATGGCTGACCAATTACTGAAAATAGTTGACCTTTTATCGCGATCTAGACATTTTTTGGATAGTATACATTTTTTGAAAATTTCCCACAAATGGGATGCCAAAAATCGTGCAAGACCTTGAGAAACTTTAAGCCTCAATTACAAGTTATCTAAGGCGGATCAATTTCAAGGACTAGTTGAGCTTTTCTGATCAGTTACTACCAATTAGATGGCATTTGCTTTTTTCAAATTTCTCATATATGAGGTGCCAAAAGTCCAGAGCGCACTTGCGGTTGTCGTAGAATGGTGAAATTGGGTTTGGTAAAGAGGAAGGGCTTGAGGTGCATGCAAAAAGAAAAACCTAACAACTAGGGATTTTCTGCTCAGGGGGCGAGGCATCCACCAACTTTTTTTTTAAATTATCAGTTATACAGTGCACTGCTAATTTTTGTGGAGCGATAAAAATTGGTAGAACGGTAATGCTTGAAGAGCATATACATTACGGTGGTCCTTATACTGGGTTTTTTTGAAATTCCAACTTGGATAGGCATCAAATGACTATGGAGAACAACAAATTTCCCAATTTTTTCAGATTTTTATTTCACCCCCCCCCCCCTCCCCCCTGGTCTCCTTTTTTTTCACTTCAAGGTACACATAATGGAATTAGGGTGATTCTTATAACACGCGAAAAAAATCAGAACTTATAGATTAGATTCAGACGAAAAAAAAATCGTATCGGAGGGGGGGGGTCTATATCCAAGTCAAGTTTTTATTGTAAATAGTTCTGAAAAAAAAAATAACTTTCAAACGAAAGAAATTATTATTTTTGTTTTTATTTCTAAGCTTGAAAATCAAAGGGCACGGTAGTGCCCAGCCAAGTTCGCGGCACTACACCCTTTTTACAGGAACAAACTCAGGCGATTTTCAACCCCCCTCTAACTTCAGTACCAATAAAGTCAGAAACTTCAAATTCGGAGTATTTGCTGAACTGATCAAACACAGGTGGTTCACCAAATTTCAACTCTTTAGCATTAGTAGTTCCCAAGATATAGGACTTCAAAAATCGCAAAAACCGTAACTGACTGACTGATTCACTGACTCACTGACAGATCATCAAAATTATGGAGCACTTCCCGACATCGTAGAAACTTGAAATTTCGTACAACGGTAGGCCTTGTGGTACATACAAAGGAAAAAATCGAAAATCTGCAATTTTCTAATCAGGGGGCGTTGCATCCACCCACATTCTTAAAAATTCTTATAATTATATGGAGCACTTCCGATTGTTGTAGAACGATGAAAATTGGTAGGTCGGTATGGCTTAAGGTACTTAGAAAGAACAAAATTGGAATTTTGCATTCAGGGGGCGTCGTATCCACCCACATTCTTAAAAATTCTTATAAATTATATGGAGCACTGCGATTATTGTAGAACGATGAAAATTGGTAGGTCGGTAGGCCTTGAAGTACTTAGAAGAAAAAAAAAATCGAAAAATTGGAAGTTTCAGTCCAGGGGGCGTGGCATCCACCCACATTCTCAAAAATTCTTATAAATTATATGAAGCACTTCCGATTGTTGTAGAACGATGAAAATTGGTAGGTTGTTATGCCTTGAAGTACTTAGAAGAAAAAAATCGAAAAATTGGAAGTTGCAGTTCAGGGGGCATGGCATCGACCCACATTCTTAAAAATTCTTATTAACTATATGAAGCACTTCCGATTGTTGTAGAACGATGAAAATTGGTAGGTCGGTAGGGCTTAAAGAACTTAGAAAGAAAAATTGAAAAATTAGAATTTTGCATTCAGGGGGCGTGGCATCCACCCACATTCTTAAAAATTCTTATAAATTATATGGAGCACTTCCGATTGTTGTAGAACGATGAATTGGTACGTCGGTAGGACTTGAAGTACTTAGAAAGGAAAAAAATCGAAAATTTGGAATTGTCCATTCAGGGGGGGGGTGCCATCCACCCACTTTATCAGAATTGCTATTATTTGTATGGAGCATTTTCGGTTGTCGTAGAATTATGAAACTTTGTAGAGCGGTAGGGCTTGACTTTCACCTGGCAAAATAAGTCTTTACAAAAAGGAGTGAAATCACAACAAAAACATATAATGTTAAAAAAGGAGCCAAGTTCTTATGTGCACAAGAAACCTGTGCGTAAAAGTCAGCCAAAAAAAGTAATGAGATCTAAAATATATGCCAAGTTTTAAGTTCATGAAGTTTAATATCCAATATCTTAAGAAGAGTAATATCGAAACAATTCCAAATCATGACAGAAATTTGGTAATTAATGATTACTGATTAAAATTTGGTGGATTTACTTGGCAAGTTTTCTCTTAAATACTTACTTAATCACAAATTTAAAATGTATGAAAACTTGACCAGTGAACCCACCAAATTTTAATCAGTAATCATTAATTACCAAATTTCTGTCATAATTTGGAATTGTTTCGATATTACTCTTCTTAAGATATTGGATATTAAACTTCATGAACTTAAAACTTGGCATATATTTTAGATCTCATTACTTTTTTTGGCTGACTTTTACGCACAGGTTTCTTGTGCACATAAGCTTGGCTCCTTTTTTAACATTATATGTTTTTGTTGTGATTATTTTTTCAAAAACTATTAACAATAGAAACTTGATTTAAAAAACATATTAGAGACTGAATTCATGGCTTTAAAAAAAGCTATAGCATTCTATTTTAGGTAAAATTTTTAGAAAATTACCCCTCCCGCATGAACGGGGGGAAATAGACCCCACTCCGATACGATTTTTCTTCGTCTGAATCTAATCTTTAAGTTCTGATTTTTTTCACGTGTTATAAGAATCACCCTAGCTCCATTATTTGTACCTTGAAGTGAAAAAAGGGAGACCAGGGGGGTGAAATAAAAATCTGAAAAAATTAGGGAAATTGTTTTTCAATGTTTTGAATCGAATGAGGGCTATCCAAGACAATGTCCAATTTAAGGACCACCCTGATATGCATGCATAAAGAGACAAATAAAATAATTGAGAAAAATTGAAAAATCGGTATAGAAGTAGGGCTTGATTTTCACCTAGGAAAATTAAATCTTTGCAAAAAGGGGGCAAATCACAACAAAAACATTAATGTTCTTATATGTACAAAAAAACCTCGCCATAAAAGGTAATGAGATCTAAAATATACATATGCCAAGTTCTTAGCTCATGAAATTTAAAATATCAAATATCTTAACAGAGTAAAGCAACTAAAAATAAACGAACTATTTTTTAGAAGGGTGCACATTAGGGTGGTCCTTATTTTAAAAAGTTTTGAGCACCCATTTTTTGTGTTCATTGACATCTTAAAACACTACCCTATTTTTTTTTTATTTTTTAAACCACGTTAACACGTGCCGCACTGAGCTTAAAGTTGACGCTCCTGTGAGGGTAAAGGTTCTCCCAAACCAAAGCGAAACATTCACCGACGACGCGAAATCATTCACAATAATACAAAATTTGAAAGATATACAAAGCTAAACAACAACAAAAAAACGCCTTTGCGAATGATTCGCTATGATTTCGCGTTGGTTTGGGGGAGCCTTAAAGGCCTATTTAAATGCTTTTTTAGTTTCTAAAACAACGGTAATTGCTATACAACCGTTAGTAAAAAGCATATTAGCCTCAAAAACGACTCAAACGATTTTGATGAAAATTCTTAAAATGTTTGTTTCATGCCATCCAATTAACAAAATTATAATATAATTTTTTATTTCGGCTCAACAATGAAGGAGAATGAAGTATTAATATTTTGAAATATTGACCAAGATATATACACAATTTCACACCTAATAACTATTAACAGTAAAGCAAGGTACCTTCCCTTAAACTCTATTTTCGATTTTGAAAATCTTCATTATTGGATAAACGGATTTAAATAATTTTTGGATAAGTACAAACATTTCCAAAAAATATAAAAATAATGCATACCAAAAATTTTCAAATTTTTGTTTGTGAATTAAAAAACAAGAAAACAAAAAATATTTTTTTTTGGAAAATTCCATATTTAAAAATTGTGTTATTTTTTTTTTATTTTATTTTTATCTGCAAATTAATTAAAACTTTAAATTTGCGTTTTATATATAAAAAAAACTATTTCTAAAACACCGTACCAATGAATTTCAATTTTGTTTTCCCCATAAAGTTATATTTGTGCAAGAATTCAGATGACATTTCTTTTCTTCAGCTTAAGCTATTAAAAGAGTTGTTTAAGCAATTTTAGGACTAATTCAATGCTTTTAAACATTTTAGACTGCATGACTTTGATTGTTTGAATAGCCTTTAATGAAGCTTTCGACGCCTATACTTCTTTTTTTGCTATCACTCACACACAAAATCTGCTGTGGGTTCTCGTTCTATAAGGAAAAACGAAAAACTGTCGTCGGCGAATGTTTCGCGTTGAAATTATAGCGAATCATTCGCAAAGGCGTTTTTTTGTTGTTGTTTAGCATTGTGTATCTTTCAAATTTTGTATTATTGTGAATGATTTCACGTCGTCGGCGAATGTTTCGCGTTGGTTTGGGAGAGCCTTTAGGGTGCATTCGCAGTGAATCATTCACAATAGCACAAAATATGACAAAAACACAACGCCAAACAACAACAAAAAACAGTCGTCAGTGCGACGCGAAATCATAGCGAATTATTCGCATCATTCTCGCTGGGCAAATCATATCATGTCGTTTCATTTCTCTCTCACCACTACTTTTATCTTTTGCAATAATACACGCCCTATAGACACCAGATAACAGTAAAGAGACTTTTTTAATATCTAGCTACTTCTAGATACAACGAAAACCAGAAAAAACACACGCACGTGAAACTTCAAATCTCATGGCCAAGCTTTTAACAGCATGCATGTCTTGTTCAAAAGTTGGTTTTCTTCGACATGTCGTTGACAAGACATGGATTTTTCTGGCTCCATTGGAATTTTATTAGACATGCTCATAGTCTTGGCATCGTTCATGGCAGGTGGAGCCAGCATGTAAGGGCTCTCACAAAACAACGCCAAACATTTTCGGAAGGCTATAAATCTTTCGCAGTTGACAACGTTCAGGGAACTGCTCTCTTTAATTACCAGGTAAATAAATTTTGACAGGCAAAAGTGATTGTTTCGAAAATGTTGCTTTCGGAGTGCTCTAAGAGCAAAAAAGCTGACAGCTGAGTACTTAACTAACAAACCGTGAACCAGACTTCAAGAGAAAAGTGGCAGCACTTATATCATTGTGAACCATTTTGATTGTCCTACAATTTTACGACTGAATGCACTATTCAAGGACGAATCTGAAAATGTCAAACAAATAAATTTCGAATGAAATCAAATTTCATCACATCCCTAATATTCGTTTTTGTTAATTTTAAGCAATTTTTTCCTTTATAAAGTTATAAAAAAACTTCGTAATGCATAAAACTATGCTTAGTGGCATCCGGATCCAGTTGTCAACTCGTGGCTTTTCTTATAAAACGGTCAAAAGACCCGACTTTTCATCTAAGCGGAAACTTACCTCCCCACCGGAAAGCACAGATAAAGACGGTAAGAAGAATCATCTTAATTTAACTGCCCAGATTCGATCAAGAATCCTTACTGGAGGTCCTATTACCGTGGCCGACTACATGAAAGAAGTTTTAACTAATCCCTATGCTGGTTATTACATGACGCGAGATGTTTTTGGTAGAGAAGGTGACTTCATTACATCGCCCGAAATTTCTCAAATCTTTGGCGAGGTAAAAAACTTTTAAACCATTTGTTATTTTTGTTAAGACTTTTCTATCAATTGTTCAGCTCGTTGCAATTTGGTGCTTAAATGAATGGCGGAAAGTTTCTGCCCCATCACCATTTCAAGTAGTTGAACTCGGACCGGGTAGAGGAACGCTTTCAGTAGACCTACTCAAAACTTTAACCCACTTCAACCTAGGCGGACAGTTCTCATTGCACTTGGTTGAGGTGAGTCCACATCTTAGCAAAATGCAAGCATCGAAATTATGTTTTAAGCATGATCAAGTCGATGATGGACCTTGCTATTTGAAAGGTGAAACCATATCGGGTACAAAAGTGTTTTGGTATAAGCGCTTTGAGGATGTACCCAGAGGCTTTTCTATTGTTCTGGCTCATGAGTTCTTCGATGCCTTGCCAGTTCATAAGCTGCAAAAAGAAGCCGGAATATGGAAAGAAGTTTTAATAGATGTTGACACATCCAAGGAAAACAATTTTCGATATGTTTTATCAAAAAATGAAACTCCTATTTCGAAGATTTTCCAAGCGGCAAAAGATGACCAACGAGATTGTCTAGAATATTCAGTAGAAACAGATACACTTATTGAATCACTAGCTGAAAGAACAAAAACTGACGGAGGAATAAGCTTAATAATGGACTATGGGCATTTTGGCGAGAAAACTGATACATTTAGGGTTAGAAAAGAAAATGGATAAAATTGAATGCTTAATCATTTGTTTGTATCCTTTATATTGACCAAAAGGCGTTTAAAAAGCATAAGTTACATGATCCATTGATTGAACCAGGAACTGCAGATCTAACTGCCGACGTTGATTTCAAGAGAATCAAGCACATAGTTGAGAAGAATGGTGAGGCCATTACAATAGGTCCAGTGGAGCAAGGTACTTTTCTCAAGAGAATGGAAGGAGATACTCGACTTGAGGTATGAAAATTAAAATTTTCTTTATGTTTGTTTTTGTTTTCATATATGATTTACATCCCGATTTCACGAGGACTCACAAATAACAAGCTGTTGTGAATTTAATTTTGATTCGATAATATTTTCCGGATTCTCCAACAATCAAACAAGAAAAGTCGATTCAGAAGTTTTCGAAAACGAGAGAAATAGAGAATATGGAATATCATATCGAGGGAAATTGAAAATTTATAAGTGTCTTCGGAAACGGGAGTTGGGCTTAAGACTTTAACAAACGGAGCAGGTGCTTCATTTTGTATGAATACAATTCTTTAATACTGGCATTTACATAATAAAAATAAATTGGGTGGCGCAACAGCTCGAGGAGAACCAGGGCCTAGTGACTTACAACTCACAACCATTCCTGTGTGCGTGTTTGTTGGGCAGGAATGGAGGGGACCTACAGTTTTTTGCCGAGTCCGAACGGCTAAATGAGAAGCACTTTTTCATGACAAGTATACTCTTGGAGGATTTGTCAGTTCCTCGCAAGAGGCAGTACCTCGAATAAAACATTTCTGTTTTTAGGTGGCACGGCTGGGAATCGAACCCACACCTTCGGCATGACAGTCCTACGCACTAACCATCAAGCCACGAGGTACTACACTGGCATTTACATAGAACCTGCTCAGTTTTTGTACGTGCTTTGATAATTTTGTAGGTTCAGTTCAGTTGTTCTCCCCGCAAGCGAAACAGCATTACAAATAGCTTAAAGCCAACAATTTTATTTTAAATATGACTTTTAAACTTTACACAAAAATAGGGCCCTGTTTAAAGGTTTCAAATATAGCGTCAACTTCTTTAAGTTTTGGTATCGACTTTACTATGCGAGGAAGGCAGCATTCATGAATGTATTTTTTTTTCGAAATTTGTATAGATTTATGCTTATTTTCATGGACCAATAGTGACTCTGTTAAATTTTTTAGGATACTCAATTGAATATCGTATAAGAAAATCTATTTAAACATTCAGAATAATCACAAGAGTGGCATATTTTTTGTGTTCATTTAATATCAACAGAAAATAATTCGTTTTCTTTTTTCAAATTAACATTTTTTTGCTTTCCAGCATCTCTTGGAAAACGCACTACCTGAAATTAAAGAAAATATTAAATCCGGATACGAAAAGCTCACTGATCCAAAGCAAATGGGTTCTAGATTTAAGTTCCTGTCGATATTTCCTGCTGTTCTTAAGGATCATCTTACAAAATATCCCGTTTCAGGGTTTAATTAGAACAAAAAAAACAGAGCTAATTGTCTACGATAGATAAATAAAATATTTATTCAAACAATAAGGGGAAAATTTAACATTGCGTTTATTTTGTTTTATTTAAATTTGGTCATCGTATTGAAGCTCCCAATAGATTTGATACATGCCTTATTACACCTTATTTCTTATGGAATGCACTGTTAATGATTTGAATTTCTGCAGGAGTAAACTGCAGAACTGCACCAATAGCATTGATCATATGATGTTTTCCTTCAATGCTCTTGGTGGATAAAAAGCTGATAAAAACATTTTTCAAATACTCCAAGTTAGCACCTTCTCGTGTCTTGCAGCGTTCCAAGCTTTGAAAAATCGAAAAACAAACGAAATAAAAATAAATATCTATTAAGCTGTTCGATTAACTTACCGATCAACTTCTTGCTTAAGCTGCACAATCTCATCTCTTAATTCTTCTTCACCTGTTGCTTTGTCCTGCAAAGCTTTTCGAAGTGCTGTTTCCGCAGCATACTTTGTCTTTCTTAGGCCAGCAATTTCTATGTCTTTGCGAGCAATTTCATTGGCATAGTGTAGCATGTGGCAATTTTCACCCATTCCCAAAGTTTTTGTATTCGATGAAGATATTTTCCTTTCCGAACTTTTAGGTGCCTCACCTGGATTCGTCGAAGTGTATTCTTCTGTATTGCTGGTTTCATTTGTAACAACCCTTGGTTGGGCGAAAACATCGAAGGATGTCTGCAACGTTTTTATTTCGTTTTCTTTTTCGTCAAGCAACTGCAACGATCGAACCCGTTGCTTTTGCAGCTGTTGTTCCATTTCGTTCAACTTGAAACGGCACTCATTCTCCATATCACTCAATGCATTTTTCCATTTTGATCTTTCCTCTTTGACAGCCTGTCGTTGACGCTCTTCTTGTTGTTTGAGTTCCGCTTCTTGTTCTTCTATGTTTCGATTTAGGACCTTAACTTTCTCTTGCAGAGTGGCAATGTGGGATTTTTGGACTTGAATGACTTCGTGCAGCTTCGAACAATCATTTCTGGCTGCATCGAGAAGCGTTTGTTGTTTGCTAGCATCCTCTTCGCACTGTCTATGATTCGAACCGACTGTAAATATTTTGGAAATATCAATCGGGTTAGAAGAATTGGCATTTTCGGCTAAAAGCAATTTCTTCAGACGGATTATCTCATCGACCATTGAAGACATATCGCTTAGAGAGGATTTGGAGAGACGTCTTACGTCATATGATCTATCAGCCACAACCCCAGTGGGCGGAATGAGATTTTGAAGTTTTCTTTTTAGAGCTTGAATACTTTCTTGGTCTTGATGCCGTAATCGGTCATATGAACCTACAGTTGCTGATAGTTCGGCAAGACGGGCTTCCAAATTGGCCACACGATCTTCATGAATAGCTGCCAATTTTTTGTTTCGTTCTTCTGCAATGTGAGCTCGCTTTTGTTCGCACTTGATAGCCACAGCATGCTGATCCTTAAGCTGTGACATCTCGCTTTGCAACTGATGAAGAATTGATGTGTTATCTTGAGCCACATTGGACTCCTTCTGTGTTTCGAATTGTTTCAGTTTAGCTTTGGCATCTTTTAGCTGTGATTGAAGTTCTTTAATTCGACCATTAGAGTTATCGTTGGTCGCAAATTGAGTTTTTAGATTGTTTAGTTGCATTTCAATGTTTTCTTTTAAGTGGCGCTCGTCAGCATACAACTTCTGTAGCTCCCTTATCATAAGCATTTGATTGCTTGTTTCCTTTTCATGTTCTTGTCGCTCTATTATGAGTTTGGCTTTGTAGTTCTCCATGTCAAGTGCAGCTTGGCTGGCTATCTCCTTGATTTTATCCTGCAGCTCATTAATTTGGCCGTCTTTTTGTGCCAATTGAGAGCGTAGCTGCTTCTTATCGGCTTGGAAGGATGCTTCCATGCGGGATTTTTCGGCAGAAAGTGTTGCCAATGAGTTCATCAAAGTCATTACTTGACTTTGAGTAGCATTTTCATTTGTGTTATTATTGTCAGAGGAAGACTTCGATGTCTTGGGTTGTTCCTCATCGTTACATTTGGTTATGGATTTTTCGGTTAATTCTTCTTTTGCTGATGTAACTGCAGCTAAACTAGATTCTAGGGCTTCTTTTTCCTTCAATAAACCCTTGTACGCAGTAACCACATCTGTTTTTAATTGAAGTTCACACAATTAAGTTTGTTATACCAAATAAAATTCATTATACAAAAAAGTTTACCCTTTAATCTGGTTTCATAGCGAATTAGTTGTTCTTTTTGGGATGTGACCAAAGACTCTAGGTCACGCTTTGAGCGCTCCATCTTATTCGTTGATGTTTGGATACAATATTGCACTTTTTAGAACATTTACAAACAAATAAATTTAATACATTCACTGGTCATTGCAAGCAAAAGTGCAAAATGTATGAAAAATTTCGTGGCAGAACAAACAGCTGATTGGGAATTTATGACGTTTGAGAAATGGGAACGTTCAACGATTTTGAGAATTGGCCAGTTTAAATTTCTGAGATCTAATAAGTTCGATTTTTCACCTTCTATCATAAATGTAGAACAGATTTTTTGAGCTCAAATGCCGCAGTTAATTAAGGCCTTGTACCTCTAACGAGGATAATAAATGGTCGTATCTAATATGCTAAAAGATGAGAAAGATCTCAGATAGCCCAGGAAAAATGTTACAAAAAAAGGGCCAACCACGGATTACAACAAGTGAAGGTTTTACCGAAGGGTGAGGCAATCTCCTACAAGGCCAACGGAAGCCTGCCGAGGTGATAGTGGGAATATGGTAGTAGACACACAGTCTGAGGATCTGGAAACAAAACCTCTGGTCAAAATTCCATTATTAGACAGAACGAACAGAACAGAATAGCCTGGACGACGATGGTCAAAATATCCACCCGACCTAAATGAAATGAAGTTAGCATTAGCCAAGCTTAAAGCGTACAAGGCTGCTGGTGAAGATGGCCTGCCAGCCGAGCTGTTAAAGAGTTAAATTAATTGGAGGCAGCTAGCTAGGAACCGAGCTGGCTGAAGGGGCTTGTTGGTTGAGGCCGTAGTCCATGAACTGTGAAGTAAAGTAAGGTTTTTAAAAATGCAACTATTTTTATTTTATCGTGAGGAACACTCACCAAAAATTCCACTGTCAAATCGTGTGCGCCTCAAAAGCTATGCAAGGTCAAATGGCAAAAAATTGATTTTTCGTGTATAACCTCAAAACGGTAAACAAACATTTACTACAAAAGTTGTAGAACATGCAATTTACAACAGAAAAGGTTAAGGCACTTTTTGTCCTCCGATGATTCTTCGTGCAATACTGCATCTTTCGGGGGAAATGACATACCCTCCATGATTATTTCTTGTCATTAAAAAATGTTGCTCGTCTTAGCCATTCGGACTTAAGAAACAATCTTTATATATAAAGGCCAGCCTAGAATGTACACATACAGTAATAGTAAATATTCGTAACAACATTTCAAAGATATACCTATAACTTTTTTTTTTGGGCCATTTTTCTAAAATTTATTAAATAATATACACAACTATACACAACACAGGTGTGCACTCAAAAAATTCAAGAACAAAATTCTAGGACAGTATTTAAATTAGGCAATATAGATTTTTTTTTTAAATCAAAAGTTCATTATTTTCTGAGGAACTTTCTATTTATTGGGCACGTCAAGAAGTAGTTTTGCCAAAGTGAAGTAACGCTGAATACGTGTGTTAATTTTCCAAAGAGTAGTAAGGTAACTTGTATCATGCCAATGTTCGCCTTAATTTCAGACGAATCATCGTTATTTCACGGCACCAACCATGTGTGAAACAAATTAAAGGATTTGTTTTTATATCCGCTTGGTTTAAAAGTGGACCTGTTTATTGCCGCTACATGGTTGATACTGTATTTTACATTCAAATTAACTTTTTGAGCTTGCAAAAACCATGGCTATTTTTCAAATATTGCTATAAACTTTTATGTATAGTAAAACTTTCAAACTTTATTTAAACAAATTAAAAAAATATATAAAATGAGGACGTAAGATTCAAACATAGCGTAGTGTGCACCAATCAACTGGAACAGAAAAATAGATTCTCTATAAATATATTTTGCTAATTGCTAAGGTACTTTTTGTAATTTTTGCCTACAACCTCTGAAACACTTTTATAACCCTGTTCAACTAATATATCGGCTAATTCATTTTTTATTTTTGTTACAACTGGTGGACCATGAAATACAAATGCCGTGTACAATTGCACATATGAAGCTCCTGCTTCGATCTTTTCGAAAGCGTCTTGACCGTTAAATACACCTCCAACGCCAATAATTGGAATTTTGCCCTTTGTCTTAGCATACATCTCGGCAATAAGCTGTGTGGACTTGGATTTAAGTGGTGCACCACTCAAACCACCAGCTTCTTTGGCAAGTTCCAAATCGCTTACATCAGATTTGTCAATTGTTGTATTCGACACAATGAGGCCATCTACCTTGCATTTATTTTTCAACACCACAGAAGATATGTCATCTATATCTTTTTTGTTTAGATCTGGAGCGATTTTCACGAAAATTGGGACAGTATTGTTAGTAGCGAGTTTATTGCGTGCTTCTAAGACTCCTGTGAGTAGGTTTTCGAGGTCTTTTTTGCCCTGTAGGTCTCTCAAGCCAGGTGTATTCGGACTGCTCACATTGATAACTAAATAATCGGCGATCGGTCCAAATAGGTTCACTCCTTTGACGTAGTCTTCCAAGGCATTTTGTGAAGTTTTGTTCTTCCCTAAGTTTATTCCAAGAATTCCCTTGAAATTATTGTCCTTCCTTATTTCACTGAGACGCTCAAAAACAACCTGATGGCCTTCACTATTGAATCCATAACGATTGATTATTGCTTGATCAGAGTTTAGCAGAAATACTCTGGGCGTTGGATTGCCAGGTTGTGCTTCTGGAGTCACTGAGCCAATCTCTACAAAACCAAAACCAATTTTGTCTAAACCTTCAATAGCTTCGCCTTGTTTGTCGAATCCTGCAGCAATTCCAATTGGGTTTTTAAGATGAGTCTTAAAGAAAGGTGTGGACTTAAAAAAAAGGAAATCAAGTTAAGGTTGACCTTTCATTCCAAAAACTATTTCTTTACCAAAATTGTGGGATCTTCTTTTCCCGGGCCAGTAAAAAGTTTATACTTGCAACCTAAAACTGCTAATCGATGTGATGTTTCTGGTGGAACTTTTCGTGCAAGTGGCATGAGGAAATCATCATAGAACTTATCCTTTCCTTTGAGTAGATTGAATCCGGCAAAGAAAACACCAGCTCCCGCGGTCACAAGGAAAAGTGAGCGCATTTTATTTTTCTGTAAAGTTTTAAATAGTTAAAATGGTAATGGGAAAAGGATGATTCTCCTCTAGGAGATGTTACTAGTTTTGAAAGAGCAGTCATTTGGGATGATTTGTTAACAAAAAATCAAGAAAAACCGGCTCCTGAACACCAAGTTACAAAAAATTAATTAACAAAAAAAAAAAAAAAACGATTGACGTTTAAAGTTTGAAGAACGCTGGTATATGTCAAACAACGGGATTTTATTAGAGATGAGCAGCGGATAAAGTACTAGGAATATTAAGGTCTGTTCAGGTGATTGAGTTCTGATTTAAGACCCTGTTTAGATTGTGCTCTTTCACTACGAAATAACGAGGTTTTGTTGATGAAATGGGTGAGGAGCTCCGGTCCCCTCTAAGATCACATCAACAAAAAATTCATAGTCATAGCATAGTGAAAATTCACAATCTTATTAATACTATGTTCCCACCAAAACGAAATCCGAGATTTCGGTTGAAAACTTTTCTTATTTTGAACTGCTGGGAAAAAATTTCATAGAAATTTAAACGAAATCTCAATAAAAACTTTGGATTTCAACGAAATCTCCATGAAATTCTGCTCCACTCATTTGAAATCTCGAAATTTTTTTGCTGAAATCTCGGATTTCGTTTTGGTGGGAACATAGCATAAGACATCAACTGAGTGCGGGCTAGTGGTGTGCGGGCAAAAACTCAGCCCGTTGCGTTCTCTCGAGCAAAAATACTGAAATATAAATAAAAAGTTTTCCAATAAGGATAGGCAGATGGTCAAATAGAATAAAATAAGCTGTGTGTGAGGTATTAATGAAATTCTTATTATATTAAAGGCCCCTATGCCATTATGAATGGAATATGCCATCTTGGCATGGATCCGCAAGCTCCAATTTAAAGGCACCCTGATAACGGGATTCGATGAACGAGTTGCCGTTAAAATCAGACTCAATTCTGACATTTTTTGTACTATAAGCGAAATGTCAAAATTGAGTCTGACTCCCTCCACAGCTCATTCATCGGATTCTGTAGAATTCATATGATACATAGATCCAGCTGAACTTGAGCGATGTCCTGGTATGTTGACTTTGAAATCATAGGTCGACTGTGGCTTCTTACCCGGAGGCCATACGAGTGAGTACTCGCCAGCGAGTTGGATATATATGTTAATTATCAAATCACTCACCGCTCTACTCGCTTCTCAACTAGCTTTGAAAAAGGCAAGCCAGTTGACTAGCGAGTAGGACAAGTTTCAATGTATTTGTAACTCGCTAGCGATTACTCGCTCGTGTGGCCTCAGGGTTAGCAGACCTGTGTCTTCAGAAAACCTCTCAACCTAATGCCATGTTCCCACCATAATGAAATCCGAGATTTTGGTTGAAAACTTTTGATATTTCAAGTTGATGAAACAAGATTTCATGAAAATTTCCACGAAATCTCAATGAAAACTCTAGATTTCAAGGAAATCTTAATGAAATCCCGCTCAACCAACTCGAAATCTCCTAATTTTTCAGCTGACATCTCAGGTTTCGGTTTGGTGTGAACATATTCAGCCTTATTCATAAACGCATCATAGCTTGTGCATAGTGCTATGTACTCGTTATAATGCGTCTGAACGCAAAAACCTTATTCATAAAACTTATGCAACGTTACATAGACTCATTATAAGCTAAACGCGTTTGGAGGTTGAATAGTGGCAACATAAGGATATTTTAGTATCAAATGTCACTAACACACACAAAAGTGAAATATTTAGATATTATGCCCACATACATATCTATACCTATTCTTCCCAATAAAAACTATGAGCGAATAATTAAATAAAACAACAAAACAGATTATTTTCTCAAAAAAAATAATTTTCTTTTATTTATGCACATAAATGCGTATCTAATATAAACAGTAACACAACGAAAACTGAATTATAATACAAAAACAAAAATAAAGAAACTAAAAACAATCCAACCGGTGGCGGCAGCGCAGCAAGAAAAATGGGGGTTGTTTTTTTTTCACTGGAATATCAAATTATTGCTATTATTTTTTATCGAAACTTTTATTTATTTTTGCTAATAATGAGTAGCGACACAAGAACTTCAAAATAATAATTATAAATACAGAAAATGAAAAGACCGAACTGGAATCATTTTGGTTTTATTGATTTTTCACAAACAGCTGATGTTTGTTTATGTGATGTGGAAGTAAAACGTAATAGATTTCCTTTTTTTGGTACTTTATTTGACACAAGCGTTGCATAACTAAAATGGATGGGGAAATTTTTTATGAATAAGGATTTATGTAACGTTACATAGTGGCTACATAAATCCTTATGCAGTGCATAACTATTCATCTGTTTAGCGCAATCTAATGAATAAGGCTGATTGTATAAAGTAAAATGGTAAAATCATACCATATTGATGCTGAGTTCACATAATCTTAGTGAGAGATAACTCAACCATCAAATCATTTATTCAGAATGGAAATATTGTGGCACCAACTGTGTAACAAGTAGTGCTATCCTTTTAGAAATTGAATCCACGACATAGCTTATAGAAATTGTTAACGAATTTGACAAACGCCACCAAAACAACTTGGCCATCCTAGACTGTCAACATAAGACCCATCTTCATCGAAAAAAACCATTTAAACCAGTTCATATTTTTCAGATTTTAGAAACTGCTGGTATGAAGGGGAACCAATTTCAAACACCTCTTACCTGTAATTGATTTTTTAATTTTACCTCATCTATGATCCAGTTTATTTGATTTACTGTTATTTCATATGCCTGCTCGATAACAAATTTACAAATTCGATTTGACGGCAAATTGTGAGAACTTGCAAGAAATTTCAGGCTACCAAACACGCACCTCATTGTAAATCATTTCTGCTATGTGCAAATACCAAATTTGGAAGATTTTTAAGTTTAAATTAAACAAATTATAGTTTTTATTTTTATTAAAATGACGATGACTAGCTGGAAAAAAAACTTATCTTTCTTTCTAGGCCTATCAAGTGTAAAGAATATTTAAAACAAATATTGCTTTTAATAATGTGCTTCAAAATATACTCAGGGTCTGTTCCAATCTTGGCTGTCATAAAATGAAAAAGTAAAAGATTTCACATCTAGTACATAACAGATTCAGCGGTTTTTATCCAGCAAATGTCATAATTGGCTGCAAAAAAATTCCTCCATCGCGCATTCAAAAAGCAAAACAAAATTCTGTTAGGTAGATTGTCAAAAGTTCTCGTTTCGTCTGGAAGTAGAAATAGTTATCGTCGCGATTTCTATCCTCCCTAAATAAAAAGTGCAAGTGAAAATTATTTGTTTCCATTGGAAACATAAAAGTGTGGTTGTTTTTCTTTAAATCAAGTGATTCATCAAGTAAAATATACATACAAGGTATTTTATTGTTATTTTGAAATAAATTCTTAAATTTTGTATTAAGTTCAACAAAAAACAAAGTCATACACACCTACTTTACTTACTCCTACATCAAGGTTTAGCTGAGAATCTTGTTAGCTTTAGCTTCCTCTTCGTCTGGACTGGTGGTCTGACGTTGTTGTTTTTGTTTACGTGCTCTTTTTCCGAAATGGTTGGTCGTTCTCGTTGGTGTTGCTGGTGTGGTTACTCATACATACCTTTGGTTGTTATCTCTATTGTTGTTGTTTGTCTTTGCTGATTGTTGTCTGCCTTCGACTGTTTTTTATTTTTATTTGTTAAATTATCTTTATTTTAATTTGAGCACCCATAAAAATGTCCTTTATTTTCTATACACATTCGTCGTCGCCGGTTCTGTTTTTTTGTGTAAAGCCTAGTTTACAGTTCCCGTGCGCAAAAAAAATCTATGCAAATATTCTCGCATGTCAAAAATAATTGAGGTGAAATGTAAAATTAATTGCTTGCATGATTGGTTTACAGTTTCATGCAAAAAAAAAAAGCTATGCTGTCATGGAATGTTATGCAAAACAATGGACCGGCAATTGATTTGCATGCGAAAAAAAGTGTGGTGAATAAAATATTTTTTTTTTTGATGGTCGGTTTATACTTCCGAAAAAAAAAATATATTCACCTCAAGACATTATTTGCTTGCAAATGGTTTTCGCATCCAAAAATAATTATTTTCCATTTTTAGGCCTATAGCTTGTCAATTAAGGGTAAATTAATGACTCAATGGGTGGTTTAGGCCAAAGCAAACGTTTTTCGCCTTGAATATTAGTCAACTAGGTGCGCAGAAAAGTGGAAAATCGTTTTGAAAATTTTGATTTTTTTTTCGCATCGGAACTGTAAACTATGCTTTAATTAAAAAAAAACAGGAAAGAAACTTTCAGTAAGTTCAAAGTTTTCCACCCCACCCGATGAATTGCTAGTGTATGTTATTACCATTACCAGCTTGTGGCGGCCTTACTCCTTGGTCCCTTGGAGTATGGGGGACATGGATCGATAAAAGTGCTGCGTACAAATTAAGAAACCTTGAAAGAACAAAGGAATCGTATGAACAAAGGATGCAACGACGACGAGTCCTGGCTCTTTAGCAAATGACGTGACATGTGATGTAAATACGACAAAGAAACGTTAGATGTAACTTGAAAAAATAAAAAAAAAACAAGAATGTTAGAAATGACAATTATGTAAGTCTATTAGCTTTATTAAAAGTTCCTATGGTATGAATGCTTAGTGATTACCTACAACTTAAACATTTATGCGAGCAAAAGCAAGTGGAATGTATGTAATCTAAAACAAATCTTTCAAGGGGTTTTAAACTCCTAGTAAGAGAAAAGCCGACCGTCAAATCTCTTAGATCCAAAATTCAGAACTTAGAGATTCTAATGCCACTCGCTTTAGAAATTTTAGTAAATTTCTGGTGCATTTTTCAACGTTGGTGCTAGGTGAGAGAGTTCTGACAGTGCAAATACAGCACTGCCACTTCTTAAATTGTCCAATAAGAACTGGCAACCCCATCTGAAAAAAATCAAGTAGAAGAAATGCGTTATCCTCCATAACTTTTATTTGGTCCTGCTTGAAGGTGTTGCAGGTATACACTAACATAAAGCAAATTACCGGTAGATTATACCTAAATAAAATATGTAAAAGCCTTTATAACAATTTGAAATGTTAACTAGTTGATAGTTTGTCGTGGTAGCTACACTCAGTCACAAAAGAAATTACATACTTACAGACAACAAAGAAAATGTTAAACAAAGAAGAAAACTTAAATAAGGATATTTTATTTACTTTTTATTCTCTCCAGAAATTAAAACATTTTTCTCAAAACGCACATGTATTTCAAAAGTGTCACAACTCAAAATTCTTCATTTTTCAATAGAGTCGAAAAACCATTTTACAACAATAGAAACAATAAATTTATGAAATAACCAATGCTTACAAAAGAAAATACACTATTAACCAAACATACATAACAACCAGCATCAATTCTACATCTTAAACCATGAAAATTAACGTTTTTAGAGTTATGACACTTTTCGTGTTTTTTTCATAAAAAAAATAATGTATTATTTTGAGTTCAGCCACTTTAGTCAAACAATTTTTAGCTGTGACAGTTTTGATGTATGTGTTTATTTACAAACATCACGTTTTTACATCACGTTTTTTCATGATTTGATATTTTTTTTTAGAAAAGTTATTAGGATTATGGGGATTATCTTTAACCAAAATATAGAATAATGATCAATATTATGTAGTTTACTCGCCACGCCTTTCTTCGAGCCTTTCTTCTCTTAAAGTTTAAGCAAATTAACCTTATAAAAACTTACACGAAAAGAAACATACATTCAGGCTGTTTTCATTTATTGTTAAAAAAATAATTATTATTATTTGGAAAAAGGTAGATAATTAAAATAAATATGACAAAAAAAGTAGTAACTACTACTGGAAGATGTTTTTTGGTAGCTAATTGCACCATTAATCTTGAGCGACTCCTCGAATTAATTATAAAATACCTACCGAAAAATAGCACTGGTTAACAAAAGTAAAACTGAAGAACAAAACTACGTTTTCTTAAGGTTTTTGGTACGATGAGTCTCAATCTGGATTCGAGGTCAGCGTACCAAAATTATAGTTTTTCTCAACACGTACAATTTATTCATCTAAAGTGTCATAACTCGAAAAAACATGAAAAAATGTATGAGAAAAGGCTTTTTTTCGAATTAAAGTGTTTGTAAAATATCTGCCATGACAAGATTAAGGTTTTATATAAAATTGGAAGCATTTGGTATTTAATTGAGCTTTAAAAACTTAAATCTTTATTGAAACAACAAAACTGTATTAACTCTAAATTTCAACTTTTCATGTTTCTAAAGTGTAGTAACTAAAAATAATACAAAGAAATTAAAATTACCTCAATCAATTCAAACGTCACAACTCAAAATGAAACAGATATTTTTCCACAGAAAAGACAGCAAAAATGTATCAACTCAAAATACAACACTTAATTTTTTTACAAATGTAACCACTAAAACGACTCAATTCAAATTAAAACACTTTTGATATTGATTGCACAACTGTTTACAACAAGAATCGCGTCACAACTAAAAATATGTCATTTTTGTCAAAGCACTTTTGATTTCAACTATAACATCTAAAACGACATTTTACCTTTTGAAAAAAAAACTATTCAACTTATATCAATGGCAACTAGATAGAAAGGTCCCGGAAAATTTCAAATATTTTTTTGCGTCCAAAACTCAAAAAATGTGTTTTTTGAGTTGTGACACTTTTGAAATACATGTGCGAAAAAATGGCTAATGGCCAGTTTCACAGTCTCGTTTAAACCTTAAATTGAGTTCAATTGATCTGCTGAACTGAAGTTTAAACCAAAAGTAGAGTTTAAACTCTCACTGGGAAACTGGGGGTAAGTAAAACCCTCTTTAAATTCAAATCACAAAAGTAAGACTACACTTCTGGAATTGCCAACATTTTCAACTTAATATTCGAAACAATTACCTTGTAGCAAAACCTTTTGACTTTGTTATTACTGCACTTATTCTCGAAGCCATCCACGAAACAAGTTTAATTTCGTGTTTGCGGATTTGACGCTCAAGATATAATCCTATAAATGCTCAATAACGATTAAATCTGGTATTGCGAGGAATTTTGACTTGTCTAGGCACATTATTAAAGGTACATTATAGAAGTACCTTTCGAGGTATTCTTGGGGTCATTACCTTGCTAGAAGATGAATGACCGATCACAACACAGTTTTTGGGCATTCTCATAGAGATTAGTTATGAAGATGCTGAGGTAACCAAAACTATCAATCGTGTTGTCAATAACAACCAGATTACCCACTCAATTTGCTGACATGCATCCCCAAGCCAATACCGAATCACCACCATGTTTTACAGTTCCAGCCAGGTGCTTAGGATTTAACATCATACATATTAGGTTTTCTCCAAACTCTTGCATGTCTATCAGAGCCATGAATGTTATATTCTCCAATGAGAGCAAATTCATAACATAATAACATCCACGGATCTGATGGACGTGCAAAAGTGTCAAGAAGAATGAGCCTCATGTGCCTCATGAGCCGTCATGTTACAAAATTTTATACGGGAACGAAATGGCAGATGAGTTGGCCAAAAACGGAATCAAACCGATTTCTCGCTGTTTGTTCTACTGGAACAAGAGAGTTTCCTTGAAGCTGCATGGTCATCAATTGACACTTTTAGGGTTTCAACGAATCTATGGAATATTTCGGGGAAAAAAACTGAATACTTTCTCAAGATAAGAAGGCCTCAATTATTACTCCTAGTTGGATTCCTATCGGGCCACAATTCGTCTGACTTATATAGAGGGTGTCAGGATGAAGAGTCGGAAGAGGGCTCACTTTACTTCCTTTGTAAATGTTCCATCCTAGTTAAAACCAGAAAAGCAGCACTAGGAGAATAGTTCTTCGACGAACTGGGCGATATCTCTGTCTAACATTCACCCAAAATTCGGGATGGTTTAAGGAGGCCACCCACACCTAAACACGCTCATAACTCCTTCCCTTTTTTTCCCCTCACCTACCTACCCATACCCTGGGGAGGGCAATGGATCCACAGAGATCCGAGTGAGATGATGCAGCTTGCGCCGCGCCGCCTTACCTAATAAGAGCAGTTTCAAAAGTTTTCCCAACAAGGTACTAGTTTCGAATATTAAGTTTGAAATGTTGGTATTTCCAGTAGTCTAAACTTTTAAAGTTATCTGAATTGAAAGAGAGTTTTACTTTTTTGAATAAATTGATATCAAAGTTTGAATATACAATTGAAAAGATGAGAAGAATCGCGTTTGATAATTAACTGCGAGAAAACCGTCATCCGCACAAGAAAAATTGTAAAAAATATTTTGAAATGTTAAAAATTCTTGTTTAAATAAAAAATTAAAATTTTAAGAATCGAACGGAATTCGGAGCGATAAACGAAGAGAAAACGAGAAAATTTTTTCTTAAGTTTTTCCACTTAAAATTACCTCAGGGGCCCATAGCCTTACACTGCGGTGTGATATACAAAGGCGGGTCAATAAGTCCCTGAAAATTGAAAGGAAGGACGCTCTCTCCGGAAAAAAGTCTGTTATTTCTCGACATAATCTTCTTTCAGCTCGATACAATTCATCCAATATTTTTCAAATTTTTGTATTCCCTTCAAAAAATAGATTTTTTCAAAAGCCTCAAATATGCACTTGTTTCTTGGCCAACCTCAGTATTCAAGCCAAATTTTTTTTTCCACCGAGCCACCGAGTTACTCGTATCTTTATTCATGCAATTTTGATATTGCAACTGTGAACTTGTGCGCAGGAGCGTTGACTTGATGAAAAAGAACATTTTTCTTCGCCGAATGGGGTTTTGTTCTCTTTAAATCCACGTCGATTCAATCCAACAGATCAGCAAAATAAGCGCCGGTAGTCGTCTTACCTTTCTTAAGGCAATCGATATGGATAACACCTCCCACATCCCCAAAAGCAGTCACCATTTCCTCTTTTCCCGGTAAACCCACTTTGGCTTTTTTTGGCTTGGATTCACTTGGAAAAGTCCTCTGCTTAGACTGTTCTTAAGTCTCGGGTGTGTGGTGATGAATCCACAGTCACAAATCGGCGCAAAAACTCGCTTGGATTACGATTGAAGATGAGCAAACACTCCTTTGAAATGTTTAAACAGTTTCGTTTGTTTTCGATCGAAAGCAAATGCGGCACCCATCTTGCGGAAAGCTTTTTCATGTCCAAATATTTGTGCAAAATTGTTACTATGGAGCTGTAGGACAAGCCCGTAGCCTCCTCAAGTTCCCTTACCTTCACTCGCCGATCGTTCAATATTAGACCGTGGATTTTTCCGGTGTGGCGACTTCATTGGGGCGACAAGGGCGTTCTGCGGCATTTGTTCTGGAGTGAAATTGGGTAAACCAATTGTGGATTGTTCCAATAGATGGAGGAGAGTCTCCGAAATATTTTCGAAGCTTTTTTTTTGTTTCCGTAATGGTTTTAAAAATAGTGTCAGCAAGCGAAATTAGGATTTTTCCATTTTGTTGAAAATTTTTGACAGACTTCAGGCGTAGCACATGCGCCCGTTTTGTTACTCAATTCTGTTATTTTCAAAATATAATTTTATTATTGAAAGTGGCACATCTATACGGCAACCTTGATTTAAAATCAGTTTTGTAAGATTGGAAATACATATTCAAATAAAAAATATCATAATTTTCACTGATTCATCAAATCACGGGATTTATCGTCGGTTCAAAGGTAAAACTCACTAAGTGCAGAAAAAAATGTTCAAGAAATGAAATGCATTTTTTTAATCCAAAAAGTCTCCTTTGCACGGTTATTATAGGGACATTCACATGTATGCCCGGAACTTTATTTAAAAATTTTTCGAAACGTGACTTCAGCTTTAAAAAGTATGTTTCAATTAAATTTCCTCCAAAAGTAATATGTTAGTGAGTTTTACCTTTGAACCGACGATATATACATACATATGAAGTGCCGCGGGAACTAACAATCGTAGCTACCTATAATATTTTCCGATTCTGGCTCAGGGTAAATATTTATTGTTTTCCATTTTCATGGTTATGTTTTATTAATATTAAGGACAAATGAATGGGTGGCATTGAACTGTAAACTATATTATAATCTCATTTTTGAAAGAAATTGACTCTGATCGTTCTTTCCGCCAGCCCTTCATATACATAGATACATCATTTTCATTGTATTTTAAATAGTTCTGTAAAATAAGCCCCAGGTGTCCCCCAAGGTCCCCTTCTTTTCATAGTTTTCATTTTGATATTATATCTGTCTTTCAATAATGTAAACATTTTATTGTTTATGCTGACGATCTGACACTATTTTTAAAAGTTACAAACTTAAATGATTGTAAACTTATTCAATCTGCCCTAGATTCTTTGTCAAATTGATGTCACATCAATGGCCTTAAACTTATTTATTATTAAAAAGTGTAATGCTACTTTTTTTTTTTAGAAAATCTCTCGCAATCCGTTTGCTATTTCATTATGCAATTGAATCTGAAGATATAGATTGGATCTAAAGTATAAAGTCTTTAGGTGTTTACTTTATCTTTTCCCTAAAGCCAATTCGTTATAAAATGAAATGGAAACGATTCTAGAGATCCTTTCGTGTTATTATCTTTGTTTAAATCTCTTGTCAGATCACTTTTGGAATTCGCAGATGTTATTTGGAGTCGTGTATATAGAGTCAATTGATTCCGATCGAATTGGAAAAGAAAATCTCAAAAAAGATTTACGAAATAAATAATTCAAAAAAATGCACTACGGTTTTTGCCCTGAGTACATGGCTAGATGCCAACTATTTGGAAGAAGAGAAATTCATTCTAAGAAAACCACATAAAATATCCACCAATTTATTTTACCTCTAGGGGTCTATGAGAGTTCGATTTTTGTTATTTTAAAGAACTCATTTAACAAATTATGGACGTATAAAGTCTCTAGGTAAAAGTTTTTCCAATATAGATGGGCCAATGTTGAAATGGAATAAAAAGCTCTGTTTGAAGTATTAAAGATTTTATTGATTTTGAGGGCATCTTGGTAGCTATTTCATGTCACCTAGCGATAACCCTACCCTCGAATCGTTCATGCAGAATGTCTTTTGTGGTATCATCTGGGTTACACGTAGTTCTGTCTTGTTGGAATCACATATGGTTCACATCCATATTATCCAATTTGGATCAAAAGGTATTGTTTACAATCATCGATTGGTAGACATCTCCGTTGATCGAACTCATTGGCAATGGCGAAAATTTCGGTAGATCCTGTAGTTCGTTGATGTACGGGTGTTGACTTATTGTTCACTGAACCGGTCGACTTGAATTTGGCCCCGAAACATTGAATAGTCAACAAGCATTTAATCCGTCAAACGGGAGCTCATAGTTGCCCCAAGGGAACATCAGAATTAATAATAGGGTTTAAGCATTTGCACAATGCACGTTTTGCTCAATTGTGTAACTTTCCATGGTGATTTGGCTTCAGTGACTGAATAATAAACAATATATTTGAAAGACGCTGCCAATACCACATAGCCTCCAGAGACTGTCAACATCGACCCGTCTTTATTCGAAAAACCTTTGTATAGACATTTTATTTTACAATTTTATTTCTATGATCAGTGCTGCCATTCAATCAAAATCAAAAAATCTAAGAATGTAGATTGTAAACAAAGCGCAGTGGTGCAGTAGTTCAAAAATGTATTAAAAAGTGAAGCAGACCTACTGCCTTTGCATTAAAGTTCAAACAACTGGTTTGTTGTCAAATTTCTCCTCGGCGAGATTTATCCGCGATCATTCGTTAACGACGCCAATGTATGGGGCGGATTGTCAGAATGCGCACTCATGAATGATGGAATTACATTTACCCCTACAACAGTTGTCATTTTACTAAAACGACAAGGCTCTAGAAGTGAGTTTAAGTTTCATTTAAAAGCCAATTGTCACTTCCGGAGCCGTGTCATTTTACTGTCGTTTTGATAAAACGCCAACCCTTAATGGGGGTGATTGACTTTTTTCAGTGCATTTCACTGATTATAATTGATATAGATTCATCGTCATCGTGCCCTGTAACCCCAGTTGGGGTATTGGGCGTCAACAAAACGTCTCCATCATTCACGGTCTGCAGCAAGGTATTTTTACTGTGACCATGTCTTTCTCTGGGATTCTTCTTTTGCTAAGATAGTTGATTTCTATGTTGTTCTTGGTCTTCCAACCCGTCGTGCACCCTGAGGACTCCATTCAAAGGACTGCTTTGCAATTCCATCGTTTGGTTTCCTCAGTGTGTGACCAATTCATTGCCATTTATCTTTTTTAAGTCGACGTCCAGCCACTTTTGACTTGTCCTGCACCACAATTCCTTGTTTTACATAATTTGTGGCCAGCGAATCTTTAGGATGTGGACAGTGATTCAAATAAGTCTGCAATTTCCTCGAAATGGTAGACGTGACTTTCCAGGTTTCGCAAGCATATAAAAGCACAGATTTGACATTGGATTAGAAGAATATCAACTGATATAGATTACCGTTATTTTTTCATACCTAATTTGAGTTTGATTGCCGACGCAATGTCAAAGAATCAATGAACTACTGATTAAATGATACATTTATTTATATTATTCATGAATCATAACGGACGGCGAAAAACAAAAAAAAAAAAAAAACAAAAAAAATGTTATTCATGAGTAATCGTAGAAACTCAGCTTAACTTATTCAATCTTCAAATTATAAATTATCAAAATGTAATAGACAATAATTTTTTCATTCGTTTATATTTCTTAAATAAAAGACCGCACTAATGCCAAATTAGAAACCTCGACACGAGTTGTGTGACGCAAGCAATTCCAAACGTAACAATTTTTAAGTTTTACTATGTATTTTTTTAGCTTCCTTAAAAAGATCAAAGAAAAATATTTTTTTATCAGCATCTTCATAAAAAACATTTTTCTCGAGCTAAAAATGCTTGCATCATCAGTTCTGAGTTCATCATTTTATAGTCTTTCATCCTTTATCTAAGAAATATGTATCTATAAAGGGGATTATGAAAAATCAAATGGATTATGAAAATGAAATCACACTTTTCTTACCTTCTGATGTGAACGCTTCAGGGATTTCATTCTCATGAGATGAACTTAATGGATACAAAAAGGTCAAAAGTCTTAAATATACTTACAGATTAAATGCGCTTCAATAAATCGATACTTGATGTTGTTCCAAGGAAGTACAAAGAAATCCTTTCTCACCACCCCAGCTACCTACCAAGACATTTGTGTGGCTCCTTTAAAAATGTTGAAATACAAACAACTTTTTGCTGCATGCTGGCTTAGCTTATTCAACTTTGTTGTGAGTAATGACGAAGAAAATGACCAACAAAGAAATTAAATATGCATTTAGATGTCGATGTGTAATGGGCGACGACGACGACGACGACGACGCATCCAACTACCTAATCGGTCGTCTTGAAATAACTCAACATAGTCGTTCATCGCGTTGTGTCAGCGGTGTCTTCGATCCCAAGAACTTCAGAACACGACTTTGGATTAAAGTTTGGATGTAAAAACAGAAATCCGAATGAAAATGAAAATTGCAAACATTAATAATATGAGTTACTCACATACATAAATATTCTTTTCTATTTTTTCTGTTGTCTTCACGTTCACACTGTTCGCATTCTTATAATTGTCTAATGGTGGAGTAGCAGCTGTCTTCAGATATCATGACATGTTTGCCCGAACGAAAGTTCTTTAACCCTTTTGAATGACTTGAATTACACATTTCATGTTCTTTCACGTTCTGCATTGAAACCGAAAGTATAAAAATAAACTTGAGATTGAGGCTGGGCCATTTGGGAGACGACGCGACTGCGACGGGGGAAAGCAGGGAAGAGTCATTATTTTTATCGTTCGAAATTGTAGGTCCTAAAATAATAATCATTTTTGTAGGTTTCATTGGCAAAGTGTTTTAAAGCACGACAAGAAAATTGCAATAAAAAAAATAAAAATAAACATTAATAAAATTTATTAGAATAATGAATGAAAAATAAAAAATCATGTTTATCGATTTGTTTGTGAACAATTTTTCTTATCAAGTCATATTTGTAGTAATTTATTTTTTTATTTTTATTAAGGAAGACAAAATATGCATGTTTTAAACTCTTGTGTTTTTATTGAAACACGTTCTTGATTATGATGAATTGTTTTTGTTTGTTTGCTGGATTGCTAGGTTGTAAAATAAATAGCTGTAATGAGAATGAATATTTTTCGGAATGAAGATAGAGTAAAGTGAATTTGAAAAGAACAACAACGATACCTTTATTATAACTTGAATAACGGTGATAAACATGAGCTCTTATTAGCTAAGCGTATGTTCATATATTGAAAATGGAAAAACTGGTCACAATGCGATGTGGTGAATAAGCTAGACAGGCGAGGCGTCAATGTCAACTTGGACGAAAGTATCTTGGGTGACCTTCGGATGGAATCCATTTATCACGTTATGATGTGATCGTTTGAAGAAGAACAAAACCCTTTTGGGAAAAACCTTGGTGGGGCTTACAGCGACTGATACGATAGAACCTAGTTAAAACCTAGATCGCTATGCGATCGCGGAACTAGTTTTTGCAGAATTTAGACAGGTCGGAGTGGAGTTGGTTGTTGCTACCTATTACCCTGCAACGAAAGATTGTTCCCACCAAGGCACGTCAACGATTGGACGACAGCGGATGAATCCTCGAGATGTAATCAACGATGGTGTCTACAATTCCAGTAAGGCTTAACTACTTGGTGAACACCTTATATGGGCTACTCCGACTATTCGAAGCGATTTATGCGACTCTCCACTCTTGGAGATATTAAAGAGCCTGGTCCTCCAGGGTGGGGGTTTTGCGTCGGGGTAGTTTTCCTTGGTGTCATGTTAAAAAAATTCTGCTTCCGAAACAATAATAAGCCTCGCATACGGATGATTTTAATTTTGACGACCCCAGCAAACGGAACAAGGACAACGAATATCGGTTCTGCACGTCTTTGTACTGTCTTTATACAGACTACGTGCTGCCGAACAATTATTAAATACCTTGTATAGGCTTAAAGCTGAGGTTACGGCTATCCAGGAAATGCGAAGGGATGGAGAGGGCATACCTACGAAGGATGAAATCGTGTGACATCTACTACGGCAAGTGCTATAAGGAACAGGGTCAGCGGATATTTGGTAGTGGGTTTGTTATACGAGAAATACCTGGGTAATAAATCTTGGTCTCTCAAAGTGTATAAGCAAGCGCCCGGTTACAATCCGCATCAAAGCCAAATTCAAAAACGTCACGCTGATGTGCATCCACGCCCCCATAGAAAAGAGAGAAGACTCAACCTACGATCTCCTTGAGAACAAGTTCGATATGTGCCCGAGGTGCGACGTCAAGATTATTCTGGGAGACTTCAATGTCAAATTAGGAAAGGAGGACATCTTTGGGTTGACAGTCGGAGGACACAGGCAACACGACGAAACTTCCGATAACGGACGAAGGAAGTTTGTGAAGTGTCACCAAGATTTGATTATATTCAGTTTTCGCTCAATGGCGGCTTTCGAGGCCTAAAAGATATAGATATATTTGGTGGCGCAACAGCTCGAGGACAACCAGGGTCTAGTGACTTATGACTCTCAACCATTCCTGTGTGCGTGTTGTTGGCAGGAATGGAGATGACCTACAATTTTTTGCCGAGTCCGAACTGCTAGATGAGAAGCACTTTTCATGACTACAGATTCTCTTGGAGGATTTGTCAGTTCCTCGCAAGAGGCAGTAACTCGTCAAATGCTTATTTTCAAAAAAATAAACACATCTGGCCACCGGCTAGCGCCAAACGTCACTGTTGATAGCAACAACTTCTGAGTAATTAAAGCCATCATCAGCCAACATTAACTCCTCTCGAAAGAAAAATTCTTCGTTGGATATTTGTTGGTCCTTTGTTCGAAAAAGGAGAAAATGTTACTGTGAATTCTATGAGGGTCGAGTGTTTTTCTCGAAAGGCGAACTGCATGTCAAATATTATCGCGTTTTCACTGCAGACCCTCTTGAGCCTCCGGGGGATTACTTCCTCCAGTTTTTTGCTGATTTTGTTGAGAAGCGATATAGGCCTGTTGTTGGACATCATGTTAAAAGTTCCTTTCTTCGGGATCGCCACTACCTTTGATATTTTCCACTTCTAAGGGAAAAGATGATTGTGAAGAGGATCATCACTGCATGTGGAACGCTTTTTAGGACGTAGTTGGGGACTCCATCTGGTCCAGCTGATTTGTTTGGCTTCGATTTGCCAATGATCTCTGCTCTCTGCTACCTCCTAAAGATTGCATAGATGTAAGCTATCGATTGGGTCACTTGCAAGATTGGTATCATCGAATATGACTTCTTCCGGATTAGGTTGCAGAGCCTTAACTTCATCCACAAATTTAGGATCAGCAGGTGGGTTTGGTGAGAAGTTTTTGTTTTGAAGAAATTAGCAAAAGCTTCCACTTTTTCTTGGGTTGACGTTGCTTCAATGTTGTTGCTGGTAATAGTTTCCAGGATTTGTGGCTGCTTTCCTGTATTCATATTTATGTTTTTGAAGGTATCGGGTCCTGGTTTAATCGCATTTGGAACTGGATATTGTTGTGGTGTTTTATAGAATTCCGGAAAATTATTTTGACACATTGTAGTTCGCTCCAAATTGTACGGTACTTGTTGTTGGTTGTGTTTAAATTTCTTTGATGTCGAAGTGTGTTAAAGGTGATAATCTGCCTCGGAGGAAAAATTAACTCCACGAATGACACGTGAAGTGCACGTTCAATGAACCCCGTATACTGCCAGGCTTGATTAACGACCCGGTCGGGTACTTTCGAAAGAAAAATTCTTTGTTGAATATTTGTTTGTTCCTGTGTTCGAAGAGGGCGAATAGAAAAGAAGAAACAACCGCGAATTCTATGAGCTGTACCAAGATGTGGATGTTTTTGAGAAGTCAAAACACTTTTACTACATTGACTCGGCCACATCAATCGAATGGACAATAAAGCTTCAGCCAAGAAAGTTTTTGAATACCATCCATCAGGTCAGAGACAATAAAGAGGACCGATCGTCCTGTTTAAAGACGAAGTCATCTTGGATAAAAGGGAGCTTGACCTGGATGACTGGATGTAGCGTGCTCGGGATTGTAGATAATATAAGTCCACCGTGTCTTAGGCAGCGACGCTTCAGGGATCCTTAACAAAAATATTCAATGTAAAGGTAAAAATGAGTGTGCCCACTTTATGACAGTAAATTAATCATGGTAATAGAGATGGAGTTGTGTGAACGTCGCGGTTAATAGCGTTTTCGTTTGGTATTCCGGAAGAAGCCTCTGGAGCTCTCCGATCCAGAATGCCAAACGAACAAGTTGCAACCCTTTTCTTTATTCTGAAGTTTGGGTTTGGTTGTATTTGTGCACTTGGCTGTTGCATTTGGGTGATGAAACATTCACACAACTGCTTCTCGGAATATTGATATTCCTCAATAACAGCAACGAGTGTCTCCACCTTGGGTTTTTTCTTTGAGTAAACTCCTTATCTTAGCAAAAATTACACATCATGGTATAAAAATAATCATAATGGGGAGGATGAAATGTTTGTTCTATCCATTTTTTTAAAATATTGGTTCCTTTCAACTCCAAAATTTGTATAATACACAATCGCAATTCAAAAATAAAATAACAAACAAATTACCTTTGACAATTTTGACGTTTCAATTGTGCGTATGTATGTGTGCTTCTGGTTTTGATTCTTTCTTAAAATCCAGAATCGTTTTTCTCTTCTTTTCAGAAGAAGAACTGTCATCTAGTTCCAAACGAACGTTTTCAGAAGCATTCGGAATGCTTCCGGACGCTTCCGGACGACCAAACGAAAACGCTATAAGATTTCCCTTTTTTTTAACTATGCGCGCACTAAAGGAGTTGTGACTACCCTTAAAAATGATTGAACACAGTGCGAGCTTTAGGAAAATAGGGAAGAATTTAAAAGGAAATACCGATGTACATTGGTTTTGAAATTCTGAACAAAAAGCATTCCGCATTCGTGTGGTTCGGCTAAAAAAGAACCTCTGTATTTAACAGTACGTCCGAAATTGGGGTCAAGGGTAAACTGATGTGCATTCCTGGAAGTGCGAGTATTACGGTGGAATTGTTTTAGGGGAGGAATGCAATTGGCTATTTCGCTTGAACACTGTTTATAAAAATAAAATCCCTTACAGACTTATTGGAAACATCACTGGAGAGGTCTTTAAAACTTTGTTACTGGAGGTTCTATGGTCCTCGAGGCCTTTGCTAAACCAGCTATTGATCTAGCTATGAAGCTTAAATGTAAGGGCCTTAAATGCCCTTACATTTCCTAACCTAACTTTTATTCCCTAAGATGTTTTTGAATTATTGCGAATGAAAAAGTATCAACAAAAACCTTAGATTTTAAAAATATTTTATTTTTGTAAACTATTCGTATCTATACTGAATGTTTCAATCGTTTAGAATTTTAATATTGCATTCATCTCACGAGCTTCCACCACACAATTATTTACTTTTATACTCATCACTTAAAAATACTTGGAGAAATCAGGAAATTCAACTGATTCTTTCAAGTGAAACAAATCTTCGTTGCCTATTAACCTACGCCAGATAAATTTCAAATGCAATATATAAATTTAGATCTAAGATTATACACAATACATTCTTATAATTATTATTGTCTCTTGTCATTGGACTTTTCAATGAATACCTATCGCTATCATATGCATATACATTTGCCGTCTACGTCTTCGAAAGTTTCAGTTGCCATCAACGCTTGTCCATACAATAGCTTAATATAAACTTATGAGATCGCATGGTATCAGAATACCACTTGACACAATATATCCAATGACGACCGCATGATGTGACATTTTGAGCATTCGTATACTAGTGCAATTGGCTTAACGAAATCTTTTCATCTGCCCTGGCCATTCAATAGGTTTGTAGTAGCAGGGATTTATATAAAGTATACTCTCTGACATCAAAAGTGGGTTACTATGAAAAGAGTAGTGTCGTCGAGTCTGATGACATATAGGTCCCATTTCCATCCGCACCTGGCTCAAAATAATTTAACTGGAATATCAGGAGTAGTGTCATTGATGTGAAGGAGGTTTTGTGGATTTTGTAGTATTACAGTACGCCTCGATTTAAATTGATTTGTATTGTCATCGTTGATGTCACTATATGACAGCAGAAGCGAGTCCTATATACACCCACTTTTTGTTGCATTTTAAGGACACACACAAGACTCCAATAAAGAAGTAGCCGACATGTCGACGAAGACGACGACATTGTTGATTTAAATTTGTATTTTATTAATATAGCTTAAGTACATATATAAGTATAAGTTCTTGCCTTACGGACAAATATTTTGCTTCGGATAAACACGTCTCTGCTAGTTAATGAGCTGATGATGTGATGATAAGATTGCTTTGTTAATATATAACAATAAATAAAGGAGGTACATCGCATGCATGCGTATTTATCAATGTGCTATTTGTTAATTTTCAAGTACTCGTTCTCGTTTCTCAGGGGGTTATACTAATAAGTGTTTTTGGTTGGGAAAAGGTAGTGATTTTAATTGCTTCCTTTAGTAGATAAAATCCACATAAAAGATAACTCTTTATCGTTTCATTGTTTATTTAGATACTAGCTGACCCGGTGGACTTTGTTCGGCCTAAAATTGATTAAATTATAAATTGCCCTTTCGAAAGTTTCTTTTGAAACAATGAAACTCTTTTGGAATTAAATCTATTTCAATGCATTTTATTTACAAAGAAAATGTACTCCACACACTTCAGGTCCCTGCAATATTGCATGCCACGTACAATTTTCCGTGCGAAAGGCAATAGAATTCGTGATTAAGGCCACTCACTTGCAAATCAAACGTTTAAACTCGAACAGCAAGATCGTCAGTATTATCGGAGTTCTTGGAATGAGAACTTCCTCGCTTTGAAACTGCCTTTGATTATTGGCCTTGAGGACGTTGTTAATGAGTTTCTTCACAGTCAACCTTGTTCCATTGCGTAGTTTTGGTTGGCTCAGATTGCGCAGTATTTTGACGACAGAGCTGACAAATGGAAAATGTGCGGCGAGTTTGCCCGGTCTACCATCGCACAAATTCAACAATTTCGAAAATTCAATTGGATAGTTTGTTGCACTGTCATAATTTCAGTGTCAATGCCTCTGCACCATAAATCAGGGACGAGATTATAAGCGTCTTATACAGGGACAGTTTAGATGCTCGAGAGAGGGCTTTGCTTCTCAATTGCATTCTTAGCCCAAAGAAACAGCGATTGGCAAGAGTAATTCTTCGTTTGATCTCAGCACTGGTGTCGTTCGCTGAGTTTATAGCGGATCCTAGGTAGAACAAATCTCTGACCACCTCAAAATTATAGCTGTCTATAGTGACTTTCTATCCGAGACGTCGATGTTGGGTGTTCTTTCTTGTTGACAGCATATATTTCGTTTTACTTTCGTTCACCGTTAACCCCATCTTCTTGGCTTCCTTCTCAGTACTTACGAAAGCACCACTGACATCTCGCTTAGTTCGTCCGATTATGTCAATGTCGTCAGCATAAGCGAGTAATTAGACGGACTTTTGAAAGATTGTGCCTCTAGTGTTGACGTGAAAGTTTTGCACTATTGTTTCAAGAACGATGTTGAAGAAGTCGCATGACAGCGCGTAGCCTTGCCTTAAACCGTTTCTGACATTAAAGGTGTCGGTGAGGTCTGTGCTGACCTTGATGGAGTAGCTTGCATTCTCCATCGTCATCCTGCAGACGAGTTTGGTACGGATGCCAAAACTAGACATTGCTCTATATAGCTCGTTTCTATAGATGCTGTCATACGCGGCTTTGAATTCGATGAAAAGGTGTTGGGTACCAATTTGAAACTCCTGGGTTTTTTCAAGTTCTGCTGAAAGTACGAATATTTGGTCGATGGTGGACTTCCCTGGCCTAAGGCCACACTGATATGGACCTACCAGGTTGTTGGCTTCAGGCGTTTACAAAGTACGACAGAGAAGACCTTGTAGGCGATATTGAGAAAACTGATGCCTCTGTTGTTGGTGCAGTCCACAGGATCGCCTTTCTTGAGGATCGGGAAAACAATCCTGAGGTTCCATTCATCGGGCATGCTTCCTGTGAACATATTTTGCAGATGAGCTGGTGCATACTCCTAACCAATTCATCGCCAGCCGCCGCAAGGCCATCAGCTCCAGCAGCTTTATTGGACTTAAGTTTAGATATAGCTGTCTTTACTTCGTCAAGATCGGGTGGAAGAAGTTGTTCGCCTACGTCATCCAGGTGCAATCTGCATGGTAGCGGAATTCGGTTCGTCATCGCCGTTATACAATTTGCAGGAATGATTTTTCCATATCCTCAGCACCGACTGCGATTCTACCACGATGTTTCCCTGATCATCCTTGCGGGCTTCGGTTCGGGCCTTGTAACCCTGGGAGGCTCTTTTTACTTTTTGGTAAAACTTCCGAACATCATTCCTGTAATGGCATCCCTATATTTCCTTGATCGCGCGCTACTCATGCTCTTTCTTTTTCCTTCTTTAAAGCTTGTGTTCTTCTCTCCTCTCTGCTCGTAGAGCTCGCGAGCAGTTGTGGTCCTTCTATGCCTGTTGTTTGGCTGTATGTACTTGCCGGTATTTTAATCGAATCAGGGATTTAATTTTGAATAATGAAATTCAATTCATTGAAGTCCTGATTCTTTGCAACTAATATTTCTCGTTCACGTTCGCGTTCGTGGTTCAAATAATTGCAACCGATGATGTTGGGGTAGTGCTAAAGAGTTCTTCCTTCGGTGATGTCAATTCACAAAAAAATGAGCGAGTACAAAATCAAGCCATTTGCAGAATTTTGCCATTTCCGATTAGTAATAGTTGTTTTGAGAAATCATCGGCTGATGGATCGTTCTGCAACGCAACTCGCATGTTCGTCCCCAGCTGGAAAAACAATATAGTTTTTACGGGGCCTTGGAAAGCTTGCGGATATCAAACGTCAGCTATGAATTTCGTCCTGGTATTGTTCAAACATATTGAGTGCGTTCGAGGAAAAACATGTCGAGATGATAATAGCGAACAATATTGGGTGGCGCAACAGCTCGTGGAGAACCCGGGCATAGTGACTTACAACTCTCAACCATTTCTTCTTGCAGTGGGAAAAAGGAAATATAAGAACAACTATAGGTCCGAACTTATGAAATGATTTTTATTGAATGAATATAATTAATTTAGAAAAACTTAAATTATAAACAATTGAACAAAAGCTTAATTGATATTGTATGAACAAAGTATTTTTAAATAAGTAGTTTGATAATCTCTTTAACACCCTTCCTCAAACGAATTGTACTCCAGCTTTTGTTCTGAACTTCTCAATTTTTGTAGAGCATAGTGGTTTGGTAAGCATATCAGCTATCATTTCTTCAGTAGGACAATAGGTGCATACAATGTGATTTTGATCAACGTGGTCCTTGACGAAATGAATTTTTGTGTCGATGTGCTTGGTCCTGTTACTTAGCTTTTGCTCCTTAATTAAACGAAGACAGCTCTGATTATCTTCAAAGATTACAGTTGGTGAAGTTTGTTGAATTTGCATATCCTTGAGGAGCTGACGAATCCAGATAGCTTCTTTGCAAGCGTCGGATAATGCTATGAATTCGGCTTCTGTGGATGAAAGCGAGACACAAGATTGCTTTTTGCAGCTCCAACTTATTGTTCCACCATTTATCTGAAAGATATAACCAGAGTTAGATTTTCGATCTAGTCTATCTTCCGCCCAGTTTGCATCTGCGTAGCCTATAAGATCTTTGTCTTTACTCTCCAAATTACTTAATTTAAGATAAAAATTTATGGTGCCCTTCAAATACTTAAGAATACGTTTAATTTCGGTCCAGTCTTCTTGGTTAGGACAGCTTACTTTTCTTGCCAAAATAGAAACGGAAGCAGCGATATCAGGTCTGGAATTTACACTCAAATATAAAAGAGAACCTATTAATTTTTGGTAATTTGTATTATTTAAAAGGTTTTCCGCCTGAGTTTTTCCATATCCGGGGTCAAGAGGGTATTTAGATGCTTTTGAGTTCTCAAGTCCGAAATCTTTGAGTAAATTTTTAATGTATTGACTTTGTCGGATGTTAAAATTAAAATTTTGATCTTGAAAGACTTCCATTCCTAGATAACAGTGAACATTTCCAAGGTTGCTTACTTCAAACTTGCTTTTAAGTAAACTCTCAACCTCGTCAATTTTTATTTTATTAGAACTTGCTACTAAAATGTCATCGACGTAAATTAATACGTATGTTTTCCCTTCCTCGATTGAGCATTTTACGTAAAGACATGGTTCTGCTGTGCTTTGAACAAAACCTCCATTTACAAGTACATTATGTATTGTCTTATTCCATACATGAGCAGCCTGCTTTAAACCATACAAGCTTTTTCTAAGTCTGCAAACGTAATTCGGATTCCCTTCCTCAAAGCCAGGGGGTTGCTTCATATAAATGGTTTCATTTAGATCAGAGTTTAGAAAGGCTGACTTTATATCCATATGAACAACTTTCATGCCCTTAGAACCCGCTATGGATAACAGTGTTCGGAGAGTGGTTTGTCGAACAACAGGAGCAAATACCTCATAGTAGTCATATCCATATTTTTGACTAAACCCACGAGCGACTAAACGAGCTTTATATTTTTGGACAAGGCCTCTTACGTCTCGCTTGATTTTGTAAGTCCACTTACAACCCACGATGTTGACGCCTGCTGGAGGAATTACTAAATCCCAAGTGCCATTCTTCTTCATTGCACTCATTTCTTCCTTCATAGCGATTGCCCACTTACTTCGTTGTTCGCATGTAATCGCTTCATTGTAAGATTTAGGTTCTAGTTCTACTACCGATGAATCTAATGTTGAAACCTTAAAACCTAATCGATCTGGAGGTTGGCCCTTGGTTGACCTTTCTGAACGACGAACACGACCCTCATCTTCAAGATTTGGTATTCTCTCACTGGTATTCTCGGAGCTGACAGAGTCTATTTCGGCATCTAGGCTATGGAACGAAGTTTCATCTTCTAAGACCAGTTCCTGGTCTTTATTGCCGAGCTCGTTAACAATGCGCCTCTCTGAAGAATTATTTCGACTACGAAGAAATTCGAATTCTACCTCTGCATGGTGATTTGTTTCTGGCTCGACCCTTTTAGTTATTTCATTTTCTGTGATAAATTTAACGTCTCTGCTTATTGTGATTTTCTTGCTTTGTATATCAACTAAACGATAACCCTTTGAATTTTCATCATATCCAACAAAAGTTAGAAGTTGGGCTCTTGAATCTAACTTTTTACGGGTATCTTTCGGAATCAAGCAATAAGCTTTCGAACCGAAAACTTGAAGATGACTAATGTTTGGTTTTCTACCCTCCCAAAGTTCGAACGGAGTAGAGGGAATTGAACTAGATACCAAGTAGTTTTGTAGATAATTCGCTGTCATAAGCGCTTCTCCCCAAAATACATTTGACATTTTAGCTTCAGCCAACAAACAACGAGCCATTTCCATTAGGGACCTATTTTTCCTCTCCGCGACACCATTTTGTTGTGGAGAATAGGGTACTGTGTACTGATGACGAATTCCTTTGTTCTCAAGATAACGCTTGAGATTGTTGGAAGTGTATTCACCTCCATTATCTGAGCGAATAGTAGAAGGATATCTACAGAACTTGTTTTTTACAAGTTCGAGAAAGGATTTGAGTTTGTCGAAGACTTCAGATTTATCGTGAAGAAGGTACACTATTGTGAAGCGGCTGTAGTCATCAATGAAGGTGAGAAAGTATCGTTTTTTACCTGGTGTCATAGTCTGCATGGGACCACAAACGTCCGTGTGGACCAAATCTAACACACGTTTGGATTTCGATTCAGACTTTTTGCTAAATGGTAGCCTTGTCATTTTGCATTCAATGCAAATCTCACAATTTTTTCTTATACCACAATCAGTAATATGAAAATCTCTTACCGTCTTTCCATGTTGCATCATCTTCACAGCATCAATGTCCCGGTGTCCAAAAATTTTGTGCCAATAGTGTTCACAGTTTTGTGACTTGCAATCCACAATCAGTGCTTTTTGTTCGGAAGGTTGACGTAGTTGAAACAGCCCACTGGATGCATCAGCAACTCCGATTTCCTTTCCGGTCTTGCTCTGGATGCTGCAACTGACGTCAGAGAAGATTAGTTTGAGTCCCATCTTTAAAATTTTTGTGACAGAGAGCAGATTTCCATGAAAAGAAGGAATAAACAAAACATCCTTCACATCGACGATCACTCTTTCACCTTTACTGTTGAGAAGGGTTATACGACAAAGCCCTTTTCCACTGGAAACAACAGATTGTCCATTTGCCACTGTCACCTTTTCACAAACGGACTTATCAATTGTGATAAAATCTGACTCACGAGCGCTGATATGACAAGTGGCTCCGGAATCCACAACCCAAATGCTCTTGTCGTTAGCCATTGAAAAGCAATAATTATCATTCAGCTCTCTATTGTTTTCTCGTATTTTGCCTCAATTTCTTAAGCTTCCAGCAATCCTTCTTTAAGTGTCCTTTGGTCTTGCAATGATGACAAATCTTTTTGCTACGTTCTTCTTGATTTACAGATGATTTCAAAGCGGAATTGTTTGCTGAAAATTGCTTGGATTGGCGCTGGTTCTCATCAATAAGGCTAGCTTCGACGACCTTGAGTGTCAATTCCTCAACCTTACGAGCTTCCAGAGCCGTCACCAACGTATCAAAAGAAGATGGAAGACTGCTTAGTAACATAGCCACGAGCCAACGCTCAGAAAATTGCTCACCTATAGCTTCCAACTTCTCGAACAACAGTTTCATTGCCATAATATGGTCCGATATGCTGCAATCCATGGAAAATTTCATTCCACAAATTTGTCTCATAAGACGTACGCTGCTTCCCAACGTATTCTTCTCATGATGACTCCGTAGTGCTTCCCAAGACTCACGAGCTGTTCTGGATTTCTTGATCAGCATGAGTTGACTATCTTCCACGGATAATCCAATTATCACAGTCGCCTCATCATCAAGTTTCTTCCAAGCTGCGTCTGGTTCAGCTGGTGCTGGCTCAGAAACACATTGCCATGCTCCTTGCCTCTTCAATATTAGTTCAAGCTTATATTTCCATAAATGATAATTATCTGCATTAAGCTTCGTAAAAGATGTTTTCAGAAAATCCATTCTGCCCTGGGCCCATAACCTCTTGCAGTGGGAAAAAGGAAATATAAGAACAACTATAGGTCCGAACTTATGAAATGATTTTTATTGAATGAATATAATTAATTTAGAAAAACTTAAATTATAAACAATTGAACAAAAGCTTAATTGATATTGTATGAACAAAGTATTTTTAACATTTCTGTGTGCGTTGTTGACAGGAATGTACGCACTTACAATTTTTGTTTCTAGATGGTAGCGGCTGGGAATCGAGCCTAGACCTACGGCATGACAGTCCGTGATTTTCAATTCCGTAGTGTTTGCCATTGTCATTGTATTCCCATACTAAATGGAATTTTATGATATCGCCACCTGAAAGTATGAAATTTTGGGTTTTTACGCTGTTCTACTTTTAGTTTTGAGATATCGGATACAATTTTTGTTTGGTAAAGTTTTCTAGAATATTGCTTTCCAATATCCTTTGCTGTTGTTACTTGAACACAAGTAAACCTTGGCGTTATGGTTGGCGAATCCAAGCCAATTCCACTTAAAAAAACAAGAGTATTGCATCCTTCGCAAGACAGTCACCTTGTAGTGGTGCGAATGTCTTTCTGCTTACTATGGAAGAAGAATGCGGGTCAATTTATCTTAAATAGTCCAGTCATTCTTTTTGCATCGGAAAAAATGGTGGAAAGCTGGATTTTGGTATATAGCCTCCTCAAGGCATTCCTAGGAAACTGTTAAAGTCCCCATCGATATTAGAACCGGTAACACTTTTAGGGGGGGGGGGGGGGGTCCAAACCCCCAATACAGTGTTTAAAGAATATCTCCAAAACGGTAACTTTTACAGAAGAATTGTTAAAGCTTAGTTTGTAGCTTAATAAATTTCCTACTAAAAAGATTTAACAACTTTTTTTCATTTGAATAACTGCTTTAGAGATAATTCAACCGGTAGAGTTACGGATTTAATATTTCTATATAAAAAGTACGCTTTTTCACCGCCCTTGAGTTTGAGTACAAGGTGAGTTTTTCTTGCGTGGTATCCCCCAGGAAAATTAGAAAAAAAATACTAAAAATATATAGACAGGGATTTATTGAAAGGTTTTGGGAAAGTTCCCAATCGATCCGCGCTCCACTACATTAATCGTACGGAAATATGGTATTCCGATTATACAAGATTATTCGCTTAAAATGTGAAAAAAGCGTGGAAGGTGGGTTGAGAAAATCGTACCTTATGGTAGAGTGTTCTATTCTCCTCCGTTGAACCGGAAGGGACAACTTTCCAAAAAATTTTACTTTAAACAGAATTAAAATATTAAAAAACAATGGTAACACTTACATACAATGCCATGCTATACCTTTTTGTAAAGCCAAAAATCTCTTCTTTTATTTTATTTTTAAATATATTTGTTTAAATTAATAGTTTTTAAAAATTACTTTTCAAACTCTTTATAATAAGAAGCGTTGAACTTCTCAAAATAACGATAAAATGCAGACTATTACCACTTTGCCATTTTTTTAATTTTGAAAAAGAAAATAATCCGAAGGGTCGACAAGGTTTATGGTAACGCAATTCAAACTTCAAACTTCAACAAGTGTGTATTGATAAAACTAAACTTTTGCTTCGTGAAATGTGGCCGTTGCTTTCTTTAATTCATCATTCAATCACTGCAACAAGTTTGCCCATGGTACTCTCCGTTTATTGTTCTTCCTCTTTGGAGAAAATCCAAAAAAATGACGCCATATCCTTGCCCGCAGGTGAGACAGTCTGCGCCTTCTTCGGAGCAGTTTCTACCCTCACAGTCAATTATTTTGACTGCACCTTCGTCTCAGGATCCATGCTTAATCCATGGTTAGATTTGATGAAAGTAAGCCAAATACTCCGTTTAACATCGTCACAAACCTGTTTTTGTTTGTTTGTGAGTAGTCGCGGCAGCCCTCCTGCGCACAGGTACAAATCAATTATTAATATGCGTTGAACAGCATTTTTTTTAAATGCCTGACATGCCTGCTAGTTCAAGCACCTTCATTCGGAGTCGTTCAATACCACTTTATGGTCTTTTTCAACCATTTCCGGAGTGCTCACCTTACTTGTTCAACGATTGCGATGTTGATCTTGCCACCCAATATTTTACGGTTGTAAACGATAGAGCAGACTCTCCCAGAATATTATCCATCTCCGCTACGATATTGGTTGCAATAAACCCTTTCAAATGAAAATATTTTATAACCAATTTTATTCATGTTTACAAATCTACTGATGATAGCGTTCACTTTACATGGCTGCGAAACAAACAATGAACAACGGACTGCCATGGAGTTCTAAACTTAAGCTTTTTATGGTGGTTATTTTTAAACATACTACATTTTCTTCCCCCAAAACCATTATCTATACGTCAGGCTGGGTACTTTTAGGGCTGCCCTCGTACGTTAAACTTAGCTTGAAACTCTTTTTAATTTTTACTTGCAATATAGGTACTATAGGACTATAGGCCAAGTTTTGGATTCGTGCAAAACAATTCGTGCACAATTCTGTCTGTCTTTCTGTACCTCAACCTACAGCCTAAACCACTGAAGCAATTTCCTGCAAATTTAGAACTTAAGGTTTTTGGAAGGGGAAATTTAAACTTTTTTTTAGCTTCAAAAATAACGGTACTTGCCATATAGACCAAGAGCTAGCGACCGATTTACTCACCTCATTTTAGCAAGGCTAAAACTTTGGTCATAGAAAGATTGAGGCCCAACAGTTATAAAAATGCCCGTCTTACACTCCGGTACCCTCCATGAGGCCTTAAGATTAAGGCTTGAAGTTGTAAAAAAAAAGTGCCCATTCACCTCATTTTAGCAAGGCTCATCTTTTAATATATCGTTCATTGATTCAATATATACGCGAAAATAGCAATGTAAGACGTTTTAGCCCTCCATGACATACTGTAAGACGCTCGTGTATATGTAAAAAAAATGACCCCATTCACCTCATTTTAGCAAGGCTGGTATTTAAACATAATTAAGACGACATAAAAACAAACACACATTTCAAGTGTAAGACGTTTTTTCGGTCAATAACCCTCCGTAAGACGCTAAAAACTAAATTTCGTTTAAGTCAAGATAGCCCAGTAAAAATAGATTTTTTCAAGGAAAAAAATTTGTAACAGGCCGATTTTTGGTACACACGTTGGGATTGGCGTTACTTATAACCTGTCATAAGTCCTCAAACATCCAATGCCCGCTAGTCCCGTTAGGAGGGTCAAAGGTCACGAAAATGGGTTTTTGATAAATATATCGAAAACGGTAAGTTTTAGAAGAAAAAATTGTTCTACAAACATGTAGCTGAGGTAATTTCCAACAAAAAACATATATACCAAATTGTTCTTAGCATTAACCGTTACAAAGTTACAGTACTTCAAAGATTCACAGTATTCCAAAAGAATGCTTTTTGTTACACACCACCAGAATGGTCGAGCGCTTTGTGCGTTTTTATTTATTGCGGTATCCCCAGGAGGCCTTTTCCACAACGTTTGATTAATGTGTGTATTAAAATTCATTTTTATTAAAAAAAAATTGAACTAAATTTATTTAATCGTCATTTAATTCATTGGTGATCCGTGGTTCCTTGTGGCATTGAATGTATTTGTTCCATGTCATCATTCAATTGTACATCAATTTTGATAGAGTTTGTACATGACATTGACCACAATCAAGAAAGCAATGTAGTCATGCTTTTCGACAACCACAACTTTTACGGAGTTCATCTGGAGCTGGTTGAAGCAAAGTTGTTATTGAGTCTAAAATATTATTTGTTAATGTCCAACCCCAGTCTTCTGGCTTTATACCTTTGTGCTCAAGCCAAGTTTGAACTTGAAGGTATACCGTATATATAAATGCTATTTAGAAGCACCAAAGTTGCATTGTCAATCTGATAAATGTTGAATACCTTAGAGTATCGATGGAATCCACTTCTGCTGGTGCTTTATAAAATGCAAGGAGTAGGTATATTTAAGACGTTTTCGGAAATAATATTATGATAACAATTATTGGGTTTGGCAAATATTTCTCCATATTTCATTAGATATTCACTTTTTTCAAATAGTTTGAAGAATTTTAGTTTGGCTTTAATGTTTAAAGCCGAAGTTGAATCTTGTAAATTAATGCAAACATAGATTTTTTACTTGACATTTTGGGTAGGTATATGAATAAGCTTTGCGACGATAATATACCTTTGTTTCAACTAAACCATTGCCAGGTTTTTTGAAATATATTTTCTTGTCAGGAAGAGCTCTTGCTATCAGTATTGCCAGCAAGTCAACATCTTCGCCAACAACAATAGCAGTGCGCGTTTTGGATTGCTCCTTAGCTGTTTCGATAATCAAAACGTCGGCATCGTCCAGCCTCGTAGAAATATTCGTTGCCTCAAATTTCTTCAAAATCATAGCAATTAAACTACTTTTGTTGTTTGCATTCACAAGAAATTGTTGTTGAGAAGGTGGAACCATCATTGATGCATCAAATAAAATATCCACTGATAATGGAGCTGATCTACACCAACGACGCTGCTCAGTGATCCTTGTAACCATCGAAAACAACCATAACTTTTTTTTCAGAACGTTTTTGAACATAACTAATGTAGCTATTGCAAACCGGCTCCAAGCAAGACGATGCAGCATAAATCCTCCATCTATGATGTATGTATATCACATTGTTATAATCAATGTCATCTTCAACTTGCTGTAAAAAATCATACAATGCAGATTTTTTATATTATTTTAATGAAAAACTAATATTAAAATACACATTCATTAATCAAACGTTGTGGAAAAGGCCTCCTGGGGATACCGCAATAAATAAAAACGCACAAAGCGCTCGACCATTCTGGTGGTGTGTAACAAAAAGCATTCTTTTGGAATACTGTGAATCTTTGAAGTACTGTAACTTTGTAACGGTTAATGCTAAGAACAATTTGGTATATATGTTTTTTGTTGGAAATTACCTCAGCTACATGTTTGTAGAACAATTTTTTCTTCTAAAACTTACCGTTTTCGATATATTTATCAAAAACCCATTTTCGTGACCTTTGACCCTCCTAACGGGACTAGCGGGCATTGGATGTTTGAGGACTTATGACAGGTTATAAGTAACGCCAATCCCAACGTGTGTACCAAAAATCGGCCTGTTACAAATTTTTTTCCTTGAAAAAATCTATTTTTACTGGGCTATCTTGACTTAAACGAAATTTAGTTTTTAGCGTCTTACGGAGGGTTATTGACCGAAAAAACGTCTTACACTTGAAATGTGTGTTTGTTTTTATGTCGTCTTAATTATGTGTAAATACCAGCTTTGCTAAATGAGGGTCATTTTTTTTACATATACACGAGCGTCTTACAGCATGTCATGGAGGGCTAAAACGTCTTACATTGCTATTTTCGCGTATATATTGAATCAATGAACGATATATTAAAAGATGAGCCTTGCTAAAATGAGGTGAATGAGCACTTTTTTTTTACAACTTCAAGCCTTAATCTTAAGGCCTCATGGAGGGTACCGGAGTGTAAGACGGGCATTTTTATAACTGTTGGGCCTCAATCTTTCTATGACCAAAGTTTTAGCCTTGCTAAAATGAGGTGAGTAAATCGGTCGCTAGCTCTCCGTCTAATACAACCGTTAAGAAAAAGCTAATGTATCTCCAAAACGGCTCCAACGATTTTGATAAAAAAAAAATCAAAGTTATTCTTTATATTATGGTGTACCTACTTTTTGGTATACAAAAAATTTCCAAAAACTGTTATTAACGGTACCTGCCATATAATGGTTTTATTGATTGTCTATTTTCTCTTTAACGGCTCAACCTATTTCAAAAGCTACTTTAAAATTTCAATAATATTGCATATCAAAATTTTGAAAAAAGGAAATTTTAGATTTTTTAAAATTCATTTTTTTGAAAATTCAATATTTTGAAAACGGGTTGATGATTTTTTTTGAAAATAGTTTTGTAAATGTATATTAATAAATACTCAAAACTGGCATCCCAAAATTTTGTTTTAAAAATACATTTAAAATTTTATTTATGTATAAAAAATTTGTTTTTAAGAAAACCGCCCCAACGATTTTTACTATTTTTTTATATACTTCTATTTTTTCATGTAGCAAAATGGCATACTTGATTTTGAGCGCTAAGCTATTTTACTAGTTGCTTATACAATTATTTAAAGGACGATTTAAATGCTTTTTATGTATTTTTCTATATTTTCTTATATTATTTATATATTTGTTCTATAATGACTTGCATATTTTAAAAGTTCTTAAGTTCCAAGCAACTTCAACAAGTACGTGCGATCCAGTCGTGCATTATATTTTTTTTAAATGTTGAGTTTGAAAATTAATTTTTCGAAAACTATTCACATTACATTCGGTATCGATGAAATCTCTTCTTTGTATGATAAGAAATCATCTATGGGACCGTTCAATATATGTGTGTTAGTTGTAGATATTCGTAAAATAAATGCTGATGTGCCCCAGGGCTTCGTTTTGTCTCCGACTCTTTTTTTCATTTTCATTAATGATCTCTTGTTTGTAACTTCTAATTCATTAAATTGTTTTGCTGACGATAGCTTATAGTTAAAATTATATCTCTGCCGTTCGGATGTAAAACTTCTACGGCATCGTATTATAAGCTCATTAAATTCTGATCTTGACAGCATTGTCCAGTGGGGACTTTAAAACCGAGTAGAATTAAATGCTTGAAAACCCAATGCTGTCTGCTGTCCCTAAAGCGGAACACACCCCCAGTGTCGCTATCCATGAGCGGTACTTATATCGAGGAAATTGAACAGCTCTCAGTTCTGGGTATGTGTATTACATCATCACCTTCTGTGGAAGGATCACATATTCAACGTCGCCAAAACCGCTGCAAAATGTTTAGGTTTTATTGGAAGATGCTAGTAATTTTGTCCCCTTCTTATCTGGCTGTAATCTATAAAGCCTTCATCGGCCATATTCTTGAGAAAAACTCTCACAGGTGCTTCTAAAACTCACTTGAATCTCTCGAGAGCCCTAAAAATGATAGGATAAAGATCTTGATGTTTTTCAACGAATTACAACTCTGAAACATTGCCACAATGTTTCATGTCTCTTATTATTCCATCGCAGAAATGTTTTTCCTGATATACTAACTCTTGTGAGGAACTGACAAATTCTCCAAGAGTATACTTGTCATGAATAATTGCAAAAATTGTAGGTCCTCTCAGTTCCTGCCAACAATAAGCACACAGGAATGGTTGAGAGTTATGAGTCACTGTAGTCCCTGGTTCTCCACGAGCTGTTGTGCCACCAAATTTATTTATTTTATTTATTTCATCGCTATTTTTGTAAAGTGTTCTAGTGAAATACCGAGTTGGGGATAGGAATCCCTTAAACAATTCAACCGTAATACTCGAGCTTTTGGGAATGCCCATCAGTTTACCCATGAGTCCAACTTCAGACATACTGTCAAGTATTCCTTTTTTAGCCGTACAACACGAATGTGGAATGAAAATGACCAGGCTCTGTTTTTCCCTTCCATATTGATATTCAGAAGCAAAACTTCAAAACTAATGTACATCGGTATATCCTGATCGCTTGCACTGTGTTTCATCATCTTAAGGGTAGTCAAAACCCCTCCTTGAGTGCGCGCTTATCAGTAAAAAAACGGTACCGTGGAGATTTTTCCAAACAGGAAAATATTTTTTACTGTAGAAAACCAAATATGCATCACAAAATATAAAGCCTCTTGTTAGGATTACACTTCATTTAGACTTTTGACTTAATTGTCCTCCTGCGTTATAACCGGTTTATTAAAGTAAAAAAAAAAATGGGTTTCATGATGATTTTGTAAAGGCAACCCTTCCAACATATTGTCAAGCATAATAGAACACATATGAAATGTAATGCAAATTCTATGTGTATCCATTAGGGTGGTTCTTAAATTGGACATTGTCTTGGATAGCCTTCATTCGATTCAAAACATTGAAAAACAATTTCCCTAATTTTTTCAGATTTTTATTTCACCCCCCTGGTCTCCCTTTTTTCACTTCAAGGTACAAATAATGGATTTAGGGTGATTCTTATAACACGCGAAAAAAAAACAGAACTTTTAGATAAGATTGAGACGAAAAAATAATTGTATCGGACGGAGGGTCTATTTCCCCCCATTTCAGGCGGGAGGGGTAATTTTCTAAAAATTTGACCCGAAATAGAAAAAATTATTAAAAAAACAACGGGACCACTTACAATGGCATGCTATAGCTTTTTTTAAAGTAATGATAATCCAATCTCTAATATGTTTTTTAAATCTAGTTTTTATTGTAGATAGTTTTTGAAAAAATAATTTTCAAACTTAAAAATAAAAACAAAAATAATAATGTTGTACGTTTGAAAATTATTTTATTCAGAAACTATTTATAATATAAACTTGATTTAAGAAACATATAAGAGACTGGATTCATGGCTTTAAAAAAAGCTACAGCACGCCATTGTAAGTGGTTCCGTTGTTTTTTAATAATTTTTTTCTATTTTGCTTCAAATTTTTAGAAAATGACCCCTCCCGCCTGAGCGGGGGGAAATAGACCCCCCCTCCACTACGATTTTTTTTTGTCTCAATCTAATCTATAAGTTCTGATTTTTTTTCGCGTATTATAAGAATCACCCTAACTTCATTATTTGTACCTTGAAGTGGAAAAAGGGAGACCAGGGGGGTGAAATGAAAATCTGAAAAAATTACGAATTTTTTTTCTCTATTTAGAGTCATTTGATGCCTATCCAAGTTGGATTTTCAAAAAAAAACGAATATAAGGACCACCCTAGTATCCATGTATGCGCTATGAATTTGATTGAATTAATTTGCCTTGATTTTTTTTCCTACTATATACACCCCATTTGGATTTATAAACTAAGACATTGCTCTGCTCTGCTATAGTAAAATTAAATGCAAAAAATAATACATTAAGGGCGATTAATGAGCGAGAGAGAGAGAGTCCATCATCATCATCAACGTCAATAATGAAAAGTTTTTCCCCAGCTCCATTTGCATCATATCTAGGTACCTATGTATACTTTGAAACAAACAGTTAATGCATTGCATTGCTCTAAGAGCCAAATTAAAACAAGGGGGAAATAAAAAAAAAAAAATACAACCCTTCCTACTTAAATCAAAAAATATATACCTAAACATACCTAAGAGTATTCTGAAATTTACAATGTTCCCTTATTTTGCAAATATAAAGTCTATCGCAAAAATTTATATTATTTATGGAAGCTATTTTACGCTACGTCAGTCTTCACAATACTATCAGCCTTCCACTCGATTCCCTAAGTATGTACATATATTAATATTTTTTTATTTGAACCTTAAATTAAAAAGAATATCAGCCATCTTCTATATGTTTATATTTTTATAGGCTTGGGGTTTGGCTCTCTTTATCTTTTTATGATCGAGTGCATGCAGTGTTGTTTTTTTTTTGTATTCAATTCCAATAGAACCTAACTCATTTTCATGATTTTGTGAAACATTAAATCTAAAAAAATTCTTGGATATCTGTTATGTCTGCAAATAGATTTTAACTTGAACTGCGAAATTTTACATCAGATTCCACGGCTAGTGTTGCCGCCGCCGCTTATACAGGGTGTCCCGGACCTGAGTGGAAGTATCTAAGGGTGTGGTTCCTGGGTATATTCTAAGAAAAAAATTGTATGGGGGGAAAGTTGTATCTCCCCTCCCTGAGGCAGAAGGGGGGGGGGGGCAGTTTATGAAACATTGACTTTTGATCATCGATCGCCACTTATATCTGTCAAAAACCAATCATCAATCAACCAGGTAACAGCTAACAAAATGGCTGTCTTTTAGTTGTGTTAAGTTATTATAAAGGTTAGTTGAGTTGTTTTTTGCTGTCAAATTACTGAGGAAAGAAAATATGGGATTCCCTTGCTCAGTTTTTGACACAGCCTTCTGAGATCTCATTTTCCTGAACTTGCCTATTTATTAAGTAAGATTTGAATTTTCAAATAATTATCACAACCTTAAATAAATTTAATTTAAATTTAAATGACTAATTACGCGAGTTACACAAATTCAAGTCAGCAAACTTGACGACGGAACATTTGTGTTGCAGATAATCGTTTTGTAACTAAATAAAAAAAATAAATTGGGTGGCGCAACAGCTCGTGGAGAACCAGGGCCTAGTGACGTACAACTCTCAACCATTCCTGTGTGCGTGTTGTTGGCAGGAATGGAAGGGACCTACAGTTTTTTGCCGAGTCCGAACGGCTAAATGAGAAGCACTATTTCATGACAAGTATACTCTTGGAGGATTTGTCAGTTCCTCGCAAGAGGCAGTACCTCGAATAAAACATTTCTGTTTTTAGGTTGCACGGCTGGGAATCGAACCCACACCTTCGGCATGACAGTCCTACGCACTAACTTTCATGCCACAAGGTACTTCATCGTTTAGTTACTACTTACAAAAACAAAAACAAAAAATCCAATCACTGCAAGAATTTAGTTTGGCTCAACTGGGTATTTTCACTAATAGTTTCCACGCGAGTTATATTATATTGAAGTGTAAATCGTTTTGTTACTACTTACATTACAATACAATATATCTCGCGTGGAAACTATTAGTAGCCGTGTTTTATTATCACTCATAACCCATATGGTTCATCTCGTGAAAATAAAACGATACGGGTTAGTGCAAAAACAGTGCTGTATATCAGTCTCTTTTTTTCTTATGTTTATTTATTTTTCATTTAAAGCCTGTCTCTTTTCCTCTATATTCCTAACACTGCTGACAAAGCGCTGAATTCATTCACAATGGTAAATATCCCTCTACCGCTCAGAGTGAAAACCTGTATCTGGGCTATTGAAATTAACCTCGATGGAAACGTGGATCCCATGTTGTTTTTGTAATTCATGTTAAAAGATAACCTCGACCCAGACCTGGAGATAATAAAACGCAGCTAGTGAAAATACCCAGTTGAGCTAAACCAAATTCTTGCAGTAATTGGATTTTTGTCTTAAAGAAAATAGCTACCTTCAATACAAAGATAATCTATACAAACAACTACAGAGGCATCAGTCTTCTTAACATTGCGCACAAGATCTTCTCTATCGTACTTTGTGAACGCCTAAAACCGTTCACCAACAACCTTATTGGTAAATTTTCAGTGTGCCTTTAGGCCAGGGAAGTCCACCATCGACCAAATATTCGCACTACGGCACACAGTGGTTCAAGTGGTATGGAGAGGTGGTCTTAAATCTATAAAATCTTAAGCAGCTACTCGATTAAGATGAAAATTTCAGAAATGATAAATGATATCATAAGACATCATCAGAGAAAATTTCCGCCTACTGACACGCCCACTTTTTAAAACAGGTCACCAAATTGTCTAAAGTTGATGTAAATGAGGGGTTTGTTCTTTAGAAATGTTGTAGATAATGTAATTCATAATAGCTCTCCCATACAAAAATGTTGGCCACGCCCACCTATGGAGCGTTTCTGACAAAATATTTCTTTTTTGGGTAATTGAAAACAAATTAAATTGCCTAACTAACAGTTTAAGAACAAAAAATTTGCCTCGCTCACTTTTAAAGGCGCTTTTGACAAAATTTCTTTTTGTAATCGTTTTCTAAAAAAAATGTGAACAAAACCTACATAGGATAAAATGTGTTCCTAGGAATTGCCTTTTTTAAAAATTAGGTCATACAAAGTTTTTACCATGCCCACTTTTAAGAGTTGTATTGTAGAGAAGCAATACCTACTAAAACTAAAAAAATTAAACTTTCTTTTTTCGTAAACGATGGTATAAGGCGTTAAGAAAGTCATAAATTGGGTTTTTTATGGCCCCTTAAAAATTTTCATAAGAAGGTGGATTGAAAATGGTATCAATGCAAAGATTTAGCTCCACAAATAACATACATATAGATTTGGCAGTAATATAGGCCAAGGATTTGTAATCCAATAAAAAAAATGTTATTCAAGAATTTTTTTATTTTCAGTGGTCCTTAGAATAGAAAAATCGATGCTTTTGAAGGTTCGCAGGTATTAGCAGCTATTTTTTTGTATTCAATACATCATGGTCCAGTGTATAATATATACTATAGGTCCGACCGGGGAAGACTATGGAACATAAACTTTTTCTTTGTTGAATTTTGAATTTGACTTAAAAAAGGTACACATTTTAAAATTCGCGCAAAAAAAAAATTGACAATTTTTTATTTTCTAAAATTAAGTTTGGTTTTATATGCCCGATAGAGGAAAATTAACAAAAAAGTTCAAAAGAATCATACAACTGCAAAAAATCGTCTTTTAAGTATTCTCATTTTTTGCTTCAAAATCACTGAAATCTCATTTATCAACTTTGGATACCAAAATTTTATATTTAGAAACTGTTTTCATAAAAAAAATTCTGATCGTAATGCTTCAACTATTACTTAATCAGACTGCAATGATAAAATGATTTTTGTCCGCCCCTGAACCACAGTGCGGTGGATCTTTGGAAAAAACCCAGGAGTTTCAAATCGATACCCACCACCTTTTCATCACAACATCTATAGAGACGAGCTATGTATATAGAGCAATATCAAGTTTTGGCATCCCTCCCAAACTTGTCCGTTTGTGTAGGCGATGATGATGGAGAATGCATGCTGCTCCATTAAGGTCGGCAAAAACCTCACCGATACCTTTGATGTCAAAAAAGGCTTCAGGCAAGGTGACGTGCTGTCATGCGACTTCTTCAACGTTGTTCCTGAAAGAATAGTGTTAAACTCTCACATCAACATTAGAGGCACAATCTTTCAAAAGTCAACCAATTTGGCGTGCGAAATTGGAGACTGCTAGCTAGAAACTGAGCCTGGAAGAACAAGAAGCTTGTTGGTTGAGGCCCTGGTTCACGGTCCACCCCGGACTGAAGACCTTAAGTAACTAAGTAAGTGTTGGACAACCTCTTGGATGGAAAATTTGAGACATTTACAATTGTGAATAATGGGGAAGCTGAAAGTGTTTAGAGATGCTTTAATGCTTGTCATGAAAAAGTAAAATTCACCATTGAAAGGGAGAAAAATAGAGCGGTTGCGTTCTTGGACGTCAAGATTCATCGCACTAATGACCGACGCTCATTCAAAAAGACACCGCGTCGGGTAGACTTGTCAACCTTAGATCAACCAGGCAAAATATATTCTTATAAATCGGCCTCTAGTGAATCTAGTGAATAAAGTCCTTGCGTTGAGTGACCAGGAATCCCACTCTGAAAATGAGAAAAAATCACTTAAATTCTCCTAGACAATGGTTAATGAATCGGTATCATTAGGAGCTTAATAAAACGCTAAAAATGCGAAGCACATATTGATAAGTGTCTCCAAGAAGAGAAAAGTATTTATAAGACTATAGTTTATGTCCCCAAATTATCAGTAAATTTCAAGGAGACGATGAAAAGCAAAAACACAGACCTCAGTCTTGCATTCAAATAAAACACAACGCTAGCACCTTTTTCACCAGCATGAAAACAAACACGGAGAAAGATAAGCGAACTGACGTGTTCTATAAAATAAACTGTCTTGGCAATACAGAAGAAGAGTGCTATATCGGTACCACAAAACAACTTCTTCGTCAAAGAATTGCGAACCACCGATTTGACATCATCAATCAAAATAGCACTGGAAGACAGCACTGGCCTTTCACAGCGTAGAGTGTGGACATAAACTAGATTTTGACGGTGCTGAAATCCTGGAAACGGAGAAGCATGTTTCCAAGCGGTATATTTTGGAAACTCTTCATATCAATAATAAAAATAATATGAACCGCAAGCAAACAAGACACCCAGAACATCTCATGAGTTTGTTGTCATAATGTTCCGCTTGAAAAATGTCCATGGGTAAAATAACGGTTCATCTCTTAAAAGATAGGTGTTGAGGACATGCATCTTAAAATTTTAGTGTTGCCACTTTTAAGGACTATAATTTGTTTGATGTCAATTATTTAGCTGTTTTTTTAATAAAGGGTGATTTTTTTCGACGTGTGGTTTTCGAAATAAAAACGCACATAATTTAATGTTATGGCCAAGAATTTAGCTTTATTTTTTGGATAAGGGTTTGCCATTATGTTTGAAAAATGATTGCGGGCAAGTGGCCGCCGCGCCTGGCTCCAGCTGATAGACCCAATTTTCGACCACTTTTTGCAGCAATTGGGGCCGTATGTCAGCAATAACGCGCTGTTGATTGTTTCGTTGGTGGTATTGCATGTAGTGCCGTCTTGTTGGAACCAAAGGTCGTCAACATCAACATCCTCCAATTCAAGCACGAAAAAGTCATTAATCATGGCTCTATAGCGTTCCCCATTCATTCATTTCATTTTTCATCGCAGTGCGCGAACCGAACCATTATTTTGGTAGTAAAATTGCATGATTTGCAAACGTTGTTCAGGATAAAGTCTATTCATTATGAAATGGCAAACCCAACTGAGCAAAAATCAAGTGACAGCTGTCAAAAAGACCAACTCCGAAAAAAGTATTGCCAGATTGAAAACCACACTTTCCATTGTTTTTTCAGAAAACATATAGGAGCGCTCTCTGACAAGAACACTCCCAAAACATAACTGTAATAACCGAAGCCACTGGAAGACTTTTGGAATACAGAAGAAGTTAAAAAGGACTACAGGGAGTGACCAAAAAAACGACTTGATTGATAATCATTTTGAAGTTTGTCTCGTTATGTTTTTGACAAGACGTTTGTGGAAATAAAAATATACTTTAAAAATATTCAAATGGATATAATGTTAAATAAATAAATACAAAACTATGAAACAAATTCTGAAAACCCAAAACAAATCCTTTCCCGTTCAACACAAAAAATTACTTTTTAGATAAACTTAATTTGGTATGCAAATATATACAACGGAATCAAAAAATTATTCACATATTCAACGTAAATGCTGACGTACTAAATATTTATGAAAAAAATAAATAATCTGTTCCTGTTGCAATACATAAATATATAAACAATAAATAAAGTACTTCTAGATAAAGTTCTTCTTTTTCACTGTAAAACAATGATCTGAAGATTGAAACCAACTCATGAAAATACCTATTGAAATCTATCTGATAACTTGGCAATGGATTTAAGTATTAAATGCAAATGAAAATACCATAAAACAGCACTAGGGCAACACTTTTTATTTAGTGTTCGACTCTAAACATGGATTTCCATCATGTATTAAATGTTGACATATTGCTAACGATTAAACTGGAAATTAAATTCGTTATTGGTATGCGGATTTTCTAAAATCGGTGGATTTTCTTTTAAGCTTAACACTAAATTTGATTATTAGTAAGGTCCAATGGCTCCCAAGCTAAATTTCATCCTTAGCATGTCAAAAATAAATGCAAATATAAAAATAAGGGCCCCACACACAAAGTGCAGGGACTTCGGTTTCCAGATCGGACTACAGATTGGGGGCCATTTTCCAAAATGGCGTCCAAGCGACAGAATAACAAAAATGTCTCCCAAGCTAAATTTCATCCTTAGTATTTAAGAAATGAATTCCAATCATAAAAAAAGCCCCCTCCCAAAAAGTGCACCGGTTTCGATTTCCTGACCGGAGGACGGATTGGGCGCCATTTTTCAAAATAGTGTCCAATCACAGGACACAACTATGACTCCCAGTTAAATTTCATCCTTAGCATGTAAAAAATAAATAACAACTATAAAAATAAGGCCCCTCACAAAAAGCGCAAGGATTTTGGTCTCCTAACCGGACCTCAATGTAAGTTCGAACGAAAAAATATGACAGATGACATACGAGCTAGTGTGACACTAAAAAATAAACTAGGCTTTCACGGTTTTAGGTTTTAATTGAAATTGATAAAGTGTCAAGTTAAATTCAGTATAATTTTAAGACTTAGAGAGGTCTCCTATATGTATTCGGATAACTTTCAAACTCTGCTGCAATCCCTCACATCTAGATATGAATAGTCAAACTGAATTTTGTCCAAAACAAAGTCAAGTGGCTCTAATTAAGAAAGTTCTCTACACTTATCATCACTTTCATCCGTTTCATCAAATATATGTACATGTTTTCTGGGTTAAGCATCTTTCGTTTTGTACATATTTTTAATTATTTATTTAAAAACAACACGCTCATTTAATTTAATTTTCTTTAATTCAAATGCTTGTAAACAAATTTGCTTTCTACATTTGATGATGATGACCTTGGAGTTGACCTTGAAGATAGCATTGTTTTGTTTTCATCATTAAAAACCTCAATCGTAGAAGATTTTATTTGCGTTTTTAAAATAACAAAGTGATTTTCGACATTCTTTTCAAAGCTTAAGCCCACCAGGACTACCTAAAATGTTTTCGGAAACTTAAACGATAAATTACAGAACACTTAATAAACCACATTAACAGCAACCACCAACTACATAGTACCTCAACTCAGTAAATAACAACAATTATTGATATTGACAATCTTAACCACATTTATTAGATTCCTATTTGATTATAAGGCCTATATACATAGTGTCTAAATAAATAGAAAACTAGACTTCAACTCCTTACCTTTGGTGTTCGCAACAACTACATACGTATACCTACCGTTTGCATAATCTAAACACTGTTGACTCCACAAGCTTGATAAAACTAACATGTACAAACAACATAAAGCCTACACGACACAACATCATCATATCATAATACAGTGCGGTTCATATTTATAACCCACTTTAAGAATCGTTAATTTTTTGGTCGTCTATAAATGATTAAAACTAACAATGATAGGGAATAATAGTAATGGTCATGGCAGTTAATTACAACAACAAGTTAATTTCAAAAACGTAACAAGTGTATTTTTATTTCTTAGTAATACAAAAATAGCAAAATTAAAGTGTTTCAAATTTATAACCCATTGTTTCAATAATTAATAAAAGTATGTGAAGAACCGAAACTAATAATTGATTTGGGAACCTATGGCAAGAATCAAGTCAAAAACACTTTTTTTCATGGATTTTATCAATATATCCAAAGTTCTGGCTCGATTTTAAGCCATTCATCAAGAAGAGCGTATTTAAGCTCTGATCGTCTCATACGTCCTTCTTTCCGCGTATATTCTTCTGACAAAAACTCTCCAAAGATTCTCAATAGGGTTTACATCGGGAGAGCATGCGGACCAGCTCATTAAATCAATAGAATTTATTCCCAACCAATAAATTGTTTCTCTACTGATATGGATTCTGGCATTGTCCTGCTGAAAAATCCAAGTTCTCTCATGGTGATCTACCAAAAAAGGTACAAAACTGCGCCGGAAAACTTGAACATAATCTCTGCTGTTCATTTTCGAAGAGATTTATTGCATTTCCACGCACCCATTCGTTGAGAAAGCGCCCCACATCATCTCCGAACCACCACCAAAATTTCGCCTATAAAAATATCGCAGTTCCTTCCGTAAGTCACGCCAATAAGAGTGCACACCATCAGGATCATCTAAATTCCATTTTTTCTAGAGAAATGCAATTCACTTCATCAAAAATGAACAGCAGAGATTATGTTCAAGTTCTCCGACGCAGCTTGGTACCTTTTTTGAGAGATCACCAGGAGAGAACTTGGATTTTTCAGCAGGACAATGCCTGAATCCAAATCAGTAGCGAAAAAACTTATTGAATGAGAATAAATTCTATTGATTTAATGAATTGACCCGCATGCTCTCTCGATGTTAACCGTATTGAGCATCTTTGGAGAGTTCTTGTCAGGAGAATATACGCGGAAGGAGGGACGTATGAGACGATATCAGAGCTTAAACCCTCTCTTCGTGAGGAATGGCTTAAAATCAAGCCAGAACTTTTGGATAACTTGATAAAATCCATAAAAAAAAAGAGTTTTTGACTTGATTCTTGCCGAAGGTTCCCAAATCAATCATTCATTTCGGTTTTTCATTTACTTTTATTAAATATTGAAGCAATGGGTTATAAATTTGAAATACTTGAATCTTCTCATTTTTGTATTTATAAGAAATAAATATTCACTTGTTACGTTTTTGAAATTAACTTGTTGTTGTAATTAACTGCCATGACCATTACTATTATTCCCTATCATTGTTAGTTTTAATCATTTATAGACGACCAAAAAATTAACGATTTTTAAAGTGGGTTATAAATATGAACCGCACTGTATCACTGCTGCAACGTATAGTTATAGAAATAGTGTTAGAATGTGTGTTCATAAAATTTCCAGCTTCACTGCACATCACAACATCAGCACAACATGACGTGAGGTTCTTGTTAGAGATGAATTAAAAAATAAAATAAATAAAAGTGTAAACACATGTTTTTTTTTTTGTTTTTCCTTTAATACTTTCGGGGGAAGTTCGCTTCAACCTTAAAGCAATCGTGAATCTTACCTACATTTTAGAAATATGATAAAAGTGTTTTATTTGAAAATTAAAGACAAGTAATGAATTCATAAAATAATTGAATTGTTATTGCTAATGAAATATTTTTCCCGTTGGGTATCAACAAGGTTCTTGCAATAATTATTCAAAAAAAAATCACAGCCGAAAAGATTTGTCAATTTTGTGTAGTTCAAGGTTATCTAAAGATTAGGCTTGTAAAAGAATGTAATCATTTGTGAATGCAATCATTAAAAATCATTTATTGAATTCAATCAAAAGATTGCATTCAATTGACTACTGTAAATGACTGCCATCATTTTAATGTCAAACGAATGGTGATATCAGAATTTGAAGTCTCAAAGTGAAGTCAATGAATGCAATCTTTTGATAGGAAGGCATGCATTCTTTTTGCGTTCATTTACATTCCTTTGCATTCTTTTTATTTTTTTTTTATTTTTTTTTATTTTTTTTTTTATTTGTTTAAATTCCCTAAAAATCTTTCAATTCACATTTGTGTAATCATTATTAACCTAATTCGTTAATTTCTCTTTAAGTCTAAGATGAATTCAAGAGGTGTTAGTATTAAACCAGTGGTCCCAGGATAGCTATATCATCAAAGATGCAGCCGATACAACAAAAGGCCTCCAACCATCCCTGAACAAGAACCCGTGGTAGGATGATGAGTTCGCAAATAGCTGAAAAAGGTGACAGAAGATGCACCAATATGCTGAAGCGGAAAACAAGAGTAGCGAGAGAAGTGTATCGAGCTTCTTCTTGCTCTAGGAGAGGAGAAGAAGACAGTGTTTAGAAAGAAGAGGGCGAACGCGTACGCAGCCTCCCAGCTCAAGGAGATCGAAGAGTCTAGCGATCGAAACAACACTCGGAAGTTTTATTGAAAAGCCAAGCAACTGGCTGCTGACTTAAAAACCAGAACACATACTCTTGGAAACACCGAACGTAACCTAGTCACCGAAGCACGAGGAATAGAATATGTATTCAAAAAGCATTTCCAGCAGCTGCTGAATGTACATCAGGTAAAACGAGAAATATGACGAGAAACAAAACCCAACTCTAGTCAATGAAGACTCCGTACCACCACCCATTGTGGAAGAGGTAGACTTAGCTATAAATAGAAGAGGTAGACTTAAGCTCAAGAACAACAAGGCTGCCGCGCCAGATCTGATGGTTTACCAGCGGAGCTCTTCAATTATGGAGGGAATGTGTTGAAAGGCAAGCAGGCATCAACTCTAAAAACAAATTTGGGTTAAAGGAAGAATGACCAATGACTGGTCTATCAGCTTCATATGTCCCAATCTAAAAAATGCGATCCTTTGTCCTGCAAGAACTATCGAGGGATATCCCAAATAAACGTCGCATACAAGATCCTATCCAACGTACTGTGTGATCGTCTGAAGCTGTTCTGCAACTCTATATAATTGGCAAGCACCAGGGTAGCTTCCAGCCACACAGATCGACCATAGGCCAAATATTCACTCTCAGGCAAATCCTGGGAAAGACCAAATTCCAAGTCGAGATTCACCATATATTAATCGAGACTTCAAAGCCGCATGTGATAACATTCATAGTCAGGTGCTTTATATGTTTATGGCTGATCTTGGCATCCCGGAAAAACAGATCTAGTTGTGTCGCGTGACATTGAAAAATACGCTTTGCAATGTGCAACTAGGAAAAAGCTCTTCCAAACCAACCTATTCCAAACATGCACAGGGTTTCAGCAAGGAGATGCACTATTGTGTGATTTCTTCCATCTCGGTCTGGCGCAAATAGTGCACACGACAAGCGTTAACACTGAAGGCACTGTTTTCAACAGATCTTTCCTGGTTATACCGATGATATCAACATCATCGGCCGTTATAGATTTTTTCACGGCAGTTAAAGAACAGGCGAAACTTGTTGGTCATTAAGTAAACGAGGAGAAGACCAAATGCATGCTATCAGCAAACAATAAAAGACATGTCAAAAGGCTAAGACAAACCGTCACTGTTGATATCAACAACTTCGAAGATGTTAAGGAGTCCATAAACCTCAAAGTAAACATGAATCTCACGAGCGACATCTTGCTGGAGATCCGACGAAGAATTAATCTAGCAAACCGAAGCTTTTTTGGTTTGGCGCAGCAAACATGTACACGCTCTTAAAAATCCTTACACTGCCAGTCCTGCTTTATGTGGTGCCGAGTGTTGGGTGATAAGCAGAAAGGGCGTCCTGATACTGGGCTGGAGGGAATATGGAATGAAAGATCTAGATGTAGTCCAGAAAATCAAAACCCGTCGACTACATTTGCTCGGCCACATCATCACATGCGAATGGACAATAATGCTTCAGCCAATAGAGTCGGAATCACATCCTCCAGATTCGAGGGAACGTAGATGACCAAAAGTCCGGTTTAAAGACCAAGCCATCGCGGATTCCAAAAAGCTTAGATGACTGGAAGCAGCGTGCTCGGGATCACAGAGGTTGGAAGGCTGCCATGTCTCAGGCTGCGACCCTTCATGGATTGGGAGCCGGATAAGGAAGGAGCAATAGGAGAGCAGTACCTTGTGGCATGATGGTTAGTGCGTAGGACTGTCATGTCGAAGGTCTGGGTTCGATTCCCAGCCGTGCCACCTAAAAACAGAAATGTTTTATCCGAGGTACTGCCGCTTGCGAGGAACTGACAAATCCTCCAAGAGTATACTTGTCATGAGAAAGTGCTTCTCACTTAGACGTTCGGCCTCGGCAAAAAACTGTAGGTCCCCTCCATTCCTGCCAACAACACGCACACATGAATGGTTGAGAGTTGTAAGTCGCGTTGCGCCACCCAATTTATTTATTTATTTTTAAGGAAGGAGCAATATCTCCCCCAGATTTCGTAATTATGTTACAAAATCGGTTGTTTTTACGTTAAAAGCCATTAGACATTTTTTTTTAATTTTCCTAACAATTTTCCACTGTTCCTTGCAGGTTCAAATTTGCGCGATGAAAATGGTAGCCCAGTGGCCATGTGATATTCATTTTCGATAAATTCCGAGGGAAACTGCGACCACAATTCGCGATCCCAGTTTTTGACGGTGGGAAATATTCCGTAGGATATGTTATTCAGGATAGCTCCCAATGTGTTTGGGGGCGTTTAATTGTTAACGGCGCTCATATCGATGGGACATATTTTTAGTTGTTTCAAAGGCCATTCAAAAGGCTATAAATTTCAAATTTCAGTGTGCAAATTGTATAAAAGCAATTTACACCTCTCTATCGATTGAATTATCTCAAAAACGGTTAGTCTTATAAAAAAAGATATTTAATTTTTTTTTATAAAATTTTCTAGGCTACATCCTAGAGCTTGACATTTTTCTGTAAGAGTTACTATTTGGGATATATTCCTTAAAACCAGTTTGGGGAGGCTTTTGACCCCCTGTACAATTTTAGCGGGGCTCATATCGATGAGGACATGGCTTTAATGACTGGGCCTATAAAATTTACTGTCTATCTTCTCATGCGGCTCATGCCAACCAAAGCTAGGCGAGTGTAGATAGATATTGAAAGTTACATTAATGGGTGCAAAGAAAATTAACAAAAAATACACATTCAAAAAAAGAATGAAAATTGAATTTTCTAGCTGGTCTCTGCTCATGCTCACTGCTCTGCTCAGTGTTCATGTTATGGCGGTATGTTTATATGTGAAGTCTCCTTCCACACAACCCATCAGATCCACAAATTATTTTTTTAATGAGTAAATGGTTCTAGTCTAAGGAAAAATAAGTTGAAACCTAGCTATATGATCCAGAGATTATTCTTCTTTTTAATAAGTAAATGGTTGTAGTCTTTGGATACACGAGGCCCTAGAAAGTTTAAAATTAATGCTAACAAGAGCCTAGCCAAAGGTAACTATAGGAATTCTCTAGGGCTTTGCCAGTTAGGCAATATTCTGCCTCGTCTGAGCGACAAAAAAAGGAAAAAAGTTTACCTATTTGGGATTCGATCCAGGGATCCTCTGCTTACCAGTCCAATACGCTCTTACTTACTTACTTTAAATGGCTCTCACAGTTCAGGGTGGACTACGGCCTCAACCAACAATCCCCTCCTTAAATCTTCTCCTTCGGAACGAAGATCACCCGATGAATATTCCTTTCAAAGCATCCTTGCAAATTCTCATCCATTTTTGACAGGGTCCATGCTTCTGCCCCATACAGCAGGACCGGTATGATTAGGGTCTTATGTATATAAGGTCTCCTTGGCCCGGAGAAACAGCGGTTGGCAAGAGTTATTATTCGTTTGATCTCTGCACTGATGTCATTTTGCGATGTAATAGTGGAGCTCAGGTAGACAAAGTCCTTGGCGACTTCGAAGTTGTACCTATCCATCGTGACGTTTTGCCCGAGTCGACGATGTTGAAATTCCTTTCTGGACAAGTATGCCGAGATGCGACATGGCTCTGTATAGCTGGTCGCTGTCTGCGCTATTATATGTGACTTTGAAATCGATAAAGAGATGGTGTGTATCGATTTGAAACGCCTGTGCTCTTTCCAAAATCTGTCGCAGTGGGAACATTTGATCAACGGCTGATTTGCCGGACCTAAAACCACACTGATAGGGGCCGATCAGATCGTTGACAAACAGTTTTAAGCGATCACACAGTGCAGATGACAGGATTTTGTATGCCACGTTGAGGAGACTTATACCTCTGTAGTTAGCACAAGTCTGAGCATCTCCTTTCTTGAGGATGGGGCACATTATACCGAGGTTCCATTCATCGGGTATACTTTCTTCCGACCAAATTTTGGAGATAAGTTGGCGTATACTCCTTGTCTCTACCAAGTCATCTCCCCCTGCTTTGAATAGCTCGGTTGGCAGGCCATCTGCACCAGCCGCCTTGAACGATTTAAGCTTGGTTATCGCTAACCGCACTTCATTTAGGTCGGGTGGATGGAAATTTTGACCAGCTTCGTCAAGGTTGAATGGATTGTTCTGCCTAACAGCGAAATTTTGGCCAGTTTAGCAGTTTAGAAAATTGTTGTTTCCAGATTCTCATCACCGACCGTGTGTCTACTACCATATTTCCACTTCCGTCTCGGCAGGCTTCTGTTCTGGCCTTGTAACCCTAGGTAGATTGCCTCACTCTACGGTAGAACTTTCAAACATCCCCCCTACCGCTACAGTCCTCCATAGCCTCGACCGCCCGCTCCGCATGCTACCTCATTTTCCTCTTGAGAAGTCGGCGTTCCTTCCTTTGTTTTTGCCCGTAAAACTCCCGGGCTGTTCTGTCAGCAGCTCTGGTTTTAGTTTGTAGCATTAATTGGTAGGCTTCATTCTTTGCTGCATGCACCAGCCGCCACTCTTCATCGAACTAGGGGCTTCGTTGTGGTCCAGTTCATCAGTGGTGGCAATTCTGATGGCTTGTTGGCAGTGTTTTCACTGCAGTTGGTGCTGGTGGCGGAGTTGCTGAAAGGTTAAGAGGGACTTGATCAGCAAAGGTTCTGGTGATCTCTTGTGATTTGATCTTCTAGACATCAAATCTTTTCACAGCATCCGCTCGGCGTTGTGTTGTCATAGATATCCGCATGAGTACTTGAGCTACAACCAAAATTAATGGTCCGAGTCAATGTTTGCTCGGAACGTTCGGGCATCCAGGATACTGGAAGCATGTCTGGCGTCTATCGCAACATGATCAATCTGATTGATGGTTTGTTGATCCGGAGACCGCCAGGTCCCTTTAATATTGAGGCGCGGGAATAGAGTTATGATGACATAACGCCCCGCCTCCAAGTCAATCAGCCTGAGTCCATTACCGGAAGTGCGTTGTCGTGCAGGCTGTGTTCTCCGATTATCAAACCAAAGATGCCCTCCTTTCCGATTTTGGCGATGAAGTCGCCAAGAATGATCTATCTAATACGTATCCTCGAGGAGGTCGTAGAAGTCTTCCTTGTTTGAGCCATCTTTTTCTTCCATTGGGGCGTGGGCACAGATCAACGTGATGTTTTTGAATTTTGCTTGATGCGGATTGTGACCAGGCGCTTGCTTACATTTCTGAGACTTCTTGCCTAAGTGTTCCACTTACCACAAAACCACAACCGAAGAGCCGCTCGCATCTTTTTCTTCCATTGGGGCGTGGGCACAGATCAACGTGATGTTTTTGAATTTAGCTTGATGCGGATTGTGACCAGGCGCTTGCTTACATTTCTGAGACTTCTTGCCTAAGTGTTCCACTTACCACAAAACCACAACCGAAGAGCCGCTGACCCTGCTCCTTGCAGCACTCGCCGAAGTAGATGTCACACGACTTCATCCTTCGTTTGCCCTCTCCATCCTATCGCACTTCCTGGATGGTTGTTACATCAGCCTTAAGCTTTCCCCTATTCTCCGGTTCGGCTGCACGTGGTCTGTTTTATGTTCGGACATTCCACGTGCAGATCCGAAGTTCATTGTTCTTGTTTCGTTTGCTGGGATCGTCAGCATTAAAATCATCCATATCCGAGGCTTGTTGTTTTTTCGGAACCATTGTTTCCGTGGTAGAGAAGTTACCCCGACGCACAACTCCCAACCTGGAGGACCAGACCCTTAATTTAACTCCAAGGGTGGCGAGCCAGATAAGCCGCTGCTTATAGGCCTGAGCTACGAATATGTCGTAGTAGCCAATATAAGGTGTTCACTAAGTAGTTCAACCTAACTGGAACTGTAGACGCCGCCGTTGATTCCATCTGGAGAATTCTTCCGCTGCCGCCTGGATAAATGAGAAGTGCCTTAGTGGGAACACTCCTCCCCCCTCTATCGTTTGCTGCCGCCTAAAACGGTTCACAGGGATTGGAACCCAATTTTCAGTTAAAGATACGATGCACCATGGGGAGGTGAAAGTAGGAGTTGATAGACAGAGGCTCCCTTTGAAAAAAAGCTTGTGGACGCTTATGTCCTCTTGAATGTCTTTTCTCCTATTGACTGAAAAATTGTAACCCTCGACTAAAAGAGCAAGTTCTTGCGACTCATTTATGGACTGACTGATTTCCAGAAAATAAAAATAGAACTAATTTAGTTTTAATTCTTTTGGGAAACCACAAGTTTAGTAAACATTTTTTTTTAATATTGCAAAGAGTTTTAGGTGGCGAGCTTGTGGCGCCACAAGATTCAATTGAGAGATGATATGATGTCCATTAACATTTCTCCACTAAAATACCAGACGAAATGTTGTGTCTTCATTAAAAACTCAACAGCAAAGCATCTCAATAATGTATGTGCTTTTGAGATTTGACTTAATTTTGTCTTTTTAACCAAAGCGAATAATAATGTGTTTGTATGCGTGTTTAGAAAATTGACGTAAGAGAAGAAGATGTTATAATAAATTGATGATTGTGTAAATTGAAAATAATTGAATTATAGGCAATTGGCGAAGTATTGGCATGATTCGAGAGTATGGATGGTTTGGACTTTTTTTTTTAAGTAATAAGCGTGTAGGTAAGGTATGATATGATTGGGGACATTGAGTTATAGGTGCGGACTTTCCTGATAAAAAAAAACAAGTAGAGGGGACACTTCGTATATTTTAAGGGCTGGACTGGATTTCACTGTAACTGACACATTGATATGTATTGCGTACATATCATATGTATTCACTACATACATCTATGTTCACTCGAGGTGAGTACTGATTTCATGATTTGTATATCGAATTAAAGTGTCAACAGGTTTCATTCGGGAGATAAATTGAAATGTAACCACTACACATCAACTGTAAAGGGTACATATAGGTAACTTTAAAGGGCGATTTAAAAGTGCAGATTAATTTTTAGAAGTTAAACAAGTCGAACTCTCTTAAATTAGCGCTATTATTAAAATGACAGAAAACAATTGTATTAATTTATCTAATGTTCAATGGGAACCTACAAAGCAAGTTCCTATATGACTCTATGACTTTAATTCATTAAATAGTTGAACCTTTTATGGAGTATATACTTAATTGATTCGTTAAAATGCCGCCTATGGTAAATTAACCAGCTAATAAAAGTGAAATTTAATTAAATCATAAATATACCAGCAAAATGTGTAATAAAGTGCGTTCAGTTTCAGTGCAGTGCATGCTGGCTGGCTGAAAGTAGCTAGCTATACCGGCTTTAAGATAGCGCCACGCTTTCATTCAATTTATCCACATGGTGGCGCGCCACTATTTATAGATAGGAGCATACTAACGCTGCACTATGAATTTAATTATTTTCAGTAAAATCTGTAAAAATGTGCTTCTTGCCGGCCATCGATTGCGCCAGCAGTCTGTCTGCTGCCTTGCCTGCTGGCTGGTCGCTTATCTTATCTAGGTTACTATACTATAATTGATGTTTTTAAAGATTTAATTTTAAATTAAATGCATCTAGGTCTATATTTTTATTTTGTTTTTGTTGGATGATTCTCTGATTCTATAAATATGAAGATATCTACATTTTATTTTATTTATTTTTTTGAGAAACTTCCGTAAACATGCAATGGGGATTGTAAATTTATTTTATTTTATTTTGTTTTTTCCTCTGAAATACCCTTCGTACTGGGGGTTTGTTTTTTCAGTGAAACCTTGGGTTGTGTTTACGCTTAAAAAGTATATTTAATTCTTCAGTCGTCTGAAATTCGCAAAGTTAATGTACCTACGAACGGACGGTAGTATAGTTACAGATAGTTTCTACATTATTGTGGTTAAGGGGGTGGGGGTTTGTGGTGGGTTTTGTGTTAATTGTTTTTTTTTTCATTTACAGGTATGTAGGTTTTCACAAAGTATCTACCTTCTACATACACTTGTTCTCCATAGGAAGAGGAACTGTATAGCTTGAACTAGAAAAAACAAAAAGAACAAACAGTTATTGGTGAAATTGAAACTATTGGAGAGCTCTTACATTTTGTTTGTCGTTAACACGAAATAGGACACATTTTTGTGTTATTTAGAATATTTTCCTTTTCACTAACATCAGAAAAAAAAAGAACTTTTTGTAATCACAATGGGGTTTGGCTTGTTTTCTGGATTATTTTTGCTTTTATCTATGGCTAGATTATATGGCATAGAGCCATGTGTCCTGAGAAGCACAATCAATATGGGACAAGAACCGGGAGGTTTTTTTTATATACATATATATATATGGTTAAAAAAAACCACATAGTTAACGATATCTTTGAATTTTTTGATAAATATAATATTGGAATCACTAACTTGCCATGTAGTGAAAAATTATTCTTCGTAAAGTTATGAAATGTTTTACATCGACTGACTTTTCGTTGACTCAATGAAAAGATTGTTCGCCCCACGAAAGTTGATAATAAAAATGGTTTATTCTTTAATTTTGATGGTTTTAGTAACGTTTTATTTTGGTCCTAATAACCACTATGGTCCAAATATCTGGTACTTGTACTTCAGAACCCTGGTACTGGTTCTTGAAAAATGGAAGTATGTCCCAGTATTTTCCAAGTATCTGAGGACAAGTACCAAGTACTTAATTGGGGTTTCGTGTGTAAATGAAAGTCCACACAAGTGCAGTGCATGCTGCGAATTATACACCAATTTATTTTGAATAAGTTGTTGTTGTTCATTCAAAATTATTCAATATAAATCCAAGTACTTAAGTACCAATGTGCTTGAGCACTTCTTTCAAGTACATTGAGAAGGCACTTCAAGTAGGTGCTTCAAGTATTTCAAGTACTTAGCCAGTACTTTCAAGTACTTTTAAGTGCTTAGAAGTAATTTCTAGGTTATTGGCTTATTTTTGCTTCAACTTCAATAAAAAAAATGTGTATGTACTTCATCAAGAAGAAATTGTGTTTTTTTGATCACAAGACCAGAAACTTTCGAATCGAAAACATCTTTTTGGTGATCTTGAAAGTACTTGAAAGAACTTGAAATTACTGATCAAGTACTTTGAAATACTGCTAAAATACTAACATAAGTACCTACGCAATACTTGGTACTTGCTACGAAGTACCTACTTAAAAAATACTGGTACTTGAAAAAAGCCAAGCCGATTACTGAAGTAGGTACATGTTCAAGAAAATTTACAGCTCTGGTATTTGAAATACACTTAACAAAATACATTTCTTATAGTTTTTTTTTTGATTTAAACAAATTAAAAATTTTTGTATATTCCTTATGGTACTTAATATGTGTATGTACCAAGTTTTATGATTTTCCATCCACTTCCACACTTTTTCCAAAATTTTGAATAAAAAAACTGAGAAATCTCCATGTATTTTTTATTGGATATTTCAAGTGCTTGCCGGCACGTGCTAACGTTAGCCGATTTTAAAAATAATTGTGCACAGAAACTCAAAAAATTTAAAAAACAAGTGCTACCCTAGTACACACAGGATTGCCCATGTAAAACAGTAAAAATAAAAACAAACTTTATTTTCAAAATTTTATGTTTGAAAATTGATTTTCAACTATTTATAATGCAAAAAACAGATTGAAACAGCAGCTTTGACAGCATCGAAAACTTTGACATCAAAAGTCATATGAAATAGATTACAACGTGAACAGCGCTTTTGACAGCATAAAAACAAATAAAGTCATTATAGTTGAAAATCGGTTATAACTTTAGCATTTGAGTGTTGATATACCTGAAAAACTTTGCCTTAAAATTGGTAGCATTTGTACAGCGACACCGAATTTGCGGTTTAGGCCTAACGTTGATGTCGATATCGATGTTGCTGTGCTAATGTATTTAAAGCCATTTGAAACCAGTGCCTCTCAAAGGTGTGATGTGGTTTTCAAAGTTGCTGTGTCAATCTGTTTCTCGCTTAAAAAACAACTTTATTTACCTACACTTTGTTTACTACACGTTTACTTTTTACCTACACTGTTTCACATAAAATATTGAAACAGTTCTTATTCTGATATACTTACCGCCAAAAAATGAAAAAAATATAATGTTTTGATACTTGCTGAAATATTTATGAAAATTGTTCGTAAACTTCATGGATCCACTGTATTTTATTTAATATTCTATTTAAGTATACACCCTGTAAATATAAAATCTACAAAATTTGTGACTGTTTAAAGATTTTACTTTAATTCCTTTTTCTGTTAATTCCTTTTTTTTTTTCAAAAAATCTTACTTCAGCCGAAGGTTCAGAAATTCCACCAATTTTCTTAAAATTTACAATTTTTATAGCTATGAAAATTTTCCTTAAGCAAAACAAAAATTATACGGTTCAGAATTTAAGGTTTTTTTAACGAAAAAGTCATCAAATCAATTCAATTTGTTTTATTGAACATAATATCTACAATTTGGCTTACAACTAATAAGATACATTGAGATACAAATTTACATTTGTTGGCACATAGGGGACCTAACCTTATACTATGTCTTAGGTTTAAAATTCGAAATAAGTCATTTAAAACCCCTGTTAGCCGGAAGAGCTTAAAATATCCAAATAAAGCAAAAAATTACTAAGACACGTTTGCTGATACGAAACTTAAGTATTTATGTTCTACTTCAAAGCTTATGCTCTAGTTTTTCCAAGACGTAAACTGTCACATAAGCGATTATGTTCTACTAGTATCAGCAAATGGGCTTAAGACCATTATTATTCTGAACACTTCATGTTATGTTTAATCGTAGACTTTTAATGTAAATTCGTTGACTCAATGAAAAGAATCGTTGACTTAAAGAAGAAGCTTGTCGAATCAACGAATAAAACATTAAATAGCGGATGAATTTTACTTCACTCAATATGAAATTGATTCATTGAATCTACAAAAAGACAATAAAAAAAAAGGTTTTATGTGACTAATATGAACAAATTTCACTGATCCAACGAAAATTCCTGATTTAATGAACAAGGAATAACTATTTAAAAAAAGAAAAACTTTACTAGCCCAATTAGAATGCACATAAAACGGTTAATTTGTTCTTTCTCGCACTTAAGTAAGTGTTTCACTGGGCAAAAAAATACTTCAATAAAATGCTTTATGGGGCTGACGAAGGATGGGCCAAAATGTATGGGAGCTATTCCATTTCTCAACACGAATGTGTCATACATCGTTGAAAAGGTTACTGTGAGTCATTATATGGCCGTTAAGCTCTAAACCATGGGGTTCGCTCGACAATCAACTTCAAATCACCAAAAAGATCAAAAAGGCAATTCCTCTTAATACATACATATAGTTGTATGTAAAAGTAACAATTTAACTGTGGTAAAGCGAAGTTTATTCGAAACTCTAGCAATGAAAGTGAAGAAAAATTTGCTAACACAAATCAAATTGCCGTTGAGTAGGTTGACCAGTGCCCAATGCAGAATTTCTTGTTGTGTTGAGTATATGCGTCAATTTGCCCATTCTCCTTTTCAACTTTCTAGGAATATTAAATAAGGAAAACAGTGGGTTTTACTCAAATTACTTTTTAAAGATTTCTGACCCTAAAAACAACAATATTAAGTTTTGTTTTAATAATAATTTTAATTATATGCCTGTAAGGCCTTAGCAGCGCTATTAATAAAAAACGGTTATTCTACCTTTATTCCACGATTTTACTAAACCATGGAATAGGAGTTAAGCCACAGGTTAAAATTTCTCATTAAAAAAAATTATATTCGTGGAATAGTAAAATGACGTTTACCGTACGAGGCATGTTAAGTATCTTGAAATTTGTACCAAGTTTCGGAAGCTTGGATTTTTTCCGTATGGGTTTTGACATCTTAAAATTTCAAGTTACCAAACACACCTAAGAATTTTCTTGTTTATGTCTATCTAAATTATTATTAGTCGGTATTATGGAAAATTTAATTAAAAAAGAAAAAGAAGAGAGAGTTGGAGCACCAAAGACAAAGTAAGCTCATAAAAATAAGCCAAACCTTTTGCTTTATATTCTTCAGAACACAGTGCATAGAATAGAAAAAAAAATGTTATTGAAAAGTTAAATCTTCTGATACCAACACCAATAAAAAAAAAAGAGTCTGCTGCTTATTCCTTCGCTAAACTATCTGTTTCGGTGGTTTAGCATAGTGAACGTCACATAGCAGAAATTTTGTTTTATTAGTAACATTTTGCACTTAATCCATGGAATAAGGCTAACCCTTCGCTATACCGCGTTTTTTAAATTTGGCTGTAGGTCTTTTTAAATACAACCTGAGTAGTAAGGCGCTAGTAAGAAAGAGTAGGAGAATATTAAAAATTTAAAGATCTCAGTGGACTGAGATCAAGGTATTTATTATTATCTCATATAATCCCACGTTAGGCTGGATTCATATATAATAGAATGCTGCATAGAGAAGGCTGGAACCCACACCTCTAAGTAAGTAGTCAAACCTAACATCCACTGCACCATTGCCACCCAAAAATGTAAATAAAATTATGCGACACGATAATAATTATGATATATGGTGATCCAATTCAAGCTTTCTGACTTTGAAAAAAAAAAACATAAAATGCAATACTATCTTAGTTTGTTTTGATTGTTCAAATATTTCATCATCATCATCGTGTCCTGTAACCCCGGCTGGGGCATAGGGCGTCAACAAAACGTCTCCATCCTTCACGGTCTGCTGCAAGGTACTTTAGCTGTGGCCACGTCCTTCTCTGGGATTCTGCTTCCGCTAAGACAGTTGATTTTAATGTTGTTCTTGGTCTTCCAACCCGCCGTGCACCCTGAGGATTCCATTCAAAGGACTGCTTTGCAATTTCATCGTTTGGTTTCCTCAGTGTGTGACCAATCCAACGCCATTTACGCTTTCTTATGTCGACGTCCAGCCGCTCTTGACTTGTCCTGCGCCACAATTCCTCATTTGATATTATTTGTGGCCAGCGAATCTTTAGGATGTGGCGAAGACAGCGATTCACAAAAGCCTGCAATTTCTTTGAAATGATAGACGTGACTTTCCAGGTTTCACAAGCATATAACAGCACGGATTTGACATTGGATTCGAAGAATCTCAACGTAGTGCGTAAGGAGATTTGACTTGATTTCCAGATTGGGGACAGAGTACCGAAGGCAGCACGAGCTTTATTTATTCTACTTTTAACGTCCAGATCCGTACCACCGTTTGCAGAAACAATACTGCCAAGGTAGTTAAACTGTTCCACTACTTCAACTGGCGTCTCCTGTAGAAAAATACGCTGCTGTGTGGAGCGGCCTGTGAGCATTATTTTTGTCTTTTTGCTGTTTATTCTTAGACCACTCGACTCTCCCTTCACTTGCAGTGTTTGGCACATCCCGTTCAGCCCACTGATGTTATTTGCCAGTAGACATATGTCATCGGCATAGTCTAAATGACTGAGCCTTTCGAACGGTCTCCACTGAATGCCATTTCGCTCAGCTGTACCAACACTGGCCGTCAATACGTCGTCCATCGCCAGCAGGAAGAGAATTGGCGATAAAACATCCCCTTGTCTCACACCCTGTTGCACTACGAAGGAGTCGGATAGCTGCCCATTGTGCAAAACAAAACACCTAGCGTTGTTGTAGGACTCTTTAATAATGGCAACAATTTTTGGTGGAATTCCTCTACCAAGCAACGATCTCCATATACATTCTCGGTTGACTCGATCAAAGGCCTTCTCAAAATCCACGAACATGAGGTAAAGCGGTGATTGAAATTCCATCGACTGCTCGAGGACGATACGCAAGGTGTTGATATGGTCGACACACGATCGACCACTGCGGAAGCCAGCTTGATGCCTCTTGAGTGTAGACTCGATTCTATCCTTTATTCGCTCGAGAATAATGGTTGCCATTAGCTTTGGGAAAACGGACAAAACGGTGATACCACGCCAATTGTTGCAATTCTTTAAGTCACCTTTCTTTGGCAACTTAACAATCACACCATCCTTCCAGTCCCTGGGATAAGTTTCGTTTTCCCAAATGTTTTGTATCAGCGGATGTAAAATACTAGCCGCTGTTACGGGATCGGCTTTCAGGAATTCAGCTGGTATTCCGTCCAGTCCAGCTGCCTTGTTGGTTTTGAGGAGATTTATTGCTGTTTGTATTTCCGATTCTGACGGGGGTTCGATGTCAATACCCCTATAGGACCTGCGCATCTCGTTTAGTTGGGGCACTTCAGCACTCTGCTCAACTGAATCCTCATTTAGCAGGGCACAAAAATGGTCCTTCCATCTACGAAGCTGATCCTCAATTGATACCAAAATGTGCCATCCACATCCATTACAGGATGATTGGTGTTGCTTTTTTTCCCGATAACATATTTGGCTATTTGGTACAATTCCCGGATATCTCCTCTTCTGGCAGCGATTTCCGCATTATCTGCGAGTCCATCTACCTTCATCCTCTTGTCACGTCTCACACAGCGATAGACCATCTTATGTGCAATGCGGTACTCTCTTCGCAAGTCAGCCTTTCGTTGAACATCTGCTTCGGCATTTATTTGGATTTTCAACGATTTGCGAAGTTCGATCTTATCCCAGGTGTCTTGGGATATCCAAGAGTCTCTACGTCTCGTTCGCTTGGGTACAGTTTCGGATCCAGCCTCCATAAAAACACTTTTAATTTCACCCCACATCTCATCAATTGTTGAATTATGGATTCCGTTTAATGACGAGGCTCTGTCGTTAAGGGTGGTGACATAGTTTCGACATATGTTGGGGTCATTTAAAGCATTAGTAATGAATTTTGAGCTCCTTGCTGCATCCTGCGCTGATCTTTGTACGGCAGCGGTTCGTAGTTTGAGACTCATCAGAACCAAATGGTGGTCGCTTCCCACATCGGCATTTCTTATACTCCGGACATCACACATAGACTTCCTCCATCGCTGCTGAATCATGATATGATCAATTTGGTTTTCGGTTTGACCATCCGGATGCACCCAGGTAATTTTGTTGCACGTCTTATGCTTAAATACAGTCCCACCTATCACAAGACGATTCGCGTTACAAAAGTCGACAAGCAAGTCACCATTTTCATTCCGTGACCCCAAGCTATTTCTTCCCATCACGCGTTCCAGTCCGTAATTGTCTGAACCGACTTGGGCATTAAGGTCTCCCATAACGACTATGATGTCGGCTCTCGGAAAACTACTGTAAACCGAGTTAAGATGGGTGTAGAACGCGGTTTTGTCTTCCTCGGTCGCTTCATTTGTGGGGGCGTAGCACTGAATAATTGTGACGTTACGAATTTTTGAACGAAACCTTGCTGTCATTAATCTCGCAGAAATGGGCGCCCAGGAGATCAAACTACGCCTCGCTTCTTCGTTCAACATAATTCCGACACCATGCAGTCTTTGGCCACCCTCTCTTTCATCTTCCCCGGAATACAGCATTCTCGTCTGTCCAGTGTGATCTGTATTCAGCTCTTCCTCTCCACTTAGTTTCGCTTATGCCCAGGATACTGATCTTTAGGCGAAGCATTTCACGCTCAACCTGCTCGTATCTACCATCGCTGTACAAGGATCGAACGTTCCATGCTCCGATTTTCGTACGTATGCGGTAGCCAAAAGTAACATTTGCGCTTCTTGAAAGACTTATTCTATTTGTCAACGATTCATTTATTATTATGGCGTCTTGATTGACGCTCGTACATGAAATATGCCGCACCCCCAAATCCGATGTGCGGTTTACTGCAACCGAAGCTGCAGAAGGATTTTCTATAAAAAGATTACCTCTTGGGGACTCAATTCCATTTGTTGTCATAATTCATGTATTTGCTTATATCCTTACACCATGGTGTTTTCCGAGATATGATTAATAACATACATAAGCTCAGATTTGACAGGCACACCCGCCTTTTGTATGGTCAAACACATAACTGCTCGAAGCCGCCCAATATGGGTTACAGACGCTACCTGCTGCTGCCGTTGGCCTTTTACCAAAAAAAAGCTCCTCCGCCACCAGACTATCATGCCGTTGACAGCTACCTGCAGTTCATCCGTCTTAAGGGGGCTTTTAACCATCCCAAGGACAAGTTTGTGCCCTGACCAGCAACGCTGGGTTGTCTGCTTATCCCGGCATCCATTCGGTCCCCCTGCACGTTAGCGTTACCCGCCCTCTACCACGCGGAGGTGTGCATAGGGATTTTCAAATATTTCATGTCTTACATTAATTATGAAAAAAAATTATGTAAATGCTATCTCTTGCCCTTCTGCAGCAGTTGATTTATTGGGGGTATTTTTGATGTCATTTTCGCTAGTTTCAGGGCTCAGGGGTTATCTCGGCTATAACTTGGTTGGATGTTAACTGCTTTAAGTTTCAGACTTGTTGGTGTAGAGGCGACTCTTAAGACACAACCACAAAAAAGTACAACGGTGGCGATTAATCACATATGATCTTGGCGGCCAGTAGACATCAACCAAACGTTAAATAATGCGATATCTTAGAATTTCATGCAAAAAGTCTTTGCACGCGATGTGTGGCAAGTTCCACTGTTTTGCTGAAACCACATGTTTTACATATTAATACATATCTTCGATTTAATAAATGATTCCTAGTTTCGTGACCTTTTTCTGAAATATTATGTTTTCCTTATATGGGCTTCAGGGTGTAAACACATCCGAAATGTCACAGGACGAAATTTTTTAACATGAAACGCACATCAGGAAAAATAATAATTCTGATTTAATGCTAAAAAATCGGTATCATGCACCGAATTGACAATTCCAAGTCTTCGGCCACGCTATTACTCACAAAAGCAATATTCTCAACTGGTCTTCGGCCACACCATTACTCAGAAAAGCAATATTCTTAACCGAACATGCAATGATTGTGGACAAGGCTTACCCTATCATCTCCAATACTCCAGTATTTCAAATATGTGCCTTCGTCTCAAATTGTTGCACAGTCAGACAATTAAACGGAACATAATCCTCCCGTTAACTTCAAAACTGTTGAACCATTTCGTAAATGAGAAGTTTAGAAGTAACATTATTTGATGCTTTAAACTCGTGCCATTATTACCAATTGTCAAATTTATAATGCTGGCCAATATAGAAAATTCGAATTGGATAACCCTGTAAATTCTTATTTCCTTTTAATTGAAATTTAAAATGACGCCCAACGCAAATCGGCTAAATTCCCGAAAAGTACAATTTAAACTCCATATACACCCCGTTAACGACTGATAAAAAAAACGTATTTCGTTTTTATTGTTTTAAATGTCCATTCCGACTGGACTCTATAAAGTATTAATGTGGATGAAATAGAAATCAATTGTTTTTAGTTGGCCTTACATAACTATGCTTTGGTTTCTTAAACTGTTTTGGTTGCCATAAGATACAATAATTCAATTTGGATTGTTAGATTTCAGATATTCAAATCAAAATTGCTGTTTACTGTGAACTCTACTTACAGTTTTTTAGCAAATAATCAACAAAACTCGTTGCATCAATCAATTATTGCTTAGGCGTGAACTACGTGTTTTTTTTCTATATTGTTTTTTTTTTTTTTGTGTGTAAATAGAACATCGTAGGTTGTCGTGGTAAATCACAAATAGTAATTCAATGCAAATTCAGTCCATATAAATTTGCAAAATAAATAAATTCAATGCGATCTGCATTTAACAGTAACATGTAATCCATAGAAATGCATGTAGGCTATCAACCCACATTCCCAAGCATATTCTAGTGACGGTGAGTTCTTTAAGCAGACTGAAAGTCTACATCTAGATCAAGTAGAATAAATTTGGATGCTTGGATACACAATTTTTAATCGCCCTAAATAAATTATTTTTACTGCAGATTCAAAACTAAACCACTTCACAATCACATCATTTACTCGTAAACTTTTTGTAAAATATTCACACGAGTGTAATTAAAGTAAATCGTTCAAGTCTACGGAGGGATATAGCTTGGCCAATAAATTCATTACATTTCTATATATATTGAAAATATATAAAGGTATTCATGTAACTTGTAAATGCATATAGATAAGTAAACTATGTAGTAAACGAACTGTCTTAATTTTAACTGGAAACCATTTACACAAGTTTGATGAATTTGTTGCGTAACTTAATCTGGTAGACCAAAACGTTCCTCGATGTGATTTCTGTGACATGAAAACAATTTTGTTTAGTCTGAAAAGTATTGCAGAATCCATTCAAAAGCACAACAAAGTTTTAAAATTTGGCTTGTGAGTTTCAAATCGATAAAGATAAAGTTGATACTGAATACAATTTTATAACTTTAAATTTTACACAACATTTTTACAACAAACGAAAATATCCCACAACTAATTGATTTCCATAAAAAAGCCTTTGTTCTGTTCAACTTCAAGGTTATATTCAATAATTATCTTGGTTAAATTAAGTAATAAATATCTGAAGTTTCATGAACTTAATTTCATATTTCCCATATTAAGTTGGGAAATCTGGGCGAAGTCTGCTTGAAATACTATCTAGAGCTTAAAGTCACCTCGTAGGTTTTTTTTAATGTTATCAATAGAAAAAAAGTAATGTAGCAGAGCAGTATACGAGTGATAGTAACATTTACATGCAAATCATGGCACACTTTGAAAAAAAAAAAATAATTACCCCCAGAGCTCAGAAGAATTCCACTCGAACTAGCACGCAAGGTAAAAATTAAATTTGACACTGCATATAATTTTATTATCATGCGAACAAACAATTAAATTTTGCTTCAATATAAAAACCCTCTCACTGGGACGTAAATTTAAATTGAATGCCTAAACAAGAAAATAAGCCCATAATTGAGAAGACCAACAACAACAACTACTAAACAAAATATCTTCTCCTTCCATTGTTAGTTAATGCATCACCCACATCCCAATTACTTCCAACTGCTGCTCATTTTTAATTAGACTCTATAGAATTCTTCAAGTTTTTCGTATGAATGCCTTTTCCTTTGTATTGTTTTGTGAACTTTGAAATTCATTTGAAAAGAAAGACGATCCCTCCCCCCGAGCAGTTAAAAGCTTTACAAAAAAACTAGTCTCATAAATTGTCGGTATAAACAATTTAATTGTGTATTGTTTCAATCGAATTCTCTTGTTCTTTGTCCCGTTTTAGATACAACGCAACCAATTAATTTAGTATGCCATGATGCCGGTCATGTAAATGAACTCCAACCCAAGTGTTTGATCAATCATCAGAGGGCTGCAAAGAAACCATAAACCAAGACCGCCTAGCGATGCCATCACTCAGACAAAAGGTCACAACATACTTTCGTCAATTGAGCTTCATTGCCGACTCGAGGGATGGCCCGCGGAGTCCTCGCAAAACAGAAGAAGATGAAGGTGGTTTCATTACGAAGTATTTGGAGGGGTGAGTGTATCCAAAACATGTATGAGTACCAGTATTATTAATTATTTTTTTTCCCTAGCCGAATGGAAAGGATTTTTGTACCTGGCCCAGAAGTTAGCAGCGGTCAAAATCCGTCCGATATGCCTCAACTTGCATTAACGATATATCCCACCGGTGCGAATACCATAACATCAGCTTGTACCGGTCCCGATGATGGACTTACTGGAATCAAACGATCCAAATTGCATTTAAGTGCTGGCTCCGATATTGACTTCATTGATACAATTCAGGATAATGATGTTATGGAAGTGCGCAAGAGCATTAGCAATCATAATAAATTTAAGTTTAACGCTTCTAAGTATCGTTCGGATCAAAATGCCAATAAGATGAGCGTTGGTGTTGGCATGCCCAACAACACACGCTCTAGAAGAAATTCTAAGGTAGAACAATCCAGCACAACCGGCCCTGAAAATACCAAAGGAGGAACAACCATTGTCGTTAGTATGGTCAGCACAACAAAAAGCAACACTGCCGGCCAGATTGGCACCACCAATGCCGCTGTCACCACTGACGAACAAAGTAACAACAAGAATATAGTTAACGCAAAGACTGATTTTACGGAAATCTCGAATGGCCATAATGGTATCATTAAAACACCAACGATCTCATCGTCGTCGGTTGATGATGCAAAACCAATTGCTGAGAAAAAGCTCGACGATGCATCACGTTTACTACGTGAAGCAGTCTCGAATCAAGCTTTAATAACAGAAAATGGCTCGCTGGCTGAGCCCATTGCAGGAGTCACAAATTGGAAGATGGAATCGGAGAGTGCCTATGGAATATCTGTGTCTTTGTATGAAAATAATATGTTGACTAAAGAACCAATGGGAAATCCCATCGCTGATTGTTATGGAATGGTAGTGCGTGGTAATGCCGCTGCAATGGCCTTAGCTGATGGTGTTAATTGGGGTGAGTTTAGTTATTTGAATCCTTTTTTTTAGTACATAGTTTTAGTTTGAGAAAGTTTTATGGTGTGTATTTTGTTGCTTAGTCGAAGTTTTAAAAAGATCAATTGACGCTTAAAGTTGCAGGTTCCATTCGCAGAACTGCTTTGCTACGATGTCATATGGTTTTCTCAGTGTATGGCCAATCTAGCACCATTTTCTCTATTTGATGACAACATCTACTCTGGTTCCCACCGTATTTTTTTTAGATGCAACACATAAAACGACTAACAAAAGCTAGTGACCTGTTTTGGAGTTGATGGAGCTTCTCGCAGGCGTGCAGCACCCCAATGTAATCGTGATCGACCTGATCCAACCAAGGCCTTTTCAAAGTCGATAAACTAGAAATAGAGTGGCGATTGGCGCTCCCTTCATTATTGAAGGATATTTTGCAAGCTGTTAATGTAATCAAAGCATGAGCGACCACTGTGAAAAACCGCTTGATGCTTCTTAAACGCAGTCATCCTATCGAGAATGATAATTTTCATTTATTTCGAAGCACAGGGATACCAAAAATTTCAATTGTAGGAATCATCTTTCTTCGATATCTTGAGAATAACTACTTCTTCAGGGAAAGTTTCCCTGTCCGAAGCAGCCTGAATAATTAGATTTTACGTACAGGCGGCTATGTCGGAATCTGTTTTCAGGAAATCGGCAAGCATACCATCCAAACCAAAATCTCAATACAGTTATCCTAACAGACAGGCAGCTTCCAAAGCCATTGATTAGGCTTAATTATCCTCTTAACTAGTCCAGCATTGCCAAGATGAGCTCGCAAGCCTAAATATCACCCTCAAAGTCATCCTTATTTGGGTTTCAGGTCACAGTGGCATTGAGGGAAATGAACGGGCAGATGAACTGGCTAGGCAAAGATCGGCCCTTCATAGCTGTCTTGCGGAAAGAGTCAACATTCCCCTAAAGGCAATATATTCTCAATTTTCCTTAGTGAATCCAATCGTAGGTGCAACAGCTTAATCAAATGCAAAATATCTAGAAATATCTGTCCGAAAGACTAAAGTGGGCTACTTCTGTGTCATATTCTCCTCCAGACTCTCCAGATCGTGGGCAATCGGAGATCGGGTTTCTGTGGGGTTTCATGATGCTCAATGACAATGATGATAATACAGTTGGGTCTATTGCGTTTGGGTGCCATTCTGCTAGCTGCCAAGCTTGGCATAACATAGTTAGCTTCGGGCGGGATACGATACAATTTAGGAAATGTCCTATGACCCGTCTCCTGTCGTTATTGCTGGCTCACAACATACTACAAGGACAAGCATACCCCCACATCAGTTTTAATTCAAACCAAAGAACATATCTGGTTCTATGGGCATGTGTTGACCTTGACTGGAAACATCATGCGGAGTTAGCAGACGGAGGCCCACGAAAATCTCACATCTAACTGGATGACCCCCTGAAGTATCGTATCCGTGCTTTGAACCAACACACCGCATAGTCTAGCATTTGTTGTGAAATTCAAGAAGTCGAAGGTGATCCTCAGAGGATATATCCACAAACCTTTACTCTAATCCACTTTCATCAACAGATCAAACGGGTTATGGTATTAAAACGGTGCACTCCAGCGCCAATTGGGTCACGAGCAATTATAATGCTCGTTGCCATTGTTTTAGAAGTAGGAATTGATATTTGGGAGGTTACTGTTAAAGACCCTCGCATGTCTAGCAATTGGTGATTTGCTTCTAAAATTGTGTTCCTCCCACTTTCTAAGCTAGTCTTCTATTGCCGCTTAAATGTTACCGTTCGTGTGTATCAAAGTGTGTGTCGCTTATTTTTTTTAGTGATTACTCAGTTCTCTTGCGTTTTATTTTTTTTGCAGCGTCTACCCCGCTCTCCAACTATTTGTACTATCAGGCTCTTCTATCAAGTCTATAATTTTCTTATCTTTTTTTCCTTCTGAGAATATGGTCTTTAAACGTACAGGTTTTATGCCAGCTATGATCGCTGTTTAGCATCTTTTGTACTACTCGTTTGTTTTCTGTACGTGATATCACCTATGCTTTCCATCTGCTGCAGGCAAAGGACATGTGTTGAGTATCATCTGTTGCAGATTCACCTTACTGCAAGTTCACCTCATCCGATACATCTTATACAAAGTCAACTCAATAATGAAAAACTAGCCCTATCTGTGAAATTACTGGCTCCATCACAACTGGCTACGAAATAAAAAGCAAGTCAGTTATCGAGTCAGTTGCTGAGGTATGTATGTGGTAGTAAACAAACTAGCCAGTACTGGTTCCTGTGATCTTAGGGGTAAGAAAAAGAATTAAATGGCTATACCTATGTATGTCCCTCACTCTCTTTGGCGGTTGACTTGTTTTTTTATAAAGCGATTTTGATTTCCATCTTAAAAAGTTAATACTTATTTAAATATTGGCACGTCCTCTATATTATTTAACATTTTTTAAATTCAAAATTAACTATTCTTACGAAAATGCTCCCAGAATTGTGTTGTTTTACATTTAAACATTTTCTTTGAAGTAGGCACAACTGTGTACACGGCACTGGAATTCACGATAGGAATTGGAAATTAAATTGTTGTTATCCAATACAAAAATCGAAGAATACGTTTTAATTACTTTAGGAATGTATAACGTTCGACGAATTCGAAATTGATGCGTTGCGCTAGTAGAGTGGAAGACGGGCATTATAAAAATTATTTCTTTAATATAATTTTAATACTTTATTATAAAATCTTGTTTATATTATTCAAAACCCAAGAACTTCTTTTCATTTAAAAATCGTATGTGTCATTGGAAAAATTTTCAATCAATTTTTTTTTTCAATTTTTTTTGTGTCGATATTTACAATTGGTGTGTTTTTAGTACAAAGTCAATTATTTGAATATAGACAAAAAAGAAAATACTAATGATGGTAAATTGAATAGTTCCATTCCACCAGAAAATCTTTTTTCTTGTTACTAGTTTCATTTGTTTATACAGATTTTTTTCTTATTCAGCAATCTTCAGACTATGGATAGTGGACACAGAAGAGAATCATAAAAGCTTCTTTGCACAAAGAAAAATAAGAAACAAATTGTATTAACTATAAAAATCGGAAGAAAGAAAAGCTGCAGTAGAACCATCAGCTTCAAGAGGCAACGAATATATAGTTTTATCGGTAGCAGCAGTAGATAACATCTTCGAAAAGAGCTACGTCTTCAGTTGAGGGAAAAAAAGGGGGAAAGAATCCCTCGTGGGGGATTTTTCGGAACAGAGGCCAGTGATGTTGGTATCAGCATTGGTGCATTTGTACATCTAAAATAAGAACATTGAACAATTGAAGTCAAAATAGCAGTTGGGCGAACTGACAGCATTGCAAAATTCATGTTTCTCCGATGGAAAATTTGTCTACTTTTTTAGAAGCTTGGGTCTTTGGTCTCAATTATGAAATCTAATTTTACCAAAAAATTACAAGTTCGCTTTAGCGATCAACCGCTTCAAATTGCTTACTCGCGCAGGTAAAATTTTCTGTCACCGAAACCAAACGTTATAAGTCTCTATGCACTGTTTCACAAATTATTGAAACAACGTCAAAATAAAGTGGGAAATAATTTCATGCGTCTGCCAAATTTGTGTTCTGATTTTCATATTTTGTTTCCACACTTGCTTGTTGCATCCAAGCAAGTTAGTTTCACCATAATCTCAAACACTAAAATGTGATGGAATGTTCGATGGGCAATTAAACTTCAAAAAAATCAACTTTCTGAAGTACCTAATAAAAATCAAGGAGCTTTCAATTGAAATATCGGATCTCTGTCATTTTTTTTCAGAAATGTATTTGTTGAAATTATTTTGGTGGTTTCCAATTACTTACCTTAAAATATTATTCTCTTAAAAAGATCTTTAATAATCATAAATCAAATAAATAAAAAGATTCTTATTTTGGAAAAGGAAAACAAATTTTTATTAGTTTTTGAGAATTTGTATTCTCATCATGAAACTAGTTTCGAAAGTACAGCATTAATGCAAATTTAAGAAAAGACAAATACACATGAAAAAATTTAAAAAGAAACTGGTTTAATTTAATTAGTTAATAAAGCAGTAGACATGCTTTACTGAATATTATATTATTATTTTATATCTATTATATTCTAATTTCATAAATTAAAATATAATGTATGTATATTGTAATTAACAAACTATGTCAATTACATATATACTTTTTTTTTGTAATTTAATAAATACATAAAAATAATAAATAAGAAATTACAAGAAAGGATAGAAGTCATTCAATTCATATTTCGGAGCTCAAGAATAATCATTCGATATAAGATACATATATGTATGCTGACGACACAAATATATTATTTCCTGTTCAATCTTCGATTGAGGAAAATACATGAGCTCTTCGAAATATGAACTGACCCAACTATTAATAAATACAAAAAAAAGTTATATTTAGTAATTATTAACTAAAAAACTGGAAAAAGTTATATACATACCATCGATCCTATTTCCTTCAACCAGGCATCATGCACAGCAACATGATCTCAAATCTCTCGACTTCTTCCTGGGTCATAGGACGTCCCTACACATCAAACAACATAATAAATAGTTTATTCATAATTAATAAAGAATTTTTACTCACAAAATTCCAATTCCTTAGGAGTTTTCTATTTTTTTCTCGCTTTCTCAATCTTTTCTGCTCCTCTTCTTTCATCTTTTCCGCCATTTTATCCCCCATCAAGTAGAGAACCTGAAAAAAAATTATTACCATACTGTTCCTCAACTATTAAACAATAAAAATAAATTTTTCTTACATTTTTAAATGTTTCCTTTACCAAAAGTTTCAACAATATCCTTATCCTGCTCATTTCTACGTCCGTCTCGCACAAATATTTTTTCGTAATGATTTTATTTGTTTGGAATTTCCTAGACGTCAAATTAATAAAAATCGAAGACTACTATGTGATATAAAAATTTAACAAAAAGACAGTGGCACATGGTACTGATAGTTAATTTATATTTAACTTATTCATAGTTGGTAACGGCATATGAGCTTTGAAATGCTAGGCAGGTGTTCATATTTTGGATGATGCAGTTTGGTACCTACATTGCAACTGATGCAGAAATGGTGCAGGGCGTTTTTAATACAAAAAAATAAAGCACTAGTTTTTGTGGACAGAGAATTCAGAACCCTAAAGCTTACTATTTTGCACTCCCAAATGAAGGTTCTAAAAATGGCCACACGATGCATAATGGAAAAGTGCAACCATTTCAAATTAATGTCCTGAAGAGTGTTTTTCCTAAAAAACGAGGTAGGTATTACAAAAATACCTACCAACATGCATACCAAAATGAAGGTCTTGAAGATGGCCATTCTTATGCACTGTTAAAAAGTGCAATATCTCCAAATCTATGCACTCCAGAGCGTTTTCTCAAAAAACGAAGTATAAGCCATTTTAAAATATCCACGGACCCTAGCGTACTAATATGCATACGAAAATGAAGGTCCTGAGGGTGGCCATCCGATGCACTGTTAAAAAGTGCAATATCTCCAAATCTATGCACTCCAGAGAGTTTATTTTTAAAACCGAGGTATAAGCCATTTTAAAATATCCACGGAACCTAGCGTACCAATATGCATAAGAAAATGAAGGTCCTGAGGGTGGCCATCCGATGCACTGTTAAAAAGTGCAATATCTTCAAATCTATGCACTCAAGAGAGTTTTTCCCAAAACATGAGGTATAAGCCATTTTAAACAAACAATGGGCCATAGCATACCAACATGCATACCAAAATGAAGGTCTTCAGGGTGGCCATCCGATGCACTATTAAAAAGTGCAATATCTCCAAATCTATGCACTCCAGAGCGTTTTTCCAAAAAAAAGAGGTATAAGCCATTTTAAACAAACCACGGGCCATAGCGTACCAATATACATACCAAAATAAAGGTCTTGAAGATGGCCATCCGATGCACTGTTAAAAAGTGCAATATCTCCAAATCTATGCACTCCAGAGTGTTTTTCCCAAAAACGAGGTATTAGCCATTTTAAACAAACCATGGGCCATAGCGTACCAATATACATACCAAAATGAAGGTCTTGAAGATGGCCATCCGATGCATTATTAAAAAGTGCAATATCTCCAAATCTATGCGATCCAGACAGTTTTTCCCAAAAAACGAGGTACTAGCCATTTTAAACAATCCATCGGCCATGGCGCACCAATATACATACCAAAATGAAGGTCTTGAAGATGGCCATCCGATGCATTGTTAAAAAGTGCAATATCTCCAAATCTATGCACTCCAGACAGTTTTTCCTTAAAAACGAGGTATTAGCTATTTTAAACAATCCATGGGCCATAGCGTACTAATATTCATAACAAAATGAAGGTCTTGAAGATGGCCATCTGATGCATTGTTAAAAAGTGCAATATCTCCAAATCTATGCATTCCAGAGCGTTTTTCCCAAAAAACGAGGTGTAAGCCATTTTAAACAATCCATGGGCCATATCATACCAATATGTATACCAAAATGAAGGTCTTGAGGGTGGCCATCCGATGCATTGTTAAAAAGTGCAATATCTCCAAATCTATGCACTCCAGACAGTTTTTCCTTAAAAACGAGGTATTAGCTATTTTAAACAAACCATGGGCCATAGCGTACCAATATACATACCAAAATGAAGGTCTTGAAGATGGCCATCCGATGCATTATTAAAAAGTGCAATATCTCCAAATCTATGCGATCCAGACAGTTTTTCCCAAAAAACGAGGTACTAGCCATTTTAAACAATCCATCGGCCATGGCGCACCAATATACATACCAAAATGAAGGTCTTGAAGATGGCCATCCGATGCATTGTTAAAAAGTGCAATATCTCCAAATCTATGCACTCCAGACAGTTTTTCCTTAAAAACGAGGTATTAGCTATTTTAAACAATCCATGGGCCATAGCGTACTAATATTCATAACAAAATGAAGGTCTTGAAGATGGCCATCCGATGCACTGTTAAAAAGTGCAATATCTCCAAATCTATGCACTCCAGAGCGTTTTTCCCAAAAACGAGGTATTAGCCATTTTAAACAAACCATGGGCCATAGCGTACCAATATACATACCAAAATGAAGGTCTTGAAGATGGCCATCCGATGCATTATTAAAAAGTGCAATATCTCCAAATCTATGCGATCCAGACAGTTTTTCCCAAAAAACGAGGTACTAGCCATTTTAAACAATCCATCGGCCATGGCGCACCAATATACATACCAAAATGAAGGTCTTGAAGATGGCCATCCGATGCATTGTTAAAAAGTGCAATATCTCCAAATCTATGCACTCCAGACAGTTTTTCCTTAAAAACGAGGTATTAGCTATTTTAAACAATCCATGGGCCATAGCGTACTAATATTCATAACAAAATGAAGGTCTTGAAGATGGCCATCCGATGCATTGTTAAAAAGTGCAATATCTCCAAATCTATGCACTCCAGACAGTTTTTCCTTAAAAACGAGGTATTAGCTATTTTAAACAATCTATGGGCCATAGCGTACTAATATTCATAAGAAAATGAAGGTCTTGAAGATGGCCATCTGATGCATTGTTAAAAAGTGCAATATCTCCAAATCTATGCATTCCAGAGCGTTTTTCCTAAAAGCGAGGTGTAAGCCATTTTAAACAATCCATGGGCCATATCATACCAATATGTATACCAAAATGAAGGTCTTGAGGGTGGCCATCCAATGCATTGTTAAAAAGTGCAATATCTCCAAATCTATGCACTCCAGAGCGTTTTTCTCAAAAAACGAGGTATTAGCCATTTTGAACAATCCATGGGCTATAGCGTACCAATATGCATATCAAAATGAAGGTATTGAAGATGGCCATCCGATGCACTATTAAAAAGTGCAATATCTCCAAATCTATGCACTCCAGAGCGTTTTTCCAAAAAAACGAGGTATTAGCCATTTTAAACAAACCACGGGCCATAGCGTACCAACACGCATACCAAAATGAAGATATTGAGGGTGGCCATCCGATGCACTGTTAAAAAGTGCAATATCTCCAAATCTATGCACTCCAGTGCGTTTTTCCCAAAAACATGAGGTATTAGCCATTTTAAACAAACCATGGGCCATAGCGTACCAATATACATACCAAAATGAAGGTCTTGAAGATGGCCATCTGATGCATTGTTAAAAAGTGCAATATCTCCAAATCTATGCACTCCAGACAGTTTTTCCCAAAAAACGAGGTATTAGCCATTTTAAACAATCCATCGGCCATGGCGCACCAATATACATACCAAAATGAAGGTCTTGAAGATGGCCATCGGATGCATTGTTAAAAAGTGCAATATCTCCAAATCTATGCACTCCAGACAGTTTTTCCCAAAAAACGAGGTATTAGCCATTTTAAACAATCCATGGGTCATGGCATACCAATATACATACCAAAATGAAGGTCTTGAAGATGGCCATCGGATGCATTGTTAAAAAGTGCAATATCTCCAAATCTATGCACTCCAGAGCGTTTTCTCAAAAAACGAAGTATAAGCCATTTTAAAATATCCACGGACCCTAGCGTACTAATATGCATACGAAAATGAAGGTCCTGAGGGTGGCCATCCGATGCACTGTTAAAAAGTGCAATATCTCCAAATCTATGCACTCCAGAGAGTTTATTTTTAAAACCGAGGTATAAGCCATTTAAAAATATCCACGGAACCTAGCGTACCAATATGCATACGAAAATGAAGGTCCTGAGGGTGGCCATCCGATGCACTGTTAAAAAGTGCAATATCCAAATCTATGCACTCCAGACAGTTTTTCATAAAATCCGAGGTATTAGCTATTTAAAAAAATGCATGGGCCCCTTCTGTATCAATATGTAGGTCTTGAGGGTCTTGACGGTGGCCATCCGATGCATTTTTAAAAAGTCCAATATCTCCAAATCTATGCATTCCAGAGCGTTTTTCCCAAAAAACGAGGTGTAAGCCATCTTAAACAATCCATGAGCCATAGCATACCAATGTGCATACCAAAATGAAGGTCTTGAGGGTGGCCATCCGATGCATTGTTAAAAAGTGCAATATCTCCAAATCTATGCACTACAGAGCGTTTTTCCCAAAAAACGAGGTATTAGCCATTTTTAACAATCCATCGGCCATGGTGCACCAATATACATACCAAAATGGAGGTCTTGAAGATGGCCATCGGATGCATTGTTGAAAAGTGTAATATCTCCAAAATTATGCACTCCAGACAGTTTTTTCCCAAAAAACGAGGTATTAGCTATTTTAAACAATCCATAGGCTATAGCGTACCAATATGCATATCAAAATGAAGGTCTTGAAGATGGCCATCCGATGCACTGTTAAAAAGTGCAATATCTCCAAATCTATGCACTCCAGAGTGTTTTTCCCAAAAAACGAGGTATTAGCCATTTTAAACAATCCATCGGCCATGGCACACCAATATACATACCAAAGTGGAGGTCTTGAAAATGGCCATCGGATGCATTGTTGAAAAGTGTAATATCTCCAAATCTATGCACTCCAGACAGGTTTTTCCCAAAAAACGAGGTATTAGCCATTTTAAACAATCCATGGGCCATGGCTCACCAATAAACATACCAAAATGAAGGTCTTGAAGATGGCCATCGGATGTATTGTTAAAAAGTGCAATATCTTCAATTCTATGCACTCCAGACAGTTTTTCCCAAAAAAACGAGTTATTAGCCATTTTAAACAATCCATGGGCTATAGCGTACCAATATGCATATCAAAATGAAGGTCTTGGAGATGGCCATCCGATGCACTGTTAAAAAGTGCAATATCTCCAAATCTATGCATTCCAGAGCGTTTTTCCCAAAAAACGAGGTGTAAGCCATTTTAAACAATCCATGAGCCATAGCATACCAATGTGCATACCAAAATGAAGGTCTTGAGGGTGGCCATCCGATGCATTGTTAAAAAGTGCAATATCCAAATCTATGCACTACAGAGCGTTTTTCCCAAAAAACGAGGTATTAGCCATTTTTAACAATCCATCGGCCATGGTGCACCAATATACATACCAAAATGGAGGTCTTGAAGATGGCCATCGGATGCATTGTTGAAAAGTGTAATATCTCCAAAATTATGCACTCCAGACAGTTTTTCCCAAAAAACGAGGTATTAGCCATTTTAAACAATCCATAGGCTATAGCGTACCAATATGCATATCAAAATGAAGGTCTTGAAGATGGCCATCCGATGCACTGTTAAAAAGTGCTATATCTCCAAATCTATGCACTCCAGAGTGTTTTTCCCAAAAAACGAGGTATTAGCCATTTTAAACAATCCATCGGCCATGGCACACCAATATACATACCAAAGTGGAGGTCTTGAAAATGGCCATCGGATGCATTGTTGAAAAGTGTAATATCTCCAAATCTATGCACTCCAGACAGGTTTTTCCCAAAAAACGAGGTATTTGCCATTTTAAACAATCCATGGGCCATGGCTCACCAATATACATACCAAAATGAAGGTCTTGAAGATGGCCATCGGATGTATTGTTAAAAAGTGCAATACCTCCAAATCTATGCACTCCAGAGTGTTTTTCCCAAAAAACGAGGTATTAGCCATTTTAAACAATCCATCGGCCATGGCACACCAATATACAGCTGCGGTCAAAATAATAGTAGTACTCCTTAATAAAAAATCAAACTTGAAAAAAAGTTAATCCCTTAATTTTAAACAAATTAATACCCATGTTATTTTCAAATTGGTCTTTTTAAGCTTTTATTTTCGAAAAAAGAAAAAATTGCAAATATAATATTTTATAAGATATTTGCAAATTTATTGAAGAACTTTTGAAAAACAGCGGTCAAAAAAATAGTAGTGCGCAAAATTTTTATCATAAGATTTAGTTGAGGGTTTGAACCTTAAACTCACAGTTAGTCGCAAGTCCCTTATTGGAAAAAAAAATAGCAGCACAACCGCGTTGCATCGAGTTTATCAGGTTTTTACACCTTTCTACGCTTATCGAGCTCCATGGGTGCTGTATAGCTTCCCAAAAGGCTTTATTGTTAGTTGGATGGCAACTAGCCTCATATTTATTTGCATCGCACAACAAGTTCTCAATGGGATTTAAGTCCGGAGACTGTGCGGCCAGTCCATCACATCAACTCTATTTGCCTGGAATCATTGCTTCGCAAGTTTACTAGTAGGCTTTGGGTCATTGTCTCACTGAAAGACACGTTTCAGTGGGTTTTTCATCTTCAGCATAGAGTAGCATTAATTCCTGCATGATCTTAATACAGATTTCCAAATCCATGATACCTTCAATTTGGTGTATTGGAAAAACACCATAGAAGGAAAAACATGCCCGAACCATTATGCTGAGTGATCCGTGTTTAAGTGTTTTTGCTTTGAAACGTGGATTATATTCTGTGTTTGTTGGCCTTCTTACATATTGATGAGGTCAATTTCCACCATATAAAACAATCTTGAACTCGTCTGACCACAGAATATTACTCCGATTTGATGCAGGCCAGTCAAAGTGGTTCCTTTGCAAATTTCAATCTTTTTGTTACATTGTTTTTTGTCAACAATGGTACCCCTCCAGGCTGTGGGCGGCTTGAACATGTTCTCGTGACTTTCTACGAACCGTTTTATTGATGGCAATAACATAAAATATGCCTTTAATTTCAGAAAATGGCGTAACGGGAGTGATTTTTAAATGCCTGACGACTCGTTTCATCAACTTTGGTGGCAAAAGTGGCTTCCGCCCGCCATTTTCTGACTTTGGCAGTTAAATAATGACTTTTCTTACCATTGTTGGTGAGCATTCAACTTGGCATTGAACCAGCGCATAAGTTTTGCCTTTCGATATCAATCTTCTAACTAAGACACGCTATTCCGGTGTTCGGTGTTGTCTCTGCCCATTGCTGGCAAAAATATGACCAATTTTTCAATAAAAACTATGAAGATGTTATGGATAAACAAAAACCAACGTTTTTTAAAATGTTTAATTTAAGAAATAAGGGAGACAAATAATATTTCTTCACATAAACTGTTGCACTACTATTATTTTGACCGACAGAATTCGTAGCTTTGATTAATAACGGTTGCTAATTTGTCATATTACCGTTGCAAATAAAAATGTATGTGTACCCGCTCATTAAGAAAATGTTATTAAGTCAAAATGCCACAGTTTGTTACTATCAACGCAATATAAAATTTACAAAACTTAAGTTACGCAATTCTTTTACTTGTACTACTATTATTTTGACCGCAATTGTACATACCAAAGTGGAGGTCTTGAAGATGGCCATCGGATGCATTGTAAAAAAGTGCAATATCTCCTAATCTATGCACTCCAGACAGTTTTTCCCAAAAAAACGAGTTATTAGCCATTTTAAACAATCCATGGGCTATAGCGTACCAATATGCATATCAAAATGAAGGTCTTGAAGATGGCCATCCGATGCACTGTTAAAAAGTGCAATATCTCCAAATCTATGCATTCCAGAGCGTTTTTCGCAAAAAAACGAGATATAAGCCATTTTAAACAATCCATAGCATACCAATATGCATACCAAAATGAAAGGCTTGAGGGTGGCCATCCGATGCACTGTTAAAAAGTGCAATATCTCCAAATCTATGCACTTCAGAGCGTTTTTCCCAAAAAACGAGGTATTAGCCATTTTAAACAATCCATAGGCCATAGCAAACCAATATGCAAAAAACCAGGTATAAGCCATTTTGAACAATCCATGTGCCATAGCGTACCAATATGCATATCAAGATGAAGGTCTAGAAAATGGCCATCCGATGCACTGTTAAAAAGTGCAATATCTCCAAGTCTATGAACTCCAGAGAGTTTTTCCCAAAAAACAAGGTATAAGCCATTTTAATTATTAATCCATGGGCCATAGCAAAAATGGAGGTCTTGAGGATGGTCACCCAATGCACAGCGGCCATATATAAAGAACCAAATTTTTGCATGACCAAAAATTACGGCAAAAAATACTACAATTTCCCAAAGGTAGTAAACATTTTTGGTCATTTGTAAAAACCATTCGAATTACTACTTCGTCCGCGGTTACAACGCTCGTCTTTAATGACACTCCCTATGTTAGTTCACTAGAAAAAGCCAATTTGCTTGCAGCACAGTTTGCTGTTAATTAGACGCTGCCCGAGAGTATCATGTCTGCGCCTGTACTTGAGAGCGCAAATGATTTTATGGGACAAATCTTCTTTCGCAATCGTGCAGTAGCAAGGGTTTTAAAAGACCTCGACGTACACAAACCCGTTGGCCCGGATTGTATCCCTCCCATTTTTCTGAAGAGGTGTTCTTTAACGCTGGCAAAACCACCGCGTAAGCTTTTCCATCTGTCCTACTGTACTGGTCTCTTTCCGAGTGGATGGAAAACAGCATTTGTCCAGCCTGTCCCTAAAAAAGGCGAATCTTCTTCTCCCTCTAACTACCATCCAATTGCACTACGTCCTTTCTTTCCAAGGTCATGGAAAGGCTGATAAATTATCAGCTTAAGAAATATGTCGAAAATCGAAAGCTTCTAAATGACCGGCAGTATGGCTTTCCTGGCAATAGGTCCACTGGTGATCTGATGGTATATCTCACCGAGCAGTGGAACAAATCTTAACATCGTTTTGGAGAAAGTAAGATTATTGCGCTTGATATTTCAAAGGCATTTGATAGAGTTTGGCATCAAGCTCTCTTATCGAAAATGCGTGCATTTGGTTTCGATGAATCTCTTCTTTGGATTAGAAATTACCTTTCGGACCGTTCAATACAAGTCGTCTTGGATGGTTACAAGTCTGATATTCATAAAATAAATGCTGGTGTGTCCCAGGGCTCCGTTTTGTCTCCGGCTGTCTTTCTCATTTTCATTAAAGACCTCTTGTCTGAAACTTCTAATCCATTAAATTGTTTTGCCGACGATAGTACCCTCAGCTTTTCATATTCGTTTTTAGATTCACATCCCTGTCCTTCGGATGTGGAACTTCAACGGCACCGTATGATAAGCTCATTAAATTCTGATCTTGATAGCATTGTGCAGTGGGGAATCAAAAACCGTGTAGAATTTAATGCTTAAAAAACCCAATGCTGTCTGCTGTCGCTGAAGCAGAACCCTCCCCCAATGCCGCTATCAATGAGCGGTACTTGCATCGACGAACCTGAACAGCTCTCAGTTCTGGGTATGTGCATCACAGATCACCTTCTGTGGAACGATCACATATTCAACGTCGCCAAAAATGCTGCAAAGTGCTTAGGTTTTCTTCGAAGATGTAAGAAATTCTTTTCCCCTTCTGATCTGGCTGTAATCTATAGAGCCTTCATCCGACCCAAGCTTGAGTATAACTCCCACATTTGGGCAGGCCCTCCCATAACCCACTTGAATCTCTTGGATAGAATACAAAATAGAGCCTTGAAAATGATAGGTGATATATCTATTACTCAAACAATTACAACTCTGGAACATCGCCGCGATGTTTCATGTCTCTCATTATTTTATCGCTATTTTAACAAGCAATGTTCTAGTGAAATAGCCAGTTGCATTCCTCCTCTTAAACAATTCAATCGTAATACTCGCGCTTTTAGGAATGCTCATCAGTTTACTCTGGAGCCCAACTTCAGACGTACTTTCAAGTACAGAGATTCTTTTTTTAGCCGTACAACACGAATGCTTTACCAGGCTTTGTTTTTCCCTTCCATTTTGATATTCAGAACTTCAAAACTAATGTGCATCGGTATCTCCCCTTGAATCCTGCCCTATTTTCCTGATCGCTCGCACTGTGTCTCAGCATCTTAAGGGTAGTCAAAATCTCTTTAGTGATTTCCATATTGAAAGTTACTGAATATCTTTGGATAGTGCAATTTCCGTTGTGACGCACCACTGTGGTTCAGAGGTGGACACAAATTATTTTTTCGACGGTTAAATATTTTGAAAGAAATAGTTGAAGCATTAGGATCAAGATTTTTATATAATGATTATGACATTGCATGAACTATTCAAACTTAAATTCGCATTATAAAAATTTTTCTGAATTCGCAAGATCTGATTGGAATTGGCTGATAGATTGTATCGAAGCGAGTCGCTGATCGTGAAACGAACTAGACTAGAAGTTTTCAGGCCACCATTTAATTAATTAACTATTTAATAACTATCTTTTTTTTATTTTCAAGGTGATGGTGCTCGTTTAGCAGCTCGTTCTGCAGTTCACGGATGCCTTGATTATTTGGATCGAGCTGTGTTTGGTATTGCTCAAGAGTGCATAGCTAGCACTACAAGTGAAGTTTTTGTATCGCTTTTAAGAAGTCTTTGGGAAGGACACGGGTGCATTTTAGAAGTTGGTGGGGCCTTAAGTACATTAACGATTGCTGTTGTTTTACCATTAGCTGAACCAAATCTCGGCAAATATGTTGTATGTGCGTGCAATGTTGGTGATTCTCTGGGTTATGTATACTCAAAGAAGCATGGTGTTCGAGAATTTACACAAGGTAAAACTATATTCATTAATTTTTTTTAAATAATTTCTAATGTTGTTAAATTTCTTTGCCACAGCTTGTCATGATATTCATTCCATGCGTGATATGCGAGATGCATTGGGTGCTCTTGGTCCTGCCGATGGCAATAAGCCAGAACTTAGCAATCTCACACTTTCTATGACCATTGTCGATGCTGGGGATATAGTTTTTCTTACTTCAGATGGAATAAGTGACAATTTTGATCCTGTTGTTGGAAAATTTGCCGAAGCCTGGACACCAGAGAGCAAAATTTCCAAATATGAAAGCCAACGTTCACTTGGTGTACTTGCTCCGAAGCGGCAGAATAAAAGCGCTTCAGCAATTTATTCTCGCTTGCATCGCGGGGAACCGACTTCTAATAAGATGACGTGCAGCATGAATGCTGGTCAATCTGCTATTCCGTCTCGCCCACCACGTTCAAAGAAAAGCTCCTCGCCGGAAAATGTAGCGCCGCGAGGAGCTCCGCTTGAGAAATCTTCAAGTGTCTCAAGTGTGCCAAGTCGTCCTAAATACATGCGTTCGCACACCGTTATCGAGTCACGTGCCCAGCAGACACAGCCGATTATAAAAGTACCAAAGTCAATACTTGGTTTACCCTTAGTAACTGGCCCACAGAGACACGCTCTAACCTTGTACCGTCTCGAGGACCTACTCAGCTATGGTACAAGTGGTACTTTCTGTCCATGTTCTTCGGCCCGCCGACTGTGCCATTTGTTGATAGATTTTGTTCGTATGATAACCACTGCCCGAAGAAAGACACTGGAGCAGCGTGAACTCTTTTACAAGTTGGCAACCGGTCCAGATGGAATAAAACGTGAAGTTGAATTGAACCGGATGCAACATCGTGCTGCCAGAAAGCGTGTAGTCGATAGCAGTGCATTTTCATCGCTCCCAGGAAAGCTTGACCATGCCACAGTCGTGGCTTATACAATTGGATCTGGTCTACAGTCGAAAGAGTTTCAAGAAACTAATTTCTAAGTGCACAGCAGAATCGCCAATGTTTCTTTAGTTATGGTAGTTTTTTTTTTGTTTTTAAATTGAAATTTACGTGCATCACTACACCTCAAATCAACAAAAATTTGGTTTCTACTAAATAGAGAGCTTATTAAAAATACATATTAAGTTTTGCAGTTAAGAAACGAGTAACTCATAGCTTTAGTATAATGTGAGAATGAATTGATGTTATGTGCCGCGGTCATGTTAAGTTTTTATTTTTATTTCCTAGTTTATATTATTATTATTAATCTGAGTCTTTTATTTTTTGTGATATAAACTGAAGTTTTTTATTTTTTGTTTTCCTATTGCATTTTTACATCACTTTTGCTTAGATTTATTTGTTTTGTTTTAAGATAAAACAACATGTGCCCTTTTTGTTTCGTATATTCCAACGAAGGTTGAAGATGAAACATTTTTTATGAAGAATGAAATTAATTTAAAAAAAAACTTTGATATTGATAGAAGTTTTAAACTTAAAATTAATATATACCAATTTACACAACAGCAACACACATACAAATATGTAACTGTAATAAAAATATGTATTTTTTCATAGAAAATAAAATGCAATTTTAACTTTGGTAAAATATGAAAATGTTTTTTTTTTAACTAATTTTATCATGTTTGTCCATGTTACTGTACCTTGAACTAGAAAACATTTAAAGGACCAACGAATAAAAATCGAAAGAAGTGGATGCAATAATACCAAAGCTGAAATGTCAAATAAATCCTAAACTGCCCTTAGTAGCTGAAATATACTTCCCTGTCCTTCTACAACGACACTTCGAAAAACAGCCAAAATACACCTTCAAATAACGTAACCCCACTTCTTTTCTATGCAACATTTTCAGCTATTGTGAAACTCGTCCCCAAATTATTGAAATACATATACCACCCAAATTCCATTGAACATTTATTTACGTTACCATACAGCCCAAGAGAAACTTTCGAGCATAATTCACATTGCTAATTATGGAAGGCGGGAAATATATGCAAATCCAATTCAGATCAGATCTGGGGGAAAATAAAATTTAGCTAATATTCAAGATCGAAAACTTCTTTCCATTTGAAAATCGTATGTGTCATTGGAAAAATTTTCAATCAATTTTTTTTTTTTCAATTTTATTTCGTGTCGATGTTTACAATTCGTGTGTTTTTAGTACAAAGTCAATTATTTGAATATAGACAAAATAGAAAGCACTAATGATGGTAAATTGAATAGTCCCATTCTACCATAAAATCGTTTTCTTGTTAATAATTTAATTTGTTTAATACAGATTTTTTTTCTTATTCAGCAATCTGTAGACTATGGATAATGGACACAGTGGACAATCTTAAAAATAAGATACAAAAACAAATTGTATTAACCATAAAAAAAACGGAAGAAAGAAAAGCAGCAGTAGGACCATCAGGTCCAAGAGGCAACGAATATATAGTTTTATCGGTAGCAGCAGTAGATAACATCTTCGAAAAGAGCTACGTCTTCAGTTGAGGGAAAAAAAAGGGGGAAAGAATCCCTCGTGTGGGATTTTTCGGAACAGAGGCCAGTGATGCTGGTATCAGCATTGGTGCATTTGTACATCTAAAATAAGAGCATTGAACAATTGAAGTCAAAATAGCAGTTGGGCAAACTGGCAGCATTGCAAAATTCATGTTTCTTCGATGGAAAATTTGTCTACTTTTTTAGAAGCTTGGGTCTTTGGTCTCAATTATGAAATCTAATTTTACCAAAAAATTACAAGTTCGCTTTAGCGATCAACCGCTTCAAATTGCTTACTCGCGCAGGTAAAATTTTCTGTCACCGAAACCAAAGCGTTATAAGTCTCTATGCACTGTTTCACAAATTATTGAAACAACGTCAAAATAAAGTGGGAAATAATTTCATTCGTCTGCCAAATTTGTGTTCTGATTTTCATATTTTGTTTCTACACTTGCTTGTTGCATCCAAGCAAGTTAGTTTCACCATAATCTCAAACACTAAAATGTGATGGAATGTTCGATGGGCAATTAAACTTCAAAAAATCAACTTTCTGAAGTACCTAATAAAAATCAAGGAGCTTTCAATTGAAATATCGGATCTCTGTCATTTTTTTTTCAGAAATGTATTTGTTGAAAATATTTTTAAGAAAAAATAAGTATAGATTGATGTGTGTGTTTTGATAAAAAATGAAGAAAAATCGGAACGTGGGCTTAAGGTCCAAGTCGGCATCGGATGAAATTATAATTTTCTCAAAAAATCAACTTTTTGAAATAGAAAAAAAAAACTTTTTAGACCGAGAGCTCACAACATGTTTTTGGCGTGAGAGGAAACCAGACGAAAATAATGTTAACTCGCGTCTGTCAGGGGTTTTGGGGTCACTTATGGGGTTTTCTTTTGGTAAATTCAGATTTTGATCCAAAAATTGATTTTTTTCGTCGCGAATGGTATACGAATTCAGATTGATTTTTCTTTTTAATTGTATTGGTGTATAATTTGTGTCTGTGAAGCTATAGCGATTCAGACATGTCAAACAGATGGCTTTCAATTCTTCTGGTGTGTAATGGTGTTAGTAAAAGAGGGGTAGATCTGCCGAAAAATCCAGATCTGTAAAATTGATTTTCGATCAAAAAGAAAATTGATTTTTTTGCCCATTGGAAGGCTTTAATTGCCAAATTCTTTGTTTTGACAGATCTGAAGGGGAAAAAAATCAATTTTTGTTACCAAAAGAAAACCCCATTAGAAAAAAACAATGTCGTCTTTACATTCGTAATAAGGACCCATCTGTTGGTTTTATTGAGCTCATATGTGTAAGAAGTTGTTGAATATATATTTCTTGCAAATTGCAACAATTATGTAGCTTCTTGGAGAAATAATCTCTTCTTGTTTCTAGTGAAATTGGAATTCCTGCAAATGACTAAAGGGGATGCAAGAAAATACAATCTAAAAACAAAAAAAAAAAAACTTTTGAGAACTATTTTGTCTTCAAATGGTGGTGAATAAAGTGGCACATCCTTTATCATTGTTTCCTATAAGTTAGGTAATGCCTTTTTGGTGGTTTCCAATTACTTACCTTAAAATATTATTCTCTTAAAAAGATCTTTAATAATCATAAATCAAATAAATAAAAAGATTCTTATTTTGGAAAAGGAAAACAAATTTTTATTAGTTTTTGAGAATTTGTATTCTCATCATGAAACTAGTTTCGAAAGTACAGCATTAATGCAAATTTAAGAAAAGACAAATACACATGAAAAAATTTAAAAAGAAACTGGTTTAATTTAATTAGTTAATAAAGCAGTAGACATGCTTTACTGAATATTATATTATTATTTTATATCTATTATATTCTAATTTCATAAATTAAAATATAATGTATGTATATTGTAATTAACAAACTATGTCAATTACATATATACTTTTTTTTTGTAATTTAATAAATACATAAAAATAATAAATAAGAAATTACAAGAAAGGATAGAAGTCATTCAATTCATATTTCGGAGCTCAAGAATAATCATTCGATATAAGATACATTTATGTATGCTGACGACACAAATATATTATTTCCTGTTCAATCTTCGATTGAGGAAAATACATGAGCTCTTCGAAATATGAACTGACCCAACTATTAATAAATACAAAAAAAAGTTATATTTAGTAATTATTAACTAAAAAACTGGAAAAAGTTATATACATACCATCGATCCTATTTCCTTCAACCAGGCATCATGCACAGCAACATGATCTCAAATCTCTCGACTTCTTCCTGGGTCATAGGACGTCCCTACACATCAAACAACATAATAAATAGTTTATTCATAATTAATAAAGAATTTTTACTCACAAAATTCCAATTCCTTAGGAGTTTTCTATTTTTTTCTCGCTTTCTCAATCTTTTCTGCTCCTCTTCTTTCATCTTTTCCGCCATTTTATCCCCCATCAAGTAGAGAACCTGAAAAAAAATTATTACCATACTGTTCCTCAACTATTAAACAATAAAAATAAATTTTTCTTACATTTTTAAATGTTTCCTTTACCAAAAGTTTCAACAATATCCTTATCCTGCTCATTTCTACGTCCGTCTCGCACAAATATTTTTTCGTAATGATTTTATTTGTTTGGAATTTCCTAGACGTCAAATTAATAAAAATCGAAGACTACTATGTGATATAAAAATTTAACAAAAAGACAGTGGCACATGGTACTGATAGTTAATTTATATTTAACTTATTCATAGTTGGTAACGGCATATGAGCTTTGAAATGCTAGGCAGGTGTTCATATTTTGGATGATGCAGTTTGGTACCTACATTGCAACTGATGCAGAAATGGTGCAGGGCGTTTTTAATACAAAAAAATAAAGCACTAGTTTTTGTGGACAGAGAATTCAGAACCCTAAAGCTTACTATTTTGCACTCCCAAATGAAGGTTCTAAAAATGGCCACACGATGCATAATGGAAAAGTGCAACCATTTCAAATTAATGTCCTGAAGAGTGTTTTTCCTAAAAAACGAGGTAGGTATTACAAAAATACCTACCAACATGCATACCAAAATGAAGGTCTTGAAGATGGCCATTCTTATGCACTGTTAAAAAGTGCAATATCTCCAAATCTATGCACTCCAGAGCGTTTTCTCAAAAAACGAAGTATAAGCCATTTTAAAATATCCACGGACCCTAGCGTACTAATATGCATACGAAAATGAAGGTCCTGAGGGTGGCCATCCGATGCACTGTTAAAAAGTGCAATATCTCCAAATCTATGCACTCCAGAGAGTTTATTTTTAAAACCGAGGTATAAGCCATTTTAAAATATCCACGGAACCTAGCGTACCAATATGCATAAGAAAATGAAGGTCCTGAGGGTGGCCATCCGATGCACTGTTAAAAAGTGCAATATCTTCAAATCTATGCACTCAAGAGAGTTTTTCCCAAAACATGAGGTATAAGCCATTTTAAACAAACAATGGGCCATAGCATACCAACATGCATACCAAAATGAAGGTCTTCAGGGTGGCCATCCGATGCACTATTAAAAAGTGCAATATCTCCAAATCTATGCACTCCAGAGCGTTTTTCCAAAAAAAAGAGGTATAAGCCATTTTAAACAAACCACGGGCCATAGCGTACCAATATACATACCAAAATAAAGGTCTTGAAGATGGCCATCCGATGCACTGTTAAAAAGTGCAATATCTCCAAATCTATGCACTCCAGAGTGTTTTTCCCAAAAACGAGGTATTAGCCATTTTAAACAAACCATGGGCCATAGCGTACCAATATACATACCAAAATGAAGGTCTTGAAGATGGCCATCCGATGCATTATTAAAAAGTGCAATATCTCCAAATCTATGCGATCCAGACAGTTTTTCCCAAAAAACGAGGTACTAGCCATTTTAAACAATCCATCGGCCATGGCGCACCAATATACATACCAAAATGAAGGTCTTGAAGATGGCCATCCGATGCATTGTTAAAAAGTGCAATATCTCCAAATCTATGCACTCCAGACAGTTTTTCCTTAAAAACGAGGTATTAGCTATTTTAAACAATCCATGGGCCATAGCGTACTAATATTCATAACAAAATGAAGGTCTTGAAGATGGCCATCTGATGCATTGTTAAAAAGTGCAATATCTCCAAATCTATGCACTCCAGAGCGTTTTTCCCAAAAAACGAGGTGTAAGCCATTTTAAACAATCCATGGGCCATATCATACCAATATGTATACCAAAATGAAGGTCTTGAGGGTGGCCATCCGATGCATTGTTAAAAAGTGCAATATCTCCAAATCTATGCACTCCAGACAGTTTTTCCTTAAAAACGAGGTATTAGCTATTTTAAACAAACCATGGGCCATAGCGTACCAATATACATACCAAAATGAAGGTCTTGAAGATGGCCATCCGATGCATTATTAAAAAGTGCAATATCTCCAAATCTATGCGATCCAGACAGTTTTTCCCAAAAAACGAGGTACTAGCCATTTTAAACAATCCATCGGCCATGGCGCACCAATATACATACCAAAATGAAGGTCTTGAAGATGGCCATCCGATGCATTGTTAAAAAGTGCAATATCTCCAAATCTATGCACTCCAGACAGTTTTTCCTTAAAAACGAGGTATTAGCTATTTTAAACAATCCATGGGCCATAGCGTACTAATATTCATAACAAAATGAAGGTCTTGAAGATGGCCATCCGATGCACTGTTAAAAAGTGCAATATCTCCAAATCTATGCACTCCAGAGCGTTTTTCCCAAAAACGAGGTATTAGCCATTTTAAACAAACCATGGGCCATAGCGTACCAATATACATACCAAAATGAAGGTCTTGAAGATGGCCATCCGATGCATTATTAAAAAGTGCAATATCTCCAAATCTATGCGATCCAGACAGTTTTTCCCAAAAAACGAGGTACTAGCCATTTTAAACAATCCATCGGCCATGGCGCACCAATATACATACCAAAATGAAGGTCTTGAAGATGGCCATCCGATGCATTGTTAAAAAGTGCAATATCTCCAAATCTATGCACTCCAGACAGTTTTTCCTTAAAAACGAGGTATTAGCTATTTTAAACAATCCATGGGCCATGGCGTACCAATATACATACCAAAATGAAGGTATTGAAGATGGCCATCTGATGCACTGTTAAAAAGTGCAATATCTCCAAATCTATGCACTCCAGACAGTTTTTCCCAAAAAACGAGGTATTAGCCATTTTAAACAATCCATCGGCCATGGCGCACCAATATACATACCAAAATGAAGGTCCTGAAGATGGCCATCGGATGCATTGTTAAAAAGTGCAATATCTCCAAATCTATGCACTCCAGACAGTTTTTCCCAAAAAATGAGGTATTAGCCATTTTAAACAATCCATGGGCCATGGCGCACCAACATACATACCAAAATGAAGGTCCTGAAGATGGCCATCTGATGCATTGTTAAAAAGTGCAATATCTCCAAATCTATGCACTCCAGACAGTTTTTCCCAAAAAACGAGGTATTGGCCATTTTAAACAATCCATAGGCCATGGTGCACCAATATACATACCAAAATGAAGGTCTTGAAGATGGCCATCGGATGCATTGTTAAAAAGTGCAATATCTCCAAATATATGCACTCCAGACAGCTTTTCCCAAAAAACGAGGTATTAGCCATTTTAAACAATCCATCGGCCATGGCGCACCAACCTACAAACCAAAATGAAGGTCTTGAAGATGGCCATCGTATGCATTGTTTAAAAGTGCAATATCTCCAAATCTATGCACTCCAGACAGTTTTTCCCAAAAAACAAGGTATTAGCCATTTTAAACAATCCATGGGCCATAGCGTACCAATATTTATACCAAAATGAAGGTCTTGAAGATGGCCATCGGATGCATTGTTAAAAAGTGCAATATCTGCTAATCTATGCACTCCAGACAGTTTTTCCCAAAAAAACGAGTTATTAGCCATTTTAAACAATCCATGGGCTATAGCGTACCAACATGCATATCAAAATGAAGGTCTTGAAGATGGCCATCCGATGCACTGTTAAAAAGTGCAATATCTCCAAATCTATGCATTCCAGAGCGTTTTTCCCAAAAAACCAGGTATTAGCCATTTTAAAAAATCCATGGGCCATAGCATTCCAATATGCCAAAAACCAGGTATAAGCCATTTTGAACAATCCATGTGCCATAGTGTACCAATATGCATATCAAGATGAAGGTCTTGAAAATGGCCATCCGATGCACTGTTAAAAAGTGCAATATCTCGAAATCTATGAACTCCAGAGAGTTTTTCCCAAAAAAACAAGGTATAAGCCATTTTAATTATTAATCCATGGGCCATAGCAAAAATGGAGGTCTTGAGGATGGTCACCCAATGCACAGCGGCCATATATAAAGAACCAAATTTTTGCATGACCAAAAATTACGGCAAAAAATACTACAATGTCCCAAAGGTAGTAAACATTTTTGGTCATTTGTAAAAACCATTCGAATTACTACTTCGTCCGCGGTTACAACGCTCGTCTTTAATGACACTCCCTATGTTAGTTCACTAGAAAAAGCCAATTTGCTTGCAGCACAGTTTGCTGTTAATTAGACGCTGCCCGAGAGTATCATGTCTGCGCCTGTACTTGAGAGCGCAAATGATTTAATGGGACAAATCTTCTTTCGCAATCGTGCAGTAGCAAGGGTTTTAAAAGACCTCGACGTACACAAACCCGTTGGCCCGGATTGTATCCCTCCCATTTTTCTGAAGAGGTGTTCTTTAACGCTGGCAAAACCACCGCGTAAGCTTTTCCATCTGTCCTACTGTACTGGTCTCTTTCCGAGTGGATGGAAAACAGCATTTGTCCAGCCTGTCCCTAAAAAAGGCGAATCTTCTTCTCCCTCTAACTACCATCCAATTGCACTACGTCCTTTCTTTCCAAGGTCATGGAAAGGCTGATAAATTATTAGCTTAAGAAATATCTCGAAAATCGAAAGCTTCTAAATGACCGGCAGTATGGCTTTCCTGGCAATAGGTCCACTGGTGATCTGATGGTATATCTCACCGAGCAGTGGAACAAATCTTAACATCGTTTTGGAGAAAGTAAGATTATTGCGCTTGATATTTCAAAGGCATTTGATAGAGTTTGGCATCAAGCTCTCTTATCGAAAATGCGTGCATTTGGTTTCGATGAATCTCTTCTTTGGATTAGAAATTACCTTTCGGACCGTTCAATACAAGTCGTCTTGGATGGTTACAAGTCTGATATTCATAAAATAAATGCTGGTGTGTCCCAGGGCTCCGTTTTGTCTCCGGCTGTCTTTCTCATTTTCATTAAAGACCTCTTGTCTGAAACTTCTGATCCATTAAATTGTTTTGCCGACGATAGTACCCTCAGCTTTTCATATTCGTTTTTAGATTCACATCCCTGTCCTTCGGATGTGGAACTTCAACGGCACCGTATGATAAGCTCATTAAATTCTGATCTTGATAGCATTGTGCAGTGGGGAATCAAAAACCGTGTAGAATTTAATGCTTAAAAAACCCAATGCTGTCTGCTGTCGCTGAAGCAGAACCCTCCCCCAATGCCGCTATCAATGAGCGGTACTTGCATCGACGAACCTGAACAGCTCTCAGTTCTGGGTATGTGCATCACAGATCACCTTCTGTGGAACGATCACATATTCAACGTCGCCAAAAATGCTGCAAAGTGCTTAGGTTTTCTTCGAAGATGTAAGAAATTCTTTTCCCCTTCTGATCTGGCTGTAATCTATAGAGCCTTCATCCGACCCAAGCTTGAGTATAACTCCCACATTTGGGCAGGCCCTCCCATAACCCACTTGAATCTCTTGGATAGAATACAAAATAGAGCCTTGAAAATGATAGGTGATATATCTATTACTCAAACAATTACAACTCTGGAACATCGCCGCGATGTTTCATGTCTCTCATTATTTTATCGCTATTTTAACAAGCAATGTTCTAGTGAAATAGCCAGTTGCATTCCTCCTCTTAAACAATTCAATCGTAATACTCGCGCTTTTAGGAATGCTCATCAGTTTACTCTGGAGCCCAACTTCAGACGTACTTTCAAGTACAGAGATTCTTTTTTTAGCCGTACAACACGAATGCTTTACCAGGCTTTGTTTTTCCCTTCCATTTTGATATTCAGAACTTCAAAACTAATGTGCATCGGTATCTCCCCTTGAATCCTGCCCTATTTTCCTGATCGCTCGCACTGTGTCTCAGCATCTTAAGGGTAGTCAAAATCTCTTTAGTGATTTCCATATTGAAAGTTACTGAATATCTTTGGATAGTGCAATTTCCGTTGTGACGCACCACTGTGGTTCAGAGGTGGACACAAATTATTTTTTCGACGGTTAAATATTTTGAAAGAAATAGTTGAAGCATTAGGATTAAGATTTTTATATAATGATTATGACATTGCATGAACTATTCAAACTTAAATTCGCATTATAAAAATTTTTCTGAATTCGCAAGATCTGATTGGAATTGGCTGATAGATTGTATCGAAGCGAGTCGCTGATCGTGAAACGAACTAGACTAGAAGTTTTCAGGCCACCATTTAATTAATTAACTATTTAATAACTATCTTTTTTTTATTTTCAAGGTGATGGTGCTCGTTTAGCAGCTCGTTCTGCAGTTCACGGATGCCTTGATTATTTGGATCGAGCTGTGTTTGGTATTGCTCAAGAGTGCATAGCTAGCACTACAAGTGAAGTTTTTGTATCGCTTTTAAGAAGTCTTTGGGAAGGACACGGGTGCATTTTAGAAGTTGGTGGGGCCTTAAGTACATTAACGATTGCTGTTGTTTTACCATTAGCTGAACCAAATCTCGGCAAATATGTTGTATGTGCGTGCAATGTTGGTGATTCTCTGGGTTATGTATACTCAAAGAAGCATGGTGTTCGAGAATTTACACAAGGTAAAACTATATTCATTAATTTTTTTTAAATAATTTCTAATGTTGTTAAATTTCTTTGCCACAGCTTGTCATGATATTCATTCCATGCGTGATATGCGAGATGCATTGGGTGCTCTTGGTCCTGCCGATGGCAATAAGCCAGAACTTAGCAATCTCACACTTTCTATGACCATTGTCGATGCTGGGGATATAGTTTTTCTTACTTCAGATGGAATAAGTGACAATTTTGATCCTGTTGTTGGAAAATTTGCCGAAGCCTGGACACCAGAGAGCAAAATTTCCAAATATGAAAGCCAACGTTCACTTGGTGTACTTGCTCCGAAGCGGCAGAATAAAAGCGCTTCAGCAATTTATTCTCGCTTGCATCGCGGGGAACCGACTTCTAATAAGATGACGTGCAGCATGAATGCTGGTCAATCTGCTATTCCGTCTCGCCCACCACGTTCAAAGAAAAGCTCCTCGCCGGAAAATGTAGCGCCGCGAGGAGCTCCGCTTGAGAAATCTTCAAGTGTCTCAAGTGTGCCAAGTCGTCCTAAATACATGCGTTCGCACACCGTTATCGAGTCATGTGCCCAGCAGACACAGCCGATTATAAAAGTACCAAAGTCAATACTTGGTTTACCCTTAGTAACTGGCCCACAGAGACACGCTCTAACCTTGTACCGTCTCGAGGACCTACTCAGCTATGGTACAAGTGGTACTTTCTGTCCATGTTCTTCGGCCCGCCGACTGTGCCATTTGTTGATAGATTTTGTTCGTATGATAACCACTGCCCGAAGAAAGACACTGGAGCAGCGTGAACTCTTTTACAAGTTGGCAACCGGTCCAGATGGAATAAAACGTGAAGTTGAATTGAACCGGATGCAACATCGTGCTGCCAGAAAGCGTGTAGTCGATAGCAGTGCATTTTCATCGCTCCCAGGAAAGCTTGACCATGCCACAGTCGTGGCTTATACAATTGGATCTGGTCTACAGTCGAAAGAGTTTCAAGAAACTAATTTCTAAGTGCACAGCAGAATCGCCAATGTTTCTTTAGTTATGGTAGTTTTTTTTTTGTTTTTAAATTGAAATTTACGTGCATCACTACACCTCAAATCAACAAAAATTTGGTTTCTACTAAATAGAGAGCTTATTAAAAATACATATTAAGTTTTGCAGTTAAGAAACGAGTAACTCATAGCTTTAGTATAATGTGAGAATGAATTGATGTTATGTGCCGCGGTCATGTTAAGTTTTTATTTTTATTTCCTAGTTTACATTATTATTATTAATCTGAGTCTTTTATTTTTTGTGATATAAACTGAAGTTTTTTTATTTTTTGTTTTCCTATTGCATTTTTACATCACTTTTGCTTAGATTTATTTGTTTTGTTTTAAGATAAAACAACATGTGCCCTTTTTGTTTCGTATATTCCAACGAAGGTTGAAGATGAAACATTTTTTATGAAGAATGAAATTAATTTAAAAAAAAACTTTGATATTGATAGAAGTTTTAAACTTAAAATTAATATATACCAATTTACACAACAGCAACACACATACAAATATGTAACTGTAATAAAAATATGTATTTTTTCATAGAAAATAAAATGCAATTTTAACTTTGGTAAAATATGAATTTTTTTTTTTTAACTAATTTTATATATGTTTCTCCATGTTACCGTAAAACCTTGAACTAGAAAACATTTAAAGGACCAGCGAATAAAAATCGAAAGAAGTGGATGCAATAATACCAAAGCTGAAATGTAAAATAAATCCTAAACTGCCCTTAGTAGCTGAAATATACTTCCCTGTCCTTCTACAACGACACTTCGAAAAACAGCCAAACTACACCTTCAAATAACGTAACCTCACTTCTTTTCTATGCAACATTTTCAGCTATTGTGAAACTCGTCCCCAAATTATTGAAATACATATACCACCCAAATTCCATTGAACATTTATTTACGTTACCATACAGCCCAAGAGAAACTTTCGAGCATAATTCACATTGCTAATTATGGAAGGCGGGAAATATATGCAAATCCAATTCAGATCAGATCTGGGGGAAAATAAAATTTAGCTAATATTCAAGATCAAAAACTTCTTTCCATTTAAAAATCGTATGTGTCATTGGAAAAATTTTCAATCAATTTTTTTCAATTTTATTTCGTGTCGATGTTTACAATTCGTGTGTTTTTAGTACAAAGTCAATTATTTGAATATAGACAAAATAGAAAGCACTAATGATGGTAAATTGAATAGTCCCATTCTACCATAAAATCGTTTTTCTTGTTAATAATTTAATTTGTTTAATACAGATTTTTTTTCTTATTCAGCAATCTGTAGACTATGGATAATGGACACAGTGGACAATGATAAAAATAAGATACAAAAACAAATTGTATTAACCATAAAAAAAAAACGGAAGAAAGAAAAGCAGCAGTAGAACCATCAGGTCCAAGAGGCAACGAATATATAGTTTTATCGGTAGCAGCAGTAGATAACATCTTCGAAAAGAGCTACGTCTTCAGTTGAGGGAAAAAAAAGGGGGAAAGAATCCCTCGTGTGGGATTTTTCGGAACAGAGGCCAGTGATGTTGGTATCAGCATTGGTGCATTTGTACATATAAAATAAGAACATTGAACAATTGAAGTCAAAATAGCAGTTGGGCGAACTGGCCAGCATTGCAAAATTCATGTTTCTCCGATGGAAAATTTGTCTACTTTTTTAGAAGCTTGGGTCTTTGGTCTCAATTATGAAATCTAATTTTACCAAAAAATTACAAGTTCGCTTTAGCGATCAACCGCTTGCTTACTCGCGCAGGTAAAATTTTCTGTCACCGAAACCAAAGCGTTTCTATGCACTGTTTCACAAGTTATTGAAACAACGTCAAAATAAAGTGGGAAATAATTTCATGCGTCTGCCAAATTTGTGTTCTGATTTTCATATTTTGTTTCCACACTTGCTTGTTGCATCCAAGCAAGTTTCACCATAATCTCAAACACTAAAATGTGATGGAATGTTCGATGGCAATTAAACTTCAAAAAAATCAACTTTCTGAAGTACCTAATAAAAATCAAGGAGCTTTCAATTGAAATATCGGATCTCTGTCATTTTTTTCAGAAATTTATTTGTTGAAATTATTTTTAAGAAAAAATAAGTATAGATTGATGTGTTTTGATAAAAAATGAAGAAAAATCGGAACGTGGGATTAAGCTCCAAGTCGGCATCGGATGAAATTATAATTTTCTCAAAAAATCAACTTTTTGAAATAGAAAAAAAAACTTCTTAGACCGAGAGCTCACAACATGTTTTTGGCGTGAGAGGAAACCAGACGAAAATAATGTTAACTCGCGTCTGTCAGGGGTTTTGGGGTCACTTAGAAAAAAACAATGTCGTCTTTACATTCGTAATAAGGACCCATCTGTTGGTTTTATTGAGCTCATATGTGTAAGAAGTTGTTGAATATATATTTCTTGCAAATTGCAACAATTATGTAGCTTCTTGGAGAAATAATCTCTTCTTGTTTCTAGTGAAATTGGAATTCCTGCAAACGACTAAAGGGGATGCAAGAAAATACAATCTAAAAACAAAAAAAAAAAACTTTTGAGAATTATTTTGTCTTCAAATGGTGGTGAATAAAGTGGCACATCCTTTATCATTGTTTCCTATAAGTTAGGTAATGCCTTTTTGGTGGTTTCCAATTACTTACCTTAAAATATTATTCTCTTAAAAAGATCTTTAATAATCATAAATCAAATAAATAAAACGATTCTTATTTTGGAAAAGGAAAACAAATTTTTATTAGTTTTTGAGAATTTGTATTCTCATCATGAAGCTAGCTTCAAAAGTACAGCATTAATGCAAATTTAAGAAAAGACAAATACACATGAAAAAATTTAAAAAGAAACTATTTTAATTTAATTAGTTAATAAAGCAGTAGACATGCTTTACTGAATATTGTATTATTATTTTATATCTATTATATTCTAATTTCATAAATTAAAATATAATGTATATTGTAATTAACAAACTACGTCAATTACATATATACTTTTTTTTTTGTAATTTAATATATACATAAAAATAATAATAAATAAGAAATTACAAGAAAGGAAAGAAGTCATTCAATTCATATTTCGGAGCTCAAGAATAATCTTTCGATATAAGATACATATATGTATGCTGACGACACAAATATATTATTTCCTGTTCAATCTTCGATTGAGGAAAATACATGAGCTCTTCGAAATATGAACTGACCCAACTATTAATAAATACAAAAAAAAGTTATATTTAGTAATTATTAACTAAAAAACTGGAAGAAGTTATATACATACCATCGCTCTTATTTCCTTCAACCAGGCATCATGCACAGCAACATGATCTCAAATCTCTCGACTTCTTCCTGGGTCATCGGACGTCCCTACACATCAAACAACATAATAAATAGTTTATTCATAATTAATAAAGAATTTTTACTCACAAAATTCCAATTCCTTAAGAGTTTTCTATTTTTTTCTCGTTTTTGTAATCTTTTCTGCTCCTCTTCTTTCATCTTTTCCGCCACTTTATCCCCCATCAAGTAGAGAACCTGAAAAAAAATTATTACCATACTGTTCCTTAACTATTAAACAATAAAAATAAATTTTTCTTACATTTTTAAATGTTTCCTTTACCAAAAGTTTCAACAATATTCTTATCCTGTCCGTCTCCTATAAATATTTTTTTGTAATGATTTTATTTGTTTGGAATTTCCTAGACGTCAAATTAATAAAAATCGAAGACTACTATGTGATATAAAAATTTAACAAAAAGACAGTGGCACATGGTACTGAAGTTAATTTATATTTAACTTATTCATAGTTGGTAACGGCATATGAGCTTTGAAATGCTAGGCAGGTGTTCATATTTTGGATGATGCAGTTTGGTACCTACATTGCAACTGATGCAGAAATGGTGCAGGGCGTTTTTAATACAAAAAAATAAAGCACTAGTTTTTGTGGACAGACAATTCAGAACCCTAAAGCTAACTATTTTGCACTCCCAAATGAAGGTTCTAAAAATGGCCACACGATGCATAATGGAAAAGTGCAACCATTTCAAATTAATGTCCTGAAGAGCGTTTTTCCTAAAAAACGAGGTAGGTATTACAAAAATACCTACCAACATGCATACCAAAATGAAGGTCTTGAAGATGGCCATTCTTATGCACTGTTAAAAAGTGCAATATCTCCAAATCTATGCACTCCAGAGCGTTTTTCTCAAAAAACGAAGTATAAGCCATTTTAAAATATCCACGGACCCTAGCGTACTAATATACATACGAAAATGAAGGTCCTGAGGGTGGCCATCCGATGCACTGTTGAAAAGTGCAATATCTTCAAATCTATGCACTCCAGACCGTTTTTCCCAAAAACATGAGGTATTAGCCATTTTAAACAAACCATGGGCCATAGCGTACCAATATACATACCAAAATGTAGGTCTTGAAGATGGCTATCCGATGCATTATTAAAAAGTGCAATATCTCCAAATTTATGCGATCCAGACAGTTTTTCCCAAAAAATGAGGTATTAGCCATTTTAAACAATCCATCGGCCATGGCGCACCAATATACATACCAAAATGAAGGTCTTGAAGATGGCCATCCGATGCATTGTTAAAAAGTGCAATATCTCCAAATCTATGCACTCCAGACAGTTTTTCCCAAAAAACGAGGTATTAACCATTTAAAAATATCGATAGGCCATAGCGTACCAATATACATACCCAAATGTAGGTCTTGAAGATGGCCATCCCATGCATTGTTAAAAAGTGCAATATCTCCAAATCTATGTACTCCAGAGCGTTTTTCCCACAAAATGAGGTATTAGCCATTTCAAACAATCCATGGGTCATGGCGTACCAATATACATACCAAAATGAAGGTATTGAAGATGGCCATCTGATGCATTGTTTAAAAGTGCAATATCTCCAAATCTATGCACTCCAGACAGTTTTTCCCAAAAAACGAGGTATTAGCCATTTTAAACAATCCATCGGCCATGGCGCACTAATATATATACCAAAATGAAGGTATTGAAGATGGCCATCTGATGCATTGTTTAAAAGTGCAATATCTCCAAATCTATGCACTCCAGACAGTTTTTCCCAAAAAACGAGGTATTAGCCATTTTAAACAATCCATCGGCCATGGCGCACTAATATATATACCAAAATGAAGGTCTTGAAGATGGCCATCCCATGCATTGTTAAAAAGTGCAATATCTCCAAATCTATGCACTCCAGAGCGTTTTTCCCACAAAATGATGTATTAGCCATTTTAAACAATCCATGGGTCATGGCGTACCAATATACATACCAAAATGAAGGTATTGAAGATGGCCATCTGATGCATTGTTTAAAAGTGCAATATCTCCAAAGCTATGCACTCCAGACAATTTTTCCCAAAAAACGAGGTATTAGCCATTTTAAACAATCCATCGGCCATGGCGCACCAATATACATACCAAAATGAAGGTATTGAAGATGGCCATCTGATGCATTGTTAAAAAGTGCAATATCTCAAAATCTATGCACTCCAGACAGTTTTTCCCAAAAAACGAGGTATTAGCCATTTTAAACAATCCATGGGCCATAGCGTACCAATATACATACCCAAATGTCGGTCTTGAAGATGGCCATCCCATGCATTGTTAAAAAGTGCAATATCTCCAAATCTATGTACTCCAGAGCGTTTTTCCCTCAAAATGAGGTATTAGCAATTTTAAACAATCCATGGGTCATGGCGTACCAATATACATACCAAAATGAAGGTATTGAAGATGGCCATCTGATGCATTGTTTAAAAGTGCAATATCTCCAAATCTATGCACTCCAGACAGTTTTTCCCAAAAAACGAGGTATTAGCCATTTTAAACAATCCATGGGCCATAGCGTACCAATATACATACCAAAATGTAGGTCTTGAAGATGGCCATCGGATGCATTGTTAAAAAGTGCAATATCTCCAAATCTATGCACTCCAGAGCGTTTTTCCCACAAAATGATGTATTAGCCATTTTAAACAATCCATGGGTCATGGCGTACCAATATACATACCAAAATGAAGGTATTGAAGATGGCCATCTGATGCATTGTTAAAAATTGCAATATCAAAATCTATGCACTCCACACAGTTTTTCCCAAAAAACGAGGTATTAGCCATTTTAAACAATCCATGGGCCATAGCATACCAATATGCATTGCAAAATGAAGGTCTTGAGGGTGGCCATCCGATGCATTGTTAAAAAGTGCAATATCCCCAAATCTATGCACTCCAGACAGTTTTTCCCAAAAAACGAGGTATAAGCCATTTTAAACAATCCATCGGCCATGGCGACCCAATATACATACCAAAATTAAGGTCTTGAAGATGGCCATCGTATGCACTGTTGAAAAGTGTAATATCTCCAAATCTATGCACTCCAGACAGTTTTTCCCAAAAAAGGAGGTATTAGCCATTTTAAATAATCCATCGGCCATGGCGCACCAATATACACACCAAAATGAAGGTCTTGAAGATGGCCATCGGATGCATCGTTAAAAAGTACAATATCTCCAAATCTATGCACTCCAGACAATTTTTCCCAAAAAACGAGGTATTAGCTATTCTAAACAATCCATCGGCCATGGCACACCAATGTACATACCAAAATGAAGGTATCCCCAATATCTCCAAATCTATGCACTCCAGACAGTTTTTCCCAAAAAACGAGGTATTAGCCATTTTAAACAATCCATCGGCCATGGCACACCAATGTACATACCAAAATGAAGGTCTTGAGATGGCCATCGGATGCATTGTTAAAAAGTGCAATATCTCAAAATCTTTGCACTCCAGACAGTTTTTCCCAAAAAACGAGGTATATACATACCAAAATGAAGGTCTTGAGGGTGGCCATCCGATGCACTGTTAAAAATTGCAATATCTCCAAATCTATGCACTCCAGACAGTTTTTCATAAAATCCGAGGTATTAGCTATTTTAAAAAATGCATGGGCCCTACTGTATCAATATGTAGGTCTTGAGGGTCTTGAGGGTGGCCATCCGATGCCTTGCTAAAAAGTGCAATATCCCCAATCTATGCACTCCAGACAGTTTCTCATAAAATCCGAGGTACAAGCTATTGTAAAAAATCTATGGGCCCTACGGTATCAATATGCATCCCAAAATTAATTTCGTCTGTTTTGGCGCCACACTTTGGTTCATAGGCGGACAAAAATTATTTTTTGACGGTTAAATATTTTGATTTTTGACATTGCAGTTTGATAAAGAATTAGTTGAAGCATTATGATCAGGATTTTTTTATTGAAATCTGTTTCTTAATATAAAATTTTGGACTCCAAAGCTGATGAATGAAATGTTTGTGATTTTGAAGATTATTTTTAGTTATATGATTCTTTTGACATTTTTGTTATTTTGCCTCTATTAATCATGTTTAAAAAAATTAAATTTTAGAAAAAGAAATTAAAATACATAGTTGGAAAATTTGTCTGTGCGAATTTTTAAATTTTCAATAATCCCTTGTCTTCCCCAGTCGGATTTATAGTACTGAGCCATGATGTATCGAATACAAAAAAACTTGCTGCTTATAGATACCTGCGAAAGTAAGTTTTTTTCACATTTTTTTAAGAAACTCCTTCAAAAGTGGGCGTTCACATCAACTTTTGACGATTAGATGACCTATTTTAAAAATTGGGAGTGTCAGTGGGCGGAAAGTTTCTCTGATGATGTCTTATGATATCTTTGATCATTCCTTAAAAATTCATCTTAATCAGTTAGCTGCTTCAAATTTTGGAGATTTAAGACCACCTCTGCATACATTTTGAACCACTGTGCGCCATATCGATTTTGATACTGAAAGACTTATAATGGTGATATCCATAGTTTCGCAAATCTATTTTTTTGAAAACTGAAATCTAAAGTTAATCCTCAACGAAAAAACTATTTCTGAATGTTATATCAGTGTTAGTTTATTTTGTATCATAGATACGTGAAATATTACGTGGTGGAACTACTGCGCGAGTTTTTTAAATTGGAAATCAATATTAATAAAGCTCTAATCTTGCTTTGTTTGTTTGTGAAGGCTAATCTCAGAAACTTCACATCCGATTTCAAAAATTCGTATTTTGTTTGAGAGGCTATTTTTAGAGGATCGCTTTAGGGCTAAAATTTTGTTAAAAAATTTTATTTGAAGGGTGAAATGGGGTAAACACAAGAAATTGGTGTGGTGTAGGTTTAATAGGGTTTACTTAGAGGATGGGTTAAGGGCTAGATGTTTTTCGGGATTAAGCTACATTTCTATATGGTGAAATGGGGTAAAAACAAAAATGGATCTGATTTCGATTTTTTTGTGTTATAAATTTTATTTTTATAGCACGAATATACTGTTACCCAATTTTAAAAATTAAGCTTTCTTTAAAGGGTGAAATGGGATTAAAACAAAAACGGAAATCCAATTTTAAAAATTCTTTTTGTGTTGGAAAATTTATAATGAAAGAATGAATATACTTAGCTCTTAATATTTTTGTATATATTATGGGGGGAAATGCGTTTTCAAGTTTTAAACATCCTTTTTGTCCATGGAGGTAATATTTAGTATAATCACTGGTTGATATTTTTCAAAATTAAGCTATTCAAATTCAAACAAATGTTTTTATGTTTAAAAAGTTATACTTAGAGGTTGGATTAAGGACCTGATATTTTTCAAAATTAAGTTTAATAGCTATAGGGTAAAATGGATGAAATAGGTACCTGTCCGATGTTTAAAATTCTTTTTGCTCTGAAAGATTATATGTAAAAAAATGATGGACTAGAAGTGTGCTTTACTGCTTTGTCCAAATTTATCTTCATTTGGGAAGTAAATTAAACTACGATTTGAAATGTTTTTTGTGTTGGAAAGGTTATGCTCAAGGGACAACTTTAGGGCTCCGATTTTAAACATTCTCTTTTTGTTTGAAAGGTTATATACAGAGGATGGATTTTGAGAACCACTGGCATTATATTTTCAAAATTTAACTATTTAAAGGTGATGTAGGGTTAAAATAAAAAAAAAATGGTATCCAATTTTTAAATTTCTTTGTGTGCATTATAAGTTGCCCTTCAATCAAGCTCGAATGGCTGGACATATTTATTACAGTTCAGATTCTTTTTTGTAGTCAGCCAGGTGCAGTTATAGATGTCATACTTTTTATAATGCACACTGCTTGCGTGGGAATATAGAAGCGCCTTAAGAAATTTGTTCCATTAATAAATACACCGAGAATTCCGATTATTTAACGGCGATAAACATGGCTGCCCATGAGTTAAGCAGATATAAGAACAGAATGCGAACTTACTATTCACGGAACAAAAATTTGCCGGTGATGAAGTTTCTTTTGTTCACTTTTAATTTAAACGAGGAAATGCGTACAAACACTCCTATTGCCCATCCAACACAAACAGCTTTATTAGGCGTGTTTTATAATCATCGGGATCTGGATCTCGATTAACTTTTGCACGTAATATAAAAACAAAATAATGGGAAATTTTCAAAATTGTTTTTGTAACACGTGTTTAAAGTTAATCCAGATCCAGATCCCGATGTTAATAAAACACGCCTATTGTGAGTTTCACCCGAACAATATTCCTCCCAGAAAAATTGACACTTAACTTCTCGCCTGTTGTGAGTTTCAACCGAATAATGTTTGATGTTCGAGAATTCCACTTATTGTTAGTACCTACTCATTTTTGGCGAAATGAATTGTTACTTAGAGGAAACATTTTCACTGTGGGGGAACGAAAGAAAAACAACGGGTACCTACTGGTGCTTTTCACGGAAGTTTTGTTTAGGAAAGAGAAGTTCGGGAGAAACTAATAATAGTTTTTAAAATTCTAGGTGAACAAAAATTTGTTCGAATGAAAAACCCGAGGCAAGCTGGGACGGGCCAGCTAGTTATAAATAAATATTTTCTTATTCTCGTACAAATTAAATTTTTACTAGTAAACGTTTTCGATGATAACTATTCTCATCTTTTTGCTAATAGTCTTTTTGCTAACAGTCTGAAGATGAGAATAGTTATTCTCGAAAACGTTTACTAATAAAATTATATTTTTACGAGAATAAGAAGATTTTTATCTATTATTTTCAATTTAGTTTATTTTCAGAATAAGCTAACTCAAAGTTAACTCAATAATGAAAAACTTACCCTAACTGTTAAATTACTGGCTCCACCACAACTGGCTACGAAAAAAGCAAGCCAGTTATCGAGTCAGTTGCGGCGGTTTTTATGTGTTAGTAAACAAACTAGTCAGTACTGGCTCCTGTGATCATAGGGGTAAGAAAAAGAATTAAACGGCTTAACCTATTTATGTCCCTCACTCTCGTTGGCGGTTGACTTGTTTTTGTTTTGTTTTTTTACATAGCGATTTTGATTTCCATCTTAAGAAGTTAATACTTATTTTAATATTGGCACGTCCTCTATATTATTTAACATTTTTTAATTTCCAAATTAACTGTTCTTACGAAAATGTTGCCAGAATTGTGTTGTTTTAGATTTAAACATTTTCTTTGAAGACTTTTCTTATTTCAATGATTGAACTAGGTACAGCATAGTACGCAGCTGAAGTGAAACGGAAATTCTCATACAGAAATTGACATAACGAAATCGTAAACGAAAAATTTCGTATTGATTTTTGTTATGTAGTACGCAGTTCGACAATGAAATTACAATAAAACAGAAAATCCTAGCAGATACTCGAACCAAGTCTCCACTTATTTTTCGTATACAATTAATTGTTCGAAACATTATTTCAGACGAAAATTTGACAGTTTGTTATATTTTGCTGTTGAATTTTATTTAAAAATGAAAATAGAAGAAAATACCGTCGAAACAAACTGCAGAACACAATTATTTGGAGCCCTTAGCACCACAACGGACGACACGACAACAAAAAAAAAAACAAGAATTCACATCAGACGAGAAAAAAAAATTGACTTAAGATTTTAAACTGTTTTATTTTTGTATTTTGACATCTTTCTGATGAAACTCTCCATATTTTTTTCGCAATCACTTCGTTTCTGATTTCGTTCTCGAGTTGGAGACCCCAGAAAAATTTCGTTACAAATGATCATTGAAAAATTAAAAGTCAATTTTTGTGGAAAGTTGGGCCTATTTGAATTTTTTGTTTGACTAGAAATTAATATTAATTGAGTTTTGAGCTTTGGTCCATCAAAATAATAAATTATTTTGCTTTCTAAACGCCTCAAAATCAATCATTAAAGTTTCCAATGATGAGTTTCAATGATAGCTATAACTGGCGCCTTAATATAATTTTAATACTTTATTAGTGGCCTTTTCGATTTGCAATCCGGAACACCGATTCGATACGTGTGAACGCTTCTCATTTCGATTCTGAAATCAAATCCAGAACAATTTTCTCTTCTTTTCAGAACAAGAACTGTCATTCTGTCTCCAATCGAAAAGGCCATAAGTTAAAACTTTGATTACATTCAGAACGTACATATATAAAATCTTGTTTATATATTATTCAAGACCCAAAAACTTCTTTTTATTTAAAAATCGTATGTGTCATTGGAAAAATTTTCAATCAATTTTTTTTTTTCAATTTTATTTCGTATCGATGTTTACAATTGGTGTATTTTTAGTACAAAGTCAATTACATATTTGAATATAGACAAAAAAGAAAACACTAATGATGGTAAATTTAATAGTCCCATTCCACCACAAAATCGTTTTTCTTGTTCATTTGTTTATACAGATTTCTTTTTTCTTATTCAGCAATCTTCAGACTCTATGGATAGTGGACACAGTAGAGAATCATAAAAGCTTCTTTTTGCAAAGAAAAATAAGAAACAAATATTGTATTAACCATAAAAATAGGAAGAAAGAAAAGCTGCAGTAGAACCATCAGCTCCAAGAGGCAACGAATGTAAAGTTTTACTAGTAGCAGCAGTAGTTATAACATCTTCGAAAGGAGCTATGTACATCTTCAGTTGAGGGAAAAAACAAACGGATTAAGAATCACTCATGGGGGATTTCTTGGAACAGAGGCCAGTGATGCTGGTATCAGCATTGGTGCATTGGTACATCTACCTCTGATTAGCAACGTCGGACTTAAAATAAAAGTATTGAGCAATTGAAGTCAAAATAGTAGTTAGGCGAATTGGCAGCATGCAAAATTAATGTTTCTCCGATAATGTCCGAAGGAAAGTTTTTTTACCCCGTTCGCTCAAGTTTGCTATATCGATCAATCGCTTCAAATTGCTTACTCGCGCGAGTAAAATTTGCTGTCACCGAAACCATAGCGTTATAATATAAGTCTCTCTGCACTGTCTTACAAATTATTGAAACAACGTCAAAATAAAGTGGGAAGGAATTTCATGCTTCGCCAAATTTGTGTTCTGATTTTCATATTTTGTTTCCACACTTGCATCCAAGCAAATTAGTTTCACCATAATCTCAAACACTAAAATGTGATGAAATGTTCGATGGGCAATTAAACTTCTAAAAATCAACTTTCTGAAGTACCTATGTAATAAAAAATCAAAGAGCTTTCAATTGAATAATCGGATCTCTGTCATTTTTTTCAGAAATGTATTTATTGAAATTGTTTTTAAGGAAAAATAAGTATCGATTGATGTGTTTTGGTATAAAATGAAGAAAATTCGGAATGTGGGCTTAAGTTCCAAGTCGGCATCGGTCGTGACCATATTTGAAATCAGCGAGTCGAGGGTTTCAGGTGTATTGCGCTTGAAGTGGTTTCTCACTAATTCAGTTGTACTTTTGATGCACTTTTTCTCGTAAACGGGACCACTACGTGCTGGCAGACGAACATATTCGTTATCACCTTCACCGAGACTGTCAGCAGGTTAGGCGAGGTCTGGCCAGGTGCGAAGCTTGAAGTTGTTGCTAGGGAAGATATCCCGTGCAGACCTAGAGCCCGCATATGGATACCTGCCGAGCCATCTTGCATGGAGGAAATACTCCAGATAGTCAAACTAACAACCCCTCATTACCGACTCATGACTGGAAGGTCGCAAAGCTCGAGGAGGTAAGGGGTCTTTATAGAAGCGCGATTATCGTGATAAATAAGGATTCCCTTGCCCCCTTGGCGCAGACCAAAGGCATGATAAGGTATGGGTTTGATACGATCTCCTTGAAGGTTTATAAGAAAGACGAGGTTGACGCGGATCGCGTCCCTCCAGTAAACACCGAAGCTGTATCTGTGGGAGAGGACCCTGGTGCATCCATCACCTTTCCATCGATAGGTGATGAGGAATCCAGGTCATCCTCGATCACGGTTCAGTCTTCTACACTCGTCGACAGTCTGACCGATATGGAGACTGAAGACTTCCTCAACCTCGTTCCTCTGTGTGAGGATGACCTTTTGGGTTCATCTTCGGACATGGAGGAACTCAACGACACCGTGGTGGAGGCTGATCTGCCTGATTGTAGCAAAAATGCTGCAGTTAATCCAGATTAACCTCCAACACTCCATTAAGGCTTCGGCCTCCCTTCTTCTCCGTTTATCCAGGAATGGTGAAGATATTGTCCTGATCCAAGAACCGTGGATTGTTAAGTCCATAGTTAGGGAACTCAGGACTCCTGGATACTACGTACTGTATGCGTCTGATAAAGGTGACCCCAGATCTTGTATACTAGTTAAGCGTAGCACTAATGTATATTTACTCCCTGATTACAGCGATAGAGATATCACCGCCGCTAGGCTGGAAACGGCCAATGGAACGTACTGGCTAGTGTCGGCATATCTGGGCCATGACCACCTCGACCCTCTCCCCGGTGAAACACTGAAGAGACTAATCGCGGATGCTGAACGGCAGAAGATATGCCTCATTATTGGGAGCGATGCGAACTCCCATCATACAGTATGGGGTAGTACTGATATCAATGACAGAGGTGAGTCTCTTTTTGATTTTATCTTAAGTACTAACCTTATAGTAAGTAATGTAGGCAATGAACCTACCTTCATCACTAAAAACCGACAAGAAGTATTAGATATTACTCTTGTCTCAGATACTATTCATCATAAGATCTTGAATTGGAAAGTGTCGGATGAGCACTCGTTCTCTGATCACAGATACATTCAATTCAGTCTTACTGATGAACCTCCTTGCCGAGTAGTATTTCGAAACCCTCGAAAAACCGACTGGCTTAAATATAGGATTACACTTCAAGGGCTATTAAAACCCGATCTTTTAAATCCTCCTTCTAATACTAATGAGCTTGACTGCAAGGTCAATGATCTCACAGTAGCCCTTAACAAATCCATGGCTACTTCCTGTCCGCTTACTCAGGTAAGGGGAAAAAAGAAACCACATTGGTGGGATTCTGGGCTTGAACCGCTCAGGAAAGATTGTCGCAAGAGCTTCAATCGAGCTAAAAGCACTCGTGAAGTGTCAGATTGGGAATCCTATAAGGTAACCCTCAAATTATATAAAAAAGCGTTGAGAAAGTCAAAGAGATCCTCCTGGAGAATTTTCTGTGGAAAAATAGAGGAAACTTCGGAGGCATCTAGGTTAAGGAAAATTCTTTCTACTAATCCAGTAATGCCAAGCTGCTTAAAAAAGGCTGATGGCTCATGGACAAATTCCTGCGAAGAATCGCTTAACTTGCTATTGGATACTTGTAACGTACCTCGAGCTGACATTCGAGTAGGGGTTAAAATATAAGAACCTCAACCCCCTAAACCATCCACTCCGTACACTACCAGTAGGCCTTAGAGCTTACAGGGACTCTAAAATTGTGCTGGTAGCAAAGTGTATGGGTGCCCAATTTCCTTACCGCGCGGCATGCTTGCATGGCCAAAGGATAGCTCGTCGGTGTTGTCGGGGTTCTTGTGGTTTGGAAATTGGACGGCCGTTACGTTTTCATGCCGTTTCTAAAGTTGTACATAAATATTCGCGAAGCTGACTTGTCTCTGTTGTTGAAGAATGTTTTGTGACCTTGTGTGTGTGAGGAGAGCTAGATGGTTTGCCCTCAGAGGAATATCCCACCCTATTATCACCCGATCTCACGAATAAGACCTTGCGATCAACCTGGTTACCAAGACCTCAACTATTTTTGATAACCCCAAACTAATAAGAAAGCTAGATTTTATCTAACTTTCATCTTTTCGTCTACGTCATATCTATCTCAGGCTTTTCATTACAGCCACATCCACCTATATAAAAAAATCTAAGCCATAGTCATGGTTTCTAAAAAGAACTTATTCCCAAAAATATGGAAAAAAAAGGAATCTTAAGATTCAAAGTGATATTCAAAAGGTTTAGTGCGTGTACTAAAGTTTTAAATAATTAAAAAAAAAGAACCTGTCTTCTTCTTAACAAGAAATAAAAATTAAAGACCTAACGAAATAAACAAAAGTGAAAGAACAAAAACGTGTTTAAAATAAATTAAAGAAAAAAAAATATCATAAAATAAATTAAAAATGGCTTCAAGTTCAAATAACTTAAATTATTCAGTGGTATCACAAGATAATGCACAGGACAAGGATACACAAAGTCTCCTGCCGCATTTGGAATCACTTGAACGCATGATGAATTTGCCCATGGTTGGTGCTGCATGGCAACAAAGTCAAGACGTTTATGGAAAAGTAAAAGGAAATAACCGTCTTTTCAACTGGGCCTTAAGCACTGCCGAGGATTGTGTTACACGTGCCGTTACCATTACTTCACCAATTGTCTCGAAATTCGATCGTCCAATTCAATATGTCGATCAGACTTTGGTTAAGGGTATTGATAAATTAGAAGTCAAAGCACCAATCATCAAAGATACACCAACCGAAATCTACAATCAAGCTAAGACTAAAGTAATCGATGCAGTTCATCCACATATTGAAAAAGTTGTTAAACTCAAATCAGCTGGACAACAGAAAGCATCTTCTCTCAAAGACTTGGCATGGCAAAAGGCTAATGAAGTTTTGGCAACACAATATGGTTCGTTGGCAGTGAATGGTGTTGATAGCACAACGGCATTAGCTGAAAGATTATTGGAATACTATTTCCCAAACAAAGAGAATGAAGTTGAAGAGGAAAATGTGCCAATATCCGCCAACGAGGACCCAGTATTACACACAGTCCAGACAGTCGGCCGCCTATCCAACAAGATTTCCCGCCGCGCGGTAAGGAAATTGGGCACCCATACACTTTGCTACCAGTACAGTTTTAGAGTCCCTGTAAGCTCTAAGGCCTACTGGTAGTGTACGGAGTGGATGGTTTAGGGGGTTGAGGTTCTTATATTTTAACCCCTACTCGAATGTCAGCTCGAGGTACGTTACATACTCACTTCCCTGGTAGCTCCCAAAACATTAATAGCTGCGACCGTAATAGGTTTTATATGAATCCAAGCTATCCACAAGGTCTGATTACAAGGGAAAAACTGCAATGGGCGCTCAACAGCTTCCAGCCTTACAAGTCTGCGGGACCAGATGACATAATACCAGCCGAACTCCAGATAAATAAAGATTTAATTATGCCAATTCTGGAGTCTATCTTTATTGGCTGCTTAGCACTCATCTACATCCCCTTGTCTTGGAGAGAGGTTAAGGTTGTGTTCATACCCAAAGAACAGAATGGAAAGTGCTCCCAAGTAAACCCAAAGGATCTCAGACCTATTAGTCTATCATCATTCTTTCTAAAAACATTTGAACGATTGATTGATATCCACATACGATCAAGCATTGACATGCGACTTTTGTCTACGAGTCAACATGCTTACTGCAAAGGGAAATCTGTAGAAACGGCCTTACATAGTTTAGTAAGAACCATTGAATATTCCCTCCATCATAAAGAGTACACCATGGTATCTTTCTTAGATATGAAGGTGCTTTTAACAATGTCGACACATCTGCAATCGCATCTGCACTGACATCTCTGAAGGTAGATGGTTCGCTTGGTGAATTGATTAACCAAATGCTGACTAGCAGGGTCATCAACTCAAAACTAGGCGGCTTTTCTACTAGAAGGTCTGTCAGTAGAGGCACGCCACAAGGCGGGGTCCTATCTCCTCTTCTCTGGAACTTGGTGGTAAATGAGCTGCTAACATGCCTGGAAGCGGAGGGCTTCAGAGTGATTGCCTATGCGGACGATGTTGCAATTGCCGTATCAGGAAAGCATCCTAATACCTTAAAAGAACTCTTACAAAATGCTTTGAATAGGCTAACCAATTGGGCGGACCGGTGTGGTCTCGGTGTCAACCCTCATAAAACAGAACTTGTTCTATTCTCCAGGAAATATAAAATTCCTCATGTAGATCCTCCTTCTATAAAAGGTATTCCATTAACTTTTACTGATCAAGCGAAATATTTGGGTTTTATTTTAGATAAAAAATTAAGCTGGAAACCTAATATACAAGAAAGAGTTAAAAAGGCCACAGTGGCACTCTTCTCATGCAAAAAAGCCGTTGGGAATAAATGGGGCCTTCAACCTCGCATTACTCATTGGCTATATACGTCGGTGATTAGACCGATTCTCACTTATGGTGTTGCAGTATGGTGGACTGCTCTAGATAAAGCGGTAAACTGCGACAAACTTAGCAAAATACAACGCTCGGCTTGTTTATGTATAAGTGGTGCGCTTCGTACGACACCCTCTGCCGCTCTAGACGTTCTGCTATATCTGACGCTCCTCGATATTTTTAGCAAACAGGTGGCTGCAAATACGGCCATTCGCCTACAAGCTTCCTCACAATGGACCAACAATAGCATTGGCCATTCCACCATTCTGAATTCATTCAGATTACCTAGTCACATTGACTACACCATCCCAAAACCACAATTCGGTTTAAACTTTCAAATCACCATTCCTTCTAGAACCCTCTGGGAGGATATGGCGTTCTTGGATGATGAATCGGTCCATATCTACACAGACGGATCGAAAACTGATGAGGGGGTGGGTGGCGGTGTGTACTCAGAAAGACTAAAATTAAGTCTCTCATTCCGTCTTCCTAATCATTGTAGCGTGTTCCAGGCGGAACTTATGGCGATTAAAGAAGCCTTATCTTGGCTGAAAGAAAACGTGATATCAACTACAGATATCCGCATCTTCTCGGATAGTCAAGCTGCTATCAAATCCCTGGAATCAGTCTCGACTAACTCTATAACAGCCCTTGATTGCCGTTCATCTCTGCTGGAGATGGCGCAGCAGTTTAACATTCACCTATGTTGGGTGCCGGGGCATAGGGACATCCCAGGTAATTGTAAGGCCGATGAACTCGCTAAAAGTGGAACAACTCTACCTCTTCTAACTACCAAGGCAGATATAGGTATACCCATCGCTACTTGTAAACTTTTGCTGAGGCAAGATGCATTAGAGAGAACAAACCTTAGGTGGAACGATATCACCACTTGTTTGGCAACAAAACAAATCTGGCCAGTAATGGATTTAGGGCGATCTAAGTGTTTGATATCTCTAAGCAGATTGCACATCAGCTCCATGATTGGTGTTATAACCGGACACTGCCTCATAGGCAAGCACGCAACGCGTCTTGGCGTATTCGCTAACGATTTTTGCAGAAGCTATATGGATGAGGAAGAGATAGAATCGATCCCTCACCTTCTATGCACGTGCCCTGCTCTATCTCATAGACGAAGACTTCACCTTGGTGAGTTCTACTTCAATGATCCTAGTGATCTGATAAACTTAGACATTGGCAGTCTATTACGCTTCATAAGAAGCTCCAAATGGTTCACCGAGTAAGGAAAAGGGTTTCCTAGATTCATGTGGTATCACAATGGACCAACTCATGGTCTAAGTGTGTCAGTCTCCACGACTGGCAGCCACTTCAACCTAACCTAACCTAACCTTCACCGAGACCACCTGTAACAATAATATCGTCTGGTTTCCTTCCACACCAAAATACATATGTTGCGAGCTCTTAGACTATGATAAGGGCTTCCAACTGAAGTATTGGATCTCCGTCATATTTGTGAGAAATATATTTGTTGGAATTAGTTCGCTTAAAGACAAAATAAATATAATTCGCTGTGTTTTGGTAAGAAATTAAGAGAAAAAACAATTACGGCTTTAATACGTTGAACCATAAACTATTGAAGACATCGGTTTAACGACACTCTTATATCTCACCATTGTCAGAGCCCATATATAATGCCTTTTTGGTTTCCAATTACTTACCTAAAGATGTTATTCTCTTAAAAAGATCATTATTAATCATAAATCAAATAAATGAAAAGATTCTTATTATTGAAAAGGGAAAAAATATTTTTATTTGTTTTGAGAGAATTTGTATTCTCCTCATCAAGCTAGTCTAAAAAGTACATTAATGAAAATTTAAAAAAAGACAAAGACATGACAAAAATTTAAAAAGAAACTAGTTTAATTAGTTGATTAAATAGTAAAGATACTTTACTGAATATACAGGGTGTCCCGCACCTGAGTGGAAGTATCTTAGGGTGTGGTTCCTGGGTAAATTCTAAGAAAAAAATTGTATAGGGGGAAAGTTGTATCTCCCCTCCCTGAGGCAGTTTCTGAAAAATTGACTTAAAATGCCAGAAAAAACATTAAAAATCAACGAAAACACATCTTATAATGCGCTATATTTTTTTTAAAGTTAATACTCCATTCTTACATTTGGTTATCAAATCAAGTTGTTTAAACGAATAGTTTTTGAGAAATTAAATTTCAAAGTCAAATTTGTTTAAAAAATTCTGATTTTTTTTTCTTAAGTCGATATTTTTCAAAATTTTACGTAATTAAGTGCTATTTTTGTGTTCAATATTCATTGCCCTCATTATTTTGTAATCCATTACCGAAAATTAAATGTGAAAATCTTTCTTAGTTTTTGAGAAATTAAGAAAAAACAAAAGCTACTTTTCCCAAAAAAGCCCGAAAAAATTAATTTATTCATGAATTATCCATAATTTAACCCTTTTTTCGGGCTTTTTAGGTATAAGTACCTTTCGTTTTTCTTAATTTCTCAAAAACTAAGATAGATTTTTACATTTGGTTTTCGGTAATGGACTAAAAATAAATGAGTGCAATGAATATTGAACACAAAAATAGCACTTAATTACGTAAAATTTTGAAAAATATCGACTTAAGAAAAAAATTTTTAAACAAATTTGACTTTGAAATTTAATTTCTCTAAAACTATTCGTTTAACCAACTTGATTTAAAAACCAAATGGAAGAATGGAGTATTAACTTTCAAAAATATTATAGCACATTATTAGAATTGTTTTCGTTGATTTTTAATGTTTTTTTGGCATTTTAAGTGAATGTTTCAGAAACTGCCCCTCCCTGCCTGAGGGAGGGGTGATACAACTTTCCCCCAGGAACCACACCCTAAGATACTTCCACTCAGGTGCGGGACACCCTGTATAATATTATTTTATAGTATTATATTCTAATTTCATAAATTAAAATATAATGAATATTGTCATTAACAAACTATGTATATCAATTACATGTTTACTTTTTTTGTGTTATTTAATAAATACATACAAGTAATAATAAATATGAAATTACAAGAAAGGAAAGATGTCATTCAGTTTATATTTCGGAGCTCTAGGATAATCATTTGATACATATTACCGACGACACAAATATATAATTTCTTGCTCAATTTTCGATTGAGGAAAATTTGTGAACTCTTCGAAATATGAAATGAACTGACCCAACTATTGATATATACAAACAAAAGTTATATTTAATAATTATTAACTAAAAAACTTGAAAAAGTTATATACATACCATCGATCTTATTTGCTTCAACCAGGCATCATGCACAGCAACATAATTTCGAATCGCTCGACTTCTTCCTTGGTCATAGGACGTCCCTACACAGCAAACAACATAATAAATAGTTTATTCATAATTAATAAAGAATTTTTACTCACAAAATTCCAATTCCTTAGAAGTTTTCTCTTTTTTTCCCGCTTTCTCAGTCTTTTCTGCTCCTCTCCTTTCATTTTTTCCGCCATTTTATCCCCCATCAAGTAGAGAACCTGAAAAAAATTATTATCATACTGTTCCTTAACTATTAAACAATAAAAATAAATTTTTCTTACATTTTTAAATGTTTCCTTTACCAAAAGTTTCAACAATATTCTTATCCTGCTCATTTGTACGTCCGTCTCCTATAAATATTTTTTTGTAATGATTTTATTTGTTTGGAATTTCCTAGACGTCAAATTAATAAAAATCGAAGACTACTATGTGATATAAAAATTTAATAAAAAGACAGTGGCACATGGTACTGATAGTTAATTTATATTTAACTTATTCATAGTTGGTAACGGCATATGAGCTTTGAAATGCTAAGCAGGTGTTCATATTTTGGATGATGCAGTTTGGAACCTACATTGCAACTGATGCAGAAATGGTGAAGGGCGTTTTAATACAAACAAAAATAAGGCACTGGTTTTTGTGGACAGACAATTCAAAGCTTACTATTTTGCACTCTCAAATGAAGGTTTTAGAAATGGCCACATCATGCATAATGGAAAAGTGCAACAACTTCAAATCAATGTACGAAGAGCATTTTTCCCAAAAAACGAGGTACAAGCCATTTTTAACAATCCATGGACAAACATGCCTACCAACATGCATACCAAAATGAAGGTCTTGAGGCTGGCCATCCGATGCTGTGTTAAAAAGTAGAATATCTCCAAATCTATGCATTCCAGAGAGTTTTTCATAAAATCCGAGGTATAAGCCATTTTAAAATATCCATGGGCCATAGCATAGCAACATGCAAACCAAAATGAAGGTCTTGAGAGTGGTCATCCGATGCACTTTTGAAGAGTGCAATATCTCCAAATTTATGCACTCAAGAGCGTTTTTCCTAAAAAAACGAGGTATTATTCATTTTAATCAATCCGTGGGCCAAAGGGTACCAATATGCATACCAAAATGAAGGTCTTAAAGATGGCCATCCGATGCACTTTTAAAAAGTGGAATATCTCCAAATATATGGACCACAGAGAGTTTATCACAAAAAACGAGGTGTTGCCACCTGGCAAGTTGCTTTCCACACCACCTGCATTTCAGCACATGAACCCTATCAGGGGAATACAATTTTTTCCAATTTGACGTTCAATGTATTTCCCATAAGAGAAAAGCAAAAGAGAGTCATATTCATGTTACTTTGTCTAAGAACTTTTATATAAACAGATACAACTTTTATGATTACAATAGAATAACAAAACATATGAGTTTACAAATCTAGCAAAAAATAAATCAAAACTGATGCCTAAAATGATTTAAATTTAAGATGAAAAATATAAACAAACTACCTCTACAAAGAAAAACAACAACACCAATACTCGTTTGAGAAAAAAGCAACACAGGACGTAGCCAAGATTATTTAAAACATGAACAGTTTTTTTTTCTTTGTTAATTATGTTTTTATTGAAAATGAAGTTTTTCAAATGCATGTCAAATTTTTGTTTAATTTAATTACAAAAAAAATCTTTTTCAAGTTTTTTTTTTAACTACGTACAGAATTAGTTGGTTTGAAAGTTTGTAAATATTTTAAATGCTTCTTCGCTATACCGAATTTACACAACTGGTGAAAAGCTGCCAGTATAAAAATAATGAATCTGTCCATTTTTTTGTTATTGATTTGCTCATTATATTGCCAGTTCTCCAATCGTGTAAATGCGGCATTAACAAAAGAAGCAGGTACGATAAAAGTGTTATTATTTAAAAATATTTTTGGAGGGTACATATTTTGAAAACAAGAATTGTAGAATGTGCAAAATATAGGAAGTTAACATAAGTTTTGATACATATTCTTGATTAACTAAATGGATTGACTCGAGGACGTCAGACAGATATTAAGAAGGGATGTTAAGTGACCCCCAATGTTGGCCAAATTCAAAAGACTGATGATTTGGATGTGACGCAAGCTTGCAGCAGCTTCTTGAAAATGCAAACAAGAAAATCGCCATTTTGAAATACTCGAGCGCGTCTGATTTTGATATATATGGTTTAACTCGATGTCCTACATGTGCTGAACCTTAATTTGACGATTATCTGGAAGAGTTTTCTTGAGTATGAGACCTTGGGCGCCAAAAATTAGAAACGGATTTTTGTACAAGGGTCAAATACAAGAATTTTTTTTACTATGGGAGGGAGGCCTATATCGCCCGTTTAGGAGGTAGAGGCGATTTTCGAAAAAACGACTTAAATGGAAAAATAAATATTTAAAAACAACGATAATACTTAAAATGCAAAATAATAACGGTTTTAAAAGCCAGAAATCTGTTCTTTAATCCTACATTTAAATTAAGTTATTTGTGTCAATAGTTTTCAAAATATTTGCATTCAAACTCAAAATTATGATAAAAAACGCAAGGAATGGGACACAAAAAGACCGGAAGCTTTTATGTCTTCTAGTTTTTGAGAAAATTACTGATACTACTTTCTCATGAGATTATTATATTATATCATTATGTAGCTGCTCTCATTAGTAGCTATTGACATTGGAAACTTAGTGAGCCCAAGCAGCCGTAATGCTGGCGATGCAAGCAAATTAAAAATATCTCAAAAAAGTAGTATCAGTTGTAACTTGCAATTTTCTTAAAAACTAGAAGACACAATAGCTTTCGGTTTTTTGTGTTCAATTCAAAATTGATATGAGCATTGACCACTGCGTTTGTTTTTAACCAACATTTTGAGTTTGAATGCAAATACATTGAAAACTATTGACACAAATAATTTAATTTAAAAGTAGGATTAAAGAACAGATTTGAAAAGTAATTGTTTTGCATTTTAAGTTTTTTCGTTGTTTTTTAATATTTGTTTTTCCATTTAAGTCGTTTTTTTTCGAAAACCACCTCTACCTCCTACACGGGGCGAGAAAAACGGCAGATTATACTTTTCCCGCTATCCTAGAATTATTTACTTCAAAATAAAAAAAAATTCAACCACGCTCGAGAATGTTCAAGTGACGTTTGTTTTTTGCAAGTTTGTAAACCTCCCACTACCTTAGGTCACGCTCAAATCATCAGATTATTGAAATACACACTTTTCAGCATGTAATATGACGCGCTCGAGTATTTCGAGCTATTTCGGATACCCTGCCCTAGGCCTTAAAGAGCGAATAACTTTTTCCACACAGTAATTTTTAATAAGTTGTAGCTTTTATTTTTTCATAAAAATACCTTTTCAACGATATACATCTTATTGGTATTGGTTAGATCTGTTTCCATTCCATTTTTCTAGACATAAATGCACCAAAACAAAACTATTGGTTGGCGAAATAACTTTTTTCACACAGTGATTTGAAAGAGCTCCCATAGTGGCTATTATAGCACATAAAGTTACCTGTAAAACGACATAAGTCTCGTTGTTATTAGTTTCCTAGACCACCTTCCATACATTTGTGGCAATTATCCTTTGAAGAAAATCGGTTTATCCGTTAAGGCCCTGGTTCGATGTTAAGTGGACGTAAGGGCGCAAATTATAAAATGGAGTTTCTACTAAACACCACTATCTGTCTTTAAATTCAGAATGAGCTGATAGTATATCAATATTGGGGTAGTGGCATCTTAAATGCTTTTCTAAGAAGCCCATTGTGTTCAGCACCCTGTGCATTTGCTCTACTTGCACGTATAGCTTGTCCGGCCCTGCCTTCACCATATGAACATAGGATCCAGGTGCTGCAGCTCCAACCCTTATTAGTACAGTAAAATAAGAATTGTAAATGGAAAAAAAATAGCGGCAGGCTGAAATTTTGCAGGCCGTTTTGGGGGTTGGTATACAACTTAAATCTAAGTTGGCGACCTCCTACCCCTTGCAGGGGCGGTGCCACGCCCATTTTTCTTAAATCCTAGTTTCTGAAGAAGCGACTGCACCGATACAGACGAAATTTTCATAATTTAATAATATGGTCATATAAAAAATTGAAAAAAATTGTTAAATTAAAATCCGCCCACTACCACGCCCACTACCACGCCCACTTTTCTTCTTTCTTTGTTTCTCGGAATTGGCTCCAACGATTTGCATGATATTTTCAGAGTTTATTCTTATGAGCGAGAAAAAAGTTTAAAACAAAATTTTATTTAAGTCCACCCACTACCACGCCCACTTTTTATATCTTTATTTCTCATAAACTGATTTGGATAAAACTTTGAGAGTTTTTCATGCTAGTGATATAAAGATTTACGAAGGATATTTGGTTTTGTGAAGCCCACAGGTAGTCACACTCCTCTTTCATGTATATTTATTTATTTCTAGGAATTGTTCTAGAGAGTAACGATATAGTTTGCAAATAAAAAATAAAATCCAATTCAGGCCTTGAAGTCTCATACATATCATTGATTGATTGATGAAAATTATTTATTTGAGTTCTTTCATAGCATAAGGGTGTTGTTTTAATTTTTGCTAAATGGGTTGTCATTGTACGTATTATATATTAATTAAAAAAGCACTTTTAGTAAGATTCGCCCACTAGCACTCCGACTTTTCTTCAATATTGTCTCTATAAGACGGCTATTTGGAGTGTGTAAAATTTTCAAATCCTGTTTTTTTCTAGTGAGACTAAATATTATTCATCAGTCTTCATAGTGGGTGGGAAATCCAATTGTATTTATTAAGTACATGACTCGTTTCCAAACCACCCTGGAGGTAGAGTTATCGGCACAGTGGTGCCCACTGTAGGCAATCAACATAATATCTTATAAATATTTTTATATTTTCTTCGTTTTTGAGAAGGACCTGGTAGTTCATTCTCATTCTCAATCAAATGCCCAGCGTCACGTTTTTCAATTGAAATTTCATCGCCAAAAAAATCGTCGTTTTCGTTTAGTAGAGGAATCTCACGACTATTGTCGCAGGGTTTCCCCACTGTAATTCTTGCAAATTGGTGTACATTTGAGATCAACTTTTTGGTAGCCACAAGCGTGCCCACAATTTTTTGAGCCTTTTTATGCTATAAGTCTAAGACGGGGATTTAAATAAAACAACTTTTTTTAAAATTTTTCTCGTACATAAGAATTAACTCTTAGAATTTCATACAAATCGTAGGAGGCGTTTCCGTGAAATAAAGAAATGAGGAAAGTGCGGGCGTGACAGTGGGCGGATTTTACTAAAACTAATTTGACAAATTTTTCCCATCCATAAGAACAAACACTTAAAATTTCATGGAAATTCTTGGAGCAGTTTCTGAGAAACAAAGAAATAAGAAAAGTGGGCGTGGCAGTGGGTAGATTTTATACTTTGACAATTTTCTCTATTTTTTGTTTGATTATATTAGAAATTATGAAAATTCCATCCATATCGGTTGAGCCGTTTCTTCATAAACCATGATTGCAGAAAAGTGGTCGTGGCACCACCCCTGCAAGGGGTAGGAGGTCGCCAACTTAGATTTTTTTTAACCTACCCCCGAAACGACCTGAAAAATTTCAGCCTGCCGCCATTTTTTTCCATTTGGTCAGTAGAAAAATTTCTCTTTGTGTATATTCTAAGAAAAAAATTGTATGGGGGGAAAGTTGTATCTCCCCTCCCTGAGGCAGGGGAAGGCAGTTTCTGAAAAATTGATTTAAAATGCAAAAATAAACATTAAATTTCAAAGTGAAATTTGTTTAAAAAAGTTGTGATTTTTTTTTTCTTAAGTCGATATTTTTCAAAATTTTACGTAATTAAGTGCTATTTTTGTGTTCAATATTCATTGCCCTCATTATTTTGTAATACATTACCGAAAACTAGATGAAAAAATCTTTCTTAGTTTTTGAGAAATTAAGAAAAAACAAAAGGTACTTTTCCCAAAAAAGCCCGAAAAAATTAATTTATTCATGAAATATCCATAATTTAACCCTTTTTTCTGGCTTTTTTGGTAAAAGTACCTTTTGTTTTTTCTTAATTTCTCCAAAACTAAGAAAGATTTTTACATTTAGTTTTCGATAATGGATTACAAAATAATAAAAGCAATAAATATTAAACACAAAAATAACACTTAATTACGTAAAATTTTGAAAAATAATGACTTAAGAAAAAAAAATCACAATTTTTTTAAACAAATTTGACTTTGAAATTTAATTTGTCAAAAACTATTCGCTTAAACAACTTGATTTAAAAACCAAATGCAACAATGGAGTGTTAACTTTCAAAAAAAATATAGCACATTATTAGATGTGTTTTCGTTGATTTTTAATGTTTTTTTGGAATTTTAAGTCAATTTTTCAGAAACTGCCCCCCCTGCCTCAGGGAGGGGAGATACAACTTTCCTCCCATTCATTTTTTTCTTAGAATAACCCAAGGAACCACCCCCTGAAATACTTCCACTCAGGTCCGGGACACCCTGTATAACAAAATGAAGTACATGCATTAACCTTTTCAGCGATGTACAACACATTACTGTTGACTTAGTGGACCGGCTGCTTCCAATGCGGAATTGCATTATTTTTTTTTTAATGCGTTTTTGTCAAATAATTCTCGAACGACACTACTTTCACCTTAACATCCTTGAAAGAAAATAAAGTTTTCGCAATAACCTTTTCAATGAAGTATGACACATTGCTGTTGAGTTGGCAGACCAGCGCCCAATGCAAAATTGCATTATTGTTTTATTTGCCTTTTTTGATGCCAAATATCTCTTGAACCCCATAGTCTACAGCTTAACGGTGATATACAAAAATAAAGTACATGCTATAACCTTTCCAACGATGCACGACACATTGATGTTGAGCAGGAAGACAATGTCCAAATGCGGAGTTCCATTATTGTTCTTTTCGGTGCTTTGAAGCCGAATATCTCACGAACCCCATGGCTTAACGGCCATATAATGAAATGATGTGCTAACAATAACCTTTTCAAAACCTTTGTCAAACATTATTCAAATATGGTTCAATTCATGAATAAAAGTATATGGTGACCGAAATAACGAATATCACGGTAGTGACCATTTTTACGCGGCAAACAGATGTCAAGCTTTTTCTGCGCTATACCATACAACTCAATTTGGAAAGAGTCGTTTGTTTATCATGTAAATAAACGGTGACTTATCCTGATCAGAATCAATGCATGAATATTACCATCCACCTTATAAAACAGCTGAACGAATACGAAAATAAAAGCAAATTATGTATTTGATCTTATTTTTTTCCAAGCTTGGGGACAGATTTTGAACTCAAACTGCAAATTTTGTAAATGAGTTAGAATTTATATAAATATGTACATATGTAATATTTCAGCTGCAGTTATACGTATATTAATATAACTGAAATCAATTTTTGTTTTTTTTTTAAAATTTAAGTCGAGTTTTAACCAAATATGCAGTTCGAAACTTCGTGGTGGGGACATACCACGGTAGTGACAATAGGGTTATAAAATATTTTTTCTTTAAATATATACAATACACACACTAATGATATTTTCGGAATTGAACATGCTCTATATCGAACACATCATCTACTAGCTGATTCACTTGTAAAAAATGGAGAAAATGCTTAGTAAATACCTAAAATCGCCGAGAGACATAAAAGTATCAGTTTGTTGAGAATCACCCATATATTGAATTTTTTCAGAAAATATAAAGGGGACGTTTTAGGGGGCGTGTTAAGAGGTGGGCTTGAAAATATCTTAATATAAGTATCACAAGTAAGTTCTAAAAATTTCATCTACCCAGCTCTTCTGGCTGAATTGTTGTCAACTTTCATGGCATTTTGCCTAGCTATGCAACGTCTAATTTTATTTGACAAGAAGCGTCAGACATATTAAATTACCAAAAAAAAAGAAAACAACACAAGATACGAAGAATCACAATTGGCAGAAAATCACCCATTACATGTATTACAACGTCAATCTAAAAAAATTGAACCCACAAGAAGATCCTTGACAGCAATTACGTGCAACCAAATCGTGCACTTAATTTCTTATTATTTGGATTTTGTTTTAAAATGATCTTTTCCCCTCATGAAAAATAATATTACCATCTGTTTCTTTTTCCTCTCACGTCTCACATCAGCTGAGGCAGAATCTTTTGACAAACCAACGCCAACGGTTGCTATGGAGGAATCACAGCCGCTGAAAAGATTCCTTATCAACTTTTGTGAAACAAAATCAGTATGGCAGTGATACAAGTTGATTTTTGCATGCCGCAGAAAGGTCTCTTGATTTTTTACTTGTTTTTAATGCCTAAACTACCTACCAATTTGCTTCAGACCAAGAGGAATTAAAGAACCAAAATCATGATAATTTGCTTATCAGCGTCAATCCACCATTACTCAACAACTTTATAACAACACTGTTGCCGAACTTTGTTTTGAATTGGTTTGGTTATATTTTTTTTTGTTATGTATACGCCACCGAAACTTGCTTGTCGCCCCATCATGAATCATGAATCATGATTATCTTCACATCCTCTTCAAAATTCACTCTCTCTCAACAGCTGAGCTGCCTGCTGCCCAGCCAGCCGGTGAGTAAGTAGTAAGAGTATAGAAGAGTGTAAAGGTAGTGAGGTAGGGTAATAGAGAGCGAGATAATATGATGTTGTGGAACATTGAAAGATGGAACGTGAAAGATGAGAGTTTTCTCCTCTGGTTAATCGGTGTGTTGTGTTTTTGTGTAAACGTCACAGAATGTTAACAACTAAAACATGAATCAGTGGTTGTGGTATGGTATGGTATGGTATCCCCCAGCCAAAGCCAAGAGCCACTGTCAGACGCAGACCATATAATTTCATCTTCTCATTTAAACTATATTTTTTTTTTTTATTTTTTTTTGTTGTTGAATACAAACTTGAAACCCGTCCGGTTCCGTATTTATAATTCATGCTGGAGAATTTGATTGGAGAGTTTGCGCGTAAATTGTATGAGTTTTTTGTCAGAGCTGTCTTTTCTATTTTGGTGTATACAAAAATTGTTTAATTTTATAAAACGTTTATCGGTGTCGGCATCGCATTCGGTCTGTTTATCTATGCATCCAGGTTAACATAAAGCTAGAACCTAAACGGGTTAACGGCTTTGCTTTGAATTTGGTTTTGAGCATTTGTATGTGATTCCATAACGGAGAAAATCAAATTTTTGTTGTAGCTCATCTAAAACGGGTAGCTTCCATAGAACGATTTTGGTTTTGTTGTAATTTTCTTAAAAATGGTTCCATCGATTTGAATTATTTTTACTTGCGATATACATATGTAGGTACTATAAGTCAAGTTTAAGATTCGTGCAAACAAAGATTTTGAGATAACAATCAAACATGATATTACGATGATAGAAAACACCAAAAAATGGGAATTCTGTCTGTCTGTCTTTTCATCTACAGCCTAAGCGGATCGATCGATTTTTTTCAAACTTGGTACATAATGGTTTTTGGTGATTCTGCCCACACGTTTTTTTATTTTTTTTTTAGAACCAAAAATAACGGTACCTGCCATACAATTTTTTTCAGCAATTTTACGTAGATAGTCGTATTTTTCTTAAAAACGGCTCCACAACTTTTCTTAAGAAAAGATTCCATAAATTAATTTTAGTAAAGGCTTCCCGTGCGTGGAAAACCATTTTTCAAAAAATGGTTATTAATGGTACCTCACAAAGAACCATCTTTTAATTTTTGATTTTCATCAAAACGGTTTGACTGATTTTAATAGTTTTTTAAAAACAGAAGCTTTCAAAATATATAAATATTTTTGTGTAACAAATTAAAAAAAAAATTTTGGATTTAAAAAAAATGTTTCAAAATTTGTTTTTGAAAATCAAATATTTTGAAAATGATTTGATCGTTTTTTTTTTTTTTTGAAACTCGATACTTAAGAATTTTTTAGTACTTTCTAAAATATTTTTAGAAAAAAATTACATTTATGAAAAATAACGGTACCTTTCATATAAAAGTTAAAAATCCGCAAAGAAAAAATTAACTTTTTCAAAAACGACTCCTACGATTTTGATTAAACTTTTTCATATATTTTTTTTTACTATCCTATGAAAATCTTAAAAAGACACTCGATATGAGAATCGGTACCAAGTAGTGTGGGACTCTTACCGCACTAAAACTACCGGCGAATCAGGACCAATCTATGAAATCGCATTGGGGGAGGCTTAAAGTTATAACACTTTCCCATAGCTTTTAGACCATCAGGCTTGTTTCTTCTTAATCTCCGAGCATTGTTTCGTACATTTAGTACGGTCTCCATTTCGGAGTTGGTATGACTTTAGTTTGAAGGTCACGATGTGGATCGCTATTTCTTATATACCAGGTAAGGTTAGGTTAGGCAGAAGGGCTGACAGTTGTATTGTTACCGTCATACTTCTTATATACCAATATATACTAAGGGACATTAATTATCCCACGAAGGACCTCGATTTGGATGGGTTCAGCATTTGTTTTCTTTGTACAGCCCGATAGTTGGATGCCATATATCCAAATGGGTTTCAATAATTGCTTATATAACATTAGTTTGTTCTGGGTAGATAGGTCAGAGTTCTTTCCTAGTAACCAGTGTATTTTTCTATACTTCAAGTTTAGTTCTTCTCTTTTCTTCTTCATGTGCTCTTTCCATCTAAGCTTTGCATCCAAAGTCATTCCAAGGTGTTTGGCGGTATTGGAGTAAGGTACCGCTGTACTGTTTATATAAATTGGAACATTGTTTATGTTTTTGTTTGTAAAGTTTATATGCTTCGATTTTGTTTCATTTATGCTATGTTTCCACCAAAGGATTATCTCAGCTCATATTTCATAAATCTATTTGGTGTATCCACCGCACAAAAAGATTTAAAAAAGATTTACTTTGACATCCCCTTTTAAAATGAAAATGGGGTTTCATTTTTTCTCATAAAGAGGAAGTGAGATAAAATGTTTCCTCTGTGAAGAACTGAATTCAGCCATAAATGAATCCTTCAGCGCCATACAGGAATAGGTTAGTTCGATTTGTAAAAGTATTTGTCCTAGGAAGATTTAACAAGATTAATTTCTAATCTTCAAGATTAACGAAATAAATTTGTATTGTAAATCTTCAAGATTTAAAAAAGATTTGCGGTAAATCTCATTAAATCTCAGATTAGCGTTAGGTGGAAATGTAGCATTAGTTTGATTCGCCATATCTGCGTCCAATCACTAACTTTATTGATTGCATTTTGCAATTTTTGTGTAGTCTTCATAACGGATTTATCCGGCACCAATACTGCTGTATCATCAGCAAAGGTAGCAATGATAGCGTTGATGTCCACTGGAATATCCCTTGTATATAACAGATACAGGGTTGTTCCTAGGACACTTCCTTGTGGTACATCGGCTTTAAATTTTTTTAGTTCCGAGTAATTTTGGTCGTACCATACTCTAAAGAGTCGGTTCGTAACGTAGGATTTCAGGATTTCGTAGTATTGTGCGGGAAGGTCCCTATGCAGTTTGTACTCAAGTGCCAAACCTTATCAAGGCTTGAGCAACATCTAAGAATATAGCCGAGCATACTTGTTTTTCTTCAAGTGCCTTTTGCACATTGGCTCGGAATTATTCTTCATTCTTCTATTTTGCTAAGCCTTTTCAGGAGCAGTTTTTCGAAAACTTTTGCCTTTAATGGTATAAGCGATTTTGGTCTGTAAGATGTTACTTCTGTTGGTGGCTTCCTTTCTTTAAGTTAAGTATAACAAAACAATGAATTCCGCAATTTTCCAATTATGTGGCACAAATCTTTGTTTAAGGCATGCACTTATTATAAATTGGAGTTTCTTGAAGGCTAATTTTAAGTTGAAAGTAACAATTTAGTTTAAAATTCTTTTCTTATTATTTGCTTTCTTTATGTAAGTGCTATTTTATATATTGCAAAAATGTATGCCAGTCTATCCCCCCATTTAACATTGCTATAGGGTCCGTTTGTTCCATTAGTGTTGTATAAAGAGCAGTTAAGTGGTAAGTCGTTTTAATGTGGTATGCAATTTAAAGGTAATAGTTCTCCTTTTGCTCTGAATATGAATGATATTAGCCGTATTTTATTATCCTCATAATCTGATCCGGATCAAATCATGATAAATAAAACAGCCGGGATCTTAGTTATATACCCGGCTCTTTTTGCCTTATGTTTTTTTTTTTTTTTTTTTTTTTTTTTTTTTTTACACTTCAGATTCTTAGTTGTAGTGAGCTTAGAGCAAGCTGCCACCTACAATCAGAGGCTTATCATAAGTGCATGTGTTAGTGGTTAGTAAAAAAAGGCAATCTAACACATGCATAATAATATACTAATAAATACACAAAATTAAACAAAACAAATCTATATACATACATAATTAAACAATACACAAGATATTTAAGTCATAGTTACAAGAAGTTAAAACAATCACGACCGTGGAGCACTGGTTCGAAACACTTTCTTTAATCCCATCTTACTTATGTTAAAATCAACAGAGGAGCCGTTTAAATTAAAAATCTTGCACATGCGGTTAAGATTAAGAGGCTCATTTATACCGTAGTTAGTTCTATGGAAATGAACGTGTAAAAGTTCAAATCTTCGCAGATGGTGCGATCCTCCGCGGTAATTTATGCCAATACAGGCTAACAAATCAGGAGCATCAATTTGACCATTTATAAGTTGGTGAAGAAATATTAGATCATTATTAACCCGCCTTTGATATAAGGTTTGAACCTGCAGTAGCTGGATCCTGTGTTCATATGATGGAAGGTTGAATGGATCAGCCCAAGGAAGACCTTTCAGAGCAAAGCGTATGAATTTATGTTGTATTGATTCAATACGAGTTTTATGAATTTCATAAAAGGGAGACCATACTTGAGAAGCGTATTCTAGATGAGGTCGTACATAACAATTGTACAAAGAAAGAGTAACGTACGGATCGTCAAATTCCTTTGCCCAACGTTTTATAAAGCCAAGCATAGAGCTTGCTTTATTAACAATGAAGTTAATGTGTTCAGTGAATTCTAAATTGGAACTAAAGTTAACACCTAAGTCCTTGAAACTAAAGACTCGACAGAGTTTGTGTTGTGAAATAGAATAATTAAAAGCATTTGCAAGTCGCCTTCTTGAGAAAGTAATTGTTTGACATTTGGCAGGGTTAAGAGAAAGACCGTTTTTATCACACCAAGTAGCGAAACTGTCAACATCGGCTTGCAAAAGAAAGTGGTCTTGGTTAGCCTTTATCGTCTTAAAAATTTTCATATCATCAGCAAATATAAGAATATCACTTGAACGTATACAAGAAACAACATCATTTATAGCAAGAATAAATAGATATGGGCCTAGATGACTTCCCTGGGGCACACCGGAGTGAGCCTTGAATGAGTTTGAAAGGCAGTTTCTAAATTTTACCTGGTAGGATCTATTTTCAAGGTATGATTTTATCCAGGTGATACAAAATGTTGGAAATCCTAAAGATTTTAGCTTGAAGATAATAATGTTGTGACTAAGTTGGTCGAACGCCTTAGAGAAATCAGTATATATACAATCCATTTCATTTCCATTTTCTAACGCGTTAGAACATTTATGTAAGAATGTAAGGAGGTTTGTTACTGTTAATTTTCTCCTCACAAACCCATGCTGTTGTTCACAAATTAAATTCTTGGTATGGAATGCTAAAGTCTCACACACAACTTGTTCAAAGAGCTTTGGAATACATGACAGTTTGGATATAGGCCTATAATTCGAAATATCAGTTTTATCACCTTTTTTAAAAACTGGAGTTAGAAATGAAGTTTTCCATAAACAAGGAAATTTCCCTGATTTAATCGAAAACTCAAACAAAAATTGAAGAGGTTCAACCAGTATATGTCTACACTTTTTCAATAATATTGGGGGGATTCCATCTGGACCAGATGAGAAATCATCATTTAACGATGAGAGAAATTCTAAAACAGTACTCTGTTGCACAGCGAAATTATTACAATTCGTTTGGGCATAGGAGTGTAAATTTCTGAAATAATCTTCATCAATATCAATAGGGTTGTCCACAAAAGAGTTACGAAAATTATTCGCAAAGGCGTTGCAAATATCAATAGTTTCTTTTAACACACAATTTTCATATATGAAATTTGCGGGGTAGCCATCTGAGTTTTTCTTCGAGTTTACAAACTTCCAAAATGCTTTCGGGTCTTCTTTAAGGGATCTTCCCATTTCGTATACATGATTAGTGTATAGAGACTTTGAAAGAGATTTAAATTCTTCGAAAAGGGCAATGTAAGAGTTATGGTCAACTGAAGAAAGAGTTTTTAAATATACTTTCCATGCTCTATTTCTTCTATTTCGGAGTGACCTTAACTCTTTCGTATACCATGAGTGGCAAAAGTTCGTATTTTGTAATATTTTTATAGGGATAGTATTATTTATGCAATTATTAAGTATAGTATTAAAGTTAATAACTGCTTCGTCAATATTACTAGATACTGATATACTATCAATACCAGATCTAGCTAATTCTTCTGAGAGCAACTGAAAGTTTGCCTTTCTGAAATCAAAAGTATATGAGCGATCATAAGCGTTGCTATTTTCTATAATATGACTGCTCAAGTCAAGAACTATATCCAAAGGAGGATGATAACTATCTATATTAGTCATTCCAGAACTTGATTCAAGAACAAGAGTACTAATGTTGTTTATTTTTGCACATGTCTGTTGCAATAGCAATTTTTGGATCATTGAAAAAGATCCAGATAAAAAGCAGGATCCCATGTTGTTTTTGTAATCACGTGTTAGAAATTGATCCGGATCAGATCATGTGGATAATAAAATGCGGCTGTTATTTCACTCTTTAGGGGTTCGTTGAAGTAATTGGATTCTCCTAGATCGTGCTGAAGTTTAAGATAGAATTCTCTATGTTGTGAACTTTTAGCTCGCTCTATACTTTCCTGAAAGGGAGTTCACAGAAGTCTGCCAAATTCTGCCATTCCGCAAACCATTAGCTTTGCGACCTAGTTATGGAGATGGCAATCTTTCTTGCAACTTTATCTTCGTGACTGAACATGAGTTTGATAATGTAATGGAAGTGTAGTTTTAGAAATGTATGATACAGTGGTAGTGGTGAAAGTCCAGTTCCGATGGGCAGCATGTAGCTAGAGGTTGTGTCTGATAGTCGAAATTGTCGCTCTAGAAAGATCTTAAGAGTTCTTCAGTGGTTTCAGTTTGATTCCAGCCCCATCATTCCGCAGCATAAAGCATTATTGACTTGGACGTTGCCAGAAATACCTACTTTATATTTTGCGCTAAATGATAAGCCTTTGCTTCCTTAAACACTTTTCCACACCGCACCGTCGCAATCGCATTTTTTGAAGAAAACAGTTTTTGACTAAGTGATTTTCCAGGTTTCAATAGACCCTACTTCATAGCACCATTTTTCCTAAGTAGCAAGCCGTCCTGTACCTCACCGAAAGACCATTGTTTTTGATTTGTTGAGGTTAACAGTTAGGTTCCACTTTAAACAGTAGTCTCGTAATTTAAATCATTAGCTGAAGGGACTCTGGTGAATCAGCTAAAAGGACTAGGTCGTCTGCATACATAAGTATTTTGATCAGAAGCCCATAGATTGCTATACCACATGGCAAGTCTTTTAACTATGAAGTCTTCAATATAAAGCCAAAAAGCTGAAGGGCTGAGATTACATCCTTGTTTCAATCCTACTAATGCAAGGAACCAATCTGATAAATTTTGCTCATCCTATACTGCATAACGTGTTTCACTATAGATGTCCTCAATCATTCTTCCAAACTTGAGAGACATCCCATCTCTAAAAAACTTGAAAATTAAAGCTTTTCTGTCGATAGAATTAAATGCGGCTGGGAAATCGACGAAAAAGGCGAATAACTCGCTCTGCCTACTTTGTATCTCTGCGATATTGGTAAAGCTAAATATGTGATCTACTGTGGAATATCTTTTTATAAATCCAATTTGGAGTTCACTGAGAAGATGGTTACTTTCAATCCATGCTGTAAGGCCACGTCTGAGGATTTCCATGAAGATTAAAAGCGATGTGTTGAGAAAAGTAATACCTTGGTAGTCGGATGGGTCCATCCTCCTTTTAGTTTAGGAAAAAGTATAGATTTTCGGAATGCCTCCGGTGCTTCCCCTGTTGTGAAAATGTCATTATACACTCTTGTAAGATGTATAAAGAACTCTGCTGTGGCATATTTCCAAAATTCATTTGGGATCCAATCAACCCTGGGTGCCGGGAGCTTTATCTTTTAATCGTTATTTCTCCAAAACTTGATTTTTGACATTAAGTCTAGCGTATTGGATTGATGGAGCAAGAAGTTCCACGTTCAATTATTGCCCTTCGAAATGGTGTCGTAAGGTTGCTGCAGGTAATGCTATGTTTCCACCAAAGGTTTATCTCAGATCACCGCACAAAAAGATTTAAAAAAGATTAAGTTTGACAGCACCTTTAAAAATGCAAATGGTGTTTGAATTTTTTGTTTATAAATCGCAGGTGAGATAGAATATTTGATTCGTGTTAAACAATGAAGAACTGAATCGAGTTTCACTATGAATCGTTCAGCACTATTTAAGAATAAGTTAGTTCGATTTGTAAAACTATTTGTCTTAGGAAGATTTAACCAGATTAATTTCGTATCTTCATGATTTACGAAATAAATTTGTATAGTAAATCTCCGAGATTTGAAGGAGATTAGAGGTCAATCTTATTAAATCTCAGATTAGCATTAGGTGGAAATGTAGCATAAGAGTGATCTTGTTGCGAAAGTTTTTCCTTTTACTATTTTGTATTCCTTTCCAAAATTCTGAGGAGTTTTTGCAGTATGTTAAACTTTCTGCTTGTTTTTTGGACAATTTTACTCTTTTGCTTCTACATAAAGCTTTATACGCTCGATTTGCTTTGCTTCCGGGTAGACGGCAGACTCACAATCCTCATCATACCAGCATTGTATATAAATTCTATAGTATTCTCATGAAGAAAAAAAGCTCGTGGCCATCTATGCGTCCAAATGTAATACTAATTTTTGTTAAGGGATCTCGGTAAGACGATCACAGCGAACCTATCGACCAAATGTCTACCTACAAAATCGTGTTTCATGAGAATACTATAGATTGGATATACAATAATACCAGGGTGATTAATGTACTTTTGCAGGGCCCAGGTTTTGACTGATGCGAGTTCGCTGTTGATGTTATTACACTCTGCAAAAACTTCAATCGCTGGTGCATGGTCATGAAGTCCATGCGCTGTTATATTCTGATCGAGATTAGTTTGATTCGTTTCCACTCGGTTTTTATGTCATTTTACTTTTAGAAGAAGTGAATTTTGTTTTTCAAGCTTTAATTGGTTATCTGATTCTGCTGAGATAAGAGTTGTAATCAATGACATATGGTCGGAGTAAATCTGAATATCCACTACAAATTCAATTAAAATAGAGATTATATCAGTGGACATGAAGAGATAGTTGATAACAGATTGGCCTGGATTTCTGATAAAAGTAAGTTTATTTTCCTCATCCATCATCACCTTTTTGTGTACCATTCATTATGATCAAATCCAAAAAACTTCCCATTTCCAAAATGCTTTTCCCCCTTGCGTTGATTTCTGTGTCTTTAGATTTTCTAAGGACGGAACGGCTTCCAAAAGATACGCATTGTTCTTGTCCGGTTCACATGTTAAAATTCCCTAAGAGAATGCAATATGTTTTTCCAATATCAGCTCCTTTATTTTAGATAGGATATTTTATTTCTGTTTCTCTAGAGTTCGAAATATTTGGATTACTTTCTTCTGCAGCCTGTTGCACATCAGTAATAAATTGTGCTCCTTCACGATACATTTGTTCAACTGTTTGAATAGGGGATGCTAGGTTGATAAAACTTTTAAGTTAATCTCTGAATATTTAGTGTGAGTCCATTTTTAGTAAAGTTTTTCTTAACTTTTATGAACTTTTTGTTAGCCTGGGGCCCACCTGTCAAAATCCCGGTTGCCCGGTGGCCCAGTCCACCCCTGTAAACCAGTCCACCATCGTAAATATAATGTATTGTATTTTGTAATTAAATTAATTTTACTATTTGGCAGTGGGGGGGCTTCAGCCCCTATAACTCCACCCTCTGGATCCGCCACTGTTCATATAGTCATATATTGAAACATTTAATTTAATTTGCATTGATAAAACTTTTAATCATTGAGAATGAAGCATAATGATGTAATATTTCTCCCACAATCCATAAATTTCTTATTTGCTGTGTATAAATACAAACAAATATTGAAATATTTTTAAAAGAAAATTGCAGTGACTAAACTGTCACTCCCTTATATATTAGTCACGACGACAGCACTGCTTTGTTTCGTATGATTTTTTTCTTTTTTTTACTATTTTTGTGTAGTATATTATTATCAGCAGCAGCTTCAGCGACCACAGTTGTACGGTGCTCGGTGGGTTTTGCTCCGCATTCTCTCGATGGACTCTTGTTCAGAGATAGAGAATTTAATATATTGTTGTGATAAGTGAAGTTTTTGTTATTTGTTTTTGTTTTTTTGTTGTTTTTTTTTTGCCTAGGTATTGAATTGAATTGAATTGAAAAATCCGGGATTTCTGTTAACTTTCTCTTATAATCTCGAGAATCAATTACAAATAAAAAAAATCCAATCACAATAATATTTTATTTTTATATATTTTTGTGGCCTATTTATAAATATGAGTTTTGAGCTATTAAAATAATAATTTCAATCCTTCGACCATCACCTACACACACCTACCTACCTTTGGGTATTGTCTATGCTTGTGTTTTTAGATAAGAGGGGGGGTTTTAAATTGCTTCCGATAGTTTGCAATGATGTTGTATATTGATTTAATTCGGAAAACACCATCAGGCATTATTCCCTCTTAGCTTCTGATATTGTCTTGCATGCTTGCTCCCAGTTTAATATATAACATATTCGTGTTCGTGTCCTTAAGGAACAAAACAAATGGAAAGAACATCCCTATCCCAATAGTGTTGTTTGTGTATGTGCGCTTTAGAGATTTAAGGATTCCCTCAGCTTTGTGTATAAAGCTATATATCGTATTGGTAGGGAAGAGTGCGCGCGTTCGGAACGGAAGTGAAGGGTCTCGAATGTAAATATTTGTCTTTTGTATTTGCAGAGAATTTATTTTCTTCAAGTGTGTTTTTAAATAATTTTTAAGAGAAAATACAGATTAAAATATTAAAAATAAAACAAAACAGAAAAAAAAGTTAATTCCCATCCATACACTTGGATTAACTTACATAAATTAATGATATTTAATTTGTTTGAAAAGCATATCCGCATATTAATCTGGTATCCAGGAAGCAAAGTATGATTTGGAAATTAAAGGAACTCTAAACATCCTTATCGTTAAAGCTGCTTTTATTTATTGTAAAAATTAAGGTAAGTTTGAAACTGTCTTTTGTTTTTTTAATTTTTGTTATCTTCTACCTATTTATGGAAAGAATTTCTTTAAGTCTTATTAAGTCTGAACTCTGAACAGAGGTGCATTGTCATCATTTTCATAGTTTTCAACGTATGTCTGATTTTAGGTTTGTGCTGCGTCGTCATTTGAATTCCTAATGAGTTTCCTGCAATGCATCATTGTAGTAGATTTTTTTTAGGAAGTTTTGAGGATGGCTTAGCAAAAACGAAGGTGGTTGTTTTTTATCTTCTTGCTTGGAAGTTGATTGGAACTAAATGTATGCTTTATTCATTAATTCATTTATAAAAAAAATTCTCATTTCATTTTAAATTGTTAAAAAGAGCGAATGGGCCCTACTGTAGAGTTGTTAGGTGTTTGGTTGATGGTAGCACACATATAACTAAAGGTTATTGAGTTCAGTGCAGATAGGTACATTTGGAACCATCAAACATTTTTCATAAATATGAATACATATATTGTAAAAATTTAGAAAATAAGATAAGGCTTCCATTTTATTAAAAAAAAAATCACAAGAATACCGTTAAAAAACAAATCATGTGTCACAAAAAATCTGTGTAAAATTAGATCTCGATTTAGTCATGTTCTGATAAAAATATCAACTTATTTTTAATGAAATGTTTAGAACTTACATATGTACATATGTATATGTGTACAGGTACATAATGTAAGTAAAAAAAATAAAAATTGAAACGTAAGAAATTGCCTCTTAATGTAAGTTAATAGCTTTTGAATCTATAATACATTTAACGGAAAAGTGTGAAAAATGTTCTAATATCATTTCTTTTACTTTTTTGATCAAGGTATAAAAAATTTGTTTGTTAAAATGTTTAAAAAGGTGTTTTTCTAGACCTGTGGTTTCAATCTGGCAATACTTTTTTCGGAGTTGTTCTTTTTGACAGGTGTCACTTGATTTATGCTCAGTTTGGTTTGCCATTTCATAATGAATAGGCTTAATCGAGATCAACGTTTGCAAATCGTGCAAATTTACTAATCAAATAATGGTTCGATTCGCGCGCTGCGATCAAAAATGAAGCCGGCCATAATGTTACAGTCGATGGGGAACGCTATAGAGCCATGATTAATGACTTTTTCGTGCCTGAGTTGGAGGATGTTGATGTTGACGACCTTTGATTCGAACAAGACAGCGCACAGTGGTTCAAGATGTATGGGGAGGTGGTCTTAAATCTATAAAATCTGAAGCAGCTACCCGATAAAGATGAAATTTTCAGGAATGATAAATGATATCATAAGACATCATCAGAGAAAATTTACGCCTACTGACACGCCCACCTTTTAAAACAGGTTACCAAATCGTCAAAAGTTGATGCAAATGAAGGGTGTGTTCTTCTTCAGTACAAAATTTTTTTCCACGTCCACTTTTGTAGGCGTTTTGACAAAATATTCCTTTTTTGGCAAAATAAAATAAAAATTGAAACAGATAACCGATTAAGATGAAATTTTCAGGAATGATAAAGGATATTATAAGACGTTATCAGAGAAAATTTCTGCCCAATGACACGCCCACTTTTTAAAATAGGTCACCTAATAGTTGAAAGTTGATGGAAATGAGGGTTGTATTTTTTAGAAAAGTGGTAGATAATGTAATTTATAATAACTCTTCGATACAAACATATTGGCCACGCCCATTTTTGGGGGCGTTTTGACAAAATATTTAGTTTTTTTTTTGGTAATTGAAAACAAATCGAATTGCCTTAATAACAGGTTAAGAACAAAATTTCTTTTTTTAATCGTTTTCTAAAAAAAAATGTGAAAAAACTACATAGGATAAAATATGTAGGAACTGCCTTTTCTTAAAAATTAGGTCATACAAAGTTTTTACCACGTCCACTTCTAAGAGGTGTATTGTAGAGAAGCAATACCTACTAAAACTTAGTAAATTAAACACTCTTTTTCGTAAACGATGGCATAGGGCGTTAAGGAAGTCATAAATTGGATTTTGTATGGCCCCTTGAAAATTTTCATTATAAAATGAGTTAAAAATGGTATTATTGCAAAGATTTTACGCCACAAAAACATACATATAGATTTTTCCATAATATAGGCCAAGGATTTGAAATCCAAGAATTTTCAAGAATTTTTTATTTTCAGTGGTCCTTAGACATATAATCGATGCTTTTGAAGGTTCGCAGGTATTAGCAGCTAATTTTGTTTGTATTCGATACATCATGGTCCAGTGTTTAATATGTACTATAAGTTCGACAGGACAAGACCAGGGAACATTAACTTTTTCTTTGTTGTATTTTGAATTTTAAAAGTTACCATCAAGCCGGGTGACTTTGGCCTGTTTGGGTGACTTTGGCTTTTGAATGGATACTTTTTGAAAAAATTGTTTAAATATGAAGGATTTTTTTAAATTTTTTCCAACTTCTTTCTAAATTTTTATAATTTAATGAATTAAAATATGATCATACTAACTTTAGTTAATTAAAATTAGAAAATCAGATATAGAATGGAAAATAATTGCGATTTTCATTCGACTGGAAAGCCAACTTACTGGCCAACTGATCCGTCAAAAATACCTGATTTAATCGATTTGTTTATGGTAAAAGGAATACCCTCCAACCGTATTGAAATTTCAGAAGGCCATGATCTGTTCTCTGATCATTCTGCAGTCATACTCACTATGAGCGAAAGCCTTGTCAAAATTGAAAAACCACCCAGGTTAACAAACGGTAAAACCAACTGGGAAGGATTTAAGAAAGATATCGAGGACAACGTTGAATTGAGGGTATAAAGATATAAAATATCCGCAGGAAATAAAAGACTTAATAAAAAATAAACGAAAAGCACGTAAGAAATGGCAGCGAACCCGTGCTCCTCAACACAAAGCTCATTTAAATCGCTTGTGTAATATGCTAAAAACAGCGATATCAGATTTCAAAAACCGTGAAGTTGAAAATTACCTTGAAAGCTTGTCAGCTGGGAAAGAATCCAACTACTCACTTTGGAAAGCTATAAAAACAACGAAAAAACCAAAGCTTCCAGTACCCCCGATTAAGAAAAGCCAAAACGAATGGGCTAAAAGTGACAAAGAGAAAGCGGCGGTATTCGCCGATTACCTGGAAGAAACATTTAAACCTTCCGATGGGCAAGCACTCAATGAAAATATTAATATGAGTTTTAGCTCAAGTGAAAATTACAGAACCAGAAATGCTACGCTTGCTGAATTGAACAGAGAAATAAAGAAGCTAAAGTCTAATAAAGCTCCGGGGTATGACTTAATAACAGCGGAAATATTAAAAAGGCTTCCTAATAAAGGATTAATTAACCTCCTTTATATAATAAATGCCGCTCTAAGGCTAGAATATGTTCCAAGCCAATGGAAAGTTGCGGAAGTCATAATGGTTTTGAAACCTGGCAAACCATCTCATGAAAAGAATTCTTACAGACCGATTTCGCTTCTTCCAATAATATCGAAAGTTTTTGAAAGAATACTACTCCTGCGCCTGCAGCCTATAATAGAAGAGAAACGATTAATACCTGAACATCAGTTCGGATTTAGAAGCAAGCATTCAACAATTGATCAAGTGCATAGAATAACTGACGTAATTGAGAGAGCTCTTGAAGAAAAGAAAATCTGTTCGACGGTCTTTTTGGATGTGTCGCAAGCGTTTGACAAGGTGTGGCACGAAGGCCTCAAATTCAAATTACGACAAGTTCTGCCTGAAGGACTTTATAAAATTCTTAACGAATATCTAGAAAACAGACTTTTTCGTGTAAGACACGGAAATGAATATTCTAATTTCAAAGAAATAGTGGCTGGGGTACCACAAGGTAGTGTTTTAGGTCCAGTTCTGTACCTTCTATTTACACGTGATATACCTCAAACAGAAGACACTTTCGTAGCAACGTTTGCTGATGATACTGCAATACTAGCAGTAGGCAAAACGATTAACGAAGCTACGATTAAATTACAAAATGCTCTTAATAATGTTAATGAGTGGACAAAAACATGGCGAATAGCGCTAAATGAACAAAAGTCAGTCCACGTGGACTTTACGTATAAAAAAATAAATAGATTGCCCGTCTTTCTTAATACCGGTCGTGTACCATTTGCGAATGAAGCAAAATATCTGGGAATGACTCTAGACGCGAAATTAAAATGGAAGCCGCACTTAAAAAAGAAATGCGAAGAATTAAAAAGTAAATTAAGAGATATGAACTGGCTACTCGGTAAATATTCTAAGCTTAGTATTGATAATAAGTTGATTTTATACAGGCAGGTACTTAAACCTGTCTGGACTTACGGTATACAACTCTGGGGTTGTACCTGCGATACAAATTTAAATAAATTACAAACGTTTGAAAATAAATTGCTTAGGTCATTTGTAAATGCACCATGGTATATAAGAAACGAAGATCTTCACAGTGATCTCGGGATTCCTACGGTTCGAGACGAAATTAAGAGTTTCGCGCGAAAACATAGAAATCGGCTATTAGATCACGCTAATCCAACGATTATTGACATTCTTGACGAGTCGAATCTAGTACGCCGTCTGCAAAGAACAAAACCTTCCGACTTGGTGCGGTGAACACAAAACCGCTTTAAAATTGCGGAATAAGCAGAAACTTTCACCGGAAAGTTACCTGCAACACGTTACTTAACTTCGTTAAAAATAAATTGCTAGATAAGTTTCACGCGTTTTCCGGTCCTCATAGAGCCTGATGCAGGTTTTGCGCCTACCCACGGTCAAAAAAAAAAAAAAAAAAAAAAAAAAAAAGATATAGATACTAAAATTTATTTTTCTTAACAGTGTAAAAAAAAATCACCTGAAAATGTTGGATAGTTTTAATATGTTGCAGAAATATGATTGCAAAATGACTTTAACTCCAATATACATACAATTGTTTTGCAAATCTAATTCTCTTCATTCTACATCTGTAACTATTAAATAAACAATTAATTTTTATTTTTTTATAAAAAATGCCAAATGGTGGGGTGACTTGGGCCGGCATATTGCACTACTCAGTTTTAACATTCAGTTATTTTCTATTCTTTTAAAACTATTTTGTTCCTTTTGGAATTACTTTGTTTTCCTTAAAATGATTTTGTTCTTTTCATAAAACCAATAAGCGTCCTTATTTGATTTTATATAACTTTTAATGTGCCTAATAGTCTCCTATGACGAAACTAATTTTACCGATGACCCAGGGGCCAGAAAAGCCATATTTTCTAAAGGCGTTAAATATCTAGAACAAGTTATGGCCCATTAAAAACTTCAATTTCTATCATGTTTTGTGGCACAGCAGCTGGAAATTGTTGCCCGTATACGTTGTTTATAAAGCCACAAATGTTTATAACCACTAGATGGAAGGTGGTCCACCTGGAGCTCGATACAATGCTACATCGCGTGGTTCGTTTGGCAACAGAGTGTTCTCCGATTGGTTTCAAAGTATATATCTCCCACACGCCCGAAAGTTAACTGGTCCAAAAGCAATCATTGGTGACAATCTTGCCAGCCATTTCTCAGAAGATGTTATCAAACTAGCTGAGGAAAATGATGTTAAGTTTATTTGTCTTCCCCCCAATTGCACTCATATAGCGCAACCACTAGATGTGGCCTTCTTTCGACCTTTACAAATATTATGGCGGAAGATCTTAACAAATTACAAGCTGGCAAACCCGAAAAACAAAATAGTGCCTAAAGAAGTATTTCCTAGGCTTCTAAAAAAAGTCTGGGACAGCTTACATGAGAACGGTAAGGCGATGGAAAATTTAATATCTGGCTTCCGGGCAACTGGAATTTATCCATGCGACAGGCAAAAAGTTTTAGCTAAACTGGAGAAAACAGATTCAAGAACACCTGCAGATAGTACTATCATCAACATGTTGACCCTTAGTGATTCAGTATTGGACTACATGAAGAGCCTTCGGACCCCAGATACCTCGAGCAGAAAGCCAAGAAAGAAAAAGGTTAACACTTAACCTGGTGCTAGTGTCACTATGGCAGACTTCACTTATTCGCCGAGCGATTTTACAAAGTCTCTTAATATAGAAGCAACTCAGGATGACACTGAAGAGATGTCCACTGATAAAGCTGGTCCATCAGAACTATGTCGCAACCGTTTCATCAGAGTCATCAGCTATTAATAATACATATTAACCTCACTCATGTCCTTATCTTTGGGAGACTCAGATAGTGTTGACCTCGCTGCTTGGCAAGAGCAACAAATCATTAGTGACGAAGAGATGACGGTCAGCGACGATTATACTATCAAGGCTGGTGACTATTTTCTGGTCAGGTTTGCAGTGAAGAAAAAAATTACATTTTTCATCGGCTGCATCTTAAACGTAGAGAGCAATGAGTTGACTGTCTCATTCTTACGAAGAGGTGCTGGATACAGCTTCATATATCCAGAAAAAAAGACGTTGCACAGGTGAACAAGAGTGATCTGGAGAAAATACTTCCTGTTCCAACAGTAGATCGCCGAGAGAGACTGCTTTTTCCAATATCTTTCCAAGGATATGAAAATTTAAATTAATATTTAGGCGCCAGTTATAGCTATCATAGAACTCATCATTGGAAATTTTAATGATTGATTTTGAGACGTTTAGGAGGCAAAATCATTTATTGTTTTGATGAACGATCAAAGTTCAAGACTTAATTAATTTTTTTGTCAAAAAAAATTTCAAATATGCCCAACTTTCCACGAAAATTGACTTTTAATGTTTCAATGATCATTGATAAGGTAGTTCAATCATTGAAATAAGAAAAGTCTTTTTATGTGGAAAGTTGGGCCTATTTGAACAATTTCGTTGGCTAGAAATATTAATTAAGTCTTATGGTTTATTTTTCCATCAAAATGGTAAACGATTTCACTTCCTAAACGTCTCAAATTCAATCATTAAAATTTTCAATGATGAGTTTCAATGATAGCTCTAACTGGCGCCTTATAAGTATTTAAAAAAAAAAATATTAAAACAAACAAATCAGTGGTAGCCATTAAAAAATAATACCTAGTATATAAAAAAAAAATCTCTTCTTTCATTTGGGTTGGGTAAGATTGACTTGCTGCTTGTAGTTTATATGAAAATGTATAAAACGTCCGCCCGGCCAAAGTCACCCTCAAGGGCAGTGTGACTTTGGCCACCCATATTTTAGCATCTACATAAAAAACTACTCCGTAGTATTGTTCAAGATTTATCATACCTATAGAGTGAGTGAAGTAGGAACAAATGTGGAAATCTTCATTTGAAAAAAAAATTATTGCAAAAGTTATTCACATTTTAATATGAAAAATGGCCCAAGTCACCCGGGTTGACGGTACCAATTTTAAAATTTGAGCAAACAAAAAAATTAACAGTTATCCAATTTTTTTTTCTAAAATTTGATTTGTTTTTAGACACCCAATAGATGAAAATAAAAAAAAGTCAAAAGAATCATAGAACTGAACAAAAATCGCCTTTTAAGTATGCTCATTTTTTGCTTCGAAATCACTGAAATCTCATTTATCAACTTTGGAGTCCAAAATTTTATATTTAGAAACTGTTTTCATAAAAAAAATCCTGATCATAATCCTTCAACTATTACTTAATCAAACTGCAATGTCAAAAATCTAAATATTTAACAGTCGATAAAATGATTTTTGTCCGCCCCTGAACCACAGTGCGGTGTTTTATGCCATGCAGCCAACGAAGCAATCAACAACGCGTTATTGCTGACATACGGCCCCAATTGCTGCAAAAGTGGTCGAAAATTGGGCCTCTCGGCTGGAATTTATTAGAGCTCGCCGCAGAGGTCACTTGCCCGAAATCATTTTTAAAACATAATGACAAAACCTTATCTTTATAATAAAGCTAAATTCGTGGCCATAAAATTAAATTATATGCGTTTTATTTCTTCTTGAAAACCACACGTTTTAAAAAAAAGCATCCTTTACTTGCGGAAAGTAAGTATTCGTACGTCTGCAAAGTTATAACAAAATTAGTTGAGTTATTAACAAAATATTCATATCTTAATAATTCAAATAAAACATCAAATTTCCAAAACGCATTTCAGTTCTATTTCCGTTGCGTATGTGCATTTTCAATAAAAGCAAAAAAAAAAACATAAATCCAGATTTTAAAAATGCATTTCCTACGACATCACATCTACTTAAATAATTTAATCAGAAGTTCTTGAGCCATTTTTGAGAGAATACAAAAAATCCGTTGTATGATAGATACCCGTTCTAGATGAGCGAAATCATACTTAATAACACTGTACAAATATTTGAAGCAAATATGTCCACCTGGTTAATACATTTCCGGCGGCTACCAGTTCCCGTTGAGTTAGAAACGTGAAATTTCACATACTGTCTATGTTTTGATTTAATTAGAGGAAATTTCCAGGAAAATTCACCTTGGATTTTCGCAACGTTCACCGAAAGAAGTAGCAAAATTATGGAATGTTCTTCTTATATGGAATCAAATTTATTTGTTTATTTTTATGAACAGTTTATTAAATATATGTAAAGTATAGGCAGGGCCGTATTTAGAGGTCTGGAGGCCCTGGGGCAGCAAAGGAATGGAGGCCCCCAAGCTCCTTATTTATTTTCCAAATAAAATGACAACTTTTTGTCAGTCGAGTGTGTAAATAATTAATTTCGAAAGCAAGTAAACTATTTTAACAAACATACATAAATATAGACAAAAACAAGAATTATGTGAGATTAAATTAAAGCTTTAACGAATGGAACCTTGCAAGCTTTTACTGACGAAAAATCCTTGATGGTTTCACTGAAATCCATTTCCTGGATCGAATTGCTTTCAATGCTGAGTAGGGATAGCTCTCATAGAAGTTGTTGTCCCATTGTAGTTTTAGGCCTATTTACCTCACATTTCTTGTTCGGGTGCGTGATTTTTTATATTGCTAAGAAACACATATAATTTCTTCAGTTGCTTCCTCGTATTTATCAAAATCATCTCTTTTGGAATCAACGAATGATTGTACACGCATTACAGATTCAGGAATCAATTTCGGGTACTGCAACATCTTGTTTGTAGCGTGCGTCGTATCACTCCAAGGTGTCGTTTCAAAAGATAAAAAATAGAGCGGTTTTGAGACCTCATCTTTTGTAAAAGGTGCGATGCTACAATCCTCATGATGTCTTTTTGCTCCTTATCAGAAGATATGCTGGTGAGAGCTTCTTCAATTTCCGGATAGTCCTCGGCAATGGCTTTTGTAGCTCCCGCTCAGTAAACCAACGAGTATCGATAAGCTTTTTCAAAACGTTAAACTGTTTTCAGAATTTGGGTTTTTTTCAAAATTCACAAGCATTTTTATTTTGTATTATACAAATTTTAACTAGGTACAAAATTAAAAATTTTCTCCAATAGTGGCATAATAAAAATATGGAATTTTATGTTATTAAACATTGTTTTGCAAAAAATGCTATGGTGTAAGACACATTTGCTTTGAAAAATAGCCATTTTTGCCATTTTCTCGTTTTCTTACAGGCTTTTACCAAAACGAGAGCACAAAATTAAAATTTTTTTCCAATGACATCCCAGAAAAAAAGTTTATCTGTCCATAAACACCTTAATTGCTTTGATCGGACAGATACACGATTCACAATCTTTTTCATGAAATCACCATTTCAGTCCGGAACACTCTTCAATATTTTGAACAGCTATAGTTAGTTGATCGATATGGATTAGAGTCCAATGACACCGAATAATATTTGGATTTTTTTTTCTCGATACTATTTTAGTTAGCACTTTGTCACCCAATTAATTAACATGACCACTTCCTTTGTTTAGACGATCAGATGCATTCTTCCAATCACTGAATGAAACGTTTTTTTGTATGAGGTGTTTGGTCGTGGGAATGTGATTTTTTTTGAAGTCTATTGTGGGGAGCCCTGTATTTCGGAGGCCATTGGCTGCAGCCCCGGCTGTCCTTTCCTCAATCCGGCACTGAGTATAGGTAATGAGTAATGAAATTTTATTTAAGAAAATAAACAATGAAGAAATTCCTAGTAAAAGTGTAGCTATATTTATGGGTGCGTTCCCCTTTTGACGCTACGGAAAGCTACTTTTCGTTGGTTTTTGACAGTAGCTTTCCGACCATTATAGTTCTACCTTTAAGTTTCATTCCAATAAGTTAAGTTTCTTGCCAAGTAAATCCATCAAATTTTAATCAGTAATCATTAAATACCAAATTTCTGTCATGATTTGGAACTGTTTCGATATTACTCTACTTAAGATAATTAATATTAAACTTCATGAACTTACAACTTGGCATATATTTTAGATCTCATTACTTTTTTTGACAGACTTTTTACGCACAGGTTTCTTGTACATATAAGAACTTGGCTCTTTTTTTAACATTTATGTTTTTGTTGTGATCGATTTCTCTCCCATCACTAAAATAAATTTATTACATTTTTATGAATTTTGTATTTGCTCATTTGTAAAGTGGAAAATTTGTAATTTGGACATTTTGTGGCTATTTATATTTTACAATTGGCGATTCCACTTTTTTAAACCTGATAACCCTGCTTCCAATTCCGGGTCGTTCTTTCATTAATAAGAAAACTTCGTTCATTCGGTGGTACTTTTCTCTTTTTTGGGCAGTTACATTTAGCAAAATAAGAAGAGAACATTTACACGATTATGTCAAATAATACTTTGCTAGCAGTAAAATATTCGTCCAGCTTCATTTTTGAAATATTGGAATGAAACTTAAAGGTAGAACTATAATGGTGCGAAATCCACTGAAGCTAATGTCAAAAACCAATGAAAAGTAGTTAGTAGTAAGGGGGTTGAAAATCGCCTGAGTTTGTTACTGTAGAAAGGGTGTAGTGCCGCGAACTTGGCTGGGCACTTCCGTGTCCTTTGATTTCCAGTTTTGGGTGCGTTTAGATTTAGTATTTCGATGTCTTAATTTTTAGCAAACAGAAATAAAAAAGATATAAGGTTTAAAAGAAGATCAGAATAAAGAAAAAATATCGTCGGTTAAAAGGTAAAACTACGAAATTAGGTTGAAAAAACTTTTTGAAGCTCAAAAGTCACGTTCTGCAAATTTTGAAATAAAGTTCCCGGACATACCTTTCAATGTGTTAATACATACCTACCTTTCAAAATGAGACTTTTTGGATCAGAAAATGCATTTCATTCTCATTTTCTTTAATATATATTTCTGTGCTCCGTGAGTTTTACATTGTGATCGACGATATCAGGATTTTGATTCAAAAAACATCGCCAAACCGTTTTTCGTGCTGCCAAATAAAATTTCAAATAGCCTGTTTGGTGACAAATCACCACATCTGACAACCCTAATTGGAAATACGGACGATGTACCTACTCTCTACAAAAACAAGTCTAGAACGAAAATTGAACAGAGAAAGATCAACAACTTGCCTCGCGGTGTGTCTACAAGTGTGTCGACAAACTGCCTCTTGGAGGGATTATCCGTTTGTTTGAAAAAAGTTTTGAACAGACCGTTGCAATGCATAGTTTGCATGCATTTACTCCTTCCTATTGATAGTATGACTTCATTGCGAAGAACGCTTTCAGGAGTTATTGTGAAAAATATAGTAATCGTGTTCTTCGTCTTAACATTGGGACAACAGCCTCAGCAGAGAACTTAAATGTTTTAGCAACATAATGTTTTAAAAGTTCAAGTTCGGTTAAGAGTTTATAAAGTTCCAAATATAAAATTGAATGCAATAGTTTTTCTTCGAAGCTGTCGAATAGCGAAAACGATATTTTTGAACCACCTATATCTACTAAATACTTTTAAAAGTGATGAACTGAAATACTTTATTTCTCTCGAAGAAAATAACATCATCGAATTTTATAAAGGTTACCATGCCACACCCAGGCCGTTGAAATGACAGTTAAAACAATAACAGAAGCCTCAGCTACCTTATGCACAAAAGCAGCATCCGAAGGATTCATAAAATCTAAAATAGCTTCTCGCAAATTGATGCCAAAATTCGACATCAAAAATCTTTTTGTGTAGATTGATGTTCTCTTAAAATAATTTATTTACTATTATAAATAATAATTATAATTTGAAAAAAAATTATTTTATTTAAATAAAAACTGTTTGGCCTTTCTTTTGCAAAATGCTATTAGCATACAAAATTGCAGACAGAAGATGTTGTCTGTTCCCAGTAAAATTTTGAATGTCAATCCACAGCACCATTTAGCAACTTTTAATTACACATTCGAGCACTACGAGTATGTATTAACAATTTTTCTTTTCATACAAATGTCACACGCACCCTGTTTATGTAACCGTACCCAACTAACAATTTTGCTCCTATAATCAGCCAAAGAAGCTTCTCATAATCATTTCTTGCATTATAAGCATTATAAAAAAGTCCATAGAGTTAAAAAGGCGTACTTTTTAAGCTCCTATTGAACCTTTATGGAGTAAATTCAGTTACCCCGAAAAACATTTAGTAGGCTCAATTAAGAGGTCTTATAGAAGAAGGTGGAACAATAAAAAAAATATTTCACAATTGATTGATATTTATTCATTTATATTTATTTATATATTTATTTATATACTTTATTTGAAAGTTTTTATCCGAAATGCAATCTTAGAATTCATTAGATATTATTTAATCTGTGGAAGAATACATATATTTACGAAAAAAACTCATGCACTTTCTCCACATTGCTGGTTTGTGGCTATACTCTTTAGTAAACCAGAAGTGGTTTGTGTTTTCACTGGTATAGCAGAACTGGTTTGTGTCTGCTGATACAATTTGCTCCAGAAAATATTTAAGGAATCAGTAATGCTCCAATAAGATATTTACTTCCCGTCAGAGGGGTTATAGAGGCGCTATAGAAACAAATAAGACTTTAATGTCTGAAATGAGAAGCAATTTTGTTAGTTGGGTACTTCTCAATGCTGATAAGAAAAATTACCAAAAAATTTTTATTTTTGACGTTGAAAGGAATACAAAATTATAATTATCAACTAAAACAGAGTTAGGAAGTAATGATTACTTTTTGTAATTTATTTCAACTTTCCATTACAATTGTACATCATTGTAATTGGAAAAAGAGAATATTTCCAACACTTGTAATTGTAATTAAAAAAAATCACCTGAAAATAACATGTAGTTGAAAGAAGTAATGATCTTTGCAAGTAATTGAAGAAATAACACAGTGTTAAAAAAATCAATGTAATTGATTTTTCGGATTGTAATTCATTAAATTTTTATTAATTACAAATAATTTAGGTACTTCTTAAAACTTAAACAAAATAGCGATTCAGTGGGAATTCTTTTGAATTCAATTATAAAATTAAATCTTCAGACAACATTCTTTCGCATCATTGTTTTTTCAGGAATAAGTATTTTGACTTATTTTTTGCAAGATTTTGCCAAACAAGTATTTCAATCAAACTTCTTTAAGAACAACATTTCTATTCAATGAAGTATTCCTTAGAAAATATTATATTTAATTTTGACTTTTCCAAGCTATGCGGAATAATTAGAAAATGTTGTCATGATCTCAAATTAAGATTTACCAAATAATTCAAACCAAAAATTCATATAGAGCTGATTTTTCGATCATCAATCCATTAGCTGTCTGAGGAATTAATAAGAACAAATTTGTGCTCTTTGCTATAGAATAAGTACTACATATTATTATCTGATGTTTAACTGACAATAACTATAAAATTGGCTCTAAATAAAAAATATAAGCAAAAGTACTCGACACAAAGAATCACAGTTGGCAGAGAATCACCGATATAGAATTTGTATTTAACAAAAATCGAACAATTGGAAATACCAAAACAAGTTATAGTCTTGAACTTGAACTACAAGAGCAAGTTTATGCATATTGTTTGGCTTAATTTAGAATAAAATTAACCAAATTTGAAGAACTGTCTATAAACAAGCTATTCTTCTGTTTTCTTCGTTTATATTCCCACAGTAATTAACCAAATAAAATATTAAAACTAAAAGCAAACTTCCGTATTTTGATTTTTGCCAAAGCTTGTGCCACTTTAATTAATCAAAGAATCGGGGTCATTTTAATCGTTACCCTAACTTATTGTATTACCTGATGTGTGCGACTTTTGATCAACATTTTCTTAGCTACCCCACTTGAAATACTATAATCAGTTTCACCTTGATCCACGACTATCACTACCTGTAAAATGAATATCTTTTGGTTTCCTTTTACACGAAAAACAAAATACATACTTCAAGCTCTTGGTAGTCGGTCAATCAATTCAAAATTGGATACTTTTTTGAATTCAACATCTTCTAGGTAGTTTGTAGCAAACTTAAATTATGTAACATAATCCACATAATTATTCGTGAATAAAATTTAACGTAGGTGTTTCATCGCAAAGTGTAAGGAAAGTAAGCTCTAATTTACTATAAATCATTATTGCCGCATAAAAAAGGGTTTTTTTTATAAAGGGTCGTCCATCAAGAGGTTTCATTCAAATCAATAGAAAAATAGAATGCAGCACATTTTTTTTTGAAGTAGGTACAAATGCAGGGGATAAGAAAAGAATAGGTTGGATACTATATCAACCAAATGTCTGCCTTGGCTTGGCTTACAAAAAGGTCATCTTTTGAAACTTTTCAGCATAATTGTGAATTTTAGTTATTTCAGTACTTTCTGCGAAGGTCTATCGATACATAATTATTTTATTAATATCTTTCTGGTTTAATATAATTAAACTTAAGTATTGGCAGTATGTGGCTCGAAATCTAGGGCGCCTCATGTTGGATGACCCTTTATAATCTTTTCATGTTCTAATTCACCTTTAAGTCCAGAGCTCACACACATACAATCTATATCGTGTTAGACAGGCATTCACATTGTACAAGAAGAAGCATATGAAAAGTTAAACTGAGAGTAATGAAAAAAAAAAAAAATAAAAAAAGTTTATAGATCTTCTGAAGAGAAGAATGTAGTCAGCTTTGTTTGGGTGATATTGTTATGTTAAAATTACTCTCCAAACGTGGTACAATTGGACAGAAATAGATGAAGATATTTTACTTACTGTGTGCAGTTAAAAGTTGAATTGTAAGTTTTTGTTGTGACTATACTTGTGAAGCTGCAATATGAGATCGCAGGAGATACATACTAATGGGGCTCGGGATATCTCTGATGAAACCTTATTCTTCCTATTCGGTATGTGTATAATGACATAAAACAGAGCAATAAAAAAAAGCCTGTATTCGACTTCTCACTTGTTTCAGTTTATTTTTAAGTAAGTATCAGAGTTTCAATTTTTTTTTTCTTAAAAATAAATGTTTTATTTATAAAATTCCGATCTGTACCTCGTCGTTCACACAACTGTCGTAAAGAGTTGAATATTTGATTAATAGTCAAGTCAGTGAAGGTTTTTATCTATTTCTAAATATTCAGAAGTAGCTCCAATTTTATAAAAATTTTGTATTATTCACCCCGATTACAGAATCCAACGAATGAGTTGCGGAGGGAGTCAGACCTAGTTCTGACATTTGGCTCATAATACAAATGTCAAAATTGAGTCTGATTCCCTCCGCAGCTCATTCGTCGGATTCTGTATTCGGGGTGATTATTTTTTCTACATTTGAGTGAATTTTAGTCCAAGGAACTTACTGTCAAAGTTCATACATATAAAAAAAATAATTTACAGAAGTTTGGACTAACAATCACAGAAATTCAAAGTCGAACAGTCTGTTCGTTAATTTCCCAAAGATGCTAATTTTACAATAAAGTTCTGTCAAAGTTGTGTTTATACCCAAAGCTGGCAAATGCTCCCAAGTAAACCTGAAAGATCTCAGACCTATTAGTCTATCATCATTCCTTCTTAAAATCTTTGAAAGATTGATCGATATCCACCTGCGAACAAGCATAGACACGCGACTTTTGTCTACTGCTCAACACGCTTATTGCAAAGGGAAATTGGTTGAAACTGCGTTACATACTCTAGTTCGAACTATAGAATATTCCTGCCATCATAAAGAGTACACCATGGTCGCTTTCTTGGATATAGAGGGCGCTTTTAACAATGTCGACACATATGCGATCGCATCTGCTCTGACATCCCTGAAGGTAGATGGTACGCTTGGTGAATTGATTAATCAAATGCTGATTAGCAGGATTATCAATTCAAAACTGGGTAGCTTTTCCGCTAGAAGGTCTGTCAGTAGAGGTACGCCACAAGGTGGTGTCCTATCTCCCCTTCTCTGGAACTTGGTAGTAAATAAGCTGCTGACATGCCTGGAAGCGGAGAGTTACAGAGTGATTGCATTTGCATATGTGGACGATGTTGCTATTGCCGTATCAGGAAAGCATCCTACTGTCTTAAAAGAACTCTTACAAAATGCTTTAAATAAGCTTACCAACTGGGCTGACCGGTGTGGTCTGGGTGTCAACCCTCATAAAACAGAACTTATTCTATTCTCAAGGAATTATAAAATCCCTCATATTGATCCTCCTTCTACCAAAGGTACTCCACTAACATTCACTGATCAAGCAAAATATATGGAAAGAGTCAAAAAAGCCACAGTGGCACTTTTCTCATGCAAAAAAGCCGTTGGGAACAAATGGGGCCTTCAACCTCGAATCACTCACTGGCTATATACTTCGGTGATTAGACCGATCCTCACCTACGGAGTGACAGAATGGTGGACTGTTCTGGATAAAGCGGTAAATTGCGACAAATTGAGCAAAGTCCAACGCTCTGCTTGTTTGTGCATAAGTGGAGCACTTCGTACGACACCTTCCGCTGCTCTAGACGTTCTGCTCCATCTGACACCCCTCAATATTTTCAGCAAACAAGTGGCTGCAAATACAGCCATTCGCCTTAAAGCTTCCTCACAATGGACCAACAACAACTTTGGCCATTCCATCATTCTGAATTAATTCGGATCAATCACAAGTCGCACTGATTACACCATCCCAAAACTTCAGTTTGGCAAAAACTTTCAAGTCAGCATTCCTTCTAGAGTTCTCTGGGAGGATACGGCTCTCTTGGAAGATGAATCAATCCATATTTACACCGACGGATCGAAAACTGATGATGGGGTGGGTGGTGGTGTGTACTCAGAAAGACTAAAACTAGGTCTCTCCTTCCGTCTTCCTAATCATTGTAGCGTGTTCCAGGCGGAACTTATGGCGATCAAAAAAGCCTTATCTTGGCTGAAAGAAAACGTGTTATCAACTACAGATATCCGCATCTTCTCGGATAGTCAAGCAGCTATCAAATCTCTGGAATCGGTCTCTACTAACTCTTTAACAGCCCTAAATTGTCGTTCATCTCTGCTGGAGATGGCGCAGCAGTTTAACATTCACCTGTGTTGGGTGCCGCGGCATAGAGACATTCCAGGTAATTGTAAGGCCGACGAACTCGCTAAATATGGAACAACTCTACCTCTTCTACCTAGTAAGGCAGATATTGGTATTCCCACCCAACTAACAATTTAACTTGTTTAAGTGTTAATACAAGCTATTTTCTGGCTTGTATAGAAACTTAAACAGACCTTATACAAATCGTTTTGGCTGACATTAAACAAGCTATTTGATTCCCTTAAAACCTGTCATCGCAAGTGCTATACAATCAAATTGCTTCCGATCAACTGTGTAATAAGGCCTTAAAAAGGCAAAATATTGCTCTACTAAACAAGTAAATATACGAAAGCGAATGGCTTGTATAATAAGACCTTTGAGAGGCCATATATAGACTTTGCATTAAGGCCTTATAAAAGCCACTCAATGCAGTTGTATTGAAAAAAAAATTGTTTGCTTTCAATTATTTAATAGGGGGCTTGAACTGCGTTATTCTTTGTTCTGAAATGTGAAGAATTTTATTTTATATGAAAAAATGTTACTAACTTACATGACTTTTCCAAGGTTTGAACTCACGTCCTTCCGATTACCGATCCAGCGCGCAACCCACTAGGCCATCTCCAATTCAGAAGAGTCATGAACAAATTTTAATGAGTTGATACACTTGACGCATACTTCACAGCCTATACACTTTTACCATCAAGAAATGAGTAGCAAAGGCTATGTGCTGGTTTTATAAAAAAACCTAATTAGTTTTTCTATAATCTTGTTATGTACTTTTTTTTGTTTTAAGTGTGAATCAATTGATTCTTGAAGTGTTTGAAAACATACAAAGTACCTACAAGATCCTTCAAGTTAATGTTTAAATCTTTAACATTTTTCATACATTCTTATGACAAGAACTTTGAAAATAAATGAATAAATGATTTTAAAATATCACACGTTATACTTCCATTTCTATTGAACCAAAATTTGATTTAAAATTTTCTGGTCGTTTGAAAGAAAAACTTAAATCCTTACAATCGTTCATCTCGTCTTTATGTTTTGGATAAACATTTATTTGTTTATAACAGCAAGTACCTGCGATTCATTCATGCTTAAATTTAACATCTGTCACAAGCAAAACGAAATAGTTCGCGAAAGAAAGCAATAATTTGTTAAAGTTTACTACTAACATTTCATAAAAACTATATACTTCCTGACAGAGGGACACAGCTGTCACATCCAAAACGAAATAGCTCACGAAAGAAGGCAATCATTTGAATAAATGTGCTACACACATTTTATAAAAACCATATATTTCCTTACAGAGGGCACCATCTATGCATCTGTCAGAAGCAAAACGAAATAGCTCATGAAAGAAGGCAATCATTTCTAAAAGCTTGCTACTACCATTTTATAAAAAGTATTTTTGTTCTTACAGAGGGCAACATTTTTGCATCTGTCAAAAGCAAATCGAAATAGCTCACGAAAGAAGGAAATAATTTGTAAAAGTTTGTTACCAACATTTTATAAAAACTTTATATTTCCTTACAGAGGGCAACATCTGTCACAAGCAAAACAAAATAATTCAAGAAAAAAGACACATTTTAATAGGTTTGCTTTAAACATTTTATTATATCTTTCAAAATAAATTAAATACAAATCAGAATAACTAAACAAAACATAGTAGTTGTAAATGATTTAATACCGAATTCCTTACAACGATATCATAACGATTTTTGGTTGGAAGATATTTGCAAGAAAATAATTTTTTTTTTGGGATTGTGCGTGTGCCATTTGACAGTAGATTTGAGGCAAAAAATAAACAAACTTATGTACATACAAACTCATAACAATATATTTACGAGAAAAGTTTTGCAAAAATAAACAAAAATAGTTGTGCATTTATTTAAATTAAAAAAACAACACGAACTCATACAAGAAACACATCAGTCGAGGAACACTTTGGCGAGCGCGCGTTTCATATTGTTAATCGACTTTGGGCACTTGAAAACGAAATTCATTTAATATTTTAATAACTTCTTACTAATTATTCACTATTTTCTTATAAATACGTCTTTTAGTAATTATTTGTTTTTAATCTATTGATATGAATGACGAACACTTTCGAATATTTGCTAAGCCCGCTGCAGAATACTTTCAACTACAGAGAAATGTCAAATCTTGCTGCTGAGTGTAACACGCTTATTTAAGCAAGCCGTATACAAAATGTTTTTATTTACTTTCAGTAAAACAATTTGGACAGGCCTTAAACAGGCCTTTTCATACTAAAGCATACAAGTCTTGTATACAACTTGCCAATTTCAATTTAAAAGTCATTAAACAGGCTATTTTCAAAAATTAAATTAAAAAACGGTTGGCTTGAATAATAAAGGCTAATGTTAGTTCTATGCGAGCTATAGTTTACCAAATTCGAAAAATCGGACCTTATACAAGTTAAATTGTTAGTTGGGCATCGCTACATGTAAACTTACGCTGAAGCAAGATGCTTTAGAGAGAACAAACCTTAGGTGGAACAATATCACCACTTGCTGGGCAACAAAACAAATCTGGTCAGTAATGGATTTTAAGCGATCTAAATGTTTGATATCTCTAAGCAGATTGCACATTAGCTCCATGATAGGTGTCATAACCGGACACTGTCTTATAGGCAAGCACGCAACGCGTCTTGGCGTATTCTCTAACGATTTTAGCAGAAGCTGTATGGACGAGGAAGAGGTAGAATCGATTCCTCATCTTATATGCACATGTCCTGCTCTATCTCATAGGCGAAGACTCCATCTTGGAGATTTCTACTTCAATGATCCTATTGATTTAGTAAATGTTGACATAGGTAGTCTGTTACGCTTCATAAGAAGCTCCAAATGGTTCATCGAGTAGGGAAAAAGGCTTCCCAGATTCTTGTGGTATCACAATGGGCCAACTTATGGTCTAAGTGTGTCAGTTTTCATGACTGACAGCCACTTCAACCTAACCAACCTAACCTCTGTCAAAGTTCATATATACAAAAATAAAATTGACAGGGCTTTGGACAAAAATAGCAATTTTGGGAAGAAAATGAACAGATGTTTAGTTATTATAAAAAGGTTTAAATTAAGGTTATGTCGAATAATATTACAAGGGAATATCCTTCGCTGGTGCATGTAGGGTGGGTTGAGAAAAGAAAAATGTCGTACGAAAGGGAGGTTCCATTCTCTCCCCTTTAGCCGGGAGGGGAAATTTTCCAAGAATTTGACTTAAACAAAATAATATTATTAAAAAAACATCGATAACACACAACACAACATAGGTTAGGTTAGGTTAGGTAGAATGGCTATGTAGATCCGTTGTGATACCCTGGGAAATTGTATTCCACTTAATGTAAAAACCTTTGTGTTCTGTTAAATGACAGAGTGCTGCTGGGCAGTGGCGAAGGAAGTGTAAAGGTCATCAGTACCGCATGTTTCAAGCAGATTCCATTTCTCGTTGTTTTTTTCTGATATTTTGTTACCAATATCCTGTTTGATGCTACAGGTTGGTACTTTGATATGTGCTCGGCTTGACTTGAATCAATAGACGAACCCGTTCTCGCCAGCTCATCAGCTCTCTCGTTTCCCTGTACATCACTGTGACCAGGAACCCAGCAGAGTCTAATGTTATGCTGCATGCCAAGAATCCTAAGCTCTTCGCGACAGCAAGTTACAAGCTTCGAATGTTTTTCGGTGGCAGAAATTGCTTTTATTGCTGCTTGGCTATCAATAAAGTGGGTGATATCAGCTCGTGGTATCGCCATCATTGACATTTGCGTAGCTGCTTTTGTCACTGCCAAGACCTCCGCTTAGAAGACACTGCAAAAGTCCGGAAGTCTGAAGGAGCTAGCTATTCCCATCAGAGCTTCCGAGAAAATTCCTGCACCAACTCCAGTGTCCATCTTCGAACCATCAGTGAAGACAGTTATCGTAGATTCATTACTGAAAGGTTGGTTGTTTTCCCACTCCTCTCTATTGGGAAAAGGTAGTGAAGGGTCTGTTGAAGTTTAAATGGGGTGTTGTGTAGCCAGTGCAAACATTATTTCCCACATATCTCTACAGAATCTGAGTATGGCCCGTTGTCCTTTGCTTCCAGCATTTAGTCTGGCTTAGCCACAGGGCACTGTATGCTGCAGATTCTTGCACGAATAGATCTAGGGGTCTCAAGTTGAGTATCGCTTCCAGTCCCGCTGTGGAAGTGGTTTTGAACACCCCAGTAATACCTACGCATGCTAATCTTTGAACTTTTGTCAAGGTTTTCAGGTTTGTTGCTTTCTCAGTCGCGTTCCACCAAACTAAATTACCGTAGGTAAGTATCGGTCTAACTATTGCCGTGTACATCCACCTGATAGTTTTTGGATTGGGTCCCCAGGATTTTCCAAAGATCCTGTTGCAGGAATATAACGCAACCATAGCTTTCTTTGCTCTCTCTTTAGTGTTGAGACTCCAGTTCAGTTCCTTATCAAGGATCACACCCAAGTATTTGGCCTGATCCGAGATTTTGAGTGGAGTCCCTGCAATTGATGGTAATCTAAACATTGGTATTTTCCTTCTGTTAGTGAAGAGAGCCAATTCTGTTTTCAATGGATTGACCATTAGAACACAATTATTTGCCCAGATGTTGACCTTTGACAGGTCATTTTCTATTTGTTCACAAAAAGTGGATGGGAATTTACCTGTTGCTAGTAGTACTAGGTCATCTGCATAAGCTACTACTTTGACTCCACTATATTTTAGTTTTACAAGAATTTCGTTCATAACTAGTATCCAAAGAAGCGGAGAAAGTACCCCTCCCTGGGGTGTTCCTCTGGATGTGGATACTATTAAACGTGATTCTCCAAGTTCTGTATTAATATGCCTGTTTTTTAACATGCACATAGTCCAATTTATAATTGAGTTTTCTATATTCAGCTCTACAAGGGCTCTCTTAACTGCATTGTTTTCCAAATTATTGAATGCTCCTTCAATATCTAGAAAGGCAGCAAGAGTGTATTCCTTGTCTTTGAGAGTTTTTTTTTCAATTGTATTAACAACACAGACAAGTAGTGCAGTTTCTACGCTTTTGCCTTTCGTAAAGGCATGCTGCATGCTGCGAATATAGATGTCCAACAATCTCTCGAAAGTTTTAAGAGTAAGCGACGACGTGAGACTGATTGGTCTATAGACTTTAGCTTCCGTGTGGCTAGGTTTACCAGTATTCTGGATGAATACAACCTTGACTTCACGCCATGCTTGAGGTATATACATATCCCCATCTGAAGCTACTCGAGAAAATGTTTTTCAGGTGTGAAGTAATGAGGTTTTCACTTTTTTATAACATCATTGGAAAGATGCCATCAAGTCCTGGGGATTTGTAAGGGGAGAAAGAATGTTTTGCCCATTTAATCTTGTATCCCATTACAATATCCGACGGTGTTCTGTGCTCTGTATATATCTCAGTTTCCTGGTTATAGGTCGGGTTAGAGCTACACCCTGGAAAGTGAGTATTAACTAAGGGCCAGTTGAACAAATATTTAACTCGTGGATCAGCAATTTTAACTCACCGACTTTGGAGAATAGACTGAGGTTCAACGATGGCTCTGGCATTAAATTGGCTATTATAACATACTTGAACCTTGATCCATCGTTGAACCTCAGTAATCCCACTGAAGTCAGCCAGTAAAAATATTTGAACCACGTTTGTACAACGGGTCCTAAGATTTTCAGAGTTTCACTGCATGATTCTGTCCAGTGCGACCAGTTGGTTCCTTTAAGGAACCTAAGGTAGATGTTTAGTCTAGCTGATTCATTGGTGCCTTCTATTTCATCGCAGGTTCTCCACGAGCTGAGTTTCACTTGCTGTGTTTCAGCTCTAAATTTTCTTTGACTGAATTTGTAGATCTCCTAGTCGATGTCTGATCTGGTGCGCTGGGCGACATTAAAAAGTCGCCTCGTTTCCTTCCTAATGTCGCCCAGTTCTATTGTCCACCAAGGTGGTTTTTTGTTGGCTTTTTTACCTGGTTTTAATGGACATCCTTTGACAAAATCATTGCTGAGTATTTCTGTGAATTTTTTCGGCAGCTTTGTCTAAGTTCTCAGGATTATCTCTACTTCCCCATTAAAAATATCCCAGTTAGTTTTTCTGAAGTTTCTAAAAGGTTTTCGAGAGTTTGTTGTATTAAGAAGGATAAAAAATTCATTAAACCTGTGATCGGAAAAAGATTCTTCCTTAAGTTCCTTCCATTGTTGTATTGAGACAGGTTGATATCGAGTATTTTATGTTGGTTCATTCGCTACTAGTTTGTTATTTTCTATGATAGATTCAAAAAGAGACTCACCTCGATCGTTGATATCAGTGCTGCCCCATTGAATATGATGTGAATTAGAATCACATCCTATCACAAGGTCCCATTTCTCCACAGCTGGGCGTTGAACAAGTTGGCACGTGACATTTGCAGGTGGTCCCTCCGTCCCATCGTACGGCATATAGCATGATGCCAAGATAAGCGGTTAAAGCCCATCGCGCTCCAACTTTATCGCAGTTTCATCTAGGTTACTGTATGTGGATTAGGGTGGTCCTTATATTGGGTTTTTTTGAAAATCCAACTTGGATAGGCATCAAATGACTCTAAATAAAGAAAAAAAAATTTCCTAATTTTTTCAGATTTTTATTTCACCCCCTTGGTCTCCCTTTTTCCACTTGAAGGTACAAATAATGGAGCTAGGGTGATTCTTATAACAGGTGAAAAAAATCAGAACTTATAGATTAGATTGAGACGAAAAAAAAACCGTATCGGAGGGGGGGTCTATTTCCCCACGTTCAGGCAGGAGGGGTCATTTTCTAAAAATTTGACCCAAGATAGAAAAAAATTATTAAAAAACAACGGGACCACGTACAATGGCATGCTATAGCTTTTTTTAAAGCCATGAATCCAATCTCTAATATTTTTCTTAAATCAAGTTTGTATTATAAATAGTTTCTGAAAAAAATAATTTTCAAACGTACAACATTATGATTTTTGTTTTTATTTTTAAGTTTGGAAATTATTTTTTCAAAAACTATTTACAATAAAAACTTGATTTAAAAAACATATTAGAGACTGGATTCATGACTTTAAAAAAAGCTATAGCATGCCATTGTTAGTGGTCCTGTTGTTTTTTAATAATTTTTTTCTATTTTGGGTCAATTTTTTAGAAAATTACCCCTCCTGCCTGAACGGGGGGAAATAGACACCCCCTCCGATACGATTTTTTTCGTTTCAATCAAATCTATAAGTTCTGATTTTTTTCACGTGTTATAAGAATCACCCTAACTCCATTATTTGTACCTTCAAGAGGAAAAAGAGAGACCAGGGGGGTGAAATAAAAATCTGAAAAAATTAGGGAAATTGTTTTTCAATGTTTTGAATCGAATGAAGGCTATCCAAGACAATGTCCAATTTAAGGACCACCCTATTGTGGATAGAAGAAAGAGATTAATCTGTTTTCTATCTACAATACATGTTCCATAATTACTGTTAGTACCTGTGTACATAAGAGATTTAAACAGTGTAAGTCCTTTTGAGTGGAGCCCCCTAATTCTGCCGCCTGATATCCAGGGTTCTTGAATTAGGGCAATGTCTATTTGTCTACTCTCCATGAGGTAGACCAGGTTGGCGCTGGCAGCTTTACTATGACAAAGATTTATTTGTAAAAATTTCATGATAAGTTATTAACTACCACCTCCTTATTTACCTATTTTTTCTTATTGGCTATAAACCTAAGCTTTCATCGGTTTGTACCAACGCGCACTTTGTAGCCAATTTTCCGCAGAAGTGGCATCGATTTGTGGCTTAGACTCACAATCACTTCGGTGTCATCTTTGGTTGGTTTGCCAACCTGAACAACCTCCCAGTTCTGGCTGAGTTATTCGGTGTTCAGGGACTTGATATTCCGATCCATCCGCTCTCTTGGAATCACGGGTCCTTTTAGTGTCAGCACTGCCTTTGGTTACTGATTTTCTTCTTACTGATAAGTCGAAGGTCAGCGTTCGGCCAAGGAGCTTCGGTCTTCTCGATGTACTCTCGGAGTCTTGTGAGAGTGTTGCCGTCTTCACATGTCATCACCTTGAATCCGTGGGGAGTGCTGAGGCTAACCGAAGAGTGGTGGAGGCCTGTTCTTGACGATAGCCTCGTTTACCCCATCCAGGATTCTGAGTTCTATCAATTGCCATTCGTCATCCGTCCCGTCAGTTTCCTTGAAGTGTTGCCAAAGTCTGCAATCACAGTCTGCTGGACCTCCATGGTCACCCGTGCCTAGATCTTTTGGAACCACTCGCAGTTGGGCGAGAGATAAGCGGAGGCAAGAGGCCGTCCTTTCCTACCTTCACCTTTCCTTAAGCAGTCCTCAAGTTCGGCTCGTCCTTAGTCAGTCTGTCCGTACATGTATTATCCGTCCGTGACGGATTGTCGTCTAGCCTAGCTTGGTTGGACGTACTCGCAGTTGGGTGAGATCCAGGCGGAGGCAAGAGACCTTCCTTTCCCTTCTTCACCTTTCCTTGAGCAGTCCTCAAGTTCGGCTTGTCCTTGGTTCGTCTGTCCGGACCCGTGCTTACTATCGTGGTCGATAGTCTCTGAGTGAATCTATCCAGAGCAAGATTTTCATTGACCGTTAAGGATTCAGGATTCCTCTTACCTAGCCGCCGGATGATCCTATCAGCGTTCGGGTTCTGCACCCGAACGCAATCCGAGTGCGACTCCTCTAACTGATCCACTCCTGGGGTTACCACCCCACCCTAAAGGCCCGTTGGCGTTGGAGCAATATGCACCGCGGAACGGCTGGTCGATGGTTTGGATGGACCAGGAGCTGGTTCATGCGTCTCGTCTTTTGCCGTGTCAGTATTTGCATGCACAGCTGATAAGGCCGTCTCTTTCCTTACCTGGGATTTACTGGCAGGGGGTTTGGGTGGTCCCATCAGCGGGTTCACGTTTGTGTCTTCCACAGAATTAGCCTTCGCTGGTGTAAGGACAAGAGGTCCAATTTCCATTGCAGACTCCCTCTGTAGAAGCGCACGTGCGTTATGCAATCGTTTGCGTTCTAGTTCTGTAAGTTCTTTCCAACTCCTTGTGCCAAGTCTTTCGATTACTCTTCTACAGTTGCGGTATTTACTCCGCACTGAAGAAGTTGATAGCCTTGAGATGTTGGAGCTGGCAACGGAACAGGAGTTACTGATGTCGTCAGTGTCAACCGTTATGATGCTGGCCTTGTGACGTTGATTGTTGACACTAATGAAGCATGCTGTTGTACAAACTGCCATTTTTTGCATTCACTCTTTACTGATCAAAGTTTTTACTCTATCCAAGGGTACTATCATATTTTTCCCATAAACACGCGACACAGCATGATATGGCGACACACCACTCCACAACACACAGGAAAGAGTTTTTCCCAGTGATGCCAGATGAGATTTCTAGAATCCCACCAAATTCCAAAAAAAATCCCACCATTTTTGTACTGGGAGGAAAAAAAAACCACCATAACCTTTTCTGCTACAAATATTTCCTAGATATAAAAAAGAAGAATTTTGGCGCTGCACTCTTGGTTCTTCATATTCGCAAAAAAAGTATGTCATCTAATTGGTCAGTAATTGGTGAAGAAAGTCAACTTGTCCTAGAAATAAATCAGCCCTAGAAATTTTGTAATCAAGGGTTAAAGTTTCTTAAGGTCATGCACGATTTTTGCCACCTCATTTGTGGAATATTCACAAAAAATGTATACCGATCCGAAAGATCACTAGATTATGACAAGATCAACTATTTTCAATAATTGCTCAATCAAACTTCGTTTCAAGGTTACAAAAAAAATGTCGGCATCTCAGTTGAAAGGTCACTTAACGGTTATAAAAGGTCAGCTAGTAAGTTTCATTGATTTTTGGTACCTCATTTGTGTGGTATTCACAAAAAAATTTTTTTTTCAAAGTTTCTGTTTTTTAGTGCCAAATCATTATATGTCATAAGACTCGAGGATAGGCAGGTAATAGTGAATTGTGGTTTTTCCCACCAAAAAAGAGACCATTGAAATATTTTCCCACCATAAATCCAACTATGAATATTTTCCCACCATTTTTCCCACCAAAGGCATTTTTTCCAACCATTTTGGTTGGAAAAACCACCAATCTGGGAACACTGGTTTTTCCTCAGAAACTTTGCCCAACACTATTTTGTATGATATCTTTAATGATTTAATTCTACTTAAACAAGAAATTAATCTTAATAATTCACAACAGTAGATGAATGAATAACAAAGTAACAACTGTTATAATTTAAAAAATCAATCTTTTTGATTATTGCAGACAGTTAATAAAATTATCCTCTAAGAACCCCTTTAATCTTATGACTTGAACACGTAGTTTTCTTGTTCAGATAACTATTTTGCTGACAAGACAGTCATAACAATTCAAATTTCCATATAAATGCCACATCAATAAAATAAATAACTACTTCGATTCCGTGATAGGATTCATCAAAACTTTCAGAACAACACTAAAACTTTATCATCTTTAAAGCAATAACTGTATTGTTTTCCTACTTAATTTATATTATACATAAACAACATATACAATACATATAGAATAGATATCCTTTCATCAGCTTATCCATAATGATAAATAACATCGTGACAACGGGTAGCACTCCATTCGCTTTTCTTAAACCGTCGTCGTCGCTCGCTCGCTGTCTCCATTTAGTTTGTGAGCTAATCATCTGTCATCAATCATTTAAGAACTGCTACATAATGTCAATGTTTACCAAGCAATTTATATTTTGTTTTAGGCCAGAGTCAGAGAGTGTTGTACACAGAGACAGACCCACGTCAACACGAGTAATGAACTAAACGAACATACCTAATGGTGTTGTTCAAATCGAATGCCTATATTTTGCAGAAAAGAATCCGGCTGCTGTGCACAATGTGTCAGTTTGTCAATATTTCTTCAATTCGATTCTGTTTATATAATAAAAGTTTATGGGTTTATATTTAATCATTTAGCCATTAAAGCCAACTTGAATATAGTCAGGTTTTTGTGTGTAGGTACGAGTAGGTATAAGATATTTTACTTTATCTAAATATAGTTTACTCAGCTGCGAAACCAACTTAAATAAATAGAAAAATGAGAGAAGTAGGTAAACATAATAAATACATAAATAATAATGGTTTGCACGAAATCGCTCTTGAATTTGTTTTGTGTAAAAGGCTTAAAGGTTATTTAAATTAAATACACGACTGAGTTGTGGGTTGGGTTGGTTGATTTTAAAGTTCATAAACTGCTTAGGACCAGTTGTACAGTCGTGGTTCAAATTTTGATCCGTGGGCCAACAATTTTTACTGGTTGATTTCAGCGGAATTACTGAGGTTCAACGATGGTTCAAGGTTCAAGTATGTTAAAGTTGCCAATTTAATACCTTGTTCGCCAAAGTCAGCTGTTGGCAAGAGTTGAATGTCAAACAAAAAGTATTTACTTTGCACATTTTTAAGCAACTTGACATTTTTTTTCCATACAAATGTAGCACTGAAGTGTTCAATGTGAAATCAAAACCTGAGCATCCACCAGTTTTTTGACATTTTAATGACAATCCTCAGTGTGCCCTGGGGCAGGGAATATCGAACAAACCTAATCTAAAAATTAAAAGGAAGGTTAAGCGTGGTACACATTATCAAACTCGAGTGTCAGCCATGTTGGATATTAAACCGAACTGACAATGTGTACACGCTGAATGATGGTTTGACACTCAGAACTGCCTGCTCACAAAATTTTTTGATACTGTGTGACAACCCTCGGTTTGTTGGGTGGTTGACTGGTTGCTCGATGATGTGTACACAATTTCATTCATAAGCCGTCATTCACGGAACAAAAGATGAATTTTTATAGCGAATCAGTGGGAAAAGTGCAAACAAAATAAGAAAAGCTCGTGTGTGTCATGTAAAAAAGGAATTAACACGATTCGTGGCGGATATAGCCTCAAAATAAAAAGAAACAATTTTCTGAGAGTCGTGGAATTTCTTTGCCTGACGCCCAACATAACTGATAAGTGTGTACGCGAAACTTTTCACGCAGGTTTGATATCCAACACGCGTGACACTCAGGTTTGATAATGTGTACCACGCTTTAGGCTAGGTTAGGTTAGGAGGGGTGTGCACATGCACAGCACAGAGGCTGTTGCGTACACGCGGTCCTGTTGGTCCATTGTGATCCCCTTACAAAAAGAAAGCAGAGATGCTCCTAAACTAATGATTCAGATAGACTGGTTCATTTACGAACCAGCCTGTGCTATCTATGAATTTCCTCATATTTACCATTGAGACCTGCGCTAGATCGTCCAGTTCTTCAACAAACCCGTTTCCCAAGTAACGGAGGCGGCTTGTTTGGAGGTTTGGACAATCGCAGAACATGTGTTTAATTGTTTCTATTTCTTCTACATCCTGACAGCTCCTACAACAGTCGGGTGCGAGTACACCCAATCAGGATGTCGCAGTGACCCGTTAGTACACCTATCAAGATTCTAATGTTCTTTTTACTCAGCGATAGAATATATTGAGTTTCCTTTTCATTAATTCAATTAGGCCATAGACTTCTAGAGATAACGCAATCGTTCCTGGTTATCCAGGATTTATTGATTTGCTCTTTCGTTATTAGGTCCATTTTCGTTTTAATAACGCCGATTGGGATGTCTAGTCCCATGTCTAATAGGCTACTACTGTTTCCATTTCATAATGACCCCTTCCTTGCTAGTTCATCTGCTATATCATTCCCTTCTATATTGCTATGTCCAGGAACCCAGCAGAGTTTGACTCGGTTAGTGTTGCAAATTTTGTTCAGTATGCCTCGACATTTTGCCACTGTTTTGGATCTTATGGTCTCACTGCCTATTGCTTTGATCGCAGCTTGGCTGTCCACAAAAAATGTGATCTCCGACGAGATCAGTTTTCTCTTGTGTACCAATTCTGCCGCTTTATGAATAGCATAAATCTCAGCCTGAAAGACACTACACTCATCTGGGAGTTTATAAGATTCTCTAATATTAAGGGCTTCACAGAACACCCCCGCACCTGTTCCTTCTTCCATTTCTGACCCGTCAGTATAGAAGGGGACACCCTGTTCACTAATTAGTGAGTTGGGTTCCCATCCAAGTCTTTCGGTTATTGAAATAGAGAAGTGTTTGTTGAAATCCATTAAAGGTGGAATATAATCAATTAAAAGGAAAATAGTATCAGATAAAGCACTCCACATTCGTGTTGTACGGAAAAAAAAAGAAACTCTAAGTAAAGCTATGATTAGACGGTCAACGCAAATGGTCAACGCGTTGCCTTTCTGACGTCAAAATGACGTGAAGTTCTGTCTCAAAGTTGTCTTGTCGTGTGGTCGTCAACGTTGAATACTGTCCACGCGTTGACGGCTGCGTTGACACTATCGTTGACATGAATTTAAGGGTCACTGCGTTGATTATTTTCGTTGGCCGTGTAATCACCCTGTCAACGCAGTTAGCACACTATGGCATACTACTCAACAACGCGTTAACGGTATCTTTACGTTGACACAGTGGCTTTTTCTGCCATGTCAACGTACTCTGCGTTGACCTTCATCTCAATCTCAAATTTTTTGCATTTTTTGAGTATTCTTAGTTCATCGACAGTTGATGGCTTGACAGATGATGGGGACGAACTATACTTTGACGGCAAAAGTATATTTCAATCCAAATGTCAACAAATTGGCAGTCTTACTGGTCGCCTCGAACCTGGGGCTGGGATTCGAGGATTTTCTTGGCTGGAGTGTTGTTGTCCGTTTGCTTAATGTGGCTGAGCCAGTGTAGTCACCGTGTTTTGGCTCTTTGGACTACATCCACATCTTGGTACAGCTCGTACAATTCACGATTGAAACTTCTGCGAAGACGGCGTTTGGTGTCTTCGCATATAGAACCATATATCCGCCGAAGAATTTTTCTCTCGAAAGTGCCCAGTATCAATTCTCCTTTTTTACTTATCATCCAGCACTCGGCGCCGCCCTAGAGTAGAACTGTTAAAATTAGCGTTTTGTATAGCGTGCACTTTGTCTTTCGAGAAAAGAGTTTTGAACCCATTTGTTTGGCCAAACCGAAGTAACAGCGGTTTGCTAGGGTAATTCTTCGTCCGATTTCCATTAAGGTGTCGTTCGTGGAATTGATATATGTACCGAGGTAGGTGAACTCCTTGACTACCTCGAAATTACTGCTACCAACAGTGACGTTTTATCCTAGGTGATGGGGAGATGAGGCTTCGTTTGTTGAAAGCACATACTTTGCTTTGTCCTTATTCACTTCAAGACGAACGCGTTTCGCCTGTTCATCAATAGCTGTGAATGCTTCAAGTACAGATCTCTTGGAGCGGCCGATGATGTCGGTGTTGTCCGCACAGCCAAGCAGTTGAGATGACTTGTTGAAGATAGTGCCTTCCATGTTAACACCACTCTTACGCACTATCTGCTCCAGGACTAGGTTGAAAAAAATCACATGACAGCGAATCTCTTTGTCTGAACCCTGGTTCATGTCTGGAAGAACTCGGATAAGCTGTTACCCATTTGCACGTTGCACCGCGTATTTTGTAATGTCATGCGGCATAGCTGGATCAGTTTTTTTGGGATCCCGAGTGCCAACATCGCCAATAGAAGCTCTTGGCGACTTATGCTACCATATACGGCTTTGAAGTCGATGAATAGATGGTGAGTCTCGACTTTAAATTCGTTGGTCTTTTCCAGGATTTGCCTTATTGTGAAGATTTGGTCTATCGTTGATCTGCTTGGCCTGAAGCCACACTGGTACGTGCCGATCATAGTGTTGCAGAAAGGTTTTAGACGCTCACATAGTACGTTGGATAGGATCTTGTAGGCAACATTAAGCAGGGATATGCTTCTGTAGTTCTTGCAGGACATAAGATCGCCTTTTTTGTAAATTGGGCATATGGAGCTATTTGACCAGTCGTCGGGCATACTTTCCTCCTCCCAAACTTGGTTGATGAGCTGGTGCATGCACCCTACCAGAACATCTCCTCCATACTTGAAGAGTTCCGCAGGTAGGCCATTAGAGCCGGCGGATTTGTTGTTCTTAAGCTTGTGGATGGCTTTCTTAACCTCTTCAGTACTGGGTGCTGGGACTGGATCTTCATTGACTGGTCTTATGCTTCTTTGTTCCTCTGTTGCCCTCCTCCTCTACATAATGCCCATTAAGCAGCTGCTGGAAATGCTTGCTTAAACACGTCTACGATTCCCTGTGCTTCGGTGACTAGGATCATTTCGCTGTTTCGAAGAGCTTGCGTGCCAATCCTATAACCAGATGCTAATTGCTTGGCTGTTTTGTACAACCGACAGGTGTTGGTGGCAGTGCTAGACTCTTCGAGATACTTGAGCTGAGAGGCGGTGGATGCTCATTTCTTTCTGCGCAGGTTTTTTCTCTTTCCTTCTCTTTTCAAGCTAATCCACTCTTGCTGCTCTTGTTTTCCGTTGCAGCATTTGCATTCGTACATTTTCCGTCTCCTGCTTCAATACCGCGCATTCATCATCATACCAGGGGTTCACTTTTCTAGGTGGTTGATAGCCTATGGTGGTCTCGGTTGTCTCCTTAATGATGTCGCGATCCTGATTCTAATGGTTGTTGACGCTTGTGGCTGGGTGTACGGCAGAGAGTTTCCAGGTTAATTGCTCACTGTAGTCTCAGGCTTTCTCAGATGTGCTAAGGCATGCAATGTTGAACTTCTGCCTTTGGGTAGTGTTCGTTTTCTTTTCGTTGGACAGTCGGGCTCTGAAATTCGTCACAACAAGAAAGTGGTCAGAGTCCACGTTTGCGCATCGGAAAGTTCGCACGTCCAAGATTTTCGCTGCATACCTTGCGCCAAATAGCACGTTTTCGATTTGGTTGGCGGTTCGCCAATCTGGAGATCACCAGGTTGCTGTGTGTATCCTTCGCCTGGGGAACCTAGTGCTACTTATCAACGTTTTACGATTAGTCGGAAGGTCCAGGAGGTCTTAAAACTGCTCCTTGTTAGACTCCTCAGCTTCATCGGTAGGGGCGTGTGCACATATAAGGCTGATGTTTTGGAAGGTAGCTTTGATGCAGATCACAGCCAGGTGATCGCTAATCGGCTTAAAATCGATGACTTTCGATCTGAATCGACTTCCCACGACGAATCCGCATCCTAGCATGTGCAGTCTTTGATGACAGCTGTAATATTTGTCGCAATTTTTTCTTTTCGTTATACCTGATCCTATCCATCGTATCTCCTGGATCGCGGAAATATCTGCCTTGTACCGCGAGAGGACAGATTCAAGTTTTTGACTATCACCTGGCGTATTGAGTGTCCTTACATTCCAGGTTCATACTCTTAGGTCATAGTCCATTTTCGTTCCGGGTCTGGTTGCCATTTGAGGGGGTCGTTATCCGCGTCTCCCTCATAACAATTGGATTTTTACTGGGGTCGGGTCGTTAGCCCAACGCACTAACCTCCAATCTGTAGGGCCATGGTTTTAATGTTGCAATTCTTTCCTTGTTCAACAGTCGCACTTACAAGTTTAGCAAGTCAAGGTATAAAGCCAAGACCAGTATCCCACTGCTACCAACTTGGAGGTATTGTAAGCACTTGATGTGTAGGAAAAGATACAGCTCGAGACCCCCAGTTCCTACAACATCCAACCACAAGGTACCTATGTATGGACAGTCCAAATGCGTTAGCACGTACTGCATTATGAAGCTTAAAAATTATTTACATTTGGAATCAAAGCCCACGAACAAAATTAACTAAAACCCACGGCTTTTGTTGCCAATTCTAGAGGAAAAAAGGTTGTTTTTTCATTTTTTATTTTCGGGAAGAATAACTTACGGGCCTTATTACTGCGGGTATTATTACACTACACTAAAATATTCTACTCTCTGTATCCTCTGCCCAAAAAAACACCAATTGTTGAAGTGAGGAACTGGAATCGGGCAGTAATTGGCATAGGAAAAAAACAGTTTTGGTTTGGAAAAAAGGTTTGTATGGGAATAGATGAGTTTTGAATTGAAAACTGTGGTTTTGAAAGAAAAGAATATGAGCTCTTAAGTCCCAAAAAAATATAGGAAATAATAAATTTTGAAAAATGTTAGCTAAATGCTATGAGGGCCCTTCTAATAACACTGTCTTATTCTTAGCTCATTAAAAAAAGTCGAATAGTAGAGTTTTGAAATTATACTCTTCAGATGTTTGGTACCCATGGTTGAATTTCTTTGCAGTTTGACCATCTAGAGAGCGCCAGGCTGTTTTGTTAATGCCTAGCCTTAGCTATAATTATCAAATCACATTATAACGAGCTTCTTCGAAGTTTTTTTTTATAGAAGACTGTTACCTGATGTGGTTTTGTGGAGACTAAGGCTCTGTAATGAAGAAAATGGTTTCTTTTTCGACTTCAGCATTGAATTCCCTGAAAACAACTTTGAAATCGTACTCCGGAAAGGCTTCACAGGCTCCGCGTCAAGTTCAAAAACCTACTTCTTGATAGGTTCTTCAGCTTCAAAGGTCAGAACTTGTGCGCGAATATTAGGTTTAAGCCCTTGAATTCCGGGTCGTAATCATAAACCATGACTCCACACGTGTCTCTCTTAAGATCGGGTTTTATCACATGACCGTGGTGGAGAAGTTAACCAAACGACATAACCTCCAAACCCTCATAACAATTCTTTTAAAAAAGAATTAACTAAACAAAAGTTGGTACTGTTGGATATTCTTTTTTATTTCAAATAGTGTTAATGAATTCCGAAGAATTTTCTTCGGTTTTGTTTTCTTTCACTCACCTGTCACGGTAACCTAACAACTCCATGTAAGAAAATTGTGTGTCTCTTATAACAAAGTTATGAAATTAACCTGAGGTGTTCAATTATGTCAAGTTCAAGTTTTATATAATAATTATAGAGAGACTCATGTATATACGAGTCCACTCCACAATTCAGCATTACGTTAAAACGCAACCAAACAATTTTATTTCTTCCCAAAACCAAGTTTGTTATTTGTCTCTTTATTTACTTAATAATACTAAATTCAAAGAGACAAAACAAGACCTATAATTTGTTTACCTTAAATAAATATCAATGAACCTTGAACCTTTCGATTCAAGTTTGTTTTGTCAAACTCTGTAAGTTCATTTAACCTTATACGAATATATGTAGGTATATTTTTTGTACAATCATAAAAAATATGTAATTTTGAAATAATGTTATGCTAAGATAAAATGGTGGGACGATCCGGAAAAATTTAACAAAGCTCTCGATTTTTTTGGAGACAATTCTGAATATGAATGTACAATAATACCCAAGATCTTGTTTTTATCTGCTTTAAACAAATTTGAATTGCTAATTTAAAATGACACATTAATGCGAAAATGCATTAAAAATATATAATAATAACGACTTGTAGTCAAATCGAGCTTGTTTACATTCAACTCAAATATAATTGTTGTAATCGTGTGGTGTTTGTTTTTATAATGATGATGTTTTGTAATATTATGAGAGAGATGATTGCTAACACTGTAAATCACGACATTTTGATGATAAGCAGCAGCTGTGACACATAATTGAACTACGCCACCGCTATTGTTGTTGGTTGAACTCTATATACAAATATTGCAATTCTTAACATATTAGTTGGCTTCGATAGAGAAAATAAACTCAGCTACAATTAATTAAATACACTTTGTTTTTTTTTTTTTGGACTGGAAGTTCGATATTAAAATAAAGAGTAAGCAATTTAATAAAATGTTTAAAAAATATTTTCTTAAAAAAATAAGACATTTCTTGTATTTTGGAAACAAAATAATCGACAGTTTTTATACTGAAATATTTTTTCAGGTTCGATAGTATTTATTCATTCAGGACAAACTATGTCCACTGATGTCGGTTAAAGATGTTCCTTTTATATTTACTTGTTTGACAAGCTGTGGATATTGCTTGAATGTTCTGGTATATGCTTCTAGAGCTTTTTGTAGGGAAAATTTCCCATAATTTCCGTTTTTAAAGCTTTTATTTTGACATTAAGCACCAAAGCTGTAAAGCTCATGAAACGTCTCCGTAGGTTGGTTTGTATTAGGTATAATCCGGAAGATTGAACTTCTTCATTTGAGAACCGTTATAGTGCATTTGAAAGTCGTTATAGTACAAGAAAGTCGTTAAAATACTTTACATATTATTTCTTTTCACTGAAATAGCTCTAATGATTTGAATGAAATTTTTAGAGCTTATTTTTACAAACGAGAAAAAAATATAAAATAAGATTTTGTAAAATCCGCTACCACGCCTAACTTTATTATTTATTATTCACTCGGGAACGAGTGAAATGGTTTGGGTAGTACGAGTATTATCAGTTTGTTCAAATAATAATAAAAATAAAATAGTTTAAGTAGAACCTGCCTACTTCCACGCCCACTTTTATTATTATTGATTTCTCAGAAATGACTTAAAGAGTAGAGAGTGTTTTTTCTTAGACGTGTGGCTTTCAATCTGGCAATACTTTTTTAGTCCAGGAAAATTAGACTTTTACTTCGAAAAAAATGCGACAAAGCTGATTTTTGGTGGAGTGGCTTTTTATGGCGTCTTAAGCATTTCCTGAAAAGTACCCTAAATTGGGCCCGGGGCTAAATTTTTTATGGGGGGTGAAAGGGGTTGAAGTTCAGTTTTTTGGGAATTGCTCCTAACCTATCGGTTTTATTGAAAAAATGTGAAAGTAAAAATTAAAGCTGATGTTATTCTACACAAAAAATATTAACATACTTTTTTTCGTAGAACCAATATTTTCAGAGAAAAACGTTCAAGAACTTCATGGTGCAGTGAGTTTAGTCCAAAAAATGTATAAAATTTTTGCTTATCGCAGGGCAAATTTTGTTTTGTGATTTATGTTTAAGTACAACTCCTTATTGTAAAATCAAGTTTTTGGGGTGGTAGGGGAAAGAGAATGGCCACCATCTTGAAAACGAGGTTAAATTTGTTTTTTTTTTAATAACTCGTTGAAATTGCGTTTTTCAAAAAAACGACCAAAGGACAGATTTTAGAGGATTAAATTATCTAAAAAATGAGCCATGAAATAGCTCTGTATGTTTATTAATCTCAAAGTTACAGCGGATCAAAGGTCACCTATGCCTGACATATGGTGGGGATGAAATGACGTTTTTTAAGGTATTTCGCTTATTTGTGAATTTTTTTGATGATGTCTAGAATATATTTTGCACTGCTCTTGATTGTCTGTAAAATGAGTCTTCTATTCTGACCAAAAAAATTCACAAATAAGCGAAAAACCTTAAAAAACGTCATTTCATCCCCACCATATATGAGGCATAGGTGACCTTTGATCCGCTGTAACTTTGGGACTAATGAACATACAGAGCTGTTTAATGGCTCATTTTTTAGATAATTTAATCGTATAAAATCTGTCCTTTGGTCATTTTTTTGAAAAACGCAATATCAACGAGTTATTAAACAAAAACAAAATCAACCTTGTTTTCAAGATGGCGGCCGTTCCCTTTCCCCTACAACCCCAAAAACTTGATTTTACAATAAGGAATTGTACTTAAACATAAATCACAAAATAAAATTTGCCCAGCGATAAGCAAAAATTTTATAAATTTTTTGGACTAAGCTCACTGCACCATGAAGTTCTTGGAGGTTTTTCTCTGAAACTATTGGTTCTACGAAAAAAAGTATGTTAACATTTTTTGTGTAGAATAACATTAGCTTTAATTTTTATTTTCACATTTTTTCAATAAAACCTTTAGTTTAGGAGCAATTCTCAAAAAACTGAACTTCAACCACTTTCACCCCCCTAAAAAATTTAGCCCCGGGCCAAATTTAGGGTACTTTTCAGGAAATGCTTAAGACGTCATAATAAGCCACTCCACCAAAAATCAGCTTTGTTGCAATTTTTTCGAAGTTTGGCCATTTTTTTGTCTAATTTTCCTGGGCTATAAGACATTTCTTGTATTTTAGAAACAAAATAAACAACTGTAATATTTCCTCAGGTTTGAAAGTAAAATCATTGAATAAATATAAATAGAAGTGACACCGCATTACTCAAAGCGCTACTAGACGGTGTATGGCCAATAGAAACAAATAAATAGAAATCATGAAACTTTTGCGTACGCAAACCAATTCTCAAAGGGATATTCATTTATTTAATATTTCCTTTATTACTGGTTTCCATGACGATTATGGGTCAATTTATTATTTTGTATTTAAATTTTGTTTACAATTTGTGTTACAAGGGATGGTGATATTGGTTGCTTTTGTTTTTTTTGTTGCCATGACTATGATTTTTCAAGCTAAGCAGAAGATTTTATTTTTCTTATTGAAATATAGAACAAAATTATTTGAGCATAGTCTTATTATTATTTCATAATATGTCTGTTCGTGTACTTCCCCAAAACTACGAATTTCTACGAATTTTATTTTTTTTTATACGAGCTTTGACAGAACTTTGGGCTAAATTCGTAGTTTTGGGAGGTACGCGAACAGACCTAATGTGTTTAGATACAAACAAAAAAATATATGTGGGAAGTTTAGAGACTTGTTGATTTTGATTATTTATGTAGGGTGGAGGGTTCATTTTCATTTAGTTTCTTGTATAATTTCTGTGAAAAATAGTTTTTGCTCCCAGATTTTAATTTAGGGATGTAGCTATGTACATATGTACTGTACATACATACATATTTACTGGTTCAATAGAGTAAGTCAAACACTTTGTTTTTGAAATCGTTTGGTCTCCTTCCGGCAGCCAAAGTGCGTGACTTCAACCATGAGAAGTGCAGCAGGTCTATTGCTAGGACATTACTTATAACATCTTGCTCAGAAGCTCTGATTGATGTTTTTAATTTCATAATCTCTGTCCTCTGTAGGAGCATCGAATATTAGCTTATACCACCCGCCATTTTCGAGGGATTATATCAATTATATCCGGCTACAGTCAGTAGAAAATCGTAGGCGCTCTCCATTTATGCCAATGGCAGCCCACAATACGGACACTGTATAGGCCAGGAAATCACTAGAACCTCCTTCACTGCGCAGAGGTTGTACTATAGACCATGAAGAAACGTCTATAGTTGATTTTGTATTGCCATAGAAAACTATAAAATTTTCATCCATAACGTGAGAAGCGCAGTAACACAGATAATAGAGTTACATACGCATCCCAGTGGTCCGTTCCTTTTCTCTAAAATGTTAACAATTGTTAACAATTGTTAACACTGATCGATCCTAAATTCTCAAATTGTAACATCGTGTAACATTATGACGTCATAAAATCGTTCCTAAACTCAATGTTGAAGTGTCAGAATGTTACACTTTGTAACAATTTCCAACTCATCTCCTCGACATGAATTGAAAGTGTTGATCTGTCAAAAACAGCTGAAACTGCAATTTTTTATTTTGTGATTATCTTTTGTTTACTTTTCGTTGTTTGGATTTAGAATTGTTAGAATTTTTGCAAATATGTGTTTTTAATTTAATTAATTTTACTGTTGTTTTTGAGTTTTGAATAGTCTTATGATAAATTTACTTTTTTTCGACATTGCATTTTATCAATTCCATGATTTTTGGTAAAGAAATTTGTGCTCATAGTTAGTTAAAGTTAATAGAAATTTAATTTAGAAATTATATGTATTTACTTTCAATGAATTTTATGCAATAAATAGTTTTTTCTTGATTATTCATTCTAAATGCATTTCGATTTTTTTTTCCAACCTTGCCGTTTGACAGATCAACAATATTTTCAACATTGATCGTTCCTAAATGAAATGTTACAAAGTGTAACATTCTTAACAATGACATTCCAACATTTTTTTTTGACACATTAACAATTGTTAACATTTTTAGAGAAAAGGAACGGACCACAGTACAAATAAAAATTACCAATTTTCAAAACTTTTCCTTTAAAGCTTTTTTTTTCTACTTCCCCAAAAATTAAATCGACAGAGACGTTATAATAAGAGCTTTTTACTATAATGAAATTGCTTGGGTAAAAAAGGTAATGAGCGGGTTTGTGCACGTTTTTCTAATATCTGTTGCTCCTACGAAAAAAAGTGTAACAATATTTTTTGTGTAGAATTTTTTGAACAATAATATTAATTCATAAATTTTTTGAAAAAAATTTGCATTCACTGAGATATTTATAAAAAACTGTAATATGTCCCTTTTACAGTACAAAATCAAAAGTGCTACTTTGACACGCTATAACTTCAAGATTAATTAACCTACAGAGTTTGTTTATAGCTCATTTTTAAGATAATTTTACTGTCTAAATGTTATTCTGTCATTATTTTCTTGTAAAATGAAATTCGATCGAGTTGTTGAATAAAAACCAAATCACTTTTTTCAAGATGGCAGCCTTCCCCTTCACAGTGGAACGATCAGTACAAATTTCTGGTCATGAGGTGATTTTTTTTTTGTGATATGAACATAGTTCCTATGTGTGATGTTTTGAAAACTGTCCACTCTTTCATAAGCTATAAAATTTTTGTTTGTAAACATAACGGTTTTCTTGAAATAATGGCTTAAGTTAGCACTTTTTTTTCTAAGCCGAAAAAAATGTGATATTACATATTTTTTGTTTTTCGAGTCATTCATTCAATTTTGAGATAACTCAATGGGCCCTACTAATAATCAAATTTAGTGAAGACTTAAATATTTCATTAAAATGGACCATAATGAAATGGACTCTAAATAATAAACCATACATGGTATGATCTTAATATTTAATTGACCTCTTCACAATGAACCATAGGTGGTATGAACTCCAAAAAAATTAACATTCCATGTATGGTTCATTATTTGGGATCCATAACATTATGGTTACTTTCACTGAAATATTTAACTCGTTGCTTAATTTGATTATTAGTAAGGCCCAATGAAACTAATTTTGTTCCACTAAGGAAAATTAGTTTAAAAAAATAAAACTAAAAAAAAATTAAATTAAAGATTTGTCCATTCAAAAACACCTGTTTTTACAGTTGCTTTTAAAAAATAATATCTAGAACTTCCAACAAGCTTTTAAAAAAATGCTTACATATGCCTGCTTTCTAATTCACTTTTAGGAAATTTTATGCTATCGGTGAGTAATATTTAACAAGAATTGGATCCGACCGGATCCGACCACGCTAACATATGAGCTTTAAAAAATCTCTACCTTTTATACTGGTCATTGCTCAACTGTCTTCTTTTTTTTTTGTAACAGAAACTAAAATATACTTTTACAGTATTTTTAGGTGTGTTGAACTCGAATCCGAAGTCAGAAATATTCTATCACGTCACGTTTCTGGGATATAACCGTTTGAAAATTGAAAATACCCGTTTTTCGCTGTTTTCTTAACAGTGCTTTAACATAACCTTTGTTAAAGCGTGAGGTTACTTCTTTGAATAAAATGTGTAACGGTTTCTAGAAGAAAAACATTTTTTCTTTTAAATTCCTTTCAAATCTTTCCGGTATCTCTTTTCTTCTCCAAAAAATCCATCAGATCCGAATGACATATAAGGAGTGAAAATAGCATTTAAAGCTTATTTTTGATTTTGAATACCTACTATTCTCTTGTTTTCAAATGTACTTAAACATTTTTTTATTTATCTGTTACATGTCTTAATTTTCCACAATTTTCTTAAAGAAATTTTGTGAAATAAAATGAATGCTATTATATTTACTTTAATTATAAGGCTCTTTGGATTTAAAATTACTTATGTAAGTTTTCAGCAGTTTGTATCAGGAAACAATTTTGGAAATTTATTGATTTTTAATAGCGATATAATGTATATTGTACGTACATATGAACATAGATTTATGTAATACATGCCACTTTTATAAAAAATATTCTAGAGAGGGATATTTGAAATGTTCTTAAGAGAAAAAATATCATTTTTACTTATATAACAGTTGAAGAAAAGCTCATTTTCAAAATTGTGCATCATTTTGATAAAAAATTTCTTAAATTCGATATAATCATAGTATTGGATACAATCTAGCAGTATTGGAAGTATCTAGCGACCTTAAATGTAGTTAAAACAGATAGAAAAATTGTTTTAATATTAACTTGTATAGATTCAATTTTTGAGGATTTTTAAAAAAATTAAGCCCCGGCCCAAATTTACCGAACTTTTTAGGAAATGCTGAAGACGTCAAAATAAAGCTCTCCACCGAATTTCAGCTTTGTCGGAATTTTTTCGAAGTTTTGCCATTTTTTTGTCTAATTTTTCTGGGCTATTCCTTTTTCTCTCTAAAGAAATCCTTATTTAAAATTTATTAATTCGGCGTATTTTCATATTATCTGGTTTAAGACGAAAACTAACAACTAATTAATGATTTTCTCAAAGATGAATGAAGGTATTTGGAAGTTTCAAAAAGAATTTCGAAGCAAAATGTTCATACTTTAGTTAGAATGACCATAAACATTAATTCGAAAAAAAAAATTACCGCGAGTTTCTTTTAAACAAAAATGCATTCCTTTTTTATTTTTAAATTTGAATATCTTAAAACCGGACGTGCTAGAGCAGCACATCAAAGGCCACTAGAAAAGTATATCTTGGTTAATGTTAAAGACAAAAATTCAAATTTTGTCACGCTAAGTAGTAAATTAGTGTTTTCTAGTGGATTTTCGGAAACAGTAAAAACGCGTCAATTTTCAACTAGCGCTTGAGTCCAAATGGGTTGCCGCAGAAAAAAACCCTAAGACAGACATTTGTTGGAAATTGTTTATGCTTCCAATTGTTCTGTGATGTTATTCAGGAATAATGGATAGTTTTGAGCCATAAGTATAAAATCCGCCCAAAAAATGCACTTTCGCTTAATTTTTTGCATATTTGTCCACGATGTGTCACGAAATTTTGTTCGAAAACCTCAGATTCGGATTCAGCTCCCCCGAAAACAAAAACATAAAAAAGGAACAAATAAAAACTACCCTGCAGCTTGCATGCTAAAAATACAATTTGACTGGCCTAAATCGCAATGTAACGAAAACGATTAATTTTGAACAATAATCGTGAGCTAATCATGAGGCCTCAGTGGCGCGGTGTGTTGTGTAGTAATGGGGCGTTTCGACAAAAGGATACGTATGTGCTTTATTGTTTTCTGAATGACTTTAAATTAAAATAAGAACTATCCTGATATAAATTAGTGAACTAGTAGGTAACAATTCCGACATTTTATTGAAATTAATTTACCTAATTTAAAGTTCGAAACGATTTTAGTTGCTCAGTAGTTGTATTAATTTTGAGTTCTCCTATCTTTTTATGGCCATAACATCTAAGAATCACATTATTTTAATTATTATTTAGTCAATCAAAAAATTATGTCAGTTTCAAATAAAGTAAAAGTTTTCTAAAAAACCTAAAAATCAAAACCTTTAGCTCTATAAGATAATCTCCATCAGGTTTGTCTAGTAATAGCGTAAACAACATCTATGAATATACCCCAATAAGTTCTTAATTTCGTTTTCAACCGCCCGCCGCGCCGGTCCTATTTGATTATTTTGATAAACAACACGCCTGCACCGTCACTGATGTCATAAACAAAATTGTAATATAGGTAGTACAAGAATTTAGTCTGTTATATCTCTTTTTTTTTCAGTTCCTCGATTTTCGATTCATTCGATATCAAAACGCACGTACCAGACCCCTATATTCATATTGTGGTGATGCATCCACAAACAAACTAGCTGATACTATAAGCGCTCAAAGTAAATGACGGTAATGTTTTTATTTTTAGTTCTTATACTTACATCTTAACATCTACTTAATTATTTATTCAAAAGCCTTGTATATTTAAAATAGCGTTTTATGGCCTTTAGTCCAAAAAATGGCGTTTCGTCCGGCTTACTCACTTGGACTCATCAGTGACATAGTGCGGGCCTTTGTCATACGCAATTTGTTTTAAGTTTAGTTTAACTTTTTGGCAAATAACCACTGTAAACTATATCTAACAAGATTAGAGTTCCTGATCATTAAGCTTGAAGTTTTTTTGTCCGGGGCCAGGCATAGCTCCTATAAGGTTTTTATTCATTAAATTATATTCATCATAAAATCGAACGATTTTCTAAAAATTAATAAAAAGTTTTTGGCGTTTGGAAATTCTGTGTAGCAACCTATATTCTTCTCCCATGCCTATCTCAACAAAGTGGTACTAGAATATAGCTTATTTTATCTCCTGTATATCAAGAACTTTATCCAAATGATCAGATCAATTGAACTCAAGTTGAATACCTCAGCAATGCTATGCAGATTTCGTATCAAGAAAATCAGTACATTTATTATTTATATACTAAGCTTTGAAAAAAAGTTTAATTTGAAAAAGCAACGAAAATCATTCAAAACTACAAATTCTAAAGAAAATTTAAGTTTCATATTAGAACACAACTAACATCCAAAGCAGACACTACAATCGTCCTGACACCCATCGTTTCCATAGCAATTCATAATAAACAAAAATAACAAACAATGCTATTATTGAAAAATTCCCTTTCGAATACACCAACTTTTTATAATTAAGGAAATTAATTTTTATGTTATACACCAACCTCATCATAATATTTAAAGCGAAAGCAGAGCTACTTGAAAACGATGCGGACATTTTGCCCGGTGTCACCTTCTTTATATTTATTCAATGGTAAAATGTATGCACTTACTTTTTTTACTACAAACAATTTATTGTTCACCACTCAACTATACTGAAATTAATGCACCAACCTTACTTTTCACTTTTCTACAACCAACTTTATTCATTCAGAATTAAAAACAAATTATGTCCACTGGATGCCGGTCAAAGATGTGCCTTTTATATCTACTTTTATTTCTACTTGACAAGCTCTAGATATTGCTTCAATTTTCTGGTATCTGCTTCTAGAGCTTTCCGTAGGGTAAATTTCCCATAATTTCCGTTTTTAAAGCTTTTATTTCGACATTTAGCACCAAAGCTTTAAAGCTTACGAAAGCTGTCCGTAGGTTGGTTTGTATCAGTTATAATCAGGAAAAATTACAATTGTTCGCAGAATGGTCGCGCATGGAGGTGCAACACAAGGTGCAGATAGTGGAGAGTGATTGGAGTACTTGGAGAGAAAACTTCCAGTTGATGCTCGACGTCGACAGGATAGAACAGACATATTTTACAGACTTTTTGCAGATGGCTCAAAGCAGCTTGACCAGAAACATCTACAAAATTCTGTAGTACAACCAGTGGCGTAGCGAGCACTTCGGGGGCCCCGTATCAAAAATTTTTAAGGGGCCCCCTTTTTAATGACAATGGCACTACTTTTTTCGTTTCCTACAAAATATACTAACATCAACTTATTTTAAAAGTATAACAATCTTGGAACTTTACATAAGTTAAGCTACGATGAGACGGTCAACGGAAATGTTCAACGTGTTGACTCTCAAGTCAAAGTGACGTCAAATTCTGTCCCAAATTTGAATACTTTTTAAGGAATACTTTTGAAGCGTTGACGGCTGCGTTGACAATATCGTTGGCACAAATTTAAGGGTCAATGCGATGATTATTTTCATTGGCCGTGTGATCACACTGTTAACAAAGTTAGAACACGTTCACCAACGCGTTGACTGTATTCTTTCTTTGACACAGCAGAATTTTCTGCCAAGTCAACGTAGCTTGCGTTGAGCTTCATATCAATCTAGAAATTTTTTTTTTTTTTTTTGAGGATTTTTAATACATCGATGGTTATAATAGCTTGACAGATGAGGGAACACATATAACACGTTATTCGTGTGATTGTCAACGTTTCTTGTGTTGACACGGTCAACGTTGAAAGTATATTGACGATGTTTCTGATGACGTCAAGGAGTCAATGCGTTGACCATTAACGTTGACCGTTTAATCTTAGCTTCAGTCTTAAAGTTATTGCGTTTTAATGATTGCCTTTTATTTGTACGGTAAAAGGGACGAAATACAGTTTTTATAATTACCTTAAAAACCGTTTATTTTTTGGAAAGATTTTAATTTTATCTCATAAAGTTCTACACATAAAAGATTATAACACTTTTTTCGGCAGAGCAGAGATTTTTAGAAAAACACGGTAAAACGCTCAGTATTTACATTTACCCTAGTGTGCCGCATTCGTAGTGTGGCACGTTTCTCTCAAAATCTGTTGCTCTAATGAAATTTTAATAAATATTTTCGACTTAACTGGTCATGAAGTTCTTGCAGGTTTTTCTCTAAACTATTGATTTGTATGATAAAGAGCAAGCTATTTTTAAGTGCATATTAACATTTGCTTTCCCCTAAAAATATAAGCCCCAGCTCAAATTAGGACTTTAGAGTAGGAAATTTTTATTAAATGCTTAAGACGTTAAACCAACACCTACACATCTTAATTCAGTTTTGTAAGAATTTTTTTCTAGTTTTGCCATATTTTCGTCTAATTTTTGTCGGATTATGGCACGCGTTCCAATGAAAAAACAAAGTGGTTGCACTTTCTGGTTTCGGCCGATTTAGTTGGATACCTACGTAGGAAAACTATCGAAAAGACGCATGCAAAAAAAATAAGTACATTTTAAAATTGTAATCGACATTGTGTGTCGTATTCATCTCAATGAAACATTTCTAACACACATCGAGTCTTCTTTATCGTGGGGCCCCTTTATCTCGGGGGCCCCGTATCATTGATACGGCTGATACCACGGTAGCTACGCTACTGAGTACAACCTACATAGGTGCCAATAATTATATTCACGATCAGCATTCCATATCAATGATCTCAACTATCATTAAAACCAGAGGTGAACTTATTCATTTAAACTATAGGCCATATGTACCCGCCGAAAATTCTGAATGTACCCTGTGTAACCACAGAACGACAGAAGATGTTCTACATTTCTTAGCAACGTGTCCTATTCTTTCCACATTTCTTCAAGAACATTGGGGTAGAAGATCTCTTACTCTAGATGAAACCAAAGAAGTTCTAAATGTATCAGATTGGAATCTTCTATGCAATTTTGTTAAAACAGCGTTAAGATAAAGAAATCAGATTGTAAACGAAGCTTTTTAAATTCAGTTATGTTCTCTTGTAATAACTCTTTTTAATACTTTTTTTTATATGTATAATATCACTACTATTAAATTAAAATTAGTCTTTTTCTATTAAATATGTGTACAATTCAATCCAAATTTTATTTGTTCAGATATACTCTCTTTTTCTGGCTGACGGCAGAAGCCAATGCTTAAATTGTGAAATTGTAAATTTTAATTGCAAAATAAAAACACACATTCTACTACTACTACTAATCCGGAAGATAGAGCTTCTTCATTTGAGACTCGTTATAGTTCATTTGAGAGTCGTTACTGTACAAATGTGAAAGTCGTTAAAATACTTTAAACGAGCTAAGCTTCTACACATTTGTTTTCTCGGAAATAGCTCTAACGATTTGAATTAACTTTTTAGAGCTTATTCTTACAAATGAGAAAAAATTTAAAATTTGATTTTAATTTTTTCTTACATTGCCAAACATTTTGTTAATACCCTATTGTATATGTACATATATTCCCTATGTCGGTTGTTTCTGTACATACTAGCATCAGCTATGTTAGTTATTTTTTTTGTTGATTACTTTTTTTTCTCATCTTCTTCGTTCCATAAGACGGTGTCCACATTGGGTATGAAAAAGTGGATTTTTAATGACTTTTCAGTATTCACATCTCACTTCAATGAAGGAGTGGGAGCGAGATATGAATACTGAAAAGTCATTAAAAATCCACTTTTCCATACCCAATGTGGACACCGTCTAAGCCTATGCAGTACTTGCCGAGACCGTTGCAATGACGAAAAACGATAAACCGCAATCGTCAATACATTGCATTGGTGACGTGTGCAAATTACTGGTTTTCGGCAAGCGGGGCATATGGGTTGGCTTGATTATGCAAAGAATTTAAAACTTTCTTCTTGTAGCAACCACCAAACCAGCCGGTCATAGGAACTACTTTGTCACAGTACACATATCTAAGGTATTATCTTGCGCATGTGGTCCGAAATGAGAACTGTCAAAGAAATTCAAGATGGCAGCCTTACGTGACCTCTTCCACTGTATTACAACAACAACGAAGAAAACAAACACAAAAGGATAATTTAAATAACACTTAAAAAATGTTAATAAAGACTAAAAAGCTTGAAATAATTGTGTTTGTATTTAAATAAGTAACAAATGAACACATAACACACAACAAATTTTGATGTTTAACTAGTCGGGGTCACGTAGAGTCGCCATTTTTCACTGATTTTGATGGATGCGCAGAACTGAACAAAAATGAAAACGCTAATGATATTACCTTCAATATGTGTACTGTGCTACTTTGTAAAGTAAATTGCAAAAAATTGATTTGATCTTGGATCGTTTAATTAAAGATTAAATTATAAAGTTTGGAACATTTTGCGTTTTATTTGTTCTTTAATTCCAATCATTCTAAATCAACGAAAATTATCAGTTTGTTCTAATAAAAATAAAAAATATAAAATAGTTTAAGTAGAATCTGCCTACTACCACGCCCACTTTTATTATTATTGGTTTCTCAGAAATGACTCTTACGATTTGGATGAAATTTTCAGAGTTTGTTTGTATGTATGAGAAATTACAAAACTTGGACAAAGTTTAAGTAAAAATCACCTCCAACCACGACCATTTTTCTAGTTTCTTGATTTCTCAGCTCGATTTATTATCATCATCGTCTTCTCGACTTATACGATTTATATTAAAAAAAAGAATGTGTGTAAGACCGGTTTCAGTAAAATCCTCCTGCCACGCCAGCTATTATTATTATTGGTTTTCTGGAAAAGTGCTACATATAATGATTGGGATGCCATCTTGTTTGTATGAAGAAAAAAAATTGTAGGTTGTTTTTATCTTAATCCACTCGCTGCCACAACAACTCATCTTATTTGTTGTTTTCGGAAAAAAACGGCCCTCTTTGCTCTATGTCTAAAAAATGACTCAAATGGTTTGAAGTGAAGCGCATTTACAAAGTTTATTCTTGAGAGAAAAATTAAAAAATTAAATGCACGACTGGGTTGCACGTACTTGCTCTTAAGTTCAACACACTGCGGGTTTAAGAAAATTGTATATAAAAACATGGAAATTATAAGAGAAAAATGTAGAGAAGCATGAAATACGACATTTAAATTAGCTAAAACAGTTTGAGGTGGAAAAAAGAATGCCATCTTAATTGAATATGATTGTACGAGAAAAAATTAAAAATCGTTGGAGCGGGTTTTTAAAAAATTAATTTTGTATGTCTATATAAAATTCTTAAAACATTTTTAAGAACAAATTTTGGCATGCAAATCTAAAGTGCTAAGTATGAAGAAAATCGATCGAGCCGTTTAGGCTGTAGATGAACAGACAGACAGAATTGTGCCACCCACTTTTTTGGTGTTCCCTATCATCGTAATATGCTGTTATCTCAAAATTTTTTTTGCACAAATCCAAAACTTGCTTTATAGTACCCATATCGCAAGTAAAAAATAGTCGCTGTAATATCCGTGCATAGCCACGTCAAATTGAATCGGTTCTTTTTAAAACGGCTCCATTTTGCTCTATTTTTTAGCAAGTAAGGGGTGTTTTTTTAGGCGTGTGGCTTTCAATCTGGCAATACTTTTTTCGGAGTTGGTCTTTTTGACAGCTGTCACTTGATTTATGCTCTGTTTGGCTTGGTTTGCCAGTTCATAATGAATAGACTAACTCCTGAGTCCTGAACAACGCTTGCAAATCATGCTAATTTATTAAAAATAATGGTTTGGTTCGCACATTGCGCGCTGCGGTCGGTCGATATAATCACCCAGCAGCAGCATAATCAACCAGGTTTACTCTAGTGGATAATGCGCATCCTCCAGAGACGCCGCACAGTGGGGCCAGACCTACGATTTAAGGAAAAAACCTCTAAGCGGTATCATTTCGTATGCATTTGCACCCGCAAAATTGAATGGTATCATCCGTTGTATGATCAGAGTTAGGGGGGTAATTTTTAACTTTTCATAATAGTGGGATATTTTGTATCAAGTACGGTCAGGTGAAAACTAAAAAGTAAATAACGATTTCTCACAGAAGAAAAAGCGGATTGGAGTGATTCAAAGTAATTTTTGAAGAAGAATAATAGCCCAGTCAAATTAGGAAATCAAATCGCATTTTTCGATGGACAACATTTTTTTTATGAAATCTGTTTGGGTACGCCATCCTATCATAAAAACGAGTTTTTGGGATTTTTGAGGTTAGGGAAGAGCCGCTGTCTTGAAAAAGAGATTGGTTTTGTTTTATTGCAATAGCTCGCTTGCATTTCATTTTACAGCAAAACTTCCAACTTCGACTTTGTACAGAATAAAATTACTTATAAAATTTGCTATTCATGACCTCTGAAGATTGTTTAATCTTTGAGTTATAACGGGCCAATGGCCCTCCATGGGTTGTGTTTTGGGGGTGGTATGACTTTTCTTGAGCTATCTCGGTTACCTTTGATTTTTTTGGATGATGCTCTCAGAATCATTTTTAGTTCTTATAACGACCTATAAAATAAGCCTTTAATCGATATCATCGGCCATGAATTGTGTGAATAAGTTCATAAGTTCTTACTTTATGGGTCAAGAGAAAAAATAAGTATTTATTTTTTTCGAAAATGTTTATCCGATGAAAAAGATGTTCTTAAAATGTTGTCCATAGTAACATATAAACATGCGTGGAGTTGGATCCACGATATAGAAGGTCGTAGGGCAGCCGGGAAGGTCAGGGCACCGACGTTACTTGTTGTTGTTGAAAACTTAGTTATATATTTTCACTCCAAGTGTAAACCGAAGGTATTGCATACGGTTTTCCTGGTGTAAAAAAAACTCAATTAGAGACCAAGTTTATTTATAAAGTAAGAACTTATGAATTGTATAATTCACACAATTCGTGGCCGATGATATCGATTATAAAGGTTCATTATATAGGTCGTTATAAGAACTAAAAATGATTCTAAGAGCATCATCCAAAAAAATCAAAGGTAACCAAGATAACTCAAGAAAAGTCACACCACCCCCAAAACACAACCCATAGAGGTCCATTGGCCCGTTATATCTCAAAGATTAAACAACCTACAGAGGTCATGAATAGCAAATTTTATAGGTAATTTTATTCTGTACAAAGTCGAAGTTGGAAGTTTTGCTGTAAAATGAAATACAAGCGAGCTATTGCAATAAAACAAAACCAATCTTTTTTTCAAGACAGCGGCTCTTCCCTAACCTCAAAAATCCCAAAATCTCGTTTTTATGATAAGAAGGCGTACCCAAACAGATTCCATAAAAAAATTTTGTCCATCGAAAAATGCGATTTCATGCCCTTTTTTGACTCATTTGACTGGGCTATAATAGAATTTTCAAATTCCATTTCGACTTCTGTTAAAAAACAATCACGTCCTTATTGAACCGGTTATAATAATTAATATTAAATTAAATTAAATTAAATTAAATTAAATTAAATTAAATTAAATTAAATTAAATTAAATTAAATTAAATTAAATTAAATTAAATTAAATTAAATTAAATTAAATTAAATATTTGATCGGAAATTGTCTTATTCCTTAAATTGAATTTTTATTCACTGATCCCAAAACTGGTAGAATCTGGTGATGCAATTTCAATAGGATCTTTATTACCACAAGGACTACCAGAAAAGAACTGAAACAGACCCTAGGAAGGTGGAGCTTTTTTGTATGTCTACTCCGTCCGGAAGTCCGGAAGTACACCCGATGTCCAAATTTTGGCTAGATTTTTCGGTGTAATCGAAAAAATGGGGTAAATTATTTTCTCATCAGAAACATTAAGGTATTATATTAACACAGTACATTTTAGGAAGCATTTTAAAAAATCTGTAAGACGGAGGAATCATGGAAAACATCAGTTTTAAAGGGTCAAAATTTCAATGGTCCGTTTTAACCCCTTATTTCAGCCAAAATCAAATTTTTTACTATAAAATCATTATAACAGCTGGATTCCGCATGAAAAATACTGAAAGAAAAGTGTATTACAATGCCATATTTAACACTTTTATATATGAAGTTTTTTCCACCTCGGCCCCACTGTGCGCCGTACAGTGCGCACCGAAGACGCTATTGCTGCTGTGGAGCAGTATCGAAGAAGACGCGAATGAGTCCATCGCCATCGCGTCAAAAAAAATTGGGCATCTCGGCTGGAATTTATTCGAGCCAGCTCCGAAATTATTTTTAAAACATAATGGCAAACCCTCATCTTAATAATAAAGCTAAATTCTTGGCCATAACACTAAATTACATATATGCGTTTTAGTTCTCCTTGAAAACCACACGTCTAAAAAAACACCCTTTCATTTGTATGATATATATCTCCTTTTATAAAAAAAGCAAGATTTTTTGTAAAAATTGTTATTTTTTTTTTGTATATTTTTTTTATGATTTCTGTTTATGCTGATAGTAAAAAAAAATGTTTATAGATATATTTCCTCTCCTTTCGATTCCTATCTTCTTCAGATTCAAACGGATTTCTTACCAGGTGCTAAAAGAACTTTCTGGAAATCATCGTTAGTATGTGTCAAGCTATATCGTACTCCCGTAAACGTTCTTCTCTTCGTACTCGAACATACCTTATAAACAATGAGGCAATTAAGGTAGTTGACTCATTGGGTTCACTGTGATAAAGAACTTAATTTTAGATCTCACATCACCAATTTTGACGTCACCAGAAACATCGTCAATATACTCTGCCGTCCTAACAAAAAAGGGCGTAAACGCCAAAATTCAAAAATTGAGTTAGTACCATAATTGGAGCCGTAAAATATTTGAATATGTTTGTTTAAAGCTAAAAAAAATGTGATTTTAGGGCAATTGCGTGACATTTGGATCGAAACATACCTCTGCCGTCAAAATATAGTTTGTCTTCCATTTGTCAAGCCATCAACTGTCAAATTCCATTGAAGGATGGCTACGATGTCGATGGATTAAAAAACCTATTAAGATCTGGACATTTTTGAAGTTTCTTTTCTGCTTCAAATGTATTTATATTTGTTGGAACACCTTGTATAAATGCATTTTCCATCAAGAACTCATTAAAAATATAACTTGAAAATCGGATTAAGGACAATCATAAATAACAAATTATCATTTCTAGTGATAAGAGTAAAACACTGCTGGTTTTTAGGTGTATTACAGCTAAGAAATGATAAGCGTATAACTCGATACGCTTATTGCATTTAAAATCGATATTTAACACACACTCATTTACTGCATAATATCTTCGTTATATTCAATAGAATCGAGGAGAAAGTTTTTTGTATTTAGAAACATTTATTTTTTGTATGGATTTTCACTGATTTGAAACTGATTATATTTGGAGAATTTCGTATCTACATAAAGTTTAGACATCTTTTTCTTCTTACCTTATACTAACTTTCGTCACCGAATCAGATACACTTTTTGGGGGGTGCTCCATTCAAATTTTCCAAGTAATTTACGAGTTATTTTATTTTACCATATAGACAGATTGGGCGCCATTTTGCAAATGATGTCCAAGTGACGGAATTACAACAATGACTCTTAAGCTAAATTTCATCCTTAGCATGTCAAAAATAAGTTACAAATAAATTACATAAAGCGCTGGAATTTCGTTTTCCTGACTGGACTACTGATTGACCGCCATTTTTCAAAATGGCACCCCAGAAACAGGATTTCAAAAATTATTCATTGGCTAAATTAATTTTATCCTTTGTCTGTAAGGATAAATTCTAATAATTAAAAAAGGTCCCATCAAAACTAATAGCCGACAATATTTTATACGGGACGATAACGACACTTATTCCCTTGTAGTTGGAACAGGTTAGAGCATCTCCTATTTATGCGAAGGGTCTATTCATTAGGCATACTTCCATCCAAGCAAATTTAACAGATAAGTTGGTGCATGCTCCTCCCACTGCTTTGAATAGTTTGGTTAGGAGTCCATTCGCATCAGCAGGTTGGTTGGGGGGAAATTTTGGCCATCATTTTCCAAGTTCATTGGAGTATTTTTCCCAGCAGCGAAATATTGGCTATCTTTGTCGTATAGCAGTCTAGAAAAAAGTCCCATGTTCCCCTTCTCATATTGATTGGCCTCTGTTCTGGCTTTGAAGCCTTACGTATAGATCGCTTCACCTTTTGAGAAATCTACGAATCCTCAATAAACTCGACAAGGTGCTTCATGTGCTCATCAAGTTTCACGTTTTCCACCATCCTGTGTAAATAAATAAATAAATTGGGTGGTGCAACAGCCCGTGGAGAACCAGGGCCTAGTGACTTACAACTCTCAAGCATTCCTGTGTGCGTGTTTTTGGCAGGAATGGATGGGACTTGAAGTTTTTGGACGAGTCCAAACGGCTTAGATGAGAAGCACTTATTCATGAAAAGTTTACTCTTGGAGGATTTGTCAGTTCCTCGTAAGAGGCTGTACCTCGGATAAAACATTTCTGTTTTTAGGTGGCACGGCTGGGAATCGAACCCACACCGTCAGCATGACAGTCCAACGCACTAACTTATATGCCACGAGGTACTACACCACCACCTTCCTGTGTCCGATATTTGGACATCTTTTGAAAAACTTCAATTTTAATTCTTAATTGAAAGATTGACGTAGGAAATGATTTTCGTCGTCAAAGTTGAAGAGAAGGACCACTGTAAGACCATGTTGGTCATCATGTAAGACTCTCGAATTTCATTGAATTCAAGCATTTACCTACTTTTCGGACAATTTCCAGGTTCACCTAGAAACCATTAGGGATGCTATCAGTAGGAACCATTGAAATGCGTAATGGTCTGAAAGAGAAACATTGTACACACACACTCACACCCAAATAATGCAGTTTCCAAACAATTACTGGATGCAATTTTCCTCTCTCATAAATATTGTAAGAACTCCCTCCGGAATGAATAAGAAAATATTTTTCAAACAATTTCTTCTACAAAAGTGTGCATCTGTACTTTTATAGTTCTAGTCACGGGTTTTGAACGTCACCTACTTTAACATTATGCAAAATTTACCTATACATAAAAGTGTTGGACTGTGTATAGTTGATGGTGATGAAATTTAATTGAGTTGGATTCCTATGAACTTGACATTGAAAGATGCAAACTACACAATGAAGGTAAATTGCTGAGAGTAGTTTTTTTTTTATTTTTTTCAAGGATTCTTCTACATTATTTATCCTTCATATTGTTTGGGTTCCTTAGTTTGTATGTATGTTTCACAGAAATGTGTGCGTGAATGCATAGCTGTGCTTACAATTCATTGGTATAGATAAAGGAGACGAGTTTTGGCTTTTGATGACTATTCACTGAAAAAAAAAAATAGTTCTAAAAATAGTTTCAGCAGGAGAATAGACAAGGCCTTAGACAAATCATCGTAGTAAAGGAAAATATAACGCTCAACTTTTTCTAAGCTTATAGTCTGCGAGATATGTTGCATTTCCCACATTGTGGTTTGGCGTGGAATTTTTATTTTCTACCAATACGTCAGTTTTTGTGTTAAAAATGTATACTGTTTATGCTGAAACAAAATTTGTTAATTTATTAAATTAAAATCAATTCTAAAATTGGTCAAAATAACGTTTTATACAGTTTCAAGAACCGTGAGTGTTGGTTGAATCTCAGAAGCTCATTGAAATTGATGCCTCGTTACTTGGTGTTGCGTTTGGTTGGTAATCTGGTTCCACCGGGGAGTGTTAAGGCTTCGACTTGGATGAGTTGATCCGGATACCCCATGTGGGTTTTGACATATCGGATAACCATCAATTTACATAACGATGAGTTATATGTATATAAGCAAGTCATCAGTGAAGAGAAGGTTCTCGCTATTTCTAGAAATTGGTTAATCAAAGGTCATGCGATGTAGTAGAGAAATGGACGAAGTTTCAAGCCTTGGGTCAACTCCAGCTAAGATGCTCTTCAGTGTCGATTTGCAGTTTCCTTGTTGCACAAAGAAGTTCCTGGAAGAAAGGAAAGTAAAAATAGTTTTGAGAACTGCTATAAGAAGGCCTAGTCAAATGCCTTCTTCACATAAAGGAAGCATCCGACGATAACTCGATGGTGGTTTAAAGCTGAGGTGATGTCATGATGATTATAGACTGAGAGCCAACGACATAAAAAGTCAAGTAATTTGCGTAAAATTGTTGTAAGTCATATCATATCAGCCTTTAAGGTGATGAACCATTAGCCGTTTATGTGCCTACCTAAACACGTCACGAATAGGTGTAAAATTTGACATACATTTTTTACATCGATTTATTTCAATGCGTATTGGTCGGAGATAAAAAGTGTGCATAGATGAAAAGCTTGCAATTTTGAGCAATTGTTGTCAAAGGTCAAACTGTCTGTTGTTTGTCCCTTAAAAGATATAAAGCGGCAAAATTTGCAAAAAACACTCAGGTAAACACAAGTTAGCAAGTGATGTTTGGAAACTTCGTGGCTCTTTATCTTCTTAGGAACTCACTACAGAGAGATGGAAATATGACAACAATTGTTCAAAATTGCAAGCTAAATATTTCATCTATGCACACTTTTACTTTTTCCCTCCGACCTATAGGCATCGGAATAAATCGATGTAAAAAATGTACGTCAAATCTTACACCTGTTCGTCACGTGTTAAGGTAGGCAGACAAACGGCTAATGGTTCAACACCTTAAAAGCTATAACTGATATGACATTAAAGTTTACGCAAATGACTTGACTTTTTGTCTCGTTGGCTCTTAGACTATAAGATTAGATTAGATTTTTTTTCTTTATTTTATAAAAAGTATTACAATGTTTCGATTAAGAATACGGTCATGACAAAATTTGCCGTCTGCCGAATGTCATGATGAAACTTCAGAAGTGGATGTAGAATGGAATATGCTTTTCCCGAAAACCAAACTGAATGTCTGGGATGATGTTGTTTTTTGCTTCAGGACCTCCTGAGTCTTAGCTCTTCCAAGAATATGTTTCTTGTACCATTCTTGGGAGCTGCCACTATTTTTGCAGTTATCCATTTCTATTACATTTTCTTGGAATCCTCTTTAGGACGAAGAATGGATACCCAGTGGCGTAGCGACTAGGAGCCCATTTTTCCTAACTGGGGCTCAGCCTTAGGTATAAACATTTTTACTTGCATCAGCATATTAAAGTAGTTCAATCTGATATTTGATTTTGTACGGTAGAAGGGACAAAAACTGTTTTTATAAATATGTATCTCGAAGCCCGTAAATTTTTTCAAAAGATTTAAATCGAAGCTCATGAAATTATACGAAAGAATAATATTTTTTTGTGTAGAATTCTATAAAAAAAATTAAACAAGCTAGATTTGCGAAAAAAATAGCAGTTTTCAAATATGTATTCCCAAAAATATTTCCTAATTTTAGCAATTTTTCGTCTAATTCTCCTCGGCTACTGGTACGTGGTCCAAAGAAAAAAGTGGTTGCACTGTGCAGCTGTGGTTCAGTTAGTATGTAAGACTTAGATAACAACGACACAGGAAGGAAAACTATCGAAAAGACACATGCAAACACAGGCGTGGATACAAGGGGGCAATGGGTGCAATTGCCCCTCCTGGGCAAGAACGAACGAAGCATAAAATATGACTTTAATAATATTTAATCAAAAAGAAAGGTTATTTCGTTATACGTTCATACAAAATTTTTCTTAGTAGCGCAGCGTTGCAGCAATGAGTGGTTGTTCGTTGGCCATTGGCTGACCAGGTTAAGTTAAGAAAAGTTCCGCTATGCACGAAACGCGCCTTCAAATCGACGGAGTGGAAAGCTTATAACTTCGGCTTTTGATCTCGGTCTTAAAAGTTAAGGTCTTTAATTAAAAGATCAATGTCAGGCTAACCAACCCTATACTCTACAAATTAGTAATTGGTTTTTTATACTCAAATGTAACTGGAGAGGCGACAAGAACACTCATCTAAATTTTCAACCTTGAAGTTGATTTTAATAAAAAAAAAATTAAATTTTTAAAATACGTCGATTTATGAGTAATTACCTTCAAAAATTTCTAATTTTGCTTCAAATGCTCGGATCAACAGGATAAAGATATCTTATTAAAGTTAAAATAATAAACTACATTTATGTATAAAAGTTATTGAGAAATACTAATAATAATGTCATACTAAATGGGTGTTAGAGTTCCTTTCGTGATAAATATTAAAATGTGCGCTTCCATTGAGGGAGTACTTTCACTAGAAAACTCTCGAGAGCGACTCTCGGATATCTGTCTTCCCGTCTGGTGAGCTTATGACTCTGTTGGTGTGTTCACTTTCGAGTTTTACTCTCGAGAAATTCTTCAGAGCTGCTCACCGCCTTTTTACTCTGAAATTGATACGCACCTTAAGAGTATGCACATGTGTTTCGAGTTTGGCGCTGTACGCAGCGATGCGTGCAGACGTGCTGCACATCTGTTTAAAGCCATACGATACGTTTTTTATGTAAGAATTTTGTCACTTTTATGGATTTGTTTTGGGAGCTTCCGTGTTCCATATTATTAAATTACCGAAGAGTGCGAATCCAACGAAGAAGATTGGAGAAAAACCAGGAAACGACTAGAGGAGTCACTGCCGAAGAGAAGTTGGATAGAACTTTTACACCTAAGGATAGTGGTTTTTGGCCGTTTTTGAAAAAGTCAAGTCAATACCAATTCGATTGTCAAATTATCATCATTTTTCGATGCAAATATTGCTATTGTATCGACCTGCATGAGTCTGTCAACTTTGCAAACGATGGTTTGAGCTTATATGAAACTGAATAAAGAGTGTTTTTTTCTTGGGAAAACCATTATAATCATTGTGTTTCATTTCAATGTCGGAAAGTTTGGTTTTGTATCGATGGACGAAGGCATCTGAGCAAACGATACGGTTTATCTCGGTTTCGATCTATAATTTTAGTTCAACTAAATACAGATATTGTCAAATTAATGCAATGGTTTTGTTTGCACAAAATCTTTTTAATCAACGTCCTTCAATTTTCTTCCAAACGCTTTTGACGTTTATGAACACGTTCTCCGGCTTCTCAATATTTTTGTTTCGAACTCGATTTTTGACTGCAGAATTGCACCACACATGATGTTTTCGAACACGTGACTTTAGCAAACTGCATTATCGAACACAACGCTTTTGCAGCAAAACTTGAATTTGCCTTTTCTAACAGCAGACTTTTGCAGTTTGCGTTTGAGAACATTCTACAAAAAGCATTTTTGACGCTAATGACGTTCTCGGAAACGGCTTTTACAAGCAAGGTTGGGTTAGGTTGCCAGCTAAATAAGAGGCTGGAAATTTCGCTCGAACTCGAACGTCATGTGTCTGAATAGGAACATACCACTGTACCATTATGTTTTCCGACCATAATTGTAGAGTTACGCAGAACCAGAGGGAAGTCAAAAACGCTGTAAAGACACCATGCTATAGCTACAAACCGCAAAAATTAATTTCACAAAGTTCGGAGTACCCTCTGTTCGAGAACTGTGGCAGTTATGAAAGAGTTTATTTGCTTTCTTCAAATTTCGAACTCTTCAACTTACATGCTTTGTGTGACCAGGTGTGTAGAGCGGTATGAAGTGTACACAAATTTTCTGTAGACCTCATCAAGATTTTGGAAACTCAAGAAAATTGACCCCCCCCCCCCTGAACGAAATCCTGGATCCACGCCTGTGTAAACAAAATTGGTCTAAGGTACATTTAAAATTATATATAAGTTAGGTTTGTTTGTTTAGCCCTGAAGTCACTCTGGGGTCACCCCAAGACTTTTTTTTGAAAACCCTGAACTCATCCTGACCAGAAAATTCTGTGTTTTTGACACCTGGGGGACGGAGCAGTTTTAAACTCCCCACCCCTCCCAGCTGAAAACACAAAATCTAAAAACTTAAATTAAATTTTATAACAGGAATATATCAAACACACGAACTGAAATAAGAACAAAAATTACCTACAAAACGAGTTTCACTTGCCCGTGCAAAAACCATGTTAGCCTCTGTGTTATCACTAGAATGCTCAAGTCTACCATCAATTTTTTATTTTTACACTCAGAAAAAAAAACGAGCTAAAATTATGAAAAATCATTCACCCTGACAACGGAATCCGATGTAGGAGCTGCGGAGGGTAACACAATTCTGATATTTTTACTATGAACGAAATGTCAAAATTGGAAGTCAGACTTCCTCCGCAGCTAATTCATTAGATTTTGTAATCGGGGACGTATGTGCAATCAGCGGGGCAACTTTCACCCACGCAAATGGTACCTTGACTGAAATTTGCAGTTTTTTTTTATTTCTTTTTGGATTTCTATTCTCGATTTTGCAGTTCAACAAATAAGGGTGTAATTGAGTGATGAAAAGAAGTGGTGTATCTCAGGAACCAAGCGTGCTAGGAACATGCATGTTAGGCTCCAAATTTGAAGGTCACATCGTGTATCTCACGAAACAAGTGTGCTAGGAACTTGCAATAAGGCTTAAAATTTGGAGTTTTTTTGCATTTTATGAATAGGCTAGGTCAAAATTTTGAAGTCCTTTTTTTGAAAAAAATTTCATACTGATCTGCTAACTTCACAGTGATGTCCAAATGCGTTTCAGTATAGGGTTAATTAGTTAGATGTTGTTCTTGTTGTATGCCCTTCTTAATTCTAACACGTAGAAACAGATTATGGCAAGGCCCATGATCTCGCTGGAATAAGAGGAAGAATATGAAAACACACAAAACAAAAACTTTAAATTTGAATTCAATTCCAATTTGAGTCCACAAAAACAAAAATAATACATTTTCATGCATAAAAGTCTTTGTTAATGAAAGTTTTTTTTTTTTAAATCTAAAATTCATTATTTGCATATTTTAAGGAAGCTTTCGTGCATGATTTTTATTGAAATCAATTGAATCGTTAATGACAAAATCGGAAAAATCTGTTATATGACAGACACCGTTACCTAACAGTTTTTGAAAAAAGGGCATTTTTATCAAAAAGTACATCATGCCTACAATAATCCACTGATTTTTTTCTGAGTTTCCACAATCTTGATGGGATCTACAGAAAATTGGAGTATACTTCAGACCGTTCTACTCGTCTGGTCACACAAAGTAATATGAGTGGATGAGTTTGAAATTTGAAGAATGAAATTATGTACCTCTTTTATAACTGCCACAGTGTCCCCAACAACGGGTACTTTGGAACTTCGTGAAATGAAGTTATGCAGTTTGTGGCTCTAATATGGCCTCCTTACAGCCTTTTTGAGTTCTCTTGAATCCGCGTAATACCACCTCCCACACATGGCTTTCGAGTTCTAGTGAAAGTTTCAGCCTCTTCTTTAGTTGGGACAAGATAATTTGGCCAATTGCCTTGCCAGTTAAAGGCAGTTTTTGAAAACTTCATCTGCGTCAAAAATGCATTTGCAGAATGTTCTCAAACGGAAGCTGCAGGTTATATGTTCGAAAAGGCAAATACAAGTTTTACTGCATAAGCATTGTGTTCGATAGTGCAGTTTGCTAAAGTCACATGTTCGAAAACATCATCTGCGGTTACTTAGGGCTGGCCAAGATAACAAACCAAACGATACTTTTGTAAGTATCGTTTCGGTATCGTCCTTTAGTGGTGCTTAGTCTGATTATGCTCGTATTAATTGAAAAACTTTTTTGCCGTCATCTGGGAACAAACCAGACTAAGCACCATTAAAGGAGTCTGACGATCGAGGTGGCTCTTGTGAAATAGCTATAACTCCAGCCTATATACTTGATGGTAACACGCACAAGTTGTTGTTGTTCATTCAAAATTATTCAAGAAAAACAATCTTTTTAACAAAATTTTTTTTTTTATGACTTAAAAATTCTTAAGGGCTTGTTTAAATTGTCTAAGAGGAAGTTCCGACTAGGTATCCAACACATACATTTTACGCAGGGTCATAAGTCCACCAGATAATAATGCCGAACTATTTTATGGTCCATTGAATGTGTTGTAAATCCAAAAATGCTCACAGGCCGCTCCACACAGCCGCGTATTATTCTACGGGAAACGCCAGTTGAAGTAGTGGAACAGTTTAACTATCTTGGCAGTATTGTTTCTGCAAACGGTGGTACGGATCTGGACGTTAAAAGTAGAATAAATAAAGCTCGTGCTGCCTTCGGTACTCTGTCCCCAATTTGGGAATCCAGTTAAATCTCCTTATGCACTAAGTTGAGATTCTTCGAATCCAATGTCAAATCCGTGCTGTTATATGCTTGTGAAACCTAGAAAGTCACGTCTACCATTTCGAAGAAATTGCAGGCTTTTGTGAATCGCTGTCTTCGCCACATCCTAAAGATTCGCTGGCCACAAATAATATCAAATGAGGAATTGTGGCGCAGGACAAGTCAAGAGCGGCTGGACGTCGACATAAGAAAGCGTAAATGACGTTGGATTGGTCAGACACTGAGGAAGCCAAACGATGAAATTGCAAAGCAGTCCTTTCAATGGAATCCTCAGGGTGCACGGCGGGTAGGAAGACCAGGAAAAACATGAAAATCAACTGTCTTAGCGGAAGAAGAATCCCAGAGAAAGACGTGGCCACATTTAAAGTACCTTGCAGCAGACCGTGAAGGATGGAGACGTTTTGTTGACGCCCTATGCCCCAGCCGGGGTAACAGGACACGATGATGATGATGATGTAAATCCAAAAATTAGATTTTTTTCACTTATGTGTCACTTTTTCCAGCTTAAATTCTGAAGACTGAAAATTTCATACAAATCGTTGGTTTCAAAGAAATTAATTAAAACCATTGCCTAAGCCTTCTCGCTGCTAAAGAGAAAAAACTGTGAAAACGTCATCCAAATCGTTAGAGCCATTAATTAATAATAATATTCAAAAATCTATTTTTTCTTCCAATATCAAACGATACTATCGAGAGTATCGGTAAGTTTCGTTCCTAAAAGTTCGGCTCGGTATCGTATCGGTATAATTTTGAATGTTTTGGAGCTGGTATCGTCTTGGTATCGCTTTGGTTTCCGATACCGATACTTTTCTGGTTTCGTGGCCAGCCCTATCTGCGGTGCATTTCTGCAGTAAGAAAATTGAGCTGACGACACCAATATTGAGAAGCCAGAGAACGTGTTCGTAAACGTCAAATGCATTGGCCAGAATATACGATTGCATATATTTGACAATAAAGTAGAAAAGTTTTTAAGAAAATAAATAGAAAAATTATTTAAAGTCAAACACCTATATTAATAAATGACGGATAACAACATATAAGCATTTATACATTTGTTGACAATCTAATTCTTATTAACAAATGTGTAATAGTCTGTGACGTGTGTTAACGTACGGATAACCTTAACTTGCCAAATTCCGCGTATTATGAACGGATAACTTCTTAACACATACACGCAAACGTGTGATAGGACAGTTTACTACTACTAGTATACACTTCGCAAAGCAGTGCATGCATGTAACACATGTATTAAAAAATCACCACAATTAGATGGAGTGGTGAATTTGGTGAAGTGAACAATACTGGAAAGACATCATATCTTTTTTAATAAGAAAAGTTATTAAACGGACAAGTTGTCTATCCGGTGTGCCAGTTAACACGTGTGTTAGAGAGCGGATATTTATTAATACTGCTGTTCATATTAAAGCCCTGAGCCTCTTCTTTATATCGTTTGAGCATGTCTTCAGCCTATCTTTGCTTGCATTTGTTTGTTAATGGGTTTTGCTAACTCTTCCTGCTAAAATTGTTTAATAATTTTCGTCCATCATTTTCAACAGAAAATTAATTTTTGAATAAAAAGTTTTAAACTTTACAAAGTATATTGAAAAGTGGCCAGTGTGGTCATTCTCTCAAAAACAGAAGGGTGAATTTAGTGGGAGCGCTACGATATCCCGCAAACCAAAATCTCGAATAATGAAATCTTGCATTTTTTTTTTAAATCTCGAATAACGAAATCTCGCAAGTTTAAAATCTGGTTTTTCATAATCTCGCAATTACAAAATCTCGCTTTTTACAATCTGGCATTTACATCTCGAACCTAAAAATCTCGCAAATTTCAACCAAAATCTCGCAATTTAAAATCTCGCAAATCATAATCTCGCAAATTCAAATTTCACAGCAATGAATCATCGAATTAATCGAATCGAACATACCTACCCAAGAGCACTTTGCATAATTTGTCTTTCCAACTAATAACTATACCCGTCAACAAAAAATTTGTACATCCTTTATTACTGTTAATAACGATTTTGGTTGTCTTTTTCGCGTTTAAAATGGAACTAAAAGTATCTTCTAGTTCAAGGTCAAATACGATTAATGCAATTTGCACATAACACTTTACAACTGGATATATAATCTCCATATTCTCTCTCTTTCTTGTTCTTTTGACAACAATACTATTGAAAAATCAACAGTTCAAATTAATAATAACAGTGTGGTCTAAAAGTACTCAGACACTGGATTATATATTTTGCAGTAGGTAGGATATGTTGCAAAATTGAATTGCATTGCAACAAATACATTTTTTTAATCAAAATCTCGCAAATTGAAATCTCGCGCGAGATGGGTTTGAGATTTTAGTTTGCGGGATTTCGTTATTGCGAGATTATGAAAAGCGGGATTTTGTAATTGCGGGATTATGAAAAGCGAGATTTTGTAATTGCGAGATTTTGTTATGCGAGATTTCGAATCCGAGATTTTGATTTGCGAGATTTCGTAGCAAACCCGAATTTAGTTGCATTTTTGGTTCTAAGCCAAAAATATTGAATAATGAAAACCCTTGAACGTTATTATTGTTCGTTATCCACATCATTTTTTGGTATATTCAATGCTATAAAACAAGTTTGCATATTGTTCTTAAGAATACTTAACAGATGTCAATGGGTTTTTGAAGAGGTCGTGTATGAGTTAGGAAAAAACTTCAAAAGCTAAATTAGAATTTTTATTTTTGCGAGCATTTTAATATAAAATCATACATATAATAATATCAATTAATGTATAAATAATCAATTTTTCAAAGCAGAATGCATGACAAGATCTTTGGCAAATAATGACATGTACAGTTTTCCAACAAAAAAAATAAATCTTAAACCAAAGATTTGTATGAAATAAGCACCATTAATCAACTTATAAAAATATATATATTTTTTTTAACACAACCTCACAGACTATTATATTACACTTGAGTTGAATATTATACACCAGCCTAGCACACAACACACCATATAGCTAAGCTACCTTCTTTTTACCTCTACCTACCTCATAAATGTCAAACATTCACTTCTCGAACACAATTTGTCAGTGGAGTGCTTTTAAGTATTTTAATGGATTTTATTGGCAGTAAAGTGAATAAAAAGTAGGAAATGATAGTGAACGTGACAATAATTATGACTATGAGCTAGGTGATGGCGCTTATAATGAATGGGTTATACCGTGAAAAACTAAAGGAGGTGTCTTTTTTTTTTGCTGTGCCCACTCTTAACAGAGGTTGAATAGAATATAGAATGGGGAGAAGGATACAGAATAAACTATGCATGTAGGTATGTCTCTACTTGCTATACATAACCCATTTTAGTTATAGGAACATACCTTTACATTCTTTCTTTGCAAAGGAGACTAGGTATACAAAATAGTAAGATATGAGCTTGAACAGGCTTTATTGTTTGTAACTCACCCTTTAGCCTTTAAGATATTAGTTTAATGACTTCTATATGGAATTGTGATTCAATTATATTTAATAGCTTATATTATACATTATTATGAATGGATTAATAGTTTGCACGTGGTAAAAGGTTGCCATATTAAAGATTAAAATTTAAATTTGTTATAATTGCAGTAGTTAGCTTATGATTAATTTATTTCTAACGCTTAAAAGGGAATTACAACAAAAAACATAAATGTTAAAAAAATAACCAAGTTCTTATATATGTATAAAAAACCTGTGCGTAAAAAGTCAACCATGTAGTAATGAGATATAAAATAAAAGTTAAGTTTTTAGTTCATGAAATTCAATATAAAATAATTTAAGTATAAATGTAGAGTAATATCGAAACAACTCCTAATTATGAGAGAAAGGACCATGGGCACTTTTGTATGGACTTTGGTCCTATTTTCAACATTGCTCAACAGTGATGAAACTCATGTCATTTGAAAGATCATGAGGAGTACTTTATTTCATTATATGGCAGCCAAGTCGAAATCGAGCGCAAAAGTGGTGTTTTGGTCTATTTTATGAAAAAAGTACTTTAAAAATTGAAAATAATATTACAAAAAAATGGCAGCACTTACAAAAATGATTTTTACCTTTTTTGAAAGTCAGGAGTCTGTTCTAGTATCGAGTTTTTAAATCAAGTATTTTCTACCAATAGTTTTCGAAAAAATACTTTTAAACTCAAAAATAATGAAAAAAAATGTTAAAAAAAAAATAAATTACCTAAGTCTACTAATTGTTTCACTACTGTGATATAAAGTTCTAAGTTGGCTTATCAATATACTGCCTCTATTTACTATGTATCAAACACTGAAAACCAAACAGTTTTATCTTTTCTAGTTTCGGAGAAAATTGAAAATAACTAGGTATACGAATTTTTATGTTTGAATATTTGCGTTTAATTTTCTTGAGGTAAAACCTGGCCTAATGCTAGTAAGTTAAGTAGGTACATCAGTAATTAAACCTGTGAACGCTCTCCTTTTTTCATTCTGGTAAGTTCAAACAAAACTTTGATGTTGTTTTAGTTGATGTTATTGGTTTGATGTTAATTTAAAGATACTTATGTAATTACAAATAAAAAACAAATTATTATATTTTTTTAAGTGAATATAATCACAACAAAAACATAAATGTTAAAAAAGGAGCCAAGTTCTTGTGTGTACAAGAAACCTGTGCGTAAAAAGTCAGCCAAAAAAAGTAATGAGATCTAAAATATATGCCAAGTTATAAGTTCATGAAGTTTAATATCAAATATCTTAAGTAGAGTAATATCGAAACAATTCCAAATCATGACAGAAATTTTGTAATTAATGATTACTGATTAAAATTTGGTGGGTTCACTGGTCAAGTTTTCATACATTTTAAATTTGTGATTGAGTAAGTATTTAAGAGAAAACTTGCCAAGTAAATCCACCAAATTTTAATCAGTAATCATTAATTACCAAATTTCTGTCATGATTTGGAATTATTTCGATATTACTCTACTTAAGATATTTGATATTAAACTTCATGAACTTAAAACTTGGCATATATTTTAGATCTCATTACTTTTTTTGAATGACTTTTTACGCACAGGTTTCTTGTGCACATAAGAACTTGGCTCCTTTTTTAACATTTATGTTTTTGTTGTGATTTTACTCCTTTTTGCAAAGACTTATTTTGCCAGGTGAAAGTCAAGTCCTACCGCTCTACAAAGTTTCATAATTCTACGACAACCGAAAATGCTCCATACAAATAATAGCAATTCTGATAAAGTGGGTGGATCGCACCCCCCCCCCCTCCCCCTGAATGGACAATTCCAAATTTTCGATTTTTTTTCTTTCTAGGTACTTTAAGCCCTACCGACCTACCAATTTTCATGGTTCTATAACAATCGGAAGTGCTTCATAAGATTTTTTAAGAATGTGGGTGGATGCCACGCCCCCTGAATGGAAAATTACAATTTTTCATTTTTTTTTTCTAAGTACTTCAAGCCCTACTGACCTACCAATTTTCATCGTTCTACAACAATCGGAAGTGCTTCATATAATTTATAAGAATTTTTGAGAATGTGGGTGGATGCCACGCCCCCTGGACTGAAACTTCCAATTTTTCGATTTTTTTTCTTCTAAGCACTTCAAGGCCTACCGACCTACCAATTTTCATCGTTCTACAACAATCGGAAGTGCTCCATATAATTTATAACAATTTTTAAGAATGTGCGTGGATGCCACGCCCCCTGTATGGAAAATTCCTATTTTTCAATTTTTTTCTTTCTAAGTACCTCAAACTCTGCCAACTTACCAATTTTCATTGCTCTACAACAATCGCAAAAGCTCCATATAATTTATAGAATATTTCAGAAAGTGGGTGGATGCCACGCCCCCTGAATAGAAAATTGTAGATTTTCGATTTTTTCCTTTGTATGTACCACAAGGCCTACCGTTGTGCGAAATTTCAAGTTTCTACGATGTCTGGAAGTGCTCCATAATTTTGATGATCTGTCAGTGAGTCAGTGAGTCAGTGAGTCAGTGAATCAGCCATTCAGTTACGGTTTTTGCGATTTTTGAAGTCCTATATCTTGGGAACTACTAATGCTAAAGAGTTGAAATTTGGTGAGCCACCTGTGTTTGATCAGTTCAGCAAATACTCCGAATTTGAAGTTTCTGACTTTATTGGTACTGAAGTTAGAGGGGGGTTGAAAATCGCCTGAGTTTGTTCCTGTAAAAAGGGTGTAGTGCCGCGAACTTGGCTGGGCACTACCGTGCCCTTTAATAGATTTTTATTTCGATTCGAGAAGGTATAACATAAAATGTAATGAAAAAATAGAAAATAAAGAATAAATATAAAAATTAAATGTAAACCAAATTCATTTTCACTATTCAAATATTTAATTGTGTTTAGATCATAAAGCCAATGCCCAAAGCTCATTCAGTTAAGTATAATTTAACTTTCATTTGTTCTTTTTAAACTATGTACTGTGTTATCTTAAATATAGGGTGTCCAGCGGGAATTTTTCAACTTTAAGTTGCAATTATCGAAATACTAGCGGGTTGAGGTAAGTAGGAGGGGTATCATTCAAAGCGAAGGATTTGCGGAATTTTTAGTCGGCATGAGTCACTGCATGGTGGGGAGCGCACCGCGTGTTTGCGGTGGAGATATATTTGAAGTGCGGTGAATCGTTGGTACGTGCGCGTCCCGCTTTTTGTACTCATTTTAATAGTCGACCACTAAGTGATGGGTACAAAGATTCAGGCATGAAGGCACAGTGGTCAACAGACCTACTCCTGGACCATCAACGTCAGCAACAACGGCAGAACATGTGTCTCAAGTTCGAAATTAAATTATTTGAAATCCACGTAAATCGATAAAGAGGATTGCGGCCTCCAAAGGAATACAAAAACTAACAGTGCATGTTATTTTGAAAAAGAAATTAAAGCTCCACCCCTTCAAAATGCAAATTGTTCAGTATCTCAACGAAAGTGACTATCCCTTGCGAGAATCCTTCGCAAGAACAATGCTGGAACGTTTTCGGGCAGCTTTTACGCTTGGAAACATTTTCTTTAGTCACGAAGCACATTTCCATATCGATGGATATGTTAACAAACAAAATATGCAATACTAATCAAAAACGTTAACATTGTTTAAAAACGACAGTTTGGTGTGCCATTTCAGCAACCGAGTTGGGTCGCAAATGTAAGGGTCCGACTGCAAGAGTGCATTCAAAAATGGCCATCATTTGGATATGATATATATATATATGATATCTTTTTTAAAAAATTAAGTCAGCATTGTGACTCTGCAGTTAATTGAAATAAAAATAAATAAAACAATATTTTTTTATATTGAATTTTAAAGTTGAAAAAATTCCGCTGGACACACTTTACTTTAACCTAGTTGCAAGAATTAAAATCTATCTATTACATTCGCTTTATGATCTAAACACAGTTAAATATTTGAATAGTGAAAATGAATTTTGTTCATATTTAATTTTTATATTTATTTTTTATTTTCTATTTTTTCATTACATTTTATGTTATACCTTCTCGAATCGAAATAAAAATCTATTATGTTCACTTAAAAAAATATAATAATTTGTTTTTTATTTGTAATTACATAAGTATCTTTAAATTAACATCAAACCAATAACATCAACTAAAACAACATCAAAGTTTTGTTTGAACTTACCAGAATGAAAAAAGGAGAGCGTTCACGGGTTTTATTACTGATGTACTTAACTTACTAGCATTAGGCCAGGTTTTACCTCAAGAAAATTAAACGCAAATATTCAAACATAAAAATTCGTACACCTAGTTTTCAATTTTCTCCGAAACTAGAAAAGATAAAACTGTTTGGTTTTCAGTGTTTGATACATAGTAAATAGAGGCAGTATATTGATAAGCCAACTTAGAACTTTATATCACAGTAGTGAAACAATTAGTAGACTTAGGTAATTTATTTTTTTTAACATTTTTTTTTCATTATTTTTGAGTTTAAAAGTATTTTTTCGAAAACTATTGGTAGAAAATACTTGATTTAAAAACTCGATACTAGAACAGACTCCTGACTTTCAAAAAAGGTAAAAATCATTTTTGTAAATGTTGCCATATTTTTGTAATATTTTTTTCAATTTTGAAAGTATTTTTTTCATAAAATAGACCAAAACACAACTTTTGCGCTCGATTTCGACTTGGCTGCCATATAATGAAATAAAGTACTCCTCCTGACCTTTCAAATGACATAAGTTTCATCACTGTTGAGCAATGTTGAAAATAGGACCAAAATGCCCATGGTCCTTTGATATTTAATGATAACTAACTAAAATTTGGTGGGTTTAATGACCAATTTTTCATACATTTAAAACTAGGAGTAACTAAGTAATTAAGAAAAAACTAGCTAAATTTACTAAAATCCTCCAAAATTTAATCAGTAATCACGGATTCCACACTACCTGACCTAAAAATTCTAAATTTTTGAGTTTTATCTTTGTATGCATTTCAAACCCTATAACGCTCTTCTAAGTTTAAACTTTCGTCAACAATCGGAAGTGACTCATTGATAACATTGAGGGAAAGTGGGTATATTCCATGCCCCTCCAACAGAAATTCCAAAATTTTCGATTTTTCCTTTGTATGTATGCATCACAAAAGCTTAGCCGTTGTGGAAGATTCTACAATATGGGGAAGTTCTTCATAATTTTGATCATTGTCAGTGTCGTCTGAGTCGGTCAGTAAGTCAGTCAGTTACAGTTCTAGTAGTTTTTGAAGTACTCTATATAATGAACCACTAATTCTAGACGGTTAAAATTTGATGAAGCACCTGTGTTGAATTGCATGGACGAAGAGGAGGAAGAAGCTATCCCACATCTTCTTCGCTCATGTCCTGCTCTTTCTCAAAGACGTAAAATACACTTAGGAAGTTTTTTCTTTGACGATCCAAGTGATTTAAATAAAATCGACATTCACAGTCTCCATCGCTTCATCAAAAGCTCCAATTGGTTTAATTAGCAAGGATCACCTCGCAGTCTTATGTGGTATCACAATGGGCCTATTCTGGCCTAAGTGTGTCAGCAGTTTTCCTGGCAGCCACCTTAACCTAAGCTAACCTAACCTGTGTTGAATCAGCTCAGGCTGCAGATTAAAAGTTTCTGACTTTATTGGTACTGAAGTTATAGGCTATTAATTATGTCCTAAAAACAGGGCTCTCATCACGTAAATTTGAAAACGATCGTCGTTCAAACGATTGTAGTAAACGACGTCGTCAAAATTTTACTTCGTAAAATATCACAATCATGTCGTTCAGTCGAGTCGTTCTGCTTACAGTTTGAGGATAACTAAAACATACAAAATATGTAGAAAATTAATTATTTGCTGTCGTTTTAATTTAAAATGTCACATTATTTTAAATTTTAAATTCAATATGAACCGTTGCAGCTCTCATTCAAGTCAAAATAGCTTAAAATGAATAGCGATGGGACAGATTAACCGTCTGGCAGTCAAAGTGGCTCACCCTCCAATTAGCCTACGCGGGCAAGTTTTAACATTTACAATGGAATAAAAAGAAGACTCCGTACCGTATCCATTCTACAGCAAGATTGAGACATATACTCATAATAGCAGTCAAGTTCCCAGGGCACCCATCAAACTTCAACTTTTTGGCTAAGAATACTGTTTTGATGGTTCCGCGTGACCGCGTGTGAGCAAACAAATATTAGAATCGAGCTTAAAAGTTGTAGGTACATATGCATTAAGTTTCAATGATTTGAATAAATATATTTTTTACCAAATGCTTTTTCGTTCGTTAGTTTATTTATTGCTTTTTCAAGAATCACATAGGGTAGGCAGAGAAAGTACTAGGAGTCTACTCGCTTCAGATGCTTCTTTTTCTTAGAACGGCATCTATGATTAAATTCAGAAACTCATCGAAATTCATCGTTGCAGAAAGGATGCATCAATTCAGTCAAACATTTGTAATGTATCAAATGTGCACCACTTTTCGTGTAGCAATTAACTATTGCAAAGTTGCATTATGTGATGCACAAACTTCAAAACAAAACAGAGTCAAGAAAATTCTTGATGCGTGGTGACCGATGCATCTGTATCAGGTAAATTGCCTTGCATATCAGCAATTAGCATATCGAAAAAGTAATGATGCAAAAATATTTGAAGTTTTTGAATTTACATTTTGAAAATCCAACTAAAGAGTATGAAACGATTGTAAAATATCAATCGTTCAATCGCAATCGTTTCATCGATCCTATTTGACAGTTTCACAAGCTATACGAAGAAAAATTGAATCGTCTAAGTGACGTCGTTCAAACGATTCATGTATTTTTTAATTATAATATGAAGAAAAACAATCGTCAAAACGACGTCGTCAGACGATCATCGTCTTTCGCGATGAGAGCCCAGGGCAGTAAGGAAGTAAGACGTTCATGGAATTTTATTGTAAAAATCATCAAAGGGGTTATTAAAGATGAGAAAACCGTGGAGTGCTATTAAATTGGAGGGTGCATTTTGGAGAGGGGGGCGGAAAAGCACCCTTTTTGGTTTTTTGCATATATCTCGAAAACGAAGCAAAATTTCGAGATAATTCTCAAAACCTTTTTTGGAAAGAATAAAACCAAACCATTTACCATCAAAATGGATTTTTGAAAAAATTTTAAAAAATTTTTATTTAGCTAATTTTAAAAAAAAATCTGCAAAAAAACGTGAAAAATCGCATTTTTTGATTTTTTTTTACGTATTTGCTTATAACTTCCTTACCAGCAGAGATAGGTATAACATTGCTTTAAAGAAAAGAAAGATAATTAAATTTTCTTTAAAATAAATAAAAAAAAAAACAGTTTGGATAAAAATCGACCGAGAAATAGTCATTCAAACTAGGCTGATTTTAAGTTCTTAAAGCTTTATGAATGGCATTTTTGGCTATTTTGATGGACTTGTTAGATTATACGCTCAAACTGGGTGCATTAGTGAGCCATGACCAGTTAAGTCTAATATAAAAATCAAATTTCAAATTTTTTACATTTTTAGGGTTGCCATCATTTTTTCAAAATTTAAAATAATTGTCAAAATCAACACACTTGCTTTTACAAAGTCGGGTTTTGAACACATGTTAGCTTATACCTTCTCGAACATGAAAGCAAAGTCCAGACAAGTCTTACGGTTGAAAGTCCTTGCAAGACGAGCAGAACATTTTCAAAATAGGTATTATAAGAAATAACTTTTTTTTAAAATTTCAAATAACTGTCAAACCTTGTTTTACAAAGCCTGGTTTTCAATATATGTTAGCTTATGTCTCCTTAAATAGAGACAAAATTGTGGCAGACGACTTTGGTTGTGGAAAATGCATCCCATACGGCCCTTAATGTTAAAAAGTTGGTGATTTTTTTCCTTTTGTTTTCCAATTTTCTAAATAATTATCAAGACTAACAAATCTACTTTCACAAACCGAGGTATTTGGTACTTTATGCCTTTCGTTATATGGACAAAATATTGGCAGACGTGTTAGGTACTCAAAAATAAAAGAAAGTTATTTCTTTAATACCTACTTAGAAAATGTTGAGCTGGTCTGGCAAGGACCTTCAAACCTAAAATTGGCCAAACACTATTTTTGTTCATGTTAGAGAAGGTATAGGCTAACATGTGCTCAAAACCCGGCTTTGTTAAAGCAAGTGTGTTGATTTTGACAGTTATTTTAAATTTTGAAAAATTAGATGGCAACCCTAAAACTGTGAAAAATTTGAAATTTGATTTTTATATTAGACCTAACTGGTCATGGCTCACTAATACACCCAGTTTGAGCGTATAATCTAACAAATCCATCAAAAAAGCCTAAAATGCCATTCATAAAGCTTTAAAAACTTAAAATCAGCCTAGTTTGAATGACTATTTCTCGGTCGATTTTTATCCAAACTGTTTTTTTTTTCAAATTTATTTTAAAGCAAATTTAATTATCTTTCTTTTCTATGGAACAATGCCTATACCTATCACTGCTGGTAAGAAAGTTTTAAGCAAATACGTAAATAAAATCAAAAAATGTGATTTTTCACGTTTTTTTTGCAGATTTTTTTAAAAATTAGCTAACTAAAAATTTTTTAAAAGTTTTTTCAAAAATCCATTTGGATGGTAAATTTTATTCTCTACAAAAAAGGTTTTGAGAATTATCTCGAAATTTTGCTTCGTTTTCGAGTTATATGCAGAAAACCAAAAAGGGTGCTTTTGCGCCCCCCTCTCCAAAATGCACCCTCCAATTTAATAGCACTCCGCGGTTTTCTCATCTTCAATGACCCCTTTGATGATTTTTACAATAAAATCCCATGAACGTCTTAGTTCCTTATTATATGTTATAATCAATAGCCTATTATAGGGGAGTCGGAAATTGCCTGAATTTGTTTCTGTAAGAAGGGTGAAGTGCCACGAACTTGACTGGATACTACCGTGTCCTTTAATAATAATAAATAAATAAATTGGGTGGCGCAACAGCTCGTGGAGAACCAGGGCCTAGTGACTTACAACTCTCAACCATTCCTGTGTGCGTGTTGTTGGCAGGAATGGAGGGGACCTACAGTTTTTTGCGGACTCCGAACGGCTAAATGAGAAGCACTTTTTCATTATAAGTATACTCTTGTAGGATTTGTCAGTTCCTCGCAAGAGGCAGTACTTCCTCGGATAAAACATTTCTGTTTTTAGGAGGCACGGCTGGGAATCGGACCCACACCTTCGGCATGACAGTCCTACGCACTAACCATCATGCTGCGAGGTACTACCGTGTCCTTTAATACAATTACATGAAATTGAATTAAAACATATTTAGGCCAAGAGCTGGGTACTTTTTTTTTGCAATTTATTACTGAACTGATTTTCTTGATAAAATATGTTCAGAGGTGTCCCCCGAATATAATTTTAGTTGGGGGAGGGGGGGGGGGGTGCGAGCATGAACCACCAGCTGGAAATCGCGTTTAATCAAATATCTCTTGTATTAATTTTTTTTGAAAGCTTATATTCCATTCTTTTATTTGATTTTTTAGACAAAGCTGTTTTGGTGATAAGTTTTCGAGAAATTTGATTTGAAATCAATTCAGTAATAGATTGCATTATGAACCACCTTTTTTTGCTCTCTTGAACTATTAAAATATCTAACTGTTTGACAGAGCGCGCGTGCTTACAAGATTGTAAGACTTCATTATAGTGAATCTGAATAAAATGGAGCTGCAGTCGCACCAGTGACTATAAAGGACACGTGTCATGCGCCACGTCTATGATATTTGCCCAGAAAACATAAACGAGCAACATTGAAGTTAAAGTTTTCACTGAGATTATCGGCTGTTTTAAATTATTGTCCGTTGAGGTTTTCAATGAGCCTTTCTGATGGGTTTCTAGTCTTTAAGCTGTTATATTCCAAAATCTGTGGGACCAAACTTTTGCAGAAAAATTCTTTTTTTTTTTAATTTTAAGTTTGAAAACAATTTTTTATGAAATTATTTACTAAAAGAATTTTATTTGAAAATAATCCATAAAAATGGAATTCTGGCTTTCCAAAAAGCTACAAAAACAAATCAATACTGTAAGTGCTGCCATTGTTTTTCAAATTGACGTTTGATATGAAACGGTTTTATCTCGATATAATGCGTCAACGTACATTGTACATAATCTTACTTCATTCGAAAACCCGTGGAGTGGACTGTTGATGATGTGCTGTGCACCACATTTCGAGAAAAGTGTCAGCAAGAGTTTTTGCTTGCTAATGACAGTAATTAGGACGCAAAGCTAGCCAATACTAGAGTTTTTGTGTCTGCGACTAAAGTGAGTACATTGCACAATGCATTTACTGGAGAACTGCAATGCGAGCAGGATTTCTATTGAGACGTTTTGAGTGAAAAAAATTTATAGAAATATCTCACTATTGAAATCTGAATCTGCAGCAAAAGAATGTTTGCGACACATTAATGAGGGCGATTGACAATGAAAATGGCGGACTGTTTCAATTCAGTCAAGATTAGACATTGTGCTTGCGGTCGTTTCTTCTGGAATAGCGGCTACGTTGTTGGAAGGCAGTTGGACAATGAGTGACGAGCTAACATGTAACAATTTAAAAACTCTGCGAAGGCACAGGTGTTGAAATGTGGCAAAATCATCATCTGGGTGCATGCACAATGGCACAAAAGCGAGCATTGGAGGTGGTGAAAGATTTGCGGGAAAATGCGAGATGCTTCAGAAAAGCAACTACATATATTACTGGCAAGTAATTTCCGTCAAAATTACGGGCCATCCCGTTATCAAAATCTGCAAATGAACTTACGTTTGCCTGATGTCGTATTTCTGGCGGGACGTAAAGAATCTTCGTTTGACCACGAAAATGCGAGTGGCATTGCAGAAAGATCCATCGAATAATTTTTAAATTAATAAAATGTTGCCTGTAGATGATTATAGTATTTCTGGCAATACATAAAGATGACATATACATGCGAGTTGCGTTGCAAATCGATCCATATCAGTCGTAATTTCTCAAATTAACTGTTGGAAATTGCAAATGGCTGAATTCTGATTGATGCTGCAACTAGCCTGATATTGTTCCCTCTAATTTTTTCATATTAAAGTCATCGAAGGGAAAACTCATCAGGAATGTGCTTCCAAACATGCATCGTCGCAAATTTTTTAAACCACGAATGGCGGAGTGAACCGGTGATATTAATTGCGAAGAACCAGGATATCGATGATTTGAGATTCACTATTCAAATTCAAGTTGCAACTGCACTGCATTCGTTAAAGTTCCAAATGCCCCCGGTCTACGGTCAACGAAACACTGTGGCGTATACGTATTTTTTTTTGTATGAAAATATAATTTTGGGAATGTTTTTTTTGTGTTTCTCTCCTCGCTGGAAGTGATCAAGGTTTTAACATTTTGGGTGGTCCTTAAAAAGGTTATTGTTTTATTTTAAATGACGCACCCCCCTAATTTCTTTCAAATAAAAAAAAATTGTTATCTAACGAAGCAGTGAAACCCAAGTTCGGCTTTGATGATTTCTCTCGAAGTTGCATCCGTATTTTGTTTTCGATTCACTATTTAATCACTAAAGCCCCTGTTTTGAACTGCAAGACTTCGAGTTTTTGAATAACCTTTACTCAAGCTTTTGACGCCTATACATCTTTTTTGCTATCTCTCATACCCAAAATCTGCTGTGGGTTTTCAGTTTATAATAAACATAATGTTTCTAAGATAAAATAAAATAAAATAAAATAAAATAAAATAAAATAAAATAAAATAAAATAAAATAAAATAAAATAAACTAAAATAAAATAAAATAAAATAAAATAAAATAAAATAAAATAAAATAAAATAAAATAAAATAAAATAAAATAAAATAAAATAAAATAAAATAAAATAAAATAAAATAAAATAAAATAAAATAAAATAAAATAAATTAAAATAAAATAAAATAAAAAAATGTATTTATTCATTAATTAATTAATTGATTAAATAAAATAAAATGTTAAACTATAAATAAAATAAAATGGCAACACAAGACGTATATTTGTATCCTTACTTAACTCTATGTAACAGAGGCAGTACTCCCACTTGTGTGTGCATTTCCGATCTCGGAAAGCTTTGTAGGGTGAGAGCATATATTTGATTTTATCGTCAAAAATAATAGTTTTAAGCTATCTTTGTAGAATTGGAGAGTATCCCTTCCCAATTCCTTTTTGTATCACAGATGAATTATCTTCAATTTCAATTTCGAGTCTGAAGCCCCTGCTCCCTATAGTAACCCGAAAAGAATTGACTGGTTGAAGTTCAGCCAAATCGTAAATTCCAAACTGGGCAATATACCAAATCTGAGCTCAGAATCGATCAATGGTGAAAATTATTGAAGTGGCTATGAACACAGATTTTAAGGTCCCTTTCCTAAATAAATAAAGCCGCTTCCGACTAATCGACTTTGCTGCAGCTCGTAATACGGTGATAAGTAGCACTAGGTTCCCCAGGCGAAGGATACACACAGCAACCTGGCGATCTCCAGATGGTCGAACTGCCAACCAAATCGACCACGTGCTAATTGGCGCAAGGTACGCATCGAACATCTTGGACGTGCGAACTTTCCGAGGTGCAAACGTTGACTCTGACCACTTTCTTGTTGTGACAAAGTTCAGAGCCCGACTGTCCAATGAAAAGAAAACGAAGACCGCCCAAAGAAAGAAGTTCAACATCGCATGCCTTAGCACATCTGAGAAAGCCAGAGACTACAGTGAGCAATTGACCGGGAAACTCTCTGCCGTACACCCAGCCACAAGCGTCAACAACCAGTGGAACCAGTATCGCGACATTATTAAGGAGACAGCCGAGACCACCATAGGCTATCAACCACCCAGAAAAAAGAACCCGTGGTATGATGATGAATGCGCGGTACTGAAGCAGGAGACGGAAAATGCACGAATGCAAATGCTGCAACGGAAAACTAGAGCAGCAAGAGAGGAGTACCGTGAAAAGAGAAGGAAAGAGAAAAAAAACCTGCGTAGAAAGAAAAGAGCATCCGCAGCCTCTCAGCTCAAGTATCTCGAAGAGTCCAGCACCGCCACCAACACTCGCCGGTTCTACAAAACAGCCAAGCAACTGGCATCTGGTTATAGGACTGGCACGCAAGCTCTTCGAAACAGCGAAGGGAACCTAGTCACCGAAGCACAGGGAATTGTAGACGTGTTTAAGCAGCATTTCCAGCAGCTGTTTAATGGGCATTATGTAGAGGAGGCGACAAGGGAACAAAGAAGCATTAGACCAGTCAATGAAGATCCAGTCCCAGCACCCAGTACTGAAGAGGTTAAGAAAGCCATCCACAAGCTTAAGAACAACAAATCCGCCAGCTCGGATGGCCTACCAGCGGAACTCTTCAAGTATGGAGGAGATGTTCTGGTAGGGTGCATGCACCAGCTCATCAACCAAGTTTGGGAGGAGGAAAGTATGCCCGACGACTGGTCAAATAGCTCCATATGCCCAATCTACAAAAAAGGCGATCCAATGTCCTGCAAGAACTACAGAGGCATATCCCTGCTTAATGTTGCCTACAAGATCCTATCCAACGTACTATGTGAGCGTCTTAAACCTTTCTGCAACACTATGATTGGCACGTACCAGTGTGGCTTCAGGCCAGGCAGATCAACGATAGACCAAATCTTCACATTGAGGCAAATCCTGGAAAAGACCACCGAATTTCAAGTCGAGACCCACCACCTATTCATCGACTTCAAAACCGCATATGATAGCATAAGTCGCCAAGAGCTTCTATTGGCGATGTCGGAACTCGGGATCCCGGAAAAACTGATCCAGCTATGCCGCATGACGTTACAAAATACGCGGTGCAACGTGCAAATGGGTAACAGCTCATCCGAGTTATTCCAGACGTGTACAGGGTTCAGACAAGGAGATGCGCTATCATGTGATTTCTTCAACCTAGTCCTGGAGCAGATAGTGCGCAAGAGTGGTGTTAACATGGAAGGCACTATCTTTAACAGGTCTTCTCAACTTCTTGGTTATGCGGACGACATCGACATCATCGGCCGTTCCAACAGAGCTGTACTTGAAGCATTCACAGCTATTGATGAACAGGCAGTAATTTCGAGGTAGTCAAGGAGTTCACCTACCTCGGAACAAACATCAATCCCACGAACGACACCTTAGTGGAAATCCGACGAAGAATTACCCTAGCGAACCGCTGCTACTTCGGTTTGGCCAAACAAATGGGTTCAAAACTCCTTTCCCGAAAGACAAAGTGCACTCTATACAAAACGCTAATTTTACCAGTTCTACTCTACGGCGCCGAGTGCTGGACGATAAGTAAAAAAGGGGAATTGATACTGGGCACTTTCGAGAGAAAAATTCTTCGGCGGATATTTGGTCCTATATGCGAAGAGGGCGATTGGAGGAGAAGATTCAATCGTGAACTGTACGAGCTGTACCAAGATGTGGATGTAGTCCAAAGAGCCAAAACACGTCGACTACACTGGCTCGGCCACATCGAGCGAATGGACAACAACGCTCCAGCCAAGAAAATCTTCGAATCCCAGCCCCCAGGTTCGAGACGACCAGGAAGACCGAACCTCCGCTATAGGGACCAGGCGGTCACAGACGCAAGAGCGCTTGGTCTCGACGACTGGAGGGAGCATGCGAGGGACCGCAACCGATGGAAGACCGCAATATCTCAGGCAGAGACCCTTCATGGATCGGGAGCCGGATAAGTAAGTAAGTAAGTATAAAGACTGTTTGAAAGTCTACAATCGTGCTCTCGCATCAGCTACAAAACTAGGTTGGAGAGAATACTGCCATTCTATTGAGGGCTTAAAAGATTCCACAAGGCTTAACAAATTTCTTTTTAAGGAACATTGTAATCCTTCCTTCTTGAAAAAGCCTGGTGGATCTTGAACAGTTTCTCCAACGGAGTTCTTGGAACTGCTGTTGACGGGCTGCAAGAATAGCAACCCAAAACGCATAGAACTACAACAGACCCTTAACTCGTGTAGAGCAAAGATAGCCTGGACTATTAATACTTTTTCCCCGTACACGTCTCCAGGCCGAAATGGAACTCTGCCAATCATGCTCCAAAAGCTGCAAGATGTAGTAGTTCCCCGGCTAGAGATGATTTTTAAAGGATGCCTCTCGCTCAACCAAGTGCCAGAGTCTTGGAGACATATAAGAGTGGTTTTTATCCAGAAAGAAGGTAGGTGAGGGCACAAATCCGCGAAAGATCTACGACCAATTAGCATTACCTCTTTTGTGCTTAAAACTCTTTTTGATTCCCATTGACATTTTTTCAACTCGCACTGACTACCGCACTCCTACAAATAACCTCAGTTGAGATTTTAAAGTCTTTCTCCCATCCAGAAAGAACTGGGATGATGACGACATGACGAGCTAGCAGGCAGCTGTTAAAGCCATTGATTCGGCTACATCATTCTCTAAATTGGTCCAGCAATGCCGAGTAAGCTCGCAAGCCTGAATACTAACCTCAAGATCACTCTTATCTGGGTTCCTGGCCACATTGGCATTGAGGGAATTGAACGGGCAGATGAACTAGCCAGGCAAGGCTCAGCCCTTTACATCTCACATGCAGAAAGAGTTGTGAATGGCAATATATCGTCAATTTTCCTTAGTGAATCCAATCGTAGGTGGAATAGCTTAACCAAATGCAAAATATCCAGAATGATCTGGCCCGCCTATAATAAATCCCCAACAATTGATCTGATATGCAGACCCAGGCAAGACATAGCCATCAGGGTTGTAGCAAGCTATACTGGGCAACTGGCCAGTAGGAGAACATATGGCGAGACTGGGTATTCCTTACAATACTCACTATCGTAGCTGCGGACACCAGCAAGAAAAGGAAACAGTCTTCACTTTCCTTTTAAATGTCCTGCCCTAGCCAGAATGAGGGCACAGTCGTTTAGAGTGGGATTTTTTGATGACCTAAATGAACTTTACGGAGTGAAGATGAAAGATTCGATCTCTTTTCTAAACGCGACGAAATGGATGTGAAATGAAAATTGGTTGCGAAAATGGATCTGAAATGCAAAAGCATCATGTTCCCTTCCAGGTCTAAGGACCGTGAGAAATTAGAATCCGGGTTTCTGCGTGGTTTCAACAACAATGGTGAACATATGGTTGGATCGATCGCACTTCGATGCTATTCTGCTATCTGTTGAGCTCAGCATAATGTAGCTGACTTGGGTGAGATGCGATCCAATCAAGCGAGTCATTTGTGTTGTCTCACAATGTACCTCAACCTTACCCCACAGCCGTCCTTTTTTCAAACCACGGAACACTTATCTGGTTTCTTGGGAAGGATAATCTTCACTGGAAACTTCTTGTCATGTGGAGTAAGAAGACGGAGGCCCAGGAGGAAATCTCGAATCCAATCCAAGTAACGGAACGACCTCCTGATGGAATAAGCTCCTCAGAGGATATATGATTTAATAGTATGGCCAAGAATTTATCTTTTTTTATAAAGATAAGGGTTTGCCATTATGTTTTAAAAATGTTTTTGGGTAAGTGGCCGCTGCGGCTGGCTCGAATACATTCCAGCTGAGAGTCCCAATTTTTAACAACCAATTTTCGACGGATGGACTCATTCGGGTCTTCTTCAATACTCTGCTCCACAGCAGCAATAGCGTCTTTGGTGCGCACTCTACGGCATCTCTGGAGGATGCACATTATCCACAAAAGAGTAAACGTGGTGTGAAACTGATCCCTGGTTGCTCGAATTACTGACTCTGCTGGGCGATTATGTCGACCGAATATTGGAGGCAGCGCATGATGCGCGAACTGAACCATTATTTTCAAAATAAATTTGCACGATTTGCAAACTTTGTTTAGGAGTAGGTCTATTAATTATGAAATGAGAAACCCAACTGAGCATAAATTAAGTGACAGCTGTCAAAAAGACCAACTCCGAAAGAAGAATTCCCAGATTTAACTTAATTTTGTAACATTATGTAATTCTGAGTTTTAAGAAAATCGTGACAAATCTCAAAGATTTCCCCGCACATTTAGGGCGAAGGGGAATTTGCCTTCTTTAACGTTATTTGAACCAACGTTAAGCGCCAGAGAATCAATTACTAATATATTAGTTGAATAAAGTACAACTTTATTGAATTTTGTCAAATTCATGACGAGTACACTGTGGCGTATACGCATTTATTTTTGTATGAAAATATTAATTTTATTAGCACTCAAGTTTGGAATGTTTGAATTTTGCGTGTGTCTCTTATCCCTGGAAGTGATTGAGGTACATGTGTAAAGTACATGCCAAAATACTCGTAACCCAAATAAGCCCAAAGCTCTGTCAAAGTTCATATAAAAACAAACAAAAATTGTACTAAAATTCGTAGAACCTTGTTGTTTTGGGAAGTACACGAGCAGAAATAGTTTCTACTCCGCTGAAGATTAACATTGTTGTTTTTGTATATTTATTGTAAGAGTTTCAGCATTGCAGGAAGACTACTCAAAAGCTTAGCTTTTCGAATTTTCCAAATTATTAATAACCATACCTTAAAATATAAAATATATTGACCATATACAACAACAATAACTTGATTATGCTAACACCAAGCAGTAATTGTTATTCTACGAGTACCAAGTGCCAACTAAATAATCAAACTCTTTTAGTGGTTCTTATTTTGGAATGCTCATATTTTAATTGAAAAGCCCTTTGCCATCAAGTGGGAGTCAACCACATTAAAGCAAATACATTTTTTTTTTTTTTTTTTTGATTCTGCACAAATGGCAGAGCATTGCTGCCCACGAGCTCTAAGTGACTCCACCGCAATTTTAAGATTTTTTACATTTTGAGCAAAGTCACTGTGCCAGAGTTGAGGTAATTGACACTTGATGTTTCCACCACGTGTATAGGTGAGAGTAGGAGTCGATAGCGGCAGATGTTCGTTTTAAAAGAAATCAATCTTCTAGAAGACAATAATAATGGTGTGTCCCCTTATTCAATTGAATACACGTGTCCCAATACCCTTTTGAACATCCGAGCTTATACTTTACGATCTTACAGCATATAACAAAGTTTTAAAAGAATAATTTAATATTATAATACCAGAGGGCTTACAGCAAAATTGAAATGAACGAATAAATCGAAAAATTATTCAATTTAATTCTATTGAAATTGTCCTCTAAAAATAGATTCACTTTCATGGAAATTGTTCTCCAGTTACATAGCGATTAAGACTCAAAATACATTATTTAATCTTGTTTTATTTAATTTAGAACGAACAATTTTTTTGTGTAAAAAGGCTCTGTTGAGGAAGCTATTTCCAGGAATAATTCAATTGTAGGGTTGACGCAAGAGTAGCTATTTTTGGATGAAAATAGGTTAGCATGTCATTGTCCTGAAAAAGGTTTTTTTTTAATTTGACATTTGGGATATGCAATCAAATGAAGTTGAATGAATCTGTAGATACAGGCACAGAGGGTTAACATTTTCTGCCTTCCTATGTTGTTTAAGATTTTAAATTATGACAAGATGAGCATTAAAAAAAAAACAAATCTTTAACATGGAATACACGTTATTACCTAAATAGTTAGGGAAGTTTTATGTAGATTCGTAAAAAACTTGACTTTTCAGTTAAACTTGACATAACAAGACCTAAAAAAGTCTATAAAGAAGTTAACTTTATTACAATAAAAACTATATTACACATAAAATACGAACTTTTAAATGATTTGAACCTTGAACAAATAATGTCATCACTTCAACAAACTTTTCTATCTAACTCGCACTGCTCCTATACACAAAAGGTATGTAGATACTTTGACATTTTTATTGTATTAAACTGAAATCTTAAACTCATTTTGTTTTGTGTAGGTTTATCTTAAGCTATTAATAACTCACCCTGTTTTGTCGGTCTTCCTACTTCTCTGCTCCTGATGGCAATATTCTTTTAAGCGAAAAAGTTTTTGTTTTAACTTGTCGCACAACTTATGTCATTTTAACTTTGTTAGTTAGTTAGTATATCTACCACCCAACAATATATCTATCTTAAGGATACAAGATAAAATACATACAGTTAGGGAATTCAAAGTGGGGAGGAAAACTCTAATCAAGAATAAATGATGAAATGATGGTTTTCTTGTGATAATTTCAAGTATGTAACATGATATCCAACAAAGTTATTTTATTCAAAGTTCAAACATTTTTTAAGGGTGTTTGAAAAGATGTCCTTTCACAGACATCACTTGGTAAAGTTTTTTTTCAATTTCTTTGAGTATTTTTTTTCAGCGAAAAGTTGTTTCATATACATATATGCAGGTGCTATAGGTAGGGAAAAAAACAGACTTTAGGATTTTAATCAAACTTGGTATTACGATGACAGAGAACACGACCAAAATGTCTTAATCACTGAAGCGATTTACTTGATTTGAACTTATGGTTTATTAGTACTTCCATAGGGGGGAAATTGAATTTCTTATAAGCTCGAAAAGTAGCAATGCTTGACATACAATCGTTGAGTAAAAATTTATTTATCTCAAAAATTACTCTAACGATTTTGTATTAGAAAATGTTTGCTTTACTGTGGAATTGTATCAACACATGCTATTAACCAGTACAATTTGTTTTGGTTTTCAACTTTCTCAGTAACTACACAACCGATTTCAATCAAAACATTTGGGTGGAAGCTCCTTTAAAATATTAATAATAGTGCATATATATAATACATATAAGGGTGGTACTTGTATTTGAAATTTTTCCTATTTTTCCTCCTCAAAATGGTCAAGGCAATTAAAATAAAATGCATGACTGGGTCGCACATACTTGCTCTTATGTTCAAGACACTGCGGGTTTAAGATTGTATAAACTTACTAATATTATAAATAAAGTGGAAGTTTGTTTATTTGGATGTTTGTTAGACAATCATGCTCAAATGACTGAACAGATTTGATCGAAATTTTGAGGGGATGGTTATTATGTATTGGAAGAAACCATAGGATACCGTTTTTAAAGATACGAAACAAAAAAAGAAAGAAATATTTGGTACCTAAGCAACTTAATTTTACACAAGAAAAAAAAAATTCAATTAATTTTTAAACAAATCAGTCAAGTTTGAAACTTTATTTCAAAAATTTATTTGAAAAAATAATTGTACTACTGTCGACTCTCGAATATCCTAAATTTAATCAGTGCTAGTTGTATATAAAAACATGGAAATTATGAGAGAAAAATGTAGAGAAGCATGAGATACGACATTTAAATTGGCTAACACAACTCCTTTGACAGTCTGAGGTGGCAAAAATAATGCCATCTTAATTCTTGATTCTTGACATGGTTGTTTGAGAAAAAAATAAACCCATTGGAGCGGTTTTTTAAAAAAATAATTCTTTATATATAAAATCCTTAAAAAAATTTTAAGAACAAATTTTAGTATGCAAATCTTAAATATATATTTATGTGTATATAAAAACAAAATTTGAAAAAAAAAATCGTCAACCCATTTTTGAGATATCCAATTTTCATTATTAATACATAGTTGCTAAGTGTAAAATTTTATAATTTTTTGGTAGTAGATCATACTTATTTAAGTATATGAAAAAAGTTCAATCAAAATCGTAGGAGTCGTTTTTAAGAGTGTTCCGGACTAAAATGGTGATTTCATGAAAAGGATTGTGAAGCGTGTACATTAGGGTGGGTCAAATTTAGCGAACTTGCTTCGATTTTCTTGATACCATAACATGTAGGTAGCTTGGGGCCCCTCTGATATCAAATGCACGGTATTGCCCATCCAAGTTAGCGGCACTACAGCCTTTTTACAGGAACAAACTCAGGCGATTTTCAACCCCCCTCTAACTTCAGTACCAATAAAATCACAAACTTAAAATTTGCAGTATTTGCTGAGCTGGTGGCTCACCAAATTTAAACTTTTTAGCATTAGTAATTCCCGAGATATAGGACTTCAAAAATCGCAAAAACCGTAACTGACTGACTCACTGACAGATCATCAAAATTATGGAGCAGTTCCCGATATCGTAGAAACTTGAAATTTCGCACAACGGTAGGCCTTGCACTGCATACAAAGGGAAAAATCGAAAATCTGCAATTTTCTATTCAGGGGGCGTGGCATCTACCCACATTCTTAAAAATCCTTATAAATTATATGGAGAACTTCCGATTGTTGTAGAACGATGAAAATTGGTAGGTTGGTAGGGCTTGAAGTACTTAGAAAAAAAAACTGAAAAATTGGAGGTTTCAGTTCAGGGGGCGTGGCATTCACCCACATTCTCAAAAATTCTTATAAATTATATGGAACACTTCCGATTATTGCAGAGTGATAAAATTGCACTTTGAAAGAAAAAATCAAAAATTGTAATTTTCCATTCAGGGGGCGTGCCATCCACCCATTTTATCAGAATTGGTTTTCGGTTGTCATAGAATTATGAAGCTTTGTAGAGCGGAAGGGCTTGATTTTCACCTGGCAAAATTAATCTTTGCAAAAAGGAGTGAAATCACAACAAAAAAATAAATGTTAAAAAAAGAGCCAAGTTCTTATATGTACAAGAAACCTGTGCGTAAGAAGTCTGCCCAAAAAAAGTAATCAGATCTAAAATTTATGCCAAGTTTTAAGTTCATGAAGTTTCATATCAAATACCTTAAGTAGAGTAATGTCGAAACAATTCGAAATCATGTCAGAAATTTGGTATTTTCTGATTACTGATTCAAATTTGGTAGATTTACTTGGCAAGTTTTCTCTTAAATACTTAATCACAAATGTAAAATGTATGAAAACTTGACCCACCAAATTTGAATCAGTAATCATTAAATACCAAATTTCTGTCATAATTTGGGATTGTTTCGACATTACTCTACTTAAGATATTTGATATTAAACTTCATGAACTTAAAACTTGGCTTATATTTTAGATCTCATTACTTTTTTTGGCTGACTTTTTATGCACAGGTTTCTTGTACATATAGGAACTTGCCTCTTTTTTTAACATATATGGTTTTGTTGTGATAAGTTTAACTGCATGAGCTTGTGTTCGATAATGCAGTTTGCTAAAGTCATCACCGTGTGAGGTGCAATTCTGCAGAAAAAAATGCATTTGGCAACAAAAAAAATTGAGAAGTCGGAGAACGTCAAATGCGTTTGTGATAAAATTGAAGAACGTTGATAAAAAGATTTTGTTCAAACAAAACCATTGCATTAATTTGACAATAGGTGTATTTTAGCTAAACTTAAATTATAGATCAGAACTGAGGTGAACCTTATCATTTTCTCAGATGCCCTCATCCATCGATACAGAACTAAACTTTCCAACAATTAAATAAAACACACTGATTATAGTGGAAAATACAAAGAAAAAAACACTCTTTATTAAACCTTTCCGTCCGAACTTCTCGGTGCAGCCTTCGACCTGTGACTTACTTTCGTCATACATTTAATTTATAATATATTAGTCTTCATTAAGCTTTAATAATCTCAAACCATCGTTCGATAAAATATCAACATTTGCGTCGAAAAATTACGATCATTTGACATGGGAAAGAACAAGACAATAAATATGAATTTAATAAAATGAAATCAAAAAAGGTTATTCCGTTATACGTTTACAAATTTTTGTCTTGGAATTGTACCCATTGCCCCGCGCCTGGGTACCATAAGGTATATACAAAAATTATTTGCTACAATACAAAGTTAGTAACTGTTAAGCAAACCTTACTCTGAGGCTCGACTGATTAAAAATTGAACCGTGTGGGATGACCACCCTCTATTAAAACAACATAGTCAATGGCCTTGAAGTCACTGCACTCGTGTAGCTAGAAAATGAAATAAAAGCATTATTATTCTCTTCGAGGTTTTCAATTTTTAACATTCAAAAATTTGGATTTGGTCACTTAAATGACTTCAATTATTAAAATTGAGGAAAAAATCACCGGAATCAGAAAATCTATATATCAGACATCAATAAGGGTATTGAAACAAAATACAATCTACGTTTTTGTTTCGACAGTAGTTTTATCTTTCCTTGGAGGCGGAGGTGAAGATATCGAATAAAATAACTCAGAAATACCAAAGGCACTATCAACGGGAGTGGAACGATATCCCGCAAACCAAAATCTTGAATAACATAATCTCAGAAATTCAAAATCTTGTTTTCATAATCTCGTAACTACAAAATCTCGCTTTTAACAATCTCGCATCCTCATCTCGCTCCGAAAAGTCTCCAAAATTTCAAACAAAATTTCGCAAACTAAAATGTCGCAATTTAAAATTTCGCAAATCAAGATCTCACAAATTCGAATTTAATCGCAACGTATTGCTCTGGGTTTCGCACTGGAAAATAAAAATCCTGCAAATGGAAAATAAAAACTGGAAAACTTACTTTTATGTTAAAAATTATTTTTAATTAAAATATATTAATTTTAAAATTATTCCTTATTTTTTGTAAACTAAATAAATTTTATCTTTAAGCAACGAAATGTGTTTGACAATGCTTCACAAAGTATTCAATTTTGGACATGTGAAGTCTTTTGTTAAAAATATTTCCCCAAAATTTATTTTAGGAACCCGAAATATTTTCTAGCTCAAGGCCAAATACCATTACCAGTAGTAGTAGGTTTCGTTATGCGAGATTTCGAAGGCGAGATTTTAAAAATAAAAATTCGTGATATAAAACTATTTTAAAAATAGCAAATAGTAATGGAACATCTGTTAGGATTAAACATAACCTATATTTGTGGAAATATTACACATTTCTAAGAGTATTTCTATGCTCAGAATGTCGAGAAGAGCATTTTTTTTGTGTTCAAATACCTTTTTAGTTTAAAACATATGGGTCGCTTGAGACAAAAACTGTTCAATTACTGAAAAAATCAGTTTTATTAATATTTTGATGTGAAGCCTTATTGCTACACATTTCATTATATTTTAATCAAAAACTTTGGTTTTAAGAAAAACTTCGAATAATAGCATTTACAGCTACCTGAAAATAAAGCAAGAAAGTGTCAATATAGATTCAGAAAATTCAAGTTTTTATGAAACGGGATCAAACAATTTTTAAGTCCAAATGAAATGCTGTACTTAATATAAGTATCATTAAATTTTCGGAATTAAACAAAAGGTTTTAAAATATTGATTTCATGCGTGTCCCACACGTAACAAATTTGTCCCGCACGTAACGGTGAGCTTAATTAATTTGAATTATTATTTATCTTGAAGTTTTTGAATTTAGTCATAGTTTTGAAAAGTTTTCAAATTAACCACTATATTTAGCGCATTTCAACTGCAGGTTTTGCTGAACTTGTGCGTTAACAATATAACTTGAACACAATGCTTGAAAACAATGGTAGTTACGTAACGCTTAGCAAAATTGAGATCACGCCAAGATGCTTGCAAATATTTCAAAAAATGTTATTCTATAGCTTTTACATTATTTCAGTGTATGTATTTAAGAAAAAATATTTTAGCTCTTTTGAACAGTTTTTAATCCAGCTAACAGTTTATCGTCGGTTTCTCGTGCGAATGTCCCACACGTAACAATGGAATGCTCCTGTAATACACATCAGAATGCAAAATTGCATTCGAATTGCCTCCCCCCCTCCATTGGGGCGTGGCGGGAAACACTGGTTTAGAGCTTATCGGTCAATATAATGAAGTGACAATAACCTTTTCAAATCCTCTCGGTGGAACCCTAAGCTGAAATAAGTCAGTCTTCTTTTTTAATAGTCTGAACATTTTCTTCTGGTTAAAAAATAAAAGATAAATGGGTGGCAGAACAGCTCGTGGAGAACCAGGGCCTAGTGACTTACAACTATCAACTTTTCTTGTGTGCGTGTTGCGTGTTGTTGGCAAGAATGGAGGGGACCTAAAGTTTTTTGCCGAGTCCGAATGGCTTAATGAGCAGCACTTATGCATGACAAGTATACTCTTGGAGGATTTGTCAGTTCCCCGCAAGAGGCAGTACCTCGGATAAAACATTTCTGTTTTTAGGTGGCACGGCTGGGAATCGAACCCACACCTACGGCATGATAGTCCTACGCACTAACCATCATGCCACGAGGTACTACTTTTCTCTGGTTTATAATTATTCGAATATAGCGACTAAAATTTAGGTGGGAGGGTCAATTTTCCAAAAAAAAAAAAAAAAAAAAAAAAAAAAAAAAAAAGAACAAAAATAATAATTAAAAGAGAATATTTTTTGTTCAAATTATTTCTTTTTTCAAAATATTTAGTATTAAATACTCTTTTTTATTCTTAATTAAACACTCGAAGCCGTATGCTTTAATGTACTGCAATTTGTTACCCGGGACCTCAATTTGTTATTTAAATTCCCTCAAAACAACAATTAGGCTAGGACCGCACTTGCGATTTCAATCGCGCGACTGTTTAGTCGCTAGAAATAGAACACGTGAATTTTAATAAGAATGAACGCACATGCGACCTGGAAATCGCGACGATTAAAAGTCGAAAATTTGTTCCATTTTTCTGGCGATGCGATTGTCGAAAGTTAAAATGAAACAAACGGACTTAGATGGTTGTGCTCGCACTTGCGATTTAAAATAGCGCGACTAAAAAATCGTAGTCGCAACTAGAAAAAATTATACACGCACTTGCGATTTTCAAACGTACGATTATTTAGCCGCAAGAAATGAGACACATGGTTTTAAATGTGAATGCACACATATGCGACTTTAAAATCGCAGCGATTAAAAAAATGGAACCAGATCTATTTTTTGAGCGTTTTTTCGATCGCGAAATTAAATAAACGCATGTGCGTGCATTCATATTAAAAGCTTTATGTTCTATTTCTTGCGACTAAAAAATCGCGCGATTGATAGCCGCAAGTGCGTGCAGGGCAATTATTTGTTGCGACACCGATTTTTTAATCGCACCGACTGAAAATCGCAAGTGCGGTCCTAGCCTTACTCCTTCATAAAGAGTAAAAAGTGTAAATGCTGGTAGAACTAGCCCCGGATTCTTGGGTACTTTTTTACACTTCATCACTAGACCCCTCTTAATTTGTATACCAAGTTTTACAACTACTGTTTCAATTTTTTGAGGTGAAAAATTTTACGGACTGGAGTGGGAACCGGTTAAAGCTTAGATAAGATGGTCAACGTAAATAGTCATAGAAGTGACTTCTTGACGTCAATAACGCCTGAAACGTTGGCAACCACACAAATGACATCATTTGGTCAATGTTGTACTCTATGGTGTCAAGTGTCAACGTATTGCCAAGTTAAATGTTTGAGATAACACTACATTACTACACTAAAATTTAAAGGCAAATGATAATATTTTGCATTAAAAAAAATATTAATACAAATCTGAAAATTGTTTGCATTAAAATAAAATGTAAACCAATATTTGTTGCAATATACATAATTTTAAAATTTCTTGCATTCAAACAAAAAAAATGTTAGTATACGCGTCAAAAATTTTCAACATTTAAAAAAAATGTCCAAAAAATTTGAAAATTTCGTCCATTGAAAAAAAATTTATGAACATATTTAGCATGAAAAAAAATGTATGAAATTTTTTGTTAAACACGTTAAACTACGTCAATAATATTTTAGGGCATGATTTGTGGGTATATTCTAAGAAAAAAATCGTAAGGGTGGATCCCCAACCTCAGAGGAAGGAGGAACAATTTTTGAAAAATTGGTTTTAAATGCAAAAAAACATTGAATATTAAAAATCAATAAAAGCACAAACAATAATGTGCTATAGCTTTTTTGAAAACTGCCAAAGGTCTGGTTTTGATTCCCAGCGGCTGTCATCTAAAAATAGAATTTTTTTCAGAAGTACTCTTGTGAGGAACTGGCAAATCCTTGTCATGAATAAGTGCTTCTCATCTACATAATATGTAACTGTTCGGACCTGAAACAAAATTTCCTGCCAACAACACGCATACAGGAATGGTGGAGAGTTGTAAGTCACTAGGCCATAGTTCTCCACGAGCTATTGCGCCACCAAATCAAGTTGTTTGAGTGAATAGTTTTTGAGAAATTAAATTCGAAGTAAACATTTTTGAAAAAAAATTAAGAATTATTTTTTTCAAGTTGATATTTTCCAAAATTTTGCCTAATTAAGTGCTATTTTGGTATATTCACTTAAGCAACTTGATTAAAAAAAAAAAACAAATAAAAGAATGGAGTATGTAAAGCTTTCAAAAAAGCTATAGCACATTATTGTTTGTGCTTTCGTTGATTTTTAATATTTAATTTGTTTTGCATTTAAAGTAAATTTTTCTGAAATTGCTCCCCATACCTTAGGGGGGAATAGAGTTTTGCCCCTATAGGATTTTTTTTTCTCTAAATATTCTCACAAATCATGCCCTAAAATATTATTGACGTAGTTTAACGATTTTAACAAAAAATTTCAAACATTTTTTTAATGCAAAAAATGTCCATACACTTTTCTTATTGCAAGAAATTTTCAAATACTATTGACATTTTTTCAATACAGAAAATTTTGACCTGCATTTACTTTTTTCAGTGCAAGAAATTTTCAAATTTTATTTATTTTTTCTTAAGGCAACAAATACTATAAATACATACATATTTGCATTAACATTTTTTTTAATGCAAAAAACTTTCTTAAGCTTTCGAGTTTGCTTTAAATTAATTTTTTTTTAATGTTTACAATTTTCGTGTTTAGGAACATTGATTTTTTAAAAATGGAAAATGCATTTTTGTTTGCATTAAAATTTTTGCAACTCTGCTACCTAATCTGCCGAAATAGCAGGGAACACCATGAGTGGCTTAGAGTTTAAGTTTAGGACTTTTTTCTTAAACTATGCGCGCACTAAAGGGATTTTGACTTCCCTCAAAATGGTTCAACACCTCGCGAGCTTTAGAAAAATAGGGAGGGACTCAAGAGGAGATACCAATGCACATTAGTTTTGAATATGAAAATGGAAGCGAAAAATAAATCCGGGTTAAGCATTCCCCATTAAGCGGGGTTTTATGTGTAATATGGAAATCCACACAAGTGCAGTGCATGCTGCGAATTATACATACATCAATTTATATTGAATAATTATTTTTGAATAAACTCAGCATGCACTGCACTTGTGAGGATTTCCATTTTACACACAAAACCTCACTTAATTTGTAAACTAATTCTTGAAAAGTGTCAACTCTTTCAACTCATTCCACATTCGTGTTGTTCTGCTAAAAAAGAATCACTGTACCTGACAGTACGTCTGAAGTTGGGCTCAAGAGTAAATTGATGTGCATTCCTGGAAGTTCGAGTATCACAGTGGAATTGTTTTAAGCGATTGAAATTTTGCACTAATTTTGTTTTTTAAATTAAAATACAAAATTGATTTATTCCTCGTACTATTTCAAGACATTTACGCAGATGTATACAGTTACAATGCTTAAGCCTAGAACCGTATGAGCTTTACCAAAACTCTGAGCATAATATTTGTTTTGGAAAATTAGTTTTACTCTCGAACTTGTCAAAAATTTAATGGAAAAAGTAGGTGAGTAGAAGACTAAATTACTGGAGCCATTAAAAGCGTGTCCCCCGTCAATCATCATATTGTTATACTAAAAGCACTAATTTTTTTATGATTGTTTATTTTGCATATCGTCTGAGAAAAATAATAAATACATATCAAATTGGAGCGAAACACACCTAGGTAGAAGCAGGACCGAGACGAAAATGTTTCTATACTTAGTATTTTTTAATCCATTGACCTTTTAAATAATTTAGGATTCTAACTTATAAATTAAAGATGGACTTTGTTATGGAAAATAAAAATATCATCTTGCAATATCATCTACCACAATCAATTACCAGTGCACAACACAGGGTGTTTTTTTTTTAGTTCAAAAACATCAAGCACGATGGAGTCAAGGCAGCTGCGATGGTGCAAAAATTATTATATTTCAACTTTGTTGTTGTTCTTTTGCAAGAATTTTCGAAAAAAAAGGTTCGAAATTTTAGCTTGAACTTTCAACACTTTTGGTTAGATTTTTTTTTTGAAATAGCGTCGAACACTATGAATTCAATCAATCTACCCGAATTTCGTTTTTCTCAATTTCTGAAAAAATGGTTAGTTGTAAATCGTAAATTACACCTTTTCCCTTAGGTCTTCAATCTTTTGATCAATAGCAGAGATGTTTAACTAGGTTGAACACCAATTAATGAAAGTACCTTGTACCTAACCTACAATATTCATAAATTATGATTTCGATTTATAAACTTCAATTGCAACCAAAAATGTTCCTTATATGATTATTCTTCAATAAATTCTTTTTTTTTAATTAAAATTTAACACACTCTGCTATGTTCAATTCTTAAAAAAAAATACAATCCCCAAACAAGCAAAACTGTCAAAATTAAGATTAAAATCGTAATCCAAAAAAAGAAAAAAATACAAATTTTGACCATAAAAGCTGACGTTTAAGTCTGAAATTCCAAGACTCCTCATATTAAAGAGATAATCGATGTCAAGGAGGTTAACTTTATCGATTTATTTTCAGCTCCTATTTTTAAATGGGTCGGGTTCAAAGTCTGTTTTTGTTTTGTTTTTTTTTTAAAGTACAGATGGGTATGGAAAGCTTGCTTGATTATAATCATTCTAACACAGACAAAATACGCTTGGACAAATAATAATTAATTAAAATTCTTCAACTAGAATAATAAAAATAATTAAAAATATTTTTTTCTTTAAATACAATGTCAAAGTATACTCAGGGTAATTCGGTTCTTTGAATAAAACAAGGCGTGTGTCAAGGGTATGTATGTGTGACAAATTAGTGTAATAAGCACTAATATAAAGTGATGCACACTCCGGTTCAAAGAATTTAAAAATTTAAATCTTTCATTAGATTTTCTTAACAGTGTGTTTAAATATTCGAATTATCTTTAAATAATGTTTGCTAATATAACACGTTTCCACCGATCACTAAACCTAAGTCTTATTGAATCTACCCTATAATCTTGTTCAGATCTGAAAGATTAACCATGGAAAGGAGATGTGGCAAAATTGTTAGGGGGTTGGGCCACGAGCGTCCATGAACAAGAATTGTATCAAAAAGAAAGGTGAAGTTTTAAGAAAATCGTGTGTGGTATTTTGAGTTATTGATGTTTCAAGTTCATATTTTGGAGGCATCTCCTGGTTGATTTGTGTCCGTTTATAGACAAATAAAGTCATATACCATAAGAAGCGTAAGTTAAACCCCTACGTATTTGGTATTAAATGAAAGGTAAGTTTAATATCTTAAGTGGCGTTAAAGTCATGATTCTAAAAATTTCAATTTTTAATATAATCAATTAAACTCAATCTAGAGTGGCATTTTACCTTTTTTTACCTTTATGTGAAAGAAGACCTTTCAGGGCAGGGATGGTTGCTTGCCCCCCTTAATCAAAATATATTTCATACATTAGGGAATTTGCCTTCTTTTGAATGCATACTAAAGCTAGATTTCTAGTCACAGCCCGTGAAGGTTACAAAAACAATCGAAATTGTGACAATTTCTTTGAGTTTTTACAAATCATTGAGTCAAAGTGAACAACATTTAAATATTCTTTTATTTCTTAAGCACAAGAATAGGAAAAATAATGAGACAGAAAAACTGAATACATATTATCGGTGTTTTGGTTTAGTTCATTGCTATTGTTTGAAGAGTTGCCGATGTATGCGCCCATCGATTAAGGAACTACTAGGAGAATGCTGTGGTGAGTTTCGTTATGATGTTTCTTGGGAAGTTTAGGGAAAAAGAATACCAAGATGTTATCGATTCACAACAATCTTCACAGGGAATAGTCAAAAGAGCTTGTGACTTGTGATTCCTTGACTTGTGATTCCTCACAAGGGAGAGAATAGGGCTGATTGTTGTAATCCTGTCATACTTGGGTGCCATTTAAAAAAAATTTGTGCAAAATGGTAAAATAAAAAACTCGTAGGTTACTTGGAAAATTTCCTTGATCAAAATAACGATTGATGTCTTAAAAGATAGGTGTTATGCAGATGCACCTTCGGGTAAAATTTCAGTGTTGCCACTTTTCGGAAACATACTTTTTTATATCAACGGACTTTTGTGAACATGAAAAAAGATGCGGAAACGCTTCAGACGTAAAACGTGTGTTGGAAAAATAATGGTTCATGTTTTTAAAGGTAGGTGTTATGTAGATGCACCTTCGGGTAAAATGTCAGTGCTACGACTTTTCAGCAGGTGTTCTGCAACATTTCTGTTTTAAAAGTTTAAAAAATTATACCAAAAAGGTGGAAATCCCACCCTTTGACATAAAAAAGTATGTTTCTGAAAAGTGGCAACACTGACAACCGAAGATTTTCTACTCAAAACCAATCATTTAAGACATCAGCCGCTGTTTGCAAATTCAGGTTTGGCGTGTTGAGGCTTTTCCGGTACTTTTTTCATGTAAAAATATTGAAAATTACCAAAAATAGGGAAAGTCCCATTTTTTGACATAAAATTAAAGAATTTTCCGAAAAACTGGCAACATTGACATTCAATGCTGATTTTTAATACATAGATTATTATTTCCCAATTCAGATTTGGTAGCTGAAGGCAATTCCGCAACTTTTTTCATGATCAAAATATTAAATTGATTTGATATTGGAGATTTTCAACGTGTTTTTAATAAAACAAACAAAATTTTTGATTGATATTAAATACAAATAACTCAATACAAACAAAACAAACTACACAGACAAATTTTTAGTGAATTTAGGATCTATTATAAAATTTTTTGAAAATTGGATCTTTTATTGGTCCATCGTCATTATTCATTAAATTATTTCTATTTTTAACAATGTTAAGAGATTCATATGCATCTAATTCAAAAGGATTATTAACATTTCGAATTAATTTCAAATTTTGTAAGCTAAAATTATGGTTATTATCCAGCATGTGTTGTGCCACACTCGACTTCTCAGGTTCATTGTATTTTACATGGGCAAAATGTTCTTTGAATCTTTTCATTAAATTGGCTACTATAATATACTTGAACCTTGAACCATCATAGAACCTCAGTAGTTCCGCCGAAATCAGCCAATAAAAATATTTTAACAACGGATCAAAATTTGAACCACGTTTGTACAACGGGTCCTAAACGTGGTTCAAATTTTGATCCGTAGTTCAAATATTTTTACTGGCTGATTTTGGCGAAATTACTGGGGTTCAGCGATGATTCAAAGTTCAAGTATGTTAAAGTAGCGAATTAAATGCCTGAATCATCATTGAACTTCAGTTAATTCACCAAAGTCAGTGAGTTAAAATTGCTGAACCACGAGTTTAATATTTGTACAACTGGCCCTAAAGAATTCAATCCACTTAGCAAATACCAAAACCATATAACAAACCAAAACTGCTTTACCTATTCGAGTTTACAGAGTTCTACCTGGCCTACAACAAACAAAATTGTTCGGAACGGAACTTGTAAGCCATATATTTCTTTTGAATACCGAGCGCTAGATGTTTACACATCAAAAATAAATAAATTAAAACTATGGTCAGGTCATGGTAAATCCTTCCAAAGGGGATTGAACAAATCATTATATCGTCGACTTTCTATCAAAACCTCGTTAGTCCCAATTGAAATAAATTTTAAATTTTAGTTTCATTACTTTTTGGTTGATGACTTAGGTAGGGCCATAGGCGCCCGGAGGGGGAGATTCTTACTGGATCTGGACAATACCACAACACTAAGAATTTTTTTCTTTGAATTTTAACAAATACTTTGCCTTCTCTCCATGATTTGCCCCCCCCCCTGGTTCTGGATCTGGATCATGCCAAATATTTCTGAAAATATCCTTTGTTTCGATATTGTTGGAAAATATGGATATTTTCTTTACAGCCTCTTTATTGAGTTCATGGTTTGCCCCCCCCCCCCTGGCATTACCAAGCAACTTGCATTTTTTACTTTGAATTTTAACAATGTATGTATGTATGGGGCATATGCATAAAAATGAAGTACTTACTACCAGTAAAAGGTTAAAGTAAATACTAGTACTACTAGTAGAAGCTGAAACTTATAGTATTTACTGTGTTTGGTATGCATAAAATAAAGTTTATACTGGTAACCACATACTAGTAGTAAATACTGAATTCATCCAAGTAAATGCTACTGATTCACCCGAAAATTTGGTAGTATATACTGACTAAATGTGTTTACGTGGAATTGGAAGCTAGTGTTTTGAATTTATTTTATAATTTACCGTTCTATCAATTCTTCTTTTGTAAAAACTTTTAATGTATACTTATGGGCTTAATGTGTGTTTCTGTTTGGGAATAATTTCATTAGGAAACTTTTGAGAGGTTTTCTCGCGGAGATGTCTACCATTTTGCTAGCTATGCTCATAATTGTGTTTACATGTGATTTTCGATCTTGAGAGCAGCTTGCAGAATTATGCACTTGGAAAACTATTACTTTTAATAGAACAAACACCTGTAAGCCATTCGTTTGGTATGTCTCCTTTTTCTACTTTTCTGAGAAATAAAGTGATCCGATTGCTTTGACTTGACTCACGACTGTGAAATTTTGCATTCAGCATACAAAAGTATTTACTATAAAATGTTCAAGTTGGTTTTTTACAAACTTGAACAATTTGCAGTAAATACTGGAAATAAAAGTACATACTAGTTTTTATGCATACCATTAAAAGTATTTACTGATTAGTTCATCGGAAACTAGTAAATACTTTTGCCTCCAGTAAATACTTGTTGTTCAGTATTAACTTTTATGCATATGACAATAAGTAAATACTATTCAAATTTACCAGTGTATGTATATGTATGTATATACATACAAATATTGTAAAAGAACAAAAAAGCTTCTCCAATGAAGTAATTGATCGTTTTGGTAGAGAGCCAAGGTGTATGCAATTCCTTTTCTCTAAAGAATAATTAATGACACAAGAACGTAAGTATGTTTAATACGTAAGTAAGTACAATCACACATACTATAGTTACATAGATATCGCACGCAGAGCAAATAAAAATGACCACTTTTTTATCGTGGGACGTAGAGCTACATCCCAGTTATATCAATATTGTGTGAGTTATGGGCAACATTTGATCTTTAAAAAGATAGATTTATATACATAGACATACATTCAAAACGTCAACAACAAGTCATCCGTAGTTTGATCAACCGACTCGATTTTTGAGGACGAAACAAAAGAGCTTGCAATCACAAAATATTGAAAAAATGGTCATTTTTATTTATACTGGATGCGATATCTATGTAACTCTAGTATCTGTGGTACAATATTAAGATACACCGTAGTCTTTAGGAAATAAACGTTAATATGTATAAATTTTGTATTATGTAAGCATAAAATTCTAATTTAAAGCTAATCTGCTTTGGGTCAGTTGTTTAAACTGATATTAATATTTTTAATTGATCATCAGCCCTATCACGAATTCCATGGTAATCGGATTTGTTTAACAATCCCGAAAAAAAAAACCATCACCGAATGTTTTCTTGATGGTAATTTGTGTGAAGTTTTGCACTACGATGGATTCTGTGATAGTTTTTTTTGGGATTCGAATTAAGTGTCCGATAACAATGACGTATTATAAGAAATATTTAAATTTTGTTTACAAATAAAAAGTGGAGATTTTCTTATTTTAAAGAAAAAGTTTGATTCGGAATTCGAAATTTTTGTTTTGAATTTTCAAATCTTATTTATTTCATATTTTTTTTAATATAGGTACATATAAAACAAAGTTGGGTTTGTTACACCATTTATAACTCAAGAACGACTGGACCTATTTAATTGATAACTGATTTGTTGGAATCGTCTCGAATAGTAGAATAATTAATAAAATATCGGAAAAATTCACAGAAAAAATTATATGCACTTTGAGGTACCTGTGCAAAATAATAAATCAATTGAGTTTGAAAGCAAAATGAATCAATATTTATGAAATTTTGATCTGAAAAACTAAAATAAAAAAAATTATAATGCAGTCTATTATCCGGAGTTCGTTTTGTATATTTATAGAAAATAATTTAACGCTGAACAATTTGTAAACAGTATGTCCAAAGTTGTTTTGGATTTTGTGATTGGCTGAACGGATTTAAATAAGGATCTGAAAAGGTCCTTAAAATAAATCTTTCTTCTTCAAGTATCCATTCACTGCGGATGTGAAGCTATTTAATAAAAAAATACATTGTCCCCATCTGTCAAGCCATTAATTTTCAAAGTCTCTTGAAAAATGGCTACGATGTCGATGCTTTAAGAAGACTTCTAAAAAAATCAGAAATTTTCACATTTTTTACAAAAAGGTGATTTTATGGCCTTTTCAAATGGTTATAGAATGGCAGTTCTTGTTCTGAAAAGGAGAGAAAATTGTTCCGGTTTTGATTTCAGAATCGTTCACACGTATCGAATCGGTGTTCCGGATTGCCAATCGAAAAGCCCATTAGGGAAATTCGTTGACATTTGCATATTTTCAAAACAGGGTGTTTCAAAAACATGTCAACATTTTGAAACTTCGTTGTTCCTTGAAAGATTTCAATGAAATAGACACAGGTGATAGTTTATACAGAATTAAAAAAGAAAAAAATATTTTCAAAACGGGGTGCTTTAAAAAAAATGTCAACTTCGTTGCTCCTTGAGAGATTTCAGTAAAATGACAGGATAGCTGAGACAGAATTATAGCAGAAACAAATATTTTCAAAACGGTGTTTCAAAAAATGGCACCATCATCACCATGACCTGTGGCAATTTCATTGAAATCACTCAATTCGATTAAATTGAAATCTATCAAGGTCAAAAGATTTCAAAATTGTCCTTTTTCCTTTTGTAAAATTACATTTTTATTTCTTATTCAAAAGGTTCGTGAATGGATCTTCAATAGTTAGTTAGTTTTATTGACTCCTTTTATTTCATTGAATATTGAATCTTAAAAGTGCCTCTACACTATCCCACAAAGTATTAACACATGTCAGAATAAAGTGGGAAAGAATTTCTTACGACTGCCAAATTTTTGTGATGAAAATGATTTTCATATTTTGCTTCCACACTTGCATCAAAACAAATCAGTTTCACCATAACCTCAAACGCCTAAGTGGGATAGAATGTGTGATGGTTTTAGAACCGATCTTAAATATTTTCAGGTATAAACACATGTCAAATCGTGTAGGATGCGATGTCAAGTTGTGTGTGATGAAATTTCATATTTTGCTTCTACACTATTATACATGACTTTCTTCACACTTTTTTGACATGTATTAATACTCAATGGGATAGTGTGGAACGGCTATAAGTCTTATTGGTATGGCCTATGGCCGTCTACCAGACTGACATTTTCGAATATAAATACATTTAAATGGCAAAAAGTAGAACATTTTAGGAAATATAAAACTGAATTAATTTAAAAATTAAAATTCTTCTTCTATAATACATCTTCTATATCGTAGTGCAGTGACAGTAAAGTTATAAAGCGCATCTCATCCTTCTTCCCCATCGAGTATGTTCAGAAACTCCAATTCACAAAGGCTGAGTTTATTGAAGTACCTCATCCGGAATTCTCTTAAAACCAGGCAAACTGCAATAAAGTGATATGTGTTCTCGTGTTCTTTCATATTGCAGAGACTACGTTGTAAGGGCAGATCTGGACGATGTCATATAATATAGATTAAGCAATTCACCTCTCGTCTTAAAAATAATGTTTATTTCATCCACTGGGGTTGTATTCAGTAGATACGTTTTGTTCTGCAGATTGAAATTCAAACGGCTATAGTTGCTCCTAAACTCTGACGAACTGGCTTCAGCTGCGAATCTTTCATAGAGAACACTACCAAACTTTTCCAATATCGCATTGAACTTACTTTTAATAGAGACGGCTGCTCGTTTGGTAATTGGTACTATGACTAAATCAATTCCACATGTTGCGGCAAGATTCTTCCACTCAACTATCATAGCTCCTCTTGTTTGAACTGCCGCAGTTAAAACTATTTTTGGTATCCTTTTTTCCTCCATATCCATAATTTTGATGATATAGTTTATGCATTTGAAGAGTATCAATAATCATTGGCGTTGCCCCTATCTCCAGATAGAGCATATAGTTTGGTGTACTCCTTGGCAGTCGAAAAATCCTTTAATAAAATATCGTAGACATTTTTCCACGGCTTCAAAAGAACGATATCCCCAAACTTGAGCACCATAGAGAAGAGCTGCTGTTGATGTGGAGCGGAATATCTTTTGCTTTGCGCTATGCCGAATGTATTTGCTCTTTATACACCGTTCCCATACCGACGAGATCGCTCGTTTTTCAGATTCGACGTTATTAAAACTCCCAGGTATTTGTACTTCCGTACGATTTCAATTGTTTTCGCATAATAAATACGGAACGAACCATATTTTATAGATCCCACATCCTAGCATTTTTGGTTCGATCGTGAAAATTAATTTTGTTTTAATCAAATCAAAAATAACATTCCCTTTTGATTTTTTCACGAGTGAACGAATGATATTTTAGTGTCCTATGAACCTTGCTTTTTATACAAAAACTTCCAAAAAAATGTCTGTGTGGTTAAATAAGTACGGTGTACTATTAAATATAAAATAATTTTACGCTAGATAACTATTAACAGTTCATTATTGACTGAAACATTTAAAAGAAATTATTTATAAAAATTTCCAAAAAGCTCTACTTGTATTGCATATTAAAATAAAAAAAAATTTTGTTTGAATACCCATTTTTTTTTCGAAAATTCGACATCTCAAAATTGGTTTGGTGTTTGACCCCCCCTCCCCCCTGGACAAAATCCTGCGGGCGCCTATAACAGGGCTATAAATTTTGACGTATAAAACCGCATAATCCTTAATCAACTGATGCTGAGTGTATGAGCTGAAAATATGTAGTATTATAAGAAATATACATATTTAGAAAGTGCCAGGAGCATTTTCTTCCTTTGTCAAGAAACATGTACACACTACATTGTACAATGTACATAAGTTGCAGGTATACATATATGTACGTGTACGTGCTCTTGCACAATGACAGTGTTTTAACATGGGTTCTTATAAATATTTATGCAAAGTCAAAACAGTTCCAGCCGAGCAGGTATTTCAAATTCGCCTTTATGCAAATTGTTTGGCAAATTACTTTCACAGTATGAAAAAAAGAGTCATGGTGATGGTGAATGTAACTTTATTGCATGTAACGTTTTTGGAAACTTTAAGTGCACGTTATGCGAACGAGAATTTGTTGAAAATAATAATAATAATAACTTTGTAAACATGTGCTCCTTGAACAAAAAAAAAGTAATATAAGACAAAAATTGTTTGTGGTAAAGCTCCTTGGGGGTGAATATTCAATCACTTAAGACATTGGCTTTCAAATATAATTGAGGATAATTATATAGCGTGAGTCTATCTATACACAAGGCAAATGCATATATAAAGCGAGAGGTTGAGGTTTCATATATTTATCTATTTACATAAAAAAGACTGTTGAATAAAATCATTTTTCTATTATTATGTATCAATGTCTTTATAATAACACAAAATTACGAGGTTAATATGAACATGAAGGTTGTCACCAGGATGTTTGGTGTAGGCTGATGTTCTATTTATTCATTGAAATGACAAAATAAACTTGATCATAATCAATTTGGAGAGTTTTTATTTTGCGATTTTGTGAAAAACCTTATTATGGTTCCTGGTTGAATAAATACAAATTAAAAGAAAAAAAAAGTAACAATGAAAATGAAAATGAACAAACAAACATTTAAGTTTTCAAAGCCGAAAGGAAATTCATTCGATGATTAATTCATAAATAGCTTCTTATAGCTTTGATTAAATTTGAAATTTAAATTTCTCAAGTCAAGGGAGTTTCCAATACTAAATCACTTATAGTAACGTAATGCTTCAGCTCCATTGGCACAGCGGCGCGGCTGTGGTGTACCCTTTCGAAGATTTATTTTAACGATTATGATCCAAAAAGGATGTTAATATTTAATTTTTCATGCTGCCATTCTCTGACTTAAGTCAATAATCGAGTTAATTCTCTCGAAACATTATTTGACTATAATGGTTACAAGAATCAAGATGTTAATAAATTTATGACTTTGCAAATTATATTGAAATCCTTATAGTTCGGTCAGGAAACCGAATGCCGTGCGATTTTTGCGGGGACTATTTTTGTTTGATGAGGGTTAGTTTTTCAGTTAATCGTTAACAACAGAGTTAAATCAGAGTAGCTATTCCTGAAAATAAATTAAGTTAACTCAGGAACAGTTTTTCAGTAAGGGATTAACTTCATCTGAAAATCCTTTGTCATCGATATGCGACTATATATATATCACCCTTCTGCACCTTTTACGCATCAAAATAGAGATGGCGCCACAGCAGAATTGCGCTGATCGAGATGGCTCGAAAGCTCAAAAAGTCCCTGAGTTATAACTCACCAAATTAGGTGAATTAACTCGGAGTTAACTTAAGAATGAAATCGACTGAAAACACGGGAGCTAACTCAAGTTTAACTCCTAGACTGGGATGATCTAGCACTGAAAACCTGGCTTCAATACTAATTGGGGATACAATTTAGCTTGGAAGTCGTTTTTGTAATCCTGTCACTACGCTGTCATTTTGAAAATTGGCACCCAATCTGTAGTGCAGTCAGGAAATCGAAATCCCTTGTTTTATATTTTTGTAATTTTTTTTTGACATGCTAACGAAATGCGCAGGTCCTATAGGGGTATTGACGTCGAAGCTCCGTCAGAATCGGAAATCCAAACATCAATAAATCTCCTCAAAAACAACAAGCCAGATGGACTTGACGGAATAACAGCTGAATTCCTGAAAGCCGATCCCAACAGCCCCCCACGCTTTTCAAGAGTCGGCAAATTCAGGAAGCTAGATTTAATAATTCAAGCAATTAAAAAAAAAAATAATAAAACCAGAAATTTTACAATATTTTTCGGAAAAAGTTAAAAAAAGTAAGTTTGTATTTTCATTATATTTCGGTTTTTAAACTTTTAAATGTACCTATGCAAATTGACATTTTTGCCGATTGCAGATTTTGGAAATATGCCGAATAATTAAAGAGAATAATAATTAAAAAAGAATTATTAAAACGAGCATTTTTGGCGATTGCGAATTTCGCAAATATGCCGACTAATTCAAGAGTCGGCAAATCAACGAAGCTTAATTTGAAAAATAAAAAATTAATGAAAAGAGAATTTTTGCCGATTGCGAATTTCGCAAATATGCCGACTAATGAATAGGGGGAAGGCGGGAGACTTGAGCCACTTTTTGTAAAATTGTTGATAAAAACTTTTCTATTAATCTCAGCCGCTTGAAAGATACATCTCTATAAAGCTACACTTATCTATTTTGAAACTAGTTAAATTGGCTTCAAATATATGCAATCGGTTTCAACCCAGAGCAAATTGTTTGAAGAAAGATTTTCGGCTCAAGTCTCCCGCCCCCTACGGGAGACTTGAACACCCCATGGGGGAGACTTGAACATACCCAAATGGAACGAGTTAACAATACAAAAATGAGATCACCGTCTATGATTTTCATAAAACTCAATTGTTACTATATTTAACGTATTATTTGCGAAGAAAAATGTTTTAAAAATTTATACCCGAGAATATTGTTACAAAACTAAAAACAACCTTAAAAACCGTAACAAACGACAATAAATACGCAACTTAAATAAACTACTCCTTGGGAAACACAGTAAGAAGATCGTAAGATTTCTTAAACATAATTTGAGCATTGTTATCCTTGTATTTCCCCTTCTGCGGCAGTTTTTTGACTTTTTTTTTGGTTTTGCTCCTTATTTTCGTATGATCAAGTCTCCCTACAATAAGTGGTTCAAGTCTCCCGTTCACGCTTTTTGAGACAAAAGAGATTATAAATTCTGTTACGTAAGCTGTTGCATTATTTTGCAAGGGTATTAACAAAAACAATTATTCAAGGAATAAGATCATACTAAATTATCTAATTAACTACGAGTAAGACAAAAGTTATGCAATGAAAAGAAAAAAAAATGTTTAACTTTTCATAGCGAAAAATGCATTTACTCGTCCAGGAACCAAAATCAAATGATGATCCTGAAACCTTTTTATAAGCAAATAGAAGGTCATTTTCTGCTTCGGATATACAAACACTTTTAGAATTTAAGGGTAGTCTGAGTGAAATATTGCGAGTGGCTCATGTCTCCCATATGGTCAAGTCTCCCGTTTTCCCCCTATACCTGGAGCCAATGACAACAATATTAATACCAGCTCCAGATGAATTACTAAATAGTATATTTTGTAATTGCAAGAATAGATGTGGTCCACTCTGCAGTTGCAGAAAGTCGGGGTTGCAATGCACTTTAGCTTGTGGCCAGTGTAATGGGAAAGCTAGCCTTAATGCTGTTTCATTTTAAAGCGAACCCGGAGAAGAGAGTGCATTTGACCGGGAAATTCTAGAAGGCCTGGAAACATCGATTCAGGACAACGAAGATGGTGACAGTGAAACAGAAATTTTTGAACGCCCGGAAGATGACGATGAAGACGAAAACTAATACTTTGGCTCTTTAAATTACTATAGATCTATTTAAAATGTTATTTAATACAATGAATTAAATCAAGTTCAAGATATATGTAAAATGTTATTAAATACAATGTATTAACTAGTAAACAATACAAATTATTTATAGTTCATAACTTATTATTTATGATGCCACTGCAGGAATGAAGTTCGGAAGTTTTACCAAAAAGTAAAAAGAACCTCCCTCCCAAGGTTACAAACCCCGAACCGAAGCCTGCAAGGACGATCAGGGGAACATCGTGGTGGAAACGCAGTCGTTGCTGAGGATATGGAAAAATCATTTCTGCAAATTGTATAACGGCGATGACGAACCGAATTCCGCTACCATGCAAATTGCACCATTCAACCTGGACGACGTAGGCCAACAATTCCGTCCACCCGATCTTGACGAAGTGAGGATAGCCATATCTAAACTTAAGTCCAATAAAGCTGCTGGAGCTGATGGCCTTGCGGCTGAGCTATTCAAAGCGGCTGGCGATGAATTGGTTAGGAGTATGCACCAGCTCATCTGTAAAATATGGTCGGAAGAAAGCATGCCCGATGAATGGAACCTCAGTATTGTTTGCCCGATCCTCAAGAAAGGCGATCCTCTGGACTGCACCAACTACAGAGGCATCAGTCTTCTTAATATCGCCTACAAGATCTTCTCTGCCGTACTTTGTGAACACCTGAAGGCATTCGTCAACAACCTGATAGGTCCATATCAGTGTGGCTTTAGGCCAGGGAAGTCCACCATCGACCAAATATTCGCACTACGGCAGATCTTGGAGAAAACCCAGGAGTTCCAAATCGATACCCACCACCTTTTTATCGATTTCAAGGCTGCGTATGACAGCATCTATAGAGACGAGCTATATAGAGCAATGTCTAGTTTTGGCATCCCTGCCAAACTCGTCCGTTTGTGCAGGATGACGATGGAGAATGCACGCTGCTCCATCAAGGTCGGCAAAGACCTCACCGACACTTTTGATGTCAAAAAAGGTTTTAGGCAAGGCGACGCGCTGTCATGCGACTTCTTCAACATCGTTCTTGAAAGAATAGTGCAAAACTCTCACGTCAACACCAGAGGCACAATCTTTCAAAAGTCCGTCCAATTACTCGCTTACGCTGACGACATTGACATAATCGGACGAACAAAGCGTGATGTCAGTGGTGCTTTTGTGAGCATTGAGAAGGAAGCCAAGAAGATGGGTTTAACGGTGAATGAAAGCAAAACAAAATATATGCTGTCCACAAGAAAGGACACCCAACACCGACGTCTCGGACAGAACGTCACTATAGACAGCTATAATTTTGAGGTAGTCAGAGACTTTGTCTACCTAGGATCCGCTATAAACTCAGCGAACGACACCAGCGCTGAGATCAAACGAAGAATTACTCTTGCCAATCGCTGTTTCTTTGGGCTAAGAAGGTAATTGAGAAGCAAAGCCCTCTCTCGAGCAACTAAACTGTCCCTGTATAAGACGCTTATCATCCCGGTCCTGATGTATGGTGCAGAGGCATGGACACTGCTAACAGTGGATGAGAACGCGTTAGGCTGTTTTGAGAGGAAAATTCTCCGGGTGATTTTTGGTCCCGTCTGCATAGATGGGGAATGGAGAAGAAGATACAACAACGAACTGTATGGGCTGTACAGCGACACCGACCTAGCCACAAAAGTGAAAAGCCAACGACTGAGATGGCTGGGTCATCTAGAGCGAATGGACACCAATGCTCCGGCCCGGAAAGTCTTTGAATCCAACCCCGTGGGACAACGCAGTAGAGGTGGACAGCGTAAAAGGTGGCGCACGCAAGTGGAAGAGGACCTCAACCAACTTGCCGTGCGAAACTGGAGACAGCTAGCTAGAAACCGAGCCGGCTGGAAGAAGCTTGTTGGTTGAGGCCCTGGTCCACCCCGGACTGTAGCGCCACCTTAAGTAAGTAAAGTAAGTAAGTAACTTATTATTTATAGTCAATAACTTCATACAAGGTATTATTCACCGACATTCACGGTTGACCTTGCATTACAGTATGCATGACTGTGCTCTACGCGGTTTCCGCCCTCTATCTCAAGAACGCTTGAGCGCATGAAAAAACAATTACAAAACAGTTTGTAGATAATTCAATGCTCTACAATTTTCATCATGGATGTTACCACATTGAAACCATAGAAACCGAGATAATCGCAAAAACCCGATTTTTGTGATATTTGACCTTGAATAACTGACGTTACAGACACGAGACTTCATGAGACTTTTGAGACAGCTTTTAGAACGCCAATATGAAGGTATACACGAGTTTTCAGCTTATTATCTCCCATTCCAAGGTTGACCCTTTTTTTTTGCTTATTTGACTGGGCTATTATATAAGTAAAAGTTAACGCAAAATCGTAGTTATATAATATACTTTATTATTATTAGATAAATAACTTGCAAATTGAATTCATGTGGCGTCTGCTTAAGAAAAATCGTTGGAAATCAAATCGCCTTCTAGTCGACATGCACGCCATGTGTTTAAAGCCAACAACTTATTTCTCTCTCTTTCTCGAACAGCTGATTGCTGGATGCGCTCACAACACAACATAGATTTTAATATAAACCTAGATGGCCAACATAGGATCTTTTGTACAGATACAAAGTGAAGCTTTGCGACCATTTTGTTGGAGGCAAAAAATGTAAACAATAGAATTAATTGCTGCAGTGTTTTCTTGAAATAACTTGTTTTATCTTGGAATGTAAAAGACGTAGGAAAATAATTTTGGTATCAACTGAAAGGTATTTTTGCCGTCTTTTTACCATTTAATTAAACCATTAAACAATTATTTAGCTACGTTTAATATATTTTGAGATATTTACATTTAACTTCTTGAGAGAATTTTCTTCTTAGTCTTGCTTTTGTACACTGATATCTTTTAATATTCTGTGATAACATGTATATTTTTTGGTATCAAGTTTGCGCTCGACGATGGGTGATGATCGTTTGAATAATTTGATGCTGCTTTATTCTTCGAAAGATAAAGTGGACGAAATTATTCTTAATGAGGTCGTTGAAGAATGGTCCTTATTAAAACACCGCCGAATTAAAATCTAGATAGTACAATGTTAAATTTAAATATTAAATTTTCATTACAACTTATTAAGTTGATGCAGTAAAATAATAAAAAATATAAAATAATAAATTTTATTATTAAAATTAATTTATTATAAATAATTAGCTATATTATTAAAAATTGTTCATTTTAAATAAATAAACTGCTGCAATATTAATAAATTAATGTATTTTCTTATTATAAATGACTAAACTGCTGATGCTGATAGAATTATGCGTTACTTTAATTTTTTTATAAACATTGTTCAATACCTATACCTAAACAAAAAAAAAATTGCTGCAATAAAAAAATCAATGTTCATGAATTTAATTCGTTGTTAAAAATTATTTCTTATTTAGATTGATCGTTGCAATAATAATATTAATTTATTTATTCCATTGTTATTAATTATTTACTATAAATAAATACATAATTCCAAAAATAATTGATATCTTATTTTTCTACCAAATAATAGTTCCCAAGATTTTAAAATTGTTTCATGGAAAATCATTGCTCCTAAGTTCTTTAAATCTCTTACATCAGCTGAAGGCGGTTTCATTGAAAAATCTCGCATTTCGAAATCTCAAAAGTGTATGTGGCGAAGTGAAGATTTGAGCTAAAATCAATCAGCCCTATCAGGAATTTCGCTCGGAAAAAATCCGTTTTTTCTTTTCCCTTATTTTGAGATTCACCCGAAAAATGCTAAATCCTTACAGTCGGCAAATTTTTAAAAAAGTCGGCAAATTCCTAAAAACAGTCGGCATTGAAACAAAAGGGCGTAACGCCAAGTTGGGCAGCTAGCTGCGCTTGCCGGCCCCCGCCTAATCAGAATATAGGTATTTCATATATTATTCAATCTTTATTCTTTTGAAAACATTTAAAGCAAGATTTCTGTAATAAAACTATTTTTTGAATAAATTTGCCCACACGCCCCACCTAATCGAAATCCGGCGAAGAGAATCAGAATGCTATGTCTAAAGAGAAAGGTAATTAAGCTCCCTATAAAAAACACAATTGCAAATTTTGTGTACAAGTAGCTGTTCCAAGAAATTAACTAAATCATGTTTTTTAATTTAAAAAAAAAATGAATTTGGATGTTCTGTATCTATTCCATCTAAAATGACTTTAGTCCATGTGGATTGGTATTTCGAACATAAAAATTTGTGTTCAACATTCCGATCATTAACTATCTTAAATGAATTCGATTCATATTTTTTGTCAATTGAAATCTTACAGTTTGACGAAGATTTGAAAAAAAATTGAGTTAAAATTTAAAAAAATTTGTCTGCCCTTCAATTTCTATTTATTTATAGTTATACGAGTATTTCGTTCATATTAAAACGAAAATGTAACTAAATTACACTTTTTAAAGAAAAAAAACATTAACCGTTACAGCTGATTTTTACATTTTTCGAAAACGAGTTCGAAGTGAATTGAAATTCTTTTTCATTTCATTTAATGAATATTCCTCGCGGGAAGAGCTCTCTAATCTTTCGTTAGAGCACAAAGGAAATCACAAGAGAAACTAAGATCAAAAATCGCTTCATCTTAAAACAGTCTTTGAAATCGCCAAAATATCCTTCGGCACACGAAAACAATCTGATATAAAAACATAAGTTTCAAATTCTAAAACAATATTTTGATGTTATCATGCAAACTATCCATATCAAAGATTACCTATAGCATCCGTCGAATGAACTATGGAGCGAATAAGACTGAATTTTGACATTTTTCTTCTCTTCTTCGTGTCCTGTAACCCCGGCTGGGGCATAGGGCGTCAACAAAACGTCTCCATCCTTCACGGTCTGATGCAAGGTACTTCAGCTGTGGCCACGTCTTTCTCTGGGATTCTGCTTCCGCTAAGACAGTTGATTTCCATGTTGTTCTTGGTCTTCCAACCCGCCGTGCACCCTGAGGATTCCATTCAAAGGACTGCTTTGCAATTTCATCGTTTGGTTTCCTCAGTGTGTGACCAATCCAACGCCATTTACGCTTTCTTATGTCGACGTCCAGCCGCTCTTGACTTGTCCTGCGCCACAATTCCTCATTTGATATTATTTGTGGCCAGCGAATCTTTAGGATGTGGCGAAGACAGCGATTCACAAAAGCCTGCATTTTCTTCGAAATAGTAGACGTGACTTTCCAGGTTTCACAAGCATATAACAGCACGGATTTGACATTGGATTCGAAGAATCTCAACTTAGTGCGTAAGGAGATTTGACTGGATTTCCAAATTGGGGACAGAGTACCGAAGGCAGCACGAGCTTTATTTATTCTACTTTTAACGTCCAGATCCGTACCACCGTTTGCAGAAACAATACTGCCAAGGTAGTTAAATTGTTCCACTACTTCAACTGGCGTTTCCTGTAAAATAATACGCTGCTGTGTGGAGCGGCCTGTGAGCATTATTTTTGTCTTTTTGCTGTTAATTCTTAGACCACTCGACTCTCCCTTCACTTGCAGTGTTTGGCACATCCCGTTCAGCCCACTGATGTTATTTGCCAGTAGACATATGTCATCGGCATAGTCTAAATGACTGAGCCTTTCGAACGGTCTCCATTGAATGCCCTGTCGCTCAGCTGTACCAACACTGGCCGTCAATACGTCGTCCATCGCCAGCAGGAAGAGAATTGGCGATAGAACATCCCCTTGTCTCACACCCTGTTGCACTACGAAGGAGTCGGATAGCTGCCCATTGTGCAAAACAAAACACCTCGCGTTGTTGTAGGACTCTTTAATAATGGCAACAATTTTTGGTGGAATTCCTCTACCAAGCAACGATCTCCATATACATTCTCGGTTAACTCGATCAAAGGCCTTTTCAAAATCCACGAACATGAGGTAAAGCGGTGATTGATATTCCATCGACTGCTCGAGGACGATACGCAGGGTGTTGATATGGTCGACACACGATCGACCACTGCGGAAGCCAGCTTGATGCCTCTTGAGTGTAGACTCGATTCTATCCTTTATTTTTACTATGAGCCAAATGTCAAAATTGAGCCTGACTCATTTGTCGGATTCTGTTATCAGGGGGATTTTTTACACCGGAAGCTGAGTTTTTAAACTAAAGCCCCAAAAGTTATCTGGGCTCAGCATTTTTGTAATTTATTGTTGATATATTAAGGACAAAACCTAGCTTGGTAGTCATTCCTGTTGCTAAGATGCCATTTCGAAAAATAGCGCCCAATCTAGTCCAAATGGTAAAATAAATAAAAATCAGGTTAATTACTTGGAAAATTTCCGTAGTTAAAATAACGATTGATGTCTTTAAATATAGGTGTTGAGTACCTTCAGGTAAAATGTCAGTGTTGCCACTTTTCGGGAGTATACCTTTTTTTAATGTTAAATGGTGGGAGCTCCAACTTTTTTTTTTAGTTTTTCTATGTATTTTGAAATTTACAATAGTTGCAAAACTGCCTCCAGATGCCAAACGCGTATTGAAAAAATAACGGTTGATATCTTGAAACATAGGTCTTAACCAGACGCACTTTCAAGCAGAAAGCCAGTGTTTCTATTTTTCGGGAACATACTTTTTGTATACCACTTTCCTTGTAATATTTTTCTTTCATAAAATCGAAGTAAATCTACTCACACTAAAGCAGGGTTCGAATAAAGGGAGAGAGTTGTAAGGCACTAGGTTCTGGTTCTCTACGAGCTGTAGCACTACCTGACTCATTCATTTTTTTAAGCTTAAAATTATGAAAATCGATAACAATTTATATTTTCTTTATTAATTTGATTTTGTAAAAGTGTCTTTGTTTGATTATATTTTTTAACATTCGAGCATACTTTATAAATATTTATATTTAAATCATCTTCGTATTTGTATATTAAACCATTTTTTTTTTATTTTCAGGTGGGTACACTCAAACATCAAAATGCTAATTGCAGATAAACCTACATACATATTTGAAAATAAAATAAAATATTGAGGTAACATTTTTTGTGCAAAGCATCAGTGGAAAACGTTGTGCAACGAAATGATTTTTCTAAATTTGGCTGTTGGCAAACAATCTTACGTCTTTTCCAGCCCGGAGGAAAGTCATGGCACAGTAGCGGGAAAACGCACACAAGAATTTGTTTTTTTGGGGGTTAGGGGCTAAGTCTCACTTAACAGAAAAACGCAAACGTGGGGAATGCTTATAAACATTAAATAATGAGCTCTAAAATTGTTTTTCATAATTAACGTATAAATTTGAGCAAGAAGTGATTTAAAAATATTTTTAATTATGTTTACTATCTATTTTCCAAAAAAAATAACCAAACTTAAAATATATGAATTCAATCATGAAAAAATTATTTCACTACTCAAAAGACTAAATTCGTTTACGAACATTTGTGCGTAGTTAAGGACACAATGCAATAATCTGGGGGGTCATTCCGTATTTCGATTATCGCCAGACGATATCGTTTAGACGATAGTCTTTCTTTCCGTAACATTGAAAATGACTGTCGTCTTGGCGATCTCGTTTTGGCGATGAATTATTTGCTTTACGTAAGTCAATAATCGTCAAAACGATAGAGCTAAGACGATAGCTAAAGAGGTATCGTCTTGTAATTATTTGAGTGTTTTAAAAGCGATAAATGCTTTTTCGTTGATTTTTAACCATTGTTTTTTAAATAATATGAAAACAAAACAATTATTGAATAACTACTGCATATTCATGGTTTGAGTTTTCAGAAAAAATCTTACCAACAAATCATACTTGACCAATAATCAAAGGGCACGGTTTGTTTACAGGAACAAACTCAGGCGATTTTCAACCCCCCTCAAACTTCGTACCAAAAAAGTATACTTCAAATTCTCAGTATTTTCTGAGCTGATAAAACACAGGTGGCTCACCAAATTTCAACTCCTTAGCATTAGTAATTCCCGTGATGGAGGACTTCAAAAATCGCAAAACCCGTAACTGACTGACTCACTGATTCACTGACAGATCATCAAAATTATTGAGCACTTCCCGACATCGTAGAAACTTGAAATTTCGCACAACGGTAGGCCTTGTGGTGCATACAAAGGAAAAAATCGAAAATCTGCAATTTTCTATTCAGGGGGCGTGGCATCCACCCACTTTCCTAAATATTCTATAAATTATATGGAGCCTTTCCGATTGTTGTAGAACAATGAAAATTGGTAAGTTGGTAGAGTTTGAGGTACTTAGAAAGAAAAAAATTGAAAAATTGGAATTTTCCATACAGGGGGTGTGGCATCCACCCACATTCTTAAAAATTCTTATAAATTATATGGACCACTTCCGATTGTTGTAGAACGATGAAAATTGGTAGGTCGGTAGGCCTTGAAGTACTTAGAAGAAAAAAAAACCGACAAATTGGAAGTTTCAGTTTAGGGGGCGTGGCATCCACCCACATTCTCAAAAATTCTTATAAATTATATGAAGCACTTCCGATTGTTGTAGAACGATGAAAATTGGTAGGTCGGTAGGACTTGAAGAACTTAGAAACGAAAAAATCAAAAATTTGGAATTGTCCATTCAGGGGGGGGGCGGGGTGCCATTCACCCACTTTATCAGAATTGCTATTATTTGTATGGAGCACTTTCGGTTGTCGTAGAATTATGAAACTTTGTAGAGCGGTAGGGCTTGACTGTCACCTGGCAAAATAAATCTTTGCAAAAAGGAGTGAAATCACAACAAAAACATAAATGTTAAAAAAGGAGCCAAGTTCTTATGTGTACAAGAAACCTGTGCGTAAAAAGTCAGCCAAAAAAAGTAATGAGATCTAAAATATATGCCAAGTTTTAAGTTCATGAAGTTTTAAGTTCATATCAAATATCTTAAGTAGAGTAATATCGAAACAATTCCAAATCATGACAGAAATTTGGTAATTAATGATTACTGATTAAAATTTGGTGGATTTACTTGGCAAGTTTTTTCTTAAATACTTACTTAATCACTAATTTTAAATGTATGAAAACTTGACCAGTGAACCCACCAAATTTTAATCAGTAATCACTAATTTTCTGTCATGATTTGGAATTGTTTCGATATTACTCTACTTAAGATATTTGATATTAAACTTCATGAACTTAAAACTTGGCATATATTTTAGATCTCATTACTGTTTTTGGCTGATTTTTTACGCATAGGTTTCTTGTACACATAAGAAATTGGCTCCTTTTTTAACATTTATGTTTTTGTTTTTACCATCATTTCCAAAAAGAGAAATTTTTGAAGTTAAACAAATCAATTTTGTTTTGAAAGTTCGAAAAACAATCTTTTTTGAAGCTGCATTTGTATATGCGCGTTACTTAATTCTGTCAATTTTTTTCATTAAATATGTTTTAAGAATTTAATATATTAAAAAAAAAAACAATTTTTAAAACCTTAAACATCTTGAACATAAGAGCAAGTACGTGCGATTCAGTCGTGTATTTTAGTTTTGTTAGATTTTGTAGCTGAAATATCGGTCTTAAAGGTTTGACTGACTTATTTGTAAGATCTTACCCTCAAACTTGGTAAAAAGTGTTATTTTCAGCCAAGGCCGTAGCCAGATACTTATGTCGGGGGGGGATATACTTTTTCGAAAAAATATTTCACCATTTAAGCTAAGTAAACGTTTCTTTTGAGCAAAGAAAAGAAAACGCTTGGTGGTGAAAAAAATGTATTCAAAGAAAAAATGTCTGTGCTGTAAACGTTTTTTTTTTAATAGTAAAGAAAAATACAAAGCCTAGCTTACAGTTCCTGTGCGAAAATTTATGCAAATATTTTCGCATGCCAAAAATGATTGAGGTGAAGTACAAAATTACTCTTTTGTTAGATTGGTTAACAGTTTCATGCTAAAAGGAACCATTGGTGTCATAGAACTGCAAAACAATTGGGAAATTGTTTCGCGTGAGATAAAGTGGTGAATATCAAATATTTACGCTCCCGAAAAAAAATATACTCATCTCACAGCATTATTTGCATGCAAATTGTTTTTGCATCCAAAACTTATTTTTTTCCATTTTTAAGCCTATAATTTATTAATAGAGGTTAATTAATGACACAATGGGTAGCTTAGGCAAAGGCAAACATTTTGTGCTTAAAATCCTATCCTACTAATATTATAAATGTGAAAGTGAGTTTGTTTGTTTGTTTGTGACGCTTTCACACCTAAACTGCTGAATCAATAATGACAAATTTGGATAAATAGATAGATGGGACTCTGGAAGCGTCAATAGGATACTTTTTTTTACCATAATGGACAAAAAAAGAAAAAAATATTTGGTACCAAAACAACTTCATTTTATATGTGAACACAAGTAAATCAAATAAGTTTGAAAAAAAAAATCAATCAATTTTGATATTTCGTTTGAGCGATAGTTTGTTTTTTTATTATGTTGAAGTTTAATTATACCATTTGCTTCACAAGCGCTGCTTTAAATTAAACAGGAGATCATCGCAAGCCCAGGCAGTGAAATTTGGTCGATCAAAAAGAAATCCATTCATTTTAACTTGTTTGAACTTTTCGGAACTTACCGCGTTAATTATTAATAAATTATTTATAAATTCTTCTTCCCGACGCGACGTTTCGAAGAAATTTCACTCTTCGTGGTCACGGGTCTAATTTCTTCGAAACGTCGGGAAGAAGAATTTATAAATAATTCTTAATAATTAACGCGGTAAGTTCCGAAAAGTTTAAATAAGTTAAAATGAATGGATTTCTTTTTGATCGACCAAATCTCAAGTTCTCAAGTTCAGATAGTCAAAATAAAAGTCTATGGACTTAGGGAAAATGACAGAGGATCATTTCCTGTTCTTTGAAAATGGATTGATGTGGTTGTAACCCTGTCACAAAAATTGGAAAACAGCTACATATTTTCAACACCCCGTCTCCAACACGGGTGTCGAAAAAAACTTACCAGACTTTTGAATTCAATATTAAGGTGCATGCACCTACAGATTCTCAAACTCATATTTTGCTTATGCGTTCACCCAAAAAATTTGCTACCAGCTACCAGCTATTGGGCTAATAGTGGGCTATTTTGTTGGAAGCGAGGTAGAACCTATGACTCTACAGTAAATATTTTTCATTTTGTAATAATCTTATCTTCATCTGTATTAACCAATAACCTGAAATAATAAATTAATAATTTTTAATAATTTTTTCGTTAATGATTTCTTTATATTGGTAAAATAACCGTGAGCGCGAGCGAAGCCGCGGGTAAAGGCTAGTATTATATAAAATTAAGCACAGAATAGGTGCAAAATTGTTTTGAATAATTTGATTTTTCTTTTGCATGCGGGGACTGTAAACTATGCTTTATCGTCAAAAATTTAATTGTTTGCGCAAAACTCACTCCTATGATAAATAGATTCCTCCCATATGATAACTGCCTCAGTGTTAGTCTCAATTTGTCGATGAACTGACATTTACTCCAACCCTAAAAGTTTATCTTCATCGGTAGAATCTCTTAGGTCAATTTTTAGACGTTTCACTGTCGAAATTGTTCTTTCCGGTGTGCATGTTAAAACCGTTAGAGTCTCGAAAATTTTAATAAGCTTGTGTATGTGAATTATGTTATGTTTGGCATTTTGTCTACCATTTCATGCATTCAGTCTTTAAACTTTAAATTGTCACTATCCAAAATTTTTAAAAAATTCAAGTTTTCTTCTTTAAATTTTTGTTCGTTTTTGCCAAGACTTAAGGGAATCAGAATACACGAATCTCATTTTAAGCTGACTTAAGAAATCATCAAGGTAGGTAGGTACCCTTACAATATTCATTAAAAATTATGTAGTACCTACGTGAGTTAGGCCGTGTGCCAATCGCATTAAAATCCTGGTTAAATTTGATCCCATGGCTAAATTTTGACATTACTGAGGTGAATATAGACGTCAAAATTTAACCTATTCAGGAGCTCGTTAAAATTTTAGCCAGTGGTTAATTTTTGACATGTCTATGCTCATGAAAGAGTGAAGGAGATGAATGTAGATAAATATTTTATTTTGTTGTCATGAAGTCATGAATCATTTCGGGAAAGATTAAAAAAAAAATAGAATCAAATGAAAAGATTGAGAAAAATAGACAAAGGCCTAGAATAATGAACTCAAGAAATCAAAACAATATTTTCATTTGTATAGGGTCTCATGGTTCTTTTCAAAGTATAAATCAAAAAAAATATTTTCATTTGTATAGGGTCTCATGGTTCTTTTCAAAGTATAAATTTTCAAGCATAGGTAAATGTTTGCGGCACTTCAAATGATCTCCTTTTAAAAATTCGAAATTCTCTTCCCCGTTTGTTCGAATTACCTGTGATAAATCCTTCAAAATGCAAAAGAATCAATAAAATTTATAGAAAATACTTTTTCAGATGATCATTTATTTTGCAAACTGAATTACTTGTTCAGGGAACTGTCATTACAAAAAAAAAAATACAACAACAAAACTAATGGGATATGTTTGTTTTAATAAAGTCCCATTTAATTCAATTGACACAGCAAACCCCTGTGATCCCCCCCCTGGCTACGGCCTTGTTTTCAGCCCCAGTCTCCCCTTAATATTCTCCACTATAGAATTATTCCTTTGACAAATGATTCTTTCTTAATAGGAATCAAAACTTTTGGAAAATATCATTGAGATAAAAAGAAGATTCTACATTGCATACGATTGTTCCTTCAACATAAAACAAGCTTTTTATAACTGCGGAATTCATACTCATATATGTATAGTTTTGTTATGATTCTCACAAATATGTTCGAGATACTACTTGACATTTATTCGAAACATGAAATCTTTATATGCATAAAGCTACCAACAAAAGCTTAACGATGTCGAGCAACGACGACGACGACGTTCACAATATGTACATAAAACCATTTTTATTTTTTGCTGTCATGAGATACACATTGTAATTTAAAAAAAAAAAAAATATTTCAAATTAGAAGCCACAGCATATGGTCCGAGTCTTGGTGTAACATAAGCCCTAACCTCCTCCAACACGATATTTTGTTTCGTCCTTTATAAGTCTCTGATGGAATAAAATAAAAACAACATTTATTTGAAGGAGCTCATATAAAGTGAACTTTATTCGAGCCCTTATTCTGGCATATTATGTTTTTGAGACTACATCATCGTACACATAGTAGTTGCTACTCATGTGTGTTACATGATATACAAGCACAGAGATATAGCGAGTCACCAGAGCATCCTTTCAAAAACATACATATAGATTCTATAGAGATACAAAGACAAGACAAGAATTATAATCCTTTGGTTTTGGTACCACAAAATAAACGAACGTTAAAGGACATACAACAGGAAACGGAAACTACTCACTCATGATACATACACGTAGGTAGTATACGTTGTATCATTTTCAGTTAGAATCGCCAACACTTCTAAATAATTGGATTGAGATTTCTTTGCTCCACTCCGCTTCGCCACACCGCACCTCATCATCTAACTAAAACGCCAATCAATTTTGCTATTTTCATCTTCTCACAGCCACTTGACATAATGTTACACTTCAAATTACTGATTATAATCACTGATTTATAATTATTATAGACTTTAATAAATCATCAGCACTCTACTGTACTTCTATAGTTGTCTGTCTGTGTTGTGCAGCATTCATCGTTTCAACGCAAGATATAGAAGATTGAGTATCTTATAATAATGATGCAGATACTAGACACAAATGCCGACAGTAATTGAGATTGAGTTTGATATTCAGCATCAGACTGCAGCAGCAGCTGTTAAATGTTTTAAATGTTGATGTGACATGACAGTTTGATTTTTGATTAGAAATATATTTTTTTTCCAGTTCTCGCTTTTGATTTGGAGTAAACGGTCCTCTGCACACGAGTCAACTGTTTCGCAACGGAAAATTTCAAAACTCAACTCGTTTCAAATCACTCCGAATACAGTGATTTTCTTTGTCCACACATGACCATCATGATTGATGAAAGATGATAACTTTCAAGAACATCGCTTTGTACTTATCCTCAAGTTATAATTTATGAAAAATTTGTTGTAAAAATATTCGTCTACAATTAACAACAGTTTCATTCGATGTTCACTTCCCAAAACATTATTTCTCATTTTATAAACTAGAATGACTCTGAAAAGTCAACCGAAGTGAGGGTAAGTGTTTTCTTGTTATCAAGAGTGGGTTCCATTTTTAGTTTGAAACTGTGAATTCGTATCAAAATTAAACTATTTAGAAATAAAAAATAATAAATGTTAAAACGCCAACCTTAAAGGTTTTGGATACCATAGATTAATATAGCAAATAAAGGATGTCCCAAAACGCAAGATTTTAATTTTTCTTCATATTTTTATAGTAAAGTGTTATCTCGTGTTATACTCTATTTCTACTTTCATTCAACAGTCAAATTATTTTTCTTCAGGGTTGCCAACACTTTACTACACAAATTGAAATCTAACTTACTGAACGTCTTATAAAAGTCGTTCAGTTTGAAATCACAGTTGTCAAACTGCGACTATCAAAATTCTTGACAATGATATACAAATGAAATTAGATAAAAACCAATTATCCTTACTCTGCCTTCTATATTTTTCTAAAACATTTGTCAGTGTCAATTTTATGTCAAAAATTATTAATTATTTATGGTTTTGACTATCTCTCTATTAAATTTAAAAAGAGTTACTTGACAGGAAGATGCCAAAGTGTTTTTCAAATCGAACTAACTTATTTTTTATGGCGCTGAATGTTTCATTCGTAGATAGATTCAGTTCTTCATTCTTTGACACAAATGCAGGGCCGTGCCTAGGGACGGGTCAATTGCCCCAGGCGCCTTGCCACGAAAGGCGCCGTACCACAAAGGGAGCGCCGGCCATTCCCTGAAAGATGCCACCGTGCTAGATATGTAAGTCGCCGTACCGGCTGCTGGTGCGTCGAGCTCAAGTAGTAGCCTACTGAATAGACCTTTTAAAAAGGAACAATTACGTGCCCAAAGGTTTTTATTATTGAATATGTTTGTTTGGCCCATAAGCATGATTAAAACCGAAAATGCTACTAAATTCACCCATGCGTTTCTGAGAGCATGGTCACACTGGCCACTTTTCAGTATTTTTGGTATAGCTCGAAAACTTAGCCAAATTTGACAATTTTACATATGGAACTTTTTGTTCAAAATTTAATTTTCTATCGAAATGGATAGTTTGGAAAATTTCTTAAAAAAATATAAGCAGGAAAAGTAAACAAAAACCAACATAAAAAAAAATCGAAAAATCAAAGATTTTAAAATTTTTTTCTAAATTGCGCATAACTTTTTTCGGAGCAAAGATACGCTCAAGACATTCATGAACAAAGTAAACTGGAGTCTTACGGCTTTAATATGACATGTTAAAAAAGCCATATTATTTAAAAATTGGCAGAGATGTAGCCATTCAAACTTTACCCTTTCTTATCACTTTCCGCAGTTTTTGCCCGAAAGCCTATTTTTTGGTACTTTATGACAAATTTAACGTTCCTAGCACCTAATACCAAATCTTATGTTAATCGGACCAGCCGTTCGGTCTGTAGGTCTGAACGCATTTAAAAACAGCCGAAAAGCGAAATTGCGAACTTACATCCTTTTTATAGATTCTCTATAGTTCCTATGTCATATTATATCAAAATTTTGATTTTGAACATTTTTACGAAAGTGAAATTTGCCATATTGTACCGAAAAAGGGACTTTCGAGCCAAAACTGATGAGAGAAATTATAAGAAATGATAAGGTTTGAATGGGAATATCTCTGTCAATTTTGAACAAATATTAATTTTTGAACATGCCATATTAAGGTCTATAGTCTCTACTTTGTTTTGTCTATGCAAGTCTTGACCCTATTTTTGCTTCAAAAAAAGTTATGCACAATTTATTAAAAAATTTAGATATCCTTGATTTTTTGATTTTTTTAAAATTGGTTTTTGTTAATTTTTTCTGCTTAAATTTTTTCGTAAAATTTATTGAACTATCCATTCCAATAGAAAATTTAATTTTGAATAAAAAGTATGATACGTAAAATTGTCAAATTCGGCTTAGTTTTCGAGTTATACCAAAAATAGTGAAAAGTGGCCAGTGTGACCATTCTCTCAGAAACGCATGGGTGAATTTAGTAGCATTTTCGGTTTTAATCATGCTTATGGGCCAAACAAACATATTCAATAGTAAAAACCCTTGCACGTAATTGTTCCTTTATACCTCTCATTTTCCGGTCTATTCAATAGGCTATAGGTAAATATCTACAAATTTAAATTGTAAAATTATTATTGCTACGTATCATTACTGAGCCACTCAAATCGATTAGGTAAGATACATTGACTTTATATCGAATCGATATATATCGATTCCATAAGATCGATTTTAATAATCTCGACACCAATCTTTGACTGGTTTAAGCTTGATTCACAGTATAGTTCGAATATCGATATAGTCTCAGTACGCTCTCACTACAATAAAATATTCTCAAACGAGAAACAATGAGTATATTCACATAAGGCTTGATTCACACCAATACCGATACATTCTCAAAACGTTCTCGCTCCGATAAAAAACCCTATTGTTCACATTGCCGTTTCAATACCGAGACAGCCTCCGTGTTTTTATTTGTATTTTTCTTTTTCATTACACATTTTCAGATTGGTACAACCATTTATGTTTGTCATTGTCATCGATTCGTAGTTTAGAAATATGTTGTATCTCTTGGATGAAGATGCCAACAAAATAGACAAAAAAATATAAAAGAAGAATTTTGGTCTACCATGGATGCGATAAAGTAAAGGCAAATATTATTTTTGTTTGATAGATCGATAAAGCTATTTACACACACGAATCATGAATAAATGAATTCACGCACTAACACAGCCAACCGACCGACTACGCACGACGATGCTATTGAAGCAGACATACGTGAAAGTTAAAAATAGTAGCAAAACACACGAAAATAAAGAACCACAAAAAATTGTGACAAAACCTTTCACTAATCACTTATGTCGTTTTCCTTTTGCCAGTAGGGATTTTGATCCGAAATTGCTAATTTTTCTTGGCAAATAGAACACACATTGGGATTGAATTTTGTTTGTACTTGTATGTGTAGCATATCAAATTTTCCGTCATTTCGTTGACGTGACTAGTGATAGAATGCGTAGGGAAAAATTCCTATTAGTTAGGTATTTTATGTAAGAATTCATGTGATTGACGGTTTTCATACCAGCTTCACGTGAGGCGACTCATTTTGACGTCTCTCATTTTTATTTCACTCTCATCTCTTGAAAAGAGCGATGGCCAAGTGAGGTAGAACTTTTAAATTTTTTGAACAAATTTTCCTCACCTCACCATCTCTTTCTTCCCAATAAATAGGAATGAGATAAAAAGAGAGACGTCAAAATGAGTCACCTCACGTCAATAGTTCAAAAGATTTTAACAGAAAAGTTAAAAAACTTGCCAACCATTTATAACTCGTATTAAAGGAGTCTAAAATAATCTTTTATCAAAAATCAACGAAAAGTATCTTTCCAATTCGGCATAGGGCCCAATTCACATAGAACTGGCTTGAGGTTTTGGTGTGTTTCTGGCGTGCTGCATACATATTCCACGTTGTGGAATTCACATGTTGTCTTATGAGAAAATTAAATGTGATTATGAGTTCAATAAAATTTATAAAAATTGAATTCTGCAATGAAATGCAAATACATGAAGATTTATGTAAATATGGGAGGACAAAATTACTGCAACAGGAGCGTGCAACACCAAACATGACAAAAATAGCCCAACAAATCAAGTTAATTGTTTTTGTTTATAATTCCTCTGTGTTTGTGTGTGTATCTATTGCATTTCGGTCAAATAACCATTCCCTGTCACTTCTGTGTGAACAAAGCCCACCACAACCACACCACGCCCCTACCCAGCGGGAAAAATTAAAAAAATCATTGAGGAAAAACCTGCTTTTTCCTTGAGGAATGGAAGCTGTACCTGCCACTTTTCAGCTTATTCCTTTGATGAATTTAACATGGGCGTGTCATTGGCGGGAAGCACATGCCACTTTCTCGATGAAAATTCACTAACGAATTCACTACTTCAATGGAAGTTGTTTATTCACCGACCCAGGTGATGAAAAACATGGTGATTGCATAATCTGTGAATTCACTACATACGGGATTTAGCTTATTCATCAGTTCAATAATTTCGATGAAAAATCCAATGAAAATTCAGTTATGAAATAACCAGGTTAGTGGTAGTTTCTTTTTCATCAATTGAATCCTCTCATTTGTATATTGTTTACTAAATCCCATCGGTAATGCACCCTTTATTTTTAAATGAAAACAAACCTAAAAGCTGTTTCCATTTCAAATCAAAAGTTTTTGGCGTTTTGTTTTGGCAAACGCAATTTCTATTGACTTCAGTTCGTCTTACATGGACTTTTTTACAGAAAGTCACTGTGAACTGTATCCTACAAAATGAGAATTTATAGTTGCCAAAAAATTATAAACAACTTTGTGCATTACTATTCATCGTTGGAATCATCGATTACAATTCACCATGAGTTTCACTCACATTTTTTTTTTTTTTTTTTTGTTCTCGCCATGAATACTTTACATAGCAGATGAGTGGATTCAAGCAATGAACTGATGATCTTGTACATTACTTTTCCACAAATTTTGCATCACATACTTTTCCCTTTTAAATTCACTGAAATAAAGGGTTTTCATGAACACAAAGCAGAAAGTAGAATCAAATCTACGAACTGAGGAAACTTTGCATTACTCTTCACCTACTAAATCAGCTATACTCAACCTGCGGCCCGCGGGCCGCATGTGGCCCGTCGAGTATTTTAAGTGGCCCACCTGGCATACTTACAAAAATATGTGATTGCATAGAAAAACTGAATACCATAAATCAAAATTTACTGCCGTTTGGAAAAAGTGCCAAACTAAATCAATTTGGAAATAACACCCAAAAAAGATTGAACATTTTGGATTATATTTCCTAATTTCGTCGCTTTGTTTTATTAAATGAAACAATGCTCGAAATAATAAATCAAATGGGATATAAAGCCCAAAACAGGAAACTTCAAATGTTTCTGGAAAAGTTCATTTGGCACTAGATGACAGTTCTTTTTTTGAAAATGAGAGAGCAACTATTCTGTATTTGAAGAAAGAATCAAAACCAGAAGCACGAATACATGCGATCAATTGCGGCGCCAAGATTGTCAGATGTTATTTGTTATTTAATTTTGGAATTGCCAATGTGAATTTGGAGATTAAGAGTTAAAATGAAACAGTTATGAAAAAAATGTATAGGCCAAACATTTCATCCTCTCCATTATCGTCATCTTCATACCTTGCAATAGAGATTTTGCTTAGGTGGGGAAAATAAAAACCCAAGGGGCAGACATTCGTTGCTGTTATTATGGAATATCAATATTCAGAGAACAGCCCTTTGAACGGTTCATCACCCAAATGCAACAACCAATTGCACAAATACAACCAAACTTCAGAGTCAAGAAAAGGGTTGCAACTTGTTCGTTTGGCATTGTGAAATCTGTATCGGAGAGCTCCCGAAAATTCCTCCCGATTACCAAACGAAAACGCTATGACAAATCAAATAATATATTGCTAAAGTGGGAAAGGCACTGATTTTGCAGCTGATTCATCTCAAAGTTATTTGAGAAGTTTGACCGGTTTTGCTCTTAAAAGTGCAGACGCAAACTAAAAAAACAACAATAAGACTGTGAATTTTTTGAAAATTTCCTCCTTCTAATTCAGGTGATAGATAATCTTCCTGACAGGAAAAAAGAGTCCTCTGGATTGAAAAATCAACATATCTTTGATCTACATACGCTTGGAAATTATCCTATTCTATTCTACAAAAAATGTGTAAAGAAATATGTAAACGAATTAGGTTAGCATGCAGAAACAAGCCAGATCTTGAAAAAGTGTCCTAAATTCCAGAAATCAAATAATTAATTTTTGTATTAAAATTCAATCTAAGGTACTTAACACCTAAGTGCAAAAAATATTCCACGTTGCGGCCCGAGGCCACATAACTAAAACGTCTTTGTGGCCCTTATGAAAAAAAAGGTTGAGTATGGCTGTACTAAATCATTGCATGTCGTTTCTCTTATGATTTGGCAAGTGAATTCGTTGATTATTTCAGCAATAAATTTCATTGAGGACGATATTTCCCGCTGGGTAGCAGGCCAGAACCACAACAGCACCATAAGCCACTTCTGTGTGAATCGCGCCTAAAGCCTAGTACGCTGCTGATGCGAAACGAAATTTTTAGTTGGTCTCCAACAAGACAACGAAATGCTTACGAAAACGAAGCGGAAAAATATTCATCGACAGTTGCACAAATTCAAAAAATTAAAACAAATACAAATGCAAAAAAATCACAAGCTGCCATGCGGTAATGAAAGAAACAACAAAAATAAACACGAAAAAACACAAACGTTTTTCGCACACAATAAATGGTCTGGGTAATTAATTGAGTGCGAAAAAAGAGTGTAGACATCTCCAAATAATCTGCTACAATTATCAATTTCGCTCATCGAGCAGCGTACTGCAGAACGAAAAGAGGAACTAAATTTTTAGTTTATGATTTCGTTCTGTCATATTTGTATGGGATTTTTCGTTTCGCATCAGCAGCGTACTAGGCTTAAGGAGAAGTCATCTATTTATAATGCACTTTGATGAAGTAAATCATCCATCTTTTTTCTATTCATTTTACCCAAATGTGTCATTTACAGGGAATGCGCTCAGTGCACACTCTTCACTTACGAAAGCAAAAGTGAACGAAATAAAAAGAAACAATTAGCAATTATGAACGCGTCATATAATTTGCTTGGGTTTCCGTATGACAATTTCAGTACCCCTCCTGCAATGAAAGTTTTACCTACATAACAATCAAAAATGAAATACAATTTACGGATTTTTTTGTATCTTTAGTGGGAATTTTATTTTTACCATATATTAACACTGAAACTATTTCAATTTATTTTATAAAAAAAACAAACTTCAAAGCCATCACTTTATCTGGCCGGATTTTTGTTAATAATGCAATGTGGGTTTTATAAATCCAGCCATTTATGGTCATGTAAAGACACTTATAATCCCTCCGGAGTAGGTAGTAGGCATCCCTGAAGGCGTTTGGTAGCCGCCACGCAAAGAAAAACTCTTGGACCACTTCACTGGTGAAAATTCTTTTTCTACCAAGCGTCCAGTAAACCAAACACATAAATCACATCACACCCGATCGAAAGCACATTGAATTGTTTCAAATATAATTAATTGAATAATTGAATAATTTAATTTATTGCACAAAAAACAATTTACGAAATTCCAAATTTTAAAATAAACAAACTCAATGACAAATCTAATGAAATGAAATTTCGACAATTGTCACTTTACTTTGGTGTGTGTGCAAGTACGTGTAAATCCCTCTTAAAACGGGGATTGCAGATATTGATCCCTGACACAAAGAAAACGATTTTTTTTTCAAAAGGAAAGCGAAAACCTGACAGGGATCAAATAGAGATCAAAAAAATCGATTTTTTTGGTCAAAAGGAAAACCACAATAATACATGAAATGAATATAATATATTGACAGATATGACATCGAGAATGTGAAATATATTCACACTTTCGATGCCGATACGCTCTCGATTCGTTATCGCTCCGTTAAAATATTCTTTCAAACAAATCGAAACAGGAGTGGGAGCGTATCAGTATCAAAGCGGTAATGATTGTGTGAGTATACTCATTGTTTCTCGTTTAAGCCCAGTACTCAGTTCATGTGAAAATGAAATTTCCATATAAAATTGACGGTAAATTCACATCGATGGAATTCACGATGAGAGCTGAGTATCCAAATATGAAAAAGAAATATGAACCCGTTCGTCATGTATTTCACGCAATGATTTTCACTTCGCAACGTGTGACCACTAGGAAATAATTATTGAGGTGTGGAAAGTCAGACATTTGTCAAATTATTTGATTCAATTACAATAAATGTCCACAAAAATTAAAAATAAAGATACGCTTATGAGCTTTTTAGATAAAACCATCGTTTTTATTTGATTTTACTGCTTCCGACAAGCCAAAAACAAAACAACATGAATTGAAAATAATATTCGCAAAAACAATTTAAATATTCTGTCAAACAACTATCACAAATTTATTTTAATTTTATTTTCACTCAAAGTGAGTACCTACTTAAAATTCTAAACTGAGTACCAAATATTCACGTGAAGAATCAATTAGGTATATTTTCATTATGATTATTCACGTGTAATTTGAAACGGGCTGAATTTTTCATTTCACAAGAGGTGAGTACTAGGCTTTAAGAATAATTTACTGTAGTGAAAGTGTATTGAGACTGTATCAGTATTAGAACTATAGTGTGAATCAAGCTTAATTGTAACCGCTCCGATACCGATACGTTCTCGTTCGGCTTTCGATTCATTTGAAAGAATACTTTAACAGAGTGTGAATATAAATATATTTCACATTCTCGATGTTATACCTGTCAATTATATTTATTTTTATTTCAATTATTAAGTAAATTATACTACGTTTACATGTGGTGTTGAAGCGAGCTTGAAGCTCGCTTCAACTCTTTGTATACCTGGCTCGAGTTGAAATGAGCTTGATTCGACTCGATTCCGCTCGGGGAGCTGAGCCGAGTCGAAATTTGTGACGAAAAACCTGGGTCGAGGAGTTGGCTTTACAGATAATACACTTTGGTCTGTTTATTTGTATGTTTGTCTTCAAATATAGTTTTGTTTAAAAAGATACGTGTAGTAAAGTACTCGTGTTAATTAAATTATATTTGCTTTGCATTAAAATAAATACATTAATGCCATTCATTTTTCTGGAATCTCAATACCATTTCAACTCAACTCTAAATGGAGCACTCAACTCAAGTAACGAAAAACCTGGGTTGAATATTCGACCCTATTTCAACTCGAGCTTTCAATTCTGCTTGTAAACGTAGTATTAGTGACATGTTTTGTCAAAATCTTAATTAGCTTATGTACGTTTCGTGTGTTTTTACTCCTATTTTTTTGTCTCGGTATTGAAACAACAATGTGAACATTAGGGTTTTGTATCGGAGCGAGAACGTTTAGAGACTTTATCGGTATCGGCACAAAAGTGTGAATCAAAAACAAACAAATGTTTAATGACTTTTTTAAATGATGGTTTTTCAAAAAGTAGACAGTTATGAACATTTTTATCAGATCATACTTTAATGAATGACGTTTACAAGCTCACGCTTCTGATCTGATAAAAATATTTACTTGTTTTAGATTATCATCAGTCACCATCCAGCACCTGCCATCCAAGCGATTGTTAAAAGCTGGATAAACACACGTGTTTAAAATAGAGTCTACAATTTCCAAAATCCAATGACTGATAAGTTCACGTTAAAAATTCAGTCAAGAATTTATGACCTTTAAAACTCGAATCATAAATTATAATCATAGATTTATGATTCGAGTTTTTTCTCATTCCGTACAATCGTTTCATGCAGAGTGTTGTTCTTTAAGGCACGCAATAATAACCGATCGAAAAAAACGATGACATGTTAAAATGTTGACTGGTTAAAATGTCGATTTGTATCGACTTTTTTTGTATGTAGCTACCTACCTATATATATATTGGGAAAAAATATCGACAAGTCAATAAAAGTCGATATTTTCTCCAATTTTTTTCATACAGTCCACTTTTTGACAAGTCGGGTTTTCAAAATTCCACAAGAAAGTAGACATAAATTGACATTTTAACCAGTCCTTTTTTCTGTGTGATTGTTGTCACTATAAATACGGTGAAAATGACGGGTTCACAATTTACTATTTTAAATTTTTTTTAATTTTAATATTTGTATGGGAAAAGGCGGGTTCTCTGAGCTTTCCCCAGGCTCTCTACGGGCTAGGAACGGCACTGCACAAATGAAACATTCTATCTCACTTCCACTGCATACGAAATGATGGAATATGTTCAGGGGTGTCCCTCGAATGTTAATCCAAGTTGGCGGGATGGGAGGGCATGAGCGTCAGCGGTCATCTTTGAAAACGCGTTTTATCAAATATCTCGTGAACCGTGCATAATACGAAATAAAATGCATGACTGGATCGCACGTACTTGCTCTTATGCTCAAGTTACTTGGAACTAAAGAACTTTTAAAATATGCAAGTCATTATAGAACAAATATAATTAAATATTGAAAAATACATAAAAAGCATTTAAATCGTTCTTTAAACCGTATAAACAACTAGCAAAATAGCTTAGCGCTCAAACCCAAGTATGCCATTTTATTACCTGATAAAATAGGAATGTATGCAAACAAAATTTTAAAATCGTTGGAGCGGTTTTCTTAAGAACTAATTTCTTATATATGAAAATTTAGTTATATTTTTAAAACAAAATTTTGGGATGCCAGTTTTGAGTATTTTTTAATATACATTTATGAAATTATTTCCAAAAAAATTCATCAACCCGTTTTCAAAATATTGAATTTTCAAAAAAAAAAATACTTTTTTCAAAATTTTGATATGCAATATTATTGACATTTTAAGGGAGCTTTTGTGTAAAAAAAATTGATTGAAATTGGTTGAGCCGTTAAAGAGAAAATAAAAAAATAATAAAAAAAAACGTTATGTGGTAGGTACCTACCGTTAATAACAGTTTTTGGAATTTTTTTCGTATACCAAAAAGTACACCATATATAAAATATTTTTTGTTTATCAAAATCGTTAGAGCCGTTTTCGAGATGAATAAGCTTTTTCTTAACGGTTGTATGGCAAGTACCGTTATTTTTGGAGCTAAAAAAAAAATTCAATTTCCCCTCTAGAGAGTTATAAAAAAACTTTAAGTTCAAAATTTGAAGAAAATCGCTTCAGTGGCTTAGGCTGTAGGTTGAGGTACAACCAGACAGACAGACACACCGACAGAAAGAATTGTATGTATGTAATATAGTAAAATATATATATATAGTAAAAATTAGTAAATTTTTTTGAAAGCTTATATGTATTCCATTTTTTTATTTGAGTTTTTATATCAAGTTGTTTTCTTGAAAAGTTTTTGAGAAATTATATTTAAAAGTCAAAAAAAGAGATAAATGACTCATTTTACTTGAGTGAAATACAGCTTACTGGCTGAACAGAATAGAATACTACAACTGGAGCTGCAGCTGCAACTGGAATAGCTGTCAAAAAGTGTCGTACGTGATGTTTTTTACACACCCACAATGCAGCTGTACAGCTTTCTGACATTTTAGTATCAAAAATAAAAATGAAAATAAAAAAAAAAATAATAATGATGAAAAAGAAGGAAAAACACTTTAGCCCACTCGTAAACACTTAGTTTTGCTCGCAATTTTGAAACGTCAAAAAAGCTGCAAGCAAAAGTTAAAAGTTGGCCAACTTGTCCAGCTGCGTCTTCAGCTCCGTCTGCAGCTGCGTGTCGTGTTCTGTTCGCATCATTGAATTTGTGTGTATTCAAAATTTTGACAGCTATTCCAGTTGCAGCTCCGTCTCCATTCTGTTCAGTCAGTTATTTCTCCTTTTGACTCTTTAGAAAGCTATTTATCGTTGGTTTTTGACATTAGCTTCCGACTATAATAATTCAACCTTTACATTTGTATCGCTCCGACACTCCGATTTCTCGTTGTCTGGGGAGAGGTTCTCCATTTAAAAATAACTTCGACATCTGAGCATGTCTAATCTGTCACACACCTAATCTGTCACACACCTAGTCTATCAAATAAATTTTTTGCGTTTGACTGATTTATTGACACTTTACACAGCTTTTAACCAAATGAATAAAAAAGTCGTTCACGCAAACTTTTTCGTAAACTTATCATTTTACACAATTTGTAAACTAACGACGCAAGTTGCATGAATACCCTTAATGTAAACATATGTGCAGAACAATTTACATATTAAATACAACAACAACTACTTCAATACTGAGTTAGCTAAGTCCAGATAATTTACTAGATGTAAATTTTTTTCCGATAAAACGGTAATGCCAAACTTCGATTGTCGTTGGGTTATCGATAATTTATATTGAAATGTCAAATATTTGTTGGTAAGATAATTCAATACAAAATGGCAGACCAAGGCAAAGGGTAAATAATTGTTGAAATGTCCCGATGTATGTTCTTTTCACTAAACTCCATAATGGACATGCAGCTAATTATGTCCTTCATTCATTGTGCAATAATTGGTTTTTCCCAGATTTGCGAAGGGTTTGAAAAATATCGTAAAATTAAAACAAAAACTGGCTGTTCGTAATCAAATGAGACGGAGTGTATGCAGTTTTCAGTCAATATTTTACGACACATCACCATTAGATATCCCAATCGAAAATCACCAGTTTTCTATTGTCACACGCGTAACATAACTTAATTAGCTGAACCAATAAGTTTTCATATGTACATACTAGGGTGGTCCTTATTGTAAAAACTTTTGAGCATCCGTTTTTTTTGTTCATTGACATCTTAAAAACTACCCTATTCTTTTTGTATTTCTTAAATCACGTTAACACATGCCACATTGGGCTTAAAGTTGATGCTCTTGTGAGAGTTAGGGCATATTCGCTAACGATTTTTGCAGAAGCTGTATGGATGAGAAAGAGATAGAATCGATCCCTCACCTTCTATGCACGTGCCCTGCTCTATCTCAAAGACGAAGACTTCACCTCGGTGAGTTCTACTTCAAAGATCCTAGTGATCTGATAAACTTAGACAATGGCAGTCTATTACGCTTCATAAGAAGCTCCAAATGGTTCACCGAGTAAGGAAAAGGGTTTCCTAGATTCATGTGGTATCACAATGGACCAACTCATGGTCTAAGTGTGTCAGTCTCCATGACTGGCAGCCACTTCAACCTATTTAAATACTTTTTTAGCTCCAAAAATAACAGTCCATGCTAACCTTTATATAGCTTATTTATTTGGAATATAATGCGAATTATTTATAAAATAAAGAGTCTCACTGTCACACCCGTGACGGTGGAAGCACTCATAAGACGATAGACAAAATTTTTTATGGGATCGGTTTGGTCATTATTAAAACGAGTTTTTGGGAAACCACCAGCTGGAAAATAAGATGGATTTTGTTTCTTGTTTTGTTTTCTATTCAACAACTCTTTGAAATTTTACAATAAAATGTCCAATCCCGCTCGGTTTTTGAGAGAAAATTTTTGCTATGATTGGAATTAATTTCTTAATTCTTACTCACTAAGGATGAATTTAAGCTTGAGAGTCATTGTTGTTGTAGTTCTATCTCTGCGGCGCCATTTGGAAAAATGGCACCCAATCTGTGGAAAATGGTAAAATATAAAAAAACTCATAAATTACTTGGAAAAGTTCCATGATCTATTTTGATTGATGTCTTAAAAGATAGCTGTTGATTAAAAACACCTTCAGGTAAAGTTTCAGTGGTGCCTCTTATATGGAACATACTTTTTCTTGATGTCAAAAGGTGGGACCTCCAATTTTTAAATAATTTTTAATATTTTCAAAAAGAAAAAAGTTGCGGAATGTTTCCAGATCCCAAAGGCTTGTAAGGGAAATAACGATTGATGCCTTGAAAGAAAGGTGTTAGTTGTTGAATAGAAGCATTTTGTACCTTACGATATAAATAACTTATCATATATAAATTGTATCAAAGTAACTATACTTCAACTGTATAGCTTTTTGTATAATAATTGAAATCTAGTTTTTCATTCTTCGTTTAAAATTCAAACTATTAATATCATTGTTTGTAATATTCAAAATAAATTTATTTCTTTTTGTTCTTTAAAAGTCTTTTTAATTCTTTTGAGAAAGCGTAACTCTGATAGGTTATGGGCCCAAGGAACAATAAGTAAATTATCTTTGTTTTTGAACTGAAGATTCTCTGCAACATAATGGCGCACGTACATTCCAATCGCATAGAAAATTTATCGAAACAAAATTATGAAACCTGGAAAATCCAAATAGAGGCTATTCTCGTGAAGAATGATATATCAGTGGAGAAAACCTTAAAACAGAAATCAATGCAAAAGATGCAAGCACGCAAGAAGCCCTGGACAAATAGTTGTTGGAAGACCGAAAGGCGAAATCCGATCTCATCTTGGCAATAAACCCAACTGAACTAAGCCAAATACGTGGATGCTCGACTTCTAGGGATATTTGGCTGAAATTGAAAACAATATACAATGCCTCAAAAGGTCCTGCTCGAAAGGCAACTTTGCTGAAAAGGCTGACTCAAAACAAAATGGCTGAAGTAGACGATATAAGGGAGTAACTTTCCAAATTTTTTGATACAATTGATAAACTGCATAACATGGAAGTCAATATTAACGAAGATTTATTAGCTGTAATGTTATTATATAGCCTTCCTGATTCATTTGAAAATTTCAGATGCGCTATTGAGTCTCGTGATAATCTTCCAGACATCGAAACTCTAAAAATCAAAATCACAGAGGAATATGATGCACGAATTCGGAAGTCCACAGATCAATCATCAGGAGCCTTGTTTGCCAAGCATAGTACCACCACGTCCCGAAATAAACCGAACGAAGCGCCAGGTAGAAACAGGAACTCATCTAACAAATCGGCAATCAATCCTTCAATTGCAATTTTTGTGGAAAGAAGGGCTTTATGTCTCTTCTAATTGTTTCAAGAAAAAAGGATCGACACCAAAACAGACAGATACTACATATTTTGCAAATCCTTCTGTTGATGACGTTGGAAACGAAAAATGGTGTCTAGATAGTGGTTGCACTTCACATCTATGTAAAGGTAGAACCTTGCTAGAAAATATTCAATCGACACAATCCAGTCTTAAGCTAGCTACGAATGTATCCTCTGGTGTGACTGCAAAGGGAGACGTCACTTTATCATCCTGGAATGGCAAAGAAAATATGGCGGTTAAACTGAACAATACAGTTCACGTTCCGGATCTGCGCACTAATCTGGTCTCTATCGCAAAAATTGTGGACAAAGGCGATCAAGTGCTTTTTACCAAAAATAAAGCTGTAGTCCAAGACCAGAACGGAACAACCAAGATAGAAGCAGATCGAAATGGAGACGTGTCGAGCATCAAGAAAGTCAACTTGCATCAACTTGTAGGCTGAAAACACAACTTTGTGGCACCGGAAACTTGGTCATTTGAATGGAAAAGACATGGCACTCATGTCAACAAGGGGTTTGATACCTGCACTGAAAGATGTTTTGAAGCCATGTGAAACGTGCATCGTAGCAAAATTAACTCGTGCACCTTTTCAAAATCGGATCGAACGCTCAAAGGAATTGCTCAATATAGTCCATAGCGATGTTTGCGGCCCAATGAGGACTGAATCAAAGGGTGATTCTCGTTATTTTGTAACGTTTATAGCCGATATTGCATGACTTATTTTATTCGTTGTAAGAATGAAGTTCTTGCAAAATTTAACGAATTTAAAAATTTTGCAGAAGCACAAACTGGGAGAAAAATCAAAGCCTACAATCGGACAATGGGACCGAATACTGTAATTCTGGGATGGACAAAATCTTGAAAGAATCTGGAATACAGCGTCGTTTAACAACAGTTTATACTCCAGAACAAAACGGCATAGCTGAGAGCAAGAACCGAACATTAGCCGAAACAGCCCGATGTATGTTGAAAGAGTCAGGCCTTCCACCTTCTTCGTAATCGCTGTGTCACAAAAAGTTTGGAGGGCGATATTCCTTTCAAGAAGTTGACTGGTAGATTACCCAAGCTTTATTATCTTCATCCATTTGGCAGCAAGGTATATACTTCGTGGATAAGATCCCAGGAAAAGGGAAGTTCGATGACAGGGCTTTAGAAGGCATCTTTGTCGGTTATCCGGACGCTCAAAAAGGCTACAGAGATTAGATCTCAAAAGAAGATCCATGTTTCAAGGGATGTCAAATTTTTGGATGATCCGAAAAATCAAGACAATTTTGAAGAATTTATTGATGGGAATACCGTAAATGGACGTTTTAGCATAGAAAATCCCAAATTTGCTACCATCATTGGGACTATTTCAAAGGATGTTAGTACGAATGCGAATGAAGAAAATTCAAAGAAAAATATCGAAACAAGCCCAGATGTTGACAATGAACCAATCGAATTGATCCAAGAACATGTACTCCAGCGAAACCTAAACATGGACCAGGAAGACTAGTGAAAATAAAAACAGGAAAACCAAGACGTCCAAGGATATTTCAAAAAGAAATTCAAACCATCCAGACGAACAAAATTGATGACGAACTGCAAAGTACCGCTCAAAACAGCTTTATCAGGAGATGAAAAATCGGATTGGGAAAACGCTATCTACACGGAAATTGGAAACCTGATTCCAAATGACACCTGGACGATCGTAGACAAGCCTAAGAATTCAAGAACACTTGGCTGTAGAATGGTTTTACGCAACAAATGGACCGCTGACGGATTGCTCAAGAAGCGTAAAGCAAGACTTGTGGCTGAGTAGATTTTAATGAAACGTTTGCTCCGGTTGCCAGACTTAGCTCGTTAAGGCTAATGATTGCTCTAGCCGCAAATCACCAAATAAAGATATACCAGATGGACATCACATCGGCATACCTAAATGGGACAATCAACGAGAATATTTACATTGACAATCCCGTTCTGTTGGAAGAAACGTTAAGAAAGATGTCAGTTAGCGAAAGCGATACAAGTCTACGACAGTAAGCAACCAAAATGCTGCACCAACTACAAAGAAATGGGGGCGAGAAGGTATGTAAACTCGAAAAGGCATTATATGGATTGCGACAAGCTGGACGCCAATGGAACATAGAAATCGACAGAGCATTGAAGAAAATTGGATTAGCTCCAACTGTATCCGACCCATGCATCTATATCAGTCAGTGTAAGAAAATCTTTGTACTCATTTACATATGTCGATGATATATTAATTTTTTTCAAGCAACTAAGCAATGGCAAATGACATTAAAAGTCAAATAATCTAAAGAATTCAATACGCGAGATCTTGGTGAGGCCAATTATTGCTTGGGTATACAAATTAAAAGATTTCAGGATAAAGTTTAATTGTCACAAAGTGGGTACATCGAAGATATATTGAAGCGGTTTTGTATGGAAGATTGCAAGCCCGTAGCTACTCCAATGGCATCAAATTGTAAACTCTCCAAAGGATGTGACGAGTCGAAGAATAAGTCTTATGAGGTTCCTTATCGAGAGCTCACTGGTGCCCTTATTATCTTGTTGTAGCAACACGTCCTGACATAGCACCTTTAGCAAGTGTTCTAGGCCAATTCAATAATTGCTATAATCAAGAACACTGGATTGCAACTAAACAAGTCTTACGTTACCTGAAAGGGACATCTCACTATGGTCTTCAATTTAGCAGAGAGGAAACAGATATATTGACGTGCTTTGTGGATGCTGATTGGGGAAATTGCACAATAGATCGCCGTTCATATACAGGATCAACTTTCATCCTCAGTGGAGCTGCCGTCTCTTGGGAATCTTGAAAGCAGAGAACGGTTGCTTTGTCTTCCACAGAAGCGGAATATATGGCTGTCAGCGATGCAAGTAGAGAAGCAGTCTTTTTACTGAAGTTCCATAAGGAGTTAGGTTTTGAAAGCCTTTGCGAAGTAAAGATGTTTAACGACAATCAAGGCGCAGGGAAGCTGGCTGAGAACCCTGTTTTCCACGCTCGTTCCAAGCACATTGATATCAGGTATCATTACATTCGAGAAGTACTGAGAAGTTGGCCGATATCGCTGGAATATTTACCAACGGAAAAGATGGTTGCAGATATTTTCACCAAGTCTCTTCCAGGGCCAAATCATAAAAAATGTTTAATTGGACTTGGACTTCATCATCATCTTCAGGCCACAAATTGAGAGGGGGTGTTGAATAGAAGCATTTTGTACCTTACGATATAAATAACTTATCATATATAAATTGTATCTAAGTAACTTTACTTTAACTGTATAGCTTTTTGTATAATAATTGAAATCTAGTTTTTCATTCTTCGTTTAAAATTCAAACTATTAATATCATTGTTTATAATATTCAAAATAAATTTATTTCTTTTTGTTCTTTAAAAGTCTTTTTAATTCTTTTGAGAAAGCGTAACTCTGATATTAGTAGACGCACCTTCGGGTCAAATGTTAGTGTTTGCCACTTTTTGGAACATCCTTTTTGATGTCAAAAGGCAGGATCCCCACTTCTTTTTAATTTTTAATATTTTGAACATGAAAAAAGTTGCATCCAGATGCCAAACGCATGTTGAAAAAAAGTAATTAATTAACAATAAGCGATCTGTATGTCAGTGTGTATAGAGCGGGACTAGGGTGTATAATGGGGAAATGTAAAATCGTAACGAGCAGCATTAAAATCTTGGGATTTTAGTTTTTTTAACACCATACATTTAACTAATGTGATTTAACAATACGATTTAACAAAAAAAATGTATTTCTCTATTAATTCGAAAATCAACGTAAGATTTGCAAATACATAGAAATCCACAGATTGCAACTATGGCATCATGGAACATGGATATGGTAACATTTGAATTGTTAGAATAGACAAGAAACAGTAAGCAGCAGCAATTAAAATTATGTGTTAAAATCAAACCTTATAACACCTACTTTATAAATCAGTGTTTTCTAATTCATCGAGAGACGTTTGTTCAAATGAACCATATTTGTGCCATTAAAGTAATGAGTCGTGTACATATTTGTATGTAACTAACTATGGTACATAGTTACAACAACTGATTCAAACTGCCGTTGTTGGCGGTACTTTTACCACATTTGCCATTTTTAGTTCAATCATTTGTAACACAAATGCACTTTTCGTTAACTGCTTGAGTTTCATATAAAGTAAAAGTAGATTGATTGGGCTAATACAAGTATTTAAGACTGTGATTTTTTGACAAAAGATTGACAGCTATTTAATTATGCAGCAAATTCATTTAATGCGTTCTTACAACTTGTGGGGAAATAATTGAATTTTATTACAATAACATTTTTTTTTAGAGGATTTTGTTTTTTTTTTTGTTTATTTTACAAGCTTGATTGTGGGATAGCCCACCGAGACGGCCAGAAGCAATTCTTGAACAGAAATACTTTTACTTTTTAATTATAGAGCAGGTATGGGTTATTGGTTCAATGTTATAAAATCAATTCATCAGGAGAGATCATAGGTTTCGTCAAGGTTTAAAAAATCGATTTTAATTAAAGATCAAATTAAGGTAATACAAAAATGCATCTGACTCCAACAATAGTTTACTTGTCAGAAAAGGAAGTTACACATAAAATTGGCAACTATAATACTCCGCTGAGGTTTTTTCTTTTTTAATTTAACATTAAGTTAGCAAAGAACTCCTTCAAAAAGGGTAAAACTAGTAATTATATTATTACTTGTTAAGTTGCTCTATAATTTGCAGTTAATTAGTAATCAATTAGGTTTGACAATCAAGAATCAACTTAGGAGCGTAGTAAAATATAGAAGCGAGACATTTAATGACAAAATTGAAATATCCAAGACTAATTAACTACTAATTATTGGCAAATTATCAACTTATTCACCATTTGGTCGGCAAATATTGCTTTGCATAGCTAGAAATTTATGGGTTTCGTTTGAATTAAAACCTTGAATTGGATATTTTCCACAGCACAGAGAAATTTTGGCTGGGCTATGTGTCGACTTTTTTAAATATCGATTCCACAAGGTCGATTACATTATAATAATAATAATCTCGATACAAACATATTATGGGTATTCATGCAACAGCGTAAACTCGTCGTAATCGTTGTAAAGTTTAAAACTTCGGTCACAATTTGTATGGAAAATTTGACAGATTTACGAAGTTTAAAACTTTACAACGATTACGACGAGTTTACGCTGTTGCATGAATACCCTTATTGACTATTTCAAAGTCAGATTGGACTTTTTCGTAAGTTAAAAGCTCACTTTATATTTAATGATATAAAAAACTGGGCACTGGACCTTTGGCACCTCATACGAGGGAAATTTGATAAAAAAATATCCCATCTAATTGGTCAGTAATTGGTCAGAAAAGCTCAACTGGTCCCAGAAATTGGTCAGCCATAGATAACTTTTAATCAAGGCTTAAACTTTCTCAAGGTCGCTCAAGGTCACGCGCGATTTTTGGCACCTCATTTAAGGGAAATTTGCCAAAATTTTATACCATCCGAAAGATTTCTAGATCGTGATAAAAGGTCAACTATTTTCAGTAATTGGTCGGCCATAGATTTTCTTCTATGAATTTTTGAAGTTCGTTTCAAGGTCACAAAAAAAAATTTTTGGCACCTCATTTGGGTCATTTTAAAAAATAAAGACTGCAATTTGAAAGGCCTATTCACGGTTTAAAAAGTCAGCTATTTTCAATAATTGGTCAGTAATAAATTTTTTTTTATGAATATTTAATGAATTTTAAAAAAAATTTCAAAGTCAAAACGATTTTTGGCACCTCATTTTAGGGAAATTTGCCAAAAAAGTGTACCATCTGAAAGATCTCTAGATCTATATAAAAGGTCAGGTATAGATTTTTTTTAATGAATTTTTTAAAATTTCAAGGTCATAGCGATTTTTGGCACCTCATTTATGGGAAATTTGCCAAAATTTAATACCATCCGAAAGGTCCTGAGCGCTGTATAAAAGGTCAGCTAGTTTTAGTAATTGGTCAGCCATAGTTTTTTTTTAATGAATTTTTAAATTATTGTTCAAGGTCACGCGCGATTTTTGGCACCTCATTTAAGGGATATTTACAAAAATTCAATACCACCTGAAAGGCCATAAGAACTGTATAAATGGTCAGCTAGCTTCAGTAATTGGTCAGTTATAGATATTTTTATACGATTTTTTCTAAGCTTTTTTTTCTAGGTCATGAACCGTTCGTGACCTTGAAAAAAAAGCTTGGAAAAAATCGTATAAAAATATCTATAACTGACCAATTACTGTAACAAGCTGACCTTTTATATAGATCTAGAGATCTTTCAGATGCTACACTTTTTTGGCAAATTTCCCTAAAATGAGGTGCCAAAAATCGTTTTGACTTTGAAATTTTTTTTAAAATTCATTAAATATTCATAAAAAAAAATCTATGACTGACCAATTACTGAAAATAGCTGACCTTTTACAACCGTGAAGAGGCCTTTCAAATTGCATACTTTATTTTTTAAAATGACCCAAATGAGGTGCCAAAAGATTTTTTTGTGACCTTGAAACGAACTTCAAAAATACATAGAAAAAAATCTATGGCTGACCAATTACTGAAAATAGTTGACCTTTTATCACGATCTAGAAATCTTTCGGATGGTATAAAGTTTTTTGCAAATTTCCCTCAAATAAGGTGCCAAAAATCGCGCGTGACCTTGAGCGACCTTGAGAAAGTTTAAGTCTTGATTAAAAGTTATCTAGGGCTGACCAATTTCTGGGACCAGACCAGGCTGACTTTTCTGACCAATTACTGACCAATTAGATGGGATATTTTTTTTATCAAATTTCCCTCATATGAGGTGCCAAAGGTCCAGAGCCAAAAAACTGTCTACATTTTTGAAATATCAACTTGACAAAAAATCGACTGCTATGAAAAAGATTCAAGAAAAATATCCATTTTTGTTCCCTAAAAGATCTGTTTAAAATCTTGACTCTTAAAATGTCGACTTTCGAAATATTGAATTTTAAATGATAGTGGTAAGCCCACAAGATACAAAGCCAGACTGGTAGTAAAGGACTATTTGTAAAAGAGTTTTCTTGCATCGAAACTCTGGGACTAAGTTGCTCCTTCAGACTTCCTGACATTTGCAGAGTCTTCCACGCTGAGGTCTTCAGAGTGACATAAGCAGATAGGCAAATATCGATGATGGCGATACCACGAGCTGATATCATCAACATCAACATCAATGGTTTTTGATCAATTTACTCAGAAATATCGGAAAAAGTAAGTACATATTGATTCATGGTCATTCCATTTACGTTATGAGAGCAAGTTATGATGTAAAGGAGGTGGTTGTGTTTAATATCTTAATAACACTTTAAGATTTTGCTTTCGCCCACTTACGAAAGAGCGGTCGTTGAGCACTCTCTCGTCCGACGGAAAAAGTTAACGAAAACTTAACGAAAAGTTCCACTTCGCAATTATGTGTGCGTCATATAAATTTCTTGTTTTCGGCACAATGCGGCACTACTAAATAATGACCAAATTTCAATAAGCAGATGACAGACAAAATTATGCAAATGAACAAGAAACATCTTCGTTCCGTTGTCAGCATAAGCACCGGACACAACCTACTGGGACTGGGATACCACAAAAAGAAAATGAGGCTCAGTATTAACGGCCTTTGCAGAGGTTGCAGCGATAAAAAAGCACATAAGGATACCTTATGCTTGCTTTTTCACTGTCAAGCACTCTGTCATTTAAGAAAGAAACACCTAGGGAAGCATTTTTTCGACGACTTAGAGGAACTTTCTAGATCTTCAGCTAATAGCCTTCTGAGCTTCGTCAACGGCTCTAAGTGGCTTGACTGTCAACAGAACACATAGGTTTTTGCATTAAGTGCGATACAATTCTCCTAGTATTAAGTGGGATACAACGGATCTACGTAGATCTAAGTGTGACGGTAACAAGATCAACTGTCAGCCCTTCTACTTAGCCAAACCTTGCAAAATGCTCGAATTGATAACGACGAAACCTATTCATTTTTACATGGTGAATTTAATGAAGAACTATTCATGGCTATTTCAGAAGGGGTTTCTGAAGCGGATGGAAATATTTTTCGCTTTGCTTATTCCAAATCCATCTACGGATTAAAACAAGCACCTCGATATTGCAACACAAAGTTCAATGATTTTCTTTAAAATATCCATTGTGATATCGATTGTGATTTAAAATATCCAATCACGATTATTGTTTGTATTCACCAAGATGGGAAACGAAGAACCCGACATCATCATACTTACATATATACTGCATATTGATGATTCATGATTTTTACTCATTGTTGAAAAAAGGTAAGACAAATCTTGATGTACACAAATCCGATGGCCCGGATAGTATCCCTCCAATTGTTCATAAGCTTTTTCATCTGTCCTACTCTACTGGTCTCTTTCCGAGTGGATGGAAAACAGAATTGGTCCAGCCAGTCCTTAAAAAAGGTGAATCTTAGTCTCCCTCTAACTAACGACCGATTGCACTTACGTCCCTTCTTTCCAAGGTATAATGCAAACACTGATTAATCGATCATCAGCTTAAAAAATATCTTGAAGAACGGAAGCTTCTTAATGACCGGCAGTACGGCTTTTGTAGCAATAGGTCCACTGATGATCTGATGGTATATCTCACCGAGCAGTGGAACAAATCCTTACATCGTTTTGGAGAAAGTAAGATTATTGCACTTGATATTTCAAAAGCGTTTGATAGAGTTTGGTACCAAGCTCTCTTATCGAAAATGCGTGCATTTGGTATCGATGAATATCTTTTTTTTTGATTGGAAATAACCTTTCGGACCGTTCAATACAAATCGTATTGGATGGTTTCAAGTCTGATATTCATAAAATAAATGCTGGTGTGCCCCAGGGCTCCGTTTTGTCTCCGACTCTCTTTCTCATTTTCATTAATGATCTCTTGTCTGAAACTTCTAATCCATTAAATTGTTTTGCTGATGACAGGACCCTCAGCTTTTCATATTCATTTCTAGATTCACATCTTTGTCCTTCGGATGTGGAACTCGAACGGCAGCGAATGATAAGCTAATCTTGACAGCATTGTTCAATGGGAAATAAAAAACCGTGTAGAATTTAATGCTTCAAAAACCCAATGCTGTTTGCCATCTCTAAAGCAGAACCCACCCCCAATGCCGCTATGCATAAGTAGTACTTGCATCGAAGAAACTGAACAGCTTTAATTCGAAGTAAGTGCTCTCAGATCACCTTCTGTGGAATGAACACATATTCAATGTCGCCAAAAACGCTGCGAAGTGTTTAGGTTTTCTTCGAAGATGCAAGAAATTCTGATCAGGATGTAATCTACAAAGCCTTCATTCTAATCTATATAATTTGGGCAGGTGCTCCAATAACTCATTTAAGCCTTTTAGATATAGTCCAAAAAAGAGCTTTTAAAATGATAGGTGACTGAAGAAAACGGAAATATTCGCATCTCTTGAACACCGAAATAATTCATGTCTCTCCTTATTCTATGGCTATTTTTATAAACAGTGTTCTAGTGAAATAGCCAGCTGCATTCCTCCCCTAAAACAATTCCAACGTAATACTCACACTTCCAGGAATGCGTATCAGTTTTCTCTTGAGCCCAATTTCGGGCGTACTGTAAAGTACAAAGATTCTTTTTTCAGCCGAGCAACACGAATGTGGAATGCTTTACCCGGCTGTATTTTTCCCTTCCATTTTGATGTTCAGAACTTCAAAACTAATCTGTATCGGTATCTCCTTTCAAATCCTTCCCTATTTTCCTAACACGCGCACTGTATTCAATCATTTTAAGGGTAGTCAAAGCCCCTTTAGTGCACGTATATTATAAAAAAAATTAGAACAGTTGAAGACAAATTTAGAAAAGACATTCATGATGTCAGACTGTGGAAATCTTAAATATTTTCTGGGAATTAAGATTGATATCCATGAAAGCAAAAAACTGGAATTACTTTCACATTTGAACTTTAACGATTCTCGAATGAAGAAGCAACATCTTTTGAAAAAAAAAAAAATGATACAGACCAACCTGCGAAAGCTTTTGTGAGCTTTCGATTTTTGGTGCTGAGTGTCAAAATAAAAGCTTGAGGAAGGTAAATTATTGAAATTCATCTGATCGAAACAGACTATTTTGAGTGAGAAGTTCAGACTCTCAGTCTCTTGTCTGGCGACGAAGACAGGTAATATTGACAAATTGACATAGAACCTTCAACCATTTTCGAAGATATTAAGGAATGAATTAGAATTGCAACCAATTTAGAGAACAAATTTTTTCGTTTAAATTTAAAACGCTGTCGATACAACATTTATCCTATTACTTAAAAATAGTGTATATATCCTTTTACTAAAAACAACCAGACTCATAATAAAAATAAAGAAAATTACATTTAAAAACCTTAACTTTGATTGATTCCTTACTGTCACGTCGCACTATGGGCCCAAGTGACGTTTTGCGTCTCAAAAATCTGTAACTTTTTTGTCTTGTGAGATAATAAGCTGAAATTTCGCACATATCTTCTTGAATATACGGCCAACAAAATAATGTAGGTTTCTAAAAGTTAAATGCATGCTATTTTTATTTAAAAATTATTCAAACATTTAAATACACATAAATTACGGAAGAAACACATAACACCGTTATTTATTTGCGTCATGTTATTTGAAATTGAAACTTTTTTTCTTTAAATTTATAATAAATACAAATTAAATTAAAAAAAAAGTAGTACAAATGAAAGGGCACGGTAATGGCAAGTAAAGTTCTTGTTCTACATCTTATTTACAGATCCAACCTAAGCAATTATTGACCCCCCTCTTTCTCCAGTACCAATAAAGTCAGATACTTCAAATTCGAAGCATTTACTTAACTAATCAAGTCCAGGCGTGGCAATAAATTTCAACTTCTAAAAATTAGTGGTTCTTGAGATATATATTGATCTTCATACATCACTAAAACCATATAACTGACCTACTCACCCCTCACTCGCTGATTGACAGATCATCAAAATTATGTTGTGCATAAAAAAGAAAAACATGATATTTTCCATTAAGGGTAGGGGGCGTCTTTTCACTAAATTTGTATTTAATTTTAAATATAGAGCACTTCCACGTAGCACATAGATCTTTGAATTTTGGCGGAATAATAGGGCTGTGTAATGCATGTAAAAGAAAAATTTTAGATTTTGCATTCATGGAGGGTGGCATGAACCCAATTTTTCAGAATTGTTATCATATCTATCAACAATGTACAATAGTGAAATTTGGTAAAGCGGTAGAACTTGTTGAGCATACATAGCTTACATTTGAAAACTTGAGATTTTCCATTAGTGGGTGTGGCATCCACCAAATTCAAATTCACCTATTTTTAAACATTCTTTTTAAGACTTTATTTTTGTAACTTTTAATCTTTTTTTCACTCACAAATAACTGATACCAATTATGTATATACATATTATGTATGTCACACAAGCATTATGCAAACCTAAAAAATCAAAATATAATGTGAGCGTGCTGCTGTTATAAAAAAGATGTTAGCAAACTGCAAGATGGTCGATCCAAACTGGTGGGAAATTTATAACTTTCAAACCCTTCCTATATTAATTTTAAAATGAGAGTTGACTTTAAAATTATTTTCTTAGTATGTTCTTGGAATCGATTTTGAGTCTACAATGGCTTTGAACCGATTTTAAAGATTTAAGATTTCATGCGAAAAAAGAAATTGCAAAAACATCTAAAATTTGTGATTTTTTGTTCTACTTCTTATAATAGGTTTTTAGTTCTTAATCAAAGAAAAGCAATTAAAAGCATACAGATTTTTTATATGTTTTAGTATATGAACTAAGGAATAATTTGCGGCCTAGAACTAAACGGTGGATGACGGTGGAAGTACTTAAAACTCCAATCGAAATCTGGCAAAAGCTAAAAAAACATGTGTTATTGGAAAAAATAAATTTATCTAAAATATATATTTTCCAAATTTAAAATATATATTTGCAAATTCGAATAGTAGTAATAAAAAGCTTTCCAAAAACATATAACACTTACACTTTATCATCATCAATAATTAAAAGAAAGTGGTTTCAAAAGTAGCTTCACTATGTCACTCAAACAGTGTTTTTTCTAGGGAGCACTTTAGAAAGGGTTAAATACTAGAAAGACTGGATGGAAACATAATTTTTTTATTGGAATCTGTATTTTAAGTATTCCTAAATTGATTTTTGCCAAGAAATTAATCTAAAAAATAGTTTTGAAAAAACCATTTTTGAGACGCAAACCATCATTTGGGCCCATAGTGCGTCGCGGCGGAACGGAGGTCTCGGGATGCAATCCTAGCCTATGCGAAATAAGAGGGAAAATCATGTTGGCCCCTGCTTTTTGTGAGGAAGCACCCCATCAAATGCGTTTATTTATTTTATTCATCTCAAGACTTGCATTAAAGAGATTCGCTTAAAAATACACTGGTGCAATACATTCTTAAGCATTGGCAAGTTCAAGTGGCAACACAACTTGCCATTAATCTATACAGAAATAAAAATAACAAATTTCTTTTCCTCACAATCGTCTTTATTGATTACAACGAGTTTTCTTAAAAAAAAAATATAAAAATGCTAAATATAATTTTGTTATCACTTTAGCCATATACAATACATATACACTACAAATACATGCATAAAAGATTATTTGTTACTTTTTCTTATTCAAATTTTGTACAATCAATTATTTAAACGTTCAATCTGTTTTTCAACATTGCTCTTCCTAGTTGCCATTGTCACAGTCACCATCGAGATGCAATAGTTCGACAACATAATTTTCGTTGGCAATTTAGTTACGAGTGCATGTCGCAGCGCTGCTGCCCGATCTGTCAATGTGTTCACGTCATCGTATATATCCTCAACACACGATATTACCATTTTGTCAAACTTCTTTTCACTGAATATGCAATTATCGACCGTGTCCACAACATCTGCGACCACTTGAAAAGTTTCTTCCAAAATTGTCTTCACATGGCGGCATATCGATCGCACCGGTTTGATGACAATGTTGCAGCATCCGGATAGTTCGTCGGTTGTTTCCTTAATGAGGTTATCAATGGCTGGACATATTTTCCGGTAAACTGTCGTGTCATTCAATGAACGCAATTGACGCTTGAGTTTACTTGCCCAAACTTCCATGTTCAGTGACTGATCCATCATCGTGTTGTTGACATACAAGATGACACGTTCGAATTTCTCGTCTGTTAGGCGTGACAAGTCTTGGAATTCCAGTTCGATGTTTTTCAATTTCTGCTTCAAACTAATGAAGATTTCTTTAGCAACAACATCAGTGGCGTTTAGCATTTTGGCTCCGAACACATCCAAACTTTTTGTTAATTTGTTGATTGTCTTGTGTAGTAGTTCAAGGGTGTCATCTCGTATTTGAGATGATGAAAACATATCCAAAATAGAGTGAATGAGTGAACTGAAGTCATTCAGAGTCTGCGTGAGAACGTTAGAAGACTCCGATGACATTTCGCTGTCGGTAAATTCCGCTGACACTGTAGTATAGTTATTGAATTGTTTTGAATCAACAACAACAACAACTGTCAAAACTAAAACTAGCAAAAAGTCAATTATCACAGTTGAAACCTGCATTGTTTTTTTCAAGCGGTCAAAAACGTGTTTCTCAATCTAATTATAACAGTTAACTGCGCGTTGGAGTTGTTTGTAATTATTATAGATTATTTTGTCTACGACGAAATAAAGTGTGCGCAAAATACAAGCTGCTCTCCTATCATTTTTGTTTGATTTATAAAGTACTAAGATGTCATTATCTTTTTTGTTTTTATTTTGTTTTTTTCTTAGTTTTACATTTCTGATGCTATATTTAATTTTTTGTCCCTTCATCAATTTAATAAAGTGTATCTATCTGTGTGTTTTTGCTGATATCGATTGAAAAGAGATTAAATAAATTAAAATTAATTTATTAAACTGACATTTCTCAGAAAATAACTTTGTGATAAGTAGTGTTGCATTTAATGACAGTATTTCCCGCTTAATTGTACCGATTATATTTTTGTAGTTTTTTCCGAGCAATTACTTCGAGGTTTTGAAATAACGAGCTGACGTGTTCCTTTCGAGTAGATACTAGCTGTGTTTTTTTGCATGCCCAAATAAAATTGTGTGGAGAAAACGACTACAAAGCAAAATAAGTTACATGTTAAATACGACAACAACTATGTCCATATAGAGTTAGCTAAGTCCAGATAATTAACTGGAGTTAACTTTTTTGTCCCGATAAAACGGTATTGCCAGACTACCATTGTCGTTGTGTTATCGTTAATCTGTATAGAAATGTCAAATGTTTGTTGGTAAGATAGTTCAGAACAAAATGGCAGACCAAGGCAAATGTTGAAATGTCCCGATGTCGTTTTTTTCGCCAAACTCCGTATGGACATACAAAAAAACGCAGCTACTATTGAAAGTTCTTCCTTGAGAAAACTGCTAGCTTTTTCATGTAGGGGGCGAAACCCCTTTTCGTGGGAGTTTGCAAACAAAAATAAGGTAAAAGAGCTGAATGCTTTTCATGCCTATTATAGTTTTGTATTTGAACCCAGTCGTCAAAACATCAAGATTGCATCAGCCCATTTTCATTTATTAACTGAATGATTTCATTTTCGTTTATTTGATCAGATATGTTTTAATAATAAATTATGTACGCTAATTGGGCTTACTGATCCATGTTTTGTATGCAATTAAAACAACTTTAATCCATTTTTTAAATTATTCCCGACGTTTCGTTGGGTGTTTTCCAACTTTTTCAAGGGTTATTTTTATTGGACCTATAACATAATACAATTTTTTAATTTTGTTTAATTATTGTTTGTAAAAATTTGTAAAGATTTTAAAGTTGTTTTAATTGCATACAAAACATGGATCAGTAAGCCCAATTAGCGTACATAATTTCATTTTCAATTTTGCTTAAAGGTAAAACTAGAATAGGCGGAAGCTGTCGGAAGCTTATGTCAAAACCGACCGAAAAGTAGCTATCCGAAACGTCAATTTCACAAGTGACCCATAATGCACTTAAGTGGTTGGAAGTGAACAAAAAATAATATACATAGTTGTTTATTCAATGTTTATTTTCTCATACTTGTTCACAGCACAGAGTGATATGCTTTTAATTTGTGAAACCACTAAAATTCGATGTGATATAAATTAATTAATAGAAAATTGATTTGACTTCACTCATTCATTCATCAAACAGAAAAAAAAGTTGAAAACTATGCGCCAAGCGCCAAGGTCTTGTTAGACGGTGTCCACATTGGGACTGAAAAAGTGAATTTTTAATGACATTTCAGTATTCACATCTCACTTCAATGAAGGAGTGAGAGCTTTTTCATACCCAATGTGGACACCGTCTTAGTTTGCTTCCACCATTTTGATTTTGCTTTCGCCCACTTACGAAAGAGCGGTCGTTGAGCGCTCTCACGTCCGACGGCAAAAGTTAACGAAAACTAAACGAAAAGTTTCACTTTGCAATTATGTGCACGTCATATAAATTTCTTGTTTTCGCTCGGTTTCATACGACCACTTAAGTTGGCTTCCGACTATTCTAGTTCTACCTTAAGACCACTTTTCACGATAATAGAAGTCAAATGACCTTTCATTATATTTTCTGTATGATTTCTCAAATGACCTTTCATCTCAAGTCAAGTCATAGCCGGTATTCACATTGCCCTGAAGAACAGGATTTTTTACTTTTCAGTATTCATATCCCACTCCCACTCCTTCATTGAAGTGAGATGTGAATGCTGAAATGTGAACAAAAAATCCAGTTTTTCTGTCCAATGTAAACACAGTCATACGGTTTTTCTTTTTTTTATGTTTACACGTCCATATTTCGTATTTGATTTTCTCTATGATTATCTGTCAAAACCAAAATAGCGAAAAACTTATGTCGTTTTCCTTTTGCCAGTAGGGATTTTGATCCAAAATTGCTAATTTTTTGTGGCAAATAGAACACACATTGGGATTGATTTTTTTGTTGTACTTGTATGTGTAGCATATCAAATTTTCCGTCATTTCTTTGACGTGACCAGTGATAGAATGCGTAGGGAAAAATTATTATGAGTAGGTATTTTATGTAAGAATTCATGTGATTGACGGTGTTCATACCAGCTTAACGTGAGGCGACTCATTTTGACGTCTCTTATTTTTATTTCACTGGTCACTCTCATCTCTTGGAAAGAACGAGTGGCCGATTGAGGAAGAACTTTTTAATTTTTTTTAACAATTCTGCCTCAACTCACCATCTCTTTCTTTCCAATAAATAGGAATGAGATACAAAAGAGAGACGTCAAAATGAGTCACTTCACGTGAAGCTAGTATAAACACCGTCAATAGTTCAAAAGATTTGAACAGAGAACTTAAAAAAATTGCCAACCATTTTTAACTCGTATAAAAGGAGTCAAAATTAATCTCATATCAAAAACCAGCGAAAAGTAGCTTTCCAATTCGGCATAAGAAGAAGTCATCTATTTATAATGCACTTTATTAATGAAAGGAATCATCCATCTTTTTTCTATTAATTTTAACCAAATGTGTCATTTAGGTACAGGGAATGCGCTCAATGCCACGCTCTTTACTAACGAAAGCAAAAGTGAACGAAATAAAAAAAAAACAGATAGCAATCATATAATTTGCTTGGGTTTTCGTATATAAAAATGAAATACAATTTAAGGATTATTTTATCTTTAGTGGGAATTTTATTTTTACCATATATTAACACTGAAACTATTTCAATTATTTTATAAAAAAAAAGAAATTTCAAAGCCATCACTTTCTCTGGCCGAATTTTTGTTAATAATGCAATTCAATGCAAGTAAATCCAGCCATTTGGTCATTTAAAGACACGTGTAATCCCTCCGGAGTACGTATTAGGCATCCCGGAATGCGTTTGGTAGCCGCAACGCAAAAAAAAAATATTAGACCACTTCTTTTTCTACCAAGAGCCCAGTACACCAAACACATAAATCACATCACACCCGATCGAAAGCACATTGAATTGTTATTGCACAAAAAACAATTTACAAAATTCCGAATTTTAAATTAAACAAATTCAATGACAAATCTAATGAAATGAAGTTTCGACTATTTGTCACTTTACTTTGTTGTGTGTGCAAGTACTTGTAAATCTCTCTTGAAACTGGGATTGCAGAGATTTGAACCCTGACACACAGAAATCGATTTTTTTGGTTGAAAGGAAGGCGAAATCCTGTCAGGATTAAATAGAGATCAAACAAATCGATTTTTTTGGTCAAAAGGAAAACCACATTAGAGAAAAAAAATTCATACGCAAATTAAGTTTTTTATAACAAAATAAATTTTTTGGAATTATCCATTTTTGTGTTGATTTTTTTGTAAGACAATCTTTATATTCAGAGCTCCGAATTCATTATTTCCATGAAAACAATAAATTGCGTTTGACTCCTCCTTTGATTTTTGCTTTTAAAAAGTCATGAGTTCTATAATAATAAAATAATGGCATAGTAGTATTATTTTTATTTAAATTGATGATTTATTATTAAGGGTGTTTATGTTAGGCGTGAGGTTTCCAAGAAGAAATAAAACAAATATAATTTAATGTTTTGGCCAAGAATTTAGCTTTATTATAACGATAAGAGTTTGCCATTATGTTTTAAAAATGATTTCGGGCAAGTTGCCGCCATGGCTGGCTCGAATGAATTCTCGTGGAGAGACCAAATTTTCGACCACTTTTTGCAGCCATTGGGGCTGTATGTCAGCAATAACGCACCGAATATTCTCTTCCAAGCCGTCAATTGTCTCTGGCTTATCTGCGTAGACAAGCAACTTCACATAATCCCACAAAAAATAGTCAGCGGTGTTAAATCGCACGATCTTGGAGGCCACGTCCGCGAGATAATGCGCTCACCAAAATGTTCCTTCAATGAATTGATCGTTTCGTTGGCTGTATGGCATGTAGCACCGTCTTGTTAGAACCAAATATCGTCAACATCAACATCCTCCAATTCAGTCACCAAAAAGTTATTAATCATGGCTCTATAGCGTTTCCCCATTGACTGTAACATTATGGCCGGCTACATTTTTGAAGAAATACATATGTACCAATGATTCCCTCTCCCCATAGAGCACACCAAATAGTGACTTTTTGATTATGTAACGGTGGCGTCTCAACAATAATGGCTTGTGGATTATGATCACTTCAAATACGACAATTTTGCTTATTAACGCTGAACAAAATTTTCTTGTGAAAATCGGGATCGGTGGCCATCTCGTTTTGGGCCCATTCACCGAACGTGCGACGCGCTTGATGGTCGTTCGGCTTCATTTCTTGCACGAGTTAGATTTGGAAGCCCGCAAACCAAGATCCTTCCGCAAAATCTTCCATGAAGTGGATGGGCACAGCTCCAATGGTTGCGCGCGATGGTGGATAGGCTCATTCGGGTCTTCTTCCACTTCAATACTCTATTCCGCAGCAGCAATATCGTGTGCACTGTACGGCGGCATCTCTGAGGATGCGCATTATCCACTAGAGTTAACGTGGTGTGAAACATGGTTGCTCGAATTACCGCGACTCTGCTGGGCGATTATGTCGACCGAATATTGGACGCAACGCGCGATGAGTCACACGATTTGCAAACGTTGCTTAGGAGAAAGTCTAAAGCGGGCCATTCACGTTAAGACTGTCACATAGGCTGTCGGTTGAACTGTTGCAACGACTGTCGAAAGTACGCACACACGTGTGAACCAGTTTTACGAACAGTGTGTCAAAAAATTCCTTCAATTTGTTTTTTATTTATTTCGTCTCCTAGGAACAAAATAAAAACTATCAAGATTATTCGTAGACTGAGTAGTTCGGTCGCAAGGACTGTCTCAAAAACTGCCATTTACTATACGACCATTCGGTCGTGTCGCAAGGTTCGTTGAAACTTTCAATGGGCTTCCAGTTTGTCGTTAGTCGCACGGTCCGATGTACAACAAGGACATTCACAGTAGAACCTGTCGTATACGACAGAAATTTGTCGGACAGTCTTTACGACAGTTTTAACGACAATGGCCCGCTTAATTACTATGAAATGGCAAACCAAACTGAGCATAAATCAAGTGACAGCTGTCAAACAGACCATCTCCGAAAAAATATTGCCAGATTGAAAACCACACGTCTAAAAAGGACACCCGTTATTATCTCTTTGATAAACGAACCCACAACAGGAATTTCGTGTTTGAACCATAATTTTTTAAAGATTTCACAGGAATAATAATGCGCTAAGCAAACGTATACTTTCGAACTTGGGATAACTAATAACAATTAAACAAGCAAAAAGTTTGAGTACAGTTTACCAATAATAAAGCATCAGACAAAATGCCAAACGCTTTTCAGAAAATAAATTTGTCTGCTTTTGAATCCGCTTTAACTTTAGAATTTGAAGATGAGGCTTAAAGCGCTAGTGAGCCATCTATTACTTTTGAACTTTTCCTTAAAAAACTTCCGTTCGAATAATAGTCAAATTGCTAAAAATAGCTTTAAAAAGTTATGCAGTTGAAAACAGTGGATGAATTTATCTTTACTCCAAAAAAATTAATAACAAGTATAAACAATATCTTCTAAAGTTGAGAAACATTCTCATAACACTAGGCTGGGACAGAGGATTCAACATAAGTGAAATCTTTGATATAGGTAAAGAAATTGTAGACACTAGAAAGATGGCTTGGGCCATTGACACCTTCTCAGCATACAAGTCTGCAGGGCCTGATGGAATCATTCCAATCATGCTCCAAAGCTCTAAGATATAATTGTTCCAATTCTAGTGAATATTTTTAGGGGTTGTCTTAACATCACCTACATCCCCATGCACTAGTTTGAGAGAAGTCAATGTCATTTTAATTCCGAAAGCTGGTAAGTCCACCCACACCAAACCAAAGGATTTCAGGCCTATTAGCCTATCGTCTTTTCTCCTGAAGACCTTAGGGAGGTTAATTGATACTCATATTCACCTAAAACTCAATGACGGTGTGCTCTCACAGGCCCAATATGCTTACATGAAGGGCAAATCTGTTGAGACAACGCTTCATGAAGTGGTCAGCACAATTGAAAAATCGACCCACTTCATGGAATTCACTCTAGAGGAGTTTCTTGACATTGATATCGCCCTTAACAATCTTGATAACAGTACAATTCGACAAGCCCTTAACCGATAAACTTGACTTGATTTCATGCTTCAAACGAGACTCATAAATGCAGAAATGGGTGACAGCAAGTTAAGAGTTAAGACGAGCAGTATTATCTCCTTTGCTTTTACTCCTTATCGTCAACTGGATCTTAGTTAAACTAAATCCGAGTGGTATCAAGGTCATTGCAATGCCCGCCGATGACATTGTGTAAATGGTCTTTGGAAAATTTGTCCCCACTCTGTGCGAGCTCTTTAAAACTAAAAAAATTGGGCAAGTAGTTGTGAACTAAAAGTAAACCCACTGAAGATAAAACTGGTGCTATTTACAAGGAAGCGTAATATTCCAAACATAAACCCGCCAACCATTAACGGTTTCAGGTTTCAGGTACTACCAAATCACAGTACACATATTGAAGGTAATATCATTAGCGTGTTCATTTTTGTTCAGTTCTGCGCATCCATCAAAATCAGTGGAAAATGGCGAATCCCGTGACCCCTACTAGTTTAACATCAAAATTTGTTGTGTGTTATGTGTTCATTTGTTACTTATTTATTAGAAAATACAATTATTTCAAGCTTTTTAGTGTTTATTAACATTATATTGTCATTCAAACAACATTCCTTCCTAGTTTTTAGTGTTATTTAAACTACCCTTTTGTGTTTATTTTCTTCGTTGGCGTGAATTGGCACAACCAGTGCTATTAGGACGACACGCCAAGAGTCTTTCTGTTCAGGAAAAAGTTAGTGGCCAGAAGTGCTTTAAGACTTCAATAATGTACAATTTGTGATTCTGTGAATTATAATGAATTTTACAGACTTATGGCCGATTTCACGAAAGGCTTTTAATTATTTAAAAAGCCTTTTAAATGATGTTTTTTGATTTCACTAAATGCTTTTATATTGAAGAAGATTTTAAAAGCCCTTCTAAACTTAAAGCTCGTTTTTGTCTCATTAAATTTTAAAAGTCTTTTTTGCTATGCCATTCTAGTCAACAACAGCTGATATTTTGCTGTCAGAATAATTGCACCTCATCCATAATGCTTTTTCACTTTTTCTCATATACTTCACATGTGCGAGGGAAACAACCTCTTTTTTGAATCCCAGGAATGTGTGAAACTGAAAAATTTTAAATGTCTGATAAAATAAAGAAGGAGTTTAAATAAAAGCAATTTTAGTGTTTGTTTATGAAATTGGCCATGAGACATTCAAACAGACTACGTTTCATCGCACATTGATTTGAGCCTAATAACCATAACAGATTTCTCTACCAGGGAACTCTGGAATGAAAACAGGGTCATAAACTCAAATCATGTTTGGGTCCTTACTGACGGTTCCAAAACCTTGGAGGGGGTTGGGTCAGACATCTACTCAGATAACCCACCTATAAATAGATCTATAAAGCTTCAAAATTTGTGCAGTGTATTCCAAGCGATGAACTGGCTAAAAACGGATTATCTCTTGATCCAAGCCAAATCGAAGCCTCGGTGCTCATACCACTGGAGCACGAAAAATGTATAATACACCAGAGTTTCTTAGAAGATGCAATTGTCAGATGGTCATCCATCGACACTTGCCGGGTTTCAAGGAATGTGTGGTCAAATATTTCGAAAAAAAAAACTTTCTCAAGCTTAGCAGGCCTCAAATGACGTGCACGTTTTTCTCAAAATCTGTTGCTCCTACGAAAAAAAGTGTCGTAATATTTTTTGTGTAGAATTTTGTGAGCAATAATATAAATTTATTAAATTTTTGAAAAAAATAATATTTGTTGAGATATTTACCATTGCCATTTTTTATTTTTCTATTATTCCTGGGCTCTGGACATTTGGCACCTCAAATGAGGGAAATTTGATTAAAAAAATGCTATCTAATTGTCAGTAATTGGTCAAAAAAGGAGGTCAACTGGTCCCAGAAATTGGTCAGCCCTAGATAACTTGTAATGAAGGCTAAAACTTTTTCAAGGTCGCTCAAGGTCACTTACTTTAAAAAATCTTAAAAATGAATCTATAGCTGACCAATAACTGAAACTAGCTGATACCTTTTATATACATCTTAGGACCTTTCGGGTGGCATTAATTTTTTTGTAAATTTCCCATAAATGAGGTGCCTAAAATCGCACGTGACCCTGAAAATTTTAAAAAGATGAAACACATTTTTTCAAATTTCCCTAAAATGAGGTGCCAAAAATCGCGCGCGACCTTGAGAAATTTTTAAGCCTTGATTCCAAGTTATCTAGGGCTGACCAATTTCTGGGACCAGTTGACCTTTTTTGACCAATTAGATGGCTTTTTTTATCAAATTTCCCTCATATGAGGTGCCAAAGGTCCAGAGCCGGTCATGGAGACCGTTTAAATACATAGCGAAAAGCAGAGGGCAGATCAATTAAGACACATCCCTGTCTGACACCTTTGTTAGAAGAGAAGAATTCAGATACATTTTTACGATCGCAAACAGCAGCTGAAATATCCATGTAAAGTGCCCTAATACTTGTAACGATTTTGGAAGAAATTCCCACTTGTAGCCAGTTATAGCGATCAGGAAAACTCAAAAGGAAATTTTTTCAAATGTATTATTTGCTATGTTTTCAACTAATTTGAAACACAAATTCTTACACGAATCAATGACAAAACATTCAAAGAATTTTTCGTGCAAATAAACTGAACAACTTTGTTTTCTAAAAATTGTATTTTAACTATTTTCCTGATGCAAATAAATTTTCTTGATACGAAAAATTTGTTTAAAAGATTTTTCATAAGGATTTTTTCCGGGGTGGCGTCATCGAAGTGGACGTATACTAAACGGGTAGTGATTTCCCTTTAAGGAAAAGATTTCAAAGACTTTAGTTTTAAAAGAAGAACGAAAATGGAGTCATCTAAAATGTTTTACATTCGTGAGGTGTGGCCCAAGAAAGAATCTCTGTTTCCACTTGCCAGTTCGGTCGAAATTTTGCTCAAGTGTTAACTGATGAGCATTTCTAGAAGTGATATTATTCCCTTGGAGTTTCTTAAGGGAGGAATATGCAATACAAAAATCAAGGAATTTTGATTTTTTAAATCAAAGGTGTAATATATATATATCAGCTGTTATAAGAACGATTATGCTCTTTTTTTTCTTATTTTAATACTAGTTGGCATTTTACAATATTTTAGTTTTATTTTTCTTAAGAATAAAGAAAATTGAATTTTTTTTTCAATTTCCTTAAACAAATATACACACTGAGATTTAATAGTTTATTTATTTGTTTACTAACTGATTGTTTTAACTGAACTGCACACTTAAATACATATATACCACATTTCAAAATACACAATTTTCAACAGAAAAAAAAACATGCGGCGAGTACCTACACTTCTTCTTATAAAAGTTGTTTAATTCAATTCAAAATTTATTTATTTTTGTTTGTTTGTTTTGGGTGGCGCTTGACTCACGGTCGTTGACATACATTTTCCAGAATCCTCTCTCTATGAAGTATATTGTTTCAAAAATAGAATCATACTTTTGATATTTTCCCACAAAAACCACTCGCTCAAAACTCATATTATTTTAGTTGCACGTAATTGCTTGGCAATGAAGAAAGCTATTTGTATTTTCTCGATCTGTCTGCTCTTAGTGGGAGCGACAACTCAAAAATTAGATTTTCATAGTGAGCACATTTCTGTTGAATTCTATATTGCTGGTGAAAATACAGACCGCAACCAGAACTCATTAAGTGATTTTATGGACAAATTAAATGAACACCTTCAGATGAATTTGACACATGAAGTGGAAAATATATTCTTCTACCTTGAGCAGAGCCAAAATATTTCTATGGAATTCGCTGCCAGTGTGGATGAGTTCCTTGATTTAGCTAAGAACGAGAGTGACAGGCTCCTGGAAAAGCTTCAGAATGCACCATCTCCAAATAATCTCACGGAACAAATCCAATCTCAGTTATCAGATTATTATACCGAAATGGAAAATTTGAAGGAAATTTTCTGTGGAATTCTAGACGATGTCACACAGTTCACATTGGACTCTGTCAAAATGGTTCAAACAACTTTGCTGCAATTCACCGAAGCCCAAAATCTTATCATCGAGCGTAGACGAAACTTTCCACAAGATGACTTCTGTCACAATGGTTTCACTGAATTTTTATGGCACTCAGCTGGCGAGGTGGTTCAATGTGTCAACACAAGATTGCATATTACATATGATATTTTCTCTATCACAAAACTGACCACATATCACGTTTTGAAAATGCTCGAACATCGAATTCAGAAAATCTACAATTGCTTTCTGTTTGGAAATTATTCGTTTCGTTGTCGATTTGTGAAGAATGCTGAAGTTGATTTTGAAAAGCTATACACTCGATTGGATGAGCAGCAGATGTATAATGAGAAACAACGAAGGAAAGTTTATCGCTACCGGGGTCGTCAGAGAGGAGGCTATGTCAAGTGTATACCGACGAATTTTCCTGATGGACAGATAACAGGAGCTCTTAAATCGTGTTATTTTTCTTCAAATAATGTAATTGTTTAATAGTGGGGTTAATTACTTGGATATCAATGTGTTGTTTTGTTAAGTTGGTTTGTACAAATAATAACACAAAATCACGGCAAAGTGAAAAATGGAATTAAATTAATTAAATAAAATAGGATTAATATTTTATTCAATGAATTGTTTTTATTTTGATGTTATTATTGTTGCAGTCTGTTTAATACAAGCAGGCGGTGATGGATTGAAATTGTATAAACGATACAACACGACTTCTCATACAAATTTGTATGGAAAAGTATGGCATTAAATACACCGGGCGGAATATCATCAAACTGGTGTGATATACGTAAATTTTACTTTCGTACTTTTTTGTAGAACGTACAATTTTCTATCGATCTAATATTGTAACTTCCCAATGAACTAGATAGTTTTTGAGATATAAGCATTATTAGAACGCAACATCAACGGAAAATTGCGATCAGCGACCTCTGAATACCAATAAAAAAGCTCAAATCTAATAAGGATTAATATTTTAGGAGCCTCCACTGAATTTTTGAAACAAATCAAGAAAAATTAAAATATCGTTTTTTTTTGTTGGTCCAGTCTAAGGTTCACACTTCAAGCCCTACCGCTCTACCAACTTTCATAATTCTACGACAGCCAAGAACCAACAGAAACGCTCCACATAATTCCATAATAATATGTAGAAATTCTGAGAAAGTGTGAAGATGCCACGCCCCATCAATGAAAATTCTCAATTTTTTTTATTTTTATTTTTGTATGATCTTCACAGTCCTATACCGTTCTACCAAATTTCATCTCTCCATCGGAAGTGCCCCAATTCTGGGAAAGTTGATGGATGACAGGCCCCCTGAGAACGGTAAATCCAAAATTTACAATTCTTTCCTTTGTATGCACCAAAAAGGCTACCAATGTGCAAAAATTTCCAGATTCTACAGTGTCGAGAAGTGCTCTATAATTTTTATGATCTGTTAGTGAAAGAGTGAGTGAGTGAGTCAGTCATTTTGACAGCTATAGTTTTATCGATTTTTAAAGTGCCATATCTCAGGAATCATTAATTTAATTAGTACAGCAAATGCGGAGAATTTGAAGTTTCTGACTTTACTGGAAGTAATAGAAGTGTCGAAAATCACCTGAGTTTATTCTTGTAAAAAGGGAGTAAAGTCTAGTCATATTAGCTGAAAAATCAACAAAATTATGGAAAAAATGGAGGAGAGCTGGATTTTGGTACATACATGTGTAGCATCACCATGTCATTCTAAGGAAACTGTAAAAAGTCCTCATCGATATGAGCACCGCCGCCGCCGCACAGTGGGGCACCTTGTATGGGAGAGTGGAAAAAATTCCCTAAAAACTTAACCACCAAACCGATTTTGATGAAATTTTCAGGCATGATAGCTATTAAGACGAAAATCCAATACAATAAATTTCCGCCCACTGCCACGCCTACTTAAAAAAAAAGTAATTTTTCGTTAAAATTGTTACAAATTTGAATTTTAACTAAGCCTTGAACAACTATTTTTTTGGAAATTGGACTAGCAAAGTTCTTACAACGCCCATTTTGTGGGCGTTTTTCGACTTTTTTGTATGAAACCAGTCTTAATTCGATAAAATCTGAACTACATACATTATTTATTTCCATTAAATTCTGAGACATAACAAAGAGCAGTATAAGGAATTATTACAGAAAATTTCCAGTCACTAACACACCCACACAAAAATTTATATAACCAACCTTGGGGAGTTCTCGCTCTTTGAATCCTTTTGTGCATTGCTTTCTGAAGAGAAAGTTAGAAAATTAATGAAAATAGAATAAGTGCTGAGATCACAGCATTCTTCATAGTCATTAACTGGGCTTCCACTATGTCTAGTACACGATACCTCAGCGTCAACATTAGTATTACTTACCAGTTTTACTTGGAATGTACCCTCCAACCAATTACGGAACTTATGACGAAGAATATCACGGTACCTATCGCGAATTGAATTTCAATAAAAAATATTTGGTAATCACTAAAAATATATTGAAGTTTTTTTAAATGCCTTAAATGCCTCCTCTTTTCTAAAATTAAATCCACTAAAACTGAATAAGCTATCGAAATAACACCTGATAGCGTTACTATGTAGAGTAACTAACAAACACTGAATGAAACTGACAGTTAAGTTGAAATAGTTATTATCAAGTTATTAAGGGTTAACGGTATTTATTATTTTATTTATTTACATACATGTGTATATCGTAATTTTAACTACCAAACATTGTAAAATTTAATTTTGACAGTGAGTTTTAATGAAGAAATATTACTGATTATCATATTACACATTATTATATTGTTGAATAAAAACTACGATGTGACATGGTAACTTTTCAAATTGTTCTTATATAAAACCCTTCGTATTATTATTTTGACGTTAAATCGTTAAAAATGGATTCTAAATATGTAGTAAAATATAAAACAAAATATTTCGTATTTACCAATATTTTAGGGCCCCTAGCTTAAGATATCAATATCTTAATTTTTACTCTAATTTTTTTGTTTTAGTGTATGACTTTCCTGCACTTCAAATTGCCCTGAAAATTGAATCCGGACGGTTCCGGATGCGTTTTTTGCTGGAAATTGTTCCTTACACTCTACACTATCCGCCAAAAGCAACGGGACCTTGGCGGCAAATGGCGCTAGTACTTAAAACTTTATGAGACTAAAAATAATCGCTAATTTTGGGTGTTTTTCTCTTCAAATATTTCTTATATAATTTTTCCCGTTCAATAAAAGTATTAGTATTACTTATTGGTATATCTTAATCCCATAAATAGAAGAATCATTAAAAAAATTTAAGAATTTAGTGTAAACGGATCGTTCGAAAACCACCCCTGATTTTATCTATTTCTCCTCATTTTCAACTTTGGATGATAAACTCCGGGCTTACATATATTTTATCTGCAAACGGTTATCATTTCTTGATTTTACAACTATTTTACTATAAGAAACGAATAATGAAACATACAAATTGATACTTTTGAAAATTGAATTTTTTCCACGTTTTCCCCACTGTGCGCCGTGGCGCTTACAACTTTACGGGTGTACAAAGGTGGAGTGGACGCTGAGCGGAGGCGGAGCGGGTGCGGAGCGGAGGCGGAGCGGACGCTGAGCGGAGGTCGAGCGGAAGCTGAGCGGAGGCGGAGCGGAGGCGGAGCGGAGGCGGAGCGGAGGCGGAGCGGACGCTGAGCGGAGGTCGAGCGGAAGCTGAGCGGAGGCGGAGCGGAGGCGGAGCGGAGGCGGAGCGGAGGCGGAGCGGAGGCGGAGCGGACGCTGAGCGGAGGCGGAGCAGAGGCGGAGCGGAAGCTGAGCGGAGGTGGAGCGGAGGTGGAGCAGACGCTGAGCGGAGGCGGAGCGGAAGCTGAGCGGAGGCGGAGCGGAAGCTGAGCGGAGGCGGAGCGGAGGTGGATTGGAGGCGGGGCGGAGGCGGAGCGGAGGCGGAGCGGAGGCGGAGCGGACGCTGAGCGGAGGCGGAGCGGATGCGGAGTGGAGGCGGAGAGGAGGTGGAGTGGACAATGAGCGGAGGCGGAGCGGACGCTGAGCGGAGGCGGAGCGGAGGCAGATTGGAGGCGGGGCGGAGGTGGAGCGGATGTGGAGCGGAGGCGGAGCGGAGGCGGAGCGGACGCTGAGCGGAGGCGGATTAGAGGCGGGGCGGAGGCGGAGCGGAGGACGCTGAGCGGAGGCGGAGCGGAAGCTGAGTGGAGGCGGAGCGGAGGCGGAGCGGAGGCGGAGCGGACGCTCAGCGGGGGCGGAGCGGAGGCGGAGCGGAAGCTGAGCGGAGGCGGAGCGGAGGTGGAGCGGAAGCTGAGCGGAGGCGGAGCGGAGGCGGAGTGGACGCTGAGCGGAGGCGGAGCGGAGGCAGAGCGGACGCTGAGCGGAGGCGGAGCGGAAGCTGAGCGACGGCGGAGCGGAGGCGGAGTGGACGCTGAGTGGAGGCGGAGCGGAAGCTGAGCGGAGGCGGAGCGGAAGCTGAGTGGAGGCGGAGCGGAGGCGGAGCGGAAGCTGAGCGGAGGCGGAGGGGAAGCTGAGCGGAGGCGGAGCGGAAGCTGAGCGGAGGCGGAGCAGAGGCGGAGCAGACGCTGAGCGGAGGTGGAGCGGAAGCTGAGCGGAGGTGGAGTGGAGGTGGAGCCGGACGCTGAGCGGAGGCGGAGCGGAAGCTGAATCCTCTTAGTGTGAGTTAGAAAAAGAGCAAAAGCTTTTTCCTTAGTGAAATAGTATTTAATTTTATCCCCCCCTTAAATAATTTTCAAAACATTCTCAGGAAAAATTTAGGTAAAATATAACGAAAATGAAGATTTTTCACATTTTGTTTTAAGTGTAATGATGTATGGAAACAAGTCGTGAAAGGGTAGTTTGTCCCCCATTTCCCCTATCATTTTTAAAAATGTATGACATATGAAAAAGATTTCTACAAAAAAATCCCCGTAAGTGATTTAATTATTTTTGATGGTAGGGCAGAAAATCGAAAAAAGGGGGTTCAACCCCCTAAGCCCCCATGTCACCGTTTTTGTGGTTTTGGATTCCTTATTTATGTCAAATATACAATCACATCATCAAAATTTTGAAAATGCATTACTTTTTAAACAAAAATACACGAAAAACAAAAAAAACAAAAATAAAAATAAATGAATTTTCCCCCTTTAACCCTTTTTTATGATTTGGCAACGCTTTTTGAAACGGAAAGTATTTTTTCTTATGTCGTTTTTCATTGTTGAAAAGATTTGATCTTTTTGGGAAAAGATTTGCACTATAACTATTTTTGCATGTTTTATTCATAAAAAATTGAGATCTAAAGACGAAAGATGATATCTTTCTAGTTTGGGAGATTTGATCTGCATTCACCCATACATGCAAACAGTCTCTTGTCAAATGACAAATTTAAATGTGGTAATTTGTTAGTTTTTTGTTATTTATGCCCACGCCATATGACATTTTAATGTGTATGCGTGAATATATGCTATGTGTGTAAACTGAAACTTCTCAAAAACATGCACAGATGTTTCATTGAAGACAGGAATTCTAGATTTTAAAATCAAAACTTTCAGACTTCAATGAAAAACGACATAAGTGTATATCTTAAAATTTATATAAATCAGTCAAAACATTTTCGTTTTCTTAAGCTTAAGGCCATAAAAATATAATAATCGCTTCAACGAATTACGTGGGTGTGTTACTCCTTTTAATCCTGCCGACGACTTAGCCCCGCTATCCAGCTGGCAGGCATGGTTTTTCTAGTAGTTTAAATGTTGGACTATCGAATGGCATCAATTCCATCTTTTATCAATTATGACAATTTTCCGGTTTTTTTTGCAACTGTAGGCTGCCGGCAGGACTATTTGGCCCCACTGTCCAGGTGACAGGCATGGTTTTTTTTTTCTAAGCTCAAAACCAACTACCATTTCAAGGTGGTTTCATTCTTTATCAAATATGACATCACCCCATTTTTTGAACAACTTTCAAAATTCACCAAAAATAAACGCCTTGGGGCGCCTTCAGGCATCTATTTTACTGTTGCCAAGCGATAAATCTATACGACTAAACTAAACTTTTATGGAGAGAAGTTAAAGTTGTATTCATACCCAAAGCGGGTAAAAGCTCTCATGTAAATCCGAAGGATTACAGACCTATCAGCCTATCATCATTCTCAAAACTTTAGAACGACTGATTGATATCCATCTGCGTAGTGCCATAGAACCTAATCTTTTTTCTCCGGCACAACACGCTTACCACAAGGGGAAATCGGTAGAAACGGCCCTGCATAATTTGGTACGTACTATTGAATATTCCCTTCATCATAGAGAGTATACCCTGGTTACTTTCTTAGATATTGAAGGTGCTTTCAACAACGTCAGCAATGCTGCAATTTTAACCGCGCTTGAGAACTTGAACGTTGATAGCTCACTTAGGGAGTTAATCAGCCTCATGTTGAGAAGTAGAATAATCAACTCAACATTAGGTGACTTCTCTGTTAGAAGATCTGTCAGCAGAGGCACACCGCAGGGTGGAGTCCTATCCCCACTCTTATGGAACATCGTAATTAACGAACTATTAGTTAATTTAGAAGTGGATGGTTTCAAAGTAATTGCATATGCTGATGACGTTGCCATTGCAATATCAGGAAAGCATCTTCAAATCATTATAGAATTAATGCAAACCGCTCTCAACAAACTACTTAAATGGACAGACAAATGTGGACTAGGTGTAAATCCCCACAAAACTGAACTTGTCCTCTTACAAAGGAAATACAAAATTCCGAATATAGACCCTCCATCAATAAATGGTATCCCACTTAACTTCTCAGATGAAGCTAAATATCTAGGTCTGATTTTAGACAAAAAGTTGAGTTGGAAACCAAATATACAAGAAAGAGTCAGAAAGGCAACAGTGGCACTTTTCTCCTGTAAAAAAGCTATTGGAACCAAATAGGGCTTGTCCCCATATATCACCCACTGGCTATACACAGCGGTCATCAGACCGATACTCACTTATGGGGTGGCAGTATGGTGGACTGCTTTAGATAAAATAACTTATCGTGATAAGTTAAGCAAGGTGCAGAGATCGGCTTGCATGTGTATCAGCGGAGCTCTCCGTTCGACACCTTCCGCTGCCTTAGATATACTGCTTAACATTACACCCCTCGATATATACACTAAACAAGTGGCAGCGAGCACAGCTATTCGTCTCAGAGCCATCTCTCAATGGTCCAATAGCTCTATTGGCCATACTATCATTCTGAACAAATTCGAATCAATCCCTAAACACTCCGACTACACTATCCCTCAGCCGATTTTTGACAAAAATTTCCAAGTCACAATTCCAACAAGAGCCACTTGGGATGATGAGGAATTCTTGAGAGATGAAGCAATTCATTTCTACACGGATGGCTCAAAAACTGAAGAGGGGGTGGGTGGTGGCGTGTACTCAGAACGACTAAACATTAGTCTCTCTTTCCGTCTCACTGATCATTGTAGCGTGTTCCAAGCGGAAATCCTGGCGATAAAAGAAGTTTTATCTTGGCTCAAAGAAAACGTAATATCTACTTTAAATATCCGTATCTTCTCAGCGGCCCTTAAATCACTAGGCTCTGTTTCTACAAACTCCGCAACTGCCCGAAATTGTCGATCGTCTCTAATGGAGATGGCAGAACAGTTCATCATTCACCTTTTCTGGATGCCGGGACACACAGATATTCCAGGAAACTGTAAGGCCGATGAACTCGCCAGGAAGGGAACTACTACACCAATATTACCTGACAGGGTGAATATTGGAATACCAATCGCTACTTGTAAACTTATGCTTAAGCAAGATTCCATATTGATGACAAACAGCAGATGGACAGGTATCACTACTTGTCTGGCGACAAAACGGATCTGGCCAACACTGGATCCGAAGCGATCGAAATGTTTGTTATCTCTTAGTAGATTGCATATTAGCTCCACAGTTGGTGTCATAACTGGACACTGCCTTATAGGCAAACACGCCAATAGACTAGGCGTTCTTTCAAATGACTTCTGCAGAAGCTGCATGGACGAGGAGGAGGAAGAAACTATCCCAAACCTTCTTTGTTCATGCCCTGCTCTTTCTCAAAGACGTAAAATATACTTAGGAAATTTTTTCTTTGACGATCCCAGTGATTTAAATAAAATCGACATTCACAGTCTCCATCGCTTTATTAAAAGCTCCAATTGGTTTAATTAGCGAGGGTCATCTCGCAGTCTTTATGTGGTATCACAATGGGCCTATTCTGGCCTAAGTGTGTCAGTAGTTTTCCTGGCAGCCACCTTAACCTAACCTAAACTAAACTCAACCTTTATCAAATCTTTGAAAAATTAGTGTCGCCAGCTCCCAGACTATAACTAAAAATAATCGAATCCCAAAGTAACCAAAAGGTACAAATCCAAAAGTAACGACAAGTAATCAAAAGTTATCAAATCCAAAAAGTAGTGAAAGTAATCAAATCCAGAAAGTAACGAAAGTAACGAAAGCAATCAAAGTAATAACTCAAAAGTAACGATTACTTTGAAAAAAGTAACGAAAGTAACGATTACTCAAAAGTAACGACTTTTTACATTACTAATTCCCACTCATTACGTTCGAATTGAGTGAAAGTTTCAGCTTCTTCTTTAGCTGTCACAAGATAATTGGCCAATGACTTTTCCAGTTAAAGGCCGTTTTCGAAAATATCTTCTACGTCCAAACGCTTCTGAAAGGCAAATACAAGTTTTACTGCATGAGCATTGTGTTCGGTAAAGCAGTTTACAAAAGCCACATATTCGAAAACATCGTCTAAGGGGCAATTCTGCAGTACCTAAAAATTGAGGTGACGACAAAAATATTGAAGAGACAGAGAACGTGTCAAATGCGCTTGCAAGAAAACTGATTGACGTTGATAAAAAAGACTTTGTGCAAAACAAAAGCAATATTCACGTCAAAAAATAACGATCATTTGACAAACGCATTGACATTGGCCGATTTCGAAAACGTCAAATCAAAGTCAATTTGATCGTCAAATGATCGTTATCTTTTGACGAAATCAATCGTCATGTGCAATTGTCCTGCTTGTACAAAATTGTTTTTTTACTGCACCAGATGATGCTATTGAACATGTGACTTTAGCAGTTTGCGTGAAAGAACAATCTGCAAATGCATTTTTGACGCAGATGACTTTTTCGAAAACGGCTGTTGACTCGACGATTTTAAAAACGGCCAAAAACAACTATCCTTAGGTACAAACATTCCATCCAACTTCTCTTCGGCAGTGGCTGCTGTCGTCGTTTCTTGGCTTCTCTCCAATCTTCTTCATCAGGTTTGTACACTTCGCCAGTTTAATAACACGAAACACGGAAATTTCTACAACGCATCCACGAAGGTGACAAAGGGTTCTATCGTGAATAAAATTTCCCACGGAATTTTTCCCTTCGTCCAAAACTGGGAACGTGAATTATGGTCGCAGTTTCTCTCGGAACTTATTGGTATCGAAAATTAATATTCCATGACCACTGGTCCACCATTTTGATCAAACAAATTTGGACCTGCAAGGAGCAGTGGAAAATTATTAGTATTTCCAATTTTATAAAATGGGAGAAATTCCGTGGGAAATTTTATCCACGATCGCCCCCAAAATCTTCACGAATACTACCATCAGAAACGTATCTATGGCTAAGATAGTTGCTATGCTCGTCTGCTCTACTCAATCACCCTTTTGGCATATATTTTTTTTGATCATCATCGTGGCCTGTAACCCCGGCTGGGCATAGGACGTCAACAAAACGTCTCCATCCTTCACGGTCTGCTGCAAGGTATTTTTGCTGTGGCCACGTCTTTCTCTGGGATTCTGATTCCGCTAAGACAGTTGATTTCCATGTTGTTCTTGGTCTTCCAACCCGCCGTGCACCCTGAGGATTCCATTCAAAGGACTGCTTTGCACATCGTTTGGTTTCCTCAGTGTGTGACCAATCCAACGCCATTTACGCTTTCTTATGTCAACGTCCAGCCACTCTTGACTTGTCCTGCGCCACAATTCCTTATTTGATATTATTTGTGGCCAGCGAATCTTTAGGATGTGGCGAAGACAGCGATTCACAAAAGCCTGCAATTTCTCCGAAATGATAGACGTGACTTTCCAGGTTTCACAAGCATATAACAGCATGGATTTGACATTGGATTCGAAGAATCTCAACTTTGTGCGTAAGGAGATTTGGCTGGATTTCCAAATTGGGGACAGAGTACCGAAGGCAGCACGAGCTTTATTCATTCTACTTTTAACGTCCAGATCCATACCACCGTTTGCCCAAATGCTTTGTATCAGCGGATGTAAAAAAGAGCCGCTGTTACGATATCGGCTTTCAGGAATTCAGCTGGTATTCCGTCCAGTCCAGCTGCCTTGTTGTTTTTGAGGAGATTTATTGATGTCTGTATTTCCGATTCCAACGGGGTTTCGATGTCAATACCCCTATAGGACCTGCGCATCTCGTTTAGTTGGGGCACTTCAGCACTCTGCTCAACTGAATCCTCATTTAGCAGGGCACAAAAATGGTCCTTCCATCTACGAAGCTGATCCTCAATTGATACCAAAAGTGTGCCATCCACATCCATTACAGGATGATTGGTGTTGCTTTTTGTTCCCGATAACATCTTTGGCTATTTGGTACAATTCCCAGATATCTCCTCTTCTGGCAGCGATTTCCGCATTATCTGCGAGTCCATCTAACATCACCCTCTTGTCACGTCTCACACAGCGATAGACCATCTAATGTGCAATGCGGTACTCTCTTCGCAAGGCAGCTTTTCGTTGAACATCTGCTTCGGCATTTATTTGGATTTTCAACGATTTGCGAAGTTCGATCTTATCCCAGGTGTCTTGGGATATCCAAGAGTCTCTACGTCTCGTTCGCTTGGGTGCAGTTTCGGATCCAGCCTCCATAAAAACACTTTTAATTTCCCCCCATATCTCATCAATTGTTGAATGCTGGATTCCGTTTAATGACGAGGCTCTGTCGTTAAAGGTGGTGACATAGTTTCGACATATTTTGGGGATATTTTTTAAACTGGATACTTAAGAGTTTTTTTTTTCGATAATCTCCTAAATATTTAGCAACTATTAGTAGTACCTCTCATAAAATGATTTTTTTATTTTGAATTTTCTCATAATCAGCTAAACGGATGTAGATATATTTTTTATATACAAATTTTAAATACATAAGTTCAATAATTTTGCATATCTCAAAAACGGATTCACAATTTTTTTTTTTATTTTAGAAGCAATATATTTGTCTCAACATGCGTTTGGAAAATGGCAGCGTTTTTGCAACTTTTTTTCATATTTCAAATATTACACCTTTCTTTTAGGACATCATCCGTTATTTCCATCATGGAAATTTTCCAAGTAACTTACGAGTTTTATTTTTATTTTACCATTTTTCACATTTTTTTCACGAAACGAAAAGAAAAGATTGCGACATTTATTACAGCTGCCATCAAAGACTGCACATGTTAGGATGCGGATTCGTCGTAGGAAATCGACTCAGATCGAAAGTCATCGATTTTAAGCCGATCAGCGATCGCCTGGCTGTGATCCGCATCAAAGCTACCTTCCAAAACATCAGCCTAATATGTGCACACGCCCCTACCGATGAAGCTGAGGAGTCTAACAAGGAGGAGTTTTATGACCTCCTGGACGGAGCCTGTCCGGAGTACGATGTCAAAGTCGTACTCGGAGACTTCAATGCTAAAGTCGAAAAGGCCAAGTAACTGGCATCTGGTTTTAGGACTGACACGCAAGCTCTTCGAAACAACGAAGGTAACCTAGTCACCGAAGCACAGGGAATTGTAGACGTGTTTAAGCAGCATTTCCGGCAGCTGCTTAATGGGCATTATGTAGAGGTGACAACAGAGGAACAAAGAAGCATAAGACCAGTCAATGAAGATCCAGTCCCAGCGCCCAGTACTGAAGAGGTTAAGAAAGCCATCCACAAGCTTAAGAACAACAAATCCGCCAGCTCGGATGGCCTACCTGCGGAACTCTTTAAGTATGGAGGACATGTCCAGGTAGGGTGCATGCACCAGCTCATCAATCAAATGTGGGAGGAGAAAAGTATGACCGACGACTGGTCAAATAGCTCCATATGCCCAATCTACAAAAAAGGCGATCCAATGTCCTGCAAGAACTACAGAGGCATATCCCTGCTTAATGTTGCCTACAAGATCCTATCCAACGTACTATGTGAGCGTCTAAAACCTTTCTGCAACACTATGATCGGCACGTACCAGTGTGGCTTCAGGCCAGGCAGATCAACGATAGACCAAATCTTCACATTGAGGCAAATCCTGGAAAAGACCAACGAATTTCAAGTCGAGACCCACCACCTATTCATCGACTTCAAAGCCGCATATGATAGCATAAGTCGCCAAGAGCTTCTATTGGCGATGTCGGAACTCGGGATCCCGAAAAAACTGATCCAGCTATGCCGCATGACGTTACAAAATACGCGGTGCAACGTTCAAATGGGTAACAGCTCATCCGAGTTATTCCAGACGTGTACAAGGTTTAGACAAGGAGATGCGCTATCATGTGATTTCTTCAACTTAGTCCTGGAGCAGATAGTGCGCAAGAGTGGTGTAAACATGGAAGGCACTATCTTCAACAGGTCTTCTCAACTGTTTGGCTATGCGGACGACATCGACATTATCGGCCGCTCCAAGAGAGCTGTACTTGAAGCATTCACAGCTATTGATGAACAGGCGAAACGAGTTGGTCTTGAAGTGAATGAGGACAAAACAAAGTATATGCTATCAACAAACAAAGCCTCATCTGTCCATCGCCTAGGACAAAACGTCACTGTTGGTAGCAGTCATTTCGAGGTAGTCAAGGAGTTCACCTACCTCGGAACAAACATCAATTCCACGAACGACACCTTTGTGGAAATCCGACGAAGAATTACCCTAGCGAACTGCTGCTACTTCGGTTTGGCCAAACAAATGGGTTCAAAACTCCTTTCTCGAAAGACAAAGTGCACGCTATACAAAACGCTAATTTTACCAGTTCTACTCTACGGCGGCGGCGCCGAGTGCTGGACGATAAGTAAAAAAGGGGAATTGATACTGGGCACTTTCGAGAGAAAAATTCTTCGGCGGATATTTGGTCCTATATGCGAAGAGGGCGATTGGAGGAGAAGATTCAATCGTGAACTGTACGAGCTGTACCAAGATGTGGATGTAGTCCAAAGAGCCAAAACACGTCGACTACACTGGCTCGGCCACATCGAGCGAATGGACAACAATGCTCCAGCCAAGAAAATCTTCGAATCCCAGCCCCCAGGTTCGAGACGACCAGGAAGACCGAACCTCCGCTATAGGGACCAGGCGGCCACAGACGCAAGAGCGCTTGGTCTCGACGACTGGAGGGAGCGTGCGAGGGACCGCTACCGATGGAAGACCGCAATATCTCAGGCAGAGACCCTTCATGGATCGGGAGCCAGATAAGTAAGTAAGTAAGCATTTTTCACATATTTTGTGCCATTTTTGAAAATGGCGTCCATGCGACAGGATTACAAAAACTACTCCCAAGCTAATTTTCATCCTTAGTATGTATGAAATTAATTCGAATTATAAAACAAGATCTCCCCACCGGACTACCCTGATGATATCCTCTCCCGCTTGCAGTGATGACTTTCTGGCATGTTGCCCTGCTTTTTTTCCACCATTCTAGTCCCTAGCATTTCATTAATCCACCTAATTAGTGATTGATAAACATTTCTTTGCGAAAGTTTTCTTTACAGCTTCATCAGAAATGTTGTTGAAGACGCTTAATACTATGCACCATAAAGCATACACTTAATACCATACACTACGGCTCACGTCCTCCCACAAGTATTTTTGGCTTATAAGTTTTGTAAAAAAGTTAAAAGTTCAGGCCGGTTGAAAAATTCACGTACAGCTTGTTCTGATTCTCCAATGATGTCGATATCGTATGTCAAAAAATAATCCCTCATGTTGATGTCCCAGTGGCACGGAAACTTTTTCCAGCGTCATGTTGAAGAGAACGGTATGCTATCTCCTTGATGAAATCAAACTTTTAATAAATTGGCTTGCAATGTTTGCCATATCCACCAAAGAAAGAAGCTATTCAATCCAGTTTGGTTTTATTAAGACACTAAAGGCTTTGAACATAAATAAAACAGTAATATGTATTTTCGTTCAACTTTGAAATATACATTACATCAAGTTCGATAAATCCTGCTTGGCATTTAAAATTTTGTTTAACGTTGGGAGTGAAGGAGTATCATCAAAGTGGCTTTCTTGGCAAACACTAAATAGTCTCATAAATTACCTACCACTCGTATCTCTCTTTTAAAATTGACCATTTTGTAACCAGGAACCACTTCCAATAATTTACTTTTTTGAACCCTTGACCTTCTACGGGTACTTCTTATCCTTCTGAGAATTTCAGAAAATGGTTTGCAATATTTTATTCTGCTTACTTAACATCCAATTTATATTGTGGCTTGCTTAGTTGGTTGGTATTTAGATAGTGAAATCATTACGGGGTCAGTTCAAGTCAATCTAAATGATTACATTAATCTTTAATCATCTCTCTCAATTTTCCAAGTACTATTATGATCCATTATCATTAAATTAATCGCTTAATATGCAATTTAAGCCAACATCTCATTGTACTCGTATACATATATAAAAACCTTATAGACTTTCTTTATACTAAAAAATATAGTAAATTCTACCAAACAAATTGCTTTCTGGAACTTAATTACAACAATAAATTCAAAATCAAAACGTGAATAACCTTCCTTATTGTGCCAAATCGACCAAAGTCCCTTTATTATTTTTTTTTTTTCATCTTGAAAGTTTTTGCATGATGACATTCACAATATTCACAAAACTGCCCTTATATTTCTTTACTTTTATTTATTTCTAGCTCTTTATTTGCTTTAGGTGGCAAGTATTGGTTTTGTAAAAAAAATTCAAGGTTTTAAAAAAATATAACACCGTGTGTGTCAGATTGTACACCGACTTACACATATGTGAAACGGATGGAGGGATTCGCTTCAAATGACAAATTGGACATAGAACATTTTTATACATTTTTTTAAATGAGTAGGGTAAATGTATCAACAGTGAATCAGAGTACACAGTGAATCATTTGCTCTCACAATGTCTCTTTTTATTTTAATATGAATCTAAAAAAGAGAAAAGAACACATATTTACTTCCCCTCGCATCAAACCATCGGTCAGCGTGATCCAGTTATCGAAGTCCGTTGCCCTCGTGTGTTTGTGTTTTTTGTATAGACAAGTGATTTTTTTTTATTATTAGTTTTTGATCTTATTGAAAAAGTGTGCGTTGTAACTTTACTTAAGTTTAATATTTGTACTTGTGGTTACATAGACTTAATAATTGTTGTCAATATGTTTACTTTGGTGAAATTTCTTATGAATTATTAACATGTTTTCCTAAAATGACAACATGGTACACAGTAAATCAATTGAAAGTGGTACACAGTGATTCACTGATTCTGGAACTACTTTACCAAAAATTCTAGTTTTTCACTTCCTGTTAATTTTTCAAATAATGGATAAGCGCTAGAAGCTTATAGCAATTGTGTTTAGCTGAATTGCTAGTTTTATTTTTCAACTGTGCAAACAAATATAGGTTATTTGTGAAGTTTCAGGAACATATAAATTAAACTTTCCATCGTCCTCCAGTAGCTAGGCTTCTATAAAGGTTGCTATCTCCAAAATTTATAAAATTGAGTTACCTAGTTCTTGCAATCAGGTGACGATATGAAAAGATTAATTTTAGCTGTAATAAAGCTTTAAAATTTTGTTTAAAACTTTGAAAAAGCTGGGGATAAAAATTCATGGCTACTATTAAAAAATGCGAGCTCAACGGAGCAAGAAGTAAAAATTGATCCACTGTTGACACCTTTAACTTGATTGGAATTTTAGGAAGGCACTTGGGCGTTCTTTTTTCAAGTTTTCTTGAAAATTACTGAGTTGTTTTGATTTATTTTGGTATCAGTAGTTTTTAAGTAGAGTTTTTGTTAAAATTTCACTAAACAAATTTATAAATTAGCTATTACTGCTGTCAAAAGAACTTTCGTGCAAGCGGTCTTAAGTAAGATTAGCATAACATTGTCATAAGTTGTTGTGACTTTTTTCACAATAAGCATTATTTTTAGTTCATAGCAGATTCTGAGCAAAGTGGGCTAGCTCTGAGTATAATTATTAGAGCACTCGAATAAAATTATGAAACACTCTAATCTAGAACATTGAACTGTCACATGATGAGAAATTTTCATTTTATCATTTTATTCTGAACTCATATAGCACATTCTCAACATGCTAAGAACGAAAACAGAAACAACAAATGTTGGCCTCCGAACACCTCAGATCTAACAAAGATATTCAAACTTCTTTTGGACAACTCTAGCTTTGATCTGAACTAAAAAAGAAAATTGCCTAATTTTGTCTAACCTTAAACTGAACCAATTTTATCCACTTTCGATCTTACGAGCAACTACGTTCGACACAGTTGTGCATTTAATTTTTAATGGCATGTGAGAATGATAAGCAGGAAAGCATGGCATTCTAACAACGTTTCATGGCATCAAACACTAATGCAAGAATTCACAAACACAAGAACGAGTTAAATCATACACGAGAATACTCACATAGAGAGCAAACAGTGCTGTGCATAAAATTAAATCAAAAATGCTTGTAATTGAATATGTAGTTCAGAGCCTTATAAATTAGTTAAGCCTTAAAGTTGCTAGAAATTGATCTATTTATACAGGGTCATCCAACATTTATAAACTGACAGCAAGATGACTTTTGATTATTAAATAGTAGAAATGAATAGGCATGTTCAGGAAAATGAGATCTCAGAGCACTCAGTAAACTGAGTCTCCTGAACAGGATTCCTCAGAAGTTTTGCTGTCAAATTACTGAGGAATAAAATTATTGGATTCGCTTGCTCAGTTTTTGACGCAAAACATTTTTTGAGCCCTCTGAGATCTCAATTTACTGCTCATAGAGAATCAAGGCTATCAACATCATCGTGCCCTGTAACACCGGTTGGGACATGGGGCGTCAACAAAACGTCTCCATCCTTCACGGTCTGCAGCAAGGTATTTTAACTGTGGTCACGTCTTTTTCTGGGATTCTGCTTCTGCTAAGACATTTGATTTCCATGTTGTTCTTGGTCTCTCAACCCACCGATGCCGTGCACCCAGAGGATTCCATTCAAAGGACTGCTTTGCAATTTCATCGTTTGGTTTCCTCAATCCTTTGCCATTTACGCTTTATTATATCGACATCCAGCTGCTCTTGACTTGTCCTGCGCCACAATTCCTCGTTTGATATAAATAGTAGCCAGCGAATCTTTAGGATGTGGCGTAGACATCAATTCACAAAAGCCTGCAATTTCCTCGAAATGGTAGACGTGACTTTCCAGGTTTCCCAAGCATATAACAGCACGGATTTGACATTGGATTCGAAAAATCTGAATTTTGTGCGTAAGGAGATTTGACTGGATTTCCAAATTGGGCTCGAGCCTTATTAATTCTACTTTTAACGTCCAGATCCGTACCGCTATTTACAGAAACAATACTGCCAACGCAGTTAAACTGTTCGACTTCTTTCACTGGTGTCTCCTGTAGAATAATACACTGCTGTATGGAGCGACCTGTGAGCATTATTTTTGTCTTTTTGCTATTAATTCTTAGACCACTTGACTCTCCTTTCCCTTGTAGTGTTTGGCACATCGCGTTCAGCCACTGATGTCATTTGCCAGTAGACATTATCGGCATAGTGCTGGCCCCACTAGGAAGGAATTCCATGTCTTGTCGACGACATGTCCAAGAAAACCAACTTTTGAACACGACATGAACGCTGTTCAAAGCTTGGCCATGAGATTTGACGTTTCTCGTGCATGTGACTTTTTTCTGGTTTGATTGCAAAAGATAGAAGTAGTGTGCTGAGGAAGAAATGAAATGACATGACATATTTAGCCAGGCGAGCAAAAATCTGCTGATTGTTGACTGGATTGTGGTTGTGTGAGTACCAACACTGGCCTTCAATAAGTCGTTCTTCACCAGCAGAAAGATTGACGAAATGAAAATTGAATTGCTTTGTTGAAATAATGCTTTCGTCCAAAAGTACTGTCAAATCCAGGTATCGTGGATCGGTGTCTTCATTTATGATAGTTCTCACCATCACAGCGAGTTTAAATAATTGTTAAGGTTGCTCATCAGTCATTTTTCAGCTCTGATCATGTTATTCCAGATGCCCTGTAGAGTCGCTTGGTGCTGAAATGTTTTCGCCACTGTTTGTCAAAGTGGAGTCCCATATATGTACAGATCTGCAAGATCTCCAAAAGCAGTATGAGAGGTTTCTTGTAGAAAAGCATCTTCGTCATTAAGCCTAGTACACCAGTGGAAAAAGTGATTTTTTGACATTGCTCAGTGGTACAGACTTGCGAGTGTGTTGTGAACGTTTGACGTTTAAAACCACAATGCCTCAATGAGGCATTTTTCTATTGTAATCAAACTGTCAACTGTTCACCAGGAATTCCCGTGCATTTTTCTCGGGAATTGCTCGTGAACGAAAACTCTCCACACAGCTTTACGAGCACGTTCACGGGTGAACAAAAATGCAAATTTTATATGGATTCACGACATGATTCACAAGTATGTACTAGGCTTTAAGCTGAGTCAATTATTCATTTCCACATTAGGGCTTCGATGCGAAGGAGAGCATGATTTGCTTTTTCCACTCCTCTTCTCAAACTTGTCACCAAGATATTTCACTAATTGGTTTAGTTGTCAGTTGCCATCCATCAGGCAAATATGATGATAGTGCTGCAGCAGCTTTTAGCTGACGGTGTACTACGAGGTCCCGCTGGTCTTCTCAAGCATGCCAACTCAGATTTGGCTGTGTTGACTTTTAATGCCCCATGTTGTGAAGAACACCCAAAGATGTATGTATCTCTTTAGTGCAGCAATGATTGGCAACATAAATTTGGCGTTTATTAGTGAATCGTCAGCTTAGAGCAAATTCATAGCATTGTTAGATTGAAGAAGGCCCCATGGTGACGTGAAAATGTTGTAGAATATAAGGCCCCAACTTTGATCCTTGAGTAATTCCTGCTCTGATGTTTTGGGTTGTTGACTCGCTATTTTCAATCTGGTCGAAGAACGGTCAGGAGTTTATAAAACTGATGAAACTGAATTATTTTGACTAAGGCCAGTTTGTTCACATTTGATTAGATAAGTTAAAATAGTCTCTGGTTAAATGGAGCTAATCAAAAAGTATTGCATCTGATTAGAAATTTGGATAATTAACAGTTCAAACTAAGGATTCATTGACTAAAGTTGTGGTATACAAGCAAAATCGTGGATTTACTAGTTACAATAATCATTTATTGAACAAACTGGCCCTTAGTGTAGGTACTTGGAAAGTTAAAAATGGTTAGCTTTTGAACTAGTGACTGTATCCAGATGCTGTCAAATGCTTTCTCTACATCCAGGAAGCATCCAGTAACAACATGACAGTAAATGAGGGTTATGGAATTTTTAGAGCGGATGTGAGGTAGAGTATTTCTCCTGAAATCCAAACTGAATGTCCGGAACAATGTATTTCAAGGATTTTGCTGGTGGTGTTAAGAAGAGAGATGTGACGACACCCAGAATCGGTGCCTCTATCGATTCTCGGGTACTATTTAGCTCTTTTTCATCTCTTTGGCAAGAACAATTTGTTGAAGCAGTCAGACGCGTATCCAGAATTTCGTTCAGGGGGCAATTTCCTCTTGAATCCATTAATGAAAACCTAAGCTTTATCCGCTCCGATCTTGACCGTCACCTCCAAAGTACATCCACTATTGTCATCCCCGGACTTCGCCAATCCCTCGCACTACTAAAAAACACCATGGGTACAATTAATTCAATTAGTAGGTACCGAACTCATCGAAACCCGTTTATGCATTTGGCTACTGGCAGATGACATCCAGACAGCCACTTGTAAAATTGATGGGATCCACCCTAAGCCCAATGCCTCTGTTTACAACACATCTTTACTGGCTGAAATTATTGATACTTCTTCCTGTAAACCTCTACCTATTTGCCAACCAGCTCCCTTATCAGCTATCGCAGAAGCTACACCACCTCGGCCAGCTTGCCTACAACCTTCGCTTCCATCCATCAACACTACAGTGCCATCATCTCCCGCTGAAACTATTCACCATCAAACAACGGTTCCTCCAACACCTCACCAACCAACACTTACACCCAACTCAACTTCACCTGAGCTACCTACCATAAACTGTTTTGGCACAATGTTGCCTCTAACCGAATGAAACAACAGACTAAGGAAGTTAAACACCAATGCCGATAGTGTGACTTTCTTTATCACAAATGTTCCTGTAGATGCTGATGTTCTTTGGATAAGCAGACTATTTAGCCGTGCATTTTCTACCTACCATAACCAAATGGGAGATAAGCAAGATTACCTTAGATTTAAAAAACTAATAAACCTAGTTTTATACTTTATCCTCCAACCTTAAGAAAGCCAATTCTAGACCGGAAAACATACCCATTCACTCTCCCAGATCTGGCCCAGACTGGAGCTTCAAAACAAACCTGTTCCCTAGTTTTACGCCCTCCTGCATCTCACAAAATCTTCCATATGTCCCTACTCCTTCTAAGCCCAGAGGTGAACGGGTTCCCTTCAATCTTACATTCTCACCCCACCTCCTTGCTTTCCTCTACGCCAACCAAAACTAGCCCCAATAATTTCATCTCCCAATTTCAACCTCAATTCTGGATCCAAGTACCCTGATTTTTGCAATTCCCATATTCTTAATTCCTCATACTCATGGGTAAGGAGTCTCCACTTTGAGACCCTCTCACCCCTCCAACTGCTAAACTAACTAAACAATTCGTTGACCTTAATGATGGTGGTCGTTATGTTCTCTAACGCCTCAGAGATCATAGAATCTACTCTAACATTCGCCTTTATCTTGAATACCTTCATGACAAACATGACTCTGTTTGTGTAGACGGTGTTACTAGAACTATTCTTATGGTATTTGTTTAGCAAGAAGGTCTCCCAACTAACCCTGATGAGCTTAGGCAAATTTTCGTTCGTTTCGATGAATCTTTCAGACTTACTCAAATGATTTAGCGTCTTTCGGCTTCTATGTTAGCTCTAAGCGTATCTCTCATTTACAGAGGAGTCGTTCCAACTTTAATAGTTGTTTTCTTTCCTTAACCTCCTATCTCCTCTCACTATCCTCCAAAATTCTTGTCCCTTAACTACCAAAATGTCTTCGTATTGAAACCTCTGCAGTCTACCTAAATTCACTATCTTTACCCTATGACATTTTTGCACTAACTAAGACTAACTTTTTACCCAGTATTAACGATAGTGAGCTCTTTAACCTTGACTTTAACGTTTTTTGAACAGATGGCTCTTTGCACGACGCACGTTGCATGTTTAGGTCGAGGTGTTCTATTAGCAATTCACAATCGCTTTGACTCGAGCCTTTTCAAAATTTCCTATTCCTCCTCCTTTGAGTATGTCTGTGTCAAATTAACAATCGCCAAAGTTAACTTTTATAAAGCTTGCTTTAAACCTTGCCAGTCTATACAATCTTATCAGCTTGCAGTTGATGCTATAGATTCTATCTCGAAGCAGCTGAACCATCGAACGTGGTTTTAATTTTAGATGATTTTAATTTCCAGAATCTCCAATGGATTCTCTCTGATGGTGAATCACTCTATACGAGTTCTAATGAAATGACTGATAAGGAAATCTTATTCATCGATTGCCTCTCTGACTCAGACCTTTACCAATTGAGTAGTCAAAAATAATTTAGGCCATCAACTCGATCTTATCTTCTCTTTTGATGTTGACAACTGTACAGTTTCAGCGAGTTATCTTTTTCTTTCCACTCTAGAACCATACAATCCTCGAAGTATCGAATCTAACCCTATCCTTTCAACCTCCGGTGTTCCGCAGGGAAGCCATCTTGGCGCTCTGTTTTTCATTTTGACTTTTAATGATGTAGACTGCGTCATCAATGATTCTATGATTTCTGTTAATGCTGATGATAAGAAAATTTATAGATACATTTCCTCTCCATCTGATTCCAAAGCGATGTGAGTGGATGAGATTTAGATTTGAAGAAAGCAATCACCTCTTTCGTAACTGCCACAGCAACGTCAACGGCGAATACTTTAGAAATTGCGAAATGAAGTTAGTTCGTGATTGTAGCATGATGGTGTTTCTTAGACACCAAGTCTATTTTCGGAAAAAATAACGGCACATCCGTCACACCAACGACATGACCTTACAGTGGAAGTTTTTAGGTTCTTCTTCTTAATCTTGGACAAGATAATTTGGAGGTTCCATTCAGTTGATCTTTGGCAGTCATACGGCAGCAAGTAGCTTTCTTTTTCTCTCTAATCTTCTTCATCGGACTGCGCTCTTAGCCAGTTTAATATAAAACGGTTTCCTGAAGCGCATCCACGAAAGTGTCAAAAGCCGTGCTTTATAATCGCTCATAACCCATTTAGTTTAGTGTGAAAGCAGTGCTTAATACCCTTCTCTTTTCTCCTAATGTTAACTTATTTTCATGTATGTCCTGTCACTTCTCTTTACACTTCAGACAAATTGCTAACATGATTCACAATGGTAAATAGCCACCTGCCGGTCATAGCTAAAACTTGTTTCTGGGTTATTGAAATAAACCTAGATAGAACCCTGGATCCCGTGTTGTGTTTGTAATACGTGCTAAAAAGATAACCTCGAACCAGACCCATTAATAATAAAAACGTAGCTAAAATCCTTACCATTATAACCATCAACAACGAGTCGTAAGGTAAAAGTGGGAGATTAAAGAAATGTACATTGTACTTTTAGGGTTATCCTTATGAACGTCATTGTTTAATTTAATTTTCCTAAATCAAACTTCTTTCGTCTTGGAAGCCGGGTTGAAGGTCAAATAATGAGCAAACATTTTACAGGAATTTTTTGCGTTTATTTATTTGGATTTAATTAGGGGGCGCACCAACTTAGTTTAAACAATGGCCTTTATAAGGACTACTCAAATGTACTTACATATATAAAATTTTGGTCCCGAAAAAACACGTCGTTAATATTTATACACATCACTGTATATTTACATTATTTATCCTCCACTATAGTCGTGTCTTACCTTGGCCGAAAAAGTTCAAGGATTTATAACAAGTCCTTAACCACCCTTGTTTATACTGCCATCACGAGGAAAAAGTATGGATATGTACAATGTTTCTACATCTACACAACACAAACATAACCAATTGTTACTCTCTGACTCCAACAAAGTTCTTAGAAACTTATTCGACGCTCGTTATTAATTAGTTCCCAACTGTGCTGTTGGGTTATTCTTGTTGGCTGCACTGCGTTGTTGTTGTTGTGCTCTGTTTGAAGCCTGTGAAACTTGATGTCTCTCTTTCCATTGCATTTCACTGGAGTAGGTTTGGAGTTTATGGCAATGTGTTTTTTTGTATATGTAACAAGTGTACCTACTGAGTTGTATTTTTATTGCTTCCGGTTCTCGTCACCCCTCCTTGTCAAAATTAAGGCTATTTTATTTCTGATTAGTAGCTTCAGAAAGTTTCAAATTTTCTGTTGGGCTCCACAAGGGCGTATTTCTTAGAAGTTAAAAAAAAAACATCTAATTTCTCAAGTTGACTACAAAAAAAAAATTAAAAGTGTTATAGCAAGAAAAGCCTTGAGTTGAAGTGGATACTCTATTAGCAAACACCAGGTATTTCTTCGTGCTTAAATAGGACACAAAGAGTATTATGTTTACTTGTTTTTTTTTTTATTTTCTCTTTAACCCAAAGGCAAGACCTTTTTTGAAATTGTTGCGCGCAAAGTGTTGGAAGGAGTGAGCGGGAATGGTTTAATAGAGGCTATAGAATCAATTTTGCGGAGCAAAAAAGAATGCTAAATCGTTCCATAATCCTTTGTTGAATGGGTTCAAAAACGTTTATATTAAAGGGTTGGTGGTATACGTTACGTATCAAAGTTAAAACATCTTTAGATATAAATAGATGTGTATGTATGTACGAGTATATAATATTGAGATTGGCAAATTGGACTTAGCAAGAAATTCGTAAAGTTTTAAATTGATAAAATTACTTTTTGCAAATTGTATTTCAAAAACTTTTTGATTCGCAAGCCCAGTGCAGATCCTAAGGATTTTCCTATAAAATACATTTGCAGTCCTTGCATAGCTGTTTTGGAAATGCTACACCAAACTTGGAAGCTATAACTGATGACTCGTCCTGGGAGTTGCTTGTAGATTCGAACTTTTATCTGCTAGATTAGCTCAGTTCTCTTTTTATCAGTGGATTGAGTGGATTAATCTAAGTTGTCTTTTGAGGACAGCTCGTGAGTGTAGATTGACTTTCAGTAGCTCATTGAAGTTGATGTCTAGTTACTTAGCACTGATGTGTTTAGCTGGTAATCTTGTTTCGCCTAATAAGAGTGCTAAAGGTGATGCTCCTACAGCTTCAAGCTAAGCAACTACTTCTACCTACTGGTCCTCTGAAGCAGACAAGAATTAACGATAAGTGTACTGAAAAAAAACCGTAAAGAAAACTTACGCATAACAAATCGAAAAAAAGTACGTATACGTCACAGTGAACCATCGTTTCACAAAGTCACCTTCTTGATAATAATTGATGATTATTTTAAACAGGATAATAAACAAATTCTATACGCTATAATATTTACTCATAATCAATAGTCGGTTAAGGACCGCACTTGGTTTAGAAACAAAAACAAATTCGGAGAACATCGAGCAAAGCTCCATCGCATCAAGGAATCAAGAAATTCTTTATATTTGATTCGGAATTTTGTATTAAGATATGTTTATTATACGTATTGAAAAGTAATCTCGAAAGGTGGTTTCAGGGCCGTATTCAAGGGGTGATAAAGATACTTTTATGCTAGTCTTGGACTCATGAAGAAAAAAATTTCGAGACTTTAATCAAATGTTGGCGGAGAACACGAAAAAAGGGGTCCTGAAATTATGTGTCTGTCTGTTTATATGTACCTTGGCCTGCATTCATTTTCTTAAAATTTTGAAGTAAGGGGTTTTTAGTAATACCCAAGAGGGGAGATTATATTTTTTTCTTTGTAGCCTTATAACGCCTATTTGATTTTTTACTTTCTCATTTACGGCTCTACCGTTAAAAAAAAAATAAGAACTTTTGTATTTTTAAAAAACATTCAAAACGATTTTTTTATTAACTAGGTAAATGCATGCATACATGAATATTCAAAATTTGGCACACAAAATTGAGTTTAAGGAATTTAATTTAAATTAAATAATTAAAAAAAAAAGCTTTAAGGATTTCAATTTTTTGTATTTTCATATTTCCTCTTATAATAAACAGAAATTTTATCTTTGAGCTGTATTTTTTTTTTTTATTTATTTATTTATTTATTCATTCTATCGAAACTTAATTCTATTAGAATATGATATCTCCAACATTTTAATAAATTACTACAAGATAATTATTATAAATAAATACATAATAGAAAATAAGTACAGTGATAAATTGACATATAATTTAAGTTATACAATTAAATACACAAAATAAATTACAAAATTATTTATAATACATTCTTTAAAGTGTTTTTAAACCTATCTCTGCTAACATATAAATCGACTTCATCGCTGACAGAGTTAAAGCATTGACAAGAATTAGCTATAGGATCATTTTTCCCATAGTTTGTAAAATGCCGCGGTACACTAAATAGTTGGCGTTCTCTTAAGTGTCTTGAGGGAGCGTATAGAGGATAAAGTGCAAGCAAGTATGAGCAATCTATATGATTTTCCATAATATCTCTAGCGAACATAATAAGATAATATTTTCTACGTGATTGAAGAGTACTTAAGTCAATTAAACAACATCTTTCCTGATAAGAAGGTAAAATATTATTGTTCCAGTTGAACTTTCGAAGAGCATACCTAGTAAATTTTCTTTGTACCTGTTCAATTCGGGTTATACTATTTTGGTACATTGGGCACCAAATAACACAAGCATACTCTAACACTGATCTTACCAGAGATATGTATAAGGACTTTAAAGTGTATGGATCACGAAAATCCTTAGAATTTCTCTTGATAAAACCTAATAATCTATTGCTTTTAGAGATGATGTAATTATAGATTATTAAAATTAAGCTTGGTATCGAAGATGACACCTAAATCTTTCTGTTATTTGACTCTTTGAAGAGGAATACTACTAATATCATAAGAGTAAACAACTGGATACAAGGATCTAGTGAAGCTCATAGTCTTGCATTTTGAAATATTTAAGTTGAGGCAATTAATATGACACCAATCTGCAACTTTTTCTAGGTCAGACTGAAGTTTAAAACAATCCGCAGTTGATTTGATTTGTAAAGATAGCTTCATATCGTCGGCAAAGAGAAGACATTTAGAATGTTTGATCGACATTGGAAGGTCATTTATAAAGAGAAGAAAGAGCAGAGGACCTAAATGACTTCCTTGTGGAACACCCGAATAATTGAAAACTTGTTTAGATAATTGTGAGCCAATCTTGACATATTGATAACGACCCGATAAATAGTTTTGTAACCATTTAAGAAAGTTAGAATGAAATCCTAGTAATTCAAGTTTCTTTAGTAGAACATTATGATGAGCTCTATCGAAAGCTTTTGAGAAGTCGGTGTAAATGGTATCCAGTTGACCCCCACGTTCCATACTATTTAAACAAAAATTTGAAAAAACGGCAAGATTTGTTACTGTGGAACGACCCGTTACAAATCCATGTTGCTGTTCACTAATGCCTTGCTTCACATCGTTATACATACGCTTTTTTACAACAGCTTCAAATATTTTAGGAATCAATTGAAGTTTCGATATTGGTCTATAATTTTTAATGTCTTGTTTTCAGCCTGACTTATAAATTGGATTTATTAAAGAGAATTTCCAGGTATCTAGAAAATCACCACAAGAAAGAGATTTGTTAAATATCAAAAGTAACGGATGGGCTAACGAATTTTTGCACATCTTTAAAAAAATTGGAGCAATATTGTCAGGAGCAACTTTAGGATTTGCCTCAAGAGCCTCGAGTTCCAATTCCACCTCTTGTTGAGTCAATATTAAATTACCAATATCGCATATTGGTTCGATGTTAAAATTAATTGATGACAAATCAGTAGGTATTGCGACAAAGTTAGCTTGAAAGTGAGTTGCAAACATATCGCAAATTTCACTTTCCTTACAAGTTTCAATCCCATCTAAAAACATTTTCATAGGAAGACCAAATGAATTTCGCTTTGAATTTAAATATGACCAGAATGCTTTCGAATCTTTTTTAACTTTAGATTCTATTGTCCATAAATATTGATTAAAGAGAAAAAGATTCAATGATTCATAGTCGCGTCTACATTTCTTATACTCTTCGGAATATGATGGATTTAGCTTACTCTTCTTACGCAATTTAAGCATTTTATTTTTTAAGTTTGACAACCTTTTATTTGACCAATTTGGCTTGCCATATCTTTTTTTTATTTTTTGTGGAACGAATCTTGTAAAAGCTTCCTCAAGCACATTAAGAAAAAGCTTATATGAATCTTGTAAATCAAGAAGCTCAAAGATTTTTCAAAATTTATTTGACTAAAGTGCGAATCTAGAGCGTTGAAGTCGGCGTTGGCAAAGTCATATTCCAAATAATCTGAGGTTATAAAATTAAGCGTATCTAGATTTAAAAAGTTTAATTCTATTTCGAGTGCCTTATGATGACAACAATTATTCAAAATCGGCAAGTAAACTGCTTCAATTTTAGCCTCAAGTTCATTATTTATAAATACTAGGTCTAATATACGATTATTATCATTTAAAACATTATTAATTTGATGGAAATTCATTGCAAAAAGAGAGTCAACTGTTTCATATTCAATATCTTTAGTAACATTTAAAGGACATAGAATTTGATCGTCATCAGCATAAACCCATATAATATCCCCTAAGTTAAAATCGCCTAGGACAATTACATGAGAATTATTATTATCAATATGATTAACAATAGATGATATATTATTTAAATGAGCGTGTTATAAAGAAATATTACTTTTGGGAGGAATGTATGAAATAAATACAAAGAGATTATGCTGATTTTCTGGTAATAGTACCTGGATACAAAGTTGTTCAATTGTAGTATCTTCAAGAATGACTTCATGACTTAACAGCTCCGCCCGCACAGCAATAATAACACCACCACCTCTCGTTAGTCCAGTGGATTCAAAAGATCTATCTTTTCGATAAGTAATGAACGTATCATTAAACAATTCGGACGAAGAAATGTCATCAGTAAGCCATGTTTCTGTTAGAGCTAATATTGCATAAGAGCTTGTGGCAGCAACAGAATAAAACTTTTGTGTTTTAGTTCGCATACCTCCAACATTCTGGTAGTATAAGCAAAGAGAATTTACACCTTCCTCTTTATTAGAAAGATTAACAATAGCATCAACATCGGTAGCACCAGCAACAACATCACAATTTAATGAAGAGACAGCAACATTTTTCGTTACATCTGCAAGATCTTTGACCCTGCATTCTCGTTTTTTGGTTGAAAACTAAACAAACGAACGCAAATACCTTCTTGCCAAATAGTAGGGTCGAGGAACGTAGCGATTGTGTCTTCAGGAACACCAAGTTTAAAGTTGACGAATTTGAGTTCACTTAATGTAGTATTTTCTTTGACCAACTTGTAGCATCTTAGTTTGGATGGATCCATAGAAAACGCAGTGGATACATAATTTATAACTGATTCAGTAGTTGTACAGGGCTTAAAAGATGATAAATGAAGCCATTTGTACTTCATTCGAACCTCTAAAACAGGTTGTAGGTTATTTTTGCCCACAATCGCTCGTTTAAATGTATTTGTTAGCTTATTATTATCCAAAAAAACATTTAAAGCAGCCGCAGACGAACCAGCAACAACAACAGAATATTTAGCAACAGTATCCTCGTCAACATTTAATGCTGCATTTAAACCAGCAACATTAACTTCAGCAGCAACAGCAGGCACATCAGCATCAATATCCACGTCGACATTCAAAGCTGCAATAAAACCATCAGCATCAACTTCAGTAGCAACAGCAGGCACTTCAGTATACACGTCAACATTCAAAGCTGCATTAAAACCAGCAACATCAATGTCACCAGCAACAGCAGGTACATCAGCAACAACAACAGAATAATCAGGAACATTTTCCATAATATCAACACTCAATAGATGAGGATGAGCAACATTCTCATAAACCGCAACAGTACGCACATCAGCAGCAACATCAGAATATTTAGTTACAGAATCCACATCAACAGAGTCCACACCATCAATATTAATATTCTTATTTGGATCAGTTTATTGGCGTTAACAAATATTTAAAAAAAAGAAATTTTAAACTTTTTTATCATGAGCAATCCTTTCAACATTTACGTACAGAAAAATCTATTTTTTGTCTGAGCAATAAGAAGTTATGCCTGTTTGTCTTACATTTTTAATTTGGCGCTTGTACTATTCTTCCACTCACCGATTCAATTACATTCTAGACTGTAGAAATACTGAATTGAGGGTATCATTACAAACGCCTCTTGAGCTTGAAGACGCAGTAGATACCTTTGTTGATATAATACAAAAAACAGCATGGAATAACACACCTTATCAAAGGGTTACGCCGCGCTATAAAGATATAAAATATCCGCAGGAAATAAAAGATTTAATAAAAGATAAACGAAAAGCACGTAAGAAATGGCAGCGAACCCGTGCTCCTCAACACAAAGCTCATTTAAATCGCTTGTGTAAATTGCTAAAAACAGCGATATCAGATTTCAAAAACCGTGAAGTTGAAAATTACCTTGAAAGCTTGTCAGCTGGGAAAGAATCCAACTACTCACTTTGGAAAGCTATAAAAACAACAAAAAAAACAAAGGCTTCCAGTGCCCCCGATTAAGAAAAGCCAATAGGAATGGGTTAAAAGTGACAAAGAGAAAGCGGCGGTATTCGCCGATTACCTGGAAGAAACATTTAAACCTTCTGATGGGCAAGCACTCAATGGAAATATTAATATGAGTTTTAGCTCAAGTGAAAACTACACAACCAGAAATGCTTCGCTCGCTGAATTGAACAGAGAAATAAAGAAGCTAAAGTCTAATAAAGCTCCGGGGTATGACTTAATAACAGCAGAAATATTAAAAATGCTTCCTCATAAAGAATTAATTAACCTCCTTTATATAATAAACGCCGCTTTAAGGCTAGAATATGTTCCAAGCCAATGGAAAGTTGCGGAAGTCATAATGGTTTTGAAACCTGGCAAACCATCTCATGAAAAGAATTCTTACAGACCGATTTCGCTTCTTCCAATAATATTGAAATTTTTGAAAGAATACTACTCTTGCGCCTGCAGCCTATAATAGAAGAGAAACGATTAATACCTGAACATCAGTTTGGATTTAAAAGCAAGCATTCAGCAATTGATCAAGTGCATAGAATGACTGACGTAATTGAGAGAGCTCTTGAAGAAAAGAAAATTTGTTGGACGGTCTTTTTGGATATGTCGCAAGCGTTTGACAAGGTGTGGCACGAAGGCCTCAAATTCAAAATACGACAAGCTCTACCTGAAGGACTTTATAAAATTCATAACGAATATCTAGAAAACAGATTATTTCGTGTAAGACACGGAAGTGAATATTCTCATTTCAAAGAAATAGTGGCTGGGGTACCACAAGGTAGTGTTTTAGGTCCAGTTCTGTACCTTCTATTTACACGTGATATACCTCAAACAGAAGACACTATCGTAGCAACGTTTGCTGATGATACTGCAATACTAGCAGTAGGCAAAACGATTAACGAAGCTACGATTAAATTACAAAATGCTCTTAATAATGTTAATGAGTGGAAAAAAACATGGCGAATAGCGCTCAATGAACAAAAGTCAGTCCACGTGGAATAGACTGCCCGTCTTTCTTAATACCGGTCGTGTTCCATTTGCGAATGAGGCAAAATATTTGGGAATGACTCTAGACGCGAAATTAAAATGGAAACCGCACGTAAAAAAGAAATGCGAAGAACTAAAAAGAAAATTAAGAGATATGAACTGGCTACTCGGTAAATATTCTAAGCTTAGTATTGATAATAAGTTAATTTTATACAGGCAGGTACTAAAACCTGTCTGGACTTACGGTATACAACTCTGGGGTTGTACCTGCGATACAAATTTAAATAACTTACAAACGTTTGAAAATAAATTGCTTAGGTCATTTGTAAATGCACCATGGTATATAAGAAACGAAGATCTTCACAGGGATCTCGGGATTCCAACGGTTCGAGACGAAATAAAGAGTTTCGCGCGAAAACATAGAAATCGGCTATTAGATCACGCTTATCCAACGATTATTGACATTTTCGACGAGTCGAATTTAGTAAGCTGTCTGCAAAGAATAAAACGGTGAACACAAAACCACTTTAAAATCGCGGAATAAGCAGGAACTTTCACCGGAAAGTTACCTGCAACACGTTACTTAACTTCGTTAAAAATAAATTGCTAGATAAGTTTCAACTTAGTTGCAATCGGGAAGTGGAGGTGGTCTAAGTGTAGTAAAAATCTCACACTTTTATGAGCACGCGTTTTTGGGTCCTCATAGAGCCTGATGCAGGTTTTGCACCTACCCACGGAAAAAAAAAAAAATTGGCACTGAACCTAGACTGTTCCCTTATTTTAGCCATTTAAATTGGCGAATTAGATGCATTCCTCAGAATTTTTCTTCTATCTTTTGCGGAGGTAGCAGGTTTTTTGCATCCTTTCATATTGACACCATCTTTTTGCTTATTCCTCAGATGATTATAGATCAAAGAAGAGATTGTGTTAGTTTTTTTTTCGAAATTTGATGTCCCGTTAGTCCTTGATCATGGAAACTATGAATTCGCGCGTACTCAATTGCGCCAAGAGCTTTTCCTTAACCCTTCCTACACTTTGTCTCAGTTTCCTTGTGTCATATTAAAGAAACCATGATAAAAACCCAGAGGTCTGACCTCCAACTAATTGAAGCCAAAAGTGATGATAAAGGCTGTGTACCTATTCAAATGAACGAAAAATTCGTGCTACGATTTCAAGATGAATTTAAAGAAATGATAATAAAAGGTGTAATAAAAGGACGGAAGGTTTAAAAGTGTGTGTTTTCTTATTCTCTTCTAAATTTGATGCTTTCTCTAATTGCCATTCACTAAAATTCATTTAGTTCGTTCGGAGTTATAACGGTTAATCGCTCTTGAACATTTTGTACCTATTCATATGAACGGGAGGTATATCAAATTCCTAAAACATTTTATAGGAAACATTTTTGTATGAAAATTTTACGTGTTTATTTATTTGCATAAAATAATATAGAAAAATTGTTAACCCATTTTAAGATATCGAATTTTCAAAAAAAATAATTTAAAACTTTTTTTAAAAATTCAAAAATTTTTTTTTTGAACATTTTGATATGCTATATTATTTGAACTTATTTGAAAGGAGAATGGGCAAGTTGGCCCATATGCTCAACACAGATGTGTCATACATTTTAAAAAAAGTTTTTTTAGAAAATAATTTCCTTATATAGCCGATAAGCTCTAAACCATGGGGTTTGTGAGATATTTGGCTTCAAAGCACCGAAATGAACAAACATGCAACTCCATATTTGGACATTGTCTTCCTATTCAACATCAATGTGTCGTAAATTGATGAATAGGTTATTACATGTGGCTCATTTTGTTATACGGCAGTTAAGCTGTATACCATGAGATTTGAGAGATATTTTGGCATCAAAAAAGGCGAGCAAAACAATAATGCAATTCTGCAATGGGCGCTGGTCCACCAACTTAACAGCAATGTTTCGCACTTCATTGAAAAGGTTTTTGCGTGTACTTATTTTCTTTTGTTGATGTTAATGTAAAGGTAGTGGAGTTCGAGAGATATTTGGCAAAAATGCATTATAGAAAAAACAATGCAATTCTGCATTGGAAGCTAGTCTATCAAGTCAACAGTAATGTGTCGTACATCGTTCCAAAGGTTATGGCATGTACTTCATTTTGTTAATTATAGCCGTTAAATTGTAGACCAAGGGATTCGAGAAATATTTGGTATCAAAAAAGATAATGGATAATTTGCCGTTAATTAATCATTAATTAGTTGTGACAATTTCGAATTTGTCGTTCAATGTTTTCTATTTTTTGTTTTGGGTGCTTTGCTTACTTTAAACAACTCGAAAAGCGTGAAAAGCCCATTTTTCGATTAGTGAAAGTTGATTTGGTAACTTGACGCTCATAGAAAACAAACCACCCAAATATACATAGAAAACATCGAATGAAAAAAATGAATTTTTCACAACTAATTAACGGCAAATTTTTAAGGAATAAAATATTAAGTTTTGGAAGTTCTTACCACTTTTTGAAAATCAAAACCTAGAAAACACAGAACAACAAATTCGAAGTTATCACAACTAATTAACGGCTAATTAATGATAAGCTATTAAGCCATAAACCATCTAGTATAAACAGTTTTTATCCAATTTTCAGGTGATAATCTGCCAACTTGATGTCAAAATAGGAAAAAACCCAAAAAAAACATAGAAAACACTGCACGACAAATTCAAAACTGTCACAACTAATTGAAGACTAGTTAATGACAAACTATTAAGCCATAAACTATTCGGTATTAGCAGTTGTTAGCCCTTTTTAATATGGTGCTTTGCTAACTTGATATGAAGCTAACGAAGAATTTAGAAAAAAAAAAACATAGAAAACACTCCATGATTTAATTCAATTTTCACAACTAATTAAATACTAATTAACGGCAAATCATTTTAAGAAGTTTTTCGTGCTTTTCGAGTTTTGTCAAGTTAGTAAAGCACCCAAAAAAACATAGAAAACATTGAACGACAAATTCGAAATTGTCACAACTAATTGACGTCTAATAAGGGGCAAATTATCCACCTACCCATTTTTCAATTTGTGAAAGTAGCTTTGCTAACTTGACACTCGCAGAAAACAAATCACCCAAAAATATATAGAAAACATCGCACGACAAAATTGAATATGTCACAACTAATTAACGAAAAATTATTAAGCAGTAAAATATTAAGTTTTGGAAGTTTTTACCACTATTCGAAAAAAACATAGAAAACATAGAACGATAAATTCGAAATTGTCACAACTAATTAACGACTAATCAACGGCAAATTATCCACCTACTCATTTTTTCGATTCGTTAAAGTTGCTTTCCTAGCTTGACACTCATAATATTTCATACTGGTTTCAAGATGCTAGTTAGGAGTTAAGTTTTTTCTGAGGAATCCTGATCATATTTCTAACACTGCTAAATATCTCATGAACTATTATTTTATTTGTATTTGATTGACCACGACAACACAAGATAGTGCGCAAGTGTAAGAGGCATGCAAATGGAAAAGGCACGCAAGTAGAAGTGCATCTGAACCAAACTGGCGTGCGTACTGAAGACAACTTGCTAATTCCGCATATCCACGACTGGAAAACTGGCAGTATTAATAACCAAAACAACAACAAAAGAATGTACAAATTCATTCTTTTTGTCATTATACTGGCAGTTTTCCAATCATGTAAATACGGCATATGAACCAAATAAGCTAGTTAGTTAAGGCTCTCATGCCCACAACAGTCAGTAGCGCCACCTTTACTGTATAAATAATTAAATAGGTAGGTTAGGTACCTACTTGGATTTTTACGATCAGTAAAATGGATGCAATTAATTATAAAAAAACTGACTCATATTTGGAAGTATCCTATACGTGTTGATGCCACTTGTTTTCTCTCCAGTTTGTTCTTTTTTATTTGTTATTATTTCACTCATATTAGGTAATTAACTACCTATCATAAAAGCAGTTAAGCACGTGTAACTAAGGCTTAGTAATTTGCAATAAATAAAGCAAACATGCAAGAAAATACTTAAGTATCTCGTATGTTTGGTAATAATCCGCACCATTTCTCTAAAGTATAAGACATTTCATACATTTTTCTTTGTATAACATGCAGAATATGGAGTTATTTACAACACCCAACCGAACAGCAATTTTTGTCTTCAAAATTCTCCCGCTCACCAGTCACTACCCCCAAAACATGCAACTAAACAAAGAAAAGAACAAAATGTAAGACTTTGCAATTTTAATACAAAAATATCAAAATGAACAATTATATTCGCCCAACTCAAGGAATATAATGCTAAACGTCTCTTCTTTTTTTGTTGGTTATTTTTAGATGTATGTAGGTACCAAAAATAAATGTAAATTTAATGGATATACATACGTAACATTCAAATTAATGTTAATCTAACACGACGACAAAAAAAGGAACAAGTCGGTCGTTGAAAAGTGGAAATACTTTTACGAGAAACGGTTGATTTCGTTAACTTCTTTTAAATTAGGTGATTTATTCCAAAAGGCACATCCGCAAATTGGCTTGGAATTTTTTCTTAAATGAACATTTCAATGTAAAGTCACTTTTATTGCAGAAGTAACTGTATTTATGGGAAAATTAATTTTATTTTTTTTTTTTGATAATTTTACTAGGGAAAATAAAGTCACTCAGAGTTAGGTAGGCGATTTTATGGGATATTTAACAACAGTGCGACCTGGTTAAAATTAAAAAATAGGAATTAAGGAAGTTGGGTTTATGAAGAAGTGTTGTTCCAGTAAGTGATTAAAACAAAATATTGATTTGAAAAGTTTTTTCTAAGAAAACCGTTTGGCAATATGAAAAAGCCAACGTGGACGATCTTAATGATTCCTTCAGGAACCTTAAACTCCAGTGCAGTATGATATCAAATTAAATTCTTCTAGTATGAGAAATTTCATCTCGAACAGGGAGTGAAATCTCTCAAACTGAAAAAAAACCAATGGTTTGATATGAGCTGTAAAGAGGCTATATTAATGGAAGAGAAACAAGTCTCCAAAGTTATATAACCAAAAACTCTTAGTAAAACAGAAAAAGGTTCAAAGAAGCTACAAGGACCTGCAACGGTCTCATTCGATGAACAAAATTTTTACATAATCAAAAATTAAGACAAAAGATACTATAACGTCCCAAAGGTAGACAAAATGTTATAGGTCATTTGAAAAAAAAAAGACATTCTACTTCGACCTTGGTTTCAAAGTTCGTCTTCATTGATACTCTTTTCATCAGCTCACTTGATGAAAAAGCCAATTTGCTTGCAGCAAAGTTTACTGTTAATTCGACACTGCCAGAGAGTATAATAGCGCCTTCTGTAAAAGTTAATAAATAAATTTGGTGGTGCAACAGCTCATGGAGAGCTAGAGCCTAGTGACTTACAACTCTCAACCATTCCTGGCAGTAATAGAGGGGACCTATAATTTTTTGCCGAGCCCGAACTCTTAGGTGAGAAGCCCTTATTCATAACAAGTATATTCTTTTAACAACGACTGGGAATCGAACCCAGACCTTCGGCATAGCAGTCCAACACACAAACCATTATGCCACGAGGTACTACGACTCGTGATTTCATGAGATCAATCTTGTATGGAATTGCCTCCCAGCCCAAGGAGTTCGAAGAGTCTCACGATCGAAACAACACCCGGAAGCTTTATAAAAATGCCAAGTAACTGGGTGCTGGCCTTAAAACCAGAGAAAGTAACCGAAGTACTGGGAATATTATATGTATTCAAGCAGTATTTCCAGCAGCTGTCAAATAATCATTAGGTAGAACGGGAAATAGGACAAGAAGCGAACCTAACTCCAGTCAATGAAGACCTAGAGCCACTTACCCAGTGTCACGGTAAAATTTACCGCGACAAAAATCACTCTTGATCGTCCGCATCCTTTTCACCAAGGTTTCACAATAGTTATTTCATTTAGTTCTGAGGGGAAAACTGCACGCGTTGAATTGGGTTTCCTTTTTGGTTTTGAATCTTTCTTTCCCAAAAACTTAGTGGGGGATAAAAGGTGGCTGAATGCAGAATGCACTCATCGAATTGCCTCCCACTGGAAGTCATGCCAGAGTCCGAAGATTCGATAATGACTGTATAAAGCTGGGGTTGAAGTGCGAGTAGAAAAAGCGTACGGGTTTGCAACTGCGTTGGCTCACTCACGCCAATGGGCTGAGTGTTGCTGAATGATGACGCGATCGAAACCCACGTCACTGATTGGCCGAAAACACTGGGGCATTGAAAAATAGAAGAGGTCGTCCAGGCATGGTGAAAGCCTGGAGGGACATTTCTTACCCGTCTCTTAGATCGAGCAGAAGATTTCTTTTAAAAAGCCAGAAGAGAAAAATTAAGAGAAGTTAAGAAAAGAAAAATTACGATTTTGATGAGTTCTAATTGTGAGGAAAAAAAAAAGAAAAGTTATTGTGGAAAATTGGAGGAAGAAATTTAACTCGGAGGAAAGAGTAATTGGCATTGTTAAGTATAGTGGTCTTGAATTTTGTAAATTTGTGGTAAATCATATTTTCTTAAGCGTTTGTTTAAAGAGTTATTAAAACTCAAAATTTTTAAATCGTTGGCTTTTTGTTCTGTAAAATTTCCGATAAAGCGGAATTTGCGACCCGTTTCAAAAACCGTTTTTTTTTTTATTCTTTCATTGATTCTTTGTTCTCTTATTCTAAAAGATCTTGGGTTTTACTCCTACTCGTTAGGATTTCCCAAGCAATTTCATTTGATTAAAACATTAATTCAAAAATATAAACATCTTCTTTTTCTTTTTAAATTGCTTTCACCGTCGGATTCGCTTCAGAAGCTTTGCAATTTCCTTTTTCGGTTCGGGAAAAAGTGTAACACCCACCAGTATAAGAGAGGTAGATTTAGCTATTAAAAGCTCAATAACAACAAAGCTACCAAATCTGATGGTTTGCCAGTGGAGCTCTTCAAGCACGGAGTTGAAGTGATGAAGTGCATATATCAACTCATCAACCAAGTTTTGGGTGGAAGGAATACATGCCCGATGACTGGTCTATGAGCTCAATATGTCCCATCTACAAAAAAAGCGATCCTATGCCCAACAAGCGGAAAAGACCAACCAATTTCAAATTGAGACTCACCATCTATCCATCGATTTCAAAGCCGCATATTGTCCCTCTTCTCCAGGAACTGACGTATCTGCTATTTTAATATCTTACAGGAAAGCAGTTCTTAGTTTTGTGAACCCCTATATGGCGATGGCTGAGCTTTGGATCCCGGGAAACTGATCCAGTTGTATCGCGTGACTTTAGGGAAAAGCCCTTCCGAACTATTCCAAACATACACAGGGTTTTGGCAAGGAGATGCCCTATCATGTGATTTCTTCAATCTTGTTCTGGAGCAAATAGTGAATAGAGCAGGCGCTAACCCTGAAGGCTCTATAGTCTATTTTCAATAGATCTGTTCAACTTCTAGTACATAATGTCGATGATATCGACATTGTCGGCCACTCCCAACTGGCAGTAGGAGAGGCTTTCACGGCTATTGAAGTACAGTCAAAACTTGTTGATCTTCAAATAAACGAGAACAAAACCAATCAACAAACAATGAAAGATCTGTCAACTGGCTAGGACCAAACATCACTGTTGATAGCAATAACTTCGAAGTAGTGCAGATCCGACGAAGAACTACCCTAGCAAACAAGTGCCAATTTTCTTCGGAGCAAAAAATGGGTTCAATACTCCTCACCGAAAGGCGAAGTGCACGCTCTATAAAGAATAAGCCATCGGGAATGCTAGAAAGCTTAGTCTCGATGACTGGAAGCAGCGTGCTTGGTTTCGTAGAGTATGGAAGGCTGCCATGTCTCAGGCTGCGACCCTTTATCGATTGGGTGGGTGCGTGACAAGTAGGTCCACTGGTGATCTGAAGATATATATACAGGGTGTCCGGTAAATAATGGATAACCTTGCAACTGGTTGTAGCAGGCCTATGACCTTTCCAGAAAAAAATATAAAAAAAATATTTTCCCAGTGGTTACTATGTTATGATGTTATTTCCAAAAGTTGTTAACAAGTAATACTTTCCTCAAATACTTGAACGCTACGACCATGGATGAACAATTTTTACCCGTTTTTTTAATTTTTGTAATATTCTAGAATAAGTGTTGTAAAAGATGGGTGGTACAATTTAATATAAGTTGTTGCATTTATTTTATTATAATTTTTTTAAATATTTGTTTCAGTACAAACATTTATTTTCAAAAAAGTTTGACCACCTCTAACAAACTAAAATTGTATGGGAACATGAATGGCCAGTTACTTAAAAAAGTTGTCTGTTTAATGCACTTTCCAAAATGGTATAACACATGCTTGTGTATTAACAAAATAACCAAGAAAATTTGTCAATCATCTAATAAAGCAGCATTTAACATTTTTCCAAAATGTCTATTAAAATGTTTCAATAACCTCCCAATTTGGGTTGGACAAAGATTTCCCTTTTGATGTGTTCAGTGGAAGTATAAAACTCGATTTCAGGTGTTGAAAGCCCCACCATTTGGCCACCATATTGAAAAACGAGTTCTGAGAAGTTTTCCATGGCAACTTAAATTTTATTAGTCTTAGAAAAAAAAACTTGGGTTCAAATTTGTAGCGAATTCAATTCTCTTTATGTTTATGTTTACACACATTTTACCCTTAAGTTATAAATAAAAATGCTATTCTCAAAAACATATTTTTTAATGTTTAAATATTGATTAAAACTTTTTTATTTATAATTTTAGGGTAAAAAGTGTGTTAACATAAATTGAAGAGAATTAAATTTGCTACAAGTTTTTTCTACGACTAATGAAATTTAAGTTGCCATGGAAAACTTCTCAGAACTCGTTTTTCAATATGGTGGCCAAATGGTGGGGCTTTCAACACCTGAAATCGAGTTTTATACTTCCACTGAACACATCAAAAGGGAAATCTTTGTCCAACCCAAATTGGGAGGTTATTGAAACATTTTAATAGACATTTTGGAAAAATGTTAAATGCTGCTTTATTAGATGATTGACAAACTTTCTTGGTTATTTTGTTAATACACAAGCATGTGTTATACCATTTTGGAAAGTGCATTAAACAGACAACTTTTTTAAGTAACTGGCCATTCATGTTCCCATACAATTTTAGTTTGTTAGAGGTGGTCAAACTTTTTTGAAAATAAATGTTTGTACTGAAAAAAATATTTAAAAAAATTATAATAAAATAAATGCAACAGCTTATATTAAATTGTACCACCCATCTTTTACAACAGTTATTCTAGAATATTACAAAAATAAAAAAATGGTAAAAATTGTTCATCCATGGGCGTAGCGTTCACGTATTTGAGGAAAGTAGTACTTGTTAACAACTTTTGGAAAAATCATCATAACATAGTAACCACTGGGAAAATATTTTTTTTATATTTATTTCTGGAATGGTCATAAGGCCTGCTACAACCAGTTGCAAGGTTATCCATTATTTACAGGACACCCTGTATATATCTTACTGAGCAGTGGAACAAACATGACATTATTTTGGAGAAAAAACACCTAACACTTGATATTTCAAAAGCAATTGATAGAGTTTAACATCAAGCTTTGCTATCGAAAATGCGTGCATTTGGTTTCGATTAATTTTTCTTGCTTGGATTTGAAATTACCTTTCTGACCGCTCTATACAAGTTGTATTGAACGTTTTTAAATTTGGTGTGCCACAGGGCTCCGTTTTGTCGCCACTTCTTTTCCCTATATTTATCAACGATCTCCCGAAACTTCTAATCCATTGTTTTGCAGGCGGCAGTACCCTCAGCTTTTCATATTTGTTTTCAGATTAATTTGTTTGGTCTTCGGATGTAGAACTTGGGCGGCAGCGCTATTATAAGCTCATCAAATTCTATATCTCGACAGTATTGTCCAATGGGAAATAAGAAACCAAAATCACGTAGAATTTCAATGCTGCAAAAAACTAAATGTCTTCTACCTAGTCGGGGTGCGTATGCTTAAGTTTCAAAGATTCATCTGACCTCCTGTTTTCTTCGGCAACGTAAAATTAGTGGTGATTTTGAGGAGTAACGAACTAAGAACAGCCCACCCTCTAACCCTGGGTGTTAAGTGGACCATGCCTTGTGTTTTGCAGCCAGGACCCATGTTATGTAACTATCGCGTCAATAAAATTCGCCAAGAAACGATGGAAACTGAAACAAATCGTATGAGTTTTGTTTCATTTTTCAACGTTTCTCGACGAATTTTATCGATGCGATAGTTACAGAACATGGGTCCAGGGCCTATACCAGCTGTATTCTAACGGTGCCTCTTTGTGATGGGGTCTTTTCAAAGAGTAACTATGACCTTGCTATGCGGAGCTCTGATATGGCCGACCATATATTTCTCTAGCTACTCGTGGGATTCTAATGCCAAAAATTATAAAAAAAAAAACACACACAAAATTCAACGTTCCGCTGGATATCACCGTGAACGAAAACACGGATGGAATGGAGAAAAATCTGTATGGTGAAAGAGAAAACCTCAAGAAAATTTGCTGAACCGGGCAGCTCAAGGGGAACACCTTCCAAACAAATGGCAGATGGAACTCTAGGCACATCAACGTCTAGCAAGGGGAGAAGACCTCCCATGCCGCAAAAAGATGTTGCTAAAGCCATAGAAGGCGCCGCCGATTGTGGGAAGTCACCACTACGAGATATTTCTCTGTCATATAAGAAACCAACACGAAAACCAAACCGCTATTCTGTTCCACTTCCGGGGCTGGGAAAACCAGGTGGCCTGGATGACCCACTAAGAAAGGGCTGAGTGGTTCGGCCTCATGATATGGTACCTCCAGTTTCTATCAGATGGGATGTCCCCACACTAAGCCTGGAAGCAGGTAGACGAGAGGAAGCCAGATAAGAGGAAAAGTCACCACATATCCCCAAAATGCCAAGAAATATAGAACGTTGGCAACATTTGCAGCGGGATCAAGCACCGCCAATAATAAAGTCGACAAGCATGGGTTCTCCTATTATGCAAGCGCAGCGTCAAGCGTGAGGATTGCGGTTCTGCCAAAGGAATACCCTCAGATTTCTCTCAGTGCTGACAAACTATTGGCCCTGGAGGAAGCCATTATCGACGAAGTTTCACTTGGTTGGAGGTGCAAACTTAAATTCAACGGTCTATACTTCAGAACAGAACGTTCCTCAGAATAGGACGTTTTTCTTCAAACAAAGAAGCTTTAGTAATATATAGATGGACAATCTGTCCTACATAAAATGGTCTTACAATGGAAAACCCTTGCCTCTGGTAATGGGAAGCTTCAAAACGCCAAAACCTCAGTGACCAAAATGACTTTAATCGTCTGTGGCTGGAGTCAAACTGATCAGGTTTATTACAATGCCGTTTGACGTTGATTGTTTTTCGAAAGGGTGACTATGATTTTCGTTCATTTAAGCAGGTCCTCTTCTTACATTTTCAGTAAAAACTAAGTGTGAATTGTATCGAGAATGAACGAAAAATTCGTTGGTTTTTCTGTGACGTCATGTTCTCGTGTTGAATGAGACTAGGCCATGATGGACTTGTACTTTTGCATTTCAAAAAGTAGGTAACAAGTTAGCTGTGGTGGTAGTTATTTCCAAATAATGCCTTTAACTGTAAAATTAGAAAAAAATAAATGTTGCGTAGAATATTTCGTTACAAAAGCAGAAAATTATTAATTTGCGAGGTTTTGTTATTCCGGATTTTAAAAAAATGTGAGATTTTGGTTTACAGGATTTGATACCGTTTTCAAATGAAATCCTCCCCTTATGTCGATATCTGTGAGTGACACTTGTATCGATGAAACCAAACTGCTTTCAGTTCTGTGTATGTGCATCACAGATAAGCTTTCACCTTTTTTGTCGCCAAAAATGCTGTTAGGCTTTTTCCGATGATGCAAGAATTTGTATCCCCTGCTGATCTGGCTGTTATCTATTGTTTTTTTTTTTTATAAACTTCATGAAAGCTTGTCCTAGGACATTGGAGAGATGCCAAAATAACTTTGCATCTTTATTTATATTTTATATCTACCTATGCCTATATACCTACTCCTACATCATACATTTCAATAAAATAAAATAATTTTTATTTTTATTTTAGGTTTATTCAATCAAAATGGACCCATTAATCGAAACTATGGACCAAAAAAGTATAGGAAATAAGAAACTAACTAGTGGGGGGCAAACTCCAAGTGAGAAACAACAACGTTCCAAGCTAATGCACAAAACCAACCAAGAACCAAGTAGTCCTATTATCCTGCCCCCCTCGAATGCGGTGGTGTCCTCATCATTCGATGAATACTCTTCGAAGAATAATCACATCTCAGAACAGAACCATCACCAACCCACAACCAATCATCGGAAAATTGATGATCCGAGAAGTCCGGAGTCAGCTGCTGCTGCAATTGGTAACTACGATGACAATAAAGACGTTATCGTTGTTAGAGAATTCAGTAGCAATAAAAGCAACAGGCCGGAGTCGAACATCACTGAGAAAATGGGAAATCTACTTATCCAAGGAGAAACTAAGTCTAACAATCCGAACCAAATTAATCAGTGTGATAATAAGGAACCAGAAGGTAGTGGCAATCCAATAATAATTCAAACTTCATCATATTCCATCGCACCAAATCGAACAAGTGGCGTCTCAATCACGTCAACCACGACAACCACTCCAACATCCTGCACTGACATAATACTCAATCGTGATATCTCCGAACCATGCCACCATTTACCACCATCCACATTACCCGAGGCTACTTGTATCAAGCCAATCATTCCAAATGTATCTTGCAACATAATTGCCCCCAATGGCAGAGCATTGAGTAACCACATTGGGATAGAGGTAGTAAGGCCAAATGTGATACAACGTCGACAGCTGCCCATTGTCAAGGCACAGTCCTTGGATATGGCATGTGACGATGAGTCGGTTGACCAAATCCATCCCCACCTTCAGAACAATCATTATGTGTTACATCAAAACCAAAATAATTACCGTACCCACCTTCATAATCAGCATCTTCATAATTTTCACAATTATTCATACAACCCGACGTCAGCGATGTCAGGCAGGAAACAAATTATTAATAATAAACGTCCTTCCCTAGTTAACCAGGAACAACATTCGGAGGACGAACGAGTTTTGCGTAAGTCCAATGTAATTGGCATCCCTTCGACGGATGATGCAGATGGTGATGTCGATGAAGATGATGATGAAGAATTGCCAACTCGGCGAATACCGGTAGTGGCAAATTTGATCAGAAGTCACACTTTGGATGAAGAAGGATCATCCCCTCCTAGTAATCGACACTGTCCACGTGGAAGTCTGGATATCACTGCCTCCACTAGGCTTGCAACAGACCTAACAGAAGGCATTCGTAACACCTCGAACCATCCGAGGCAGCAGACCCTGGCAAAAGGTCATCTGCCTAAAGTCCAATCGTTGGAGTCACGACCCATTTATCCAAACGTGCCATACAGTCCATATGCAAGTCCTTATGGAAGCCCGAGAAGTCACCGTCGAAAGACCCCACTGAGAGAATCTCGCAGGATATCTATAGAACAGTCGGGTAGTTTTCTGCAGTTGAATCAATATAAACTCATGGATCAAATCGGACAGGTAAGACTAAATGCCCATGAAGCTCAGTGTCAAATCTGATTTGTAAGCTTTCTGTCATCGAAATTGTAATTTATAGGGTTCCTATGGCCTGGTTAAGTTGGCTTATTCCGAAGAAGACTCCACACACTATGCGATGAAAATTCTATCAAAACGTCGACTTTTACGCAAAGCTGGTCTTATGAGTCGTGGTCCTAAAAAGACTACAACATCACCATTAGACAGAGTCTATAGGGAAATTGCTGTTTTGAAGAAACTCGACCATCCAAATGTCGTTAAGTTGGTTGAAGTTTTGGATGATCCATTGGAAGATTCATTGTACCTTGTATTTGAGCTTGTTAAGCAAGGTGAAGTTCTTGAGATACCAACTGAAAAACCATTGACTGAAGAACGCGCATGGAGTGTTTTTCGAGATGCTGTGCAGGGATTGGAATATTGTAAGTTTAAAACTAATGCATGCAGTTTTCTATTTAAGCTTAAATTTTCTCTGTTTCTATGTTTTTTCTATGTTTTCCTATATTTTTCTATGTTTTCTATGTTTTTTTCATTGTTTTTTTGGTAAGTTGAAATAGTTTTTGTGATTGAATTTGAACTTAAATGGGTTCATTTTTGTAAATTTCTTAACAGGAGAAGTGGTATATTGCTATATTTCTGTATCAACTACTTGTTTGTTGACAAAGTGAATAAATGATGCTATTTTCAATTTTGAAGAGAAAACACGGCCTTAAATAGGTTTAAATTGTAAAAGATATTTTTTGCGAACTATCAAAAGCAGCGAATGAAAAATTGAAATTCAAATTAAATATTTTATGGCAATTCACATCTGTCGACGGTGACCGAAAAGTCAAAATTCACGAATATTCCCAATTCGCTGGTCGCAGCTCATATGTAAGGCAATTTACTCACTGACTCATCACTCACTAATTCACACATGACAGATCATAAAATTTACTGCCTGAACAGAATGCAAGACGCAGCTGGAATGGATGTCAAAAATTCTACAGTAGATGTCAAAAATGCTACAGTAGATGTCAAAAATGCTGCAGTAAAAGTTAAAAATTGTTCAACTCTTGCAGCTCCTGCTGCAGCATTTTTTACATCTATTCCAGCTCCGTCTTGCATTCTATTCAGGCAGTTATGCAGCACTTCCCAATACCGTAGAGTCTTGAAATTTTGCACAACGTTAGATATTATTTGAGATGTTGAATTCAGGAGTAGTGGCAACCACACAGTTTCTCAGAATTATAATCAATTATTATATGGAGCACTTCCGATTGTTGAATGATGAAATTTAGTAGAGTGGTACGACTTGTTTTGTAGGCAAAAACTTGAGATTTTCGATTCATGGGGCTTAACAACCAACCGTTTTCTTAGAAACTAAAAATTATTTATGGAGACTTTGTCGCAGAATAATGAAATTCGGTAGAGTATTAAAGCTGCAGTGCATTGAAAAATGGAAAATTTGGGATTTAAGGGGCATAACATCCACCTATTTTGTTACACGTAAAATCCAACATTTCAACATTATGTTTTTTTTTGGTGTGATTTAATTTAATTACTTACTTAAGCTGGCGCTACAGCCCGGGGTGGACCAGGGCCTCAACCAACGAGCTGTCTGCAGCCTTGCACGCCAAGTTGGTTGAGGTCCTCTTCCATTTGCGTGCGCCACCTTTTACGCTGTCTACCTCTATTGCGCTGTCCCACGGGGTTGGATTCAAAGACTTTCCGGGCCGGAGCATTGGTGTCCATTCGCTCTAGGTAACCCAGCCATCTCAGTCGTTTGCTTTTCACTTTTGTGGCTAGGTCAGTATCGCTGTACAGCCCGTACAGTACGTTGTTGTCCTTCTTCTTCTCCATTCTCTATCTACGCAGACGGGACCAAAAATCACCCGGAGAATTTTCCTCTTAAAACAGCCTAACGCGTTCTCATCTACCGTTTACAGTGTCCATGCCTATGCACCATAAATCAGGACCGGGATGATAAGCGTCTTATACAGGGACAGTTTATTGGTTGCTCGAGATAAGGCTTTGCTTCTCAATTGATGCCTCCTTAGCCCAAAGAAACAGCGATTGGCAGTGTAATTCTTCGTTTAATCTCACTGATACTGTTTGCTAAAGTGGAGCCTAAGGAGACAAAGTCCCTGTCCTTATCCTAACTTCCTCAAAATTATAGTTGTCTATAGTGACGTTCTGCCCGAGACGTTCGGTATTGGGTGTTCTTTTTTGTTGGCAGCATATACTTGGTGCTGCATTCATTCACCGTTAAACCCATCTTCTTGGACTCCTTCTCAACACTCACGAAAGCACCACTAACATCACGCTTTGTTAATCCGATTATGTCAATATCGTCGGCGTAAGCGAGTAATTGGACGAACTTTTGAAAGATTGTGCCTTTAGTGTTGACGTGAGAGCTTTGAACTATTTTTTCCCAGAACGATGTTGAAGAAGTCGCATGACAGCGTGTCGTCGCCTTGTCTAACACCTTTCTTGACATCAAAGGTATCGGTAGTGAGGTCTTTGCCGACCTTGATGGAGCAGCGTGCATTCTACATCGTCATCCTCCACAAACGGACGAGTTTGGCGGGGATGCCAAAACTAGACATTGCTCTATATAGCTCATCTCTATAGATGCTGTCATACGCGGTCTTGAAATCGATGAAAAGGTGGTGGGTATCGATTTGAAACTCCTGGGTTTCCTCCAAGATCTGCCGTAGTGCGAATATTTGGTCGATGGTGGACTTCCTTGGCCTAAGGCCACACTGATATGAACCTATCACGTTGTTGACGAATGGCTTCAGGCGTTCACAAAGTACGGCAGAAAAGATCTTGTGTGATGTTAAGGAGACTAATGCCTCTGTTGTTGGTGCCGTGCAGAGGATCACCTTTCTTCAGGGTCAAGCAAACAATGCTGAGGTTCCATTCATCGGGCATGCTTTCCTCCAACCATATTTTGCAGATGAGGTGGTGAATACTCCTTACCAATTCATTGACAGCCACTTTGAAAAGCTCAGCTACAAGGTCATCAGCTCCAGCAGCTTTACTGGACTTAAGTTAAGATATACATAGGTATCTTCACTTCATCAAGATCTGGTGGACGGTATTTTCAGCCTACGTCATCCAAGTTGAATGGGGCAATCTGCATAATAGCGGATTTCGGTTCCTCATCACCGTTATACAATTTGCAGAAATGATTTTTCCATATCCTCAGCACCGACTACGATTCTACCACGATGTTCCCCTGATCGTCTTTGCAGGCTTCGGTTTAGGCCTTGTTACCCTCGAAGGTTCTCTTTACTTTTTGCTTTTTGGTAACACTTCCGAACTTCATTCCTGCAATGTAATCCTTCTATTTTCTCAATCACGTGCTTTTCATGCTCTTTCTTTTTTCTTCTGAAAAACCGATGTTCCTCTCTCCTCTTCTGCTCATAGAATCAGCCCCGGATCTATGGGGGGGCAAACCGGGGCCTGTGCCCCGGGCGGCAGCTTACAAGGGCGCCAAATCTATGTGACTGAAAAAACTGAGAATTGCGACGCTTAATGAAATAAAATGAATTGAGATGCGGTAATGGAGTATCAAATTGTATTTCTCCGTCAACCTTTAGCAGTTTTCTATTATTATTTCTCCATTTAAAATAATTTAAAACTAAAAAAGAAACGAGCTTTAATTTATTGTTAAAAGTTTTTCCGATGTTTTTTAACAATAGTTTTTTGCATTGTATATAAGTGTATTTTTACAAAACTTTCCCTCCTCCCTAAACTGAAGGAGATAGATCCCCCGTCTTCAATAATAAAAAATTTAAACTGTGTCCCTCAACAAGCGTACAAATCCTTGTCTTGCCTAAAGAATTATTTGCTGGATACTAACACCTTTATTACACTGTATTTTTGATCTTTTTTAATTCACAAAAAATCTAAATACCCACAAATGTAGGAAATCAGGACGTGCTCTGAAAAAACTGTTTAGTAAAATTTTTTTCGTTTCGATGAACAAAAAGTGAGATAAACGCTGAAAACCATTTTACAATTTTCGACAACAATTTTCCATGATGTCGATAATTTTTGGAAACAAAAAATTGAATAGATATTTTAACTTACAAAATCAAATAAAACATGTTACTCTCCGAGAAAATTGGATTTACCTTTATCAACACCCTTTTTCAAAATGGCAGATAACACAAAATATCCCACCAGCCAGAGACTACTCTCACGCGTATCGAAGAACCAGCCAATCTAAAATTACTTGTGTTTTGACGTTGCTTAGCTCTCATACTATTAAGGTTTGAAATTGTGTGTGTCAATTTCATTGAAATCGTTCAAGGAATAACGAAGTTATAATATGTTTACATTTTTTGAAAGATCCTATTGCGAAATATTTTTTTCCGTTACAATTCTGTATCAGCTATCACCTGAGTAAATTTCATTGCAATCTCTCAAGAAAGAACGAAGTTGCAAAATGTTGACATATCTTAAGAACATCCTATTTTGAAAATATTTTTTTCTGCTACAACTCTGTCTCAGCTATCATCTCTGTCAATTTCATTGAAATCGCTCAAGGAGCAATGGGGTCCCGAGGATTTAAAAACTTTTTTCGGAACTTTGTACTTCGATACTTACATCGAAGTTTTCGGAACTTTGTTACTTGCGTAACTTAGCTTTTCGAAATTGTGTCCTGTCGTAAATTTACATTTTTCTTTCTTCGGTTCAGGGAATGGATCTTCAATAGTTCTCCCATGATAAATTCGGGAACGAACCATATTTTACAGATCCTTGCAGATTTGATTCGAATGAAAACAAATTTTATAAGGAACCAAAAAAATTAGGTTCGTGATCGAATCAAAAACAAAATTCTTTTGAATTGTTCACAAGAGAACAAATCATATTTTATCGATCTACGAATCTTGGTTGTGTATCGAATTTGTTTAGGCATTTTTAATTTTCTTATCTATAGTAATAAGTTGCTGAATAGGTATGGGCTGCACATCCATTAAAAAGTTTTGTTCTCCCAGTGACAAAAAATCCAACCAAGCAGATATGTGTTTTTTTTTTCATTTTTATCAAAAACGGCAAGGGCGCCAAAATCAAGTTTTGCCCCGGTTCGGAAAAATCGTAGATCCGGGGCTGCATAGAATTCGTGAGCTGCTCTGGTCCTTCTATGCAGCGCCGCCGTTCGTATGCCTGTTGTTTAGCTGCATGTACTTGCCGGCATTCTTCATCGAACCAGGGTTTTTGCTTTAGTGAACGTGCGAGGCCCAGCACTTCAGAGGCAGCATCTCTGATGGCTTTCTGGCCTCTTCTCGATTCTTGAAGTTGGCTACATAGGGCCATTGAAGAGAGCGTGCGAGACTTGAGTGGATATGAGGCGCATCACATCGCACTTCTTACATGGCAGTGATGTCTGCATTGTAGCAGTCTAGGGCCTCCAATAAATGCTCCACTGCACGTGGTATAAAGATAGACCTAATATTCAAGATATGAAGTTTGGTGTCCTTATTTTGTCGTCCTTGGTTCGTCAACAGTTGCTTCGCAACTATATAGCTTTACGTTTCCAAGAAAACATTCCGACGGCACGACTCCTGGAGGATCAGATTCTTAGTATGACTCCAAGGGCGGGGATTAACCGCTCCTTATAGGCCTGAGCTCCGAATATATCGTAGTAGCCCGTATAAGGTGTTCACAAAGTAATTCGACCTAACTGGAACTGTAGACACTACCGTTGATTCCATTTGGGGAATTCTTCCGGTGCTGCCTAGATGAAAGAAGAGTGCCTTAGAGATAGTGAGAACACTCCTTCCCCCTCTCTCGTTTGCTGCCCCCAACAACCGTCTACAGGGATTGAAACTCCACTTCAATTGAGGAACTAGGTACCTGATATTTACCTTGGGGAGATGAGAATATGAGTTGATAGACAGAGGTTTATTAAAAAAAATAAGCCTGTGGACGTTTCTAGTCTCATCTTTAAATAAATGAATAAAATCCAATAACTGTTTTTAATTATTTCGGTTGGCAACTATGTACGTGTGGAGTATTTAGTTAAATACAGCTGGGTGAATATAATGCTTTATTGGCTCTGAACAAAGCAATCCATTGAAGTGGACATCATCTGTGTTCAAATATAGCAGCACACGCAGGGGACCTGAACCTGGACCTGACTCTCAGCTATATTTACACAGAGCAATAGGAGCTTTCATCTCCCGAGCATTTCTAATCCGTTTACTTTCAGTTGCTTGCATCCTTTCCCATGGGTTTATTTTTTCTTTGTTCCTGTAAATATATACATAAGTATTTCTATGATGGCACAAGGAAGCAGTCCTGTGTCTATATATATTGCTTCTTTCCGCTTATACACATCAGACTATCCTCAATTGAATCTCCCTATACCTTATTTTATCATTTCAGTGCATTATCAACGCATTATTCACGCCGACATCAAGCCAGGTAATTTGCTCCTTACCGAATGTGGACATGTTAAAATAGCCGACCTGGGAGTGTGCAATGAGTTCTTTGGAGAGGATGCAACTATGAATAATGGCTCTACAGCTGGAACACCAGCATTCCGGGCACCGGAAACTCTATTTCCGGGACAGGTTGGTTCCCCCCAAAGGATTTGAAACTTAATGAATGTTGTGTATAATGAGATTAGCCAGATATTGATATTGGAATTAATTTTATGTTCCAGCATTTGTATAGCGGAAAGGCAGCTGATATTTGGGCATTAGGTGCAACGCTTTACTCTTTATTGTATGGCAATGTGCCTTTTGTGGCAAGTTCAGTGCCATTTCTGTATGAGAAGATAAAAAATGAGGTTCTTGTGATTCCTGATGAGCCGAAAGTGAGTCGTGAGTTAGTTGATCTTATGGAAAAAATGCTAACAAAGGATCCAGCAAAGAGGATTACACTTCCGCAAATAAAGGTGAGTTTTCAAAGTTTTTATTTTATGAATAATACACACAAATAATAAAATTGGTGGTCCTTAAACTGGACATAGTCTTGGATAGCCCTCATTCGATTCAAAACATTGAAAAATAATTTCACTTTTTTATTCGCCTCCTTCTTTTCACTTAAAGTTACTAATTATCGTTAAGGGGCATTCTTCTAACACACGAAAAAATCCGGGATATTGCTTAGACTCACACGAGAAATAAATCGTATTGGAAGAGGAGTCTATATCCCTCGGTTTAGATGGGAAGGGTAAATGTCTACAAAAATTGCTCAAAATAGAAAAAAAAAAAATTAGAAAACAACGGGAACACTTACAATACCACGTTACAGATTTGATAAAGCCACAAATCCATTATCTTAATAAGCTTTTAAAATAAAGTTTTTATTGTAAACAGTTTTTGAACAAAAATAATTTTAAACTTTTTTAATTTTTAGTTTGAAAATTATTTTTTCAAAAACTATTTACAATGAAAACTTTATTTGAACAGCATATTTGAGAATTTATTTGTGGCTTTAAAAAAGCTATAGCTTGGAATTGTAGGTTATCCTCTGTTGTTTATTATTAATTTGTTTTTATTTTGAGTCAACTTTTTAGAAAATTACCTCTCCCACTTGAAAAAAATAGGAAGTTTTTTGTTTCTATTTAGATCCATTTGATGCTTGGCATTTCAAAACAAAAAAAAAAACAAAAACGTAGAACAACTTTTGATATATTCTATTCTTCAAAATTTTCAATGTGTTTCAATCGATGTAAGAAGTCAAAAATAATTAAATTATAGCGAAATGATTGACAAAAAATAAAACGCTTGAAAAGCATGTATGTAAGTTGGTAAAGATTGTACACGAAATATAAATACAATAGCGGCCAGACTATAGCTCCGACTTTTTTTGACGTCTCTCTACTTTATCTCACTCCCACATCATGGTGAGAAAGAGATGGCAAAGTCAGACAGGACTTTTTTTAATTTTTTGAAAACTTACCGATTTTTTTGATTTTTTCTTTTGTGACAACTGTTATCTCTCTGTCAATTCAATTTTTTTTTCATTTATTTATTTTAAATTATGGAAATTTAAGTTTTGGATTAAAAAAAAATAATTCTTCTACGAGCTAAGATTTGTGTTTTCTTTAAACGACTTCTCAACGCCAAAGCGAGTCTGTTGTGTTCACATTAGTTTGTGTTTGAACAAAAGAAGTTGGATGATTGTCAAAATAAGTCGGAGGAGTCAGTCCAATGTGAACACCATCTGTCAAGCAATCAACTGTCAAATCCCATTGAAGGATGGCTTCGATGTCGATGGATTAAGAAACATCTAAAAAATCACAAATTTTTGAATAGGGAATCGAGATTCGTCGAAATGATTAAAATTGAGATCAATTGAAATGAGAATTTGTGATTTCAATCATCAATACTTTTCGATGACCGGTTCAAAAAAATCGAATCGTTTGTGGTTGACGCAGCCCTAGGCCAGACGTTAAATTCCTCTATGTTCACACCATCACAAATAGCCCAGTCGGAATAGCATTTTAAATGCAAAAAATTAGATAGGGTTTTTTTTGTTATTTTAATCGTTAGAAGGGTTCATTAAGGCCGATTTTTTTCAGTCAAAGTTGAACATAACTGGAGGATTTTTATTTTCAACTTGTGAATTTGTTTTTGTTCACTCAAAGTTGACGTTTTCAACTTCGGATTTTCAACTCTAGTGTTGATGAACTTCAGATTTTCTCAACTCCCGAAAAAAGTAGAAGTTGGCGTAGTAAACTTGAGAGTTGACATAGAAAAGGTTTTTTCTTTTGTAAATGCATGCAAACATTTTGGTAAAAAAAACTATAATGTTCCGAAGCAATTATTAAATACTATTATTGTTGGTAAAATTGGCCATCATCATCTTCGGCCAGTGAAAGTGAAGATTATAGATTATATGCATACAGAAACAAAAGAGAATAGGACAAAACGGTCTACAGGACCAATAACGACGAGACATATGTCGTTGGAAAGGTTTTTATGAACTACAATAGTAACTATGAGGGCTTACTTCATATCGCTGTGTGAAAAAAGTTATTCGCTAAATAGAATTGTGTTCTGGTGCATTCTAGTATGAATAAAATATATTTAGTATGGCCAAAATTTATGAAAACTGGTCTCACAAATAACAAAGGTAAATCCATTACCTACAATACCTTTAACAGCAGTTTTATTCAAATCACTGTGTGAAAAAAGTTATTCGAAAATAAATGAATTATTGTGGTTCATTTTAGTGTGAAAAAATGCTTTCTTTTTAGTATGGTCAAAAAGTGTGAACGCAAGTTCAACCAATAACAACGTGACGTATGTCGTTGGAAAGGAAATTGTATGTACTACAACAGTTAATAAGGCAGCTTATTTCAAACCGCTGTGTGAAAAAAGTTATTCGCTACTTGTTACTCATGCTCCTTAAATTTTATCTGTACCAAAATTCCCTAAAGCAGCGAATAACTTTTTCCATACAGTGATTTTAAATAAGTTGTTACGGAAACTATTATTGTTCATAAAAATACCTTTTGAACGACATAGGTACATATTATTGGTATTGGTAAGACCAGTTTGTATACATTTGTTCCACACTGAAATGTACCAACACAAAACTTGGTTAGTAAATAACTTTTTTCACACAGTGATTTGAAAAGAACTACCATAGTGACTATTGTAGCGCATAAAAATACCTTTTCAACGACATATGACTCGTTTTTATTGGTTCCTAGACCACCTTCCATACAGTTTTGCCGATTGTCCTTTGTGAATAAAAAAGAATTTCAACTTGCGTTTCAACTCTCGATTTGAATTCAACTCTCAAGTTGATCAACTTGAGAGATTGCCTCAAATTGAGCAATAGTGAAAAAAATGGCTCTAAGAGTTTTAAAAAAAAGTTTTCGACTTCCTAGCTCCATTGTGTTAGCCGCCATTTTGAATTTAACGAAAATTGGTTTTTATGAAATAACTCGCCTATTTTCAACATTTGTGCAAAAATGTGCTTAAAAAAAGTTGTTCAAAATTTTATTATCTACAACTTTGGTCGTAATCTTTTTTTGTCTACGATTGATATTTGTCTACTAAATCAAAAAAAAACCTATTTAAAAAATTGTTTCTCGTTTAAAACGCATAATAAACATTTTCAAGAAACGAGAACAAAATTTTAAAATAGGTTTTTTTTTTGATTTAGTTGAAAATATCAATCGTAGACAAAAAAAATATTATAACCAAAGTTGTAGATAATAAAATTTTGAACAACTTTTATTAAGTACATTTTTGCTCAAAAGTTGAAAACAGGCTAGTTAATTTTAATTTATTTTATTAATTTAACGGACTTACCGCAATAGTTTAATTCAAAAAATTGAATTGAAATTAAAAGCCCGACGTTTCGACAAGGTTCCACTTGTCGTGGTCACTGGTTAACTGATTTCAATTCAATTTTTTGAATTAAACTATCGTGGTAAATCCGTTAAATTAATAAAATAAATTAAAATGAATATTTACAATCGCGATTATAAAAGTTTAAAGTCTAAAATAGGCTAGTTATTTTACAAACCCGATTTTCGTTAAATTCAAGATGGCGACTAACGCAATGGAGCTAGGAAGTCGAAAACTTTTTTTTAGACTCTAAATGAACCCCTCTGCTCTAACGATTAAATTAAAAAAATCCCCTATCTATTTTTTTTGCATTTCAGCTCACTTTTTTGTCTATTCCGACTGGCCTAAAAACCAGTTCCTTCTTCGTTCCTCCTTGATCCACCCACCTCACTGCCATTATATAATTTCAACACCCAATATCTATTTAAGAACGGAAGAGCGTATTTCTTTCGTATTAACTAAGACCGTCAAAAAATGTTAAAATTATGTTAAAATTTTCAGGAAAACGTGCCTTATTTTGGCGGACTCTTTTGGCAGAATCAGGGTCGTAGCTACGGTAGGGCATTGTGGGGCAATGCCCTACCTTAAAATACCAATGCCCTTTCTTAAAAAATACCATCAACCATCATCATTACAATTTTCTTAATTTTCTTTAATTTACAAAAGAGAAATGAGTTTGAAGGAAGGGCATCTTATCGTCACAAGTTGATATAAACGAGAGGTGTGTTCTTTAGAAAAGTTGTAGATAATGTTATTTGTAACAATTTTTCTATACACAGCTTTTTCCCAAGTCCCCTTTGTGGGTGTTCTTATAATTTAAATATAGTTTTTTGACTAACTTGTATGAAAACAAAACGAATTACTCTAATAAGAGGTTAAGAACACAATATGATGCTAAATATTTGACCTGCCCACAAAGTGCCTTCCATGTTAACACTCTTAACAACAATTTTAAGGGGCCGTAAAATATCCAATTTATTACTTCCTTAAGAGTGTTCCGGACTGAAATGGTGATTTCATGAAAAATATTGCGAAGCGTGTGCTTGTCCGATCAAAACGATTAAGGTGTCTATGGACAGATAAACTTATTTTCTAGGACATCATTGGAAAAAAAATTTAATTTTGTGCTCAAGATTTTGGTAAAAACCTGTAAGAAAACGAGAAAATGGCAAAAATAGCTGTTTTTCAAAGCAAATGTAGCTTACGCTATAGCATTTTTTGTAAAACAATGTTTAAAAACATAAAATTTCATATTTTTATTATGCCCCTATTGGAGAAAATTTTTAATTTTGTACCTTATACAAATTTAAATAATTCAAAGTAAAAATGCTTGTAAATTTTGAAAAAACGCATTTTTAGCAGTCAATTTTGTATACCTAACGGTATTTTTTTGACATTTTTTTTTGCAGTGGATATAAATTCAATTTATTTTTCACAATTTTCATTGATTATATAATCATAATTGAATTATCTGATATTGAAATTTTTAATTCTTAAAAGCCACTTTTTGACAGAAAATGTATGTAAATTTGCAAGTTAAAAATTACAAAATGCTTTTCTTAGTACAATAATACGCCTAATAGTGACCAGTTAGTTAAAATTAAAAGTTTTATATAACAAAGTATCTGATGAAAATGAAAAAAACCGGTCTTATATACGCAAAAAAAAATATAGCAACTGGTTTTGTTCAGTTCGGAACACTCTTTAGAATGTGGATTGAAAATAGTACTAATGCAAAGATCTAGCTCCAAAAATAACATTCATATATGTTTTCCCCTTAATTTGGGGCAAGGATTTGAAATCCATCATCGCATCGCATATATTAACAGATAATTTTGATGGTATTCGATACATGATGGTTCAGTGTAAAATATGTACGGGAAGGGCAAGGACATTCATTTTTTCTTAGCTGAATTTTGGATCTCACTTGAAAAAGGGACCGATTTAAAAAAATTCGTGCAAAAAAAATCCCCAACGATCACATTTTTTTTTCTAAAATGTAATTTGTTTGTATATGCTCAAAAGAGGAAGTATGCCCATTTTTTGCTTCAAAACTACTGAAAATTCATCTATCTGGAATTTTATATACAGAAACTAATTTCCTGATTCATCTATTACTTGATCAAACTGCACTGTCAAAAATCGAGTCGAGAAAATGATTATTGACCTTCCTTGAACCAGAGTGCACCGGTATTTGCGTCTGTACGTCTGTACGTCTGTACGTCTGTGCGTCTATGCGTCCACTGTACATCATTCTAGACGCTAGATCCTTACAGTGTTTATCAATTTGCTTCAAATTTGATACAGAGCATTCTTATTTGGTTTCCTGGAGGAGAAATTCAAATATTTGTTGCACCTCATTTCAAAAGGGAAGCACAATTTTTTTGTTGTTGTTTTTTTTCTAATTTTCTCGAAGAATATATCTAGGATTTTGTTTAAAAATTCGTACCTGTTGCTATTTAGACTAAGAGCCCACAGCAGATTTTGGGTGTGAACGATAGCAAAAAAAGAAGTTTAGGCGCCGAAAGCTTCATTAAAGGCTATTAAAAAAAATCAAAGTCTTGCAGTCCACAACTGGGGCCTTTGCGAGTAACAGTGCATCGAAAAAAAAATATGAATGCAACTTCGAGGATAATCGTGTTAGCCGAAATTGGTTTTCACTCCTCCCTAGATAAGCTCCTCGGATCACATATCACGGAATCTGAGACCATTTGAGTGTATAGTTGGCTCTACCGGACCGTTTAAAAAATTCAAAATTCAAAGTGAAAAACGTTTTTTTTAAACAGTCTGGCAGTGCGAATTTAACACTCAAATGATCTCAGATTCCGTGATATGGGATCCGCGGAGCTTATCTAGGGCGGGGTGAAAACCAATTTCGGCTAACACGATTATCCTCGAAGTTGCATTCATATTTTTTTTTCGATGCACTGTTACTCGCAAAGGCCCCAGTTGGGGACTGCAAGACTTTGATTTTTTTAATAGCCTTTAATGAAGCTTTCGACGCCTATACTTCTTTTTTTACTATCGTTCACACCCAAAATCTGCTGTGGGCTCTCAGTCTAATTGTCTTATTTTCGGTTTATTTCTGTTATATATTTCTTTGATTATTGCTCGAACAATTTTGTTCTACTTTAGCAACACTTGTACTTTTTCAAACACCAATATAATTCCATTTCGTAAATTTTTCAAATTATTTTTTTTTTTTTTTTTTTTGTTATAAGACCTTTGAAAAAAATAGGCTTGTTGGTTAGAAAAAATCGTTAAAGAAAATGTGTCAGTTGTGTAAACGATTTTTTTGTGCGTTGTCAATTTACAATTTGCAAAAAAAAAAATCGCAATGAGACAGTTCTATGCAAAGGAAAACACAAATGCTTAACGAAAAATTTTTTCCCCAAAGAATATCAGTGACGGTAAATGAAAAATTTTATTTTGTTAATACTTTTTTTTTAAACTAATCCCCTTACAACATTAATTGTTATTGTTATAAAAACTTTAAACTAAATATCTTCAATGCCTACCCACGCTAGGGCCTTGAACTACAAAAGCAATTTCGTGCGATCCAGTCATAAGTATTTTTTTTAATTCTGCCCTACTTGTTTCCATCGCTGCCCTACCTTAAATTCGACTCTAGCTACGGCCCTGGGCAGAATCAAACAGTTTTAATATCTGAATTTCTATAGCTAACTAAATGCTAATTTGCTGCGCAAACTGAACATTTGTAGCTCTTCAAATTTTATGAAAGAAAAAGTTAGCTCAATCAAATTAACAAAATAGAAATTCAAAAAATTGGTTGCCAGAATTAGAGGCTTCCTATTATTAGATTAATCAAACGAAGCAAGATTATAAAATTTGCGTAAAGCTGTAAGTCATATCAATAATAGCCTTTGAGGTGTTGAACCAATAACCGTTTGTCCTGCCTAACTAAATACATACGTGTCGAAGAGGTGTGAAATTTGACGTAGATTTTTACATCGATTTGTTTCAATGTCTATTGGTCGGAGGGAAAAGTGAACAAACAAGAAATATTTAGCTTACAATTTGGAACAATTGTTGTTAAAGGTCAAACTCTCTATTGTTTGTCCTTTTAAAGATAGAAAGCTGCAAAATTTCCTTAAAAAACTCAGGTAAACAAGTGATGTTTGGAAACTTCATGGCTCTATATCTTCTTTGGGATTTACTATAGAGAGATGGGCCTAAGACAACAATCGTTCAAAATAGCAAGCTTAATATTTCTTGTATGCACACTTTTCCATTTCCCTTTTAAACTTAAATAAAAATTTAAATTATGAATAAAAGCAACTAAATTAATGATTGCTCAACAAATTAGCATTTAAAAAGCTTCGATTGTGTGCCTTAAGAGAATAATGATTTTCGTAACTTCGTTCGCTATCTTCAAACTAATTTTAGCGGAAACTTATATTTAAATGACCGAAAATTTGGAACTTCTGCAACAGATTAGCATTTAATTAGTCAAAAAATTCCCGCCAAAAAAGGACATATAGTTTTATTGAGCACTGTAATCGTATACATATATGTGAAAAAGCATTCAACTATTATTATCAAGTGCTCGGGATGGAAGAAGATGTTGTCTGCTTGGGAAGAACGAACTTTTGAGTATTTGACATATCAACGGAACATTTTGTAACTAGATATCCATAGTTTCCAGCACAATCACAATAGGGCTTTTTAGCAAATACCAATGTTCATTTCTAAATGTCAAACTCAGGACCTCGGCACGAATGACATTTAGGTAGCACCCATTTTCTTTTTTATTTCGGAGGCAAATACACTCCAATTCAACAGAATGAGCACACGGATTTTCATAGTTGGTTTGTCAATCTTGTTTCAAACATTGTGCATTGTCCGAGAATAAATATAAACATAAAAACTATTTCAAAAAAAATTGTTTTACTTCCATCCATTAACTTTTATTACCAGTTTCAATATTTGAGCTTATTCAGTTGACACAAAAAGACTGCATTTTCCCTTATGGAAAGACTTTGAACAGAGCCGGAGGAAAAATAGCAGTGCTTTTTGAATTAATCTTTCTGTATTCTTTTCCCAACATCATAAACAAATAATAAGGATAATCAAATGATTCATTAAGGAAAATGTTAAAAAAAATTGAAAAAGAATCTTTGAAAATGTGTGTCCCTATTCATTTGAAGTGGAGTGTAAATGTTTGGATTTTGTTTTTTTTGGTAATAGCGTCTGTCAAACGTGCCGAGTTGTTAGTTGTCACTTTGACTTTGACAATTTGGTAGAAATCTCTATTGTTTCGAGAATTCTCGCCTTTCAATCTCCTTAGCGCCAGCTATAGCACTATTATTGAAACTCATCATTGAAAATTGAACGATTATTTACACCTATTGTACATAGTTCATCAGCACAATAATCAATTAGTTTGGTGGCGGTCTTTTCTTTTGCCTATGGTTATTTGGACTTCTAGTGCAGTGAGATGTTTAGTGGGATAAATTCCAACAAAAGGTTTTGGCTTTAATAGGTTTTGTCTTCGTGAAAAAAAGTTTACCAAAATTGGACCTTCGGAAGTAACTTTTTTTTGGTATTTATCTAAATAAAATAAAAAAGGTGTTCTAGGCAGCCAAAGCTGAAAAATAACTGTACGGCAGCAGCTTCGTTTCTATATAAAGCATGAATTGAAACAAAATACGAACTACCTACAGTGAAACCTGTTTATTTCCTCAGCACTTTATTAATTTTCTCTGTTGATTGGTATTGAATAATTGAAAATTACTACTCATGCATTTGACATTTCTTTTTGGTAGATCAAAACTCCGTTAATTTGGTCGTAATATTTAATAAAGAAAGTTTATGCCACTAATCGAGTGTAACTGTACCCATATATGTACACTTACACCTCAGAGCCGCATAAATTTTGTATAAAAAGTTTTTTTTTTTATGCTAACCACGAATCAAAATTTGAACCTCGATTGTACATATGACCCTTAAAAATATTGAACAATTTAGTATCCTGCATTCTTTGTCCATCCGCAACTTTTATGTAGGACTTCTGGAAATCGAGATATTCAATAAAAACTTGAATTAAATACAATCCAAGATAGCAGCCAATTGGTAAATTTTACGAGTGCAAGAAATTAAGGTTATGATCTCCGATCAATTATACACCCATCCTTGGGTAACCCATACAAAATTTTATGAATGCACTGGATTGATTGGGAAGAAAAATGATTGACGGATTGTTGGAATCTTTAATGTTCTCGCTAACATTAGGAAAGTTTTTTTCGGGCTGTGTTCACTTGGCCCGCAAAAGTGTCCAATTTTTTTTTTTTTGTAAAAGATGACCACTTTTGAGCACCTTTTAACTTTTTTGACCACCTTAGATATTTTTTTTAAAGATTTTTGAATTTTTTCACTTCGCTATATTCCCTCTTCATTTTTTTTTTAATTTTCGAATGTTGTGCTTTCTGACGGGGACCTTTTTTATGATTGGAATTTATTTCTTACGCACTAAGGATGAAATTTAGCTTGGGAGTAATTTTTGTAATACTGTCGCTTGGAAGCCATTTTAAAAATTGGTGCCCAATCTGTAGTCCAGCTAATAAACCAAATTCCTGCGGACCTTATTTCTGTATTTGTAATTATTTTGACATGCTGAGTATGCGATTCAGCTTGAAGTTCATTGTTGTAATCCTGTCGCTTGGACGTTGTTTTTTCTTCAAAAATGGCGCCCAATCTGTGGAAAATGTAAAAAAAAACAAACTCGTAAATTGTTTGGAAAATGTCCACGATCAAAACAACGATTGATATCTCAAAAGACAGGTGTTGAGTAGACGCACCTTTTAGTGTTGCTACTTTTTCGGTTCTACTATTCAAAATCTCAGGCTTATGTTACTAACCATGAAAGCCTAAAAGGCTTGAACTAAACTTGTTGAAACAGATTTATGTTTTTTTTATAAACTTTTACAGAATTAACAAAAAAAAAAAATACTTACACAGCTTATTTCCATATCTCCACAGGAACATCCATGGGTAACAGCTAATGGAGTTAGTGCTCTCCCAACAGAAGATGAAAACTGTCGCCTTGTTCAAATCAGTGAGGAGGACATCAATAGTGTTGTCAAAAGCATTCCTAAACTAGACACATTAATCTTAATTAAAACAATGCTTAAGAACCACTCGTTTTTAAATCCTTTCAATCGAGGTATATCAGGACGTGCTCCACAACGTGGTGGATCCCGTTTAGAGAGATTTACCCGTGCTGGCCGCTCAAATTCCGCCCCTGGGGCATATCATTTGCCAATTGATAGACAACTCTCTGGTGAAAATATCCTACCAGCTTTATCAGAGCACATAGTCAGCTCAAATTCAGACTTAGCTGAAGATTCCTAAAGGCTTTAAAAATAAGAATAATAAGTTATTGTTCAAACACACAAAAAAACAACACACATAATTATATGCATTTAAAGAAAAAATATAATAAATATTAAGATTCCTTTTATTTGTTAAATAAGTTTAAAAAAATAATTTTACTAAGATAAATCTTTTATAATACGGGTTTAATATTTAAATGTTCTTTTTTCTATTATTAATATTCTTATACTACAAACGGTCTCTCCAATTGATTAAGCTTAAGAAATAATAAAATATGTAGTTTTTTAAAATGCACATTTATAATAATTGCACATAATATAAATAAATAATAATTCCAATACTCTTATATCTAGTACACACAAGAACACAAAAAACAACTAAAAAAACAAAACACACAAAAAAAACGCAAATGCTAAATTGCAATCATTCGTTGTAATACCCCTATATATTGTTTTCTGTGATATTGATATTATTAGTGTTGTTAAAATATTATATACATATTTATGTATACACATGTATTCCTACAAAATTTAATATGTGTATATTTTATCTATTTATAGGTTTTATTATATCTATGGAGTTATTTTAGTTTGTTTTTATTTTACACTATTTAAATTTTAACAAAAAAATCTTTAAAGGTTTTAAGAAAAATATAATGTTAAATGCCGCTTTCTTTAGGGCTTTGGTTGTGCCAACCATTAAAATAATTAAGAGGGGTTTATTAATAAATAGTTTCTAATTGATATAAATTCTATAATCGCTTTAAAAAACAAAAATAAAAAGTTTTTTGTACCTAACTGCTTTTAAAATTAAAAAAACAATGCTTTCAAGCACAAAAGTAAAAAGTAAGGAGAGGACGGGTGCACAGTGGTCCCTTTGTTAAATTTGTTCGCCAAAAATCATTTGCCATGCCAATTCTAGATAAATATTAATGAAATTTGGTACTCTTGATGATTTGGGAAGCTGAATTCCGTGGTACTGCCTATTTTTTGATTTATCAGGGCTTCACAAGTTAGACCAGAACATGATCCAAATAGCAAAACTTAAAAAAAAAAACAAGCACTGTCCAGGTCAGGGTACATTTTTGAAACGTCTTAAAATATGTGCTTAAATGTGTTATTTCATATATAAGTGATTCCAATGCAGATTTGTATACAAAATTAAGAAGGCTAGTCTTAAATGTTGCGTTATGTTCCTAATCCTTTAGAACTAAGTTTAATTCTATTCTTTTCAATTTTTGTTATTAAAAATTATTTATTGACCTACATAAACTAAACAAACCGAAATAATAAAAATAGACAATTCTGACAGTTGGAGGTTGCCAATGGGCACGTTCAATGTTTGAATGGATAGCCTATCTAGGATAGCTTTGTATCCATGTATGTGTTTGAACGCAAGTCAGCTGTTGATGACATTTCTCATAGGATAGCTTTGTATCCTAAAATTTTTAGGATAGCTTGGGATCTCTTTTCTGCCAGCAGCTGTTTCGTCATCAGCTGTGTTTTAACAAGGGATTACAACAACACAAACCTATCCAGATCGCTTTAGTTCGGTGTTTGAACATGGCCAATCTAATTTCAGGTTAAAGAAACAATCAAATTAAAGATGTTTTTTTAAACGTGTGGCTTTCAAGAAGAAATAAAATGCATATAATTTAATGTTATGGTCAAGAACTTAGCTTTATTATAAACATATTAAGGGTTTGCCATTATGTTTTAAAAATGATTTCGGGCAAGTGGCTGGCTCGAATAAATTCCAGCCGAGAGCGTACTGTACGGCATCTCTGAGGGTGCGCATTATCCACTAGAGTAAACGTCGTGCGAAACCGATCCATGGTTGCTCGAATTACCGACTCTGCTGGGCGATTGAACGCAGCGCCCGATGTGCGAACCGAACCATTACTTTGGTAGTAAATTTGCACGATTTGCAAACGTTGTTCAGGAGTAAGTCAATTCATTATGAAATGGCAAACCAAACTGGGCATAAATCAAGTGACAGCTGTCAAAAAGACCAACTCTGAAAAAGTATTGCCAGATTGAAATCCACACGTCTAAAAAAACACCCTTTACCTATACCCCAAAAGTTGTACATATTAGGTTTTTCTATAGATTTTTTTGTTTAAGTCCACGAGTGTGATTCGGTCAAACGGCTCTTTTTGATTTACCACCAGTCAGCGTTACCGCTGGGCGACTATAGTCGCACTTTGCGACCTTTTTTGGGTCCGTGCGACTAAACGACGACCTTTTGATCAGGGCGACCTTTTTCTCCATGCGACTTTTTTAAATTAAAAATATCAAAAAGACACAAGCACAGGTTTCTCGAATTCGCCCATTTGAATTGGAACAAACAGAACAGAAACAATATTTCAATCGACTTTCATTCAACTATTCTTTTTCCATTTCCTTTGAAACGAAAATGAAGCGTTTTGGGGCTTGGCTTGATTGAAATTGAAATTGAAACGAAGTGAGGGAACTTGAAATTGGAAGATTAGAACGCCAATTGAGTGATGGGCTAAATACTGAACTTAATGATTGTCCTTAAGTGGGCTCAAGGTCAATTTTTTATTGTTTATTTATTTTATGTTTTGTTACGTTTCGGGTGTGATTACACCCTTCTTCAGACCTATTCATAATTAAAATTATAGTTTAAAATTATATACATATATAACATATAACAAAATTCAAATGGATTATACTTACAACTGTTATAAATAAGAATTTATACAAATAATTCTTATTTGTTTGTGTATTTGCTTATATCCGTTTTTTTAAAATGTCTTGAAAAAGACGTTTCAAAATTTAGGGCGTATCTTTATTTTTATTTGCTTCTATATTTGTTTGAAAATGTATTTCAAACAAAATGAAGTTTATCGTATTTGAATAATTATATTCAAATGATTTCATTTTGAAAACAATTTCAAACATTTGTATGTATGTATTGTGTATATAACCTAAGGGTTGAGTAGGTGTTATTTAAGTAGATATGGTTCGATAATTATTAATGAACTGTCCATAAATATTGCTAAGTCCATCACAATCTGAACGTCTGTTAATGTTATTTTCAGTGTTTCTAATATGTAACATTTCTAGTAACATTCTTTTATTGTAATTCTTTTCTGATTGTAAAATTGCTACATTCTTAAAATCAGGACGATGATTTTCCTCTATGCAATGAAGAGCTAGAGCAGTCTTTTGTGTGCTTCCACTATTTATATCAGATTTATGACCTGATATACGATTACGAAGTTTTTGCATTGAGGTTCCTACATAGGTTGATGGACATGATGTTGACCCATCTCCTATACAATTAATTTTGTATATTATATTTGATTTTTCTTCTTTTTCTACTTTATCTTTTAATTTTGAGAAAACTGAATTTTTTAGTGTATTTGCTGATTTAAAGGCTATTCTAGTTTTTTCTTTATCTCTAATTGGTGCTTTTAATAAACGATTTGAAAAGTTTGGAATGTATAAAGTACTTTTATAGATTATTTGTGGTTCATCTATATTTTGGTTTGATTGTCTATTATTATTGAAATAGTTATTAATAAGAGATCTAGTTACTTCTATTGGGAATGAATTTGAATATGACGTATCCATTATTATTATTTAAACAAAAAGGTCACGAAGAAAGATATCAATAAATACTGAACTAATAGCTTGCAACATCTGTTACTAATATTATTACTATTCTTCAATAACAGCTATAGCTACCTGTTACTGAAATAAAAGTTGCGTAAAAAACCGTCGTCGTTAAAATATAGGAACTAAGATACCCGTTTATAGCACAAATATTATGTATGAGTAAAGGAAAAAAGGTGACATTTTTACTTTTTCATTTTTTTTTTTCAAAAATTGAGAAAAACTAATTTAAGGTATGCCTGCCCAGATTTTTTGATTTTTGTTTTCTTTATGTGCATCTGTTAAGCAGACAGAAGTATTTGTTGTATTTATTAGTTTTGCAGTAGTTTTTGGGATAGAGCTTTTATTTAAAAAATATTTTGAAAATCGTCGCCCGAGAATTGTTTTGTTGTATACGCCAATTTTACGATTTTGGGAAATCGCATTTTAAGGTTTGCGTTGATATACAAAAAAATCTAAACGATAAAGTTTGTGTTTTTTTTTATTTAATAATATTGTGTGGAATATCTTCTTTTGATTAATGTATTCAACTGTCCTACCTGTTTTAGTTTTCAAATTATAAAGGTTTTTACCCAAAATGAGTTTGTCATATACGCCACCAAAATGAGCATTTGTTTCCATCCCATACACGTACGACAAAGTGAACGCACGTATGACATTCCAATATTCAAGCACCAATACGAATTGGTATGAGAACCAAATAAAAGAAAAACAATTTTCAAAGTTAACAGTATTTTTTGTTTATTTAATAAACATTAAAATACATAAAAAACGGGTTTTTTGTACTAAGGCAGTCTTGGCATACAAAACATTAATTATAAAACGTAAAAGGTCAAGTCATCCTATGACTATATAGTTTACAAGTTTGTACATATTATGACATCAATATAACATTTTTTTATAAACAATAACACAAAAGTCATCCTATAACTATGTATAAATCTATTAAATAACATTTTGTTTAATAATATAAAGTCATTCTATGACCATCAACTTAAATAACTAAAACTAATTCACTGGTCAACAAAATTTAATTATTTTTTTGTTACAGAAACCAAAATATACTTTTCCATAGGTTTTTGGTATGCTGAACTCGAATTTGAAACTGAAAAAACCGTTTTTTGCTGTTTTCAGAGTTGAATTGTAACTGAGGTAATTGTTTCAACAAAATTTTTAATGGTTTTTGAAAGAACTAATTTTCTTCTTTTAAAATCAGTTTAAATCTTTCCGATGCCTTTCATCTCTGAGAAATCTTTAGTTATTTAGTCATTAAAGATTATAAATACAATTTAAAGGAGAAGGGGCAAACATTTATGAGAAATGGTCCATTTTTCAATACGAATGTTTCATATATCGTTGAAAAGGTTATTCTGAGTACATCATTTAATTATATAGCTGTTAAGCTCTCAGCCATGGGTTTCGCGAGATACCTACAATTAACTGAAGATTTCTCCGAGAAGAAAAGAGGTATCGGAAAGATTTAAACTGATTTTAAAAGACGAAACAATAAAAAATTTTGTTGGAAAAATTTACTTCACGTTACAATACAACTTTGAAAACAGCCAAAGAACGGTTTTTCGATTTTATAACGGAATATCTCAAAAACGAAGCCCGATAAAATTTTTCTGACTTCAGATTCGAATTCAGCACCTCAAAAACCTACGGAAAAGTATATTTTGGTTTCTGTAACAAAAACCTTGCTGACCAGTGTTATTGGAAACCAATAAGCAAAATAAAATCATAATTAAATTCATGATTTTGTTCTAATTTTTTGATTTGAATAAGGCTTCATAATAGGCTTGGTCTGCCTTAGGCATAAAAATAAAGAGGTTTTTAAGATCACTAATTTTCTCTTTTGATATAGGCTCCGAGTTGCTTGTGACTTGAAGGCATAGGCTGAACAAATTGTTTGCAGTTTTCAGATTAGATTGGGTTGATTTCCTAAATATTGAGGCATTTCGAAATTCCATTTCTCTACCACTCATTTTGTAAGACAATGTAAAGAGATCGGTATTATTATATTTCAGAGATTTAATTTTACTGAATGGAATAGCAGAGAAATTTTACTGGTCTGCTCTGGCAGAAAATGCTTTAAAGTCTATTGGGAGCATTTGGATTATTTTAAGTGTTACAAACCAAACCAGAATATTTTTTTTCATTTGTGTTGCATGTGTATACGATCATTATTACATTCTCTGTGAGTTTCATGCACGTACTGTTTTGTCTGTACTGTTTTAAGATTTTATTATATCGTATGTGTTAAGCCTATAGATATGCCACAAAACAATACTAAAGAAAAAATTGCGGCAAACACATGGAATTTTTGTCGTAGATGCCAAAAACTGGCGCTTACGACAACCCAAAACTAAGGATATGCTTATCTTGTGGATAAACGACAAAATGCATGCTAATTATCTCAGCAACGGTAAATGATAGGTCAATTCTGATTGCAGAAATAGAAAGAGGACCTTCGAAAACATACTACTGCTTACCCACTTTAAAAAAGTGCATTTTGCCGTTTACAACAAAACAATTCTCGGGCGACGAAATGTCACCTTTTGAAACCAAAATATCGCAAGAAAAAATATCACTTTTTAAACACAATTTGATATAAAGCCAAGTAAATAGTTTATATTTTTTGTATGAAATCTTTTGCTCAGAAAATGCATTTTCAAGTTGAATTTTCGTTGATAATGTTATTATTCTTTACTTATGCTGTTTTCCATTGGACGTCCGGAAGCGTCCAGAATCGTCCGGATCATCCCATTCGAATTAATTGTGCACTCGAAAACACTGAATTCAATTAAATTTAATAAACAAATTAAGAAAAACAAAAAGAAAAATTATTATTTTTAAGTAAGGGGTGGATACACTATTGTTTTTAATTTCACTTTTTGTGTGCCAGCAAAAAGTTTCTATTTAATGAGTCACTAATACAGAGACAAAACTTCAAAATTGAGTAGAAGTAACAAGCACTGTTCCATTGGATTCAGAATGAGTGTCTTCTTGAGTGAAACCAAAGGAAAACAACATTAATCTCCTTGGCAATCGATAAATTCAGGGTCTTGGACCCGATTAAAAAACAGAAGAAAAAAGTACCAAAAGTGAAAATTCCATATTTTGTTCCTAAACTCCTCATATATCATTTGAAATATTTTAAAGTAAAATTAGCGATAATTTTAATGCGAAGAAAAGCTGTTGACTTAATTATTATGTCTGTTTTTGGTTATAAAAATGACAAGTCTTAACCATAACACTTATTGAGGAATCAAAATAAACAAAAAAAAGACTGATTTTTCTTAACTATTATTCTGCTTAATAATGATTTCAATGTTATCGTGTTAATTCGAAATCTCCTTGCAGCAGCAAAAATGCATAACCATTTTAGTACTGATTTTGCTAAAGTGTGGATCCTGCTCAATAGTCATTTCAATTTTGACATTTAGATTCGATGTGTCATTCCAGCAGCAAAAAGGCGTAACAGTTTTGTTTTTGATTTTAAATTTACTTGATAAAATTGAAATAACTACTTATGTACATATTAAGCAGAATCATCAGAGCCAAATTTTTAAACGCATGTACAAATTTACTTGTATCGTGAATTTAATAAAAACTGCGTTATTTTAAAGTTTTAGTTCTAATTTAAATAGCAGTTATTCCCGATTTTCTGTAACAGGCTAATAACTGTTACTAAATATCTCTTACTAGCATATTCATTACTAACCCATCCCTATAAAGGTTGAATGCATCGGAAAACTAACTATACAAAATTAATCAACATCAACTTTTGTTATTACTTTCGTAATCATCATTACTATTCTGGACGCCTATAGGTCTAGCTATACCATTTTAAAATGAAGACTGCATTTTTTTTAATTTTTTAAGTATTTAGAGTTTTGTTTTAATAAAAAAATGTTCCAAAAATAATCTTAATGGTTTTTGTTATTCAAATATAAAAATATGGTTGTGCGACTTTTTATTTTCGAAAAGCGACCTTTTGGGGGAAAGTGCGACTTTTTTTCAATTATTATGTTTTGCGACCTTTTTTTCTTGAGTGCGACTTTTTTTGCGACCTTTTAAAAATTCTCAGCGGTAACCCTGCCACCAGTTCATTAACTCGTATTATAAATCGACATCGAAAAGGTGACTTCGTGACTAGTGCTGCTGTTGACTTTTGCTATTGCCTTAAGTGTGGTACACATTATCAAACCTGAGTGCCACCCGTGTTGGAGATCAAACAGAACTGATAATGTGTACATGCTGAATGATGGGCTGTCACTCACAACTGCTACTCACAAAATTTGTTGATACTGCGTGACCAGGGTTGCCAGAACGGGCTCTTTATCGCCAATTGGGCTCCTCGAACTTTTCACTCGCTCCTTCCAATTCTGATTTGCGATAAATCCTAATTTGGGCTACCTATTTAGTTTTGAAATTGGGCGATTTTAGGCTCCTCAAAAAAAAATTAAAACTGTCGTTAAATCTACTGTGAATGAGCCTACTTATATTTCAATATTTGATTGTAACCAAACCCTTTACTGTAAGCAGTTGATTCAGTTTGCACACTGCACACTTGTGAAACAAATTAATAATTTGGGACTAGATATTATCAATAGGCGTGTTTTTTTATCATCGGGATCTGGATCTGGATCTTCTTTTAACACGTGTTACAAAAACAATTTTAGAAAATTTCCCATTATTTTGTTTTTGTATTGCGTGTAAAACTTAATCCAGATCCAGATCCCGATGATAATAAAACACGCCTAATAAATAATTGATAGTCTCTGATAGAGACCCTTGATGCAATAATTTGAGTTTTAACTTCTAACCAGAATTCAGTTGACTTGAAAATGCTTCAGAACTCTGAAGTGAATAAAAAAATGTATACATTATGTAGGTATATGACTTTTTTAATTAGCAGTTTCTGAGTTTTTTTTAATTTTGTGTAGGTACATTAGGGTGGTCCTTAAAAAAGGCATTGTTACATTACTTACTACCCTTATTTGCTACAAGTTTAAAAAATCCTGTAAATTTAAGCTCATTATAAAAGCATTCACCTCAAGACGAAAGAAGTTTTTTAAGGGAAAATACATATAAAATGTTTAAACAAATTTTGAATTTTTTGACTTTGGTAAGAATTTATACAAACATTTAAATTTTAAACGCATAATTTTAATTTACTAATTTCTGTACACCATTTTTTTGGCTGGGTCTATTTTTGGCTCCAAGATTTTTCAAATTGGGCTTCACTCGTCTTCAAAAATCTGGCAACACAGTGCGTGACAACCTTCGGTTTGTTGGGTGGTTGGTCGATGATGTGTACACAATTTCATTCATGAGCCGTCATTGGGCACGTTCCGATGTTAATTCTCAGTTATCCGGATAGCTTTGTGTTGTTGTAATCCCATGTTAAAAAACAGCTGATGATCGCTGACGCAACAACAACTAAAGGGCCCAGCCCATAGAATCCGTTGCGTCCGTTGCGGCGACGGAGCCATTGATGTTGCCGGATGCGATGGATTGAGGTAGCCCAATGAATGCGTGGACGTTCACATAATAACCAGTTGAAATTCAAACACACACACATAAACCCAATTGAAATTCAAACACACACACATAACAACCAATTGAAATTCAAACACACACACATAACAACCACTTAAAATCCAAACACACACAAAAAAGTTCCTGTCAACGCATCTGCCGGAGAGAAAAAGTTAAAAGTTCGGCTACTCTGTCCGTTGCGTCCGACGCTTGCGTTGCTATTGGGCCAGTTCCCAAAAGAAAACATGTATTTTATCGACCTGTCTGTTGAATGCGTCCCCACAACGGACGCATCGGATTCTATGGGTCGGGGCCTTCAAGTTATCTCAAAATTTTTGGGATAACTAGATAGCATAGCGAATAAACATTGGAACGCGAAGATTCACGGAACAAAACACGAATTTTTATAGCGAATCAGTGGAAAAAGTGCAAACAAAATAAGAAAAATCTTGTGTGTTTCATGTAAAAATGGAATTAACACGATTCGTGGCGGAAATAGCCTCAAAATAAAATGAAACAATTTTCTGAGAGTAGTGGAATTTCTGGGCCTGACGCCTCACAGAACTGGTAAGTGTATACGCGAAACTTTTCACGCAGGTTTGATATCCAACACGTGTGACACTCAGGTTTATTAATGTGTACGACGCTTTAAGTATGCGTCGAAGAGCCCAACTCTCGAATATATTGGCGATCATCGAATTACACATGCATTCAAAGCTACCAAAATGCGTGACGGCGTTGTCACATTTATCACTTCACAGATCGAGAATTGACCCCCTGCTTTTCATAACGAATTAGGGAATCGCCTTCCACGTGTTTGTAAAGTGATAAAATGACAAAACTCTGTAAAAACTGAAATGATAACTTTGTTTTCATTTCACAGTTTCACAGAACGAGAATTGACCCCTGAGCCTATTGCGTCCTTGAAAGTAGCGTAGCTACCGCAGTATCAGCCGTATCAATGATACGGGGCCCCCGAGATATAGGGGCCCAGAGATTCAGAGTACTTGACGTGTGTAAGAAAATTTTCATTGAGATGCATTCGATACACAATTTTAATAAGTTCGCTCGTTGAAGTTAACCTATAGTTGACCCAGGTTTTCTTGATAACGACAAGAATTGTCAAAAAACACCAAAGGGTTTTCAGTTGTGAAATAAGCAAGAGTCAACATTTTCTTTACCAATCAATAGAAACAAACCACAGCTTCCATTTTCTATTTCTATTTGTTATTATTAAAGTAAGAAAATGCTTTTGAGCTCATATCACTCAGACGATTTATTCTTTACCCCAGTTCGCCCCAGCAAGAAACCTAGAGCTCCTTCAGGGGGAGTTCAGGGCGACCCTAGGTGTCAAAAAACACAGAATTTGCTGGTCAGGGCCCAGGATAATTAGACGAAAAAATGGTAAAATTAGGAAATAATTCTTATAAAACTGCACTTCGATGAAGAGCTCCGTTTTACTTTACCTTTATGACCAGTTTAGTTGAAAAACTTATCAAAACTTTATTTTTCGATGGACAACATTTTTTGTACAAATCGTATTCGGGTTCATCTCCTTATTATAAAATAAAATTTTGGGTGGAAGAGGTAAGGAAAAGACCGTTTTATCAAAAGAGGGAGTGAGTTGTGCATTTGTTTTCTAATAACTCGTTCGAATTTCATTTTACAACGAGAACCAGAAGCTTTCATACAGTTTTATTATCTTAATAATGAGCTATCATTGAGGTCCAAAAGTTATAGCATTTCAAAATTTGACTTTTGATTTTGACCGTAAGGTGACAAACAAATTCTGGAAATACATACATATCTAGAAAACTGTTTCTCTTTTCAAAAATCAAGCTTGTTTAAATTTAAGCTCATAGCGTTCTACACAAGAAAGATTAATACACTATTTCATTATAGAGCAACTGATTTTGGGAAAAACGTGCACAAACGTTACAAAACTATTATTGATATGTTTTCAACACTCAAAATTTGTTTTCTCGTACAAAAAAGTGTTATAATCTTTCTTTCCTATAATTTCATGAGCTTGGATTTGAATATTTTGAACAAATTAACGGTTTTCGAGATACATATTTATAAAAACAGTTTTTTTTGTCCCTTTTACCATGCAAAATCAAATATCAAATTGAACTCATCTAATATGCTGACGCAAGTAAAAAAAATATTTATATTTAAGGCTGAGCTGCTTTTAGGGAAAAGGGGGCCCCTACAAAATGTTTGATACGGGACCCCCAAAGTTCTCGCTACGCCACTGGTCCTTGAACTGTATATTTTCCTCTTAATCTTGTTTCTATCAGTAATATTTGACTGATCCATATCGTTGATAACACCATAATCAGATATCCTGATTCCATGACCCTGTTTGCCACCTTTGGAGCGTTTGGGAGAGATTTTCGATTTAAGTTACAAAAAGCGACCTTCTCTAATCGCGGTTATTTCGCTGGTAATATTAAGAAAACACATTTGATATAGCTTATTTCAATGCGGGCTTCCACTTCTGTTTGGTTGCTGTAGTGTCTCCAGATGGAGAACTTTAAGCCTTATTGCGAAAGTTTTTTGAAGCTTTTTAGTTTGGCTTTTTGTCTTCTTTTTTCACTCCAGTGCACTTACAATTACTCTGAGTTTTTGACTTTTCAGGAAAATAGTCCTTCTCCCGTTTCTAGTAATTATTAGGTGTGAGATTTCTTTTATATTTTCACAATTTGCTGTCAGAAACTATGAGAAAAAAAAACAAGTTTGGGAAACTTGGTGAAAATATCACGTTACCAAACAGGCATATTATCTCAACACTGAACTTACCAAATACTGTTGGAATTCATAAAAGAACCTGTTGCCTGTTTGGTAACGTAAAATTTTCACCAAGTTTCCCGTTATCTTTAGCAAATTGTGAACATTTGTGAAAGTTTTCAAGAAATTGCACGTTAACAAACACACCTTTTATGAGATCTCAAAAATGTTGCCTCTTTAAAAAGTATTTGACTGCTAAACTGAGAAATTTTGCTGAGGAAATGCATATCCCAATTAAAAAAAAAGTGTCTCAGCGTGCGCACCCTTCATAATATCGAATTCGGCAGAAATTTTTTTCTTTCCACTTTGCCAGGTAGATTTTTCCTGATTAAAGTTCGGCAGTGTTGCAGTGCGACAGTTTAATAGTATTACAGATGGCAGTACAAAATCGTGTCAGTCTAAGAGAAGCTGCGTATCATTCGATGGTGAAATTGGCGAGGTAAAAAGGGATGGGTTAGTCAAGAAGTAAATATAAAAATTTGAGCGAGCAGTCACGTTTCATAACCAAAATGGTCCATTTCATTCCATTTTGTTCATTTTTGCTTGTGCGTCCAACAGAAAGGTTCCTTATTAATTCTACTTAAATATGTGGTTGGACGAAATCGGATGCAGAAATGCTCATACGGTGTCCAAAATCAAATGTTATAATTTGTGAATATTCCATGAGCATGCAGAATTTGTACATTTGTGTGAAAACTACAAGTGTATCCACGACATGACTTTTCACTACGCAATCTAAACATGGTCATGGTGTCCGTATCTCATCGAATAAAATCTCTGAGCGTTCAGAGATATTTTAATGCTATGTTTCCACCAAGGTTAGGTTAGGTTAGGTTGAAGTGGCTGCCAGTCGTGAAGACTGATACACTTAGACCATGAGTTGGTCCATTGTGACACCACATGAATCTAAGAGACCCTTTTCCTCACTCGGTGAACCAATTGGAGCTTCTTATGAAGCGTAAAAGACTACCTATGTCTAAATCTGATAGATCACTAGGATCATTGAAGTAAAAATCACCAAGGTGAAGTCTTCGTCTATGAGATAGAGCAGGGCATGTGCATAGGAGGTGAGGGATTGATTCTATCTCTTCCTCATCCAAACAGCTTCTGCAAAAATCATTAGAGAACACGCCAAGACGTGTTGCGTGCTTTCCTATAAGACAGTGTCCGGTTATAACACCAATCATGGAGCTTATGTGCTCTTAGAGATATCAAACACTTAGATCGCTTTAAATTCATTACTTGCCAGATTTGTTTTGTTGCCAAACAAGTGGTGATATCGTTCCACCTAAGGTTTGTTCTCTCTAATGCATCTTGCCTGAGCAAAAGCTTACAAGTAGCGATGGGTATACCTATATCTGCCTTGGTAGGTAGAAGAGGTAGAGTTGTTCTACTTTTAGCGAGTTCATCGGCCTTACAATTACCTGGGATGTCTCTATGCCCGGCACTCAACACAGGTGAATGTTAAACTGCTGCGCCATCTCCAGCAGAGATGAACGGCAGTTAAGGGCTGTTATAGAGTTAGTCGAGACTGATTCCAGGGATTTGATAGCAGCTTGACTATCCGAGAAGATGCGGATATCTGTAGTTGATATCACGTTTTCTTTCAGCCAAGATAAGGCTTCTTTAATCGCCATAAGTTCCGCCTGGAACACGCTACAATGATAAGGAAGACGGAATGAGAGACTTAATTTTAGTCTTTCTGAGTACACACCGCCACCCACCCCCTCATCAGTTTTCGATCGGTCTGTGTAGATATATGGACCGATTCATCATCCAAGAACGCCATATCCTCCCAGAGGGTTCTAGAAGGAATGGTGACTTGAAAGTTTGAACCGAATTGTGGTTTTGGGATGGTGTAGTCAATGTGACTAGGTAATCTGAATGAATTCAGAATGGTGGAATGGCCAATGCTATTGTTGTAGGCGAATGGCCGTATTTGCAGCCACCTGTTTGCTAAAAATATCGAGGGGCGTCAGATATAGCAGAACGTCTAGAGCGGCAGTGGGTGTCGTACGAAGCGCACCACTTATACATAAACCAGCCGAGCGTTGTATTTTGCTAAGTTTGTCACAGTTTACCGCTTTATCTAGAGCAGTCCACCATACTGCAACACCATAAGTGAGAATCGGTCTAATCACCGAAGTATATAGCCAATGAGTAATGCGAGGTTGAAGGCCCCATTTATTCCCAACGGCTTTTTTGCATGAGAAGAGTGCCACTGTGGCCTTTTTAACTCTTTCTTGTATATTAGGTTTCCAGCTTAATTTTTTATCTAAATTAAGACCGAAATATTTCGCTGGATCAGTAAAAGTTAATGGAATACCTTTTATAGAAGGAGGATCTACATGAGGAATTTTATATTTCCTGGAGAATAGAACAAGTTCTGTTTTATGAGGGTTGACACCGAGACCACACCGGTCCGCCCAATTGGTTAGCCTATTCAAAGCATTTTGTAAGAGTTCTTTTAAGGTATTAGGATGCTTGCCTGATACGGCAATTGCAACATCGTCCGCATAGGCAATCACTCTGTAGCCCTCCGCTTCCAGGCATGTTAGCAGCTCATTTACCACCAAGTTCCAGAGAAGAGGAGATAGGACCCCGCCTTGTGGCGTGCCTCTACTGACAGACCTTCTAGCAGAAAAGCCGCCCAGTTTTGAGTTGATGACCCTGCTAGTCAGCATTTGGTTAATCAATTCACCAAGCGAACCATCTACCTGTTTCCACCAAACAACAAAGGTTTATCTCAGGTCAGATTTAATAAATCTGTTTGGTGTTTCCATCGCACAAAAAGATTAAAAAAAGATTTCTTTGACAGCACCTTTTAAAATGCAAATGGTGTTTCATTTTTTCTTATGAAGAGGAAAAGAGATAGAATGTTTCATTTAGGAAGAACTGAATTCAACCATGAATGAATCCTTCAGCGCCATATATAAGAAAAGGTTAGTTCGATTTGTAAAAGTATTTAATTTAACAAGATTAATTTTTAATCTTCAAGATTTCCGAAATAAATTTGTATGGTAAATCTTTAAGATTTAAAGATGATTTGAGGTAAATCTTATTAAATCTCAGGTTAGCGTTAGGTGGAAATGTAGTCGGACAAAAAATCTCACCTGAGATTCCCGGGCAACTTTGCTTCCAGTCATTGTCCCCTATTACACGATGATTCTTTGCGTCTGACTCTTTTCAAAATCCAATGGGTGCGAAGGTGAAATCAGATGTTTTTTCTCCTTCGCACTCCTTAAAATTTGAAAAATCAGACGCAAAGAATCATCGTGTAATAGGGGTCATTCCAACAAAACACTCTGGCAGCCATGATGGCTTGGTCCTATGGTTTGACCACTCTTTTAGTTGGATAATTGTGTTCCATTTGCTTGATGTGACCAAACCCAATGTTGTTGATGTTTTTCAGATTTGTTCATCAGAAGTTTGAGGAAACAGTTGAAGCATATTCTGACGAACAATAATTGTTCTGATGTATTCGTCAAAACAAACAAAACTATAATTATGGTCGTATGAGACCGGTTACAGTGCATGCATTTTGTTCGTGCAAGCCACAGGATTTCGTTAGAACGATCGATCGTTGCAATCAGTTTGATTTTTTCTGCAGCTTTCTGACGAACGGTTATAACGCACAATTCCAATGAACAGTTCAGACGAACAGTTCTGACAAATACGTCAAAAAATTGTTTGTCAGAACGGTTGTTCGTCAGAAGACGCATCCACTGTAATAGTAGCCTTTTTCTTCATCGCACAAACCTAAAATATATGTAGGTCCGTTCGTTTACTCTGAATATATGTGATTTTGTGTGCATTAATGTGATTTTCTGTCCAAAGCCGTTTCCGTACTCAACAAATCAAAAAATTTTTAACAAAATACAACGCGAGAGAAACTTCTCTTGTCATCGATTTTCTCTCCAAGAAACCTCTTTGGACTAAAATTCAAAGCTTCGCAAAATGTCAGCATAACAACAAAAGAATCAAAGCTTAAAATAGTAATACGGAAAATTATTGAGAGAACTACATCCTTAATTTTCAATTTTACAGTTTGTGAGTTTAAATTCAAAAAGTATCACCCCTAAAAATTTCAACAACAAAAATTCAAATACAAAAAGAAAATGACACCAAATAATTGCTCAGTTTCTTCAGCTCTGTTTGTTTAGTACTCGTATAACTGGTATAAATACAATTTCTTCCGTAATTTTTTGTTTCATTTATTATCTGAGATAAGAAAACAGTTGAACCTTTTCTAGTTGTTTTGTCCGGGAGCACAATAGACAAAATTGGAGATGGAGAACCATCTTTCTTAATGATTAAATTTTAATAAAACATGTTTTTGGTTTTAATTTTCATATTATAATAAGTCGAGACGATAGCATCACTAAAAAGCCAATTTTTCTTAACGCTATTTAACAAATCCGCAGAAACTACTGACTAGCATATACCTAAAAATGTAATAAGACATCCATCAATCCATTAAACCAAATAAGACATCCGTCAATCCATTAAACGTGTATAAGAAGTTCTGGCACTCGTTTTTTCAGTTAAAAACCCTTACCCTTTTGAAATATCAAATGTAAGCTATATAGTTAAACATTAAAAATAATCAGGGAAAAATTCTGTCCAGTTTAACTTTTTCATAACAAAAAAATAACTGTTACGTATTCCCTACTTAATTGCACCACGTTTACTTGATATTACCGCTTATTTGAACTTGAAAAACTACAGCTAAAAAACTTAAAACATGTACAATTTTTGCTTAATCACACACTCGATTAATTGGTCGAAAAAACAAAATCTGATAAAATGGGAGATGCAATTAAGCGGGGAATATATTGTAACTCTTTATTTTTGAATTCAAATTAATGAACTCTCAGTTAAAGTTTTGAATAAAAAAAAAGTAGGTAACATAAATTGAAATTTAAGAAAATGATATAAGTCTACTATCAAAAATTATTATTATAAAATATAAACAAGAATCAATTCGTCAACATTTTAAAAATATAAAAATATAAAATAACTTAAAGCTTTAAAACTTTACATTTCTATATAGAAGTTACATATATGAAAATTTAATATTTATAAATTGGTAATTAGAAAAGTAGTATAAAATATCTCATTAAACCGTAGAAAAATACTTAATTAGAAGATAAAAAAAAAAACACTTAAATAAAGCTTTACATTACCAAGCAATTGAAATTTGAAAAAGAAGAAACAATTAAATAATTACTATTAAACATGATTTAATCGAGAGCTTTTTAAATGAAAATTATTTCGGGACCATTAACCAATGTAAACCATGAGGCTAAATATACTAAAAAAAAAATGTTGAATGTGTTTTTCCGTTTATGTGTCTCTCCATTAAATATATTAAAATTATTAACTAACATAAGTATAAATATACAAAAATGCAATTATTGGCTGTTAAAAATTAACAAGAAAAAAGACATAATGTTAAACAATTTGTGAACACCAATGCAAAATAAAAATGGTTTGTGAAAAAAAAAAAACAAAAAACAAAACAAAAAAACAACGAATTCTTTATAATAAATTATTATATTTAGTTTTTCTTTTCTCTAGACTCTACACTCCTTCTTCTTGTTAACACATTTCATCTGACGAAATTTAAAATAAAGTACCAATATTATTCAAATTATTTATCTCTTAACTTTTAATAATATAAACGGAGGGTGCCACTCAGGTTGCCTGGATGAGAACTTATGCTGCATTTCCACCTGACGCCAATCTGAGATTTAATAAGATTTACCTCAAATCTCCTTCAAATCTCGGAGATTTACCATAAAAATTTATTTCGTAAATCTTGAAGATTATTTTTTTTTTTTAATTTCATCTACAAGCACTTGCTTAACAGATATGGCATAATAACAATGATTTGTTAATAAAAATATAAAAATAGGAAATAATTAGAATACAAGTCTTAATAATAATTCGTTTTTAATTTTTTCACGAGATAAATGCAAATCAAAAATGGCACAAACTTCATTGAACGAGGAAATCGCTCGTGATATTGGTTCATTCTGTCCATAATTTGTTCTATGTACTTGTTCAAAAAGGAGATATCTTCCTCTTAACTGTCTTGTTGGTATATAAAAGGAAATAACAGAAAGCAATAACGGACTCTTGATATGGTTGCATATTATATCTCTCACAAACATTACATCATGAGTACTTCTTCTAGATGCTAATGATCTTATACCAAGCAATTGGCACCTAGCTTTATAGTCAGGCCTAAAATTCCGCATTGTATATAAAACAAAATTTAGTAAATCGCCTTTGAACTTGTTCAATTTTATCAGAATGAACTCTTAAACATGGGTTCCAAATTACATCTGCATACTTAATTGTCGACCTAACCAGTGAGGTGTAAAGGTTTAGTAAGACATAAGGATCCATAAAATCTTTACTATTTCTTTTAATGAATTCAACTAAGGTGTTTGACTTAGCAACAATATAGTCGATATGTTTTTTTGGGGAAAACGTGCAATCAAAAATAACACCTAGATCTTTAATGTCATTAACTTTAAGCAGAGGGTTAGAATTAATGCTTTATGGAAAGTAAAGAGCTAATGCTGATTTAGAAAATGTTATTGTTTTACATTTTCCAATACTTAGTTTTAAACTATTAAGAGAGCACCAATTTGAAATACGGTCCAAATCATATTGAACTCTTACACAATCTTCAATGCATTTGATTTTAAGAAACAATTTTAAATCATCTGCATACAGAAGATAACAACAATTTTGGATTACGTTCACTATATCATTAATATATAGTAAAAATAGTAATGGACCAAGGTGACTCCCTTGAGGAACTCCAAAAGTACAATTTATACTTCTTGAAACTTTATTGTCAATTAATACTCGTTGAGTTCTATTCTTTAAATACGAAGAAATCCATTTAAGCATTTCAGAATGGAAGCCAAAGTATTCAATTTTTTTTAACAAAATACTGTGATCGACCGAATCAAAAGCTAAAGTCAGTATACACCGCATCCATTTGTCAGAAACTCAATTTTAGTTTTAACCAAACTTTCAAATAGCTTGGGAATTGCTGAGAGTTTACAAATTCCTCGATAATTTTCAACTAAGTTTTTAGAACCGGCTTTGAAAACAGGAACAAGAAATGATTCCTTCCACTCAGGTAAAAATAAACCCTCAGACAATGATTTATTGAAAATTTTCCACAGTGGCCAAGAAAGTGAATCGCCACAATTTTTCAAAATGATTGCTGGTATGCCTTCAACACTACATTTAAAGTTAACTTTAAGACCCTGGAGCCCCATTGTAACTTCTTCCAATCTTAGCTGAAGTAAGCCAATTTCGACTTTTTCTTCTAAACAAGGCACGGAAGTAATTATCGGATAGGAATAAACAGACTCTAAAAAAAACTAGCAAAAAGTTCCAAATGAGTATCAATATCTGACGAATTAATTTCATTTAAACTTATTTTCTGAGGAATGCCAGATGAAAGACCAAAACGATTTACTATTATTTTTAATGTTGTTTTCAATATTCATGATGTAATTTCTGTACAAGAATTTACTTAAAACGGAAAAATCCTTTCTTAAGTTGTTAAATAACACATATAATCAGTATGGTTACATACCAGTTTTTTTATATTTTACGAAAGCTTTATTTTTAATGTTCTTGAGATGCAAGAGTCTTCTATTGTACCATAAAGGTTTCGAAGATTTCCTTTTTTGAACGCGAGGAACAAATAATTGATTTAAGCCCGTGAACATTAATTCAATAAAACGTTTATAAGCGTGTTCTAAATCAAAGTTATGAAGTTCATTATTGCAATCAATATCAGAAAAGTCAGAAAAGTAACTTCTTAGTTCATTGAAGTTTGTTTTTGGAAAATCAAAATTATTTTTATTAGCTTGGAATTTATGATAATCGTACATAGCAATTTCAATAAGTAATTCTTTATGGTGAAGAGAATTGTTTAGCAAAGAAAAAGGAGCTTCTATAACATTTACATTAAATTCATCACAGCAAATAAAAGCAAGATCTAACATTTTCATAAAACTATTTGGAACAGTATTAATTTGGCAAAGGCCTAAAGAGTAAATATAATCGATAAAAATTATTTCAAAATCTTTGTTCAAATTATAGGCAATGAGAATTTTGTCATTTTCGGACCATGTCCAGATAATATCTGATAAATTAAAATCACCTTATATACTTAAATTATCAAAAACTGAGCTTTTACAATTTATAAATTCAATATTTTGAATGTGCTTTTCATATACATCCAAACTACTTTTTGGGGGAACATAACTTACTATAAAATATAGATGATGTTTCGGACCCGTTTTAACCCGAACGCAGATTTATTCAATATATTTTACAGGTAGAGTTATTTCATCACAGCAAATATTTGTGCGAACAGCTATTATTATGCCGCCTCCACGTTCCAAAGAGGTTTTACACCTGTCAATACGAAAAACGTTATAAAAACGACAGTCGAATACTTTTGTGGATGGAATTCCACTATACAACCAGGATTCCGTAATGATAATAATGTCATAATCTGTATGGTAAGATTGATTAAACAATTGAGATGTCTTAGTTCGAATTCCACTAGCGTTATGGTAATATATATTTAAAGCGGACATCGGAAAACAAGATGTTAAGGTACTCTTTGATCCATATAATTAGAAATTAATCTTGTTAAATCTTCCTAGGACAAATAGTTTTACAAATCGAACTAACCTATTTTAACATGGTGCTGAACGATTCATTCGAGACTCGATTCAGTTCTTCATTGTTTGACTCGAATAAAACATTCTGTCTCTTTCGCACTTCATAAGAAAAAATGAAGCGCCATTTTGCATTTTTGAAAGTGTTGTCAGATTTAATCTTTTTTAAATCTTTTTGTGCGGTGGAAACACCAAAAAGATTTATTAAATCTAATCTTTGATAAACCTTTGGTGGAAGCATTGCATTAGACAATTATATCAGCGCTGAAATCAAATAAAGATTAAGGCGCCAGTTATAGCTATCATTGAAACTCATCATTGAAAATTTTAATGAATGATTTTGAGACGTTTAGGAAGTAAAATCATTTATTATTTTGATGAACGAATAAAGCTTAAGACTTAATTAACATAAAATGATTTTGCTTTCTAAACCTCTCAAAATCAGTCATTAAAACTTTCAATGATGAGTTTCAATGATAGCTATAACTGGCACCTAACTTGGGCCGTTTTCGAAAACATCAAGCTTCAAAAGTCAACTGTTTGAAACCCCAAAACGCAATTTGTATACAAAAGCAATATTTTCGATAACGCAGTTTGCACAAGTCATTAGGTCTGTTGGTTTCTAGTCCAAAGTCTGTCAATTTCATTTTTTTTTTTATATGAACTTTGACAGAACCCAAATGGGCAGTTTTGGGAAGTACACGAACAGAGGTATTATGTTCGATAACATCATTTGTGGAGCAACTTTGCAGTTAAAAACTCAAGTTGACGACAAAAATATGGAAAGGGGAAGGATTCAAGAGGAGATACCGTACCGATGCACATTGGTTTTGAAGTTCTGAATATCAAAAGGGAAAAATAGAGTCTGGTAGAGCATTCAACATTCGTGTTGTACGGCTAAAGAAAGAATCTATGTACTTGACAGTACGTCCGAAGATGGGCTCAAGGGTTAACAGATGGGCATTCCTAAAAGCGCGAGTATTACGGTTGAATTGTTTAAGGGGAGGAATGCAACTGGCTATTTCACTAGAACATTGCTTATAAAAATAGCGATAAAATAATGAGAGACATGAAACATGGTGGCAATGTTTCAGAGTTGTAATTGTTTGAGTAATAGATCCATCACCTATCATTTTGGGGCTCTATTTTGTATTCTATCTAAGAGATTCAAGGGAGTTATAGGAGCACATGCCCAAATGTGGGAGTTATACTCAAGCTTGGGTCGGATGAAGGCTTTATAGATTACAGCTAGATCAGAAGGGGAAAAGAATTTCTTACATCTTCGGAGAAAACCTAAACACTTTGCAGCGTTTTTGGTGACGTTGAATATGTGATCGTTCCACAAAAGGTGTCTGAGAGCTGTTCAGTTTCTTCGATGCAAGTACCGCTCATGGATAGCGGCATTGAGGGTGGGTTCTGCTTCAGCGACAGCAGACAGCATTGGATTTTTGAAGCATTAAATTCAACACGGTTTTTAGTTCACCACTGGAAAATGCTGTCAAGATCAGAATTAAATGAGCTTATCATACGGTGCCGTTAAAGTTCCACATCCGAAGGACAGGATTGTGAATCTAGAAACGAATATGAAAAGCTGAGGGTGCTATCTGCAGCAAAACAATTTAATGGATTAGAAGTTTCAGACAAGAGGTCATTAATGAAAATGAGAAAGAGAATCTGAGACAAAACGGAGCCCTGGGGCACACCAGCATTTATTTTATGAATAGCAGACTTTTAACCATCCAATACCACTTGTATTGAACGGTCCGAAAGGTAATTTCTAATCCAAAGAAGAAGATATTCATCGATACCAAGGGCACGCATTTTCAATAAGAGAGCTTGATGCCAAACTCTATCAAATTTCTTTGAAATATCAAGTGCAACAATCCTACTTTCTCCAAAACGATGTAAAGATTAGTTCCTTGTTCGGTGAGATATACCATCAGATAGATCACCAGTGGACCTATTGCTACGAAAGCCATACTGTCGGTCATTAAGAAGCTTTCGTCTTACAAGATATTTCTTAAGCTGATAATTAATCAGCGTTTCTATGACCTTGGAAAGAAAGGACGTAAGTGCAATTGGATGATAATTAGAGGAGAAGGGACAGGCTGGACAAATGCTGTTTTCCATCCACTTGGAAAGAGAGCTGTAGAGTAGGACAGATGGAAAAGCTCACGCAGTTGTTTTTCCCGCGTTGAAGAACACCTGTTCAGAACAATGGGAGGGATACTATCCGGGCCAGCGGATTTGTGTACGTCGAGATCTTTTAAGACCCTTGCTACTGCACGAGTGCGAAAGAAGATGTGCCCCATAAAATCATTGGCGCTCTCAAGTTCAGGCGGAGTCATGACACTCTCTGCTCTGGCAGCGTCGAATTAACAGCAAACTGTGCTGCAAGCAAATTGGCTTTTTCTTGTGAGCTTACATAGGGAGTGTCATTAAAGACAAGCGTTGGAACCACGGATGAAGTAGTATTTTGAATGTTTTTTGCAAACAACCAAAAAATTTTACTACCTTTGGGATATTGTAGTATTTTTTGCCGTAATAGTTGGTCATGCAAAAATTTGGTTCCTTGAATATGGCCATTGTAGGTATTTCTAGCTTGTTTGAACTTCGGAAACTTACTTCTCTGGCCCTAATAACCTCTTTACACCTTAAATCAAACCACGAGTTCCATGAATTCTAAAACGTCAAAAAAATCGGAATTTTTCAGTCCAATGTGAAAACCGTTTTTAACGATATAAGTATAAAAAATTATGATCACTTGGCGATCAAATTAACATGGACTTGACGTTTTCAATTAGTCAGCTTATATTTCTGAGATCTCAGAGGATTCAGAAATACGATTTCTCACAAAAATTCTTCACTTTTCCCCTTAAAAACTAAGACTAATTTTTTTGGATTCGCTTGCTAAATTATTTTTTAGGCCTACAATTTTCGACAACTTCTCGGTGGTTTATCGGCAGCTTCAATTTGCAGACCGTGTTGTGATGTAAGTATATTCAATAGTTTTTAATTTAAATTTAATGATTATCATGTACTCCTTCCAGAAAAACATGAAAAATATAATTAAAAATCAATGACAACACTTACAATATTAATTTAAAGCTATTTTAAAACCAGCAGTTTATTCATATAGTTAATTTTCAAATTAAGTTTGTTTTTCTAAACGTTTTCAGCAAAAATGAAAAGTAAATGTATAGGTCTGATCCTTTATATGCCAGCTCCATTGGGCATGCGCCATGCTCGGACTATGAACATTGAAAAAAACCAATGGAGCTTCAAAAATCCATGTCCGAGCAGTGACATATCCATACAAATCAGACTGCTTTTTGGATTGTGGTTTGGATGTTCGGCATCGTTCATGTAGTGGAGCCACCATGTAACTTTGAATTTCTATGATTTTTAGCCCAAACTTCTGTCAACATTGTGGGGGATAGTATCTTATTTTTAAATTTTAAATTTATTTTTGACATGTTTATAGCCATTCCACACTATCCCACTGAGTATTAACACATGTCAAAAAAGTGGCAAGAAAATCAGTATAAAAGTGTGGAAACAAAATATGAAATTTCATCACACACAAATTGACAGCGCATCCGACACGATTTGACATGTGTTAATACCTGAAAATATTTAGAATCGGTTCTAAAACCATCACACATTCTATCCCACTTGGACGTTTGAGGTTATGGTGAAACTGATTTGTATTGATGCAAGTGTGGAAGCAAAATATGAAAATTATTTTCATCACACAAATTTGGCAGTCGTATGAAATTCTTTCCCACTTTTATCTGACATGTGTTAATACTTTGTTGGATAGTGTAGAGGCACTTTTATGATGAAATTTAGCTTGGGAACCATTTTGAAAATTGGCGCCCAATCTGGGCGAAAGGTAAAATAAAGAGAAACTCGTAGATTGCTTGAAAAATTTCCATGACTGAAATAACTAGGTAATGAGTAGACACACCTTCGGGTAGAATATCAATGTTGCCACTTTTCGGGAACATAAATTAAATTGGGTGGCGCAACAGCTCGTGGAGATCCAGGGCCTAGTGACTTTTACGACTCTCAACCATTCATGTGTGCGTGTTGTTAGCAGGAATGGAGGGGACCTACAGTTTTTTTGCCGATTCCGAACGGCTAGATGAGGAGCACTTATTCATGACACGTATACTCTTGGAGGATTTGTCAGTTCCTAGCAAGAGGCAGTACCTCGGATAAAACATTTCTGTATTTAGGAGGCACGGCTGGGAATCGAAATCACACCTCCGGCATGGCAGGTAATGAACATACTTTTTTTAATAAATGGTGGAATCTCAACTTTTTTGATAATTTTTAATATTTTAAACATGACAAAAGTTGCGGAAACGCCTCTAGATGCGATGCCAAACGCGTGTCGGGATATAAAAAATCCACGACTGCGGGTTTAAGAAAATTGTATATAAAACATGGAAATTATGAGAGAAAAATGTAGAGAAGCATGAAATTAAATTGGCTTGTTTTAGCCAGTTTGAGGTGAAAAAAAAGAATGCCATCTTAATTCTTGATTGAATATGATTTTACGGGAAAACAATTAAAATCGTTGGAGCGGTTTTTTAAATTAATTCTTAAAACATTTTTAAGAACAAATTTTGGTATGCAAATCTAAAGTATATATTGATGTGTATTTAAAAACAATATTTGAAAAAAAATTGTCAACCCGTTTCTGAGATATCGAATTTTCAAAAAAAAATTTAAACTTTTTTTAAAAATTCAAAAACTTTTTTTTGAGAATTCTGACATGCAATATTATTTCATCTTATCTGAAATTTGTACATACAAAAATTCATCTAATCCGTTTAGCCGATAACGAGAAAAAGTTGTAAAAAAGAGTTGCAAATTTTTTCGTGGTCAAAATATTCAAAATTTACAAAAACATGAAAATCCCACCCTTTTAATAGAAAAAAGTATGTTCCCGAAAAGTGGCAGCTTTACATTTTTATCGAAGGTGCTTCTACTCAACACCTTTCTATTGTATATAAACCCCCATATTAATAAACAGCGGATAACAACGTGCTAGCGTTTATACATCTGTTAACTAATAATTCTTATTAACAAATGCGTAATAGTCTGTGTCTGTTAGTCCAATCAAATTAGTATTTTATATCTACAAAAAATACTGCGTCGAATTTTTTTTTGTTTCTTAAAGAGTACCTTTTGGAGAGTGTTAATCCAAAAAGTTCGAACAAAAAGCGCCCATGCGTTGTCCGCCATTTTGAAAAAGGCTTTGGAAAGCGTGAACTCGATTTTCTCGGCTCCTATCATATATAGAGCTGCATTTTTTTTAGGTTTGTACGTTAAAATATCTTCTTTAACTTTTGTTGAGAAAAAAATTTGAAACCTCTTTCCAAAAAAAAAGTTATCGACGAAAAACTGTCGAGATTTTGAAGTAAAAAATGGTTTTTAACGTTTATCTCGCCTCATGTTCATCTGATCGAAAAAATACTTAAGTTGTTTTTCCAACGTGAGTAAATTTCTTTTTTTTTAATTTTCGCAGGCTATTGGCCATTCTGTCAGGTTATATTTCCTACAGTTTTTGTCACACATAAAATTTAAATATACTAAAATGTTGGAAATAAAGTTAACTATAAAAACAACTTAAGTATTTTTTCGATCAGATGAACATGAGGCGAGATAAACGTTTAAAAACCATTTTTTACTTCAAACTCTCGACAGTTTTTCGTCGATAACTTTTTTTTGGAAAGAGGTTTAAAATTTTTTTCTCAACAAAAGTTAAAGAAGATATTTTAACGTACAAACCTAAAAAAAAAATACAGCTCTATATGTGATAGGAGCCGAGAAAATCGAGTTCACGCTTTCCAAAGCCTTTTTAAAATGGCGGACAACGCATGGGCGCTTTTTGTTCGAACTTTTTGGATTTACACTCTCCAATAGGTACTCTTTAAGAAACAAAAAAAAATTCGACGCAGTATTTTTTGTAGATATTTTGAATTCATTAATTTAATTTTACTGGACCATGTGTTAACGTACGGATAGCTTTAACTAGCCAGATTCCACGTATAATGAACGGACAACTTCTTAACACATACACGCACGCGTATGACAGCACCGTTAACTACTACCAGTATACACTTCGTAAGGCAGTGCATGCATGTGACACATGTATTAGAAAATCACCATAATTTAATGAAGTGGTGAATTTGGTGAAGTGATAAATACTGGAAAGATATCATATCTTTTTTAATAAGAAAAGTTATCAAGCGGACAAGTTGTATATCCGTGTGCCAGTAAACACGTATGTTAGGGAGCGGATACCAGTTTTTATTAATACCGCTGAAAGTCTATAGTATTCTCATGAAGCCAATAAGCTCGTGGTCATCTAGTGTCCAAATGTAATCCTAATTTTTATTAAGAGATCTCGGTAAGGCGATCACAGCGAACCTATCGACCAAATGTTAGCCTACAAAATCGTGTTGCATGAGAATACTATAGAGTGTATATACAATGGCCTTTCCCTTAAGACGTCAACCTTCATTTTCTCAATCCGCGTTTGGAGAGGCATATCCACATCTTTTTTCATGTTAAAAATATTCAAAAGTACCAAAAAAGTGGAGGTTACGCCCATTGACATAGAAAAGGGGCCAGTTATAGCGATCAGTAAAATGCATCAGTAAAAATTTTCTTTTGCAATATTTAATATGTTGAAATGCTTTTGGAAACAAAAACTATATGCAAATCGATGACGAATGTAATAAATAAATTTTTTTTGAGAAAAACCATTTATTTGATTTTACTGACGAAAACTCATTTTACGTACATATCAGCTGATTGTCATGTCACTCAAAATGAAACAATTCGTTCCGCCTGTTTGTGTTCCAATTTTTTTCTGTTTTAGTACATACGAAAAAAAATTACTGATGCATTGACATCCAGTAAAAATAGAAAGGAGAAGAAGACATTAGTTTTACTGACACAATTTTAGTGTTCCCTATAAACACCCATCAGGAAAAAAATCCTAATTCCTTTTGTTTCAACTTTTTACTGATGTGTACCTACGTTCTGTAACTCTCGCATCGAAAAAACTGGTCGATAAACGATGAAAACTGAAACAAAATGCATGAGTTTTGTTCTATTTTTCAACGTTTCTCGACTAATTTTATCGATGCGAGATTTACAGAACGTAGGAAGTGTTTTACTGATCGATATAACCAGCCCAAAGGTATGTTTTTGAAGAGTGGCAATATTGATATTTTACCCGAAGTCTGCTCTTCACCTTTCTTTAAATATATCAACCGTTATTTTAGCCACGGAAATTTTTCAAGTAATTTACTCGTTTCTCTTTATTTCACCATTTGGCTCAGATTGGGTGCCAATTTTCAAAATGGCGTCTAAGCGCCAGGATTACAAAATAATTTCCTAGCTCAATTTCATCCTTTAGCATGTCAAAAATAAATTTCAAATGTAAAAATAAAATCCCCCACCAAAAGTGCCAAGATTTGGGTTTCCTGACCGGAGTACAGGTTGGACGCCATTTTTAAAAATGGCAACCAAGCGACTTCACAACCAAAATGACTTCCGGACAAAATTTCAGCTTTATCATCTCAAAAACGAACTCCGAACATAAAAAAGATCCCCGCCAAAAAACAATCGGCATTCGTGGATTTGGTGGTTGATTTTGACATAGAAATATTTAAAAATATCAGAATGGCAATAGCCTTGTTTTTTAGTGCATTTTTATCTTCGCTTGAAAAAAAATAGCATGTTAAATACAACAAAAATTTGGTATAACTCCGTATTGTTGTTGTATTTAACATGCTACTTTTTTGCAAGCGAAGATAAAAATGCACTAAAAAACAGGGCTAATATTGCCTAGAAGACGAGAGGCAGTTATTGATTTCCATCGTAAAGGCAATCAATTGAGGCAAAATTGGGTTCCTCGTGTTTTTGAATGGCTTTTTTCGATTTTTCAATTAAAAGGTAGAATATGAGAATGCACATGACATATATATTCATACAACGGCGTACAGCTGTCGTAAAAGTTGTAAAGTTTTAAACTTCATAGTTCTGTCACAGTTTTTATGGAAAATTTGACATATTTTCGAAGTTTACAACTTAACTACGCTTACGACAACTTAACGCTGTTGCATGAATGCCCTTAAGGCAGAACTATGGAAGCTGTCGGAAGCATAATGTCAAAACCGACCGAAAAGTTGCTTTTCGGAATGTCAATTTCACAAGTCACCCATAATATACTTAAGTGGTTGCAAACGAAAAATGTAAGCAATTGTAATGTTATAAGAAGGTTTTATAATACAAATTTTGTATACTACTGAAATAAATCAGCCAAGTAGAAGACTTGGCATTAAGGCGATTGGACTTGTTGAATTATTGACTCAAAATAGCTTTTTATGGCCTTTAGTCCTACAAATTGGCGTTTCGTTCGGCTTACTCAATTGAACTCATCAGTGACATAGGGCTTCATCAAGTTCAGTTCAACTTACATGAATTTTTCAACGAAAATCCACCACCAATCCAACAAGATTAGAATTCTTAATCATTACAGCCTTATTTATAAACTCGTTTTAGCATCGGAGTAAAGTTATTCCGAGTTTACAACACATCTAAACCTAAAATTTGTATTTATAAAAAAAAAAACACGAGGAATAGAGAAGGAGTAAGCTAAAACTGGTTCATAGGAGGTTTAAAGCCGTAGTAAAGCCGTTTTAGTATCTTAATGCCATTTTGACGTCACATCATGTGAAATTTACGAATATGAGTGTACACGAAATTTGATATAACTTTTTGTTACTATATGTAAGAACGTTTTCTTTTATTTTACTTATCCATTTATGAATTCCTTTACCAAAATTCCACCAATAATAATTAATTGAAATGAGTTATTGTGGAAATCAGCCAAGGGTTTGTGCCCTTTCACACGAGGAAACTGAGTTGCCAGCAACTTTTAGTTCCTGGGTGAGAAGGGCAGGAGGAAAGAGGGGCGAACAGAATCTCCCCGGTCGAGGATTTGAGGAGATTTTTTGACATTTCCTTTCACATCTAGGCTTAGGTGTGTTCAACCAATAGACTTTCAAAGGATATTTCGAAAATTGCCTGGAGATTTGTTTTCGGAGTATTTTTCTGTTCCCGATTTGAAGAAGGAGTAGATTTGGAACACACGCATACACATACAGTTTTTCGTCGCACTACTTGTCAAAAGTTATGAATGCTTGAAGAAGCCATTTTATAATATGGGATTATTAAGTAGTGTGTGTGTAAATTTGACAACACGATGTTTTCATATTCTATTGGAATCAAAAAGGAGTAGAACAGTCAGAAAATCCAATCGAAAACGACATATGCACCAAGCGCCATATTCTTGTTAATTTGCTTCCACCATTTTGATTTTGCATTCGCCTACTTACGAAAGAACGGTCGGTGCGCACTCTCACGTTCGACGGCAAAAGTTAACTACAACTAATCGAAAAATACCAAATCGCAATTATGTGCACGTCATATGAATTTCTTGTTTTCACTCGGTTTCGTACGACCACTAACGTAGGCTAGTTCTATCTACCTTAACTTTTAACACGTGAAGGCCAAGATAACACATGTAAGCATAGAGTACCTATATATAATATAGGTACTCTATGCATGTAAGTTTAACTTAACTCTCCGCTATGGAGAGTTTAACTTACCACTTAAGTAAGTATGATTCCGATGATAAAAAACACGCCTTTTGTAAGTCCCCTTTCACACGAAGAAACAAGTTGCTGGAGATTTTTTTGACGTTTTCTTTTAATCTCCTTAAAAATCTCTTGTACCTTTCATACGAGGAATCAAATCTCCAGGTAATTTTTGAAATTTCCTTTGAAAGTCTATTGGTTGAACACACCTAAACTTAGATGCGAAAGGAAATGTCAAAAAATCTCCTCAAATCCTCGACCGGGGAGATTCTGTTCGCCCCTCTTTCCTCCTGCCCTTCTAGCCCAGGAACTAAAAGTTGCTGGCAACTCAGTTTCCTCGTGTGAAAGGGCACTAAAGTACTTCGAATTCCGAATTTCTAAATGAAAATCACAGAAATTCAAATGTGCTCCGCATTTTCGGACTACCTTTAGCTAAGACACGAATCTATTCAGTGTTTTCGTTAAAAGTGTACCGAAACACAAATGACACTTTAATTGACGTTTGACAGATTTGAAAAATAAAGAAAAAAATTCAACTACTCGCTCGGCAAAATTATGAACTTTATTCTTCAAAATATTACATTTAAAAATTGAGTTTCATAAAAGTTGGTTAGAAATACAAAACACAAATAACAATCCGTTAAAAATGGGTAGGTTAAACCAACATGCTCATAGAATTGCAAAACCAAAAGCAATAATTGGAAGCAATTTCCAATTTGTATGGGGGCGTACAAAAAACTTTACGCTCAATTTAATTTCTCAAACATTTTTTTTTTAATTTTAATTAAAATCATTTAATTTTAGATACAAAAGATTCTCCATCGGTGAAGCTAGAAAAACATTTGAAGCTCCTCAAGGAAGAATATACCAAATTACAACGCAACTATGCCGATCTGGAGCGAAAGTACAGCAAAGTTGTTGCATCGTCTGGTGATGCCTCGGAAATCGGGGAATTTAGTAGTTTTGTGTCGCGTCTCGTTATGATGGTGGCTTCGTTGTACGGTCGGAAAACCTATTCAGATCTGACGATCAAATTAAGTGGAAAAACCATGCCGGCACATAAGTTTGTTTTGAATGCCAGATCAGAGGATTGGCGCGAAGAAATTCTAGCCGATGCAACAGAACTCGATTGGACTGATTTAGAAGAGGACATAGGCTTTGCCTTATTACGTTGGATCTACACAGATGTGGTTGACCTTCAGCATGATAGACTAGCTCTTGGTTTATTGCGTGCTGCCCATAAATTCAAGCTACCTGGCTTGCTGGGTCTGTGCGAAAAAGCTTTGGTAGCTTCGGTTGGTGTTCGGTCGTGTGTTCGTTTTTATTGTGTCGCGGAAGAAGTGGGTGCCGCAAGTCTATTGGATTATTGTTCGGGATTGATATCGACGCACTGGGACGACTTGACTCCACAGGACTTCGAACATATGTCTGGACCTTTGTTGTATCAAATGCTGAAGAGCAAAACAAAGCATCCTTTGCATGCAGCAGTGCGCTTGCTTAGAGAAGATGTTGTATTTCTGTGTTTGGTTGAAAATGATGGATCGGTAAGTCTTTTTAATCCAATTCGTTTATAGTTAAGTACCAAACACAGATTAACCACGTTTTAATATTTTCGTGAGGAAGTTTACATTGATTTGCCTGAAAGAGAGTTGTGACCATATATCGCCAACTACAAGTTTTTTGATTTAGATGAGGTTGATCCAAGAAATATTATCTTTCCTTCTGATCTAGGTGGAATATGTTCTATACATCGGCAATCCTGGGAAGGGTCTCCGATAGTTAACTTGGTTCTTTTAATTTATGTTGAAGTGGCTACCGGCAAAAATGCATGCTATACTTCATGGTTCTAGGAGACTTTCTTCCTTATCGCTTAAATGTTTAGAACTGCTTACGAGCATTCAAAATTCGTATCCGTTCTTATCAGCCCACTAGAATCGGGGCATAAATTCCTTAGGTAGAAGCTAATTTTTAGGTCCAGAGCATCAACACTTTTGTTTCTTGTTCTTTCAAGTCCATACAAATCATTTGACTATAGAAAATACCTCGTTGCATGCTTTCCATTAAGACAGTTCCCGGTTATGGTTTAGAGTTGTAAGTCGCAAGGTCCTGGTTCTCCGTGAGCTGTCGTGCCAGCAGATTTATTTATACTATGTATATAAATAGAATGGAATGGAAACTATTGCTCCGTATCTCCATAAAAGGTGATCCACCGTTTAGGACCGTTATAAAGTTTGTAGAGACGAATTCCAGGAATGCGCCATAGCTACAGAAGACTACACAAAAATCCGAAATTGAAATTTGATTTTCCCTATGCCTGACATGACTTTTTATTAAGAGTTCCGCTTAAACGCTACAATGAATAGAAAGGAAGGAGACATTTCAATTTAGTCTTTCTGAGTAAAGCTTGTAAGGGGTTTACTTGACTCGGCTTGCCGCATATCACCCCTTCTAATCTCACCTAAGGTGCAGTTAATGGGACTAAGTCAATATCAATATTGATCTACTGCAAAGAAGTATTAAAATAATTTGTGTGTTCTAACAGCCAACTTGTCTGCTTAATGCATGGAAAAATGTCGAAGAAAATGGAATATCAACGGAGAAAGTTGAGCGAAAGAAGTGCTTCGCTAATGCACAAAAATAAATTTAAAAAAAATGTTTATTTGGGAAGTAAACTCACCAGCCACGTTGAATACCTGCTATAAATAATTATACCGTAGAATTAGTTCGTATAAATTTCATATCAGAATCATTTGAAGGTCATCGGTCGAAAGCTTGCATTGTCTATTAAATTTTTGTTTATTGTGAAATATTCCACGGTTAAGTAATTGAGTTTTGTATTTATTTTTATTGCGTGAATCTTTGATAGGTAACATCCTAGTAATCTTAATAAATCTAAGTTATAAAGATTTTTGTTTTTAGTAATTTCGTGAAAGTCGATTTCCGAAACAAATTCTTTCCTGTTTGGATTATAAAATCGTTTGAAAATTATACAATGGTCATTTGAATTTGATAAGTAGGTATATATTTGATGCCTATCTTTTTAAGGGGTGATATTTGACCGATGATATAAATGATTGATTTAATGAATTCCTATGTGAGCTGGAGGTCAGTTTTTGTTTTTATTTTTATAAAATTGTCCCAAAATTTATGGTCTACCTAAAATACATAAAGAAAATTGGCCGTTAAGACCTATCTGTTCCTCTATAAGTGTTCCTTGTTACCACCTTTCCAAATATATTACGAAAATCCTTAGTAAAATAACTGAAAGATCTAAGTATAACGTTAAAAACACAACAAACTTTATTGAACGAGTTGCACCAATTATTTTAGAAGAAAATGATATACTTATTTCTTTTGACGTAGTGTCTTTGTTTACAAATATTCCAATTGAATTAGCATTACAATTAATAGAAAAAAGTTGGAATATCATCAAAGAAAATACAAAAATCACCAAGAAGCAATTTTTAGAATTATTGCGTTTTTGTATAATCGATAATAATTATTTAGAGTTTAATCAAATTACTTATCAACAAAAACAAGGTGTTCCTATGGGTAGTCCTTTGTCCCCTATCATAGCAGATATAGTTATGGAATCATTACTCTATAACGTTTTAGATAAATTAACATTTAAACCAAAAATAGTTACAAAATATGTTGACGATTTATTTTTGATTATAAAATCAAACGAAGTTACCTCTACTCTAACAGCTCTTAATTCTTTCCATCCTAAAATTCAATTTACATTCGAAATTGAAAAAGAAGGGATACTTCCTTATCTTGATGTGAAAGTTATTAGAAGTTATAGACAGATAATTTTTGATTGGTATAAAAAACCAACATCTTCAGGACGTCTAATTAATTTTAATTCAAAACAACCAAGACAAATGATTATTAATACAGCCACAAATTTTATAAGTAGAGTCTTGGATCATAGTGATACTATATTCCGACAAAAAACATAGATATAATAATGAAGACATTGTTATCAAACTCTTTCCCACAAAAAATTATCAAATCATTAATTAATAACTATTTCAATTTTGTTAAAAATTCAAACGTTACTATAAATGTACCACAAATAACATATAAAAGTGCTTTATATGTTCCAAACTTTTCAAACCGTTTGCTGAACGCACCAATAAGAAATAAAGATACAACTCGAATAGCTTTTAAACCAACTAAAACCCTTCATAATTCAGTGTTTTCAAATCTTAAAGACAAAATATCTAAAGAAGACAGATCAGATATTGTGTACAAGATTAAATGTTTAGGTGATGGATCGACATCTTGTTCATCAGTTTATGTAGGAACATCAAAACAAAAACTTCGTAATCGAATAACTGGTCATAGATCAGATATAAATAGCGGTAGCTCACAAAAGACTGCATTAGCTTTACATTGTATCGACGAAGGACATAGACCAGATTTTCAAAATGTTCAAATTTTACAAACAGAGAAAAATTATAATAAGAGAATGCTTCTTGAAATGTTACATATTAAAAATACAGCAAATAGTGTAAATAGACGTTCTGATTGTGATAGACTTAGTGACATTTATGGTCAATTCATAAATAGGCATTAGTAGATACATATCTGTTATATAGATTATACTGAAGTTTTTAAACTCCAATACATAAGTATGTATGTAGATATTTTGATAAAGCTTTCAAACAAATACATTTGAATTTAAATATTCGAATTGATTGATCGTTTTTTTGAATTGTCTTTTTAAAGATTTTCAAAAAACTATAAAAAAGCAAAACAAAACAAATATAACTGTTATTTGTGGATATTACTCTTTTAAAATTGTAAGTATCTTCAATTTTATGTTTAGATATCCAATAGGCTAGATTTTTAATAAAATTTTTTTGAATATACATATAGGTCTGAAGAAGGGTGTAACCACGCCCGAAACGTCACAATTTTATAAAAATAAAAACAAAAACTGACCTCCAGCTCACATAGGAATTCATTATATTACTAAAAAGGTCACGAATAAGGATATAATTTAAATGATTGATTTTTATGTGCTACAGTGATGGAAAACAATTCTGTGGTGTTTGGGACAAACATGATTACTCCATTGTAAAATTTACGTCTTTACGTTCACTTAACATCGAGCTATAACCTATAACGGTTAAACCGATAAAATCGATAAACACGTTTTGGCTCTAGCCAAAATGAGTGCACAATCGTTTGGAGTGGCATTTTTTGACCACCTTAACGAACTTTCCGATATTAAGAAGAAGGATTTGATCTCTTCTCTCAACGCGACGAAATGGATCTAAGACGAAAGTCGGTTACTTTTGTATCATATTCCCCTCAAGACTCCCGAGTTCGTGAGCAATCGGAATCCGGGTTTCTGTGGGGTTTCATGATGCTCAATGGCAATGGTGATCATACGGTTGGATTCTGCCAAGCTCGGCATAATTTAGCTGGCTCGGGCGAGATGCGATTCAATCGAGTGAGTGTCTTATGACACACCTTCTGTCGTTTGTGCTGGCTCACAATGTTACACAACCATACCCCACAGCCGGCATATTTCAAACCAAGGAGCACTCATCTAGTTCCTTAGGAAAGATGCTGATCTCCACTGGAAACCTCTTGTCATGCGGAGTGAGCAGACAGAGGCCCAGGGGGAAATCTCACTTCCAATCACGTAACGAGACGACCCCCTGAAAGAATAAGCTCCTCAGAAGATAGACCCGCAAACCCACACTTTAATCCGCTTTCATCCACAGGTCAAACGAGTAATGGTATCAAAACGGCGCAATCCAGTGCTAATTGGGCACATAGAAAACAGACACAGTGTTACGCTTATACCACCATTTCTACCTACCTACCTACATACTCTAACTTCTTTCTTATCTATAATTTTTTTATATTTTAATTTTACCTAACACTACTTTAAAGTGCTGTAGTAGTTTGCTTTTAACAGTTTTTGTGTTTTGACTTAACGGTGCCAAATTTAAAGAAAATGGTAATTTTGCCTGAAAAAAATAATAGAAAAAAGTAGGTAGTTCTTTCTGATTCTAGTGTAAGTTCGCGTTTTTTGTCTATTGAAATTCGCGTTAGTTAATTTTTCGTTCGAAATTTTATGATAATAGGTCGTGGAGTCATTGTACAATTTCTGACACGATCTTATTAAGAAATGGACCAACTCCCACAAATTTTTGTCCATTCTTCCTTATATTGTATTTGTATCATAAATGGAAGGCTTTCAATTAACTGAGTATTGCTCAGAGAAGAAAAGAGATATCGAAAAGATTTAAACAGATTTAAATAGAAGAAAATTGATCCGTTTAGAAACCATTAAACATTTGGTTTAAACAACTTACCTCACGTTACAATACAACTTTGAAAACACCAAAAAAATTCTCTTTTTTTATTTTATATCTGAAATATCTCAAAAACGTGATCCGATAGAATTTTTCTGACTTCAAATTCAAGTTTGGCAAAGAAAAAACGAAAAAGTGTATTGTGTATCCTTGTTAACCAGTGTAATGAAAGAAAAATCTCACGCTTTAAAATTTTCTAAAAAGATGTTCACGAATTTCAAGTCGTAGAGCAAAAAAGGGATGAAGGAGAACTAGAAATGTACTTGCTTAAGTAAACACAAACAAAATTAAAGAGACTCATTTTGTCCAACAAAACTCTTCCATCTTGAGAATTGGAATAACGTCTTATTGTTGGATGAAACCAAGATAAATTCAAAAGGCCACAGCACTTAGAGTTCAATCCAAAGTACACGAAGAAGACATTATTATGATTTGGAAGGAATTTTCAGAATCTGGGGTAGGACCAATTTTTTGGATAAGAGGCAAAAATGTGTGCTAATACCTATAATAGTCTTTAGCGCCGTTTTTTTAAACCAAGATATAACAAGTGGGAGTGGCAGTGAGCGGATTTTATTAAAACCACTTTCCAAAGCTTTATCTTGCTCACACAAATCAACTCAGAAAATTTACATCTGATCGTTTGAGCTGCTTCCGAGATATAAAGACATGATAAAAGTACGCCTACACTTTTTTCTTGTCCATACAAACAATTTTACGCTTTTGAAAAAAAAAAAAATAACGGTAACAAATAACGGTACCTTTCATACAAAATTTAAAAAGCCGTTGTTCGAAGTGTTTTTTTTTTTCTCATAATCTCAATGCCAATTGAACATAAGAACAAGTACAGGCGACCCAGTCGTGCATTTTATTTTAAAAAGTTTTCCTTACAACAAAAATCGAAATAAGAATATCTTACTCAGCTTCAAGGAACAAAACCTGTCGAGCGACAAAATACAGATACTTCCAATGAATTGTGTCCCGATGGATATCGTCTTCCAACAGTCGTAAGTCCATGTTGCTTTAAAACGTTGTATATTCTTGTCTGTTTAATGTTTTTAAATAATCTCGTTGGAACTCACACTTGAGTTAATAGTTTTTATAAGTATCATTCGAACCAATCCAACAAGTCTCCAGATTTCAAGCAGGACATTTCACTTTTACATCACCTTTTATAGAGTATTTAAAGTTACTGCAATATTTCTGCTACGTCAATGTAAAGAAACTACGTTCTACGTCAATGCTAAAAGGTTAAAAAAAACTGAAGCTACCCATTTCTTGCACCGGATGCTTAAATTATAATACTTTTTGCGTTAAATTTGTCTCTTATCAAACTAAGCAAAAGTTCATGGAAACAAAAAAAGAATATAATCTGTTTGGAAAACATTGCCAAGAATAGGATTTGTTTTAGTGACAAAAACAAAATAAAACTAACGATTTTATAAAAAGTATGACTCCCCTGTTATCAATTGCGAAAAAGATCTACAAAAACTTATTTAGAATGTCTCTCGATTTTGTATTTGATTAAAATACTCAAGATTATAGACCTTATTGCAAGAGTCTATTCGAATTTTTTCCAGTCAAAAAGAAACATATTTATTTATTAATAGATTTTCGAAATAATAAAAATAAGTTTAACTGGCATCAAGATAATAATTAATTTTGCTTTTTAAATGTATTTAAAGTAAACATTTTCAATAATGAATTTCAATGATTACTATAAGTGGCGCATAAGTCTATTTTGAACGGTTATTTATAGCAATAACCCCCTTATCGCGGTGTAATTTTAATATTGAAATAATTAAACTCTTTTTCTCCAAATACGTTCTCACGTTCAACTATTTGGCACAATCGCTTTATTTATTCTTTTCTTTTCTTTAGAAAAAAAAATCATAATTCGTTACAAGGACTTGATCATTGTTCTACTCCACTGAAAGTATAAAAACTCTACTTAAGCATTTATGACTTGTGACCACTGAAATATGTTATTTTATTTTTAATCCGGATGACAATGGTATTGGGGCTTGTGGATGAAGCATTCTCCTATGCCACACCGTGGAACTATCATTACACATTTCCGCTCACACAGACATTCGATTATAATTGTTTGCACTTATACAAAAATTACATATATAGAATTTTGGACCACTGTCCCCCAAAAATATAAATCCGTTCAAAGAATTATCCAAATACCATCAACATCACTTGGATTTACCTACGTTTGGGAATCATCGTTTCCGTTCATACAAAATATGTTCAGAAAAAAATTTACGGATGATTAAGATTAGTGTGCAGGAACAAGCCAGATCTTTTGAAAAAGAGCTCAAAATTTCAAACATCTAATTAATTTTTGTATTAAAATCAATTAACGACATTGTGGCCCTAATGAAACTAATGAATTTATTTGAAATCATAGAGCAATGTTTTCAACAAAAACTAGTCCTTCAGGTATAGAGCCGGCAGTTACTAAAAAAACACGAAAATTTCGCGTTTTTAAATTTTAATCATGTTGCGTTCGGCGCTCGAGGTCGAAGACTTGTATTATTCAAGAGGCCAAAATCACACACAACTCGTGGTCTAATTTTTCACACTAAAAAGGTTGGCCGCGTTTCTTAATTGTGGTAATTCAATGATATAGATAATCTTTTCAAGGAAAATTTCCAATGGCCCCAGGTGGTATTAACAATGATCTCCCTCCTATGAAACTACAAGGTGACTGGACTAATAACGGCTTTTTTATTTTCTCAAAATGACTCAATTGCTTTTTTTTCAAATTTTTATGATTTTTATGTTGGTTTGGTAACTCGCATCTACAATATTCGATGTTAGATCGCACAAGAGAGCAGTATTGTTTTTAAAATGTATGGATCACGAAACTCTTTTGAAACCCGGCATACGAAACCTAATCTGCATTTTGCTTCATTAATTATATGGTCAATATGTTTATTAAAGTCTAATTTTGAGTCCATTATTACGCCAAGATCAAAAAAATTATCAACTCTTTGTAGTGGTTGATTACATAAAAAATAGATATTTAAACGAGGGCCACGTTTGCGAGTAAAAGTCATACACTCGCACTTTGATACATTTAGTTTCATGTCATTGACATTACACCAGAGGGAAACACTATTCAAATCTGCTTGCAGCAAATCACAGTCAATACAATTTTTGTAAGACAGACGGAGCTTAGCATCGTCGGCGAACAGAAGAAGATCTGAGTGTTTAATTGCATTTTGTAAGTCGTTAATAAATAATAAAAATGGACCTAAATGACTTCCTTGAGGGACGCCTGAATGAACCAGAATGCTTTTAGATATTTTGTTTTTAAAGTAAACAAACTGCGACCTTCCACATAAGTATGACTCCAGCCAAATTAAAAACCAATTTGGGAGCCCAATGGTCATTAGTTTTTTGATAAGCAAGGTATGGTTCACACGACTGGTATTTCATCAGAGCCATAGGACGATGAGGCTTTAAGCTTGGAGACATGGGCTTTAATATAATTTTCGTCAATTTCTGGTCTAGCAACGTCAAGATGTGAAAAGTTTAATATTGTTTTTAAATATGTTTCAATTTTATCACTGTTATTATCACAGATGTTATCACAGGTATTATCACAGGTTTTATCATAGGTATTATCACTGGTACTATCACAGTTAGGTTTTTACTTGCGATATAGGAACTATAAAGCAAGTTTTGGATTCGTGCAAACAAATTTTTTTTGAGATAACAATCAAACATGATATTACGATGATAGAGAACACCAAAAAAGTGGGTGGCACAATTCTGTCTGTCTGTTCGTCTACAGCCTAAACGGCTCTATCGATTTTCTTCAAACTTGGTACATAGTGGTTTTTGGTGATTATGCCCACATGTTTTTTTATTTTTTTTGTAGAACCAAAAATAACGCTACCTGCCATACAACTTTTATGGGTACTATAAGGCAAGTTTTGGATTTTTGCAAAAAACAAAGTTTGAGATAACAATCAAACATGACATTACGATGATAGAGAACACGAAAAAAATGGCTGGCACAATTCTGTCTGTTTTTATCTGGTTCTAGAGTAGAAAAAATTACCAAAAACTGTTATTAACGGTACCCGCCATATAACGGTTTTTTTGATTTTCAATTTTCTCGGCTTAACGGATATCAATCAAAAATGTTTATGAAAAGAGGTACTGCCTCTTGCGAGGAACTAACAAATCCTACAAGAATATACTTGTCATGAAAAGTGCTTCTCATTTAGCTGTTCGGACTCGGCCCCCTTAATTCCTGTCAACAACATGCATACAAGAATGGTTGAGAGTTGTAAGTCACTAGGCCTTGGTTCTCCACGAGCTGTTGCGCCAACCAATTTATTTATTTATTAATTAATAAATACTCAAAAATGGCATACCAAAATTTCTCTTTTTAAATGTTACCAGATTTTTATATGTAAACAAATAATTTTTAAGAAACCCGCTCCATATTTTTTCAAGTAATCAAATGGTATACTTATTTTTGAGCTTTAAGTTATTTAATGGCTTGTTTAAACAATTAAAAAACGATTTAATCCTTTTTTATACTTTTTCTATAATTAATTGCATATTTTACACTTTTTAAGTTCCAAGCAACTTGATAACAAGAGCTAGTACGTGCGATCATTTTATTTTTATAAACTTACAAATCTGTGACATTTAACCATGAAAAAATCATGGTTCAAAAATTATTCAAAAAATTAGAAAGTTCTACCTTAAGCTTTGTTTCATGTGAATAAAAAAAAGATTACGCTAAACAGCCTTAGCTAGGAAACTCTAGCTTAATATTTTTGGCTTTTGTTTGTTTATTCACATATTTTGGCTTAGAAGCTTTAGCTAAAACTATTATTTTCGGGACCGAAAAGCAAAGAAAGTAGATTTTGTTTTTCCCAAAACTGTTTACTTGCCCGTGTGTGGCAAGTGCTGTTTTCATTTAAAAAGAACATTTCGACATTTTAATTTTAATCAAACGATGATTGATGGACAGGTCCAAATTTTGTTTTATCATACCGTCCGACAGTATGTGGGTCGGGTTCTAGTCTAAACTAAAGGACCGAGTTGCCTCAAATTGGGTACAGAGCATTTCTATGTCATTCCCTAGAGGAAAAGTTCGAACTTTTATGCTAGCCCATCTAGGGCGAGTAGCTCAAATTCAACGGCTATGATATTTTTGAGTTTTTTTTAAACCGGCTATAACAATTATTGTTATTAAACCTCGTAGGTACCTTTAATAACCACAACAATTTTCAAAAGACTTCTTTTCAGATTTTGTTTGCAAAAAAATCACATAACAGAATAGATCGGTGAAGTTTTTTGAGAACATTGGTTTTTGGGTTATTTTGATGTAATTTTCTTATAAAAAAAAAACATGTTCAGAAAAATGAAGATCTCTGAGACCTCAGCAATCTCAGTCTCATGAACGGAACCGCCGGTAATTTTTTTCTGTTTTGCTGTCAAATTCAGAGGAAAAAAATGTAAACTCGCTTGCTCACTTTTTAAAAGCAAAATATGTGAATCTCATTTCCCTGAACATACCAAATAATTTTTGTATACTTTTGACATTTTCATACTTATCCATTAACATACTAATTTTATTCATGCCATATATCTTCAATGCCTCACCACATTATGACCGTGAACGCATTATAATTGAAGAGAATTCTAACAAATAAAAACTAGTCAAAGCTTTCAACTTAGGGGTCCAGGAATCTTGATATTTTTGTAGCTTTGACTATAATATTCGGCGCAACAGCTCGTGGAGAACCAGGGCCTAGTGACTTAAAACTCTCCACCATTATTGTGTGTTGTTGGCAGGAATGGATGGGACTTACAGTTTTTTGCCGAGTCCGAACGGCTTGGAGGATTTGTCAGTGCCTCGCAAGTGGCAGTGGCTCGGATAAAACATTTCTGTTTTTAGGTGGCACGGCTGGGAAACGAACCCAAACCTTCCGCATGACAGTCCTACGCACTAATTACACTGGTCTGCAAAATTCAACTTTTTTTTTCGCCTTCAAGTAATTCTTTGAAATTATGACAGATTTGACTTTTTTGAATCTAAATCTGGTTTCAGAAAAATTCTATCACGTCCAGTTTTTTTAAAATTGATTTTTGAAAAATATGATTGATTTGTAAAACAGAGCCCCCTTAGACTTGGTTGACCTGGTAAAAAAAAAAAACTATTGTGCCTATTCTGCTCAAATTTGGAGGACTTACTCCACATAATATTATCTTTCACATGAAACCAGATTTGTCATCATCCATTGATGAACGGTTCACCCATATTTTAAATCGTTATTTAAAAAAAAACAACTAAAATTTCGAAATTTCGTAGTTCTATGATTTACGCTGTAAAAAACATATTTTTTTGGAAAAAATTAGAATTTCCTTATATTTGATATTCATAAACTCAAGTATATTAAATAAATTCTAACCAAAGACTTTTAAAAAAGAAACAAGTAAGCGTTTTAAAACCCCAAACACTTTTTCCCATTAGTTTATTTCACTGAATGCTCTATATAAAAACTGGTAAAATAATTTAAAATATAAAAAAACACACCGATTCTACCAAACTACACCTTAAAAAAGTAGTTTTAAAAAATAAAATAAGCTCAAAAATCCAAATAAACAATTTACTATAACTTTTTTTCTTAAACATATTATTTTGTAGCTTTTTTTCTTTTCATATTTTCCATTGTCTGGCGAAAAATTGACCAGCAAAAATCTGCCAGCATTGCTTCTAACCATTTCCCGTTATATCTTCGTTCTATGTGCATCATGTCTTTATAAAACATTTCACCATGTTCATCTGAAACAACACCAAGGTTAACCGGTGGAAAAATCTAAGTGGGAATCCAAAATATTAATTTTCAGTGACATGTTGCATTTAAGAGCTTTATAAAAGCTAAGTAGTTCTTGGATGATTTCCTTGAAATTACAATATCTTTGGGAGGAAAACGAATTTTAAAATGATTTAAAATGATTTAGAAAGATGAAATATAGTTCTTTCAGGTCCTGTTATTAGCTTTTTAAAAAAAATTCTATCGGTGAACAAATTCGACGTCAAAAGTACCCAAAAAACGGGTTTTTGACATGTTTGAATTGGAATATCTCAAAAACCCTGACGTGCTAGACTAATTTTGACTTCGGATTCGGATTCAGCATGCCAAAATCCTTTAGAAAAGTATATTTTGGTTTAAAGGCGATTTTCGTTGCAGATCAGTGTTATCATACCACGAGGTACTACATTTGCTAGCTTAAGCTTATTTTTATTCACGCAAAACCAAGCTTTTACTAAAAAAAATTACAAAAAACACAAGACCCAATAGCATAAATTGTATAGTATTGTTAACCAACTACCCCTACTTAATCCTATCTACAAAGGAAAACAAATGAAAGCATATAATGTGCATTTTATTTAGGTATATCATATATTTTGTTTTAAACATTACAGTACATATATGAATATATATAATATGTTTTATAGTATCTTTTATATCACAATAATTTCTTTGAAAAGTCTTCAAAGCTTTTTAATCTCCTTATTATCATTTCTTGTTGTTTTATTTTTTGTAACATATTTTAAGCTTTTATTATTCTTCTCATTTTAATATATATTTTTTTATTTTATAAATATAATTTTTGATTGTTTTCTAGTGTCTATGAATACATTCACATTTTTTTTTTAAATTATGTATTATTAAAGTACAAGTAATAAGTGCATCGCAACAAGGAATTTCCTCCGACATAGTGAGTGGTATGGCAAATCTACAAAAACAAAAATAAAATTATCTTTGAGACCGAGATAAAGCTTATTGCATACCACCCAGTTAAAATGGAAACAAATATTCTAAATAGTTTGGATTTTCCTTTTTCTGAATAATATGGAAGGTGTATTGTGCTAGTTTATTAAAATAAACTCCGTAAAATAATTTATTTCAGAAAACCGTATTCCATTGAAACAAAAAAGAGATAAAACAAAAACCACAACAGCAAAAGGAACCGCTTTCCCTTTTATTATCTTCATTCTTTTGTTATTTAAAAGCAGAAAAAAAACTCTACTTAAAGAGTAACAAATGAGTAATTTTGGATTGCTTATTTTTGTTGTGAATCATGTTCATAATCGTTTTCTTTTACATAATATGTTTTGTTCATAAATTATATACAATTTTGGAGTTTAATTTTTGGAAACTCAATAATAAATATGTGAAAGATATGAAAGAAAGTCAATTTTAAGGAGGATTTACACTTTTTTTTTTTTTTTTCTTTTTCGTATTTTAAATATTTTTAGTGAACCAAGTTAAATAGTGTAGGTAGAGACTTATACCTTTTTTATAATATTCGACTTATGGAACCATTTACAAAATATTTCAATGCATTAAATACAAATATCACAACCATTGCATTCATAAGCAATTGATTCGTTGGGTCATTCTTCTTTGCAAAATTACACAAGTTGCCACGGCAATAGCAGTACGTTGAACTCGAACCTGACAGGTTATTTTCCTTGAATTCTTCACAGCCTTCTTTGTAGGGTTCTTCTACTTTATGTTCCACACGCCATGCACCTTGTCTGAGAACCTTTTTCCAATAGAAAAAAAAAAGAATATTATATATATCAGAGACCACAATGTGTAAATTCTTGTTTGTAAGTTCTTTTTTTTTTGTTGTTGTTGGATTGTTTTTGTTTTACCTGATCGGTATACTTCTGGCTAGCACATCCTCTGGTCACTGTATCTACAGTTCCATTTTGCAAATATAATCTAGAAATTTGCTTAACACACATCGTTGAATACTGGCACTCAGTTATGTATTCATCTGATTCATCGAATCTCGAACATAGTGGTACGGAATTTGTGATATTGCCTATTCTATATATAACTGGGGATACTTGACATTTGTAGCATTTTAATGCATCACTAGGTTCTGAAAAAGAAAAAATTATTCAATTAGGCATCTGGAAAAATAGTGGTTTTAAATATTTAAAAATTAAGAAAAGTTATTCATTCATAAATGTTTGATAAGTTCTTTTGACCTTCCTTAACAAATTGCGTTTTCATTTGGTATTCCGAAAGAAAATTTCAGTATGCCAAACGTACAATTTACAACAATTTTTTTGATTTTGAAGTTTGGGTTTCATTGTATTTGTGCACTTGATTTATGAAACGTGCTCTCAGCTGTTTCTTTGAATCTTTTCCTCAATATCCACCTGGGGTCTTTTACTCTGAGTAAGCTCCTTACCTTAGCAAAATTTCCTCTGCATCTCATGAGTCATGATGATGACGATTATGGAGAGGATGAATTTGAGTTTACCATTGACTTTGAAAGTGTGCGCCTGCTTCTGGATTTCATTTTTTCTTCAAATCCAGAATCGATTTTCTCTTCTTTTCAGTAAAAATAACGGTCAAGCTATTGCTTAACGAAGAATTTCAGAAGCATTAAGAGTGCTTCCGGACGACCAAACGAAAAGATCCAAGTCACGATAGAGTAGGGCAAGAAAGAGTGAATTTCTGTCAGAATCGAAAAGTGGAGATTCGTTTTATGAAAATGAGATTTTTTATCAGCTGTGAATGGAAATGAGTTCCTTGGGTTGTATTTGATTCGAAAAAGAGGTTTCTTTCCCTTGTTGACAAAATAATTACATTTATTTTAATCTAATGTTTCACATCTGGACTTTTATATGTGATTGACAAATCTAATGTAATTCTTCATTGATGCAAATATGTTGCGTTCCTCTCAAAACTACGAATTTCTACGAATTTAGCCCAAAGTTATATCAAGGCTAATATAAAAAAAAAATCGTAGAAATTCGTAGTTTTGGGAAGTACACGAACAGACATTATATTTGATCTTTTTTGGAAATTAGCTTTTTTCCATTTTTTCATGTTTATTCAAAAAATGATGAAGACGAAATATGCAATCTTTCTAGTTTCAGAGATTTGATCTATATTCACCCATTCATGCAAACATTCCCCTGTCAAACGTCAAATCGAATTACAGTGGTTCAAGTTGTATAGAAAGGTGGTCTCAAATCTATAAAATCTGAAGCAGTCAATCGATTTAGATGAAATTTTCAAGTATGATTTATAAATGATATAATAAGACATCCTGCTGACACGCCCACTTTTTAAAATGGTCATTTATCGTCGCAAATTAATGAAAATGAGGGTTGTGTTCTTTAGAAAAGTTTTAGATAATGTAATCATCTTCCATACAAAACTTTTTTCCACGCCCATCTTTGGGGGCGTTTTTAACAAAAAATTTGTTTTTTGACTTGCTTTTTCTATAAAAATAAAATGAATTGCCTTAATAACAGATTTAGAACAAAACATGATGCAAAATGTTTGCCCTGCCCACTTTTAAGGGCGTTTTTGACAAAATTTCTGTATTATAAGTCCGACTGGGGAAGACCAAGAAATATTAACTACTTCTTAGTTTAATTTTGAATTTGACTTGAAAAAAGGTACCTAGATATTTTTAAAATTAAATATTTTGCTACTATCAGAATTCTTTTTCTAAAACTAAATTTGCTTAAAAAATCAAAAAAATCATATAAATAAAAATAATCGTCATTAAAGTTAGCTCATTTAATGCTTCAAAATCACTAAAATTTCATTTTTCAACTTTGAAGTTCAAAATTTTATATTTCGAAACTGATTTCATAAAAAATAAAATGCACGACTGGGTCGCACGTACTTGCTGTTATTTTCAAGAGGCTAGGGGCTAAGAAAATTGGATATAAAGACATTATGGAAATTATGGGAGAAATATAATTAAATGCATAAAATACGATATTTAAATTAGAAAAACAACTCTTTTGGTGGTTTGAGGTAAAAAAAGAACGTCATTTTAATTCTTGATTGAATATGACTGACCAAAAATTTTTTGAACTTATTTGAAATTTGTATTTAAACAAAAATAATCAAAATCCGTTCAGCTGTAATGAGAAAATTCAAAATAAAAAACTATTCTACGAGAGGTACTACTAATAGTTGCGAAGTGTAAAATTTTAAAATCGTTGTCCTTAGCGGCTTTTTAACTTTTGTATGTATATTATAAATTCAATAAATATTTAAAAAAGAAATTTGGTACACAATACTTTTCATACATTTTGGAAGCTTCAGTACTAAAAAAAAATATTGAAATCAGTTTGGCCGCTTTGAAGAAAATAGAAATTTAAAAAAAATTATTGCTTGCGAGGTACCATTAATAACCATTTTTGAAAAATGATTTCCCACTCAAAGGTAGCCTTTACTAAAAGTAATTTATTTATTTTTTTTTGTAAGAAACGGTGTTGAGCCGTTTTTAAGAAAAAACGATTTTGTAAAATTGCTTAAAAAAATTGAGACAGATACCATTATTTTTGGTTCATCAGGTCTTCTAGTGTAATTTCTTAAATATTTGATTTGAAATATTCTTTTCAAATTTTCTTCGTATTCAATATTAAAAAAGCCTGAGCAGAGCATAAGCATTTAACGTTTCCTTAGAATAATAAAATTCACAGTATCTTATGACGGTGTTCACATTGGACTGACTCCTCCGACTTTTTTTGACGTCTCTGTACTTTATCTCACTCCCACTTCATGGTGAGAAGGAGATGGGAAGGACAGGCAGAATATTTTAAATTTTTTGAAAATCTATGGATTTTTTTGACGTTTTCTTTTGTGACAACTGCTTTCTCTCTTTGAACTTTTTCTTTTGCAAACAAATACTACACAATTCAATTTTATTTAGTTTGAAAATATTTTAAATAAATGAAATTAAAGTTTTGAAATGAAAAAAGAATTTATTAATCCCTCACCGAGCTCAGATTTGTCTTTTCTCTAAACGACTTCTCAACTTCAAAGTGAGTCTGTGGGTGTTCACATTAGTTTGTGTCTGAACAAAAGAAGTTGGATGAATGTCAAAATAAGTCGGAGGAGTCAGTCCAATGTGAACACCGTCTATGGGGTTTTCTTTTGGTAACAAAAATTGCTTTTTTTCCCCTTCAGATCTGTCAAAACAAAGAATTTGGCAATTAAAGCCTTCCAATGGGCAAAAAAATCAATTTTTTTTTTGATCGAAAATCAATTTTGCAGATCTGGATTTTTCGGCAGATTTACCCCTCTTTTATTAACACCATTTCACACCAGAAGAATTCAAAGCCATCAGTTTGACATGTCTGAATCGCTATAGCTTCACAGACACAAATTATACACCAATACAATCAAAAAGAAAAATCAATCTGAATTCGTATACCATTCGCGACGAAAAAAATCAATTTTTGGATCATAATCTGAATTTACCAAAAGAAAACCCCATTAGAGACTCTCCCAACGCACAAATTCGAAACGACATGGAACTTTCGCGTGTCGGAATTAATTTACATGACGCACTGCGACATTACCTACTAGCAAAAAAAAAATGAAACTTTCGCCAGTTGTTCCAAACATTTTTTGTTTATTCGGGAGGGCTTCAAAACTGTGATTTGTATGCGTCAGTAAACATCGAATTTGCGTCTTCAAACTGATGAACTCAACTATCGTATCTGGACGAAACCGCGAAATGCATTTTGGGTACTCCAAGTTAATTAGAACTTTTAATTGAGCAAAAGAATTTATTTATTTTGATATTTTCTGATTTTCGTTTTTATTTATTTTGTCCCGGTTGGCAAAATTTTAAAATCCCGCGACTTTCCATAATTTTAGCCATTTGTCCCGTTGAGCTGCTACACAAACCTGGCAACCCTTATGGAAAACGACATAAGCTTTTACCTCATGACAAACGAGCAAATCATATAACAGATTCAATCATTCTGAAAACCAAGGAAACAGTGCTAATTGCTTTTACTCAATTCTGAAGTTTAAGTTTTATCTCATCGAAAGTTGCAGGAGACAAAAAATCCCCTTGTGTAAAAGGGATAATTCTGTCGGACTTCTACTTCAATGGATTTTTGACACACATCTGTCATCATTATCTGTTCAGTTATCTCAAGATTTAAATGGACTGAAGAACATACCTACCTACTTAAGGAGTTTAACCCCGGAACTAAAATGATCGATGATCTCGCAGAGAAGAGAAGACCCTTCACCAATCAATTGCATTCCTTACTTTACTGACAATTGACAAGGCAATGGAAACATGAACACTTATTTCTGTGATGTGTGTGTGCTGTGCAAAGCATAGGTTCTCATCGAGAAAAGTGAAATTGCATTTAAGAAACAAAAAGAATTTTTTCATTTTCTTTATATTTTTCTTCTAGGTGCTCATCACTTGTCGATCATTGACCTATTGTCGTACCCCTACAACTGCACCAACAATAAGACAAAATTTAAATTTTAATATCTTCCCAAAAAAACACATGGGCGCTAATTATCATGTTGACTTTTCAAGCAAATCAACTATTAAAACTAAAGTACACAAATACATTAAGAGATTTTAAGAAAATTAAAGAAAGAAACAATTGGATTCAGTGAGTGGAATAACAATACAAGCGTCATTGCAGAAATATTATAATTATTTTATTCAATACAGAATTTTATGGACTATAGGCAGTCATGCCATGAACAATCTCTTTTCGTATCGAAAAATAAAAATACATTTTCTGCAATATATGAAATTATGTACATCTGTTGTCTTTAAAAGCCTATAATTTAGCATGTGTACTGTATTTTAATTCGCCGTGCCATGCCGATTCAATTATATTCAGTTTGTATTTATAAATATTTGTTATTACTTTTTCAATGTTATTAATTATGAGGCTTTTCTTCCACTTTGTTTTTGTTTTGTATTGATAAAATTTCATAGACACAGAAAATCATGTATGTACACTTTCTTTCTTTATCAACATTTATTATACAATTATACTTCCTCTCTCTGACGAAAGTCACCCATCAAGAGTTGTATATACAAAAAAAAAAATAAAGAAATAGAACATAAGTTCCTACGTATATGGATTCGCTAGTATTTCTTGAGTATAATGAACCTTCATATGTTTGTAATTATTTTACTGTCGTTAATGATTAAAAAAAAAAAATATTTTATATTTGGAAGAATATAATAATATGATCTTGTGCTAATTTTTTTGTTGTTGAGTAAAACGAACAACAAACTCACAATGGTCACGTTCGTTTTAATAAGTAAGCTGTAAGCATCTGAATCATTTTTAATCTTTTATTATTATTATGCGCGCCAAAGAAATAAAAAAGGCCGATTTAAGTGCGTCTGTCTCAGATTATATTTTTATTACTCACTACAACATTTTTAATAAAGATTTATTATTCTTTGCATGCTTTTGAATAGACCAACAATATAATTGGTTATTCGCGGCTTAAGTTAGTGTTTTTTTTTTCTTGTTACCAGTTTCAGCTTGGAATAAGAATTATGTTTTTTAAGATATGGGATCATAATGTATATAAAAAGAAATTAATAATAACTTCCTATTTTAAATTGTGAAAAGAGAAAAATAATCAAATAACTGACTATGTACCTACCCACATATCTTGGGATAAAATGATGAACTGTCAAAAAAGATATAATATGTTATATGTTAAGTACAGGGAGAGTCCTTATGGCTTTGAATATAAAAGAGCTTTCAAGAAGGATACAACAATTATGTATTTGAAGAAATTGCGTTTTTTGAGATGTTAGGCTGAAATGTATTTCAGGGGCCTATTTCATAATGCTACAAGACTAATTATTTTAATTATTATAATTATTTTTGTAAAATATAGTATGAGTTTTAAGATTTTGTATCTCATCGCGGCTATTGATAAGATATCAACCGATAGCTTTAGTCCAAACATTTACAAATTGCTGGTAGCACAACAATTTAATGATTGTTTTAGTTTTAGTTAAGACTATCTTTTAAACTTTTCGATAGTCGGTTGGACAGATTTTTGTTGGTTGTTGCCACGAAATCGATTGCCTCCCAGACTATAATTTACAAAAAATTATTTGTTTTGTAGTTTTATGAAATATGACCCACGTGTAGTGTAGTATGGAATTCGATGTCTTTTATACGAGCACCTCGAGCAACTTTGCAAAATCTATCGATTCCTTAGAGCCAATTTTACACCACTCTGCCATTCAAATCTGTCGGAACGTGCGTTGGCAATTTCCCATTCGATATTGCTCCTGAACTCCTTTAACGTTATTGGCTTGGTGTCATGAGCCAACGGTAAATAGCATGTGCAAGCTGACCCTTCAGATCAGACCCTGCAGATTTTTTCTCAAGATAACACGATTACGGTAATAATTTTTAATTATGTCCAAAGGAAAATAAAATGCTCAGTATTATAAACTGGCTTATCTACATCTGTTCTCAGTTTGACACACCATATGATTTGCATTACTGTCGTTTTTAAAATGAATTCATTTGCATTTATTTCAAAATAACATTAGTTCTTATTATTTATAATGCATGTCTGTCATTCTATCAATAAATAAAATATCTATATTGACTTCGTTTGGCGGTAATCTTTGTTTTAAAATATTTCTGTCATTTTGTAGATCAATTTTGAATAAGTTTATCATTTGCGTTGCTCCAGTTAATTTTTTTTTGAATTTTTTATTTTTTATTTATGATTATTTAAAAAATAATCAGATGTCAGAGTGGGCGAAAATTTTTAAGATCCGCGCCCGTCAATTTTTAGTATGGTTCGTAACTACAAAGCATTGAAGACGCCCCTTAATTGTATGTAATAATTAAAATACAAATGTTTTAAATTTTTTTAGTTGTTATCTACATTTTGTATGTTTAACCCTTCATAGAAAAATTTCAATGACAATTTATTTCTTCTGGTCTTATAAAATATTTGTTGGATATTCTCGTAAATCTTCTTAATGGCTTGACCGATTTTGTTTAGTGACTTGTGTGTACAATTCAAATAGCTACATATTGCTTTTCAAAATATTGCAAAACTTTTTCAAACCATAGAAGAAAAAAATTAATCAAATTTTTGAAAATTGTCGCTTTTTTAATACTTGTTCACAATTTTATAACTTGCACTTCTTAGGGTCAGTTTTTCATTGCGAGATCATCATAGTCTCCGGATTAAACTTAAGATAACTCCATAAATGTGCGTTTCAGTCAATTTAAATCCTAAGTTAACTCCGAGTTAACGCACCTAATTTGGTGAATACACTGAGGGCAATATCCACTTTGTATTATGTTGAGTGGAAAATATGTTTTCCCTCAGTTGTTTTGGTCACAATAATTTTAGCCATGAAACAAGTTGCTGTCTATTTCGGGGTGATACTTTAAAAGGTATAAAAGTTGTTTAAAATTTACATACATACTAAGGGTATTCATACAACAGCGTAAAGTCGTCGTAAACGTTGTAAACTTTAAAACTTCGTAATTCTGTCACAATTTGTATGGAAAATTTGACAGATTTACGAAGTTTAAAACTTTACGATGTTTACGACGAGTTTACGCTGTTGCATGAATACCCTTACTATGTAATTTTAAATGATTTATAAAATACAATTTATAAAAAGCAATGAAAAGCACTTCTGATGAAGAAGTTTAATCTATAACCGATTTCAATAGCAAAAGCCTTAAAAGTGTGATATCCATAGATTCGCACATCGATTTCAATAATTTTTTGACAACTGAAAGATTAAGTTACTCTAGCGAAAAACTGCTTTTGAGTAAATTCAGGGTATAGGCTTTTCACACCAAACCCCAAAACCGGTTTTCGGTGAAAACTTTTTAAAAGCTCGAAAACCATTTACACTAAACATTATATGTACGTTTTCGTTTGACATTCTAGTTTTTTTTTTACACAAACCACGCAGAATTTTCATTGTCTTCCATTTTTTGGAAACAAAAACGGTCATTTATTATATAAATAGGATCCATATGAACAATTTGACTTACCACAAACAATTATTTATCAATTTTAAATAAATTAATTTATTTTGATATTCGAATTTTATATTTGATATGACAAAACTCCGTCATCTGTTTTCAATTTCTTTCGAAAGCATCTCATCAGTTTCTTTTTTGATACTTCAATAGGCACTGAAATCATTAAAAGGTATGTTTGTTTTGTTCATCTCTGAATTCCAACAAGTTTTCGACTGGTTTTATATAAAACTTGTGTTTTACGAAAACCCGAAGCTACAGAAAATGTATGAGAAAACTTGTGTTTTCGATTAGATTTTTCTCCAAAACCGATATTTTCGCGAAAACCGCGTTTTGGGTTCGGTGTGAAAAGGCTATTAGCTAAATGTGATTTAACTCAGAGTTAACTCTGCACTAAAAATCTGATCCTAAGAAATATATACATATTTGTTGACAAAATTTCAAAATTGCGTGCCGCACTCATATTGACTTTTTTGTCCGACAAAGATATTGTGACTAGAGCGAAAATGGCTTATGGCCAGTTCAGTTCTGCTGAACTTAAGTTTAAACCGAAAGTGGAGTTTAACCTTCCACTGTAAAAGTGGGGGTTAGTCATAGCGGTTTTGGTTTTTGGATATCGTTGGAGTTTCATTCCTCCACACTTGTTTTAAATTTTTGTTTTAGAACCAAAAAGAACGGTACCTACCATACATTTTTTTTTGCAATTTTACATAATCGTATTTTTTTCAAAAACTGCTCCACAACTTTTCTTTAAAAAAATACAATAAATTATTTAAAGTAAAGATTAAGTTTTGGAGGAAAACCTTTTCTGAAAAAATGGTTATTAATGGTATCTCCCAACGAATAATTTTTCTGATTTTCGATTTTTTTGAAATTAAATTTTTTTACTATGCAAAAACTTCTAAAAAACATAATTAGTTTTGTGTACCGAAATTTTCAAAAAAAAAAACAATATAATTTGGATATTTTAAAAATATTTAATTTTTTCTTTTGAAAATTTAATATTTCAAAAACAACATGGTCGATTTGTTTGTAACTGAGTACCTAAATGTTTCATAACACTCCTTAGAATATTATAAGAAAATATTTTACTTTTGCGATAAAAGAACTATAGCTTGCATATAAATGTTAAAAAACGGTTAATGAAAATTTTATTTTTCTTAAAAGCTACTCTTACGATTTGGGTAAAATGATTCCGGTATGCTAAAATTAGTATATTATTAAAATTTACACTAAGCAACTATTAATAGTACCTTCCATAGAACGATTTTTTTTTTATTTCGAATTTTCTCATTTTCAGCTGAACGACCGATTTATGCATTTTATTTGTATACGAAAGCTTTCAAAAAGTTAATATCAGGAGACTTTTAACAGTACCTCCAATATAGTCCGGTCAGGAGACCGAATCCCGTACGTTTTTTAGCGGAGATCTTTTTGTTTGGAACTTATTTTTGAGGTGATAAGGATAAAATTTAGCCCGGAAGTCATTTTTGTAATCCTGTCGCTTGGGCGCCATTTTTAAAATTGGCGCCCAATCTGGGCCAAAGGGTAAAATAAAGAGGAACTCGTAAATTACTTGGAAAATTTCTATGGCTAAAAATAACGGTCGATGTCTTAAAAGAGAGGTGTTGAGTAGACGCACCTTTGGGTAAAATACCAGTATTGCCACTTTAACATACATACTTTTTTATATCAATGGGCGGAACCTCCACTTTTTTGGTAGGTACTTTTTAATATTTTGAACATGATAAAAGTAGTGGAAGCGCCTCCGAATGCCAAAAGCGTGTTAGGAAAGTAACGGGGTATGCTTCTAAATATACGTGTTGGGTAGTCTCAACTTCGGGTAAAATCTAAGTGTTGCCACTTTTCGGAATCAATTTTTTTAATGTTTTCAACATAAAAAAATGGGCGGAAACGTTTCCAAATACCAAATGCGTGGAGGAGAAGATGTCTTAAAAGATAGGTGTTGAGTAGACTAAGCTTCGGATAATATGTCAGTGTTGCCAATTTGCACAAACACATTCGGGCAGTATGGCTATGAAAAGAATCACATGCACATGTACTTCAAAGTATGACCAAATTTGAGCTCAATAGTAAAATATTTCATTGGCACAAAAATCCTCTTCTAACGAATCCTAGAAGAGAATTTCGCTCCTCGATTTCAAATCAGAATTTATCCGTACAACTTCACATTTTTTTTGACATAACGTTCGAATTAATTGTGCACTCGAAGGAAAAGTATTATGATTTAATAAACAAATTCAGAAAAACTGAAAGAAAATTTTGTATTTGTGACTGCCAAAAGTTTCTACTTGACGATTCACCAAAATACCTAGGTGAATCCTCGCTGCTCGAAGAGGATGTCGGCCAATTTTCCCGCAGATAATTAACACGAAACATTTTTCATATTTTTTTTTTTAATTCAATTTATTTATTTAATTGTAATTAAAAAAAATATTCACTTTTCCTTTGTAGGTATAGGGTGACCAGATCCAAATCCACAAAAAAAGACACTTTCAAAAATCTCAAATGAAAAATTGAAAAAATGTTAAAATATTGCCGTTCATTTACACTTTTTTGGCTAAATATTGTATATTTTTCTGCAGTTATTCGTTAAACGCACATTTATATGCTTTGGCATTTATTTCATTTCTCTTCACAGTAAAAAAAGCACTCACGATAAACAAACAAAAAACAAACCTTTGTTGTATTGAATTTAAACAGAAAAAAAGAGGACTAAACTGTCAAATGAGTGGCTGTGTTCAAAAGACTGACTGTTTGAAAAAAATGGCGTTGTGTTCAGAAGTGAATGAGTTCAGGTACAGATATGTATATTCTAGGTCGTGTTCACACTAGAAAGATGAAGAAAATTTCTGATTAAGGCCCAATTCACATAGAACTGGCTTGAGGTTTTGGTGTGGTTCTGGCGTGCTGCATACATATTCCACGTTGTGGAATTCACATGTTGTCTAATGAGATAATACACACACAGATGACGAGGCGATGGTATGGTGTTACCATGCCATCCTCACACCATATTGAAAACTCTAGTGGCCTACGTAAACGTCACGCCACAATGAAATCTCTCAGTCAAATGTCAATTTGTCAGGTGATTATGAGTTCAATAAAATTTATAAAAATTGAATTCTGCAATGAAATGCAAATACATGAAGATTTATGTAATCACGAGAGGACAAAATTACTGCAACAGGAGCGTGCAACACCAAACATGACAAAAAAAATAGCCCAACAATTCAAGACAATTGTTTTTTTTTTATATTTCATTTATTTTCTGTGAAGAACCCATTTTCTTGTGAGGTGTTCCTCTGTGTTTGTGTGTGTATCTATTGCTTTTCTGTCAAATAACCATTCCCTATCTGTCACTTCTGTGTGAACAAAGCTCACCACAACCACACCACGCCCGTAGCAGGCCAGAACCACACCAGCACCATAAGCCACTTCTGTGTGAATCGCGCCTAAAGTTTTGAATAAAGTTTTTTTTTTAGTTTTGTGATGTCGAAAAATGTAGTTAACCGCGAGAACACCAAAAATGAGGACAAATTGGATGATTTTTAAAACAAAAAAGAGAACATGTTCCCTCAAAAGAGGATCTCTTGCCAGACTTACTATTACTACGTTTACAAGCAGAATCGAAAGCTCGAGTTGAAATAGGGTCGAATATTCAACCCAGGTTTTTCGTTACTTGAGTTGAGTGCTCCATTTAGAGTTGAGTTGAAATGGTACTGAGATTCCAGAAAAATGAATGGCATTAATGTATTTATTTTAATGCAAAGCAAATATAATTTAATTAACACGAGTACTTTACTACACGTATCTTTTAAAACAAAACTATATTTGAAGACAAACATACAAATAAACAGACCAAAGTGTATTATCTGTAAAGCCAACTCCTCGACCCAGGTTTTTCGTCACAAATTTCGACTCGACTCAGCTCCCCGAGCGGAATCGAGTCGAATCAAGCTCATTTCAACTCGAGCCAGGTATACAAAGAGTTGAAGCGAGCTTCAAGCTCGCTTCAACACCACATGTAAACGTAGTATATGTATCAATGTAGAAGTATATATTTTAATTTTGAATTGCCAATTTGTATTCAACTTCTACTAAATAAATTGGGCCTAAAACCCCATAAAAAGAAAAGTTTACACAGTTCGTGTGAAAATTAAAATTTCATACAAAATTGTCAGCTTGAAGTTGTTAAACTATAAATCCGACAGCTTCTAAATATTTAACAATACAAATATCTATAGTTTAATAAAATAAACCATATTAATATGTTCAATAAATCTTTCCATGAAATATTTTCTATCAGAAACTCTAAACCTACTTGTTGTGTCCATAAAAAAAAAAAAAAACAATTTAATCTTTTTCCTACATTCCCAGAAGTAAGAAAAAGTTTCACTGCACCTTCTAAAGAGGTAATAAAAATGAAGAAAGTTGGTAAAACATCCGAAATTTAATTCCAGTCTTAAATTTAAATGAATTCAAGAAATCGATTTTCAGAAGAAAAAAAAAATGTTCATACTTCCAGATGCAAAGCACAAAAATTGAAGCAGACAATAGAACAACAGAAATAGAACACGCGTGACTACCAGTCGAGGTTATTTTAAATCAATAGCTCAGGTAAAAAATATTGTTGAAGGTCATGGTAGGTATGAACTCAAAAAGTCACATACACAATTTTAATTTTCGCTGAGCGATAAGATATTCATTGAAGTCATTATTATGCAGTTGCGTACCTACCGTTATACATATATCGAATCGATATTAACTTTTACACTTAAGAATTCGGTATATATTTTACACACATGAATATGACAGTTGATTGTGAATGTCGTTTTCATCAATAAATAATTCTCTCAATGTACAACAAAAAACATCAATGAAATACTCATAAACGAATCAACAAGTCGATAGAAGCCTTAAACAGTTTATTTTCAGCTCTTCAACTTCTAATTTTACTTATTATGGTCACAACAAATTTCACCATCAGCGATGACACTTCAAATCGACACACACAAATCATTTTTCTTTAACAGAAAACAAGAATTATTCTTAATGAACGAGGGTAGAGAAGACTCGACCTTGAACTTAAAGTTTAGAAACCCAGTATGTGTTCTCTTAATTTTGTAGTATTTTTGTTTTCTCTTTAAATTGCTATGCTTTTTCAATTTAAATTTATGTTCTCTTTGTATTTTATCTTAGATTCTCTTTTCCTTACTTGTGTATATATAAAATAGAATACCAAACACCTACCCAAATAAGCGGCAATATTCATGATTTTTTTATTATTGTTTTCTTAGTTTAAGTATTTTTTTTAATGCATACCTAATTATTTGTTAATTCGTATAAGCTCATATAAACACAATTTTGCATATTGAAATAATTTTTATTTATTAAGAATGTGAAGTAAAACTCAGAAAAATGTATCTACAGAAAATTATAAACAATGTTTTATATTTAGATTAGGTACACTCAAATGATAAGTATAATAATTTATCAAAGAATGTAGGCCAAACTTATATACTCAGTCTACGTTTTCATATTAAGGCAGATGAAATAATTTCGTTGTGAATTTGATTCGAAATTACCACATTTCCTGTAAAAATTCTTTCAACAAAATTTGTTCCAAATCCAAATTATGTTGTAAACTATGTGTGAAATGATAACAAACCAAATGTTAGAAGAGCTTTTTTAAGAAATTGTCAAAAACATAAACAAAGGAAAGAGCAAAAAAAAATAAAGCAAATATGGAAATGCTTTATAAGCTGAGAGCTATGACCTATGATTAATATATTGATGCGTAGATAAAAACACATTTTGGTGTTTTTGGATATTTCGGCAGTTATGAAAACGTAGTAGATATTAAATGCGAAAAAGTTAACATAACAAAGTATTTGTATTGTGTGCTTATCTTATATTTTTTACTATCATATCGATTGCTCCAGATAAGCTTTGAAGTATTTTGTGAGATATGTACATTATGTACTTTTATATTTATTGCTGTGACAGTTTTCAATTCTCTAACGTTAGATAGTCAAAAAAGTCATTCACTTGACATTTGCAGTTAGAAGGTTAGGGTTTTTCTATACAAAAATGAGTGCGTGTAAACTTTACACACGGTTGAAGTCGAAATTCTTTAATACTGTCGCATTTTTTTCATACTCACTGTTAATTTTTAGGTAATATAATTATTCACAGTGAGAAACCGTCAAAACTTAAAATTTCTTGTGATGAATGGAATGCCATTTCGAATTTATTGATTTTTACTTGCGACATGGGTGATTCTCTATACCAAGAGTAATTTGTTTTTTATGAAAAAATAAAAAATTGAAAACAAATTTTGTTTTTGTGGCTTTATTAAGTCAAAGTATCAAATCTCTAAAAACATATTTCTACAACTGTTAAAGAAAAAAAAAATTGTGAAAGTACTAATAGTCCAGTCATATTGTATTTTTACCATGCAAATTGTATGGTAGTTTTGATTTGTTGACTCCCTTATGTTTTTGGGGGTGCTGAATCCGAATCTGAGGTTTGCCAACAGAATTTCGTGACGCAACATGGAAAAAATGAAAAAAAAAATGGCGCAAAAATTCATTTTTTGGTAGCTTTTCACTAATGGTTCGAAAATTACATCAAAGTAGTACCATTGAAAAAAAACACAATTTCTAATAAATCTCTATTTAAAGGTTTTTTCTGCAACAACCCATTTGGACTCAAGCGATAGTCGAAAATAGACGTTTTTTTACTGTTTTCGAAAATCCACTCGAAAGCACTAAGAAATTACTTTGTGTGAATTTTTGTCTTTAACATGAACCAAGATATACTTTTCTGATGGTTTTTGATTAGCTGAGTCTTCGAGAAATCGTTATTTTTCGTCTTAAACTACCTTATTCCAAAAATCCCACAATTTGCTCGCTAAGTGCCCTTTTGAGCACAAACTGACTGGATTTTTTTCGAATTAGGTAGTAAGACGAAAATTAACGATTTCTCGAAGATGAATGGAGGTATTTGAAAGATTCAAAAGGAATTTTGAAGTAAAATGTTCATAATTCAGAATGACTAAAAACATTTTTTCGAAAAAAATTATCTCGAGAAAAAAATATAACCCCAAATTTGCATAAAAATGCATTTTTTTTATCTTCAGATTCGAATATCTCAAAAACGTGATGTGCTAGAGCAATTCCAATGGCAGATTCGTACTCAACGCAGACCATCAGAAAAATATATTTTGGTTCAGGTTACAGACAAAAATTCAAATTTTGTCACACAAAGTAATTTCTTAGTGCTTTCGAGTTGATTTTCGAAAACAGTAAAAATACGTCAATTTTCGACTAGTGCTTGAGTCCAAATGGGTTGTCGCAGAAAAATACCTTAAATAGAGATTTATTGGAAATTGTGTATACTTTCAATGGTACTTTGATGTTATTTTCGAATAATTGGTAGTTTTCGAACCATTAGTGCAAAACTCCCAAAAAATGCATTTTTGCATCATTTTTTACATTTTTTTCCATGTTGCGTCACGAAATTTTGTTGGCAAACCTCAGATTCGGATTCTGCGATCCCAAAAACATTAAAGAGCGAACAAATCAAAACTACCCCTCAATTTGCTCGCAAAGAGCTTTTTTGATCACAAATTGATTGGACTATACAACTCTAAGAGACTCTTTTTTTACTCCTTTACTTGCGATATATACATAGGTACTACGTACGCCCTCGGTAAAAGCAACCCTCGATAAACGCAATACCTCGGTTAAAGCAACACTCAAATTTTTACCATTAGTGACTCAGTAATTGCAACTTTTCAAAAAAGTGTGACTCAGTAAACGCAACTTTCCATGCAATTATCTTTATATCGTTTGAAAATATTTTCATTTTTTCAATGTTAACTTTTATTGTAACTGGGCCGTTATTTTATAGCTCCTTCTCAAAATATTGTGCACTCATAAATCATAAGTGTATGTACTGTATTTACATTTTCATTAACCATTGTTAAGCTCATTACCTAAGATAAGGCTATACGTTTTTTTAAAACTTGGTACAAAATGGTTTTTGGTGATTCTATTCACACGTTTTTATTTATTTTTTCTCAGAACCAAAAATAACGGTACCTGCCATACAATCTTTGTAGCAATTTTACATAATGATTTTTTTTTTCAAAAAACGAATCCACAATTTTTCCTAAAAAAAAATCTATAAATTATTTTTTGTCAAGGCTACTTTTATGTGGGAAACCATTTCTCAAAAAATGGTTATTAATAGTACCTCCTAAAGAACCATTTTTTAAATTTCCGATATTCTTCAAAACAGTATGACTAATTACAATATATTTTTGTAATACAGAAGCTTTTATAAAATATAAATTGTTTTTCTTGCCAACATTTTTTTAAAACATTTTTTTTGGATTTTTAAAAAAATGTTTAATCTTTTTCTTTGGTAATCAAATTGGTATTTCGAAATCGACACGATCGATTGTTTTGAAACTCGATACTTAAGTGTTTTTTTAAACATTCCCTTAAATATCTTAGGAAAAAATTCTACTTATATGCAAAAATAACGTTACCTTACAAAAGTTAAAAAACCTTTAAGGACAATATTTTTCTCAAAAACGGCTCGATCTTCTTTAAAAAAAATCAATAAACTATTTTTAGTAAAGGCTACCTTTAAATGGGAAACCATTTTACAGAAAATGGTAATTGATGGTATCTCTCAAAGAACCATTTTTTTATTTTCGATTTTCTTCAAAACAGACTGATTTCAGTATTTTATTGAAGCTTCCAAACTATATAAATAGTATTGGGTACCAAAATTTAAAAAAAAAAATCTTTTTTGAATTTTTAAAAAGTGTTTCAATTTTTTTTGAAAATCAAATACATATTTCGAAAACGACATTTTCTACTCCTTTATTACTCCAATCGAATATGGAAATATCGTGTTGTCAAATTTACAAACTACTCAATGACTCCATTTAAAAAAGTGGCTTCTGCAAGAAATCTATCACTTTTGACAAGTAATTCGACGAAAAGGTTTGTATGTATCCCAGTGTTCGAAATCTACTCTTTCTTATGTCGTTTGCGATTGGATTTTCTGACTATTCCACTCCTATTTGACTCCAATCGAATATAAAAACATCGTGTTGTCAAATTAATACCGAATTTCTGAACTATGCCATTTTACAAAATGGCTTCTTCTCAAGGATTTATGACAAGTAGTCCGAAGAAAAACTGGATATGAATGCGTGTATTCCAAATCTACTCCTTCTTGAAATCGAGAAAAGAAAACGACTCCGAAAAAATTGCTCGTGGAACATCCAATCGAAGGCTTTTGGAGTAGTAGGAGTTAATTTTGAATGCATAATTCAAACTTTTTTTCTGTTTTAACTCTTCTAGACAGATTCAACAAAAAATGAAAACAATTCCAGATTGATTTTTTGAGCTTTAGGTATGTTCATGAGATCTCAGAGACAAAAGCGATCTCAGTCTCGTGAACAGGAATCCTCAACTAAATTTCTCAGTTTTGCTGTCAAATTACTGAGTAAAAAAATATGGGATGCACTTGCTCACTTTTTGACAAAGCAAGATTACCTCATGTCTCTGAGATCTCATTTTTCTGAACATGCCTGTTGTTTGAGTAAAACCTACCTATAGATTTCCTTCAAATGTCATCTTCCATAAATTAGCAAGAGTGAAATCACTTAAGCTAAAGAGGTGAACATCATCTTAAACATAATTAAAACTCTCTTGGTTTATCTACTCTCGCATATCACATAAATGCAATTTCGTAAAACGTAATACAAAACCGGAAAGACTCCATAATAATGGATATTATACTCTCGTACTCATTTCAAACATAAACCTACTCAATCACATTCAAAATAATATGTATGTAATGAACTCATGGTAATCTACTTCCACACTCATTAAAATAAAATAAAAATAAAAAGTCGTCAACAAGTGGAGACTGACGATGACGAGACGTGACATGACCAAGCGTACTTAAATTATGAGGGATGCTCTCTTATATTAATTGGGGTGGTCACTTTTCATAAAAACATGTTGAGTTTGAGTAACCTAGAAATGGAAAATTGGACGAGAAAAATGAGAAATAAAAAATAAGCAAAATGCACGCCTGATGAATGATGATGGATCGTACGAACTTGCTCTTGTGGTTCAAAGCTGAAAAGTGGTTGGACATTGAAGAAGTAGTAGTTATTATGGAGCAATAATAAAATTAAAATGATTTTGTAAACGAAAGTTTATTGTTATTTTTGTTTTTTGTGTTAAAAAAAAACTTGGGCAAACTAAAGCGATCTGCGGTGGCTATCGCGATACAAACAAAAATGGGTGACCAATGTAAATAAATAGTGAAATCCATTTGTTATCGGTTCGCTCGCCGCCGCGCCTCTGGTTCATGCATTAGTCATCCATTTTATTAACAAAAATGGAATTTACCCTATTGATTTACAATTTGGTCATCCATTTTTTTTATCTTAATCATCACTGCAGATCGTTTTGACTTGCCTAAAGCTAAAATATACAAAGTTCAATCGTATGGGCTTATTTCTGCATAAAGTCTAGCTTGCAATTCCCGTGCGCAAAAAAAAAACCTATGCAAATAATCTCGGATGACAAAAATAATTGAGGCGAAATGCAAATTAATTTTTCCAGTTTATATTTCTGAGGGCTCAGAGAATTTCCCCAGTTTTGCTGTCAAATACTAAGTAAACAAAATTTTTGCTCCGTCAGCTCAGTGAGCGCTCATGAAATATAAACTGAACAATTGTTTGCATGATTGGTTTACAGTTTCATGCAAAAAAAAAACATGTCATGCAAAACAATTCACTGGCAATTGTCTTGCATACAAAAAAAAGTTTGGTGAATAAAATATTTTTTTTTTATGGTTGGTTTACACTTCCAAGAAAAATATATTCACCTCGAAACATTATTTGTATGCAAATGGTTTTTGCATCCAAAAATAATAATTTTACATTTTAAGGCCTATAATTTATTAATTAATGGCAAATTACTGACTTAATGGGTGGCTTAGGCCAAGGGAAACGTTTTTCGCCTTGAATATTATTAATTTTGGTGCACAGAATAGGTGGAAAATCGTTTTGAAAATCTTGATTTTTTTTCTCATGGGAACTGTTAACTATGCTTAATGTACTAAATTCATATTTTTACTTATTGAACATATTTGAACAATAATTACATATTTTTTGTTGATATTTTAAAAATCTTTAACAAATTTATTTCATGAAAGTGCATACACACCTTAAGAATTTTTGATTTCAACTTCCATGCAAGGGTATACTTGGCAGCACTTATAAACACAATTCCATCCAGCTGTCATGTAAATTCCAATGTCATTCCCGTGCTCAAAAACAAATTACAAATGACAATGAGGAAAAGTAAATTTTTTTTATTATAAAACGTAAATAAAATTCAATTCCTTGTTTTTAATTAACATTAAATAAGTTTTTTTGTATTTTAAGATAAAATGCCAATATTAATTACATCTGTCAGACGCTTATTTAAATAAACGTCTCAGATTATTCAAATGTTTTAAAACGGAAGAAAATATTTTGTTTTGTAAAGAAGTGTGCAAGAAAGGCGTTTCGCTGAAGTAACACAATTAGATTAACATCTGAAGAGTCAAAAACACAAACAACTTTGTGAATGAAGCCCTGTCGTGGATGTGTCTCAATCTCTCAATAGCCAATAATTGGCTTTAATTAATTCAATCAATAAATTGAATGTTTTGTGTTTCTTGTTGTTATTGTTTATCTAATACAAAACGGTTTTTTTTTATTTTCATTGTTACTTCGTCAACTTTTTTTTAATTTGTTCAAAGCACTTTTTTTGTTTTCATTTTATGTGCGTGTTTTGTATTTTTAAGCAAATACTGCTCCAAGCTTTATTAATGAGTAATACTACATTTCCAGCTAGCATTAATCTAAGATTTAATAAGATTTACCTCAAATCTCCTTCAAATCTCGAAGATTGACTACAAATTTATTTCCTAAATCTTGAAGATTAGAAATTAATCTTAGTAAATCTTCCCATGGCAAATAGTTTTACAAATCGAAGTAACCTATTCTTACATGGTGCTCAACGATTCATTCGACACTCGATTCAGTTCTTCATTGTTTGACACGAATCAAACATTCTGTCTCACTCGCACTTCATAAGAAAAATTGAAACACCATTTTCATTTTTGAAGGTCAAACCTAATTATTTTTAAAATCTTTTTGTGCTGTGGAAACACCAAAAAGATTTATTTTATCTAAACTGAGATAAACCTTTGGTAGAAACATAGCCTAATAGACAAAACTGAACGAAATTTAAAGATGCTTCACGTGCAAATGATAAAACTTTAGTATCAAAATGAGTGTTCCCTTGTCTGTACGATCCTCAAGAAACGCGATCCCCTGGAATAGACCAACTACAGAGGCATCAGTGATAGGGAATGGAGAAGAAGATACAACAACGAACTGTAGGGGCTGTACAGCGACACCGACCGACCTAGCCTTAAAAGTGAAAAACCAACAACTGAGGTGGCTGGGTCACTTTGAACGAATGGACATCAATGGTCTGGCCCGGAAAATCTTTGTTACTAAACAACAGATGGCACACGCAAGTGGAAAAGGACCTTAACCGACTTGGTGTGCAAAACTGGAGACAGCTAGCAAAAGGCCGAATCGGCTGGAAGAAACTTGTTGGTTGAACTCCTGGTTCACCCCGAACTGTAGCACTTCCTTAAGTAAGGATGTAAGTCCCCTTTTGACAATGCGATGCGCTCTGATTTGACAGATTACATGGTCGTTCTTCCCAGTCGACTATTCAATATTTGGCGGTCAGCCACGACCCTAATATCACCTAAATTCAGAATATGCGGAAAACATCGCCACTCATGATAGTTAAAAGCAGTCAATTCAGTCAACGGAGACCTCCACCGATCAATAATAAACAATTTCTTTTGGTCAAAATTAGATGTTATGGATGTGAACAGAATGGCACTAAATGTCACACAGCTGAAGTCGTTCTGCATGAATGATTTGACGATAGGGTTAACTCTCAAGAATTTGACGTGAATGCAATTTGACCCCGTTAAGCTTCATTTAGTCCTTCGTTTTTCTCATCCATGTACGTTGCTCGTTATTGGTCGAAAGCATAACAACTAGTTTCTATATGATAACACAGTGCAAGAACAGCGAAGAAATTCAGTCTTTTTTGAATTTTCGATGAACTTTGTAAGTTTTTTGAGTAACAACGCAACGTTCACTGAATGAAGAACGAAGTTCTAAATGCAGCTTAAGCCTTTTTCTTATGTGGTATTCTGAATAAGTCGCAAGTGTATGCCTATAAGCTGCAATCGACAGATGCCCTCAAAGTCAACATAACCCTAGACCATCGATCTAATTCGGCCAGATCTACGCAGCAAAATCATTGAAAATTGAACCTCTCGTATCATTGGCACTGTACGAAGCTCCGGTGGACATACATATGTATCTAGTTTTTAACAAATCTCTAGCAAGGGTAACTATCGTAGCTCTCTGGGGCGTCTCAGTTATATTACCGTTTGCCTCGAGTAGCAAATAAAAAATAAAAATGAGGTCCTAGAAAGTTTTACATAGATACTGACAAGGGCCTAGCAAGGGTAGACTATCAAAATTCTCTAGAGCCTCTCTGTTATGTTATATTTTGCCTAGAGTGCCAAATAAAAACTAAAAACGAGGTCCTAGGAAGATTTACAAGAGCCAAGCAAGGGTCACTATCGCAATTCTCTAGGGTCTCTCAGCTATGTAACTTTTTGCCTCGAGCGGTACATAACAACCAAACACGAGTTCCCAGAAAGTTTTACACTAATGCTGACAAGGGCCTAGCCAGAACATTTTCTAATACCTCTCAGTTTTATAACCTGTTGTCTCGAGCGTTGTCCTTTTTGGAATTCGATACTGGGAACCTTCTGTTTACCAGTCTAATAAGCTTACTGCTACAGACAACTTTTCAGCGCCTTGACTAAACTTGTCAAAAACTTGCCAATTTTCCAGGCGGATTGCCATAAAAAAAAGAATCAATGTGAACTAGGTCTACATTAAGAAAAAATTTCCTAGAAATTTATAACTAATAAGATTTTTCAAATATGCTCTTTATACCTTCTTCTGCTTGCGAGTATACCATCGGCTATTAAGCTATTAAATCGTTTTGTTTTTCATTAATTAAAAGTAAAGAATACAAACGTCCAGCGTATAGCTACCAAGACAAACTTGTTGAATGTCATTCCCCCCATAGCAACTAATAAAACACAACACAATAAATCCAATCCATCGACACAGCTACTTACTCATATACGTGATTTCGTGGAAAATACATTTAAATTCTTTGAAAAACTGAAAATAAATAAATAAATAAAAAAAAACTTGCGGACATTCTCCAACTTTATGAGTACATCTGCTGCATCTTACAAATCTCTTACAAGTTATGACTCATTATTTTGCTCTCATACAATCCCAGCTCTTATTTCTTGCCGGTGTCCAGTAAAGGTACATACCATTTCCACTGTACACAAACCTTATATTTTTATTTTATTTTATTTTTAGAAGAACCCCTTAGTCACCATCATCAGCACAACCAAGTACGAAAACATCTTTCTTTCTTGTGTTGTGACGTTGATCTAAATTTTATCAAACCAGTTTCAGTTAGTCAAACTTCAACGTGACATCCACAACTTGCTCTATCTCCATTATCCCAGTAAAATAGCTCAACAACTTTCAAAACTTTTTTTTTTAATTCTCTTTTAAACAGTTGCAAATAACACAATGTACATACATATATGTCTATATGTATGTCTTCTTGATGGTTTAGTTCAATGTTTGCAGAATCTTTCGAAAGTTATTTAATTCCCTATACTATACCATTGTTTCATACATTCGCCTTTCCCTATATCCGCCATCAGCTCACATCGACGTCATTTTTTTCAGGTCAATGATGTTCGCATATGATAGTGTTTAGATCTTGCAAATAACATTAAATTTATATTATGTAGATATACAGTGCAGTTCGCTCAGATAGGTGCGTTTATTAAAAAAAACTCAAATTTATTTCAAAGCTATTCCCGTCTGAGAAAAGCTATCTAGTTTTCGACGGGGCACTTGCGAGTTTTAGATAGATACTAACAAGGGACTAGCAAGGGTTTGGCCTTTTTGCTTCGATTGAAAAAAAATGTTTCCTTTTTGGAATTCGATCCTTGAATCTTCTGTTTACCAGTTCAATACAGTAACTACTGGGCTAATTCACAATAATGTTAAAAATTAATAACCATATAATTTAATTTTCATACCATTGTATAATGGGTATTAAAGTTTTTGTGTTTTTATATACGGGGTAATTCGGATGGGATAGCAAAATGTACCCATCAAGTTTTTTCTAACAAGGGCCTCTCGAGTATTTGACAAGTTTTCCTCGACTAGATGGAAAACATTATAGAGCCTTGACTAAAATTAGCATAAACCTGCTATTTTTCCAGGCTGATTATAGCCTTCCATTCCTGCCAACAACACGCACACAGGAATGGTTGTGAGTTGTAAGTCACTAGGCCCTGGTTCTCCACGAGCTGTTGCGCCACCCAATTTTTTTATTGCATTCCATATACATCCTTAGTTGGTGGCCCATGAGAAATGAGACTGAAATTTTGTTGACATGATTTTTATTGATAAATATATCACAACAAAAACATAAATGTTTAAAAAAGAGCCAAGTTCTTATATGTACAAGAAGCCTGTGCGTAAAAAGTCTTCCAAAAAAAGTAATGAGATCTAAACTACATGCCAAGTTTTAAGTTCATGAAGTTTAATATCAAATATCTTAAGTAGAGTAATATCGAAAACACTCCAAACTATGACAGAAATTTGGTATTTAATGATCACTGATTGAAATTTGGTGGGTTCACTGGTCAAGTTTTCATACATTTAAATTTGTGATTAGGTACATAATGTAATTAAGGGAAAACTTGCCAAGTAAATCCACCAAATTTTAATCAGTGGTCATTAAATACCAAATTTCTGTCATAGTTTGGAGTGTTTTCGATATTACTCTACTTAAGATATTTGATATTAAACTTCATGAACTTAAAACTTGGCATGTAGTTTAGATCTCATTACTTTTTTTGGAAGACTTTTTACGCACAGGCTTCTTGTACATATAAGAACTTGGCTCTTTTTTTAACATTTACGTTTTTGTTGTGATTTCACTCCTTTTTGCAAAGATTTATTTTGCCAGGTGATAGTTAAGCCCTACCGCTCTACAAAGTTTCATAATTCTACAACAATCAGAAGGGCTTCATATAGTTTACAAGAACTCTTGAGAAAGTAGGTAGATGCCACGCCCCCTGAACTGAAAGTTCCAATTTTTCGATTTTTTTCTTTCAAAATATTTCAAGTCCTGACGATATACCAATTTTTATCATTCTACAACAATCGAAAGTGCTCCATATAATTTTTAAGAATTTTGAAGAATGTGGGTGGATGCCACGCCCCCTGAATGAAAAATCCCAATTTTTCAATTTTCCTCTTTCTAAGTACTTCAAGCCCTACCGATCTACCAATTTTCATCGTTCTACAACATTCGGAAGTGCTCCATATAATTTATATGAATTTCAATGAATGTGGGTGTATGCCACGCCCTCTGAATGGAAAATACCAATTTTTCAATTTTTCTCTTTCTTAGTACTTCAAGCCCTACCGATCTACCAATTTTCAACGTTCTACAACAATCGGAAGTGCTCCATATAATTTATAAGAATTTTTAAGAAAGTGGGTGGATGCCACGCCCCCTGAATAGAAAATTGCAGATTTTCGATTTTTTCCTTTGTATGCACCACAAGGCCTACCGTTGTGCGAAATTTCAAGCTCCTACGATGTCGGGAAGTGCTCCATAATTTTGATGATCTGTCAGTGAGTCAGTGAGTCAGTCAGTCAGTTACGGTTTTTGCGATTTTTGAAGTGCCATATCTCGGGAATTACTAATGTTAAAGAGTTGAAATTTGGTGAGCCATCTGTGTTTGCTCAGCTAAGCAAATACTGTGAATTTGAAGTTTCTGACTTTATTGGTAGTGAAGTTAGAGGGGGGTTGAAAATCGCCTGAGTTTGTTCCTGTAAAAAGGGTGTAGTGCCACGAACTTGGCTGGGCACTACCGTGCCCTTTGATTTAAGGATGGACTCACATTTAAGAAACTCAAAACTGAGCATAAACTTTCTTAACTTTCCTTCTTTTAAATATATTTTTTGTTTGCGCATATCTGCATAACTCTAAGCCAGTGCTGGTTGTGCATTTATGTGAAAATTCCCAACAACTTATCCGAAAACTCCCTTTTTTCCCACCAACCATTTTTTTCGTCATTTATGTTTTTTTTTCTCTGAATGAATGAAAGCTTAAATTTGATGAAAAACCAGAATACTTTTTACCCAAGTTTACCTCTCAGTTGTTGACAAACGTCAAAATATTAACATTGTTGTCACTCACACTGACTGACACTTTGTTGACATGATTTTTACTGACATGAGTATGAAGTACATGAGTATTTCAAATAATTTAATTTTATTGACGGTGTTCGAACCAGCTTCACGTGAGGTGTCTCATTTTGACGTCTCTTATTTCTATCTCACTCTCATCTCTTGGAAAGAATGAGATGGCCAAGTGAGACGGAAGTTTTTAATTTGTTTTTAAAATGTCTGCCTCACCTCGCTATCTCTTTCTTTCCAATAGAAATGAGATGAAAAGAGAGACTCCTCACGTGAAGCTGGTATAAATACCGTAATTTGTACTTCAAAAGATCAAAATTGAGCACAAAATTCTTTAAAGATAAAATGTCACATTTTATTCTGGGTTTACAATTTTTCTTCTGTCAGTCTCAACATGATAATAGCTGTCATTTGGAAAATACCCTTTTTTTATATTTATTTCTCGGAATGTCAATAATACCCCGACCCCCGAGGCCATACGAGCAAGTACTGGCAAGAAAGTTGGCTACACACACTGCCTGTAAAATTCGTAATTTGCATTCCAATTGCCTTCCATTTCTTCCACTTGCTTCTCAGCTTACTTCACTGCTGACTTCAAAAATTCCATACCAGTTGATGAGCAAGTTACTTGGGTTTGTATGTGTTGTGAAAAAATGTGTATGTATTACAACTTTCCTCCAGTACTTGCCCGTGCTAATGCGACTTAATTGTTTTAAGTTATTTCAAGCGCAAATATCAACTTATTTTTGTTTTCACTTTTCAACCAATTGAAAAATCGATCCTATCTTCAATTTTTATTAAAAAAAGCACGTACACCGATTTAAATTACAATATTTTGCATTTTAATACTTTCGTGTGACTTGACCAACAAATTTTTAACGAACTGTCAAAATTTAATTCGTACAAACCACAACATCAATAGAAAAGAGTTGTGTAAATCGTTAATTTCAAATGATCGAATCGTTCAAGAATCGATCACCAAAATGATTCTATTGATCATTCAATCATTTTCATTTCACTGATTTAATTTTCGATTATACTGATCCGATTCAATTTCTTGATGAGATTAAATCTCTTAGAATTTAAAGAATTCTGTACCGATTTTGATCGAATCTAGTTAGATGTAAATTTAAAAACTTCAAAAACAACTAAAATTTTCACAGTTTCCTTATTGCTCCGGAAAAATGTGATTTTAAGTCAGTTGGTTAACATTTGGATCGAAATACACTTTTTCTGTCAAAATATAGATCGTCCTCTCTATCACGCTATCAAATGTCAAATTCCATTGACAGATGGCTACGAAATTTTTGAATAATTCTTACTGCTCCGAGAAAATGGTGATTTTAGTGCAATTGGTTGACATTTGGATCGAAATACACTTTTTCTATCAGAATATAGTTCCTCTCCCATCTTTCAAGCCATAAACTGTCAAATTCCAGTGACGTTGTTGATGGATTAAAAAAACCTCCAAAAAACCTAAAATTTTCGATCAATTTTTACTTCTCTAGAAATGGGTAATAGGGTGATATTTGGATCGAAATACAGTTTTTCTATCAAAATATAGTTCATGCCCTATCTGTCAAGCAATCAACTGTCAAATTCCATTGAACGATGGATACGATGTCAATGGACTAAAAATCATCTAAAACATCTCAAATTTTTCAAAAGATTGATATCGGAAACTAAAAATTTGTTTAAATCTTACCTCAAATTTTGTATCGCCCCTTTTACTTGTTAACATTTTATCACAATTCTTGGGTGACTAAAAACTAATTTTGAATGAAATTTAAAAAATCGCGATTATTTGCAATTCGCTGGTTGTGTACTATGTATGTGCAAGGAATTTTAGGTAGCAAAAGCGATTGTTATCCGCAAACACAACTTGACCTTGTGATTGTGATATTTAAATTAAATGCATGTGTGCGATCTTCTGAGAAGCCTTTTTGGTTTTTGCTACCGTAAAAAAAAGGAAGTCGTCAACACTCAGTTATTTCGTTCATTCTTTTTGGTTAGTAATGTAATGACTAATGAGTCTAGTAAGTTTTTTTTTTAAGTAGTTTGGAAACGTCGATAAAAACTATTAATCTTTAGGAACTTTGGTAATTTAATTTTTCGGATTGTAAAATCTTATAAAAGGGTTGAAACTCCCACAAAAAAGGATTTTTTTCTACGATCCCTTAGCCCTGGCTTACCGCTATAAAGAACTGTCAACAAATTTATTCATATTAAAAAATGTAAATAAATTTATTAGATGTGCCTATCAAGCGAACTGCACTGTGTTAAAAGAAAAACAACAAAGTGTATCATTTTCACTCGTCCCAAATGTGCGGTGGCCATGTGTAACTAATTAGTGAGTTAAATGGCGCCCCACAATTTTCACAGTAGAAAGTTAGATTAAATAACTTTTGAAACTTAATTCAAGTTTCCTCCCAATTATATTCATAATTCCACGAAGTTGTTCTTTTCAACTTAATCCAAAACATTTTTAAGTATATTTTTTTTTTTTGTTGATTAAAACTTATTTTACAAACCTATTAAAATAAACAATACCGCTAAACTAAGCGATAAGAACCCAAAACAAGCTCCTAGGGTGTTCTTTGTTCTAAAATACCACTTCATTGTATTTTTTTTTTTTGTGTTTTGTATAAATTTATCCGTTAAGTCTTTATTCTTTTTTATTGCAGTCACTAGCACAAGAATTGCATATTATTTTGTTATCTTTCGTTTTTTTTTTTTGTAGAAAATAGTGTTGAAGCTCCTTTTCTTTTGGCAAGAATTTTTAATTTTCCTTTAAATTTAAATTTAAACTGTCGGTTTTTTGTTTTGTTTTAAAATACAATAAATGTATGTAGGTAACCGCACGAGGTGTATATCCGGATTTCGCTAAACAACAATTTATTCTTGTTGGCTGCTTGTGAATACGTATTCCGTAAACGTATCTGTATCTTATTATCTTGGTTAAACACAAAGATGCACAACACGGTAGAAATGATACTAATGTGAGAAAAACGAGTTGGAGTTGGACAAGGCACTAATTTTTTTTCGTTTTATAAATAAAATAAAATTTAATTAAATAGTAACTATAAGCACCCGATAATGAAAGAGAAATGGTAAAATTATGGAATTTATGTTAGAAGTATAATTTTTGTTTTTCTTTTTTATTTTGTGCCCTCGTCTTCATACGCAAAATGCTTGTTATCGCATTGAGGACAGAAATATAACTGAACTTAAGTATGCTTTTAACCAGCTGATGTAGCTGTGCTCTGCGCTGTGCGTATATAGCAGATGTAGGTGTGCTTTTTAAGAGAACATCATGGTATGCCATTTGGCATACCATTGTTACTTATAGCAACAAATTACTATTATAAAAATATTATTCGCATTGCGCAGGAATCCATACAAATTTATTCTATTCAAGTACAAAAAGTACATTCCAGAGTTATCGTGTGTGGGTTTTAAGTGATTCTTTTAAGGGAACAAACAGAAATGATATTTTAGAAAGATAACTATTTATGGTTTTGCTGTTTGTGTAGTTTCAATAGAAAATTCCTTATATTGTTTTAAAGTTAAGAATTATAATAAATTGGTCTATGTTTATAGGTGGCGATTTTTCCGGATCTGAAAAATAAACTCAACGCCAAAGCCATACGAACAAAATAAATACTACCTTCTATATACTAAATTCTTAAGATTTGATGAGAGCTGGATTTCGGTGCAGAGCTTACTTGGGCGCCGAAAATTGATAACGGATTTTTGTAGAGGAGTTAAATAGGGTAAAGTCGGGTGATGGCACCACGGGAGATATGGCACCCTTTAAATATTTCCTACTTAATTAATTATTATTAAAACAAAAATATCAGAATGTCATTAAGTTTAACTTTAGCTCTCAATTGATGCTGTTAAAACTGAAGTAGCTTTTTTAACTTTAAAACCACAACCGAAAGTAAAAAATAGTGACTATATTTAAGTCAATTTTTTTTGTGTGCATAACATAACAAAGTACAGCAACGGAATTATTTGGCACCAGGTGCTCGCTTTAACGAAAAAAAGAAGAGTGATGCGTGTTTATTTGTTTTTAATTATCGCAATATGTAAGCATACTTGTTTTGTCTGAGTATACATAGGTACTATAAGGCAAGTTTTGGATTCGTGCAAAAAAAAAATTTTGAGATAACAATCAAACATGATATAACGATGATAGAGAACACCAAAAAAGTGGGTGGCACAATTCTGTCTGTCTGTCTGTTCGTCTCCAGCCTAAACGGCTCGATCGATTTTCTTCAAACTTGGTACTTAGTGGTTTTTGGTGATTCTGCCGACACGTTTTTTTCATTTTTTTTAGAACCAAAAATAACGGTACCTGTCATAGATTTTTTTTTTTGCCAAATTTACATAATCGTATTTTTATCAAAAATGGCTCGACAACTTTTCTTAAAAAAAATTCAATAAACTTATTTTAGTAAAGGCTTTCTTTTGGTGGAAAACCATTTTTCAAAAATGGTTATTAATGGTACCTCCCAAGGAACCATTTTTTTCAATTTTCAATTATTTTTTTTATACAAAAGCTTCAAAAAAAATGTTAATAGTTTTGTGTACCAACATCTTTGAAAAAATATTTTTTGGATTTTTAAAAAATATTTCGAAAACGGCATCATAGATTTTTTTGAAACTCGATATTTAAGACTTTTTTACTACTCCCTAAAATATTTTTAGAAAAAATTTTACATTTATGAAAAAATAACGGTACCTTCCATACAAAAGTGAAAAAACCGCAAAGGAAAATATTTTTTTGCTTAAAAACGACTCCTACGATTTTGATTAAACTTTTTGTATATACTAAAATTAGTACGATCTACTATAAAAAATTATAAAATTTTACACTTTGCAACTATTAATAGTACCTGTCATAGAACGTATTTTTTTATTTTGAATTTTCTCGTTATCGGCTGAACGGATTTAGATGATTTTTTTTATATACAAATTTCAGATAAAATCAAATAATATTGCATATCAAAATTTTCAAAAAAAAAGTTTTTGGATTTTTAAAAAAAGTTTCAAACTTTTTTTTTGAAAATTCGATATCTCAAAAACGGGTTGACAATTTTTTTTCAAATTTTGTTTTTATATACACATAAATATATACTTCAGATTTGCATACCAAAATTTGTTCTTAAAAATGTTTTAAGAATTTTATATATAAAAAATTAATTTAAAAAAAAACCGCTCCAACGATTTTAAAAAATTTGTTCCCATACAATCATATTCCATCATGAATTAAGATGCCATACTTTTTTTCACCTCAAACTGTCAAAAGAGTTGTTTTAGCTAATTTAAATGTCGTATTTCATGCTTCTCTACATTTTTCGTTCATAATTTCCATGTTTGTATATACAATTTTCTTAAACTCGCAGTGTCTTGAACATAAGAGCAAGTACGTGCGACCCAGTCGTGCATTTTATTTTTAAGGTATTTTAATTTCTTTTAAAAATATGTGTTTTTATAAAAGCTTTCGTAATCAACCAATTTTTTTTTTGTTTTAAAATTAACTACAGAACATATACATATATAAAAGTTTAAAATTAATACCATTATTACGTTGTGAGCTATAAAGAAAACTGAAAATGGGTGCCATATCACCCGACTTTACCCTACAAGAATTTTTTTCTATGGGAGGGGTGTCTATCTTGCTCCGTTTAGGAGGTAGCAGAGATCAGAAATAAAACTCAACCTTTTGAAAGGTTCTTCAATAACTCTCATTTGTTGCCATTTTCAATAAAAATCACTCACTAACCTTTATTCTAAAAAAGAATTTTTTTCGGTCAAGTTCTGAGAGAAACCTTTATTTTGATTTTTTTAATGTTTCGGTCAACCAGTGAGATTTATCACTGAGACAAAAAAATAAATCTCATCTGCGAATTGATCAATCAGAATGTCCGTTTAGTATGAATGTTTAAATTTTGTAGGCCCTTCATGGAGAAATGCATTTAATTAGGATACTTAGTCATCGTTACTCATGGATTATGAGCAGAGTTGTAAACATTTATTTTTTAATGCATTTTAAATGCATTTTTGTTTGCATTAATTATTAAAAATAAAATTTTAACGCAATGTGAAAATATTTTGCATAAAAAAAAATATTTATGCAAACTCAAACATGTATTGCATTAAAAAAAATACGTTCTATGTAAAATTTTATAATTTTTGATGGTAGATCGTACTAATTTTAGTATATGAAAAAAGTTTAATCAAAATCGTAGGAGTCGTTTTCAAGCAAAAAAATATTTTCCTTTGCGGTTTTTTCACTTTTGTATGGAAGGTACCGTTATTTTTTCATAAATGTAAAATTTTTTCTAAAAATATTTTAGAGAGTACTAAAAAAATCTTAAATATCGAGTTTCAAAAAAATCTATGATGCCGTTTTCGAAATATTTGATTTTCAAAAAAAAAATTGAAACATTTTTTAAAAATCCAAAAAATATTTTTTGAAAAATGTTGGTACACAAAACTATTAACACTTTTTGGAAGCTTCTGTATAAAAAAAAATAATTGAGATCGGTCATACCATTTAGAAGAAAATAAAAAATTAAAAAAATGGTTCCTTGGGAGGTACCATTAATAACCATTTTTGAAAAATGGTTTTCCACCCAAAGAAAGCCTTTACTAAAATAAATTTATTAATTTTTTTTTTAAGAAAAGTTGTCGAGCCGTTTTTGAGAAAAATACGATTATGTAAATTTGCCAAAAAAAATGTATGGCAGGTACCGTTATTTTTGGTTCTAAAAAAAATGAAGAAAACGTGTCGGCAGAATCACCAAAAACCACTATGTACCAAGTTTGAAAAAAAATCGATCGAGCCGTCCTAAACGGCGAACGAACAGACAGACAGACAGAATTGTGCCACCCACGTTTTTGATGTTCTCTATCATCGTAATATCATGTTTGATTGTTATCTCAAAATTTTTTTTTTTGCACGAATCCAAAACTTGCCTTATAGTACCTATACTCGCAAGTAAAAATGTTAATGCAGAATAAAAATATTTTGCATTAAAAAAAAATGTTAATGCAACATGAATATTTGTTGCATTAAAAAAAATGTAAAACATTTTTTTGTTAAATCGTTAAACTACGTCAATAATATATTTAAGGGCATGATTCGTGGTAATGATGGGTAGGACGAGAATTTCAAATGAGTTTGTATGGAGTACTCATTTTGTGATAGGACGTAGATTCACATTAACACGATTTTTGACAGAAGTTAAAATGTCTACCTCAAAATTTTGAAAAACCGAGTATGCCAATCGATTTAGAAGGGGGGTATTACCTAGTGTTCCCGCCAACGCTGTGGGACCGCTAGAACACATTTTATTCGACAGGTGTTAAAATATCAACACTTTGAAAAACCGAGGTAATACTATCCTTTCCTTCTAAATCGATTGGCATACTCAGTTTAAAAAAAAAAATTATTTTATTTTATTGACATATTTTGTCAATGCAAAAAATTTTTCATATTGCATTCTAATTTTTTTTTTAATGCAGAAAATGTTTGATCCGCACACTTTCACATTGCATTAAAATTTTATTTTTAATAAAAAATTAATTTTTTTGCATTAAGACTTTACCAACTCTGATTATGAGTGATTTTATGCAATAAATCGTAAAAACCATTTTTGATTTATTTTCAGCGAGAAAGGTTAAAGGTTGACCTTTTACATTTATTTTTTCGCAAAAAACTCAACCATTGAGAGATATTTCTAAAAATTAAAAATAAATCTCAACCGATAACCTAAATTTGATTTTTTTTTTAATAAATGTCAAACCAAAACCGAAATCTTTTTAAGGGAATGTAGTTACTCTCAGAGAGAAACCAATTGAAAATAAAGGTTGACAGTTATTTCTGATCTCTGGGAGGTAGGCGCAATTTTCGAAAAAAAACGACTTAAATGGAAAAACAAATATAAAAAACAACGGCAATACTTAAAATGCAAAACAATTACGGTTTAAAAAGCCAGAAGTCTGTTCTATAATCCTACATTTAAATTATATTATTTGTGTCAACAGTTTTTAAAAAAATTACGCTCAAACTCCAAATTTTGATTAAAAAAAACGCAAACAAAATAGTTTTGATCAATTTTTCTTAAAACTGCGAAACGTTAAACAAATTTTTTGTTTTGAGGTCAATGGTCATATTAATTCTGAATCAAACACAAAAAACCGAAAGCTTTTATGTCTTCTAGTTTTCCGAGAAAATCGAAAATTACTAGAATTACTTTTTTATGAGAGATTTTTGTTTTTTGATATTTATTGTGATCTTTTTTTGATACAAATTAATGTTGGTGTTAGGTTGATCTTTGTTTTTTGTTCTATAAAGAACAGCAATTCATTTGGCGTTACCCAGAATGCACCACAAGGAGGTAGAATTGCATTGCATTCCGCGTCCTTGTCAGTCAGTTTGTGATTAAGTCAGGAGTTTGTCAAAAATAATCACGTCAACTTTCAATATATTATACATTATATTAAAAAGTTATGTCAGTCTCGTCAAAGAAGTCATCGTCCGTACTAGTGTTACTGTCGAGTTCGTCCAGTTCTTCGTTGATGTTGAGGAGCCGAGGTTGTTTTGGTGGTTAAACATTCTCTAAATGCTCACTTTGAACTGTGGGAGGTCTGAGGTCTTTTAGTTGTAAGCCCACACTTTCTTCACCATCGTTGAAACATGGGTATACTTTCTTATATCAAGTAAGAACTCCATGATTTGGGAGCCCAAGTCGTCCTTATATTTCTCTTCAAGGCAGTATTTTCTGTAAAAGAAAAGTGCCATATATTGGTGAAGATGGTGGGTTGTTTTGCGGCATACAATGTTTTTTTTAAAAGCTTGTTTTGGTTCTCCAGATCATTTATTGTGTTGGTTGGATCGGTCATATTCACATATTTCCCTTTGCTATGATTCGTAACTTCATGAGTGCAACCAGGGAACATATTTTCAACACCTATGTACTGGGGTGCGCTGTCGGTACAAATACGACTGGTGTTGGGGTGGACGTATTTGTGTATATAAGGCCAAAATTCTTCTTTACATTTGGAGTTCACTTTCCCTGCCACCAATGTTTACTTCAACGTGAGACGCAATAATTTCCGTTATTTTCCGAAAATAACTATAGTAATCTATCATTGTAGGTTTACTTAATTCACTTTTATGGTCGTGATGGCGCTGAGAGATTAAATGCTTATTTTTAAATAATGATACACAATAGTTTAAAAAACATCCTTAAGTTGTAGCTTAAGATCAAATTAACTTACCTGAAAAACACGTGTTCACAGGCATTCTGATGACAAAACCGATTATTAACGCAAGCACCTCGCGAATCTCTGGCCGACATTGAGGCCCATGGAAAAAAGTGCCGATGGATGGGTTGATTGTCTTTCTACAACTTTTGTCACCTTTTCTTTTTGAGCTTTTTTTCGAGCACCACCATTTCCAACCGAATTTAATGTTTTTAATTATTTCCATGGGTGTTGAAGTTTTTGTGAGAATAAGTCCAATTTCTTCAAAAAAAGCTATACTCTTTTCGTTGGTCGAAACTAAATCTCCGAACGAACAAAATATTGAAAAATTATTTAATTTGGATGAAGCAGTGGATGCCTAGATGCCATTTTGTATTCATTGAAGAAAAAAAAACACTTCACTTTCACAAAGGTTAAATAATGAATGACTTTGCTAAACAATAACCTGTACCACATTTCTTTAAAAAAAATAACGGTTCAAAATTCGATTGTTTCTTCGTTCTTTATGTTCAAAGGCAATTGCATTATGTAGGTACATATGTAAGACACATACATGTACATACATATATTGTAACGAAGCGTTACAAATTTCACCTCCTCAATGCACATCTGCATCACCAGCCTGAACTATCCGGCAGAAGTTCAAAATTAACTTCAAAGGTTAATTTCATTCTGCATTTACCATACCGCTTTACCTACCGAAATCCACAAGTAAAAATAAATCTTCGAAATATGCAACACAGAAAGTTCGCATACCAACCCCCGAAATTATGCAACGGTTTATACTTGTCAGCTATTCACTAAAATTAAATGATGGAATACCCAAAATTCGTCATCAAATAAAAATATATTTTTACTGTGGTATTTTGCCATTCGTCTTTACCAGTTCACACTGTCTTTTGTCAGGAAACTTAATATGGTGAAGTGTAATTTCCGAACAAAATGGTCTTCTGCCTTTGTTGTATGTGTACCAATTTAGTGTACATAAGGAAGAAAACCGACCGTGAGTTTAATTAATTTATTCTGGAACGCATTAAATTAATTAACTCAACCGAGACACGCTGTAGAGTACGAAGTGTACCATCAGAAGTTTCACTGAGTTTGTGAGTTTATCTCGTACCGTTTTTTGAGGCTTCTCCTCCGTTTTTATTATTTATATTACTTACCGCGATTGTATTTCCTTTGGCCTTTGCCTTAGGCGGGGAACGTTCCCCATTGAGTTTTCTACTCTATTCTCCTTCTGAGTATATAGTAGACGTTATCTGTAGGCCGGGCGCAGATTGGACTTTTTTTCAGCTTGCCGCAGGAAGCGGGGCGGGGATCGAGTCCTAAACAACTTTTCTGCTCTGCACTCCCTCTGAGTGCATAGTAGACGTTGTCTGCCAGCCGGGACCAGACTTGACTTTCTTTCAGCTTGCCGCTGGAAGCGGGACCGAATCCCAACCGCCTTTTCTGCTCTGTACTCCGTCTGAGTGCATGGTAGACGCTGTCTGCTAGCCGGGACCAGACTTGACTTTCTTTCAGCCTGCAGCTGAAAGCGGGGATCTAATCCTAACCGACTTTTCTGTTCTGCACTCCTATCGAGTGTATAGTAGACGCTATCTGTGAGCTGGGAGCAGATTTGACTTTCCTTCAACTTGCCGTTGGAGGCAAGTACCTTGTACTTATTATTAGTAAGATTATATGAAATACCGTGTTAGAATAAATCATAAGCATTATCATTGTAGTATATGAAATACCGTGTTAGTTAGTTAAGCTATACAACTTTTGTATTAAACCTTGTGAACTTAATATTTGAATGAATACAAATAATAATAATAATAATAGCTTTATTTATTGAACTTTAAACAAATTTTTACAATTTAACATATGATAAATAAATTATGGCCTTGGTTTTGAAACCGTCTGCCAGATGCCATCTCTATTTTTTTTTTCTGTTAAAAATTACAAAATATATTTTTAATAATAATAATTCAAGTAAGCTTTTTGAAGTGTTTATTATTTTTACATTTTTTATATGTATGTTTTTTTTAAATAAATAAAGAAAAAAAAAAAACATAAAATAAAATAAATTGCAGTACAAAAATGGGTTTTATTTTGTACAATGTGTACGCTAAAAAAAAAAAAAAAAAAAAAAAACGAAATTGATACATTTTGGGTTAAAATCTTTTAATAATTTATAAAATCTTTCCTGTAATTTAGGGCTTCAATGCAATATTGGGAGAGAAGTTTCCAGTTACTTCCATTTAAGATACTTATCGAATCTGATTCGCTTATTATTGACCTTTCGAAGTATACAAATCTTATTTCCTTTAATATGGGGCACACTGATAAAAAGTGATAAGAGTTTTCTTGTTCTTGTAAGTTACAGAGAGAGCAAAAGGTTAATTGATCATTAAAATAAGGTCTATAATTTAAGTCAAGAAGCTCTCCCCTAATGCGAAAAATTATAGAAATTTCATATAAGCTCATTTTGTCTGTAAAATAATTGAGCTCATTCAAATTATAATTGAGCTTTGGATATAGAGATCTACGTGAAGAGCCTTTTGCTTCCTCAATTAGATCTAATCTTATTTTGTCATCTAACTTTTCGAGAATGCAGTTGATCTTTTCTCTCATCCTCCCATCTTCCATCTCCCAAGAGTGCACAGAAATACCGCTCAATATGGTTATATCCTCCCATTTCTTGAACCAACTTATATTTTTTTGTATACTGTGTTTTGCTAATAGTTTTGGTAACCGATTATCATCATAAGAAAGTATTTTGGCGACATAATCAAGGTGCATTTTCAAGGTGAAAATAAAAATAGGAGGAAGACCTGTTTCAAGCAACAGCATGTAATTAGGTGTTGATTTCGGTAATCTAAAAAGTTTTTTTAAGAAGAGCCGTTGCAGTTTTTCAACATCATCATATTGCTGATATCCCCATACCTGACATCCATATGTCATTATAGTTCTCAGAGCAGCATCAAACACTTTAAATTTGACACTATGTGCAACATTTTTGTTCCTAAACAAGTTTTGCCAGGTTGAGTTTATAGCAGATAACGATTTCTTCAATTTACTTTGAAAATGTTTTTTTGGGTTGAGTTGGGGTGTTAGAATCATTCCCAAGTAAGTAAATTCATTCACAACTTCAATGTTTTCACCATTTAGAAACCACCTTTCATTTCTACTGTGTCGTCCTCGCCCTGTTCTAAATATCTTAACCTTTGTTTTGGGAATATTTATTGCCAGATTCCACATTTTACAGTACTTATCTAGCCTATTTATCATGAGCTGAAGACTTTCTGGGGAATCTGCAAACAAAACGACATCATCAGCATATAGGAGGCATTTTATAACAAGTCCTGCAACTTTAATACCGTTTGGCAAAGCGTCAACTATGTCGTTGATAAAAAGAGCAAACAACAAGGGGGATAAAAGACATCCTTGACGCACCCCACTTTTGGTTTCAAACCATTCTGATATTTGTTCACCGTCCCATACAGCCGATATAGTATTCTCGTAAAGTTTTCTCAGTACGTTAGAGATCTTGGAGGATAAGCCCAATAGGTTTAATTTATAAAACAACGCTCCTCGATCAATGCTATCAAAAGCAGCTTTGAAGTCGATAAATATTGCATACAGCTTTTTCCCATTTTCTGCGTAATAATCTACGATATTTTGGATGGAAAAAATGTGATCCGTTGTTGAATAACCTGCTCTGAAACCTGCTTGAAATTCGTTCAACAATTTATTCTCACTAACCCAAAACTCAAGCCTTTTCAGTATAATTCCTGTAAATATCTTCGCAATCACATTTAGAAAAGAGATGCCCCTATAATTTTCTACATTATTTATGTCCCCTTTTTTGTGTATTGGAAATACAATTGACTTTTTGAAAGTTTCAGGTACTTCAGCCGTGTGCAATATATTTGAATAGGTCCTTGCTAAATTTTCCAAAAAACCGTTTGGAGCGTTTTTGAAAAATTCATAAGGAACTCTATCATACCCTGGGGCTTTGTTATTTTTTGCTTTATGTAAGACACTATGTATTTCTTCTATGGTGATATCCCGATCTAAAGAGTCAACGATTATATAGTTTTCAGCGAATTGTATTGGTTCTTCAATCTCTAATGGATTAAGAATATTTTTAAAATGATTAGCCAAAAGATGGGCATCCAAATTGTTGCTAATTTTGAATTTTTTCCCATTCAGTTCCTTCACTACTTTCCAAAATTCAGAAGAATCCTTGGCACTATTTAAATTTGTTGCTATTCCTAAGAAGTATTCGTTTCGCTTTATTTGGCAGAGTGTTTTGTATTCCTTATTTGCCTGAACATAAGCTTCACGGAAAAAATTTCCGTTTCTGATTCTTGCTAGTTTTAGTAGATTGAAGGATTTAGCTCTGGCTTTTTCGCAGTTTTTGTCAAACCATTTTTGTTTGCCTTTAGCTACGTCCCTCCTTTCTGAAAAGGAGGCCGAGTTTTTTATAGCTTCCATAAAAGATTCAATCTGGTGGCTCGTGCTTGCTTGACTTAAATCAGTTTGTACAGTAAACTGACTAAGTTTGGCTTTATAACTTTCTTTTTCCCTATCGTTCCAAAATAGTCTGGGCAGAAGAGCAATGCTTTTTTGGGGCAGAGGTTTGTTTATGGTCAGGACTGCTGTGATTGGCATATGGTCCGAAAAAGTCAAAGCACCAACATTAAAACTACCTATTTTCTCAAACCATTTACCACTGATGCCACAATAATCAACAACTGATGCACCTGGACCTCCTACAAAAGTCATTTCTCCAGACAAGTCCCCACTAGTTGACCCATTAAGTAAAAAAATATCAAAATTTTGAAAAAGTTCTAGTAGTTTTATACCGTTTCCGTTCAAAACTTTATCCTTTGAAAGTCTAACCGATTCGAATTGTTCGCCAAAAGAAATCATATCACTTTCTATCTGATGTTCCGCCACTCGAGCATTGAAATCTCCAATAAGCATTATATTGCTAATATTTGAAAAATTTAGTAAGCGTTCCAAACTACAAAAATCCTGCTCCCAATTATTACAATTTAAATAGATAGGGAGAATATAGTAATATTCATCCTCAGAGTTTACTTTAAGAGCCGTATAGTTTTCAATGTTTACAAAACTACAAGAATTTGAAACAATAGATTTGAACCCAAAAAGATACCCTCCAATCGCTCGTCCACGTGTGTGAACCCGTGTCGCTGGGATCCAGTGTAATTTAAAACCTATAAAAAAATGTTCAAAATCCCCATAATTGTCCTGCATTACATGCGTTTCACAAAGGAAAAAATAATCAAAACTGTTTATATATTCAAAAAAGGATGGAAAAAGTAATTTATTTCTTAATCCTCCTACATTATAAGATAATAAATTCAAAGTACTTACATCTAAATAAATATTTTTTTCATTTTCTATTTCTGATTTTTTTAAATTATTCTGGCAGACGTTTTCGTTTCATGCGAGAAGATTATTTGTTGATTGTTGCATAGTTTTAGGTGGATGATTATTTCCTGTTGTATGGTTCTGGTTGTTGGCTTTACTATCATTGGAATTCGCTGCGTTTGTAAATTGTAGAAGCTCTGTGTTGGATAGGTTAAAACCAGAATATAATTCGCCGAGAATCTCACAGCCATCAGATCTGTCAGCGATTAGCCCCCTTACTCTGCACCAATTGAAGGTCTTCCCCGCCACCAACAAAGTTTCACCTTTAATTTGCACTTCCACATCTGCTCTGCTGTTTTTTATCGCCTTTCTTACTATCAACAGTGATTGTCGTACCTTTCGTTTTGTTAAAGGGTAATCTCTATGGATGAACGTGCCAGTGCCTTTAAGCTTGCTGGAATTATGTAGTATTTCATCAACATAATCTTTGGAATTAGTTTCCACCAGTATGTTGTTTGTTTGGTAATTCGAGGTTAGTAGGCGAATAGAGTTTATCGAGACAGGTTCGTCTGGCTTAAGCGAAGCAAATAGCTTTTTTACTTCGTCACGATGATCGGTGTTCGGCTGCTTAGCAATGCGCACGATGAGGTTCTTTTCACACGATTTTTTTGACAAAAACTCAACTTCCCTCTTGAGCGACTTACATTCATCTTGCACTTCCTCAAGTTTTGTTGTAAGTTCTGAGTTTCTGATCTTAAGTTGTTGAATCTCATCACAAACTCCTGAAATGTCTGCTTTAGTGGCTAAATTTGATATTTTGTCGTCCAGAAGATTTCCCATAATTGTTGTTAAATCCTGGATTGACATTTGTCCCACTGCCATGGTTGTTATTGTTTTTTGTTGTCTTTTGGGTGAAGAAAGTATGTATTCTGGTGACGTGTCCGCAAGAGATCTTTTGTTATTCATTTACACTTTAATGTTTTATCTTTTTATGTTGACTTTTATGTTTTTTCGTTGTAAAACACAATTAAAATTGTTTATATTTCTGTTTTACATAAATATATTTTGTTATTTTTTAATTAAAAATTATTTTCAAGAGAGCTACTAGAAATTAGTTGTCACTTCTTATTCACTCAGAGTTGCCATCAATATATATACAAATATTTAAATCGGAGTTTGAAACTCTTTACCCAAGTATGGTGCTTTCTTTAGGATAAGCCCTGGACACCGACGAGTCTACCTCAGCCTCGACAAAAAAGCATCACAACATATGCTGCAGTCAATACAGTAGTGCCCAGTTTATGCGAATTTTTCATAATGCATTACATTTCATGTGGGAAATTTTTAATTGTGTATATATTAGTAGGGGTGTTAGTGCACGATATGAGGGCATACCTTTCATTTCGACCTGACGGGTTGAGCTTTAGTACACTAAGGGCCAGTTTTTCAGTGCAAGATCATCCTAGTCTCGGGTTTAAGCCGGAGTTAACTCCAAAAACGTGTTTTTCAGTCAATTGAAATCGAAAGTTAACTCGTCTTATATGGTGAGTTAACTCAGGCACCAAATTGAGGATCTTTTTAGTGGTGGCGCCATCTGGATTTCGATATTGAAAGTTATTGCCAGTGCAATTCGTTGTGGCGCCATCTCTATTCCTATGCGTAAAAGGCGTAGAAGGGTGATATCCACAGTGTCGCACCTTCCAGTTTCGGGAGGGGATTCATGGTAGTAATTCAAAATTTTTCCATTTCAATGAAAAAAACACCCTTTCACTATAAATATTTTTATATACTCTTGTGATTCTTGTTGCTTATGACAAATGAAATATGTGAACCAAGTTTCGTGTCAATGCTGTTGAAATTTGGTAATATTTTACGTATGTCACTAAAAATTCGGTCATCATTTATGAAGAAGGCTATAACTTTTTTGAAGGTAGTTGTATCGAGTTCATTTTGATTTAGTAAGATTGGGAATTAAAAAATACCCTTAAAACATGTGTCATATGCTTATATTATTCCAAGATAAATATTTAAGTTTGTTAATCTTTCATATCCCCCCTCCCTAGCACTTTGAAAGTGGTGTTGTAAAAAATCAAAAGTAGGTTATCAATCAACTCTGGTTGTAATGTAGTAGATTGTGAAATTCTGCGTCGACACCATCTTTAAATTTTATTAATAAAAATGTTTTCTAACTTTTCTTGGCTTTTCAAATTTTGTTTCCAAAACGACTTTTTTCCACCCCCTTCGTGCAAGGGGAGGGGTGGGAGAAAAACAATAATGTGGTCCTATGTTTTCAAGGGTGCTTAATCCAACGGGAGTGCTACGGTCATCTTCCGACCCTTGGTTTTCGATTTATAAGCAACATTTCGGGATTGTGGCAACCCTTTTCTTGTCCTTCTGACAGTGTTGCCACCTTGGCAACACTTCTTAAAAGTAAAGTTAGGACATGAACTATTTGTATACTAAAGCTCAACCCATCAGGTCAAAATGAAAGGTTGGTCTCACTAACAGCCCCACTATATGTATGTACATTAGGGTGGTCGTTAAAATGGTTTTTTTGAGATTTATTATTTGGATGGGCCTAAATCAGCTTTAAATGAAGAAAAAAAAAATCCCTAATTTTTTCAGATTTATATTTTCATCCCCTATAGTTGCTGTAGGGGTAAATTAAATTTCCCATTTTTTTTGGAAATTCGCGTAATCTGCCGAAAAATTCAGAGCATGTAGGTGAGAAGTAGACAAGAAAAAAATCCTACTGAAGGGGGGTAATATTTCCTACCGCTTTGAAGGGAGGGGCAATTTAATAAAATAATTGCTTAAAATAGAAAAAGTTTTTCGAAAATCGCTCCTACCTCCTAAACGGAGCGAGATAGACCTCCTCCCATAGAAAAATATGCTTGTATATGACCCTTCTACAAAAATCCGTTAACTTTTTTGTTGTCCGCTTCCCGTGAAATGCCCCTTATGTAAACGTGCACTATGGCGTATGTGGAATATTTTCTTCTTTTGTAAAATTTATTTTTCTACTTCAAAACTTATGGATATTCGAAATTTCTATATTTCTACTCTACATATTTTATTATTTATTATTTAAAAGAGCTCTGCCCACATGACTTAAATTCAACTTAATAATAACGTCGGTTCAAAGGTAAAACTCACTAACTAACATATTACAGTTTTGGAGGAAAGGAGAATGGGTATATTTGGGCGTTAGCGGCCATCAATGAAATTAGTGTCAAATGAAAGGTATGTTACTCAGTTACTTTTACTATGGGCGCTACATTGCACTTCATTTAGAAAAGAAGATATTTCATTCACATGGAAATATCGCATAGAAATTATATTATTAGTGTGTGTAATGCTTTATCCTAACTTCAAAACATATCGTGAAACTGTAGTATTGTGTTTTGCGGGATTTAGAAGCTTTAAACAGACCCAGTTCTGATTTCAACAGCTTTTTTATTTTTTTAAATACATTATATTAATCAGGATTTAGACCCCATGCTTGAAGACGTTAATATAGCAGGTTGACTAAAATTGGCACTTTCCATATGCCAATACATGAGAGTGTAAATACATCTACATAATAATGACCACTTATAACGACCGGGCGGGATATGACTTTTGCAATAATATGAATAGACAGAATGCTACGTTCGAAAGCACCACTGGTAATTGGCCTGTTTTTAACGAAAACTAAATTCGATTACACGCAACGGAATCAAGTGAGTTTTAGAGCTTGACTAGATGCACTTTTAACTATATAAAATACCCATCAAACATTTTTTTAATACTATGTAAATTATAATATAAGGTATTATGCTAAATATTCTTATTAATGATGTTATATGGTCATTTTTATACACAAAATATTCCTGAGACTGTCTTGATTTTTAGTTCACTTTCCTTTTCTATTTTTGCATTGCTTAGAGACCAGAATACTAAGTAAAACTTGATTGAAGTTCTAAAACAAAAATGCACTTTTTTCGTTTTTGAAGTACACCACAATGAAAAAACTTCTGCACGGTGGTGATTGCAGGACTCAACCACATTCAAAAATAACAAAATCATTCTTGGCCGCTCACGCCCATGTTTCATACAAATTTGCCCATTCTCCTTTAATTAAAACATACTTTTTAAAGCTGAAAAGTCACGTTCCGAAAATGATTAAATAAAGTTCCCGGGCATACCTTTAAATGTCCCTATAATAACCGTGCAAAATGAGACTTTTTGGATTAAAAAAAATGCATTTCATTCTCATTTTCTTGAATATTTTTTTCTGCACTTAGTGAGTTTTACCTTTGAACCGACGATAAGTCAGTTAAACACCTTATAGTCTTGTTGAAATAATTTTATTTTTATATGACGCGTTTCGACTATCATCGGATCAAAATTCTACGTATTTTGTAGTTAAAATATGCAGCGATTCTGAGTTCTTTTCCGATTCTGTTAGTTCGTAAGTATGTATACCTACTTGGATTGCGTTTACGATTTAAGGAAGTTTTTTTTTTTATTATTATTATTTATTCGATTTTAAATTCGCAACTCAAAAAATTATAAACATAATTACTGAAAAAGTTGTCCATATCCATTCGTCACAACAATAATTATTTTCCATTTATTTATCTGAACGCCCAACTAACTATTTGATGCACTTAATTTGTTAACATTTTAAAAAATGTTTAAAAACTGACAAACTAAACTAAATTTTGAATTTTTTCACGGTTTTCATTAGGATTGCGCGATGCACATTACTTAAAAAAAAAATCGTCTTAAGATCTCCAAAGAAGAGACTTTAAGCTTCAAATTGCTTTCTATATGACTCCGCAACGATCATTTTTAGCAGACAAATTGTGGAAAAAAAAATTGGTAGTGTATATCGGAGCTCTCATTGCTATTACAAAACGATGAACTGACTATTTATTTTTGCTACTCTTACTCAAGGACTTTTATTTTTGTAGAAAATTAATCGCTTCTCTTGTAGTTTGAATTTGCCAAGCTAAAATTGAAGGAAATTGTTTATGAAACAGAAAAGTACAAGTTCATACCTACCTTATTTGTGCTTATAGCTTGGTACCATGCTAAATCGTGCAAAACCAAATCGTACAGTACTTCCTTTATCTAAAAACTTATCACATTTCTTTGTTATTAATTTAAATTCTATGGAAGGATTTGTAATCAATTCAAACAAATCTGCAAAATTATTCAATTTGTCTTATCTTTTATTTACAATGAATTTACTATCTCTATCCTGCACAGAATTCCCATAGTCAATATAGCTACTTACGCTTTGAATGTCTCATAATAAATACTCAATCGATATCTTGCAATTTTCTATGCTCCCTTCCAAGTATTTCATGTTAAAAATGAACAACCCATAGAATGTGTAGATATTTGATACCTACCCTAACGTATTAACGCATCTTCTTTAATACCAAGGAAATCATTTGTTTTGAAGCTTTATCTTCATTTGATCTGAGTCTCAAGTTTCCTCAAGGTGGTGAATATAATGTTTATGATAGATAACGCGTATCATATTTTTGCGTATCCCTCTTCTTATTCAACCTTAGCAATTATCTAATTAACTTTTGCGTGTTTAATATAACTGATGTTTAGGTGTGCTGTTATGAATATTTAGGCGCGGCAATGAATATACTAAAATAATGCTTCGACTAGATTTACATGCCTTTTGTAAAAATAGGATAAATACAGAATGAAAAATGACTAATTTGCCTTTAATATGCTTGGATGATTAGGAAAAGATGATTCCTTGCATTAAACGCCATAAAGAGAGTTTCTATCCAAATTTAAGAAATATTTGGGTTAAGCTTTGTTCAGTCCAATCGATTTTTGAGAAAAAAAAAGTTTTGGTGTTTGTATAATGATTTCCTTCAAATGTTTACAGCCGCATTTAATCGAGAAAAAATCATTTTTTCTGACCCGTCACATGAGACGACCCCATTGATGCCCGGTTCGCTTCAAAATCTTATATGTACCTTATCCTTGCCAAAAAAAAATTTACGATAGACTTCACTTTAAGGTTTCAGGTAACCTACATAAATAGCCAAAGTCTTATCACCCGAATGACTCCGGAGCTTTTGATAAGCAGTAAAGGAAGCTCCAAGAACGCTGCTGGGGAATATATTCGTTTAAAATTGTTATTTTGAATGGTCGAAGAACGTATCACAAAAAGGCTTGAACCCCTTTTTATCATGCTCTTGCGCAATATGCTCCCAAAATAATTCTCGAAATTTCGAATCCAACGTTCTGACGCGAGCCTCCAAATTTTTTTTGTTCATCGATCCTTTCAGACTTCTTTATCGGATATGATCACAATTTTCACAGGAACCAATTTTATAAGCGCTTGCACCAAAACTGTCTAAGTTACTTTCAACTGATGGATTTTCATTTACTTCCAAACATTTCAAATAATTTTTTTCTTTACAAAATTCAAGAAAAAAAACTATAATTAAATCTAAATTGTTGTTTTCCTTTACAGTTACCAGAACTTGTTAACAGTTTATCCCTACAAGGTCAATTACCATTGCAAATGTCTTTACTTGCACGTAATTTGGCAATATCAGAGCAATTGGTTAAGAACGGAGGAGCAAATATAAATGCATATGATGCTGAGGTAAGTCTTTTCGTTTGTACAAATATTTGCCGTATTTTTCAACACTAAAATTTACTTTCAGGGCTCTACACTCCTTATAGACGCTATCAAACGTGCTGATGAATTTGCTGCAAATTTTCTGCTCGATCGAAATTGTGAAGTTAATCTTCCTCACAGGTAAATCATTACTTTTTTTTTGTGCTTTGTTTTCATTCATAGCTTAACACTTTCCGTTTCACAGAGTTAACTCGGATACTGCATTACATCTCGTGTGCAACTATTCGTCGAAAAATGTCGATTCCGAGACCTTCAAAAACATGCTAGAAATCAGTAAGAAAATTTTAGAACGAAAAGCCGATGTAAATCTTCAAAATCAGCGCGGCCAAACTGCTCTTCATTGCGCAATTCTTTCGGGACACACAGAATTGGTGGATTTGTTGTTGGAAATACCCCAAATCGATATAAATATACGAACAAACAACGATAAGTGTGCCTTGCTTTTGAGCTTGACTCCTCCTCAATTCGAAGGCAAACCTTTTGACCTGGCCGAAAAGCTCCTTAAAAAAGGTGCTCGACCAAATCAAGTCAAGTCCGATACACATGACAGTCTTTTGCAACTGTTGGCCTTGCAAGGCCTTGAAGAAGCTGCAATATTTCTATCTGATCATGCAAATCTGAATCACATCAATGGGCAAGGACTCACCGCTCTACATATTGCCAGTGAAAAGAACCTTCCAAAATTGCTCAGGAAGCTCCTCGAAGCTGGAGCTTCTCCCAACCTGCAATCTAGTATAGCAGAACTGAATTCGGCTTTGCATTTAGCCGTCGAAGCAAACTGCCCTGAAGTTATTACTGAATTTGCCGATTTTAAGGAACGTGGAGAAGAGGGTAAGGAATCTCCGGATTTCAATAGCAAAAATGCATCCGGAGACTCGCCGTTGAGTTTGAGTCTTTCACTTAACCGTACAGAATTGGTTCCCATACTGATAAGGGGAGGAGCTGATGTAAATGCTCGTAATGGGCAGGACATGACATTGCTCCATCAGGCAATTTTGAATCATGATTCGGACACAGCCGTATTCCTCCTTCATCAGGGAGCTGATATGAATGCTCTAACTGGGGAACAGGAGTCTCCTTTGCAGTTGGCGATCCATTGTCACTTAGCTCAGGTGGTAGACGCCCTTTGCACTCGTGGAGTGGCACTAAGTGCACCAGACAATAAAGGAGATCCGCCGCTATGGACAGCTCTAGAGCTTGAGTATGAAGATGTGGCTCACGTGCTTGTACGTCATGGTGTAGATACAGATTGCTGGGGACCAGGCCCCGACGGATGTCAGCAAACACTCCTACATCGGGCCATCGACGTGAATAAAGAAGCCGCAGCTATTTTCCTCATCAAAAGTGGCTGCGATTTAGATTCACCACGTCAACCAGGCATGAACGGTGAAGGCGGTGACGAGTCCAAAGATAAAGCCTCTCCACTGCATTTGTGCTGTCAGTGGGGACTTACCAAAGTTCTTCAAACTCTCATCGATCACGGAGCGAATGTTAATATGCTCGATTGGGAAAACAAGACACCATTACACATTGCCATTGAAAACCAACACAATGACATTATAATGGTACTTTTATGTCATCCTGGAATCGATCTTAAAATTCGCGACAAAGCTGGCAATACACCATTCGCAGCGGCTCTTACTATGCGTATGAATAAAGCGGCTCAGAGTATTCTTGAGCGTCTTCCAAATGCCGCCGAACAAATGGACCAAAGAGGAAAGAATTTTCTTCACACGGCAATCATCAAGGATGATCTGGAGAGTGTTTTGTTTTTGCTATCAATCCAGGTTGATGTAAACAGCCGTGTTCAAGACGTGAATCAAACACCTCCACTTCATCTAGCCGCAGCGTCAACAAATGAAATGATCATCAGAAACTTGATATTGGCTGGTGCAAGAATCAACGATCGTGATGCGACACAAAAAACAGCATTGCACATTGCAGCCGAACGAGGAAATCTACCAGCTGTCTCTGCCTTAATTCAAAATGGGGCTGATTTTGATTCAGCCGATGGCGACGGAAACAATTCTTTACACATTGCGGTTCGAGAGGGACATTTAAATGTAGTCAGAGAACTTCTTACCGAATCCAGCATAAATGCGGAGGCTTTTAACTTGAAGGGGCGAAATCCATTGCATGAACTCTGCCGCACAGGAAAAGATAATACAGCAGCCGCTATATGCGAGCTTTTCCTTGAATGCATGCCAAAGTATCCCATTAATGTTCCCGACATGGATGGCAATACTCCACTTCTGTTGGCCTTTATGCGTGGTCAGGCACCACTCTGTAAAGTTCTTGTTAAGAATCGCGCCTGCATGGGCACTGAAAATCGTGATGGTGTGACCATATTCAATTTCAAACTCGCCACCGATCAATTGTTGCACAAATTGTTGGACCAACTGCCGCAGGAATCGCCATGGTCTGAATCAGATTTGTGCCAAGAATGTGGCACTAAATTTTCAATCACTATGCGGAAACATCATTGGTGAGTTCAAGATAGTATTGATTGATTCCAAAAACAGTGCTTCATTATTTTTTGTAATTAAATTTTCAGCCGCCATTGTGGTCGGGTCCTTTGTTCAAAGTGCTCCAACAATGATATACCGATTCTTAAGTTTGGTATGAACAAACCCGTCCGCGTTTGTAGCGTTTGCTTTGGTGTCTTACAAGTTGGCACAAATGTTATGCCATGAGATGAAGAGGGTGGTGCATGGACGCCAATTAGCAATGAGAACAACACACCCCAAATCTAATTCATTCCTTATTTTTTTGTATTTCTTATTATTTTCAAAAATATATAAATTATTATCAAAGTTATTTTTTTATCTAAAACAAAATATGTATTGCAGTGTTTTGTAAATATTTTAATCTGTTTATATTCAACAACTACAACTGTTATTCTATATCAGAGAGAGTATTTTTGTTTAATTGTTTTTTTTTTTTATTGTGTAATATGTATGTCATTACAAAATTCATAAAGGTACACATAATAAAGAAAGGTACCTAGTATACACATTTTTGTCAAAATTTGATTTAATATTTTAGCTCTTTTTTAATTAAATATAAAAATATATACGAAATGTTAATTAGTATAACAATTTAAAACAATAAAATCTATAAATATTATTTATTTAAATGTTTTCATAATTTTGGTAAATCATTTCAAGTTAATTCGAACACGAAATCCTTTCGCTTGTAACCTTAAAGTTTTCTTAATTTTACAATTTAAATTGATTTTTTAGAATTTGAAATTTGGAATTTTACAAGAAAACGAAAATCTGAGTGGAAACCCTCTTCGAAGTGGAATTGGAATATTGTCGCGAAGCTGGGAGAATTATATGATCTTATGAGCTAGCTATAGTTCTCAGTTATAAAGACAGTTATAAAGGGTCTTACAGTCGGGACGGGTCGTTATGTGGCCAAATTCAGTTAAGTGAAAAATCAGCCAACACCCAGTACATTAATGAAATGCTGGAGTGGAATCGGCCAAGCTGATAATTGATGGTCAACTATTTGGTAGTCGTTTTGACGATAGCCATCTCTATCATATCTTTTGGGAAGTATAGAGAGAACAATCTACAAAACGACAGTCGTTTAGTCGAGCGATTGCCTTAGTCGCGTAATGGGACCAGGATCTGCCGAAACATTGCTGCTTCCCATCAGTTTGCGCATGAGAACCCGATGCAGTCAATTCAGTCAACCTCTACCGATCGATGATAAACAATTTCTTTTCTACCAAATTGGATGATATGGATGTGAACGAGGAGGATACGGATGCGGCCGGCGGCGCACACTGGGACCTCTTGTATGGAGAGCGTGCTCAAAATGCAAAGTTGAAACTAACGGTTTCGTATAAAATTGTAATGTGGATTCAAAATTGGCATGATTTTGTATCAATATGTCAAGTTTTGAAGTTTTTGGAGACAGGAGAGTAACAGAAAATTGGCGATAAAAGTAGCAATTCATGCAAATTCTAAAATCCATGGCGCAGCTGTTGGTCATTAAAAAATTCAAAAAAAATTAATTCGTGGTGTACCTACACAAAAATATTAAATATATGTTGGGATCAAATGGAGGTTAGTGAAAAATAAACAAATATTTTTATCAATTTAGAGCAACAGATTTCCCTTGCATTTTAAACAAAATTTGAAAAGTTACGTAGAAAATGGTCAAATAATCTTTTTTCCGTTTTGCGCACGATGCTTTTTAAATTGAATACGTGCTCTAGTAGTATCAATATTCCTTTATTTGAAACAGAAGTCAAAAATAAGCATCGTGCGCAAAACCGAAAAAAGATTATTTGAACATTTTCTACATAACTTTTCAATTTTTTTTTAATGTAAGGGAAAAGTGTTGTTTTAATTTAATAAAAATATTTTTTTTTATTTTTTACTAAGCTCCATTTGATGCCAATATTTTTTTAATATTTTTGTTTTCACCACGAATTATTTTTTTCGAATTTTCAAATGACCAACAACTGCACAATGGATTTTATAATTTACATGAATTGCTACTTTTATCCCTAATTTTCTGTCTCCAAAAACTTTAAAGCTTGACATATTGATAAACAATCATGTCAACTTTAAATCCACATTACAATTTTATACGAAACTGTAGTTTCAATTTTGCATTTTGAGCACGCTCTCCGTACAAGAGGTCCCATTGTGCGGCGTTGATGTTAATTGGCCGCCAAGATCGTTTGATTTGACTTGTTAGACTTTTTCTTGTGGGGTTTTCTAAAGTCGCAGGTCTATGCCAACACTGCCGTCCTAAGAAAAAGGGCACATTTTTTCCTTCAAATTGAATTACATATTTTGAAGCTTTTAAAGAACGATTTCTCATTTTAAAAAAATGATTTATTTAATTTAATCATGCGCAAATTTGACCTCGGATCCGTGCCACCGTGCGAAGCCATTGCACAATGTCATATTTCATATAATATATGTACAGGGTGTTATGCATAAGGTATGACACAAATTTAGATTGTGTGTGTAGGTTTGGCCCAGAAAAGAACAAAATCGTGTGGAAGGAGGGTCTATTTCCCCACTTCAGACGGGGAAATAGACGAGTGCTTTTGGCGCTCGTTTTTTTATAGTTTTTACAAATGACTATGTACATACATAGCTGTGACATATTTATGTTTTTTGTTAGGGTTTAGATTTTTTAATTTTATATGGCAATATTTTCAAGTCTCCATTCTCGTTAATCATAATGGGTCAATGCCGTGACTATTATTTCCTTGAGTATCGTTTTTTGCCTTTGGTTTCGTAGTTCGTAATACGAGCCCATGGTTATCTTGGCGAATCTCGTCTTACTACCGTTTTAAGTCAAAATTCGTTAAAATTTGTTCCGATTGAAACAAATTCTAATAGTCGTAAGAGCCCGCAGCGAATTTCGTAGGTGAACGCATAGCCAAAATATGAGTGTGAGGGTTTGTAGGGCATGCAGCTTAATATCCAATACAAAAGTCTGGTCTCTGGTAGAATTTTTTTTAGCGCCCGTAGTGGGAAAGATAGTTTGAAAATATGTAACGGTTTTTCCAATTTTTGTGTCAAGTACAACCAGCTCAATCCATTTATTAAGAACGAGAAATATAGCTTGATAATTTTTCCCAAGTCCACAGATTCATAGAACTCAAGATATAAACTTTTGAAGCGAATCCTATTGGCCTTATTTGGAAACTTTTTTTGTTGATTTTTTAATTTTTTCAAATCTCCAAATATGTCTCGATATGGTGCACTCCAAGTGAATATCTTGAATATTATTAATCGAATCGTTAAAATTAAGGTCTGTCTCTTTACTTAGGAAAAATGATAGAGCACCATTTCCTATTTCTTAAGAATGAATTGAAGTGGTTGTACCCTTGGACAAAAATTGAAAAAAACCGTTACTTTAAACCTCTCGTCCCAACTACGGACGCCAAATCCTGCCAGGCTTTTCTATTCAAACACAAACCCTCACACTTATATCTTGTTTTTTTTTTAATTTGCTGGCAGCTCCATTAGGCCACTGCTCAAAAGTTTAACTTCAAAAACTAACGAACGTTTTATTTAAATTAATCCTTAGATACATTTTGTATAAACCTTGACATCGCACGGTATAGGCTAGTACAAACTAAAAATAATACAGATATAGATAAAATAGAACATCTGTTATTTTCGAAATTCCAATTTAAGATTCAATTTCGATCGAATTGTGGAATACCCAATTTCTCTTTGATGTGAATTCACAAGTGAGAAAATTGTGTTGAACTTAGTTCGAAGATAATTCATCTATAAAGTATAAAGACATGCCTCCCAATTTCTAAATGGAAGGGGATAAGACATTAGGTTCATTTAACTGTATCGATAGGATGGACCAACAGCTAATAGTACAATCGGCAGGAATCGACAGAACAAGCGATTAAAACCTATGTATTGTGGCAGCGGCAGCTAGGATTTCTTTAAATCTTCATTTAAAAGTTATCTTATACAAATTATAAATATATAAAAACAAAAGAGTTCTCTTGAAGCAACATATTTACTTTAATTTAGTGTTCTCTAGGTTAGGGATTTGTCAATTTTTTTTTTTTAATTTTTACTTAAGTTTCTTCCACAAGCTGTGTGACACGCAGTGATCTAATTCACCGATGTAATCGAATAGCTCTTCGGCACATGTTTCGGCAGTTTTGGTGCGACTATTAACACGATCATTGCATGCCTGGTATTTGTTGTAAAGACCCTCAATGTGTCCATCCTTAGCGCATTTTTCCTGCATTGAATAGGTGAAGAAAACGTGAAGCACAGTTCGTATTTTCCAAATAATGTTTATCTTACCCTTAGGACAGTTTGAGGATCAACCAATTCAGCTTCCTCTTCTTCTTCCTGGGCACGCACGGAAGGCATTGAGAAAAATCCTCCAAAGAAACTCCTTGTGGCCATGATGCTTATGAGAGAAGAAAAAACGTAAAAGCTATAAAATAAACGATTGTCCAAGGATCAAGTTGAGGTGAATGTGTGATGCTCTGATACACGAATCAATTTTGAGTAAATTCATATTAAGTTTTACCTTTTTAAATGTGAGAAAAGTGAAAAATAGTCGTGAAACTTTTTGGGACCTGTGATGCAACCACAAAATTTTGACAAAGTCGATGGAAAAAGGAATTCATGACATGAAGTTTGGAAAAGGGAAATTTATTTTTGAGAATAATGGGATATTGTTTCCCTATTGGAAATGAATGCATTCACAGAAATAAACATATGTTTCTAACTTTATGTCTGTTCGCGTACCTCCCAAAACTACGAATTTCTACGAATCTAGCCCAAAGTTCTTTCAAAACTCATATAAAAAAAATTAAATTCGTAGAAATTCGTAGCTTTCAGAAGTACACGAACAGACGTATAGATTTATACCTAGATGGCCAACATAGGATCTTTTGTACAGAGAAAAAAGGTCTGTTCCTTTACTTTGAATTTCTGTGATTTTCTGTGCATTTCTGCGCATTTCAGTCCAAAGTTGTGTCAAAGTTCATATAAAAAAAATATTTTGACACAAGTTTGGACTAAAAATCACAGAAACCCAAAGTAAAGGATCAGACCTAAAGTGAAGCTTTGCGACCATTTTGTTGGAGGCAAAAAACGTAAACAATCGAATTAAATGCCTTAGTGGTTTCTCTAAATAAATGTTCATATCTTGGAATTTAGAAGAGGTAATAAAATGATTTTTGTATCAATGAAAGGTATTTTTGTTATCTCTTAAACGGTAACAAAATTATATAGCTACGTTTAATACATTTTGAGATATTTACATTTAACTTCTTGTGAGAAATTTTTTCTTAGTCTTGCTTTTGTACACTGATATCAGTGGCGATTTCTGGTCTTGAGTTCTGGGTTGGCTACGAATAATCCTTTGATCAAAGCTGAATGTAATAAAAGCAAAATTTTTTAATTTTTTTCCTCTATAATGAGTTTTAATACAACTCATTTATCTATAACTACATAAAATCCAGTCGTCACTCAATTTTCAAAAAAATTTCGAGAACCGGTTCCTAAAAATTTTCACTTTCTCTTATCTTCGACAACATTTCTTTCTCTATTGACACATTAGTCCAAATTATTACATATATTTAAACACTTTGAAAAATAAGGATGAAATTATTGTTAATATAGTAAAAAACATGCTTTTAAGCCTTTCGAGGCATCTCAGCTACTCAAATTTTATGAAAATGTAACCTGTAAACTGTAACGCTCTAAAAAATTGAGGATTAATCTCTCTATATGGCGTTTTTCTTTTTTAACTCAGAGCAGATCGGATCAGATTCAGAAATTGAAAATTTTATTAACTGAACCCTCTGATTCAATTATTTTTGTGTTTTGAATCTGATCTGAACTGCTCTGAGCTAAAATAGAAAAACGCCAATAGACACCTTCAGCCTTATTCATTAGAATGCGCTAAACAGATGAATAGTTATGCACTGCATAAGGATTTATGTAGCCACTATGTAACGTTACATAAATCCTTATTCATAAAAAAATTCCCCATCCATTTTAGTTATGCAACGCTTGTGTCAAATAAAGTACCAAAAAGAGAAAATCTATTACGTTTTACTTCCACATCACATAAACAAACATCAGCTGTTTGTGAAAAATCAATAAAATCAAAATGCTTCCAGTTCGGTCTTTTCATTTTCTGTATTTATAATTATAGCTAATTTTGAAGTTCTTGTGTCGCTACTCGCTACCCATTTTTAGCATAAATAAATAAAAGTTTCGATAAAAACTCATAGCAATAATTTGATATACCAGTGAAATTTTATAAAAAAAAAAAACCCTTTTTTCCTGCTGCGCTGCCGCCACCGGTTGGATTGTTTTTAGTTTCTTTATTTTTGTTTTTGTATTATAATTCAGTTTTCGTTGTGTTACTGTTTATATTAGATACGCATTTATGTGCATAAATAAAAGAAAATTAAATTGTTTGAGAAAATAATCTGTTTTGTTGTTTTATTTCATTATTCGCTCACAGTTTTTATTGGGAAGAATAGGTATAGATATGTATGTGGGCATATATCTAAATATTTCACTTTTGTGTGTGTTAGTGACATTTGATACTAAAATATCCTTATGTTGCCACTATTCAACCTCCAAACGCGTTTAGCTTATAATGAGTCTATGTAACGTTGCATAAGTTTTATGAATAAGGTTTTTGCGTTCAGACGCATTATAACAATTACATAGCACTATGCACAAGCTATGATGCGTTTATGAATAAGGCTGCTTATTTTTAAAAATCAAAGCAGTATTTCTCGACTAATAGCAAATTTAATGCAGTTGGATCGACAATTTTTGATTTTATTTGGTTTCTACGGCTACCTTGGAAATTATAAGAATGTGAATTTTCTTATAATTAATTAATAAATTGAAAATCAATACTCAAGCTTTTGAGCAACGTTCAGCAATGTTTCATATATCAATTTTTTTATTAGGATTGGTGAAATAAAATTTTGAAAAATTAAATCCATTTTGTGGACTTGGTTGATAAATATAAGCCATAAAGTTTGCCAAAAGGGGGATTAATTTAGTAGTTTTTAATGTGAGACTTTTTAAAAAACACATTTTTGATATTTTACTTCCAATTGAGCTTTATAATTTAGATATTTCTGATTTATTAAGACAAATACTAAATCATAAATAAGGTGTATTTTAGTTCCTTAATATTCAAGCTATGTATTTTTCTGGTAAATGTGCTCGAAAAGCATATATTTATATAGATGCCCTAAGTTTGTTTCCCCCTAAAATTTCTTGTGAAGTTTTTTATAATTTTGTTTGACTGAAAATAATTTAAATTAGGTATTATAATCCATTATTTGACACCGCATTTTGGAATATTAAAAAAAAATACCAATGTTGATAAGTTACATTTATACTGAACTCTTTCAATTATTTTCATATGCAAAAATTAAAGGTATTTTTTTTGTGTACATTTTTTCTTAGCTTAGCGTGGTTTACAATGATGTATGATACATTAAAATAAAAGTATTTTTAATTGTTAATCGAAAAAATCTGATTCATTAAAATCCGTTGGTAATTTAAAAAGTTATTAACGTTTTAGTGAGGCCGGAACAATGTACAACAAAGCATGTTTTAAATGTATTAAATTCAAATAATATTTATTTCCTGCTCTGGTGTTGGATGTACATTTTTGTGATTACCTACATATATTTAGTGTTTATACTTAATTTAAATACTTGATTAAAATTTTTTTTCTATGTTCAATATTTATATGAAGTTTTTTGATATTAATGCCATTAAGTAGGTGTAAAAAAACATTACTTCAAATTGTTTTTACATTTTTTTCATAGTTACCATGTAAAAAATAATAATTTTTTTTTATAAATCTAACGATTATCTTACTGACAGTATTTTACAACCTTAAAGATTCATGCAGATTTGTTTGAGTAATCATTATATTAATGAAGCTATGTCGATCAGTTTTTTAATTAAAACGCATTTAATTTGTAAAAAAATCATTAAAAAAAATTTTAGCACCGCTCATGTAGGTTTGATGGTAAGACATTGTATAACATAATCTTAGAAGAGTAAATAAGCAAAAAATAAGCTTTTTTTGTTTTTCAAATTGTGAAATTTTTCATCAACTTTTGAATTTAGAATGCTGCAAATCGAATTGAAGGCAGACTTAATCACCCCTTTAGTATGAAATTTTTTACCTCTTTTCAATGATTTTTTCACACAATATAGCGTGTCATTTTGGCTTTATTTAAAGACCTTAACCTTGAAGATCGGATGAGTAGAATGGGAGTTATGATTTTTTCAAGTAAACCATATAAAATTCGAACTAATATTACGTTTTCATTAGAGCAAATGAGGTAATTTCGTTGAAAATTTCCAAATTAGATCCGAAATTACCTCATTTCCCATACAAATTCACATTTCGAAATGAGATAATTTCAACCAAATTTGCACGAAATTAGGTTGGAAATTAAGTAAACAGAAATCAAACACATCTAATTTCAGTACCATTGTGAATCGAAATTCACAATAAAATAAATTCTGTCTGGAAATGTCAAAATTGTAGAAACAAAACAAAATGTGAAAAAAATAATTTGTCTGTAGCATTCAGAAATAAACTAAAAAATTAATGTTTCTAGCCATATGGACTTTATTGCATGAACTAACAGAACAAAATATATGCGTCAGGCCAGAAGAGCTGCCTTGCCCAATGGCAATATCCAAGCAATCAACATTCAGAAGAAACGTTCTACATTTACGAATAAATAGCCGAAGAAATGAAGGGCTTTAATCTCAAGAGGTGGGGTCAGCATATCGTGTAAGTTGCAGCTATTTGAAGATATGCAGAAAGACGAAATCGACAAAGTAGCAGCAATAAACATATTGGAAGCTATGAAGAAGAAGAAGAAGAGTGAAGAAATAGTTGAACCAGTTGCATAGGATAAAGTGTATCCGTATCATCACATAGACAAATGGTATGGCCTCAAGCACGTTTAAACAAAAGTAATCAACTCATTGTTTATGTGAATTATTTAGGTCCACTAACCTAGCGTTACATTATATGTATTATACACTCGTAGTCTGTGCCATTTGCCAGAGAACAAGCAACTGTCTAGTTCAATGCATATATGACTGTTGATTCAACATAAAATTGCAAACTCTAATTCAAGGATCGACTAGGATGACCGAAGCCAATGTCCATTCTAAGTAGACGAAAATTCGCAGCAGTTATCAATTGCTTCTGTGACCAAATAGGAGTAAGCAGTTGTTAAAGACGATCTCAACAGCCTCGAAAGTATCTGTTGTTTACAAGAAACAATTTCCTTCAAACTATCGGCCTCAGGACAAAGAAGATGCTGCAAACTTAAAAATAGAAATAAAACATGAGTTTTTTTTTAATATTTTTATTTTTCGCATTTGACCTTGATATGATATTGTTCATGGTATAATTAGCCATTTCGCGGTGCAGTGCAAGTGTGGAGTCTTGAAATGGGCCAAGCATGTGGCACCAATAATTTATATCATTCCAAGTTGCCTCACTGGTGGCCTTTATCTTTACTAAATGCCGTTGTCACTTCAGGAAATTGTTGGCCAGCTTTTAGTTAATCCTTTCTTTTGTTCCTTACATACCCGTACCCTTTAAATTCCTTGCTCGAGCTGAATCTGGCTTTAGTTTTAATTTTTTTTTTTGATATTTTGGTTTTTCGAAACATAGTTCCAAAAAACGTCAAAGCAACGACATACATTTGAATGGCTGTCAAACGAAATTAGCCAATGTAGATGAAAACACTTTGTTTGAAATTTCCGAAATTATCTCATTTCGCCTCTAATGAAAACGCAGTATAAGACATTTGCTTCAGATAACTAGGTTCTCCACTGGTGGGTACTGGTCGGCAATCAACTCACATTTTTCTACCCAGGCGTTGGCTCTTTCAATAGAGCCAACCTGTGTGGGTATTTTTGTGGGTCTGTTCTTAAAGATAGAGTGACACAGCACATCGGGAATAATATGTAGTTTGTATGAGATTTTTTGGCGCAAATGTGTGTAGCCAACACGGCCATTGAAAGAAAAATAAAGAGATTCCTACTTTGTATGGGATTAATATAGCACGTAGGGGTTGCAGTGAATGGCTCGATTTAAATAGGTTTTGCTGGTTTTATAATGATTTAAACGGATTGGGGTGTTGTTTTTTTTATCAACATAAAAGGATATTTTATTCTCAAGTTTTAATACAAACAAATTGTTTGTAGTACGTGTATTTAAGACGAAATTTTAGGGTTGGCGCAGCCAACCTAGCCAACTGAGAGGAATCGCCACTGACTGATATCTTTTACAACTCTGTGATGACGTGTACATTTTTTGGTATTAAAAGAAAGCTTAAATTGTTGGCTTTAATTGCAGATATAATTTATTGTCATTACTCAGATAAATATGGCAAAAATACCATTTTTTCTTGTTACTGTATTTGAACGCATAGACACTACCAGCACTAGGTATTTTTATATTTTTGCAATCTTGCACACTTTAAAATCACGTTTCATAAATAAAAAAAAACAATTAAACAAATACAAATACTTTATTTTAGAAAAAATCTCCTCTGCAAAAAGTAAACAAAACACAAAACACAATAGAATTGTTGTTGTAAATGCCTCCAATAAAATGGTGGCCGAGCTTCACTTTTGAAGGCGAAGTTGGTTATCTAGGTATATATTAAAATCTATGGTTTCTAATCAGCCTTCCACAAGAGGAAATAAATTGCGGGTGACTTGTTAACGTTTTCTTTACTTTTTTTCTAATGTTAAATTCCTTACAACAAAAAAATCGAATCTGTTTAGAAGAAAATCGAATTGCTTAGAAGAAAAGATCAATTTTTCTAAACAAATCAAATCTTTCGTTTTTAGCAAGATTTACACAGACTTTCACACACACTAGTAAGATTTGACATTTCTCTGGAGTTGAAAGTTTTGTTCTGCGGTGTTTTGCAAATACTTAAAAGTGTTTCTCGTTCGTTTAAATAAATTAAAAACAAATATATCTCTTAAAAGTTTTTAATTCATCAAATAATGGCAGTGCATTATTAATAAGAAGTGATAAAAATATCAATGAACTTCGATTTCAAGTGTCCATAAAGTCGATTGATGTTATGAAGCATGCGCTCGCCGACGTGTTCCTCATTTGATGTGTTTTTTGCTGGATTTTGGATTTTTTTTTTTTTACTTTAATGGACGCACAACAATTTTTGTCTATTTGTGCTACTATTCCCGGAAATATATTTGTTTTTAATCGTATTAAATCACGCGTAAACCGGAATGCACTTTTGAGTATTTGTATGCCCATTAATTTGTTTACTTTTTGCCTCAAAATTTATGTCAATGGCCAACACACACAATCACATAAAAAAATTGATTTTTTTTACAAATTCTTTTCAACCCAAAAAAGAAATCGATCACCAATGTTTGAAAGGAATTCGACATAAGATCTTTTGTAACTGATATTTGTGTAGCTTCCCTTGAAAGTCTATTGGTCAAGTACTGCACATAAAATGCACGGAGGAATACCATAAAAATCTCTTTAAATTGTTTACCGTTAAGATTTTCTTCACTTCCTTGCTGCGCAACCTCACAATGTATTGCTAGACCAAAATTACATGTCGTCTTTTCCCTGAGATAACAAAATGCTAGACATTTTTTGATGTTTTCTTTTAATAGAAAATCTCTTGTTCTTTTCTCACGAGAAAACACATTTTTCTGTTTCTGAAGTGTTCAATTTTATTTTTTTAAATTTAAATAGGCGTTCTTTTATTATCAGGATTGATCTGTGGCTCAGTGTATTTGGTAGGTTAACTGATGAGGTTCAAGAAGTGCAAGTATGTGAATATAGCCAATTATGCTTGAACCATCATCACTGAACTTCAGTGAACCCACCGATATCAGTGAGCTAAATTTGTTGAACCACAGATAAATTTTGATCAAATTGTGCAACTTTTTCTACTTTTGATTCTACTGTTCGAAAGATGTTTTCCATGCTGTAAGTGGAAAATTGTATGAAAGTAGTATGAAATGTAGGGTTTATGATTTTTTTCAACAGAATCTTCAACTGTCGAAACCAAAACCTGGTGGAGCAGAATTTCATTAAGATTTCGTTTAAATATAGTAGACCAAGCAGATTTTGGGCTAGAGCGATAGCAAAAAAAGAAGTATAGGTGTGTCGAAAGCTTGATTAAAGGCTATATTGAATAATTTTGAATGAACTCTTCAACTAATATACACTCTATTTAACTCTCGGATTCCGTGATATGTGATCCAAGGAGCTTATCTTCGGGAGGGGTGAAAAAGCAATTTTGATTAACAACGATTATCCTCAAAGTAGCATTCATATTTTTTTTCGATACACTGTTTAATCACTATAGCCCTTTTTGTGGACGGCAACCCCTTGATTTTTTAAAACAAAAAATTTAAAGCTACTTTTATGTGTTTCGTTCTTTCTTATATTTATTTTTGCTGAAAGCGAAGAAAGGAAACTAAAAAAATACCCAAACAGATTTCCACATTTGTACATATACATCAGCCTCATTTATAAACTCGTTTTAGCGACGGAGTAAAGTTATTTCGACTTTACAACAGTACTATAGTACTATTATTATTAATTATAATCCTAAAATTCGCATTTATAAAAAAAATACACGAGGAATAGAGGATGATTAAGATAAAACTAGTTCATTGGAGGTTTAAAGTCGTAGTAAAGCCGTTTTAGTATCTAAATGCCATTTTGACGTGACATCATGTGAAATTTACGAATATTAGTGTAAACGAAATTTTTTATAACTTTTCGTTATTATAAGAACGTTTTTTTTTATTTTAATTATCCATTTATGAATTCCTTTACCAAAATTCCACCAATAATAGGTCTGTTTGGTTACTGAAATTTCGTACGAGTTCGTTTTCGTACGTCGCACTACATTTCACAAATTCCTGTTTGTTAACTCCAAAGTGTAGCAACGAGAGAGCAAAATGAGAGAGCAAGAAATTTCCCCTCCATGAAAAATTTGCAAATTTCTGCTACACAAATTTCTGTGTGCAGGAAGTAAAAAACTGTCAAATCCACGTCTGTGTGTATTTTTGTTTGTGTGAGTCTTATACTATGTTCCCACCAAAACGAGATCCGAGATTTCGGTTGAAAACTTTTCATATTTTGAACTGCTGGGAAAACTAGGTTCTCCACTGGTGGGTACTGGTCGGCAATCAACTCACATTTTTCTACCCAGGCGTTGGCTCTTTCAATAGAGCCAACCTGTGTGGGTATTTTTGTGGGTCTGTTCTTAAAGATAGAGTGACACAGCACATCGGGAATAATATGTAGTTTGTATGAGATTTTTTGGCGCAAATGTGTGTAGCCAACACGGCCATTGAAAGAAAAATAAAGAGATTCCTACTTTGTATGGGATTAATATAGCACGTAGGGGTTGCAGTGAATGGCTCGATTTAAATAGGTTTTGCTGGTTTTATAATGATTTAAACGGATTGGGGTGTTGTTTTTTTTTATCAACATAAAAGGATATTTTATTCTCAAGTTTTAATACAAACAAATTGTTTGTAGTACGTGTATTTAAGACGAAATTTTAGGGTTGGCGCAGCCAACCTAGCCAACTGAGAGGAATCGCCACTGACTGATATCTTTTACAACTCTGTGATGACGTGTACATTTTTTGGTATTAAAAGAAAGCTTAAATTGTTGGCTTTAATTGCAGATATAATTTATTGTCATTACTCAGATAAATATGGCAAAAATACCATTTTTTCTTGTTACTGTATTTGAACGCATAGACACTACCAGCACTAGGTATTTTTATATTTTTGCAATCTTGCACACTTTAAAATCACGTTTCATAAATAAAAAAAACCAATTAAACAAATACAAATACTTTATTTTAGAAAAAATCTCCTCTGCAAAAAGTAAACAAAACACAAAACACAATAGAATTGTTGTTGTAAATGCCTCCAATAAAATGGTGGCCGAGCTTCACTTTTGAAGGCGAAGTTGGTTATCTAGGTATATATTAAAATCTATGGTTTCTAATCAGCCTTCCACAAGAGGAAATAAATTGCGGGTGACTTGTTAACGTTTTCTTTACTTTTTTTCTAATGTTAAATTCCTTACAACAAAAAAATCGAATCTGTTTAGAAGAAAATCGAATTGCTTAGAAGAAAAGATCAATTTTTCTAAACAAATCAAATCTTTCGTTTTTAGCAAGATTTACACAGACTTTCACACACACTAGTAAGATTTGACATTTCTCTGGAGTTGAAAGTTTTGTTCTGCGGTGTTTTGCAAATACTTAAAAGTGTTTCTCGTTCGTTTAAATAAATTAAAAACAAATATATCTCTTAAAAGTTTTTAATTCATCAAATGGCAGTGCATTATTAATAAGAAGTGATAAAAATATCAATGAACTTCGATTTCAAGTGTCCATAAAGTCGATTGATGTTATGAAGCGTGCGCTCGCCGACGTGTTCCTCATTTGATGTGTTTTTTGCTGGATTTTGGATTTTTTTTTTTTACTTTAATGGACGCACAACAATTTTTGTCTATTTGTGCTACTATTCCCGGAAATATATTTGTTTTTAATCGTATTAAATCACGCGTAAACCGGAATGCACTTTTGAGTATTTGTATGCCCATTAATTTGTTTACTTTTTGCCTCAAAATTTATGTCAATGGCCAACACACACAATCACATAAAAAAATTGATTTTTTTTACAAATTCTTTTCAACCCAAAAAAGAAATCGATCACCAATGTTTGAAAGGAATTCGACATAAGATCTTTTGTAACTGATATTTGTGTAGCTTCCCTTGAAAGTCTATTGGTCAAGTACTGCACATAAAATGCACGGAGGAATACCATAAAAATCTCTTTAAATTGTTTACCGTTAAGATTTTCTTCACTTCCTTGCTGCGCAACCTCACAATGTATTGCTAGACCAAAATTACATGTCGTCTTTTCCCTGAGATAACAAAATGCTAGACATTTTTTGATGTTTTCTTTTAATAGAAAATCTCTTGTTCTTTTCTCACGAGAAAACACATTTTTCTGTTTCTGAAGTGTTCAATTTTATTTTTTTAAATTTAAATAGGCGTTCTTTTATTATCAGGATTGATCTGTGGCTCAGTGTATTTGGTAGGTTAACTGATGAGGTTCAAGAAGTGCAAGTATGTGAATATAGCCAATTATGCTTGAACCATCATCACTGAACTTCAGTGAACCCACCGATATCAGTGAGCTAAATTTGTTGAACCACAGATAAATTTTGATCAAATTGTGCAACTTTTTCTACTTTTGATTCTACTGTTCGAAAGATGTTTTCCATGCTGTAAGTGGAAAATTGTATGAAAGTAGTATGAAATGTAGGGTTTATGATTTTTTTCAACAGAATCTTCAACTGTCGAAACCAAAACCTGGTGGAGCAGAATTTCATTAAGATTTCGTTTAAATATAGTAGACCAAGCAGATTTTGGGCTAGAGCGATAGCAAAAAAAGAAGTATAGGTGTGTCGAAAGCTTGATTAAAGGCTATATTGAATAATTTTGAATGAACTCTTCAACTAATATACACTCTATTTAACTCTCGGATTCCGTGATATGTGATCCAAGGAGCTTATCTTCGGGAGGGGTGAAAAAGCAATTTTGATTAACAACGATTATCCTCAAAGTAGCATTCATATTTTTTTTCGATACACTGTTTAATCACTATAGCCCTTTTTGTGGACGGCAACCCCTTGATTTTTTAAAACAAAAAATTTAAAGCTACTTTTATGTGTTTCGTTCTTTCTTATATTTATTTTTGCTGAAAGCGAAGAAAGGAAACTAAAAAAATACCCAAACAGATTTCCACATTTGTACATATACATCAGCCTCATTTATAAACTCGTTTTAGCGACGGAGTAAAGTTATTTCGACTTTACAACAGTACTATAGTACTATTATTATTAATTATAATCCTAAAATTCGCATTTATAAAAAAAATACACGAGGAATAGAGGATGATTAAGATAAAACTAGTTCATTGGAGGTTTAAAGTCGTAGTAAAGCCGTTTTAGTATCTAAATGCCATTTTGACGTGACATCATGTGAAATTTACGAATATTAGTGTAAACGAAATTTTTTATAACTTTTCGTTATTATAAGAACGTTTTTTTTTATTTTAATTATCCATTTATGAATTCCTTTACCAAAATTCCACCAATAATAGGTCTGTTTGGTTACTGAAATTTCGTACGAGTTCGTTTTCGTACGTCGCACTACATTTCACAAATTCCTGTTTGTTAACTCCAAAGTGTAGCAACGAGAGAGCAAAATGAGAGAGCAAGAAATTTCCCCTCCATGAAAAATTTGCAAATTTCTGCTACACAAATTTCTGTGTGCAGGAAGTAAAAAACTGTCAAATCCACGTCTGTGTGTATTTTTGTTTGTGTGAGTCTTATACTATGTTCCCACCAAAACGAGATCCGAGATTTCGGTTGAAAACTTTTCATATTTTGAACTGCTGGGAAAACTAGGTTCTCCACTGGTGGGTACTGGTCGGCAATCAACTCACATTTTTCTACCCAGGCGTTGGCTCTTTCAATAGAGCCAACCTGTGTGGGTATTTTTGTGGGTCTGTTCTTAAAGATAGAGTGACACAGCACATCGGGAATAATATGTAGTTTGTATGAGATTTTTTGGCGCAAATGTGTGTAGCCAACACGGCCATTGAAAGAAAAATAAAGAGATTCCTACTTTGTATGGGATTAATATAGCACGTAGGGGTTGCAGTGAATGGCTCGATTTAAATAGGTTTTGCTGGTTTTATAATGATTTAAACGGATTGGGGTGTTGTTTTTTTTATCAACATAAAAGGATATTTTATTCTCAAGTTTTAATACAAACAAATTGTTTGTAGTACGTGTATTTAAGACGAAATTTTAGGGTTGGCGCAGCCAACCTAGCCAACTGAGAGGAATCGCCACTGACTGATATCTTTTACAACTCTGTGATGACGTGTACATTTTTTGGTATTAAAAGAAAGCTTAAATTGTTGGCTTTAATTGCAGATATAATTTATTGTCATTACTCAGATAAATATGGCAAAAATACCATTTTTTCTTGTTACTGTATTTGAACGCATAGACACTACCAGCACTAGGTATTTTTATATTTTTGCAATCTTGCACACTTTAAAATCACGTTTCATAAATAAAAAAAACCAATTAAACAAATACAAATACTTTATTTTAGAAAAAATCTCCTCTGCAAAAAGTAAACAAAACACAAAACACAATAGAATTGTTGTTGTAAATGCCTCCAATAAAATGGTGGCCGAGCTTCACTTTTGAAGGCGAAGTTGGTTATCTAGGTATATATTAAAATCTATGGTTTCTAATCAGCCTTCCACAAGAGGAAATAAATTGCGGGTGACTTGTTAACGTTTTCTTTACTTTTTTTCTAATGTTAAATTCCTTACAACAAAAAAATCGAATCTGTTTAGAAGAAAATCGAATTGCTTAGAAGAAAAGATCAATTTTTCTAAACAAATCAAATCTTTCGTTTTTAGCAAGATTTACACAGACTTTCACACACACTAGTAAGATTTGACATTTCTCTGGAGTTGAAAGTTTTGTTCTGCGGTGTTTTGCAAATACTTAAAAGTGTTTCTCGTTCGTTTAAATAAATTAAAAACAAATATATCTCTTAAAAGTTTTTAATTCATCAAATGGCAGTGCATTATTAATAAGAAGTGATAAAAATATCAATGAACTTCGATTTCAAGTGTCCATAAAGTCGATTGATGTTATGAAGCGTGCGCTCGCCGACGTGTTCCTCATTTGATGTGTTTTTTGCTGGATTTTGGATTTTTTTTTTTTACTTTAATGGACGCACAACAATTTTTGTCTATTTGTGCTACTATTCCCGGAAATATATTTGTTTTTAATCGTATTAAATCACGCGTAAACCGGAATGCACTTTTGAGTATTTGTATGCCCATTAATTTGTTTACTTTTTGCCTCAAAATTTATGTCAATGGCCAACACACACAATCACATAAAAAAATTGATTTTTTTTACAAATTCTTTTCAACCCAAAAAAGAAATCGATCACCAATGTTTGAAAGGAATTCGACATAAGATCTTTTGTAACTGATATTTGTGTAGCTTCCCTTGAAAGTCTATTGGTCAAGTACTGCACATAAAATGCACGGAGGAATACCATAAAAATCTCTTTAAATTGTTTACCGTTAAGATTTTCTTCACTTCCTTGCTGCGCAACCTCACAATGTATTGCTAGACCAAAATTACATGTCGTCTTTTCCCTGAGATAACAAAATGCTAGACATTTTTTGATGTTTTCTTTTAATAGAAAATCTCTTGTTCTTTTCTCACGAGAAAACACATTTTTCTGTTTCTGAAGTGTTCAATTTTATTTTTTTAAATTTAAATAGGCGTTCTTTTATTATCAGGATTGATCTGTGGCTCAGTGTATTTGGTAGGTTAACTGATGAGGTTCAAGAAGTGCAAGTATGTGAATATAGCCAATTATGCTTGAACCATCATCACTGAACTTCAGTGAACCCACCGATATCAGTGAGCTAAATTTGTTGAACCACAGATAAATTTTGATCAAATTGTGCAACTTTTTCTACTTTTGATTCTACTGTTCGAAAGATGTTTTCCATGCTGTAAGTGGAAAATTGTATGAAAGTAGTATGAAATGTAGGGTTTATGATTTTTTTCAACAGAATCTTCAACATCTCGCCGCCTGAGAACTTAAGTGCCTCATATCCAAAAAAATTATTCTTCAGAAAACGAATTTTAAGGTTTGAAAAATAATTGCATTACTTTCTACTTAACTAATATGATTTTTGAATATTTATGCACATTAATTGGCATTTCTTTTTTCTAAGTTGAAAATCTTGGGGCAAAAACTGTTACGGTTAAAAAGAAAAAAAAAAAGTTTGAAAAAAGTCAGAAATGGATATAGGACACTGTTCCATACGAATGCTGAATCAATGAAAACCAAACTTCATATAATATACGACTTGATATGGGATATAGGACAATTGTGCACTAAACATTGGAAAATCAACGAAAACAAAAATAATTAAAAAAAATCAAACTCACTAGCATTATTAATTTTTAAAATTTTATTTTTAGTGATAAGAATATAAAATAAAAATTAATATTAATTCTGTGGGTATGCCTTCTCTTATATCACATTGGCTTATTTCTAAGTCGATAAAAAACCTATAAAAATTATCAATTATTTTATCCATAAATTATGTTAAATACCTAAAATTAATTTTGGTCCCTTAAATTCTGTAGAAAAATACATTGAATGTTATTCGGAATTAGTTATTAAAATACTTCAACATTCGTAGAAGCTAGATATATTAGTGTTTTAAGTTTTTTTTTAATTTAAAGTTTTTTTTTTACCAGTTTTGTTTTTATCCATTTTTGTAAAAAAAAAAAAAAATGGTTAAACAATATCGATAAAAACTTTGAAAAGAATAAGTTTAACTCTCTTTTGTAATTTGGCAACGTAAAGGTACATAATTCGTCTTATTTGAAATAAATTTGTTTCCTCTTGTTTACCTCGATTTTTATTTTTTCTTACAATATTATAAAAATATATTGTTTTTGGCTGCTTTTTTGAAAGGATCCTTACAGACACATTCGATATAACTAATTCGGCCTTGAAGAAGATCCCAACCAGTATTGCAACGTCGAAACCTATTTAATAAATATTTATTTGAAACAAAGACTGCATTTTTTTGCTTTCTTATCAAAAATTTTATTTAAAGTTAAAAAAAAATTAAATTAATTCACAGCTTTTTTTTTAAATTTATTAAGTAAAAACATACAAATAATAGTAAAAAAGGTTTAATTTAAATAAATTTCTTATCAAAAATTTTATTTAAAGTTAAAAAAAATTAAATTAATTCACAGCTTGTTTTTTTTTATTTAAAAAGTAAAAATATACAAATAATAGTAAAAAAAAAGTTAAAATTAAATAAAAAAATCTTAATTATTACATTTAGGTAGCTGATAGCTAGTTTAAGGAAATCAATTCATTTTAGTTATAACTTATCAGTCTTTAAATTCACAGCGTTCATTAATTAAGTTTTTTTTTAAGTTATTTTGAGTACAACTTTATAAAAGTTGACATCCTCTTGAGGCATGTAGGGAAACATTGATACGATATCTTTCGTTTTTTCTTCTGAGGTGCGCGGTGAGTGATTGCACGGGGCAATTTGTGGAAGCTGGAATTCTGCTGATGTGCTCGCTTGGCCACGCAATGCTGCTTTATTTAAGAGGACCTGAACTATTTTTTCTGCAGCATTTTCCCCATAGTCCTCTTTATATCCTACTGAGGCTAAATCCTTTTGCCTATAAATAATTTCTCGCGATGTAGTATACTTTATTCCACAAAAATTTAATTTAAGGCTTCCAGCGTTGAAGTTTTTAAAATCGTCTTTTTGCATTTGCATTATTTTAAGAGTTACATTATACATTTATATTTCAGATATATTTCAGTTTTAATTTGCTCTATATCCATAGCCCATTGCTATAGGGCATTTAAGCACTACGCGCTTGTCAATCTAACTTCTCTACAAAAATTGCCCTACTTAGTACAAATTTTGGATATGGGGCAAATAAGCCCTAGGAGAACCCAAAAATTTGTGGTCTATAGAGCAAAAGTGGTTTTCGTAACTTCGTAAATAATAGAGATAGAGCAATGGGGATAAGACCAAACGATAGAGAAAATTCGATTTAGTATAACTGCATCATTAACTCAGTTTCCCGAAAAAGTGGTCTATGGGGCAATTAAGCTCTCGGGCGGCGATCTGTCGAAACCAAAACCTGGTGGAGCAGAATTTCATTAAGATTTCGTTTAAATATAGTAGACCAGGCAGATTTTGGGCTAGAGCGATAGCAAAAAAAGAAGTATAGGTGTGTCGAAAGCTTGATTAAAGGCTATATTGAATAATTTTGAATGAACTCTTCAACTAATATACACTCTATTTAACTCTCGGATTCCGTGATATGTGATCCAAGGAGCTTATCTTCGGGAGGGGTGAAAAAGCAATTTTGATTAACAACGATTATCCTCAAAGTAGCATTCATATTTTTTTTCGATACACTGTTTAATCACTATAGCCCTTTTTGTGGACGGCAACCCCTTGATTTTTTAAAACAAAAAATTTAAAGCTACTTTTATGTGTTTCGTTCTTTCTTATATTTATTTTTGCTGAAAGCGAAGAAAGGAAACTAAAAAAATACCCAAACAGATTTCCACATTTGTACATATACATCAGCCTCATTTATAAACTCGTTTTAGCGACGGAGTAAAGTTATTTCGACTTTACAACAGTACTATAGTACTATTATTATTAATTATAATCCTAAAATTCGCATTTATAAAAAAAATACACGAGGAATAGAGGATGATTAAGATAAAACTAGTTCATTGGAGGTTTAAAGTCGTAGTAAAGCCGTTTTAGTATCTAAATGCCATTTTGACGTGACATCATGTGAAATTTACGAATATTAGTGTAAACGAAATTTTTTATAACTTTTCGTTATTATAAGAACGTTTTTTTTTATTTTAATTATCCATTTATGAATTCCTTTACCAAAATTCCACCAATAATAGGTCTGTTTGGTTACTGAAATTTCGTACGAGTTCGTTTTCGTACGTCGCACTACATTTCACAAATTCCTGTTTGTTAACTCCAAAGTGTAGCAACGAGAGAGCAAAATGAGAGAGCAAGAAATTTCCCCTCCATGAAAAATTTGCGAATTTCTGCTACACAAATTTCTGTGTGCAGGAAGTAAAAAACTGTCAAATCCACGTCTGTGTGTATTTTTGTTTGTGTGAGTCTTATACTATGTTCCCACCAAAACGAGATCCGAGATTTCGGTTGAAAACTTTTCATATTTTGAACTGCTGGGAAAAAATTTCATAGAAATTTAAACGAAATCTCAATAAAAACTCTGGATTTCAACGAAATCTCCTTGAAATTCTGCTCCACCCATTTGAAATCTCGAAATTTTTTAGCTGAAATCTCGAATTTCGTTTTGGTGGAAACATAGCATTAAGATTTGCCTGTAGTGTTTGATTCTGTGTGTCACATTTGAAGTTTCGTACACAAAAGTGATACAAAATTGGTTTTTCGCGTTTGTAGCAAGTTTTCCCCTCTATGAAAGAATTTTCCCCTTCTTTGAATAATTTTACAGTTTTTGAACATCGTGCTACAAAAGTAGCCAAACAAACCTAATTAATTAATTGAAATGAGTAATTGTGGAGATCCGCCAAGGGTTTTGTTTACGTTTTTGATAACCAGAGTCTTAGATTGGTCATTATTTTGACATAAGGATAGGGTGTAACTAAACCGGCTCAGAAATTTTTTTATAAATAACGATTTGTTTGATGTAGCGTAAGGATGGAGTAAGCGCTTTGACTTGGTTTAACTATTCCGAGGTTGAACCGAGTATTGGTGAAATCTAATACATAAGGCTGATAACGTATAGTATGGGTTTAAGGTTTAAATTTGCTTAAATATTTAAATGCCTTTTAAATTCCGTTACTTAAATTCTCAGCTATAACCAATTTTCCACTGCTACTTAACTATAAACGATTGTAATGTAACGTAAAGTGAGAAAGCTCACAAATACATACATACAGCTGTTTTTTGACAGCTTGCAAGCAAATGCAAACAAAAAACGATAGAGTATGTACTTAAGACAGAAAGAGCAGCAAAACTGAATGTAGCATCTAGGCATAGTCACATGCAAAAGAAATGAAAAATTACTCCATTTTGGTTTTTGATGCTTTTATTTGTATGTTTATTTGTATGCCTTTAAATTTTCTGTGAGAGTATAAACAAGAAAGTACTTATTACAGCAAACTTTCTTTATTTAACATCGTCCAGTCTACTATTCCCGAATATTTTTGTTTTTATAAATATAAAATTTCAACAATCATTGAACCTTATTTAACTTGCCGTAATCGGTGATTAAGAATTGCTGAGCCATGGCTCAAAATTTGAGCCTGGGTTTGTACAACTGGTCCTTATATCGGGATCTGGATTGTTTTATCACGTATAAAAAACAAAATAATGGGGAATTTTCAAAATTGTTTTTGTGGCATGAGTGTTAAAAGCTAATCCAGATCCAGATCCCGATAATTATAAATTATACAACACAGCTTATTGAATTCGCGAGTTTATATTTTAAATTCGAACGGTTTGAAGCAATGAGTTCAAGAGTATGGGACCCTTTTTACTTATGGATACCTATTTGGTTTTCGATAACTTCAGTATAAAAAAAAACAAAGAGAACCAAAGACAAATTTCACAGCTTTTTTTGAAAATGTTGAATAGATAAACAAACTGTTTAGAAGTAGCTATTTATTTTTTTCCTATTTGTATTGTATAGTTATTAAAATTAGAAAGAGAAAAGACATAAAGCCATGTTTTTTAGTGCATTTTGTATCACCGCATAACAAAAGCAGTATGTTAAGTACAACAATTTGGTTTAATTTCATATTTTTGTTCTATTTAACAATTATGCTTTTTTTACAGGAAGATAAAAATGCACACAAAAAGGCTAAAAAGATAGATCATGGAAAAAGTTTACAAGAAATTTCAGGTTATTAAACACATCCATTAGAGACTTTCTGGCACCACTGACATTTTCGAAAATTTCTGAAAACTTTGAATGCTGCCATTTCTAATTACTGAATTTTGTGTATCAAAGTCCAAACTACGATCTTCGTATAAAAATTATGGCAAGTTAATTAATAACTAAAACAAGGACCACTAATTAGAAGACCTTCCACAAATGACAAAATAAATCTAATGCATAAGTTTGATTAGTAACCTGTATGCAGAGTGATATAAAAATATATCTCTTTAATTGAAATAGTAGCCATCCCAAAAATCTAAAAAAGGAAAATTATAATTTTTCGAAAATATGACACATACCCTCAACCGCTCCCCCTTTCTCTATCACAATTTCGAAAATGGTTGACAGGGAAACGAACGCGAAAGCAGCACGAAAATCCAAAGGCACCAAATTATCGAATTCTAATTTGTGTTGCGATGTGCGTGTGTGTCATTTTGAAGTTTCACTTTGATGGTGTTTGTTTGATATTCACTATCTCGCTCTAGCATAGATTCTTTTTTACTTTTTGGGCGAAAAACAGGAACATCGATTCGATGAGAAAAACTTACAATTTATTAATTCGATTTCTGCGTTAATTTCCACAAATTATTAAAAATAATTACCAATAAACTGCAATTAAAGGCCTCTAGTAGTTGAGCAGAGTGAAATTTCATTGTTAACACTCAATCATTAGTCGCACTATGCGACTAAAGCCAACATGAAGCAATCTTTGGTCGAAAGACTTTAATTCTTTTGCCAGAGCGTGTAAAGGTAAACTATTTTCACTTTTCTTAAAAATTATAAATTCTTTTAAATATATTCCATACAACCATTCAAATTTCCTTTAGGTATCAATTAAATCGGCAATTTTATTAAACTCAATTATTTTCCTTTTATTTTGTGTACTATTTAAGGTTAGGTGCTGTGCTGGTGTTGGGGGCACTTTTTGACATTTTGCTTTGGTTTGGCAATTTTCGCGGATTTTTTTGTTGTTGGGGTATTTGTCCCCCTAATTGACGATCGGCAACTTTATAAATGAACGGCAGTGGTCTTATGGAGCTGCATAGCCGGGCTATGTCGCATTCGAGTGGTGGTGGTGGCTCGAGTGGGGGTGGCTCTGGCTCGATTCCACCAGCAGTTGGGGTCGGTGGCGTTGGTAAGCCTCCCAAAAACTTTAAAATGCTAACCGACCCAACGCTTACCAAAGGTGCGATTAAATTATATCGATATGATGGGGTTGTTCCAAATGATCCAACATATCCCCCAGTGATTCCTCGTGACCCGCGGAATCCAATGTTGCGAATTCGTGGGAGGCCTTTGGAACCTTTAGTACTGACAGTTCCAAGGTAAGTTTTATGTTCATCATTTTAATATATAATCTTTTATCTGTTGTTATTTTCCACCTTGCAGATTGAAGATTGATCAACACTATGTCGGAGACCCGCCAGCCATCGAGATAACTATAACAAATTTAAATGACAACATCGACAAGCAATTTCTTTCGGGAATGCTGGATAAGTGTGGTCCGTATGACGAGATTACAATTTATCATCATCCAACAAATAACAAACATTTGGGACTTGCCCGGATTGTGTTTGAAAATGTAAAGGCATCGAGGATATGCATTGAGAAGTACAACCAAAAGTCGGTTATGGGGAAGGTAAGTTTCACATTGTGTTAAGCGGGATATGGAGTTAGTAGAAAGTCGAAAAAAAAAAACAAAATATGATGCAATATTCTGTAGGAATTATACAATTAGTGATTTTTTGTATGTGACACTCTGGTGCAAAAACTTCGCGGTTTTAATGAAGCAGCAGTTCGTGTTGTTAGCCAATAAAGAAAGCATCTTGCAAACTTTTGCAATTAGAGGACTTGACCCTTATCAATAAAACACAAAATTACTTTCAGAAAACGCACAAATCGTTCAATATCACCGGAGGTAAGATTAATAGTGGCATTCGGATAAATGCACAAGCAGAAAAACAAGCCAATCATTGCTTAGTCCTTTATAGCCCACTAGTTGGGAGTTATGAAGGGCAATTTGTATTCGAATAAAATACAAGATGATTTTCATTGATTGCATGATATGAATAAACTTGGATAGCCAGGATCGTTGCGGTCTGTACCGGATACTTGCAAATAGGAATGCATGCGTTAAATTCAAGGTTTCTTCACAATACTCTGACTGACTTGAACGTCACAACACCGGTAAAAAAAAAACGTTATAACCTTTGTTGACGATCTTAAGCTGTGCGAACTATAAGATTATAATACATTATGTAATCTAACTGGTTCAAACAAACGGATGGGATCGGCCAATGTAGAATCCAATGTGTGTTTCCATATATCAGACTCCTCCTTATTGACAAACCCGGACTTCATAAATTTACCCCCAGTTTCACAGTGAGAGTTTAAACTCCACTTTTGGTTTAAACTTCAGTTCAGTAGAACAATTAAACTCAGTTTAAGGTTTAAACGAGACTGTGAAACTGGGGGTAAGTGTTTTGATCAAATTAAATTTAAATTAAATTTAAAAGACTATTTGGAAGATTGTGATAGTGAAATGGCTGAGATTAGTTTGGAAAAGAATGATATCAACAACTTTCGAGGAAAAAAACAGCAAGCACACAGGAATGGTTGATATTTTTTATCACTGCTTACCTATAGGTAGCTACTTACAAATTTTGTTTACATAATTAGGTACGAAGGTTGAATCAAGAAAGAATAGAAATAAATAGTTTGGAAAGGGGCCTATTTTTAAGCAGGAGAGACAAATTTTCTGAACACTTTAAAAGAAAAAACTGTCCGACAAGCTGTAAAGAAATACAAAATAAAAAATCTCCAAAATCAAAAATTACCGTAAAAGTGAAAATCTCGTTAGTAAAATAAAAAAATTGGAATACATAATTCGAAAAGAATTAATGATTTTGGGAGAGCGTGCTATGTCACCTAGAGATTTATTGTGCCCCCATTTAGAGCTGGGTTAAGTTTCTCATTTAAAATCTCTTCCTGCAAGTGAGTACCTTTAAAATATGTACTTTAAGTGCTGGTGTATTTTCGATTTCCAGAAGTTCGAAATTTAAGATTTACGAATTCGGTTTGATCTAACCCGTTTCATATGAAATAGAACATTTTACAATAAATTTATTAATTTATCGTTATATACTTTTTTTTTTCTTTTCAGATTTTGAGTGTTTTCCACGATCCCTTTGGTAGTATTTGTAAGAAAACTATAGAATCGTTGACAAATAAAAACAAAGCAGCACAACCACCGGTTCCTCCACCAGCAGCAGTGACTCAACCTCCTCTGCCACCTGCTATAGGATCACATCCACCACCACCACCACTTCCATCGGCACATCATTCATCGGCGGAATATCTTCAGGAATACTCTAAAGATGGTGTAGATCCGCTTTCTTCGTCTACCAGCAGTGCATATTATCGCGCTGATCGAGAGTACGATCATTATTCTTCACATACCAGTCGAGATCGGTACACGGAAGATGATCGTCTTCGTGAAAAGGAGCGAGGTCGTGATCGTGATCGTGGTGAAAAATACTACGAAAAGAAAGAAGGTCGACATGATAAAGATCGTAAACATCACCATCATCACCATCACAAACGAGATCGTTCAAAAGATCGAAGCAAGGAGCATCGTCGCGATCGGGATAGAGATAGAGAGCGGGATCGTGATAGAGATCGAACCCGAGAAATTTCAAGAGAATTAGATCGCAAGGATCGTGATAGGAGTAAGTACAGCGGTAGCCGTTACTCCAGCAGGAGCGAAAGAATTGACTATGATGAGCTTTCTAAATCGTCAGCGACGACGGCACATTCGTTGCCATCTCATAGCAATCATCTGTATGCATCCCCAGTAAATAGTTATCCGATCCCAACGGGAGTTGGAGGCTATGGGTACCATCATGCGCCTCCACTGCCCCATGCTTCTTACCATGGATACCCACCAGTGCCGCCACAGCAAAGTAGCTGGACTTCAGCTGCAAGTGGTAGATCCTGGTCAGCACAGGCACCTCCTGCGCCACCCCCACCACCACCTCCACCACCCCCGGAGGCTAGTCCAAACTGGGATGAACCAGAGGAAGAAGTGCCACCTCCAAAGGAAGAAAAGCCTAAAGATGCCCAGCACAAGCCTTTATCAACACCAAACGATGAGGAAACATTATCGAAATCCAAAAAAATCCTAGATGTGGCTGATAAGTCTATCGGGTCCGCAGAGGTTGATCACGCCAATGTTGACTTAGACACAAGAATTGCAATGATGTTCAAGGGGTCTTTTGGTAATGCACCGCCATTCCTTCAAATGGAGAGCAGTGATTCTGAACACGAAAAGGACAAAAGCAGAGAAGAAGGAGAACTTACTCTCGATTCGGATAGAGCCGATAACGGGAAGTCCAAAAAGTCCAAGTCGAAAAAATCCAAGCACAAGGAGAAAGTCGAAAAAGTTTTGCAAACGGAGCATAATGCTAGCGACATTTCATCCAGCGATGATGACATTTTGCTAAAGAAAGAAGCTAATAGCCCAGTTCGTTCGAAAAAGGATGATGATCGCATGTCACTTTCTAGTTTGTCCTCCCACGACGGAAAACTTGAGGAAGAACCACCTCCACCACTGCAGCCACCGCTGCCGCCCAACAATCCTCCAGATGATCCGGCTTATCCACCAATGCCAGGCTCCTCATATGTCTATCCAGGAACAGCTGGCGCAGCATACGGATATTATTCCACAGATGGCTACCCGCAGTACCAGCAACAAGCGCAGTATTTCCCTCATCCAGCGTACATGCAGTCTTACATGCCTGGTTTCCCTCACCTTCTTCCCCACGAAGCAGCTTACGTTGGCTCAACTGATACGTACTATGACCCCTATAAGTACGAGTACAGAGAAGCCGCCTTTAACTACGATGATCCCTACAAGCAGTCCATAAAAGAAGTCGTAGATCGAGTAAGTGAAGAGCTTAAGCAGATCCTCAAACGGGACTTCAACAAGAAAATGATAGAGAACACAGCCTACAAAAGTTTCGAGGCCTGGTGGGATGAGCAGGGTCGAAAAAAGAACAAAAAAGAAGATGCTGTAGTGGAGACAACAACCGGAACCTGCAACAAACCTTTAGAAAAGGCTCCAGACATAAATGCACTGATAAATAGCAACCGTGACAATCTAGACTTCAACAACTATACAAGTCTAGGCCTTCGGGCGGCAATTCCTAAAATGCCATCTTTCCGAAGAATACGTAAACGGGCTCCTAGTCCAATAGCGAAGGACATTGACGAAACCGAGAAGCATTTGAGTGATCAAGAGGAAATGGTGCAGGGCTCTGATGAAGAAGAGGACAGTGCCAACGCTCTCACCTACAACCGTCGATCGGGTGTTGAGGAGCGAGGAGCAGGTACTGCTACAGGCAGAGAAGCCGCCGTTCGAACAAAACGTAAGGGAAGCTCTTCCAGTTTCTTCTCTACCAGTGACGAAGATGAAGAAGAAGAAGAGGAAGCAGATGAGGAAGAGGATGACGATAGCGACGACGACAATGCAAGCACTGCTTCAGATCTGAGCTCAGGCTCAGACTTGGACTTGAAAAAGATAAACCTTAAAAAGGAAAATCATCTCTACTCGGAGTCAGAGGAAGATCGGCAGCGAAAGCGAAAAGTTGAGATTTATTCAGATTCTGATGATGAGAAAATGCAACCGAGTAAGCCAGCACCTGCTGCTGTTGTCAATCGACTGCCGTTCTCATCGGATTTGGAGGAAATAAGTATGAGTCCACCACCGGATGCACCGCCAACACCAGGTGGCCAAGAAGAACCTGAACCGGATGAAATAGAAGACATCAAAAAATCGCCAGAAAAGCAAAAGGAGGTCAAAAAATCCATTTTTGACTACGATAGAATCTATAGTGACTCAGATGAAGAGCGAGAATATCAAGAAAAGAGAAGACGAAACACTGAGTACATGGCACAGATCGAGAGAGAGTTTCTAGAAGAAAGAGACCGCAAAGCGCGTGAAGAAAAGGAGGCCACTCCGGATAAGAAGCCACCAGAAGTCAGTGAGCCATCAAATGCTAAGTTGACGGTAGTTATTCCCCAATCAAATAGTCTCGATGTTCCTCAGACGCCAGATATAACTAAAGTACCGCCTACTCCTGGAGTGTCTCTGACAACTGAGCTCACTAAGAAAAAGGAAACAAAAGAGAAACCTTCAAAGGGGAAGAAAACGGAGAAATCTCCACCAAAACCGAAGACTGAACCGAAAAAGACCAAGGAAACGAAGGCGAAGAAGGCACAAGCCGCCCAGACTGTGGTGCCTAAACCTGCAATTGAAGAACCCGCTGTAAAGGCAGAACCTGTGAAGCTGCCTCCCACCGAAGAAAAGAAGATAATCAATGGTTATATTGCGGACATCGTCCGGGATGCGGACGAAGACAACAGTATTCCGGATGCGGTTAAGATGTCGCCAACATCTTCGGATGGTGGATCTAGTCAAGCAAGTCAAGCTAGTCAAGTTGCGTTGGAACACTGTTATTCGCTTCCTCCCAAGTCAGACGAAAACGATGTCAAGTCGAAATCTTCAGACTCCAATACACAAAATAACTACCTGGCCCATGATCACGGATATACGTCGCATCCAGTTGTGAATAAATCTGAAGAGCCTGAGGTGGAAACGGTTAATACTAGTGCTCCAGTTAAGTATGGTCCTGGTCGACCGAGGAAAGATTCAGTTCGAGCACAAAAGAAGAAGGACGAAGATAAATTGGTCCTTGACAAACCTACAAAGAAGGCAGCAAAAGAAACTGAAATTGTGCCATGGAAGACGACAACCTCGGCGGCTCTTGCGCTGGAACGCAGTTCATTCGTAGCGTCGGAGGTGTTCAGTCAAAGAGATGCTACTAAAGAGATGATGTTGCTCTATGAGTTTCTCACGCGAGGCATTGATGCCGAAGATGCCAACTACATTCGAAGGAGCTATGAGCAACATTTGCAAGAAGATCGTTATGGGTACGAAACGTTTTTTTTTTATTTTCTTCTTCCATTTAGTTCGTATATTTCTATTTTACTTTCAGTTTTTGGCTGAACAATACTCATTGGGTGGACCACTGCGTGACCGACCGTTCATTAGTGCCGCCACCCTCAAAGAAACGCAAAAAGGAAGACGAATTGAAAAAACATCTAACCGGATGTGCTCGCACCGAAGGCTACTACAAACTTGACGTCAAAGATAAAGCCAAGCACAAATACCATCATGCGAAAGCAAATGCCACCAATCAGTCCAAACATGATTTGGAAGATCAAGCGCAAGCACAATCTAAGGTTGTATCGAAAATGCAAGGTATTTCGCGTGAAGCACGCTCCAATCAACGTCGCTTGCTTACCGCTTTTGCATCGATTGGTGAATCTGAGTTACTCAAATTCAATCAATTGAAATTCCGTAAGAAACAGTTGAAATTCGCCAAATCCGCTATTCACGATTGGGGTCTGTTTGCTATGGAACCTATAGCAGCCGATGAGATGGTCATTGAGTATGTTGGCCAAATGATTCGGCCAATTGTGGCTGATTTGCGTGAAACAAAGTACGAAGCCATTGGTATTGGTAGTTCGTATTTGTTTCGAATTGATTTGGAAACCATTATTGATGCCACTAAGTGCGGAAATTTGGCGCGGTTCATCAATCATAGTTGCAATGTAAGTACAATTATTTTTGTATCATTATTTCATATCTGGATTTATTGGTAATTTCGAGTGGAATTTTGTTTCCTTCAAATAATGTCCTTCTTAAAAGTTTAAGGAAAAGGAAAGGCTTAAAGCTTTTGAACACTTGTACCAGGGCTCCTTATAACGGCTTCATCAGCCAGCTCGCCAAAGGTCCTTGCTGTTGTCCAAAGCAAGCACCGATTTGCAAGAATCATTATTAGTGGATTGGTATTGTAATGCGAATTTATAGCTGAAAGTTATAGCTTTCTATGGCTTGGTCTGGGTCTCACCTTCGCCTCTTTCATCTCAATGCAGAACTTATTTCATCACGCTGCGTTTCTCCCCATAACAATTTCGTCAGCATATTCGACTAAATGGACGGACCACTCTGAAATTTGTATACAATCCGAGTTAACGGAATTGTTGATCGACGTCGTCTGGTTTGAGTTATACAATCTACCTCGATGGGGAATTTGATTCGTTATCTATTTTAAAAAAGTTGACAACGTTTTCATTTCGGCGTCGACGGCGATTCTCCTACGATGTTTCATTCATCATCCTTGCCGGATTTGTTACGGGCCCTGGAGCCTTATTAATATCTTTTTACCTTTTGGTAAAACTGCTATTTCTTCGATCGCGTGCTTCTCGTGCTTCCTTATTTTTCTTCGAGATCAATCATGTTGTGATGGCGGTGTGAGAAACAGCTCATCAGAAGTTGCATCTCTGATGGACTTTTTTGATAAATGAACTGGCGATCTCATGCAATTGGCGGTGGTTGGGTTAACCATAGTCATTCCCTGGCTTCAACGAGTTAATTTTCAGATTCAATGTTGGCTTCTCGGAACATTCGGACATACATACTGGAAAAAAAACGTTTTTTTTTTATCGTAATGTGGCCAGTATAGTTGACGGTTGATTAATTAAAAACCTCCATGTTCCTTAATGAATGTTCAAGTTGTGGAACGACAACGTAGCTAAAACTTTCTTTACGTGGCTGGTAAGTAACCCCGCCGCCGGTACGATTCTGAACGTGTAGGACTAGATCTTTAATATAACTCCAAGAAATGAGCCGGATGAACCACAAGGCTTGAACTCCGACTGTAGTAGCCTATAGAGAGTTCACTAAGTAGCTCAGCCTGATTGGGATAGTAGAAACCATCGTTGATCAAAAAGGATATTGGTAGAAAAATATTAGAAAAAAACAATGAGATGGAACCGTCTCAAAACATGCGACACTACTAGAAAGTTATGGCCAAATGTCAATAAGCAGAGGATAGACAAAATTATGCAAATCACCAAGAAACATCTTCGTTCCCTTGTCGGCATAATCCCCGAACAGAACCTACTGGGATACCACAAAAAGAAAATGAGAATTAGTACTGACGACCTTTGCGGGGATGTAGCGATGAAGAAGTACATGACGCCTCTAAATGGCTTGACTGCTAACAGAACACCATAGGTTTTTACATTAAGTGGGATACAACTTTCTAGGGTATCACAACGGGTCTACATAGATCTAAGTGTGACAGTAAAAAGATCAACTGTCAGCCCTTCTACCTAACCCAATCTAACCACCATTGATTCCGTTTTTGAGAAAATAGAAATGTCAGAGTATAAGAAGTAGAACATTCAAAAGAGTTTAACAATTTTGCACTCGAAGAGATAATAATGAAATTAAGAAGTTCTAATTTAGTTAAGTTCTAGTCTAGACTTAACACTTATCAATAATTGGATTGAATTTATTTTCATATTTTTCTAGCCGAATTGTTATGCAAAGGTGATAACAATCGAATCTGAAAAGAAGATAGTCATCTACTCAAAGCAACAGATTGGTGTTAATGAGGAAATAACATACGATTACAAATTTCCTCTCGAAGACGAAAAGATTCCTTGTTTATGTGGAGCTCAAGGATGCCGAGGAACGCTCAATTAATTTGGCCACACATTATATTGAATTAAATGTTTTCTTTTAAATTTTTTTGTTGAAATGTTGTTTTCGCATTGGTTTAATATTTTTTTGTTTCTCGTTCACTCTCCTAGACCATAATTTTCATTTTCATTCACTACTTCTTTTTATCGGTTTTATTTTCCGCACCACCCTTCTTCCACCATAACATCGTCTTGTTAATATAATAATAAACATTATATAGTTTCATAAACGTAAGATTCCTTTTTTATATATATATAAAATATGATAATTATAAAATTAGTAAATTTTGTGTAAATGTGTAATGCAACTTAATTCTTAAAAATAAAAAAAAACAAAGCGAGTAAAAATGAACGTAAAATTGTGAAATTTTAATACAAGGGCACTTCTTTTTGTGGAAGGCAAGGGAGTATGCGATGTGTCTCATTACTTTTCTCACGCATTATCGTCTAAGCTTAAGAATTAAATGTAAATAGTTGTACAAACAAAATAAATAAACAAGAGTATAAAAAAATATATACTTTAATTTGTAAGTGGATGCCCGAAGAAACTATCTCGAACATCCTTCTCCATCAGTGGACATTTATTTAACTGTAAATATTAATTATGACGCATTAAGTGTTTTAAACTCGTACTTTATTAATAAACATACAAAAATATTACAACTTGGTAAATACAAACATTTATTTGTTATTTTTGAATGTAATTTGCATGTCTAACTGAGCTTGGGCGATGTCTTCCAAAGCGATTTGTATTTTCTCCAGCAACAATTCTCCTTTGTGTACTATCTCCTCAAGGCGTTCGGATGATTCTTGATTTTCGGCTTCCAAACGTTTTAGGCTTTGATTTTGTAACTCAGTGGAGTTATCCTCATTGGGCAGAGATTCAATAAGGGTATCGATGTCTTTGGCACAGCGAGAAATCAACTGAGCGAATAGCTGGGCAAAGTCATCTTGTTGTTGATTCTGAACGGGTGTTTGATTTCCCGTACGATCGAAGATCGGGAATTTGCTGGGGTATGAAGTTTGTTGGATGATACCAATTGCATTACAAAAGTGTTCCGCTTGCTAATTGGGATTAAGGTGGTTGGCGAATATTGTAATTTGTAGTTATTTAGTACTTACCTGATTAACAGTATCCTGTAGCTGAGTTAATCGGTCGGCCATGTCGGGGGACGTTGGAGTATATGAATCAAAATGGAAAGAAATCTTGAAAATTTATTTTGCACTGCCTGGGAGAAATAAATAAAGCTATTTTATATTGTTTAGATGAAATAACAAAAATGGCAGTGGCTGTTCAACTTCAAAGAAACAAATGTCAAATTGACAGCTGACAGAAAAAAGAGTGTGGAATTCCTTAAGACCACAAGTCAATACTAACCAAAGCACTACATGGGTAAGAAAATTAAGTACCAGAATAATATTTAAAAATAACACACTTGGGAGGGAAACTTGTTTTTGGAACAAAATGTTGGTGGTGAGAAAAACAATTCTTCGTAAGAGAGAAGTAAGCAGATCGAGCTAAAATTTCGCTTCCACATTTCTCTCCAAACACCAGCTAATATCCAAGCTAAATTTTGACATAAGATTTTTGTGGAGATTACATCTCAGAGAACAGCTGTTCTCTGCAAAGAAATTTTATTCAACAATTTCATAGAATTTTATTTCAATATTTCAAGCGAATCTAATCAAATTAAAAAATCGTTTATCATTGAATATTTTTTGTCCTCAATTTTGATTTCACAAATTAAAATTTACATAAATCTGACAAATAAACCAACCTGTCACAATTTAAAGAAAAATGTCCATGACGTAGACGGTTTTTGTATTTGTCGTCAGATTATAGTTTGCAAAAAAATGTGCGTTTGACTATTCTATTCAAAAACCAAACACAATTTTTTCCCCAAAAGAATGTCAGTGACATTTTGTGCGAAAAAATTTGATTTATTTGCGTAGTTCACAATGCTAGGCTTCCACTTGTCATTTACCAACTGACGAAAGACACATTTTTGCGTCATTTCACAAAATGAAAAGTGGAAATACTCAAAAATTAGTTGCCTTTGAACTGACAAAGAGCCTTATTACACGATTCGTTTTTTATCCGTTTCATCTTTCGTCTTTTTGACTGGTACACGTACCTTCGTGATTATACACAACCAAAAAAATCTCATTATTTAAATTTTACAAGCATCCCCCGACTCTACTCGTTTGGCAAATCATAAACGTCAAAGTTCAACCGGAAAAATCTTAAAATTTTCATACTTGCTTTCGTTACTTCACTCCCGCTACATTTCTACACCCCTCACCCAATGCGTAAAAAAGACGAAACACAAAACGACCGAAAAAACGAATCGTGTAATCAGGCTCAAACACTGTTTGTCCATGAAAGTGCCCTTTCACACGAGGAAACTGAGTTGCCAGCAACTTTTAGTTCCTGGGTGAGAAGGGCAGGAGGAAAGAGGGGCGAACAGAATCTCCCCGGTCGAGGATTTGAGGAGATTTTTTGACATTTCCTTTCACATCTAGGTTTAGGTGTGTGTTCAACCAATAGACTTTCAAAGGAAATTTCAAAAATTGCCTGGAGATTTGTTTCCTTGTGTGAAAGGTACAAGAGATTTTTAAGGAGATTAAAAGAAAACGTCAAAAAAATCTCCAGCAACCTGTTTCTTCGTGTGAAAGGGGACAAAGACAACAACTTTGAATGACTAGTGGAAATCGCTCAATTGGCAAACGAAATGTTAAAGTTCAACCGGAAAAATCTTTAACTGACAAAGACTTTTTCTTGGCAATGTGTTCTGATTCTTTGACAATGAAATACACTAATTTGAAAGCTGATCCAAAGCAATTTCGAGGTGATTTTGAAAATTTGGCCGATTGCGTTATCAAAAATGAAAAAAAGGTACAAGAGATTTTTAAGGAGATTAAAAGAAAACGTCAAAAAAATCTCCAGCAACCTGTTTCTTCGTGTGAAAGGGGACAAAGACAACAACTTTGAATGACTAGTGGAAATCGCTCAATTGGCAAACGAAATGTTAAAGTTCAACCGGAAAAATCTTTAACTGACAAAGACTTTTTCTTGGCAATGTGTTCTGATTCTTTGACAATGAAATACACTAATTTGAAAGCTGATCCAAAGCAATTTCGAGGTGATTTTGAAAATTTGGCCGATTGCGTTATCAAAAATGAAAAAAAGGTACAAGAGATTTTTAAGGAGATTAAAAGAAAACGTCAAAAAAATCTCCAGCAACCTGTTTCTTCGTGTGAAAGGGGACAAAGACAACAACTTTGAATGACTAGTGGAAATCGCTCAATTGGCAAACGAAATGTTAAAGTTCAACCGGAAAAATCTTTAACTGACAAAGACTTTTTCTTGGCAATGTGTTCTGATTCTTTGACAATGAAATACACTAATTTGAAAGCTGATCCAAAGCAATTTCGAGGTGATTTTGAAAATTTGGCCGATTGCGTTATCAAAAATGAAAAAAAAACTGAAATGAGTGACTTCAACATAATAGCTATCATCCATTTTAGAAGTTGATAATAGCCCTGTTTTTTAGTGCATTTTTATCTTAGCTTAGAAAAAATTAGCATGTTAAATAAAACAACAATACGGAGTTATACCAAATTGTTGTTGTATTTAACATGCTACTTTTTTCTAAGCGAAGATAAAAGTGCACTAAAAAACAGGGCTAATGTTCCTGGCAACAAAAAAATAATAGATTCAACAGTGAAATTAGCCAAAATCACTGATACAAAAGTTCAAAATTATTTGTAATTCAAACTACAAATTCTGTAAAAATATATAAAAATAAGAATTCTTCGCACCATTTACACACATTTCATTAAAGACGACTAGACAGCACTGAGAACTTGCTAATTGGCAATGAATATCAGTTCACAAAAGACGCAGCAAAATGGAAATAGCTGTCAATGAACTGACAAGGACGTTGGTCAAAATGTCTTTGTCTTTGAAAAGACCAACGGTTTTGTGTCAATTAAAGACACGAGTGGAAATTAACTGATGGCAATTGTGTCGTTCAAGGACCAAATCGTGATGTGTCAAATCGTATCAATTCAAAGACAAGTGGAAACCTCTAGCATTAGATTAAAGAATTTAAATATCAAATATTGGTTTGCGCTAAAATCACTCCCATATAAGAAATAAATAAAGTTGTTTTCTTTTGTCGATGAGCTGTAAATTTTTTACAATATTAGTGAGTTGGATACACACTATGTTAAATTAACATGGGATTCAAATTGAGTGGATTAAATAAATTGAATTGAATTGAACGTAGAAGTTTTCAACTTCTTTGTATTGTTAGTTTATAATTTGATACATTAATTTTTAATATGTCTGTTCGCGTACCTCCCAAAACTACGAATTTCTACGAATTTAGCCCAAAGTTTTGTCAAAGCTCATATGAAAAAAATAAAATTCGTAGAAATTCGTAGTTTTGGGAAGTACGCGAACAGACATAATGTTTCCAAGTAAATACCTACCTTATGGTGTCAAAGATTACAGAAGGTTTTTAAAATAAAAATTCTATACATCATAGTTATAAAATAATAAAGGTATTCATGCAAAGGCGTAAAGTCATCGTAAGCCGTGGTAAAGTTCTAAACTGCATAAAGTTGTGTCAGATTTACGAAGTTTGAAACTTTACTACGTTAACGACGACCTTACACTGTTATATGAATACCCTTAATATGAATGGCCCGTTGGCAGTTGATCCAAGCTCTTTTGAATGTTTATTGCCTTAATTGTAGTACCTCGTGGAATGATGGTTAGTGCGTAGGACTGTCATGCTGAAGGTGTGGGTTCGATTCCCAGCCGTGTTACCTAAAAACAGAAATGTTTTATTCGAGGTACTGCCTCTTGCGAGGAACTGACAGATCCTCCAAGAGTATATACTTGTCATGAAAAAGTGCCTCTTATTTAGCCGTTCAGATTCGGTAAAAAACTGTAGGTCCCCTCCATTCCTGCCAACAAACACGCACACAGGAAAGGTTGTGAGTTGTAAGTCACTAGGCCCTGGTTCTCCACGAGCTGTTGTACCACCCAATTTATTTATTTTTATATTGCCTTAATAATTTAAAAAAATGCTCAGAGCATGCTCGACATGCTCGGACTCTGTTCAGATTTCTATTCTGAATAAATAAACCAATTTTATATTTACAACGATTTTTTGTTCACGCAAAACAATATAGTAGCCAGTTTCTACCAGTAACTTTAGTCCAAAGCTCGTATAAACAAAAAACTGACAGGACTTTGGACTGAAATGGACAGTTTTGGGAAGTAACCCAGCGGCAATATTTGAGGCAATAAATTGCCTCACTCATTGCTATTGCCTAAAATAATGCAAATGGAGACGCTTTGTCAATGGCAATGGCAATATTGCCTGGAAGATGAGAGGCAATTATTGATTTCCGATTTCCATCGTCAAGGCAATAAATTGAGGAAAAATGGGGTTCCCCGTATGCAAATCCAACTAAAGTAGACTCATTTGGAGATCCTAATGAAGCTGCGTCCCAGAAAATATTGCCGTCATCATCATCATATTTTAATTATAATCTAATCTCTGTATTATCAAAACGTAGGTGGTTTAAGGACCAAACTTAATCAGGTATTCTTAGCTTTTCCCGCTGAACTATATGACATTATTGTAACTATTAAATAAAACTTGGTTAACGAAAGATTTTTTATCTTCTGAGATTTGTTCTTCATCATCTTATTCATTATTTGCAAAAAATAGATGTTCTCAGATAACTGGATTGGAAAGAGGTGGTGGTGTTCTGATTGCGGTTCGTTCAAGCTTACCTTGTAGGCTTGTTGAGCTCGTATCTGACTCCATTGCCAGTAACTCCAATTTTGATATCGATCAATTAATCGTTAAAGTAACATTGAATGATAAGAGTGTACTCTATGTTATAATCAGTTATATTCCGCCTAGAAGTTCTGTAGATTTATATACTTACTTACGTACTTATCCGGCTCCCGATCCATGAAGGGTCTCTGCCTGAGATATTGCGGTCTTCCATCGGTTGCGGTCCCTCGCACGCACGCTCCCTCCAGTCGTCGAGACCAAGCGCTCTTGCATCTGTGACCGCCTGGTCCCTATAGCGGAGGTTCGGTCTTCCTGGTCGTCTCGAACCTGGGGGCTGGGATTCGAAGATTTTCTTGGCTGGAGCGTTGTTGTCCATTCGCTCGATGTGGCCGAGCCAGTGTAGTCGACGTGTTTTGGCTCTTTGGACTACATCCACATCTTGGTACAGCTCGTACAATTCACGATTGAATCTTCTCCTCCAATCGCCCTCTTCGCATATAGGACCAAATATCCGCCGAAGAATTTTTCTCTCGAAAGTGCCCAGTATCAATTCCCCTTTTTTACTTATCGTCCAGCACTCGGCGCCGTAGAGTAGAACTGGTAAAATTAGCGTTTTGTATAGAGTGCACTTTGTCTTTCGGGAAAGGAGTTTTGAACCCATTTGTTTGGCCAAACCGAAGTAGCAGCGGTTCGCTAGGGTAATTCTTCGTCGGATTTCCACTAAGGTGTCGTTCGTGGAATTGATGTTTGTTCCGAGGTAGGTGAACTCCTTGACTACCTCAAAATTACTGCTAGCAACAGTGACGTTTTGTCCTAGGCGATGGACAGATTAGGCTTTGTTTGTTGATAGCATATACTTTGTTTTGTCCTCATTCACTTCAAGACCAACTCGTTTCGCCTGTTCATCAATAGCTGTGAATGCTTCAAGTACAGCTCTCTTGGAACGGCCGATGATGTCGATGTCGTCCGCATAGCCAAGAAGTTGAGAAGACCTGTTAAAGATAGTGCCTTCCATGTTAACACCACTCTTGCGCACTAGATTTATATAGTGTACATCTAAACAATTGCCAAGCTATATTTGATAATCTGTCTCCTTCAGAGCATGTATTGCATGCTGGTGATTTTAATGTAGGTGACATAAAATGAACTTTTGATCCGGATGAAAAATTGTTAATTCCTTTTAATATTACAAATGAGATTGAAGCACTGGTGGCTGATTTTTTCGGTCAGTTTGATTTTGTCCAGAGTAATTCCTCTTGTAATGATTTAGATCGTATATTAGATCTTATTTTTGTAGACAAACAATTTAACGTATGTATCTGTTGAAAAATCTCAGTTTCCAATGTTTCAGAACTCTATTCATCACTGCGCCTTAGAAGCCGATCTCACGTTCTATAGTTTTATTAAGAAAGATTATGTAAGAAATAAGTATGTTTATTGTTTTAATCATGCTGACTTTGATGCAATCAATTCGCATTTAGCCATGTTATCTTGTGATGATATGAATAACCAATTTCATCTCACCGAAGCGTACACTTTCTTCAAACGTATATTAGTAAATACAATCGATCGCTTTATACCTAAAAAAAAATTTCGTGTAACTCAAATCCTATTTGGTTCAACAAAAGGCTATCGAATTTAAAAAATCTGAAAAATAAAGCCTGTAAAAGGTACAAATCTTGTAAAAATGACGCTGCTATGCGCAGGACTTATTTAAACTTTGAACGCGAGTTTGATTTCCTTAATCGATTTCTGTACCAAAACTATATTTTAACAACTGAATCAAAGATTAAAACTGATAGTGCTCACTTCTGGAAATTTATTAATTCAAAACGAAAATCTACTGGATTTCCGTGCTGTATGAATTACTTAGATACATCATCAAGCGATATCTCAGTCATCTGTAATTTGTTCGCTAGGTACTTCAAATCAGTTTACACTCATGAACAGCCTTCTCATAGTATAAACGCTTTGCCTGAAAGATTCAACTTGGGATTTCTTCGTGTTAATGAATCCGAAATCCTGAAAGCATTAGTGGAAATCGATCCATCGAGGTCCGCTGGACCTGATGGATTTTCACCATTGTTTTTAAAAAAAGCTGCTATCTCTTTAGCTAAACCATTATCCGTTTTATTTAATCTTTCACTCGATACTGGCCATTTTTTGAAGCAATGGAAAGTCTCATTCTTAACCCCTACCTTTAAAGCTGGATTAAAACAAGATATCGTAAACTACAGACCGATTTGCAAAATTTCAACTATCCCAAAGATTTTTGAAAAAATAATTTGCGAAAAAATGTTCTTTGTTGTAAGGGAACATATATCTATCTTCCAACATGGTTTTGTATCTGCTAGATCAACTGCTACGAATCTTTCCATTTTCGTCAACCACGTAGTATCTGGTTTTAAAAATAATCTTCAAACTGATATTATTTTCACGGATTTTGCGAAAGCATTCGACAGAGTTAGCCACAAGATTTTACTTCAGAAACTGGCTTTTCTAGGTATTCATTCAAATTTGCTTTCTTGGATTGAATCTTACCTATCGGATCGGATTGTTAAAATTGACAGTTATTTTTCTGAGCCTATTCATGTACCATCTGGAGTTCCTCAGGGAAGCCATATAGGACCATTGTTATTTCTCTTATTTATTAACGATTTACCAGAGATATTTAATCACTCACAATGTTTTCTGTACGCCGATGACTTAAGGCCTTACAGAAAAATTTACTCAATTCAGGACTGCTTACTTCTTCAAGACGATCTTTTAAGGCTTTCGCGTTGGTGTGGGTTGAATTATTTGCACTTAAATGTTGCTAAATGTCAAGTTCTTACCTGTTTAAGAAAACATAACCTTATTTTTCACACTTACAGGTAATCTGATTTTCTGATTTTCCTTTAGAAAGAGTGTCAACAAAGAAAGATCTAGGCGTTATCCTTGATCAAAAATTAACTTTTAATTCTCATATGGATCTAATTATCAACAAAGCTAACTCGATGTTGGGCTTTGTTAAAAGAAATACCCGTAAGTTTTCTGACATCCTTACACTAAAAACCCTGTACTTTTCATTGGTAAGGTCTATTCTAGAGTACTGTTCCGTTATCTGGAACCCTTTTTATATAACAGCCGCTGAAAGAATTGAGAGGGTGCAAAAAAACTTCACAAGGTATGTTATCTTTAAACTTAACTGGGAATGGTAGGTACGGTGAATTTCCCTGTTACAAAGCTAGGTGTTTGTTGATTGGTATAAACACTCTTTCACTCCGCCGGAAATATTTTTCTATTATGTTTATTCGTGACATACTTTCTTTTCGAATAAAGTGTTCATTTTTTTTAGAGAGAATGGGCTTTCATATCCCACCAAGAAACACTCGGGGTAACATATTATTCCATGTAAATTTTCATCGAACTAATTATGGTTCCAATGAACCGATCTCACGTTGCATCAAGGAAGCAAACTCTGTGTGTTCGCATATTGATATATTGTATAACTCTTCAAGGGAAACCTTTAAGATTAATTTGTTATCTATTTTAGCTAATAATTTTTAATATCAACTACCTATTTATTTTCCATGTATTATTAAAAAAAATGTTATAATTATACATAGTATTAGAATATTGTTATCATATAGTCTATAGGAGTTATACTGTTTGACCAAATATACAGGGTGTCCTGTAAATAATGGATAACCTTGCAACTGGTTGTAGCAGGCCTTATGACCTTTCCAGAAAAAAATATAAAACAAATATTTTATTTTATATATTTTATTTTATGTTATGATGTTTTTTCCAAAAGTTGTTAACAAGTACTACTTTCCTCAAATACGTGAACGCTACAACCATGGATGAACAATTTTTACTATTTTTCTATTTTTGTAATATTCTAGAATAATTGTTGTAATAGATGGGTGCATTTTTTTTATTATAATTTTTAAAAATATTTTTTCAGTACAAAAATTTATTTTCACAAAAGTTTGATAACCGCTAATTAATTAAAATTGTATGAGAACATGAATGGCCGACTGTTTAAAAAAGTTGTCTATTTAATGCACTTTCCAAAATGGTATAACACATGCTTGTACATTAACGAAATAACCAAGAAGATTTGTCAATCATCTAATAAAACAGCTTTTAACATTTTCGCAAAATGTTTATCAAAATGTTACAATAACCTCCAAATTTAGGTTGGACAAAGATTTTCTGTTTTCATATTAGTCCGCAATGCGGTTATGAGTAAAAATAAAACATGGGTAATACTTATTTAGATATGTTCATTTGTGTACCTTAATGTTCCCAAACTTCAAAACTGCATTTAATGCAGCTTTGTAGGTTTTTTTAACGATTTAATTTAAGCATTTATTTTTTTATTTTTTACTAAAGTGGATAAAATCAAAAAAGCTAAACAAATTTAAATTTGAAAAAAAAACTTTAAAAAGCAAATAAAACTTAATACAATGTAATGTTGGGGAATTTTTATAAACTATTCCCAATTAAAAAAGACGTATTTTTCAGGAAAATTTTAAGGATCAAAGTTATGTAGTTTTAAGTATTTTTCTTAATTAAGTATTAAAATACTTAAGCATTTTCTTACTTATTTTGTTGACTTAGAAATAATCCAATAAGAGTTTTAGTAAGGTATAGCCACTAAATTGATAGTATTTTTTGTTTTATGTTCTTATCAATAAAAATGAAATTATAAAAAATAAATAATACCAGAGCTTTTGAATTTTTTTGTTCTTCTTGCTAAAATTGAATTCCCTCCTTTCAGTGCACAAAAGTCTAATATCCAAATAGTCCAATCAAATTAGTATTTTATATCTACAAAAAATACTGCGTCGAATTTTTTCTTGTTTCTTAAAGAGTACCTATTGGAGAGTCTAAATCCAAAAAGTTCGAACAAAAAGCGCCCATGCATTGTCCGCCATTTTGAAAAAGGCTTTGGAAGGCGTGAACTCGATTTTCTCGGCTCCTATCATATATAGAGCTGTATTTTTTTTTTTAGATTTGTATGTTAAAATATCTTCTTTAACTTTTGTTGACAAAAAAATTTGAAACCTCTTTCCAAAAAAAGTTATCGACGAAAAACTGTCAAGATTTTGAAGTAAAAAATGGTTTTTAGCGTTTATCTCGCCTCGTGTTCATCTAATCAAAAAAAATACTTAAGTTGTTTTTTATGGTATATTTAAATTTTATGTGCGACAAAAACTGTAGGAAATATAACCTGGCAAAATGGCCAATATCCTGCGAAAATTAAAAAAAAAGAAACTTACTCACGTTTGAAAATTTTATGTTTATTATGAAAGTTAAAGAAACAGTTCAAACTCTTTTCCACACCACCACCGGGGCTTTTTTTTATGTGGTGTCCCCAGGAGGTATAATCCACGATTCAATCGTTTTCGTTTCTATATCAGCCTATCGATAGCTCAATGTGGCATAGTTTTTTCATGTCGTTCTCCTTTTTTTCTTGGGCTAGGCGTGCGAACATCAATGATCATATCGATACCTTCCCGTAAGAATGTATTAAGCGACATTCTCAAAATTTTAAATTAAAATTTTTAAAAACCTCTAGATCAATTATTTATTTGTGTATTTTGTAGTAATAAACTAATTTTTAAGGGGATTTTGAGTTGAAAATTCCATTTCAAAACTTTTTATTCCTTTAAGTACACAAATAAATAACTGAACAGGAGTTTTTTCTCGATGCCTCTAAAATTTTTGAAATGTCGCTTAATACATTCTTACGGGAAGGTATCGATATTAACGTTGTTAATACTGCTGGGATCGTCATTGGTAGTTTCTTCAATGTTTTCACATGCGTCTTCATCTTCCAGTAAATTTTGCAAGGAATGAACATTCTCGCATGTTTTTCCACTGCAGTAGAAACATATTAAGGAACAATTTAGACCAGATTTAGACCACAAACTCGACCACACTGGGCCTTGCATTTGCAGGATAAAGTTTGCAATATGCTTTGTGGATCTGGATCCTGAGTGGTTGTAACTGGCTCTAATCCTCTCGGAGTTCTTTTCCAACCCCATTTTAATGGGTCATGGTGAACATCGATCCAAGTCTGTACTTGATGGTAGGTACGGAATGTGTGTTGCCGAGCAGCTGCTGCCCTAGGAGGCAATGAAGATAGATTAAACCTTGTTTTTTTTACGTTTTAACAAAGTTGCAAAGTCGCAAAGAATCCAGTGACTCATTTTCCTTCCCATTGAACAACGCAATAAAAACTTTTTTCCGGTTTTACGATTGTAATGTACTTACACCTTTTTTTCACCACCGAAACTTTTTTGTTACCAAATACTAAATAGCTTTTCACATATAAAACAATCACTCATATTTAAAACTTTATTACTCCGAAGCATATGAGATATGATAAAAAAACTGACAGGTATTTAATAATGCGCTTAAAAAAAGATTTGAAATAAAATTAAATCAAATGTATTTTTGCGGGACCAAAGTTATTTTTCTTTCCAATATAAGAAATTTTTCGCAGGCTACTGGCCATTTTGTCAGGTTATATTTCCTACAGTTTTTGTCGCACATAAAATCTAAATATACCAAAATGTAGGAAATAATGTGATCTATAAAAAACAACTTAAGTATTTTTACGATTAGATGAACATGAGGCGAGATAAACGTTAAAAACCATTTTTTACTTCAAAATCTCGACAGTTTTTCGTCGATAACTTTTTTTTGGAAAGAGGTTTCAAATTTTTTTGTCAACAAAAATTCAAGAAGATATTTTAACGTACAAACCTAAAAAAAAAATACCGCTCTTTATATGATAGGAGCCGAGAAAATCGAGTTCACGCTTTCCAAAGCTTTTTTCAAAATAGCGGACAACGCATGGGCGCTTTTTGTTCGAACTTTTTGGATTTACACTCTCCAATAGGTACTCTTTAAGAAACAAAAAAAAAAATTCGACGCAGTATTTTTTGTAGATATTTCGAATTAATTAATTTAATTTTACTGGACTAAAAGGAAATTTTCAATTTGGTTTTCATCGATTTCGCATTCGTATGGGAGGGGGTCCTATATCCATTTCTGACTTTTTCATACTTTTATTTTTTTTAAATAACCGTTACAGCTTTGGACGTCATGTCTTCATATTACAACAAAGATATTTTCAAACAATGTATATAAAAATTCAAACATCATATTTCTCAAGGAGAAAGTAAGGAAATTATTTTTCAAACCTTAAAATTCGTTTTCTGGGGAATATTTTTTTTGGATATGGGGCATTTAAGTACTCAGGCGGCGACATGACAAAATATAGTGAACTAAAATTAAATTTTATTAAAAACAGGGGATTTGAACAGCATTTGACTGCATTTGCAGTCAAATATTTTTATACACACATTTTATAATTGAAATTGCCTGGCAATAAATTGCCATTCCTATTCCAATTGCAACTGCCTCAAAAATTGCCAATGGAGCCACAGCGAGACGAACAGAGGTAATATCACTCTCGTATTGTTTTCTTTAAACAAAAAAGGCTTTTAGCATTTTTGCATTTGCTTTTGCATAGAATAGACTCATTCAAATTTTTTTTTTGCACACGCTAAACTGACAAAGATTAAACAAAGGACATTTTTTTCTCGACACCAAAATAATAAACACAATAAATAACATATGCAAATTCATCCGCAGTTTTTTCCAACAATGGCATTTCTTTTAACGCAGCTGCAGACGAAGCTGCAGATGCAGCTGGAAAGATTGGCCATCTTTTAACTTTTGCTTGCAGCTTTTCCGAGCGCAACCGAGTATTTACTTGGGGGTTGAAGTAAGTTTCAAAATCTTTTTAATCTCTCCCATAGACGTAAGGTAATTTAAGCTTCTTTTTCATCATTGTCCATTTTTATTTCTGTTTTTATTTTCGATACTGAAATTGAAATGTCAGAAAACTGTACGGCTGCATTGATGGGCGAGTACAAAAATCACGTAACTACAACATTTTTTAACAATTTTTTTTTTGTTAAATCATCATACATATAGGGTGCTTTGCATACAAGGTGTGACAAAAGACAAAAGAGTGTAGGTCGAACCGAGACAAGACAAGAACAAAAGCTATAACAAAAAGCTATAGGGGGTAAAAGCTTTGGGGAGAGTACGATAACTCAGGCGCCAAGAAATGATAACAGTTTTTTGTAGAACAGTTTAATACAAGAGTTTTTTATTATGGGAGGGGGAGTCTATCTCCCCCCGTTTGGGCGGGAGGGGTAATTTCATAAAATCAGTACCAAAAATGTAAAAAAAATATTAAAACAACGGTAATACTTACAACTAAATATTATGCCTTTTTTTTAATGCCAATACTCTGTTCTATTAATTAGTTTGAATCAAGTGAAATCTATAGCTATGTACGTGTTTTTTTGAGAAAAACGAATTTTAAACTCAAAATTTGCGAAAAAAAACATAAAAAAAAGGTTTAAAAAGTAATTTCTCAAAACAGTAAAGTTATTTCCTTGTTCCAATTAATTCTTAATCAAAAACTGAAAACTAGTTTTTGAGAAAATTGAATATTACTAAAACTACTACCGTACAAAACTCGAATATTTGCTCGTTTCTTTTTATGATCAATCAACTCACATTTTTCTACCCAGGCGTTGGCTCTTTCAATAGAGCCAACCTGTGTGGGTATTTTTGTGGGTCTGTTCTTAAAGATAGAGTGACACAGCACATCGGGAATAATAGCCCTGTTTTTTAGTGCACTTTTATCTTCGCTTAGAAAAAAGTAGCATGTTAAATACAACAACAATTTGGTATAACTCCGTATTGTTGTTGTATTTAACATGCTACTTTTATCTAAGCTAAGATAAAAATGCACTAAAAAACAAGGCCTAAAATGTATATGTAGTTTGTATGAGATTTGTTTGCGCAAATTTGTGTAACCAACACGGCCAGGCCATTGAAAGAAAAATAAAGAGATTCCTACTTTGCATAGGATTAATATAGCACGTAGGGGTTGCAGTGAATGGCTCGATTTAAATAGGTTTTGCTGGTTTTATAATGATTTAAACGGATTGGGGTGTTGTTTTTTTATCAACACAAAAGGATATTTTATTCTCAAGTTTTAATACAAACAAATTGTTTGTAGTACGTGTATTTAAGACGAAATTTTAGGGTTGGCGCAGCCAACCTAGCCAACTGAGAGGAATCGCCACTGCCTCTTATTAGGCGCCAGTTATAGCTATTATTGAAACTCATCATTGAAAATATTAATGATTGATTTTGAGAGGTTTAAGAAGTAAAACCAGTTATTATTTTGATGGACAAATAAAGGTTAAAACCTAGTAAATATATTTAGCCAAAAAAATAGTTCAAATAGGCCCAACTTTCTACATAAAAAAACTTTTCTCATTTCAATGATTGAACTACCTTACCAATGATCATTGAAAAATCTAAATTCAATTGTTGTGGAAAGTTGGGCCTTTTTGAAATATTTTTTTGACTAGAAATATTAATTAAGTCTTGAGCTTTAATCGTCTATTAAAATAATAATTGATTTTGCTTTCTAAACGTCTCAAAATCAATCATTAAAATGTTCAATGATGAGTTTCAATGATAGCTATAACTAGCGCCTTACCCTTAAAAAGGGAATGACAGTTTTTGTGTTCATTTAAATAATGTATGATTATGTATTATAACGATTTACTGCCTCTTCTGTGAAAAACGAAAATCAAATAGAATTTGGCTTAAAATACCCTTATAATATGAATTTGTTTGAACTTCTCCAAAAATTCACATAGGTATGTACCTTAATGTAGCTGTATCATTTTGTCTTGATTTTAAGACTTGAACCTTGAAGATTCCACATTTAAAACTCACGTTTAAGCTTTATTAATTAACAATATCGATTGTTTTCGGAATGATAACTTGACTCTTTCATTGAGTTGTTGATGGTTATTGGCAAACGACCAAGCAGGCAATTTAGATTTTTTGTTTGTTTTTATCGAGTGATTTGATGTTATGATTGTAAGGCTTATAAAGCACGCACAGCAACATTTGATTACCAAAATGATTGTCACTTAAATAAAATAATAATAATAATATATGTATATTGTATACATTAACCATGCACTCACTCAAGAGTTATTAGTCGTTAACTCTTACCACGCCTGTTAAACTGTTACTTTCTCCGCTTAACGTTAATATAAAAACTCCAATTTTTCACTAAAAACCAATAATATAAAATTTTATTCATTGAAATATAAAAAGATAAAAATCAAAAACCCAAAAAATGTAAATAACTATTACCTGTCTATACGGTTACATAATGGTTACAACGGAACAAAACCTTTCCAACGGTTTTTTAATTTATGCCCTTTCGTTTATTTTGAACCTAAAAAAGTGTTCTACAAAATTTTATGTCTACCGTTTTATTATGATGATGCATAAATAATTTATTTTAAGCACCCAAAAAGTTTTCACTGCAACAAAAAAAAAAAATAATATTCTCATAATTAGATATACATATTTTTCTTAACTGATCCACTTAGAATTTGATGAGGACATTCAGCTGGGCATGTATCTGAGCTTGAAGCAAAAACTAACATCTTTCTCATAGTACCTAGCTCAAAGTGAATCCTTTTTCCAATACACTACAAATGATCATGATAATAAAAACTTTTCTTTGCATATTAGTGACTAAACGAAAAATAGTTTTAAACGCAAAGCTCATTTGTCGGCATTTACATCACAATTTTTTTCCACACACGATCTTTTGTTAATGAGTAAAGGGAGTAAAAAGTGAGGACTAAGGACCAAATCGTCCGTTCCTGGCAAACTCACACGATTTAAGAGAGGGCGGCCAAAGACATGGTGTCGGGATTATGCTGAACGAAGAAGCGAGGCGCAAAAACTCGTAACGTCACAACTATTCAGTGCTACGCCCCCACAAATGAAGCGACCGAGGAAGACAAACCACATTCTACACTCATCTAAACTCGGTTTACAGGAGTGTTCCGAGAGCCGACATCATAGTCGTCATGGGAGACTGCAATGCCCAAGTCAGTTCAGACAATTGCGGGCTGGAATGTGTGATGGGGAAAAATGGCTTGGGGTCACGAAACGAAAATGGCGACTTACTTGTCGACTTTTGTAACGCGAATGGTCTTGTGATAGGTGGGACTGTATTTTATTATTATTATTATTGTTTATTTTTCAATAAAAATTGTTCAGTACAATATAAAATTTACAACAATAGTTAAAGGCATGGCCTTGGCCGTCGCCCTGGTTGGCAATGCAAATGAAGAACAACGTTAAAGTTAAAGTTAAAGTTAAAAAGTAAAAAAAAACCTCCAGTTATTTTATTTATTTTATGTTTTAAAGCATGGCTTGAAAAATAGGAGATAAACTATATTTTGAAAAGAGGTATATTTTGATCTAAATGTCACCCAATTGTCCTAAAATCACCTTTTTCTGGAGTAGTACAAATTATTCAAACATTTAAGATTTCTTAGAGGTTTTTTAATCCATAGACATCGTAGCCATCCGTCAATGGAATTTGACTGCTGTATCTTGACGAACTATACCGAATTATATCATACTTTCACATTCAAAGTGATTTTTTATCCAAATGTCAACCAATTGACATAAGATCTTATTTTTCCAGAGCAGTAAAAAGTGTGAAAATTTCATATTGTTTTTAAATTTGGATAAAATTGAATTCGATCAAAATCGATACAGTATTGAATTGAATTCGTTAAAATTGGAGATTTAGTTCCATCGAAATCGAAATGAAAATTGAATCGGAAATAAATTCAGTGAAATGAAAATGATCGAAAGAACGATTGATTGAAATGATCGAATCATTTCGGTTATCGATTCCTAAACGATTCGATCATTTGAAATGAACGATTAACACAGCTCTAATTTAAAATTGAATTGAGCACTGAATATTGAAAACAAGACTAGAAGGTAGGTACTTATTGACGTAAATTTTTGAGAAGAGGTAGTTTAAACAAAATAATTCATTTTTCAAAATTTTGAAAAATGTTTTAAACAGAAAATTAACGAAATTCCAAACTCAACATTTTTCTTTTTATCTAAATTCTTTAAAAATCAACAAGTAACATCATCACTTTATAGACGCTGCCGTTGTTTTTGAAATATATACTTATGTACCGATATTTTCGTTGAATACATTTTTTGAAAATATCGTTTTTGGGGGCCCTATACAATTTTGTTTCTTGCGTAGTGAACATTATGACAACCATTATTATGAGTAGCCATTTTTTTGCAAAATCGATACTTTTGTCTGGTATTTTAACATTTATGTAGCAAAATATATTAAAGCCAAAATTCTTAATTCTGAAATATCTAAACTTTAAAAAAATGTGGCATTTTCTGCTTGAATCGCAAATTAAATAGTATTTAAGATCGATTAAAGATGCAAAATATGATAAAAAAAAAGTGGGTTACATCACTTTTGCACTTACAGCCTCATATATTTCTTAAAATATACATACATCCAATCTAAACATACGTGTTTGAATTGGATTCCCCTACCTTAGTCCGCCAGTGAGTTCAACCCTTTTATACAACATAAGGAATGGTAGACTTTGTATGAGTTTACATTAGCCATGAAATACTATTTATTTTATTAATTAATAATCTCAATCGGTCCCTATAGCTTAGTTCTTAGATAATGTATTTTATTAACTTGTGATTTGTTAACGTGTTAAAAGTTAAACTAAATTACCAAAGGCTTACGTGATTAAATTTATATAACTAAGACCTATGGCACTTTAGTTTTTAAAGCAAATACATTATCAACATTATCTATAACCAACATAATTGCATCAGTTCAAGCCAGATAAAAGAATCTCACAAGCTAGGCAAAACATTCAGTTGTGAGAACGACAAAATAACAAAAACAAAACGTTTCTAAGATTGAAAACAGCACTCTGTTGTTTTTGTTTTGTCGTTGCACCGAATTTGGCTTAGGAAATCCTTAATGCTTGTTTAAAATAACATCCACACATTATATTTTATCTAAAGCATTTTATGCCATTTAACATATCATTTTTCTAGCGCACGTAAGTATTATGGTCGCAAAAAGGCAGAAGTATGCAATAAATTTATAGAACTCAAAAAACTTCAAAGGAATGCAAAACGTTCAAAAAATGCAAAAGACTTCAAAAGACTTCAAGAGACTTCAAAAGAATTCAAAAAATTCAAAGAATGCAAAAGACTTCAAAAGACTTCAAAAGAATTCAAAGAATGCAAAAGAATTCAAAAATTTAAAAGAATGCAAAAGACTTCAAAAGAATTCAAAGAATGCAAAAGACTTCACAGACTTCAAAAGAATGCAAGAATTCAAAGGATGCAAAAGACTTCAAAAGAATGCAAAAAGAATGCAAGGAATGCATGAAGTCCCAAAAGATTGTAATCAGTTGATGGTGACAAGAGATTGGAAAAAAACAAATAGATTGCAATCTTTTTAAGGAAAAAAGAATGGCGACTGCATTTTTTGGAAGTCGCATTCTTAGAAAAGAATGTAAAGAATGCAATCTTTAATTGAGGTCAGTAAAGATTGCATTCGCAAAAGATTGCAATCTTTTACAACTCTGCATTTCGCCTCTAGCTTTCAAAATCAAAGAGATTCTTTCAACGTCCATATCTTCTCTGAAATAGTTTTTATCTTCCAGGCTGAAATAAGATGGCTATAGTAAACTCTAAAAATCGAAGAATGTGCTTGTTCTGCAAATCTTACTCTTAATTTCACATCTAGGTTCCGTAAAAAGGCATACAAATTTTCCCTCCAACAGTCAACATTATTCATTGAGACATTCAAATCAATGCCGTACTTCTGTCCTAAGTTGAACCATTCCTTAAAGAAGAGACTGTTGGTGTTCACTGCAAAGAGTATGACTATGACTTGCTTTGGTAGGCGTGAGTCTGTTGAGGACATCATTTTGAGAACGTAGTCAAAGTGGAGTTTAAGTGTACTAGTGAAAAGTGGAGACAAGCCCGTCTCCAAGTATAGCATATAGTTTGGGGTATTGCAGGGGAGTTTGAATAATCTCTTCAGGAAAAAACGCAGCAATTTTTCCGTTTCTTCATAACAACTATAGCCCCAGACTTGAGCACCGTAAAACATCACTGATTTAGAGGTTGCTTGAAACAAGTTATACTTCGCTGCCATACTCACATTATTTTCACGCATACAGTTTCTCCATGTTGTATTAATAACCGATTTTGCTGTATTTAGTTTTCCAGAAAGATGGTGCTCAAAATTAAGGTTTGCCGTTATTTTTAATCCAAGGTAATCGTATTCTTTCACTATTTCTATTTCCTTGCCTCTAAAACTCCATCGCTCGTTTTGAGCGTATCTTCCTCCACCTTTTCTGAAGATCATAACTTTTGATTTTCGCAAATTTACTGTAAGATTCCACGTTGTAGAATAGGCTTCGAGGTCTTTGATCATTTGCTGGAGTCCATTAGGTGAGTCAGAAAACAGAATAATGTCATCCGCATACAAAAGAGTTTTAATTCTCCTCCCATTCCATCGTATACCACCACCTAGTGCTTCATTCAGATCATTCAGATCATTCAGATCATTCAGATCAGAGAAATAAATAAATAAACAATATAGTACTTAAAGTACAGCCTTGTTTTACTCCCATACTTTTGGCAAACCATTCAGACATATGCTTCTCATGTCTCATCCCATACTGCTGACGAAGTGTTTTGGTACATGTTGAAAAGGACCTTCATCATCTTTGTTGACAAGCCTTTGGTTGAGAGTTTGTAGAAAAGGGCGTTTCGGTCAATAGAATCAAATGCAGCCGTTAAATCTACGTAAAAAAAACATAAAGCTTTGATTTCCTCTCCAGAAAGGACTGTGCGATGTTAGTAAGCGTGAAAATGTGAGCGATTGTTGAGAAGCCTTTTCGAAAACCCGCCTGAAAAGCACAAAGTAGCTTTTGATCATTTACCCAAGTTGTAAGTCTGTCAAAAAGGATGGTAGCGAAAATCTTTATCGAACAGCTCATAAAGGATATACCCCTATAATTTTCGGGGGCGTTCGGGTCACCCTTTTTATGTATAGGAAACTAGAATTGATTTTGTAAAGCTTTCGGGAATTTCACCAGACTCAAATATTCGGTTGAAGGCTTCAGCTAGGGCACAGATCATCTCCTCCGTTGCTGCATGGTAAAACTCGAACGGTATCCTATTCACCCCTGGCGCCTTGTTTAGTTTGGATTTTGCTATTGCTGCCTTCACTTCATGTCTGCTGATCAAACCATCTAGGATCTCATTTTCTACATACGTACTGGCAAAATGTATCTGTAGGCTATTGTTTGCTGGATTTAATAGTGAACAAAAATGCATTCGTAACTGCTCAAGGTATATACTTTTTTCAATAGTAAATGTTTGGCCATTAATTAATCGAATTGCTTTCTAGAATGTCTTTGAGCTTGTTGCGTTTGATGCTTCTCTTGCGAGGCTACTTAAGTAAGCACTTTTCTTATACTTGCACATTTCCTTGTAACTTTTGTTGGCCTCAAGATAAAGCCGTCGAAAGACATCAAGGTTGCAATTTCGAAGCTGCTTAAGAGCTCTAAAAGCTTTCTCGCGAGCCTTTGCCCATTCGGAATCGAACCATTTTTTGATATAAGTGGAATTATTTGTTACATTTAATGACGGAGCTGACCTTGCAATTATTCCGTCTATAGTATGTCCAAGTCATAAAGATTGCCACTATGGCGTTCTTCTTTTAGTGCTACATTAAGCTTTCTCTTGTAGGCTTCAACTTGGTGCTCCTTGAGACATAGCTTAGGTAGCAGCTCCATATAGTTCACTTCCTGTATTAGCTGTCACAAAGGGTCGATTTCAAGTGTAATTTCAGGTGGGACTGTATTAAGTATATCTAGACGTGCAAAAAAATCACCTGGATGTATCCGGATGGTCAAACCGAAAACCAAATTGATCACATCATGATTCGGCAGCAATGGAGGAAGTCAATGTGTGATGTCCGGAGTATAAGAAATGCCTATGTGTGAAGCGACCACCATTTAGTTGTAATGAGTCTCAAACTTCAAACCGCTGTCGTACAAAAACAAGCGCAGGATGCAGCAAGGAGCTCAAAATTCATTACAAATGCTTTAAATGACCCCAACATATGTCAAAACTATGTCACCACCCGTAACGACTGAGCCCCGTCATTAAACGGAATCCAAGATCCAACATTCAATAATTGATGAGATGTGGGTTGAAATAAAAAGTGTTTTTATGGAGGCTGGATCCGAAACTCTACCCAAGCGGACAAGAGTTAGAGACTCCCGGATATGCCAAGACACTTGGCATACAAAATCTAATTCGCAAATCGTTGAAAATGCAAATAAATGCCGAAGCAAATTTTCAACGAAAGGGTGAATTGCGAAGCGAGTATCGCATTGCACATAAGATGGTCTTTCGCTGTGATAAACGTGACAAGAGGGTGAGGTTAGATGGGCTCGCAGATAATGTGAAAAACGCTGCAAGAAGAAAATATCCGGGAATTGTACCAAATAGCCAAAGATGTTATTGGAAAAAAAGCAACACCAATCATCCTGTATAATATGGATGTGGATGGGACACTTTTGGTATAAATTGAGGATCAGCTTCGTTGATGGAAGGACCATTTTTGTGCCCTGCTAAATGAGGATTCAGTTGAGCAGAGTGCAGAAGTGCCCCAACTAAACGAGATGCGCAGGTCCTATAGGGGTATTGACATCGAACCCCCATCAGAATCGAAAATCCAGACATCAATAAATCTCTTCAAAAACAACAAGGCAGCTGGACTGGACGGAATACCAGCTGAATTCCTGAAAGCCGATCCCGTAACAGACGCTAGTATTCTACATCCGTTGATTTAAATCATTTGGGAAAATAAAAGTTATCCCAAGGACTGGAAGGATGATGTGATTGTTAAGCTGCTAAAGAAAGGTGACCTTAAGAATTGCAACAACTAGCGTTGTATCAACGTTTTGTCCGTTTTGTCAAAACTTATGGTAACCATCATTCTCGAGAGAATAAAGGATAGAATCGAGTCTACACTCAAGAGGCACCAAGCTGGCTTTCGCAGTGGTCGATCGTGTGTCGACCATATTAATCAACACCCTGCGTATCGTCCTCGAGCAGTCGATGGAGTTTCAATCACCACTTTACCTCATGTTCGTGGATTTTGAGAAGGCCTTTGATCGAGTTAACCGAGAATGTATACGGAGATCGTTGCTTGATAGAGGAATTCCGCCAAAAATTGTTGCCATTATTAAAGAGTCCTACAACAACGCAAGGTGTTTTGTTTTCCACAATGGGCAGCTATCCGACTCCTTCGTAGTGCAACTGTGTGTGATTCAAGGGGATGTTCCATCGCCAATTCTCTTCCTGCTGGTGATGGACGACGTATTGACGGCCAGTGTTGGTACAGCTGAGCAGGACATTCAATGGAGACCATTTGAAAGGCTCAGTCATTTAGACTATGCCGATGACATATGTCTACTGGAAAATAACATTAGTGGGCTGAACGGGATGTGCCAAACACTGCAAGTGAAGGGAGAGTCGAGTGGTCTGATAATAAATAGCAAAAAGACAAAAATAATGCTCACAGGCCGCTCCACACAGGAGACACCAGTTGAAGAGAGGAACAGTTCAACTACCTTGGCAGTATTGTTTTTTATTTCTGCAAACGGTGCAGTGGTACGGATCTGGATGTTAAAAGTAGAATAAATAAAGCTCGTGCTGCCTTTGGTACTCTATCCCCAATTTGGAAATCCAGTCATATCTCCTTACGCACTTAGTTGAGATTCTTCGAATCCAATGTCAAATCCGTACTTTTTTATGCTTGTGAAACCTAGAAAGTCACGTCTACCATTTCGAGGAAATTGCAGGTTTTTGTGAATCGCTGTCCACGCTACATCCTGAAGATTCGCTGGCCACAAATTATATCAAACGAGGAATTGTGGCGAGGGACAAATCAAGAGTGTCTGGACGTCGACATAAGAAAGCGTAAATGGCGTTGGATTGGTCACACACTGAGGAAACCAAACGATGAAATTGCAAAGCAGTCCTTTGAATGGAATTCTCAGGGTGCATGGCGGGTTGGAAGACCAAGAACAACATGGAGATCAACTGTCTTAGCGGAAGCAGAATCCCAGGGAAAGACGTAGCCACAGTTAAAATACTTTGCAGCAAATCGTGAAGGATGAAGACGTTTTGTTGACGCCCTTATGCCCCAGCCGGACAGGACACGATGATGATGCACAAGCACATTTCTGGGGTTAACTCTGGTTTAACCCCGAGACTAGGATGATCTCGCACTGAAAAACCGGCCCTATGGTATAAAATCCTTGAAAAGCTTACATATTAGACCAATTTTTTAATATTGGATTTTAGCTCAGGAAGGAATCAAAATACTTTAGAAAAGTATATTCTGGTTCTTGTTCTTGTTATAGATTGTTGACCTTGGTAATAAAATAAAATTAAATAAAATAACAACACAAACTAAAATAGAGATGTTTTGCACATTTCAGTAGAGCTATTAAAACCCAAACCTTCTTCACGCGCTTAAAATAAGTTATAAACTTTTAGATATTTATGTAACTTGATATACATTATGTTTACCTACATATCAATATCAAACTTCAAAAGCATTCAACAATTAACGACACCCACTTTCAAATGGGTGACATATGTATTTATGATTTTCTATATATGGAAGCTACCCCTTTTCAAACATAGGTATGGTCATTTAAACAAGTTTCTCTTCCAAATCCCGTTTCTGGCATTATTCAAATATTCATATTCATAGTGATGTCACACAAAATCATTCCTATAAAGTTATCAAGATCTTAATCCTAAATTTTAATGGTTTCTTCGTGTTCCCATTTCACTGATGCACTCTTTATTTGTCCCCCACAAAAACAGGAAAAGTCATGTGAACAGAAATAAAACCGGAAGGTGGAAGACAATTCGCGGTTAACTGACTTACTAATGGTGGTATGCTGCATCATGCATCTTGCACTTCCCAGAAATATACAGAGCCACTCACAAAGCTATGTATGTAGGTATGTACCTACCTTCATAGATTGTTTTATAAAGAGAAATACAGAACTGGTACATTTAGCTTGTGTTTCCTCTTTGGTCCCGGTAGAGTGGCTTCAAAAGAAAAAAAATACTTGAGGTGAGGAGGTGACACTTGTGTGAGCTGCCGTGCTGCCTGCAAAAAACTGTCACACTCATTGCAGCCGTTACATTCGAGTACCTAATAGTCCCCATCACATTGCTGAAGCCATACTCTCAAGAGCTCAACAACTATGGTTGAAGTTTGGATTCAGTCATGAAACACAAGAAGTAGGTATCTTTGTATCTTAAAACCCAAACCAAACTGTTAAATCCAGTTAGTATGTTTTAAACCGTAGTCGAAGTAGGTACCAACACTCCGAACGAAAAATTTTACTCAAAGAAAAAGAAACCTTGCCGAAACCCGAGAGAGAGCAACTGCGGTATATTTTTCAGCTCGTTTTACACATATTGTTGGAATACATAAAGTGAAAGGTGTAATTTATTGGTGGAAGCCCAAGTGTGGAGAAAATTTTCCCGAAAACACGAATAAGTTTGTGGTTGTTGTTATCGATTTCAGTTTCATTTGAACAACATTGGTACTTTATTTAAGTTTCGTGTAACAGTTTTCGTTTACAAACTTCATTAGGTACATACCTTAACATATTTGTTGATAAGGAAAAAGTATATTGCCTCTTGAATTCTCGTGTGCATTTTCGACTAAACATTAAAGTTTAAAAGTTTTGTGCTTTGCCGGGTATTGGAAGAGCCAATTATTTGAATCGGGTTTGTGAGTTCATTGTTTTTTCCGTTAAATTACTCAAAACGAAAAAAATTATCTTGAACGGGGGAAAAATTATACGAATTTCCGAACATTTAATTGGATTATGGATTAAGAGTTTACTTCAGCAGCAGAGAAACAGGAATTAAAGTAAGTCGAATATCCTTGAGGATGTTTTTTTTTAAATTGTATTACAATAAGTGAAGGGGTTATTTATTGTTGTATTTACCAAAAAAACAAAGGGAACACAACTTCTTTAAAGATATAAAAACAAGAACCAGTTTTCTGAGTTTATTTTTAAAATCAAGCTTGTAACTCTATAAAAGGTGTCGGTTTCTCCTATTTTAAAACTCGATTAAATTTTGTTTGGACAGAGAATATTATTCTTGTTACATGAAAAACAAATACCTGTTTTTGATTTTGAAAGTTTAACGTTGACATGGGCTTTGGCTTGGGCGTCTTAATTTAAGTTGTTTTCTTTATTGGTCATTTCCTTTGATAAAGAACTCTGAGTCACATATTGAACGATTCCATAAGTCAATAGTGTTATTAACAAAAAAAAAAAACTTTATCAACTTAAGATTAAGAGCTGAGTCAAGCTTATGATTCACAGTGATGTTATTTTAATACAGACTAAATTCTATTAAAAACGCATAAGTACGGAGAATTAAAACAAAAATGTTTTAACGAAGGGTTGATATGATATCCCTTTATTAATTTTGCTGATATAACGGGTGATTTTTTAGCTGGTTTGGTTTTGGCAACACTGGTTTTGACAGCTGACGTGTGTTTAGTACCTTGTGTCACTGTCAAACAGCTTCAGTTTGGTTTGCAATTTAACCATGGATCGTCTTACAAATGAACAACGCTTGCAAATTATTTTGCTATCAAAATTCGTGCTCGGTTCGAAATGTTCATCGCGCGCTGCTTCCATTTTATGGTCGGCATTCTCGACCTTCTGAGCAGTCTATTCGGAAGATTGTGACCAAATTTCGCACCAAATTTACTTTGTTGGACATTAAACCACCAACACGTTTACGTACTGTGCGTAGTGAAGAAAATATTGCGGCCGTATCAGCTAGTGTGACAGAAGACCGCGAAATGTCGATACGGCGCCGTTCCCAGCAGTTAGGCCTTTGTTACAGCACTACGTGGAAAATTTTGCGGAAGGATTTGGGCGTAAAGCCTTTTAAGATACAGCTGGTGCAAGAACTAAAGCCAGCCGACCTACCACAACGCCGAATTTTTGGTGAATGGGCTCTTGGAAAGCTGGCCGAGGATCCGCTTTTTTATCGAAAGATTGTGTTCAGCGATGAGTCTCATTTTTGGTTGAATGGGTACGTAAATAAGCATAATTGCCGCATTTGGAGTGAAGATCAGCCAGAAGCATTGCAACAGCTACAAATGCATCCCGAAAAAGCCACTGTTTGGTGTGGTTTATGGGCCGGCGGCATTATTGGGCCATATTTCTTCACAGATGATGCGAATCGCAGCGTTACTGTCAATGGTGAACGCTACCGAGCGATGATAACAAACTTTTTTTTGCCCGAAATGGAAGTTCTTGACTTGTATGATATGTGGTTTCAACAAGACGGTGCCACATGCCACACAGCACGCGAAACAATGGCGCAATTGCGAGGCGAGTTTGGTGAACAGTTAATTTCACGTTTCGGGCCGGTCAATTGGCCGCCTAGATCGTGCGATTTGACACCATTAGATTATTTTTTGTGGGGGTGTGTCAAGGCTAATGTCTATAGGGACAAGCCCGCTTCGATTGACGCACTGGAAGCCAACATCCATGCATTCATTCGTGAGATACCGGCCGATATGTGTGAAAGAGTATGCCAAAATTGGACTCAGCGGATGGGCTACCTGAAACGCAGCCGCGGTCAACATTTGCATGAAATTATCTCTAAACATTGAATTGCAAGGTTCAAACTATCGATTCAAATAAATATTTCATTCATTTTTTCGAATTTTTTGTGTTTTTTTTTTTTAAAGTTCTAAACCTCTTAAAAAATCACCCTTTACAAATCGTGCACACGCTGACGAACGTTATGAATGACCAACACTTATTTATTTATTTTTTTTACTTTAAATTTCGCACAAAGTAATAAGGTCAGCTGTCAGAGGTTCTTTATTGAAAATCTATACCGGTAAATGATTGGAACATTGGAAGTGGAAGTTGAGTCGTCTCTGAGTATTGAACAAAAGAAATAAAAAACTGTGCAGCATTTACTTTAGTGCCCCAGTCGTCATTTTGAAAATGTGTACCTTTAGAAAGACTGATTACTAGATTATCTTTCTCTCTTATGTAAAAAAAACGTACCTATTGACTGACGCCTTAACTCTCCATTTTTCTTTTATACTCAGAGACGACTAACACCAACACCTATCCTACCTATTTATAATCATAAAATTTCATCGATTTATTTTTGCAAGCTCAAAAATCTACTCTAGAATGCTTGAAAGGTGGGACAGGGAATGGTGCTTGCCCCCTTATCATCATCATGTCCTGTAACCCCGGTTGGGGCATTGATCGTCAACAAAACGTCTCCATCCTTCACGATCTGCAGCAAGGTATTTTAACTGTGGCCACGTCTATCTCTGAGATTCTGCTTCTGCTAAGACAGTTGATTTCCTTGTTGTTCTTGGTCTTCCAACAAAACGTCTCCATCCTTCACGATCTGCAGCAAGGTATTTTAACTGTGGCCACGTCTATCTCTGAGATTCTGCTTCTGCTAAGACAGTTGATTTCCTTGTTGTTCTTGGTCTTCCATATGCACATTTATCATCATCATGTCCTGTAACCCCGGTTAGGGCATTGATCGTCAACAAAACGTCTCCATCCTTCACGATCTGCAGCAAGGTATTTTAACTGTGGCCACGTCTATCTCTGATATTCTGCTTCTGCTAAGGCAGTCGATTTCCTTGTTGTTCTTGGTCTTCCAACCCGCCGCGCCGTGCACCCTAAGGATTTCATTCAAAGAACTGCTTTGCGATATCCGTTTGGTTTCCTCAGTGTGTGACCAATCTATTGCTATTTACGCTTATGCTAACGTCCAGCCACTCTAGACTTGTCCTGCGCCACAATTCCTCGTTTGATATTATTTGTGGCCAGCGAATCTTTAGGATGCGGCGAAAACAGCGACTCACAAAAGCCTGCAATTTCCTCGAAATTGTAGACGTGACATTCCAGGTTTCGCAAGCATATAACAGCACGGATTTGACATTGGATTCAAATAATCTCAACTAAGTGCGTAAAAAGAGTTGACTAGATTTCCAAATTGGGGACAGAGTACCGCAGGCAGCACGAGCCTTATTAATTCTACTTTTAATGTCCAGATCTGAACTGCCATTTGCAGAAACAATACTGCCAAGGTAGTTAATCTGTTCGACTTCTTCCACTGGCGTCTCCTGTATAGTCTCTTTGTCTCTTTGCTGTTTATTATTAGACCACTTGACTCTCCCCTCACTTCCAGAGTGTTTGGCACATCCCGTTCAGCACACTGATGTTATTTGCCAGTAGACATATGTCATCAACAAAGTCTAAGTGACTGAGCTTTTCAAATGGTCTCCATTGAATGCCCTGTCGCTCAGCTGTACCAACACTGGCCGTCAATACGTCGTCCATCGCCAGCAGGAAGAGAATTGGCAATAGAACATCCCCTTGCAATAGAACGGACAAAACGGTGATACCACGCCAATTGTTGAAATTCTTGAGGTCACCTTTCTTTGGCAACTTAAAAATCACACCATCCTTCAGTCCTTGGGATTGCTTTCATTCTCCCAAATGATTTGTACCAACGGGTGTAAAATACTAGCCAGTGTTACTGGATCGCCTTTCAGGAATTCAGCTGGTATTCCGTCAAGTCCAGCTGCCTTGTTGTTTTTGAGGAGATTTATTAATGTTTGTATTTCCGATTCTGACGGGGGTTCGATGTCAATACCGATACCCCTTTAAGACCTGCGCATCTCGTTAAGTTGGGGCACTTCAGCACTCTGCTCAACTGAATTCTCATTTAGCAGGACACAAAAATGGTCCTTCCATCTGCGTAGCTGATCCTCAATTGATACCAAAAGTGTGCCATCCACATCCATTACAGGATGATTGGTGTGGCTTTTTTCTCTTGTCACGTCTATCACAGCGAAACTCGCTTCGCAATTCACCCTTTTGTTGAACATCTGCTTCGAAATTTATTTGCATTTTCAACGATTCGCGAAGTTCAATTTTATCCAGGAGTCTTTAACTCTAGTCCGCTTGGGTACAGTTTCAGATCCAGCCTCCATAAAAACACATTTAATTTCACCCCACATCTCATCAATTGTTGAATGTTGGATTCCGTTTAATGACCAGGCTCCGTCGTTAAGGGTGGTGACATAGTTTTGACATATGTTGGGGTCATTTAAACCATCCGTATTGAATTTTAAGCTCCTTGCAGAGAACCAAATGGTGATACTCCGGACATCACACATTGACTTCCTCCATAACTGCTGAATCATGATATGATCAATTTGGCTTTCGGTTTGACCATCCGGATGCACCCAGGTGATTTTTTTGCACGTCTTATGCTTAAATACAGTCCCACCTATCACAAGACGATTTGCGTTACAAAAATAGATATGCAAGTCGCCATTTTCGTTCCGTGACCCCAAGCCATTTTCCCCATCACGTATTCCAGCCCGTAATTGTCTGAACTGACTTGGGCATTGAAGTCTCCCATGCCGACTATGATGTCGGCTCTCGGAACACTTCTGTAAACCGAGCTAAGATAAGTGTAGAACGCGGTTTTGTCTTCCTCGGTCGCTTCATTTGTTGGAGCGTAGAACTGAATTATTGTGACGTTTCGAATTTTTGAACGAAATCTTGCTGTCAATAATCTCGCAGAAATGGGCACCCACGAAATCAAACTATGCCTCGCTTCTTCGTTCAACATAATTCCGACACCATGCAGCCTTTGGCCACCCTCTCTTTTATCCTCCCCGGAATACAGAATTCTCGTTTGCCCGTCAGAGTTGGATCTGGATTCGGCCCTTCCTCTCCACCTAGTTTCGCTGAAGCCCAGGATACTGATCTTAAGGTGAAGCATTTCATTGTTCTTATCTGCCTTCGCCGTACAAGGATCAAGGTACACGAAAGATGCCGCACCCTCAAATCCGATATGCGGTTCACTGCAACCAATGCTACAGAAGGATTCTCCATAGAAAGATTACCTCTTGGGGACTAATTTCCATTTGTTGTCATAGTTAATATATTTTCATATATCCTTCCACCAGGGTGTTTTTCGAGATACCTACGATTAATAACATACGCAAGCTCAGATTTGACAGGCACACCCGCCTTTTGTATGGTCAAGCACATAATTGCTCGAGGTAGCCCACTATGGGAAAACAGACGCCTTTTGTAGCCGCCCAATATGAGTTACAGACGCAACTTATTTCTGCAGTTGGCATTTCATAAGAAAGCTCCTCCGCTACCAGACTATCATGCCGTTGACCACCACCTGAAGTTCATCCGCCTTTAGTGGGGCTTTTAACCATCCCGAGGACAAGTTTGTGCCCTGACCAGCAGTGCTGGCTTGTCTAATTAGCCCGCAGCATCCATTCGGTCTCCCTGCACGTTAGCGTTACCTGCTCTCTACCACTTGGAGGTGTGCATGGCGGTTTTCCTTTCATTGAGCCTAGGGCTGAAGTGGCGTCCTAGCACTCTCCAGTACTTTTAGAGAGCAACTTTCAGTTGTACCATATTTTTTTGCTAACAGCTAAGCCTATCTTGTGAACACGCCTCCATAAAATCTGACCAAAGCGGAACAAACTGTGTCTGTTTTCAGCACTTGGGAAGTGTTGGATATTCATTTGGAACTGATTTAGGTCTATCCTAATCAAGGCCGTAGCCAGGGGGGATCACATGAGCTTGATCCCCCCCTAATGTTTGATAAAGGCATTTATAGATCATACTTTTTTATTTAAGTGTGAAATTTGTACTCAAATTTCTGCGATAGTTATTAATTAATTTAATTTAATTTAGCTCAGGTACTACATAATTTTCAATGAATATAGTGAAGTACCTATCTTGATGATTTCTTAAGTCAGCTTAAATGAGATTCGTGTATTCTTATTCCCTCAATTTTTGGCAAAAATGAACAAAAATTTAAAAAAGTGATCTTAAATTTTTTAAAAAAATTTGGATCGTGACAATTTAGTTCAGTTTAAAGGCTGAATGCATGGATATGTTAGACAAAATGCCATGCACAACATGCGATTCACATTCACAAGCTTCTTAAAATGTTTGTGACTCTGACGGTTCTAATATGCACACCAGAAATAACTTTTTCGACAGTGAAACGTCTAAAAACATACCGATGAAGATAAACTTTTAGGGTTGAAGTTGGAATAAATGTCAGTTCATCGACAAATTGAGACTAACACTGAGGAAGTTATCTTATGGGAAGAATTTATTTCTCGTAGGAGAGTGTTTTGCACAAAAAATTAAATTTTTGAGGTTTAAGCATAGTTTACAGCTCCCATGCAAAAGTAAAATCAAGTTTTTCAAAACAATTTTCTACCGTGCTCTATTTGTATAATTTTTAGGCGTAAAATGTTTGCCTTTGCCTAAGCCAGCCATTGAGCCATTAATGAACCGCTTATTAATAAATTATAGGCCTAAAAATGGAAAACAATAAATTTTGAATGCAAAAACAATTTGCATGCAAATAATTCGGTGAGGTGAATATTTTTTTTTGTAGGGTTAATATTTTTTATTCACCACACTTTATCTCACGTGAAACAATTTCCCAATTGTTTTGTAGTTCTATGACAATAATAGTTCCTTTTTGCATGAAAATGTATTGTAAACCAATCATGCAAAAAAGAAATTTAGTTTTTCTCCTCAATATTTTTTGACAGATTTTCACACCAGAAACTAGGTTTTATAACGACGAATTTATTCCCGCCCAAAAATTGCTTTAAGCCTAGTTTGCAGTTCCCGTGCGCAAAAAAAACGTATGCAAATATTTTCGCATGTCAAAAATAATTGAGATGAAATGCAAAATTAGTTGTTTGCATGATTGGTTTACAGTTTCATAAAAAAAAAACATTTCTGTCATGCAAATAATAGACCGGCAATTGTTTTGCATACGAAAAAAAGTGTGGTGAATAAAACATTTTTTTGTCGATGGTCAGTTTACACAAAAAACATATATATTCACCTAAAATAGTTTTTGCATCCAAAAATAATTATTTTTCATGTTTAGGCCTATAGTTTATTAATAAATTAATGACTCAATGGGTGGCTTAGGCCAAGGCAAACGTTTTTTTCTTGAAAATTACTCAATTTGGTGTACAGAATAGATTGAAAATCGTTTTAAAAATTTTGATTTTTTTTCGCATGGAAACTGCAAACTATATGCTTTAGTATACAAAAAATCATTTACAGCACGGACATTTTTTATTTGAGTAAAATTTTTGTTCACCACCAAGCTTTTTTCTACTCAATATAACTGTATATTAAGCTTAAATTGTGAAATATTTTTTCGAAAAATTATATCGCCCCCCGAAATAATTTTCTGGCTACGGCCTTGATCCAAATAAAAAGACTCAAAATAACGCATATAACGACTAGACAACCAATGTACATTTTTATCTCATTCTTAAGTATTTTGCATTTCTTACTTCGCAGTCATTTTATTTTTTAATTATTTCTACTGTTATACAAGTAGTGTCTTTTTTCTCATGTTTGTAAGCTAAGATAACAAATAATTTCACCTTTCTCTTTGGATTTTATTCCGCTAAATTCAACCACGATCGCCATCGCCACCACCATGCGCTTGCGCATTATTGTGATTAAACAATGTACATGCATGATTTGAATACAAATCCGATAGGATAATGGTTACTTTGGACCTTGATTATGAGGCTGGAAACACAGGCGATTACTTAACTTATAATAAAAAAAACTCGCCATCAGTACACATAAATGCTTCCTATTTTCTTATACAAAAAATGTAATCTTGAGCAAAGTTACATAACACTCTTAGCGAACTGATTTAGATTCCGTCTGGTATTCACTCATTCACTGCCGGCTGCCACACTGCCATCATTAAATTTGTTTTTTTTTTATGTGCAGAGGACATTATGTAGCTCTAGCTACCAAGGAGGATATAAATCTTTTAATTGACATGGTTTTGAACCAGGTAAAATCGGAAAGCAACTTAACAGTAAAATATGAATTTATTTCATTGCACGACATGACACAAATTATTGGAAAAAGCTGGGACAACAATACATGACTCATGATCTTAACCACTTATTTTCGTTTTCATCGTTTTTTTTTCGACACTTAATTTAATTATTATATTTTTAATGTCATTAAGTGCTCGATATGAATCTCTCGATCACTGGTCATCGATTTGAATTTTTTTTTGTTGTTATTCGTTGGGTGATTATAAGAATAAAAACGAAAGTGAGTTCAGGGCACCTCAGCTTTCTTTTATTTTTTATAATTCTACCTGTGAATTAAAATGACAATGCGAATAAACAATATAATAATATAAATAAAAATAACTCCTCAAAATAAAAATGTTTATGTATGAGAATAATTATCATCTGAAAAAATTTAAACCCTGAGGTGAGATCAAATGAATGAAGTGTTTTAGTGAAGGTAGATTGTATTAAGTGTTAGCATGTGAGATGTTTTGCTTTTGATTTCACTTTCTCAATTACCAGATGAGAGTTCAGACTGAAGCTTTCTTAAGGCCAAGATCGTTTAAATAAAATAATGTTTTATTCAAAATGATAAATAGATCTTATCGCTCTGCATATTGTGACATTGTGAGTTACATAATGACACAATATTCATTTAAATCTTTACACAAAATAAACAGTGGGTAGCAAGAGTGTCTGCATATATGTTAATTTGAATTAAGGATCTTAAGGTTTAGTGAGACTTACCTGCGATATACTGTAGGGTAGGTACTAAAGGGCAAGTTTTGGATTCGTGCAAAAAAAAATTCGAGATAACAATGAAAAAACATGACATTAGCTGCGTTTTATCTCTGGGTCTGGTTCGAGGTTATCTTTTAACATGTATTACAAAAACAACATGGGATGTAGGTTTCTATCGAGGTTAATTTCAAAAACCCAGATAGAGGTTTTCACTCTGACCGGCAGAGGGCTATTTACCACTATGAATGAATTCAGCGATTTGTTAGGAATAGAGAGGAAAAGAGACAAGTGTTTACATGAAAAACAAATAAACATAAGAAAAAAAGAGACTGATAAACAGCACTGTTTTTGCACTAACCCGCATCGTTTTATTTTCAAGAGGTGAACCATATGGGTTATGAGCAATAGTAAAACGCGGCTATTAAGGATGATAGAGAAGACCAAAAAAGTCCGTGGCACAAATCTGTCTATCTGTCTGTCTGTCTGTTCGTCTACATCCTAAACGACTCGATCGATTTTGCTTAAACTTGGTACATGGTGGTTTTTGGTGATTATACCCACACGTTTTTTCATCTTTTTTTTTATAAAAAAATAAGGGTACCTACTGGGTACCTGCCATACAACTTTTTTTTTACAATTTTAGATAATCGTATTTTTCTCAGAAACGGCTCGACAAATTTTCTTTAAAAAACATTCAATAAATTTATTTTAGTAAAGGCTTTCTTTGGGTGGAAAACCATTTTTCAAAAAAGGGTATAAATGGTACCTCCCAAAGAACCATTTTTTTCTAATTTTTATTTATTTCAAAACGGTACGACCGATGTCAATAATTTTTTTTTATACAGAAGCTTCCAAAAATATAAATAGTTTTGTGTACCAAAATTTTTGAAAAAATATTTTTTGGATTTTTAAAAATGTTTCAATTTTTTTTTTTAGAAAATCAAATATTTCAAAAATGGCATGGTGGATTTTTTTGAAACTCGATATTTCAGAGTTTTTTAGTACCCTCTAAAATATTTTTAGAAAAAAATTTAAAGTTATGAAAAAATAACAGTACCTTCCATACAAAAGTTAAAAAACCGTAAAAGAAAATATTTTTTTCTCAAAAACGACTCCTACGATTTTGATTAATTTTTTCCATATACAGTACGCCCTCGGTTAAAGCAACCCTCGATAAACGCAATATCTCGGTTAAAGCAACACCCTAATGTCTACCATTAGTGACTCAGTAATTGCAACTTTTCAAACAAGTGTGACTCAGTAAACCCAACTTTCCATGCAATTATCTCTATATCGTTTGACAAATATTTCCATTTTTTCAATGTTAACTTTTATTGTAACTGGGCAGTTATTTTAAAGCTACTTTTCAAAACATTGTGCACTCATAAATCATAAGTGTATTGTATTTTCATTTTGATTAACCATTGTTAAGCGTATTTCCTAAGCCAAGGCTATACGTTTTTGTGACTCGGTCATAGCAACAAAATCAATTAACGCAACTGCTCGAATTTTTATTGGTTGCTTTTATCGAGGGCGTACTGTACTAAGATTAGTACAATCTACTACCAGAAATTATAACATTTAACACTACTTATCAACTATTAATAGCATCTGTCATAGAACGTTTTTTTTTTAATTTCGGCTAAACGGATTTAGATATTTTTTTATTTACAAGTTTCAGATAAGATTAAATAATATTGAATATCAAAACTCTCAAAAAAAAATTTTAATTTTTAAAAAAAGTTCCATTTTTTTTTTTGAAAATTCGATATCTCAAAAACGGTTTGACAAGTTTTTTATTTTTTTTTTGGCTGCACGTTAATATATACTTTAGATTTGCATTCCAAAATTTGTGTTTAAAAATATTCTAATAATTTTATATATAAAAATTATTTTTTTTAAATACCGCTCCAACCATTTAAAATTATCTGTCCATACATTCATATTCAATCAAGAACTAAGATGGCATTCTTTTTTTCACCTCAAACTGTCAAAGGAGTTGTTTTAGCTAATTTAAATATGATATTTTATGCTTCTCTACATTTTTCTCTTATAATTTCCATGTTCTTATACACAATTTTCTTAAGGCCGCAGTGTCTTGAACATAAAAGCAAGTATGTGGGACCCAGTCGTGCAATTTATTCAATTTAGATTATCTTCAAAATGAAACTTATGATTTCAATAATTTTTTTATACAGAAGCTTTTAAAAACTTTTTATAAACAGCTTTTTATAAACAGATTTTGCTACCACTAATTTAAAAAAAATATTTTTTGGATTTTTAAAAAAATATTTCAATTTTTTTTGAAAATCAAAACGACATGATATATTTTTCGAAACTTGATACATTAGTTTTTAAATACTTTCTTAAATATTTGAAGACAAATATTTACTTTAATGCGAAACAAATGGTACCTTCCATACAAAAGTTAAGAAACCGTTAAGGAAAATATATTTATTTTCTCAAAAATGGCTCCAACGATTTTGATTTAAATTTTGAATTTTTAAAAAAAGTTTCAAATAATTTTTTTGAAAACTCGATATCTCAAAAACAGGTTGACAATTTTTTTGGAAATTTTATTTTTATATGCACATAAATAAATACTTAAGATTTGCATACCAACTTTAAATGTTTTAAGAATTTGATATATAAAAAATATTTTTTAAAAAAAACCGCTTCAACGATTGTTAATTTGTTTTTCCATACAATCATATTCAATCAAGAATTAAAATGGTGTTCTTCTTACACCTCAAATTATCAAAAGAGTTTAACTTTTTAGGCTTTCGCGGTTGTTAATAGACATAATAGATAATTATTTTTCGGATTAGCCGCGTTATGTCTATTAAAAGAGTTGTTTTAGCTAGCTTAAATATCGTATTTGATGCCACGTTCACAGCCATTTTTTATTTCTGATAATTTCAATTTTAATTTGCTATCGTGCTGACGAGTATTTACGTCCTCACGTTCACAGCCACTTTTTATTTTTGACACTTTCAATTTTGACAACTTCCACAATATAATACCTTCTAATTGTATACTGTGACCAGAGAAAAGCCCTGTTCCATGGTTTAGTCCCAAACAGTTTCAAACAGTTTCAGACCGCCAGATTTGGTGCGGACCAGTACAATTTTTCAAGTGTGGAACGACTTCGGACTAAATCTGGCGGTTTCAAACTGTTTGAAAGTCGGCAAGGAACACACCTAATATGAAATAAAGAAGTCAATCCTCAGCTGTCAATTTGATTTGCCTACAAGCTGGAAGCGAACAGCTGATGTATTAGATTTGCAAAGTATTAGTGAAAAGCAGTGCAAAACGCACACATAGAATCAACTAGTCATTCAGCACAGGGGTTGTTGTTGTTGCAATTCACATATATTTCTTCGACACGAAATGAAATTACAAATACAACAATGTAAACAAATGGGTTTTGGCGGGTGAAACGTACGAAGGATTGGCTTCTTTATTTGATATTCTCTGACTGTGACACGCAGCCATTTTAAATTACTGACATTTTAAATTTTGACAGCCTTAGATTTATGTACTGTGAAACAAAACCACAGTACACATATTAAAGGTAATATCATTAGTTTTGATTTTTGTTCAGTTCTGCGCATATATCAAAATTTGTGTCAAATATTAATATTTTTGTTGTTTTACGTGTGTTTTTGTCATCCCGTTCATAGCCATTTTTATTTCCGACACTTTCTATTTTGACAACCTTCACGGTATAATACCTAAGACTTGTGTACTGTGAGGACGTAAACACACATCAATCCACACAGCAAATAAAATTACAATTGAAGTGTTGAGAATTATTGTTCAGTTTATAATATTAGAGCGCTCACCTGAGCAGACGAATTCAAAATTTTTTTTACTTAGTATTTGACAGCAAAACTGGGGAAATTCTCTGAGCCCTCAGACATAAAACTGAACAAATGAGAATGGGGTTAAGTGACATTTTTGATATTTTGAGTTATAAGCGTTTAAAGTTTTACGTTTATAACTTTTTTTCTGAAACCGAGAGAAGCTTATAAAAAAGCCATACAAAAAGAATAAAAAATGTACAATTTTAGTAAATCCCCCAATTTTATTTAAATTCATTAGAATAGAAGTTGGTGTTATACAAACAATTCAGCACTTGACCCCTATAAGCGAAAATGAGTTTAATTTATTTTTTTTTTTTAAGAAAAAGGGGTCAAGTGAAAGGTGGCATTATTCTTGTATTGCAAAAAGTGAACATGTCTGTTCGCGTAGCTCCCAAAACTACGAATTTCTACGAATTCAGCCCAAAGTTCTGTCAAAACTCATATAAAAAAAATAAAATTAGAAGAAACTCGTAGTTTTGGGAAGTACACGAACAGACATAACAAGTGTGCACTTACCACCTTTATACAAAAAAAATATATTACTTGGTATTCTATATTTCGGCTTCTATGGAATTAAGGGGTTAAGTGTGTGTTAAGTAATTTTAACCCCTTCTTGCCTAAAAAAAACTTCAAAACAAACGTGTCCCTTTGTCTGAAGCTAACTTTGTAAGTAATAACAATAGAGACACAAGAATTAGACCAAAATTTAAGTTGTCGCTTAACACCATTATTAGTTAAAAAAAAAGAAAAATCGAAAAATGTCACTTGACCCCTTCTCACTCTAGACGCTTCAATTGTTAAAAATAAAAATGACTGTGAATGTGAGGACGTAAATACACGTTAACACAACAAAAAGTATTGACATTTGACACAAAAGTGTTTATATACATATCAAAACTCTATAATGATATAACCTTTAATATGTGTACTGTGGCTATAACGATTTTTTATAAATTAAAAAAGTGATAGGTAGAACGGAATAGAGAGAGAGAGATGGGTATGCATATGAAAATATCGCAAGTAAAAATTGGTAAAAATGGCTCATCCAAAGGACCATTTTACTTGTAAAAATGTTATATTACTGCAACTGCGTGTTATTTGAGAGGCTCTAAAGTTATATTAAATTTGTGAACTGTGGCGAATACTTACTTTTTATAACGGACACCTATTCGAATTTTTACGATTTTTGGTTTTTGTTTGATTATCTTTTGTGTGACAATATGGTTGATAGCCACCATTTTGTTAATTTTGGTCGTTCACTGGAACTAAGACAGCAACATGTTGTTACTGCAGGTGTGTAAGTGACTCTCCGAATATTTCCGGAGTACCTAATTAATAACATGGATTAACCGCAGGAGGTACTCCTAACTTTTTTAAAGTGTCGAATCTTAGACAACTTTAATAAGCACGATATGATTTCAGTTTTTGTATTGGTTATAGAATCCAATATATAATACAATGGTCCGCGGCGCACAGTGGGATGAGAAGTGATTTTAAGTTGCCAAAAGTGTTATAAAAAATGGTCTCCAGAATACGTAATTTTTTCAAGGAATGTTGTTAATACCTGGCACTGAAAAATTCGAGTGCCAGTTTCTGTAAAACTTAAATCAAGCTCGGGTTAATTCAATTTGCGTTTTGGTTCAAATGTTTTGTTAATAGCTTAAATTTAATTATTTGCGTATAGTTTAACTAAATATATTTGCGTTTTGTTTAAATCTAATTACGATTGGGTAAATTCTATTTGCGTTTGGTTTAAATTTATTTGCGGTTGGGTGAAACTTATTTGCGTTTAGGTTAAACCTATTTGCGATTTGGTTAATTTAATTTGCGTATGCATAATTTGTTGCTATGTATTCTTTTAACGCAATAAATCAATCGGATAAATATTAAAACAAAATTTAAAACAAAAAATCTTAAAAAATCACAAGAGGCGAACGGTGAGACATTTTCAAAAAGCTAACAGTGAGGCATATTTCGCACTTAAATTTTGGAAATATCCCTCTTTTTCTGATGTTTAATGCTTTACTGTGGAACAAGCAGAAGAGCCTTTAAATTTTGTTCTAGGCTATTTGTTTGTTTGAAAATTTGTATTGATTTAATTATTTAAAAGTGAATAAGTTACCAGTATGGGTCGCACCCAGCCTCTTTATTTTTAATCAAATCATAGGAAAAAAATATCAATAGTCCATGATGAAATCCTGGATCCATCACTGGTTCAAGGGTAAACTTACGGGTTAGAAACTTAATATTTATCTGATGATGACTCTGCCTGCATTGTTAAACATATCACAAATTGATTTTTTTCAAGTTTCCTAGATGCTTAAGCTCTTTTCAAATATTTTTAACACATTTTTTTTTATCATAATCATGAAAGTGAATTTTTATTCCATACCAATATAATCACCCAGACTTAATTGAACAGGTCACGTGCTATATGAAGCCCCACAAGAATAAATTAAACTAAGAACCCATTTTGGTGCTAACATTTATTTTTATTAATTGTTTTTAATACTCTTTTAATACCTCCTCGAGCCACAACAGCAATTGGCCAAAGAGCTTAGCCTTAACTTCACATTTAAGGAAGTTGCTTCATTTACCACCCATAAATTTGGTGGTTTAGTAATTTAAACCTCTTGTCATACAAATTGAACTGAATGAAGCTAAACAAAGAGACTCAGCCAAGAAATCAAAACAAAAAATATTTAAACAATTGCTGTGTGAGAAATTTAAATAAGTCAAACTAACCTTCGAGTGTATAAAGTGTTTTATAATAAATACAATAACAATTTTCTACACGTTACCACAGTCTATGTCTATGAATATAATTATATATGTATGTAGGTACCTGCAGAGATGTGTATGTATAAAAGAAACTATTTTCTGTGGTTACTAAAGTTGTAAGTCTGGTATTGGATTTTCAGCTAATGACATTCGTACTATAGCTTGAATGAATAAAAACTAACCGACTGACTTATTGGCCTACAGTTGCAGCGAGAAGAGATAAAGTTGATATAGATGCAATCTTTTGCAACTTTCCCTTTGTAAGAAAGAGTCACGACTCAGACTCACACAAGACTGTCTCGTAATATACCTACGTATGCTTGCATAGTCAATGTTGTGACTTGTGAGATAGTTGTTATTATATGAGGCAGCATACAAATAATCTGACCAAATAAATGCTCAGCAAATTTGATACCTACATATTTTCCTTCAATGTATTAGAATACTCATATTTTGACTGGAAAATAAAATGTTTGGCTTAGTTCCAGTGCATTCAAGTCTCCCATAAAACTTGTCTTTCATTTGGCACTCATTCTGATATAGGAAAGGTTTACTGCTACACAAACATATTTACATAATGTGCAGAGGGTGGGCCAAAAGTCACTTTCCTATGTAAATATGTAATAACTTTTTTCCGAAACGAAAAAATCAAATCAACAAAATTGCGAATTGCCCTAGTAATGACTTAAGGCCCCATCTTTAGTTCCTGGTTATCCAATGTTGAATTTATCTAAGATAGCTCCACAGAGAGAAGTCAGGTCAGGTAATTTCAAAACTGCCGTTTTTTTTAATTTGCGCAGTTTGAAATTGTTCTGGTTACAAATTCACTGTCTCACGAGTGGCATGGAGAGTGGCGCCACCTTGATTGCTTCCCAAGCCATAAGTATTAAAAAAAAAAATATTCAAAAACATTAATAGCACATTATGAAATTTTACATTGACCTTGCATTTTGGGAATGACATATTTTTTATTTGATGTGTAGAGTGGTTCAGTGTGAGTACAAAACCCGGTTTTTGACCACCATCTTGAAAAAGGGGCTGGAAGAGGGTTCCCACGATATCTTGAAAGCCATTAGCTTTACAAACAAAAATATTTTTTTATAGCAAATGGAACTCTCTACAATTTATTTTAACATAGGTACTTTTAATAAGGGTCCAAATACTTTTTTTTTTTTTAATACAATCAAATTAAGGTCTAAAATTAACGTTGGAGTCTTATTTCATTATGAAATTAGGCACTATACAAAAAATGGAATAAGGCACCAAAAAATGAAATAATACCTAAAAATTTGAGAGTTTTCGTTGTTGTTGTCTTCTGTGATTTTTTTTGGGAGATGGACCAATGACAACAATTGTTCAAAATTGCAAGCTAAAATTTCATCCATACACACTTTTTCCCTCCGACCAATAGGCATTGAAATAAATTGATGTTAAATAAAAAAGTTTGAAACTTTTTTTAAAAATCCAAAAACTTTTTTTTTGAAAATTTTGATATGCAATATTATTTAATCTTATCTGAAATTTGTATGTAAAAAAAATCATTTAAATCCTTAGCTGATAACGAGAAAACTCAAAATAAAAAAATACGTTCTATGACAGGTACTATTAATAGCAGCTAGGTGTAAAATTTTATAATTTTTGGTAGTAGATCGTACTAATTTTAGTATATGAAAAAAGTTTAATTAAAATAGTAGGAGTCGTTTTTAAGCAAAAAATATTTTCCTTTGCGGTTTTTTAACTTTTGTATGGAAGGTACCGTTATTTTTTTTATAAATGTGAAATTTTTTCTAAAAATATTTTAGAAAGTACTAAAAAAGTCTTAAATATCGAGTTTCAAAAAAATCTAATATGCCGTTTTCGAAATATTTGATTTTCCAAAAAAAATTTTGAAATTTTTTTTTAAAATCCAAAAAATATTTTTTCAAAAATATTGGTACACAAAACTATGTATTAACATTTTTTGGAAGCTTCTGTATAAAAAAAATAATTGAAATCGGTCATACCATTTTGAAGAAAATCAAAAAAATTAAAAAAAATGGTTCCTTGGGAGGTACCATTAATAACCATTTTTGAAAAATGGTTTTCCACCCACAAGAAAGCCTTTACTAAAATAAATTTATTGAATTTTTTCTAAGAAAAGTTGTCGAGCCGTTTTTGAGAAAAATACGATTATGTAAATTTGCCAAAAAAAAATGTATGGCAGGTACCGTTATTTTTGGTTCTAAAAAAAATGAAAAAAACGTGTCGGCAGAATCACCAAAAACCACTATGTACAAAGTTTGAAGAAAATCGATCGAGTCGTATAGGCTGTAGACGAACAGACAGACAGACAGACAGAATTGTGCCACTCACTTTTCTGGTGTTCTCTATATCATCGTAATATCATGTTTGATTGTTATCTCAAAATTTTTTTTTTGCACGAATCCAAAACTTGCCTTATAGTACCTATAATCGCAAGTAAAAATGGAATGAGGCACCAAAAAATGAAATAATACCTAAAAATTTGAGAGTTTTCGTTGTTGTTGTATTCTGTGATTTTTTTGGGAGATGGACCTATGACAACAATTGTTCAAAATTGCAAGCTAAATATTTCATCCATGCACACTTTTTCCCTCCGACCAATAGGCATTGAAATAAATTGATGTAAAAAAATTACGTCATATTTTACACCTGTTCGTCACGTGTATTGGTAGGCAGACAAACGGCTATTGGTTCAACACCTTAAAGGCTATTACTGAAATAACTTACAAGTTTACGCAAATGACTTCACTTTTTATGTGGTTGGCTCTTGTTGTCTAGTCAATGAAGGCTCAAAATCATAAAATAAATGCAATTAATCATGCTCTTTGGGTTATTATTTTATGTGGTAGGGGTGATCCCCAGGTATAACACATTAAAAGTCCCCAGCCCAGGGCCTTAGGCAGGAGGGGGGGTTTAAGGTCCCCATTTGTAATTTTTCGGGAATATTTTGAAAACTAAGCGCTTAAGCATAAAAGTGTCCACTATACAAAATAATTGATAAGATTTGTTAAAAAGGAATAAGGAATTTGTTTTAAGAAAAAAGCTGTAAATAAAAAAAAAATATATTTGGTGGTGCAACAGCTCGTGGAGAACCAGGGCCTGGCCTAGTGACTTACAACTCTCAATCATTCCTGTGTGCTCGTTGTTGGCAGGAATGCCGAGTCTAAACAGCGAATTGAGAAGTACTTATTCATGACAAGAATACTCTTGGGGATTTGCCAGCTCCTCACAAGAATCAGTACCTTCGAAAAAACATATCTGTTTTTAGATGACAGCGGCTGGGAATCGAAGAAAAAGGCTACACACATATTATTCAGAAATGTTTTTGTCTCTCATATCTTGAAGGCAAACCAGCCTTTGGTCCTCACTTGATTGCATATTGAATATCTGAAAATGTTTCCGAAGATCTTGAATTTTCAATTTTTTGCTTCCAGGGGCAACAATGGAAAGTTACAAGTCATGGGTGGCACCTAATTGGGTGGCGCAACAGCTCGTGGAGGACCAGGGCCTAGTGACTTACAACTCTCAACCATTCCTGTGTGCGTGTTGTTGGCAGGAATGGAGGGGACCTACATTTTTTTTGTTGAGTCCGAACGGCTAAATGAGAAGCACTTTTTCATGACAAGTATACTCTTGGAGGATTTGTCAGTTCCTCGCAAGAGGCAGTACCTCGAATAAAACATTTCTGTTTTTAGGTGGCACGGCTGGGAATCGAACCCACACCTTCGGCATGACAGTCCTACGCACTAACCATCACATCATGCCACGAGGTACTACTGGGTTGCACCTAGCCTCTTTTTAATGTTTTTTACTATGCAAACAACATTCCTTCCTGGTTTTAAGTGTTATTTAAATTATTCTTACGTTTTTGGTTGTTTTTGTAATTGTTATACGGCGAATAGGGTCACAGGGAAGGCCGTCTTTTATTTCTTCTGACAGTACTCATTTCTGACAACCTGCGTAAGATAAAACCTTAGATATGTGAGCTGTTGTGCTACCCAAAATGCATGGTTCAGCCAACATTTTGCAACATTTCAATGGGCTATAATAAATAAAAATGTAAGTAATTTTTTACATGATGGAAAAGGGAATTTTGTCCCACCCTGTATATATTTTCATTATGTAGTTCCAAAGTCTCCCTATCCAGGTCTTATAAAAGAACAAATTTATAGGCATTCAGGCATAGGCATAACGATTTTTTTTGTTATTAGAAGAACTGGCATTTAAATGGGAAACTAAAAGTCCAAATTGGAATAGCCTGGAAATATTGAGATTTAAATGGGAAATCTAGGGATCGTTTCAGCCTATTTTAAGAAAAGCCCAATGTGAGGAAGTGAAGAGAACTTCAGGCATCAATTTGAGTACAAATAAAATGCATGACTGGGTCCTTCGAACTTGCTTTTTTAGCTTTTTTTTGTTTACATGCAAACAAAATTTAAAATCGATGGAGTGGTTTTTTTTTTAAATAATTTTATATACATATGTACATATATAAAATGTTGGTAACATTTTTTAAAGTTTTGATATGCCAGTTTTGGGTATTTATTAATATACATCAAAGCCCAAATTTAAAAAAAACCTATCAACCAATTTTTGGAACATTGATTTTACAAAAAAAAATAAAAAAATATTTTTGTTTTAAAACAAAAATTTAACATACAATATTATTTATATTAAAAGCAAAAACAAAAATTTTGATTGAAATAGAAAATTTAAAATGAAAAAAATGTAACGTGTCCGGTACAATTAGTAACAATATTTGATAAATTTTAGTGGTTAGGGCTGTACTGTAGGTGCAGAGGGGCAGACTTAATCGATTGGGGGTTATGCAAAAAGCCTTAAACAAGTGTTTTCTTTCGCGAATGTGATGTGAATTGGTCACCAAGCTCATGCGATTTGACCCCTTTAGAATTTTCAGAAGTCAATTCACTGAAATTCAGCCGGATATAGGTATATGGCAGAGTCTTTGAAAATTTGACCTCTCTGATCCGTGCCATAGAATGATATACCATGTTGCATACATATAGTGGCAAACATATAAGCCTTTCAAATTAAGAATACCAGCAAACATTTCCCTTCAGAAATGATTCATAAATGATTCACAGAAGTGAAATAAACCTTCATATATGAATTCATTTATAAACCGGTTAGGATAAAATTTCCTGGGTAGCATTACTTCGAATTCGATTCATTTTTATGGTTCATTAATGATAAAGTAATTCTTCACTTATGTGAATATACAAAGGACGCTTATATATTCAGTTTACTGAACAATTCATGATTTATTTTTGAATAATTTAAATGGGACAGATATGATTCATTAAAATGAAGATAATGTGAGTTACATATTCAGTTTACTGAATAATTCATGATTCATTTTTTGAATCATTCAAATGGGACAGATATGATTCATTAAAATGAGGAAAATGTGAGTTTTCCACATTCAGTTTAGTGAATATAAATTGAATCATATTTAATTCATTACTAGGATTCATTAATAATCCGAATGGATTCAATTGAACTGAATGTAAGTAGGTATTAGTCCAGTGTGTTTATACAAAATGCTATCTTGAAAAGATAAAACAATAAATAAAACTGATTGGTTCACAAGTAAGCTCGCTTTCAAAATTATCTTCACTTTCTTCTGAATAATCAGAAAATCTGTTTACATTTCCATATGAAAATTCGGGGTTAGTGGGGATATCTACGATATGAGCGATATGAAAAGGACATTCAGTGTATTTGAATAAAAATGGACGCACCCAAGATAAACCTCTTTTGAGGATTGCTTGTGCGCGTTGACTTTTATTCATTTTATGTGAAGGAAATAAGAATCTCGATCATTTTTGTATCCTGAAAAAAATCAACATAAATCCCCTTACCCGCGTATGAGGTAAAAGTGGTAGGATATTTGAGTATATTCACATTTAATTCACTGAAGTGAATGTTTTGCGAATATATATTATTCATTTTCACTGAATGTTGAATGAACGTCCACAAAAATGTTTGGTGGGATATTTTCATTAATACTCGTAATACCTCACACACTGCATGTTTTATTTCATATCAACATTGACCCACCCTTATTGGAAAGTCCTCTATTTAACTGATAAACAGGTTTTTGTTCAGTGTACATTTATGTAAATTTCTTCGAATTTTTGCGATGAGTTTTAACATGACATAGTCTCAAGTCTCATCCTCTTATCTAAAGAAAACCTTAACGAAATAAAGAGAAAAAAAAGACAAACAATACTATTTACAACCTAAAAGTTCTCACAATTGTTTCAATTTGTATTTCTGAAAACTGATACGACTTTGTTCCCAACAAAATTTCATAGACATTACTTATTTGCAAATATGTAGCTAGTTTGCAAATATAAATCGTCGTATATAAGATAAGAAAAAATATGCTAATACTTTGGTTATATTACTCACAAATGCAATGTTAAGTTAAAGATAATCACAACAAAAACATAAATGTTAAAAAAGGAGCCAAGTTCCTATGTGCACAAGAAACCTGTGCGTAAAAAGTCAGCCAAAAAAAGTAATGAGATCTAAAATATATGCCAAGTTTTAAGTTCATGAAGTTTAATATCAAATATCTTAAGAAGAGTATTATCGAAACAATTCCAAATCATGACAGAAACTTGGTAATTAATGATTACTGATTAAAATTTGGTGGGGACCCAATCCAAAAATTGTCAGGTGGATGTACACGGCAATAGTTAGACCGATACTTACCTACGGTAATTTAGTTTGGTGGAACGCGACTGAGAAAGCAACAAACCTGAAAACCTTGACAAAAGTTCAAAGATTAGCATGCGTAGGTATTACGGGGGCGTTGAAAACCACTCCCACAGCGGGACTGGAAGCGATACTCAACTTGAGACCCCTAGATCTATTCGTGCAAGAATCTGCAGCATACAGTGCCCTGCGCCTAAGCCAGACTAAATGCTGGAAGCAAAACACATCGGGCCATACTCAGATTCTGCAGAGATATGTGGGAAATAATGTTTGCACAGACTACACAACACCCTATTTAAATTTCAACAGACCCTTCACTACCTCTTTTCCTAATAGAGAGGAGTGGGAAAACAACCAACCTTTCAGTAATGCATCTACGATAACTGTCTTCACCGATGGTTCAAAGATGGACACTGGAGTTGGTGCAGGAATTTTCTCGGAAACTCTGGGACTAGCTAGCTCCTTCAGACTTCCGGACTTTTGCAGCGTCTTCCAAGCCGAGGTCTTGGCAGTGACAAAAGCAGCTACGCAAATATCAATGATGGCGATACCACGAGCTGATATCACCCTCTTTATTGATAGCCAAGCAGCAATAAAAGCAATTTCTGCCACCGAGATACATTCGAAGCTTGTGACTTGCTGTCGCGAAGAGCTTAGGGTTCTTGGCATGCAGCATAACATTAGACTCTGCTGGGTTCCCGGTCACAGTGATGTACAGGGAAACGAGAGAGCTGATGAGCTGGCGAGAACGGGTTCGTCGCTTGATTCAAGTCAAGCCGAACAAAATATCAAAGTACCAACCTGTAGCATCAAACAGGAAATTGGTAACAAAATATTAGAAAAAACCAATGAAAGATGGAATCTGCTTGAAACATGCGCCACAACTAGAAAGTTATGGCCAAATTTCAATAAGCAGAGAACAGACAAAATTATGCAAATGAACAAGAAACATCTCCGTTCCCTTGTCAGCATAATCACCGGACACAACCTACTGAGATACCATAAAAAGAAAATGAGGCTCAGTACTGATGACCTTTGCAGAGGATGCAGTGACGAAGAAGCACATGAGGATACCTCACACTTCCTTTGCCACTGCCCAGCACTCTGTCATTTAAGAAAGAAACACCTAGGAAATTATTTCTATAATGACCTAGAGGAACTTTCTGGAACTTCGGCTAATAGCCTTCTGAATTTCATCAACGCCTCTAAATGGCTTGACTGCTAACAGAACACATAGGTTTTTACATTAAGTGGAATACAATTTCCTAGGGTATCACACGGATCTACATAGATCTAAGTGTGACGGTAACGAGATCAACTGTCAGCCCTTCTACCTAACCTAACCTAACCCCCTCCCCTGAATGGACAATTCCAAATTTTCGATTTTTTCCTTTCTAAGTACTTCAAGTCCTACCGACCTACCAATTTTCATCGTTCTACAACAATCGGAAGTGCTCCATATAATGTATAAGAATTTTTAAGAATGTGGGTGGTGCCACGCCCCCTAAATGCAAAATTCCAATTTTTCAATTTTTCTTTCTAAGTACTTTGAGCCCTACCGACCTACCAATTTTCATCGTTCTACAACAATCGGAAGTGCTTCATATAGTTAATAAGAATTTTTAAGAATGTAGGTCGATGCCACGCCCCCTGAACTGAAACTTCCAATTTTTCGATTTTTTTCTTCTAAGTACTTCAAGGCATACCAACCTACCAATTTTCATCGTTCTACAACAATCGGAAATGCTTCATATAATTTAAAAGAATTTTTGAGAGTGTGGGTGGATGCCACGCCCCCTGGACTGAAACTTCCAATTTTCGATTTTTTTTCTTCTAAGTACTTCAAGGCCTACCGACCAACCAATTTTCATCGTTCTACAACAATCGGAAGTGCTCCATATAATTTATAAGAATTTTTAAGAATGTGGGTGGATACCACGCCCCCTGAATGCAAAATTCCAATTTTTCAATTTTTTTCTTTCTAAGTATCTTAAGCCATACCGACCTACCAATTTTCATCGTTCTACAACAATCGGAAGTGCTCCATATAATTTATAAGAATTTTTAAGAATGTGGGTGGATGCCACGCCCCCTGTATGGAAAATTCCTATTTTTCAATTTTTTTCTTTCTAAGTACCTCAAACCCTACCAACTTACCAATTTTCATTGTTCTACAACAATCGGAAAAGCTCCATATAATTTATAGAATATTTAAGAAAGTGGGTGGATGCCACGCCCCCTGAATAGAAAATTGCAAATTTTCGATTTTTTCCTTTGTATGTACCACAAGGCCTACCGTTGTGCGAAATTTTCAAGTTTCTACGATGTCGGGAAGTGCTCCATAATTTTGAAGATCTGTCAGTGAGTCAGTGAATCAGTGAGTCAGTGAGTCAGTGAGTCAGTGAGTCAGTGAGTCAGTGAGTCAGTGAGTCAGTGAGTCAGTGAGTCAGTGAATCAGTCAGTCAGTTACGGTTTTTGCGATTTTTGAAGTCCTATATCTTGGGAACTACTAATGCTAAAGAGTTGAAATTTGGTGAGCCACCTGTGTTTGATCAGTTCAGCAAATACTCCGAATTTGAAGTTTCTGACTTTATTGGTACGGAAGTTTGATGGGGGTTGAAAATCGCCTGAGTTTGTTCCTGTAAAAAGGGTGTAGTGCCGCGAACTTGGCTGGGCACTACCGTGCCCTTTGATTATCATTTCATTTTCATTGTCATTTTAAGAAGAATAAAATGATTTTTGTTTTTAATTTCAAAACCAAGAAATAATTTGTTGTCTTTTGTAAAATGTACATTGTGTCACTTTATCGTTTGTGGCTGCTGATATGAAAAGAAATATATGTACGAGTATGTCCCCTTAAAATTACTTTTTCGGACTCGAGTTCATGTCAACATCTTTTTCAAGAAAAGTATACAGTCACTCACAAAATTATTTGGATTTTTTCTGTTTTTGTTATGTTATTGTTTTTTTTCTGTTATTTACATTTCTCTTTGTTTTGTCTTGTTATGCACATTTTAATATGGGAAACACAAGAAATTAAGAGCGCGATATCCTACCTACCGTTACTTGCTTATAGTATCAACAGAGCAAGAGCAATCATTTGTAGATTTGATATCTAGATTAATTCCGAATACTTTTGAGAATGATAGTAGTCTTTTTTCGCCAGGAAAACCTGGTGGCTAGCTACAAGAAGTGTTTATCATCTGCATTCCAGCTTCAATCCGTTAAGAGTTGTAGCGATCCCGAGCACGCTGCTTCCAGTGGTCATCCAGACTAAGCCTTCCGGTATCCGCGATGTAGGTTTGGTCTTCCTCGATCTCTTGAACCTGGGGGTAGGGATTTAGAGACTCTCTTGGATGGAGCATTACTGTCCCTTCGCTCTATGTGGCCGAGGCATCTTGATAGAGCTCGTGGTTGTATCTTCTCCTCCATTTCTTAGAGCGTGCATTTCGTCTTACGTGAAAAATGTTGAAACTATTGGTTGCCCAGAAAGCGATGAAGCACTGGGTTGTTATAGCATTCTTCACGTCGGATCTCCAAAGACGTCATTCGTGGGATTAATGTTTTTCCTCCGAGGTAGATGAACTCCCTAACTACTTTTAAGCTGTTGCTATCAACAGTGACGTTTCGCCCTAGCTGGGTGACAGGTCTTTCATTGTTAGTAAATAGCATGTGATTGTATTTGTCCTTGTTTAGACCAATAAGTTTCGCCTATTCTTCAACTGCTGTGAAACACGCTATAACGGCCTGTTGGGAGCGGCCAATGATGTCGATATCATCGGCATACCCTAGACGTTGGACAGATTTGTTGATATAATAGTGCCTAAAGTGTAAAGGCCTGCCTTGCAAACTATTTGCTTCAGAATGAGCTTGAAGAAATCACATGATAGCGCAAGTTCAGCAATATTATATGCGGCTTTGAAGTCGATGAATAGTTGGTGAGTCTCATGGGACATGGAGCTGTTAGACAAGTCATCGGGCATGCTCCCTTCCACCCTAACTTGGTTGATGAGTTGACGCATGAACCCTTTCGACACATCCCCTCCGTGCTTAAAGAGCTCCACTGGTAAACCATCAGATCCGGGGGCCTTGTATAATCTGAAGCTTCTTTATAACAAGGTCTTCCCTTTTTGTACTGGTTACTGGAACTGGGTCTTCATTGACTGAAGGCGGGTTCTATTCTTGGCTTATTTCTCCCTCTATCTGATGTCCATTTAGCAGTTGCTGGAAATGCTGCTTGAATACATCTACTTTTCACTGTGCATCGGTGTCTAGGTAACCTTCGCTGTTTTGAAGAGCCTGGGTTCCGTTTTTAAAACCAGCAGCCGGTTGCTTTGGTTTTTTTTAATTTAACTTTTTTAAATTTATTTAAAATTTAATTTTAAATTTAATTTTTTTAAATTGATAAGTACGAAAATCTAATCTGGTTGAATGACTTTTTCATAATTTAAATACAATAACCTTTGAACTGGATGGCTAATTTGACCACATTACTGGTTGAACACATTAGACCCACCACAAGGCACGCGGCCTCACACGCGTTATTATTTAAATATACATATTATCTAGACCCACGGCTGCGGCTGCAGCTGCATTGTATTAATTTTAACGAGATTGAATGCGTTTTCACTTTGACTTTTTAAAGTGTTCGCGACCTGTTGGTGCACCTATTATGTTCATTGTTCAACCAGTTATTCACACGAGAAAGTTTTTAAGTTGACACGATAAATTTTGATAAGATTGATAATTTCTCCAGTCTCTTGAACTTTATTAATTAAGGTGTTTATTCTAAGTTATGGCTTTGATAATGAATATATTTACATTTTGTTCAAAAATTAGTTTCTTGCACGAAACGATGTAATAAACACGCAACTTAATCAATACTACGACTTTATGGAAGGTTTCTCTAAAAAGTAATAATACAACATCATAATATAAGTTTTTTTTTTAATTTGAAATGAAGCTTATGATATTCTTACATAACCACTATTTATACATATATTTAATGTTATTACTTTTTTTCCAGAAACAAAACAAAAAAAAATTGTCGCTCGTCATTTTACTATGGCAGCGAAGACTTCATCCCAGCAAGCAATGACTTTCAATGGTATCCCCATTGTATTTTGCCTGCTATTTACCTGCTTTACATTATTCACAACTTGCTCTGGTCATGGAAGACTGATTGAACCACCAAGTAGAGCGTCAGCATGGAGATATGGTTTCCAAACTCCTCCAAACTATAACGACCATGAATTGTATTGTGGTGGATTTACGCGTCAATGGAAAGACAACGATGGGAAATGTGGCGAATGTGGGGATGCTTGGAATCTACCCGAACCAAGACCACATGAATTTGGTGGTAAATGGGGTCAGGGAGTTATTGTACGAAGGTATAATCCAGGATCGGAGATGGTCATTAGAGTGGAACTGACCGCTAGTCATATGGGGTAAGTTACTGACAAAATATAAATAAATTCTTTACTTTTTCGGGTTGGCTATAATGTTTCCTTTTTATTAGATATTTCGAGTTTCGATTGTGCCCAGAAGCCAAAGCTAAACAGGATTGTTTAGATAAGAATCTTTTAACTGTTTTAAGTGGATCACCAGCCATACCTGCACCAAATGATTTAACAACTAGATTTTATCCAAGAAATGGAAGCAGAATATATGAAATCAAAACTCAATTACCAGGTAAGAATGGATATCAATTTTCAAACTAAAATTATTTCGAAATATTTGCTTGTCGGTGAATATAAAATTAAGGTTTCAAAAATATTTGCCTGTATGGCAGGCAGCTTCTCTATCAAGATGAGCAAGAACTAAAGCTCTTGATGTACATTCTTTTTATCTAAGGTTGAGATTAGCTCACAGGTCTTCCAGGGTTCCTTCTAAAGCCTAGTACATACTTCCTCGTGAAGGGAACAATCACCAATGCAGAAAGTGATTTTTTGACATTGCTCACTGGTGCAGACTTGCGAATTTGTTGTGAACGTTTAACGTTTAAAACCACAATGCCTCTTGTAATCGAACAGTCAACTGCTCACCAAGAGTTCCCGTACATTTTTCACGGGAATTGCTCGTGAACGAAAACTCTCCACACAGCTTTACGACCACGTTCTCCCGTGAAAATTGCAAATTTTTTATGGATTCACGATATGATTCACAAGTTCTGAGCAGAGTATGCTTAGAGCTCTCCGATAAAATTTTGAAAAACATCTGAGCTCTGAATCATCATATAATTACGATGCGTTCAACTCATCAAAGTTAAGTAATGACTTTTAACTTTCATCTGACAGCTGGCCAGTCAAAAACTTGAAAAATTCAAAAATTGTTAACTGAAATTGATGTGTTAAACCAAACGCATCCATTTGAAATGAGTGAAAATAAGAGTGAAGTTGGCTGCGCTCAGCTATTTACTCCATTTGCTTGGTCTTTTTATTCTGAGCTCATGGAGGGTACTCCGAGCTAGCTCTGATTTAAAAAAGTAACACATACAAGTTGAGCGCTCTGATTGCTCGGAGCTTAAAGATAAACACAAACCTTTTTTTGACAGCTCAGTGCTAAGCTCGGAGCTGAAAATATGATTAGTTGCCCCTACTGACTTTGGTCCTTAAGTGCCTTTCACATGAGCTGCGACCTGCGAATGCGAATAAATTTGCTTAGGCAATTTCAAGCGCAAATATCAACTAATTCTTGTTTAACCTTTTGGACAAAGTGAATAAACGATCCTACCTCAATTTAAAAACAAAACACGGCTTTAAATTAGTTTAAACTGTAAAATTTAGTATTTTATATTTTTTACGTGACCAACGAGATATTTTCTGTAAGCTGTCAAACAGTTATTCGCGATCCACAGCATCAGGAAACATTCCACAACTGGCAGTAAGTCGTAGATAAATCCGGTTAAAATCGAAGAAAACTGGTAAAAATCTCGGAGGAATCTGGCAATAATCGTAGCGGAAAACTATTTGGTAAATCGTGAATTAATCCAGGAATAATCGCAGCCGAAACTGGAGAGCCAGGGCCTATATAGTGACTTACAGCTCTTAACCATTCCTGTGTGTGTGTTGTTGGCAGGAATGGAGGAGATCTACAATTTTTTTTTCCGTGTCCGAACGGTTAGATGAAAATCACTTATTCATGACATGACAAGTATACTCTTGGAGGATTTGTCAGTTCCTTGCAAGAGGCAGTACCTCGGAAAAAACATTTCTGTTTTTAGGTGGCAGATGCTGGGAATCGAATCCAGACATTCGGCATGACAGTCCAACGCACTTACCATTATGCCACGAGGTACTACAAAAAAAAACTGTTGATAAATATCGTAGAAAAATCCGGTAAAAATCGAAATAAGACTGATAAAGATCTAGGGCGAATCTGGTTATAATCGCATCAAAAACTGTTCGGAAATCACGGATAATTCCGGTAAAAATCATAGTAAAACTGGTAAGAAATCTTGGACGAGTTTGGTAGTAATTGCAGCCAAATCTGGAAGTGTAAATATCGCGCATAAATCCGGTCAGAATCGCAATAAAACTGGTAAAAACTCGAACAAGTTCCGTTATAATCGCAGCCGAAACTAGTAGTAAATTTGGTTCACTTTTCCTTTCCCATTACCACTGTAACCCTAAAAAATAAAACTTTCACTTCAAAAACACTTCGACAAATCTGAATTTTGGTGGAAAACTTTGTTTTGCCTTCTTAAGCATTTCCTAAAAAGTTCCGTAAATTTAGGACGGGGAAAATTTTAAGGAGGGGTGTGGTAAAAGGGGGTAAAATTAAGTTTTTGCTTAATTTCTCGAAAACTATCAGTTTTTTTTGAACAAAATGTGAGGATACAAATTGCAGCTTATGTAATACTACGCAAATAAGATTAAAATAATTTCTTTGTACGATCAATAGATTCAGAGAAAATCGTGCCAGAACTTCATGGTGGAGCTAATTTTGTCAAAAAAATTATTAAAAATTTATCAATCGATGTACGATTTGTGTTTGGCTACATCTCCTTGTTATAAACACAGAAAAGATGCACAAACACGCTCATTACCTATCTTACCAAGCAAGCTGATGAAAAAACTTCATTACAGTAAAAAGCTCCTACGAAAAAAGTGTTACCATCTTTTCTGTGTAGAATTTTATGAGCAATAATATTCATTATTTTTTTTGAAAAAATCATATTTCTTGAGATATTTACAAAAAAAACTGTAGTTTGTCCTTTTTACAGTACAAAATCAAAAGTGTATCTTTGACATGCTTTATCTTCAAGATTAATAAACCTACAAAGTTTGTTAATAGCGTTTTAGATAATTTAAGATAATTTTTACTGTCTAAATGTTACTCTCTCATTTTTAGATAATTTTACTGCCTAAATGATCTCTCATGATTTTGTTGTAAAAAGAAATTCAATCGAGTTGTTGCATTAAAAAAAATCAACTTCTGCTTACCCCGGGCACCACAAAAACTTGGTTTTATTATGAGGAAATGTAGCCAAACACAAATCGTTACGACAAAAATTTCCCATCGATTAATGAAATTTTAATAATTTTTTTTCACAGAATTTGATCCACCATGAAGTTCTTGCACGATTTTCTCTGAATCTATTGATTGTATGAAAAAAAGGATTTTTTTCTTGTAGTTTTATGTAAGCTTCAATTTGTAGCTTCATATTTTTTTCAAAAAAAAGTGATAGCTTTCGATAAACTAAGAAAAAATTAAATTTTAGCCCCGCCCCCTAAAATATTTTGCCCCGTCCCAAATTTACGGAACTTTTAGGGTGCATTTTTGTTTTTTGCATATGCATACATAACTCGAAAACGAAGCAAAGCTTCGAGATAATTCTGAAAATCTTTTTTGTAGAGAATAAGATTTACCATCGAAATGGATTTTTGAAAAAAAAAAAAATTAGTAAGCTGAATTAAAAAAAAAAACATTGCAAAAAATATGAAAAATCGCATTTTTTGTTTCTTTTTTTTTACTTATTTGCTTATACCTTTCTTACCAGCAGGGAAAGGTATAGGCATTGCTCCATATAAAAGAAAGATAAATAGATTTCCATTAAAATAAATTATTCACAAAACAGTTTGGATACAAATTGACAGAGAAATAGTCTTTCAAAACTAGGCTGATTTTAAGTTTTTAAAGCTTTATAAATGGCATTTTTGGCTATTTTGCTGGACTTGTTAGATTATACGCTCAAACTGGGTGTATAAGTGAGTCATGACTCATGACCAATAAGGTAAAAAATAAAATTTTCACCGTTTTAGGGTTGCTATCTAATTTTTTTTTTCAAAATTTAGAATAATTGCCAAAATCAACACACTTGCTCTTACAATGCCGGATTTTGAGCATATATTATACTTATACTTTCTCAAACATAAACAAAAATAGTGCCTAGACAAGTTTTACGGTTGAAAGTAAATGGCAGACGAGCTCAACATTTTTCAAAGTAGGTATTAATAGAAATTACTTTTTTTTACTGCACCCCCTCTCCAAAATGCACCCTCTAATTTAATAGCAATCCGCGGTTTTCTCATCTTCAATGACCCCTTTGAAGATTGTTACATTTAATCCCATGAACATCTTAGTTCGTTACTGCCCTATTTTTTAGGACATAATCAATAGCCTTTAAGCAAATACTTAATACGCGAAAACAAAGCTTTCCACCAATTCAGTTTTCTCGTAATTTTTTCGAAGTTTTGCCATTTTGTTTGTCTAATTTTCTTGGGCTACTGGTAGGGTAAGTCTTTTATTTATTGGTACTGGTTATGGGATCGATGACTATGGTTTCTTTAATAGAAATTTTTATTTGATTCGAAAACAATACTTTCAGCATGAGTAAGGTGATGTTCATAAGCTTTAAAGAAGAAATTTCAAAGAACGATTTACATACTTGTTAGCTTTAGCTAGAACGGTTAGTTCTAAAGGGAACTTATCTGTCTTTCATCTCTTCATTGCTCTACGAGTATGCAATTAATAAACAAATTTAAAAGTGGAATTCCAGTCATTAAGAGAAATTGATGCTGATTTGTCTAACCTAAACAGGTTCCTTGGAATGTTTTTGAAATTTCTGACTGAATACGGCTTTTTGTTTATATGTCGTTATTATTATTTACCATTTTTAAATAACCCTCATTATGGTAACAGAAATGATGAGCTTTGAAATTTAATGTATCCAAAGATTTTTCCTTTAATGTGATTGAAAAAATGTTAATTAAACTCTTACCGCATAAGTTACTCGCTTTATTATAATTTTCAGTCATTTTTGGGCTTTGAAGAAGAGCATCAAAATTGTCTATTTAAAAAAAAGGCAAAATTATTAAGATTGTTTGTTTTCTATATTAAATTTAAGTATGGAATTCAATCTCGTTCATATGACCACCGGGAGCAACATTTGAATCTATTCTTTTTAGCATATTTTTCTCCATTCATCCACGTATATGTATCAGCCAGTATGTTAACGATATCAACTTCTTCCTGAGCTCTTGTAACGCTGTAAGGTTAGGTTAGGTAGGTAGGTGTATTGGGCAATAATAATTACATTACATTACATCGGACCACTTCTCGCTGTTACACGATAATGTAAGATTACGGTAGTTATTTTTAATAAATTTCAAACGTTGCTCGTTCGTGTACTTCACCATGATACAAATTTAAGCTTTGACTGACGTTTTGAAATTGATAGATTTATCAAAAAAGTGTAAGGGTGGTTAAAAGTATTAAAATACAAAATTATTAATATGTTTAAAAATCCATTTTAAAAGAAAATAAAGAAGATTTGTTAAAGAAAACTTTTGTAACTTGAATCTTAATTTAAATTCAACAACAACGTATATTAACCATAAACATCAAGAGGCAATAAAATATTTTAATTATTACCTAGTTGGACACTTTTATTAATACATTAATTATTATTGTTTATCAAATGCCTTTTGTGATTAATTTTTGTTTCAACTTTTACCCTTCAAAAGGCAAATCTTTAAATGAATCAATATTTTTATTGAAATTATTGGTGGGCGATGTAAAAAAATTGTTTTATTGAACTTAAATGTTAATTTTGTTTTCTTTGAACTTTTATCTCATGTCATTTGCGTGGTTTTATTATTTAATGCAAAATTTTGAATTAAATTAATATTTTTTATTTATTTTCGTGTATATTTATTTTCATAACTTTAAATAATTAATTAGGTAAACCTGTTTCATGATATTGAATTTTATTTATTTTAGCACAATATGAGTACAGTGAATTTAAATTGACTAAAAATTTACTGTTCTAAAGAAAAATAACAATTAGGTAACTCAGAGCGCTTCAAGAAGAATTAGTGCATGCATAGTCTTATTTCATTCTATGAGTAATGTTGATCAGAAATTAATGTTTGTTTATCTTGAACTACAAATAATAATTATGTGATAAGTTTTACTTTGGAATCAAAACAATGATTGATTTTACTTTATAAACACTAAGGGTATTCATGCAACAGCGTAAGTCGTCGTAAACGTAGTAAAGTTGCAAACTTCGTAAACTTGTCAAATTTTCCGTAAAAAATGTGACAGAATTACGAATTTTAAAAGTTTATAACGTTTACGACGACTTTACTCTGTTGTATGAATACCCTTATTATAAAATAAAATTAAAAAATTTCAACTGTAAGTTTTATTAAATGATATAAATGACAAGTTTATCATAATCATCAAGTCCTGTAACCCCGATTGGGGCATAGGGCGCCAACAAATCGTTTCCATCCTTTACGGTCTGCAGCTAGATATTTTAACTGTGGCCACGTCAGTTAATCTCATTTAAATGAAATTTTTATGAAATCTCTATATTGGATAAAATTACATGAGATTGATTAATTCTCTATGGGTGTTAGTTTTGAACCTAACTTTAGCTCAGCAATATAAGATTTGAGACTGAGATAAAGCTGTTTGCATTGCATCAATAATTAAGTCACTTGAAAAGAATTATGAACTTCTTCCTACCAAAGAAATTCTTTTCAAATTCCTTTGAAACATCCATAATTATAACTCACTTTGTTTTGTCGTGCTTTAAAGTTTATTGACTTCCTTCCTTTTCATTACTTTTGATTTTTTTTAAGTTTATTTATAACCATTTCTTGAAAATTAATAAGTTGTTATTTAAAAAACAATCTCCGTCAAAAAGAGGTCTAAGTTAGTGGCTATATTCTTTTGATATTATGCTTTATACGAAAAAGATATTTGTAGAAGAATTGTGTAATATACTAATTAAACTTACTAAGGCTAAGAGTTTTATTAAAAAAATTTAACTACAAAAATTATATTAATTTATAAAGCTTACAATTTACATATGTACACATATAAAGATAAAAATAAAGATGGTTTTGCTAGTTGCAGATACTTTTACGTGGACAGGCAGATGAAACCTATAGAAAATATGTGATTTCTTGTTAAATAGATATTATTTATAGTTAATTTATGAACGGCTAGGTACCAGTCTAATGCATGTATATTTCTACAACACTTCATAAAAAATTACCATAAAATTTCCAATATAAAATATTTTGTATTATATAAAACAAAATGTTTTAGGTTGCGTATACGCCCTGGTGGACTTGCTTTTGGTAGGTTAATTTACGGGCTTAGTTCATGCAAAATTAAATATTATAGCTTTTGAGCCCCCATATTTTAAGCATTACTGTCTGATACAAATAAGTTTGTCTGTCGTCGGCGAGTTAAGAACCATCACAGTTTATAGATTATTATTATTTTTATTTTAAGTGGTACACATTATCGATTCTAGTTTACAGTTTTTCTTAACACACTTATAGTGTGTAGAGTTTAAGGTAAAAGCTCATTATAAATTTCTTTCATATTATTTGTCATATCGAGTCATGATCGATTGTTTGTACCGCCAAAATTAAACATTTTTAAGCTCAAAATGTAACATTAGTTCTTAAAAATATTAATCTATCCCGAAAACGTCTATAAAGTTTCAGTACCAATAAAGTCAGAAACTTCAAATTCGCAGTATTTGCTGAGCTGATCAAACACAGGTGGCTCACCAAATTTCAATTCCTTAGCACTAGCGATTCCGGAGATATAGGACTTCAAAAATCGCAAAAACCGTAACTGACTGACTGATCACTGACTCACTGACAGATCATCAAAATTATGGAGCACTTCCCGACATCGTAGAAACTTGAAATTTCGCACAACGGTAGGCCTTGCAGTACATACAAAAAAAAAGAAAAAGAAAAACTCAAAAAATCTGCAATTTTCTATTCAGGAGGCGTGGCATCCACCCACTTTCTTAAAAATTCTTATAAATTATATGGAGCACTTCCGTATGTTGTAGAACGATGAAAATTGGTAGGTCGGTAGGGCTTCAAGTACTAAGAAAGAAAAAAATTGAAAAATTAGAATTTTCCTCTCAGAGGGCGTTGCATCCACCCACATTCTTAAAAATTCTTATAAATAATACTGAGCACTTTCGATCGTTGTAGTACGACGAAAATTAGTAGGTCGGTAAGGCTTGAAGTACTTTGAAAGAAAAAAATCGAAAAATTGAAAGTTTCAGTTTTGGGGAAGTGGCATCAACCCACTTTTTCAAAAATTCTTATAAACTATATGAAGCACTTCTAATTGTTGTAAACACAGAAAATTGGTAGAGTGGTAGTGTACAAGAAACCTGTGCGTAAGAAGTTAGCAAAAATAAATAATGAGATCTAAAATATATGCCAAGTTTTAAGTTCACGAAGTTTAATATCAATATCTTAAGTAAAGTAATATCGGAAAAATTCCAAATCATGATAGAAATTTGGTATTTATTGATTACTGATTAAAATTTGTTGGATTAACTTGGCAAGTTTTCTCTTAATTACTTACTTATTTAAAATGTATGAAAACTTGACCAGTTAACCCACCATATTTTAATCAGTAATCATTAAATGCAAAATTTCTGTCATGATTTGGAATTGTATCGATATTACTCTACTTAAGATATTTGATATTAAACTTCATGAACTTAAAACTTGGCATATATTTTAGATCTCACTACTTTTTTTGGCTGACTTTTTACGCACAGGTTTCTTGTACATATAAGAACTTGGCTCTTTTTTTAACATTTATGTTTTTGTTGTGATTTAACTATACAACTACTAGTTTGCTGTAACACGCCTAAGGCGCCCGTTAAAAATTAATGAATATATTGATATCAAACGCTTTTATTCAATGCACGAAATATTTAATACAAAATAATTTCTTTAAATATCTATTGGTCGGTATCTGGAGGTGTTTCCGTAACTTTATATATTAAAAATTACAAAAAAAAAAAAGAGAAGGTCCTACCCTTTCACATACAAAAAGTATCCTTCCATAAAGTGGCAACACTAAAAACTTACCCGAAGGTGCGTCTGCTCAACACCTATCCTTGAAGACCATATGTTATCAAAAAGTGACAGCACTTACATTATTTGACTTAAAGGTGTGTCTACTCAACACCAATCTTTTAAGACATGAATTTTATTTTCCCAAAGCGCATTTGGTGTCTGGAGGCATTTCTACAATTTGTCCATGTTCAAAATATCAAAAAACTTTCAAAAAACTATACCAAAAAAACTATGTTCCCAAAAAGTGGCAACATTTACATTTTACCCAAAGCTGCATCTTCTTAACACCTTTCTTCTAAGACCTTATTTTCTCAACGGTTTTGGCATCTGAGTGTGTCTCTTCAACACATTTTCAGACATCAACACATATCTTCTTAGACATTAAAGGGTTAACTTACCAACACGCATTTGGCACCTGGAGGCGTTTCCGTTACTGTTTCATGTTCAAAAAAAAAATGTGGAGGTACGTTGACATAAAAAAGTATTTTCCTGAAAAGTGGCAACACTGAGATCTTATCTGTATGTGCGTTTACTCAACATCTATCATTCAGACATTTATCTTCTAAGACATCACGTTTGACATCTGGAAGCGTTTCCGCAACTTCACCTATCTTTTAAGACATAAACCGTTATTTTCTTAACATGCGTTTGGTATCTGTGGGCATTTCCGAAATTCTGTTCATGTTCAAAATATTAAAAACAAAAAATTGGAAGTCCCATCCTTTGGCATAAGAAAAAGTATTTCCCGAAAAGTGGCGACATTGATATTTTAGCCGATGCGATGGTGCGTCTACTCAACATATATCCTTCCAGACATCGACCGTTATTTTTCCAATACGCGTTTGGAACCTGGAAGCATTTTCACAACTTTTTTCATATTCAAAATATTTTCCAGCGTTACAGAATCATTCAGTGAATCAGTGATCATCGTAAATATATAATTTATATATAATATAATAATATATGTATATATATAATATTATTTTTAAGATTTTTGAATATCTCCTTATATTAAATGCTTCACCGATTCCAATTTTCCAATCAAAATTTTAAATAATAGGTATAATAGAATAAGCTCAAAGCTGAAATTAGGTAAAAAAAGCTCCAAAATCTGAAAAAAATATCTTAAAATTTATTTTGAAAACTTGAAACTCTCCGAAATTAGATTTGTGATGATTTATTTTGCTAATCATGATTTTGTTTCTCGGACTCAATTTCACAAGACTATTAACTTAAAATTTTTCTCAGAGCTCGTAGCTCTTTGTATGACAATTTGTTGCGCAGAAGTTGAGATTGTAGCTTTTATGGATCCTTTTTTTATTCAAATTTAAAAACACGTGTTTCATATGAATATTAAATAAAATGCACGACTGGCTCGCACGAACTCGTTTAAAAGCGTAGATTTTTAAAAATTGTAGTTATGCATTAGAACGTGGAAATTATTATGAGAGAAAATGAATTACAAGAATGGAATTCGTTTGCTAAATATATTAAGATGAAGAAAAAGGGAATCCGCCAGAGTTTCGAAACCTTAAGTTTCGAAGGATAAACTTTCGAAAAACCACAGTTTCAAAACGACAAAGTTTCAAAAGATAAAGTTTCGAAAATCAGAATTTTGAAAAACGAAGTTACAAAAGGAGAAAGTTTCGAAAAGTCATAGTTTCGGAAGAGAAAGTATCGAAGGAGAAAGTTTTTTCGGAACTCTTTGTTCCTTTAGCGATTTCAACGAAATTGACATAGGTGATAGCTGAAACAGAATTAAAAACAAAAAAAAATATTTGCAATAGGGTATTCCACAAAATATGTCAACTTCGTTGTTCCTTGAGTGATTTCAACGAAATTGACACAATTGATAGCTGATACAGAATTAAAAATGAAAAAAATATTTACCAAGATAAGAAAAAAGTTGTTGGTTGGTGGGGCCCATTTCAACAGAATCCACCTGCTGCCATGTCCACCTTTACCCACTTTTATTATTAATTAGTTTCTCAGAAACGGCTCTAACCATGTGGGTGAAATTTTCAGTATTGGTCGGTATGAGCAAGAAAAATTTAGAAAACAATTCTAGTAAAATTCACCTCAATGAAGCCCACTTCTCAAATTGTTCGATTTCTCAGAAGGGATGGAAAGCTTGCTTAGCTGCAAAGGTGACATTTCTTTTTCTTGAAACACCTTGTTGAAATTTATTTTTTCCTTTTTAGTTCTGTATCAGTTATCCCCTGTGTCAATTTCTATGAAATCGCTCAAGGAACAGCGAAGTTGGCACTTTTTTGGAACTTAAATTTTAAGGTCAATATTTTTGACAAAAAATGACAATTTTTTTGTCAAATTGATTGTTTTCAAAAACATGTACATATGTACATTAAAATTTAATTTCTCAATTACTTTTCACAGAAACGATTTGATAAAAAAACAAGTAAAAGAAGGAGTATAAGCTTTTAATTTTTGTCGGTTCACGAGATATTTTATAAAACCCGTTTTACAAGATGGCGGCTGACGCTCGCATTCCCCCGCTCTGCCAACTGAACATATTCCATTAAGAAAAGTACCCGGATCTTGGCCTATGAACAGGGATCATGACGTTATCTCGAATGACAAAAATCTCGAATGCAAAAAATCTCGAAATAAGAAAATTAAAATCTCGAATGCAAAAATCTCGAACGCACAAAAATCTAGAATTTACAAAAATCACGAAAGACATAATCTCGAAAAATCTCGAAAAATAAAAACAAATTCGAGATTTTTTTTTTAAGTTATTGTAAATGTAAAGTCTCTAATAACACTCATTTTATGATCAGTTTATCAAATTATTGACTTTTCTGGGCAAAACAAAGGTAAAACAAAATTTAACAAATGAAATGCAACAAATTATATTTCATAACAATATAACATGAAAAATATATCAAAAAAATAAATAACAATATAAGCTAGTATATAGAATTAAAAACTTATAGCAGTGATTCGAGACATGCCAACAGTCTGACATTCTCACAGAGTGTCGAGTTTTTTCGGTTTTAAGTTTGGCAGTGGGAATGGCACATTTTTAGGTAAACTTTGTTTTAAATGTGACAGTGCAAAAGTAAACTGCAGTCTAAGAAAATTGTTCCCCTACGTGCCGGCCTGACGATTGAACATAATACATAACCTTAACGGAGCAACAGAGTTTCCTTAGCGGTATGAGGGACCCAAGAAGAGAATTTAAAACATTTCAACCAGAGGACCAGGCCAATCAAGGTACTTTTGCTCCACCTCAGTCAGTCGTTTTCTTATACCCGTCACCGAGTCACAGCCTCAACAACAATAAAGCCTTAAAACATATAACAAAACAGAATCATAAACTTATTTAAAAACAGTCACTTAAGTTGGTAAATATCATTCTAAAATTTCCAGTTGTTTGCAAGGCTCAAAATTGTAACGTCTGTTAGATAGACAGACATTCTAAGTCTAGAATAAATAATAATTCGCGCGAATTATAACCATTGTCTCAAAAATTATTATTTATTCTAGATTTTTACATTCGATATTTTTTTTTTTCTAGATTTTTGTAATTCGAGATTATGCTTTCTAGATTTTTGTTTTCGAGATTTTATTAGTTATAGATTTTATTTTTAGAGATTTTTACTTTAGAGATTTTTGCTTTCTGGATTATTAATTTCTAGATATCGTGGTAGACCCCTATGAACAATATGAGAAATAAAAAAAAAACTAAGAAAAACAACGATTGCTGAGTTAGGTAGGTTCATGCAGTTCCATAAATAGTTGATGAATGGCTAGGTTTAAGTTTGTTTCATGTTTATTTCCACTTCACATAAAATTACCTTAACATTACCAATACAAAATGTTCAAATATATATAAACAAAATTATTTAGGTTGCGTATACGTCCAGGTGTACCTGTTTTTGGTAGGTTAGCGGGCTTTGTGGGTATATTCTATTTAAAAGTGAACATACTTAAATAGTTTGAATCAAATGACTGTTAGCTATGCTTAAGAACCTCAGCCCAAGAAAATATCAAACATAATAGGGGTATTCACGATCTGGTGCAACAAGCCTAATAAAATTGTAATTTTTTTATTTTTTTTACAATCGATGGTGAACGCACTTCTTTTATCTGTAGTTACACTGTAGCAAACCACAACATTTCACAAACAAATATCAGCTGACAAAAATAATAATATTTGGCAAGTTACCAAATACACAAGCGCAAACTTTACTATGGTGTATTATTCTTTTACAATAGGGTTGGAGTATAGCAAAAGTGTAAAAGTGTAAGAATTTGACATTCAGTATATTTTGTTGTTGTAGTGTAAGAAAGTGTTACACTTTTACACTCTTACATCGGATTGTGAATACCCCTAATAATTTTGAAAAAATCAATAATTAAATTTTGCTCACGAGTGTCAATGGTATGTACACTATAAAAGATTTTTGGTAACGCAAATTTTCATCACAACAGGTCATATATGTATACCGCCATTCACTACAACTAACTTTAAGCTATACAAAACTTAAAGCCCAAGAACAATAGTTAAAATAATATTAATGGTAGCCCAGGAGAAAAATAATTCATAAAATTTTGATGTTGATATCGAGGCAGAATTTCACCCTCTATAACAGAGCCAAATAAATACCCCCACAGTCATCGAATGGGCTTTTTGTATAGACGTTTTTAAAGAGGGGGAGAGAGGGGAGATAGAGAGTTATGACCTGTGGTTACTCTTCAACGCTTAATCTAAAAAAATGAAAACCAAATTGTTACAACTTATCCTTAAAAAAATAATAGTCCTTTTTTGTAATGAAGACTTTTTTCAAGTGTGGAATGCTTTTCTCAAAAACCAAACTGCATGTTTGGGATGATGTTGCTTTCTCTGCAGAACTTCTTTCGCTACCTGTGCATTATATGTACATAGTTTACTTGGCTCGATGAGGAGGGATATCGGCTTGTCTTTGGTGTTCCTAGTTTCTCACTTGCAAATCCTCACCATTTTTCTGGTTTTATTTTTTGGGGGAAGTAACTGTGTTGTTGAAGCAATTGTTGGGCGGTATTCATCAAGCACTCATAAACGGCATTTAAGTTTATGAGACTCTTAACTGAAATAATATTTGTGCTATTCACCAACCACTCATAGATCTTTTTCGAAGTCCGAAAATGAGAAAAACTCTCTCTTCATCAGACACTCCCAAACTGGGAAATCAAACTGTTTTATAAAATAACCTTACTTTGTCGGTACTTCTTGAATCCTTAAAAAAATGTGTGTTACATGCCCATACATAAATTCTGTGTGACTACAGTGATTTTATTTTAATTTCACTTATTTTCTTCAAGTTTAGTTTTGTAAGTCCCGGGGTGAAGATCATTGCACGTTTTATTTTGTTTTATATAAGAAAATCTTCTTACTTTACTTTTTGGTTTCGCTAATTATTTCGTTCATACGTTATTTACTACGTTTGCGGATCCAAAATGGACTACTCCTTGCTTGAAGGGGAGATAGACGTCAAACATTGCAATGTGTTGGCTTGTATTGGATGTGTAAAATGAAGAAAAGGTAGATCAGAACAGAATAGCAGAAATGTATGAAAGCTGTCAAAACAAGAAAGAACAGAAAAGTACAGCTTTGCGTTGACGGGATTGACAGTTGTTGCCTATCGGCTGACCTATTTCAAATTTTAAAATGTCTCAATTGTATTTTCTATGCTTTAATTTTCAATTCAACTTTATTATGAATACACACTTCTTATATTCTCTTATGTCTGTATGTCTTTTTCTTCACATGTTAAGTCCAAAATCATTATTTCGCACTTTGTACTTTGATATTTCTCACTCACTTGCTCCACCTCAAAAGGAAGTGCAGGAAATATTGTTCTAAACTGTTCTGAAAAACTTTATGGAGTACAATAAAGTGATAGAATGTAGAACAATTTGGGGCAAGGTTTTTACTGATGGAACATACCATCCTGTACTTTTCTACTTGTTTCTGGAATTTTCTGTACTACCTATTACCTATTACCAACCATTTTTTTATGTTTTAACAACAAAACGGACTAAAATAAACATCTTCACCGCGTGACTTATAAAAATTAATTTAAACAAAAATTGAAAAAAAAAAAAAAATAAATCCCTGAAGACAAAAGGAAATAGCATGTGTGCGTACGTGGCTCATTTTTGTAAGGATCCTAGAAGTACCGACAAAATGAGTCAGTGAATTGGCTTGAAGGGTTACTTCGAAGGTTTTTCAATAAGTTTTCGGAGAGAGCGCTCATAACTTTGTGAGTGGTCGAGACCACTCATAACTTTTATGAGCGCTCATAAATATTCGCTATCATTGCTTGGTAAATTGATTTATGAAGCTCTTAAGTTATGAGCGTTCGATGAATACCGCCCTTAGAAGACCAAGACAAAGTTGCATACCCATCCGGTAATTCTGACTTCTTAGGTTTGGAGTTGCTAATAATCTCAGCTTTCTCCGCTGGGTTATTTAGGTTTTGGCTGTTGACTGGATCACAAAGGACTGTTATCGCTAAACGTTGTTGAATGGATGCCTCAATTTCATCTAGAAAGACTAATATGTCATACTCACCCCGATTAGCAAATATGGCTGAGGGGAGTTAGGCTCACATTTACTCAGAACTCAGGTCAAATTACTTATTTTATTTTAATCTTAAGAACCATTTTTGCGAGAAAATATTTTCTTTTCTTTTTTGTATTTCTCGTAAAGTTGTACTTGTTTCTTAAAAAAGTTCAAAAACCCATCTGGAGAATGTCCAAAAAAAGCTTAGTGAAGATAATTAACAAACTAACAGAATTGCGAGATCAAATTTGTGTCTTCTCTCTCATCCTTATTGACTATAATCTCGGGTACAATTAATGGATTTCACATATTTTACTCTATACAAAAAAAAATGAAGACAATTTCGCTTTTATTCACTAGCTTCTTAAAGCTTTTGACACTTTGATCCCAAAAGGCTTCAGAATGATTGTATTCCAAAATCAGTTAATGATAATCTACAAATAAAATCCAACGCTGTGATTTCTTTATTTCTAAAGAAGTACCAAAATGATTATTCTCTATTAATCAATATGTTATTCTCAATATATTTTAATAGTATGTACCTCCATGTATTTTGTTTCTTTAAAAATATACTGACCAATATTCTCCTCTTCCCAAACAGATATGAAATGCAACCATTGCGTTCTCCAATGGCGTTACATAGCTGGCAACAATTGGGGAATGTGCGACAATGGAGTTGGTGCAGTCGGATGTGGTCCACAAGAAGAATTCCGCGCATGCTCTGATATCGCAATTGGAGAAGGTGGCAGAACAACAATGCGTCCGTTCCGGCCAACGATTAAGACGAAAACTACAACAACAGCCACGCAATCTTCGTCCACCGAAGAAAACCAAACACAAGCAACAACAAAAGACGAAAAGCCACTGCCCGAAGAAGTTTCACCATATCTTGCCATATTTATTGTGGCAATCACTCTTCTCTTTGTCTTATGCATCTTGGCCAGTATTTATCTGTATCACTATCATGGTCAACGTGTCAAGCAGTTATTACGATGGAGGAACTCAAAAGACGATAAAAGTGGATCCGGTGGTGGTGGCAAGGGAGTCACCAATATGCAAGAAGCTGCTACAGACAATTCTGATGTGAAAAGTTCAGCCTTAGCTATGCCCCCAATTCCTCCACCTAGAACTAAAAGACTGTCTCAATCTCAGGTCAAAGAGTTTTCGGCGGATGAATCAAGCGTTGCTTAGAAATAAAATTCATTTAAATAAAAATAAAAACTTCGAATTATTTATAACAGTTATGTTTAAGGTTATCATTTATTTGCAAGAACTAATGTCGCATATATTTTATTTAAGTACCTAAACTACTCATAATTATTTTAAGTTAAAAAAAAAAAAACAAATTAAAGTGAACACTTTATTTTTCCGTCCATTTTAAGAACATGTTAAATGTGATACAACAAAAAAGTACTGATCTTTGATATTCATGAAAATAAAAAATTAACAATAATTACCTATACCTTGTTTTCTTGACTTTTTATCTCGCAAGGTTGTACATGGGTATATTAATTTTGTGTCGATATGGAACGGGACAGGTTTTGAAAGTTTAAAGTAAGACTGATTGGGAGCAAAGTAACTTGTAATTAACACAATACTGAAAGTTGATACAAATAATAAATGGAGTCAAATGATAGGAAGTTATGAAATGCTAATTTTGAAATTTACCAAGAGGTTGCGAACTACACATACTCTTAAGGGTAGATTTTACACTTTTGTTTCTTGACATCGTGTATGACAAAAATATACATAGATGAGTGGTTACCCTCAGATACATACCATAAAAAAAGGAAATAGGTAAGGTAAGGCTAAAAGCGGGGTAATGATACGACGTATGACCTCACTCGGAACTCGATGGATCCATTGTGTTCCCCTGGATGTAAATAAAGGTATATGTAAATAAGTATGTACTGTACATACATACATAATAAGGAGAGGTAATGGAATGGATTGATCTAAGCTTACGTATGTGGAGGGTGGAACCTCCTTGAAACACCCTGAATTCTGAGTGAATTTAAGAATGTTCCTTAGCAGCAAAAAAGAGACATCGCACAGTGGTGCGTTTATTGAATTTCGGCGACAAAAATTATTTCCCACGCCAATTCTTAATACAAATTAATGAAATTTACTTACTTACTTAAGGTGGCGCTACGGTCTGGGGTGGACGGGCCTCAACCAACAAGCTTCTTTAGTCGACTCGGTTTCTAGCTAGCTGTCTCCAGTTTCGTACGCCAAGTTGGTTGAGGTCCTCTTCCACTTGCGTGCGCCACCTTTTACGCTGTCCACCTCTACTGCGCTATCCCACGGGGTTGGATTCAAAGACTTTCCGGGCCGGATCATTGGTGTCCATTTGCTCTAGGTGACCCAGCCATCACAGTCGTTGGCTTTTCACTTTTGTGGCTTAGGTCGGTGTCGCTGTACGGCTGTACCTTATTCAAAATAAGTCTTTTTCGTGGTCGATGACGATTGTCGGCTCTTTCTTGTTTTGGTTTTGTGTGTGATATAAGATTGTAATATAATTTTTGTAATACAATTTCAAACCAACAAAAATGTGATATTACTGTATATAAATTATTTACTTTGATTTTGCCTCATGAAGAACATATACATGTTCGAAACGTCATCGTAACAAAACAACATCTTTTAATTGACCTATATAGTATAGCCCGCATTAAAGAGGTTTTATTCATTAAGCCTAGTTTACAGTTCCCATGCGCAAAAAAAAATCTATGCAAATATTCTCGCATGTCAAAACTAATTGAGGTGAAATGTAAAATTAATTGTTTGCATGATTGGTTTACAGTTTCATGCAAAAAAAAAACTATGCTGTCATGGAATGTCATGCAAAACAATGGGCCGGCAATTGATTTGCATGCGAAAAAAAGTGTGGTGAATAAAATATTTTTTTTTTTATGGTCGGTTTATACTTCCAAAAAAAAAAATATATCCACCTCAAGGCATTATTAGCATGAAAATGGTTTTCGCATCCAAAAATAATTATTTTCCATTTTTAGGCCTTTAGTTTGTCAATTAAGGGTAAATTAATGACTGAATGGGTGGTCTAGGCCAAAGCAAACGTTTTTCGCCTTGAATATTATTCAACTTGGTGCGCAGAATAAATGGAAAATCGTTTCGAAAATTTTGATTTTTTTTCGCATCGGAACTGTAAACTATGCTTAAAATATAAAGGTCACATAAACAATTACCAACTATGAAAATAAGTATGTACATCTATCCTTTGCACTACTCTTCAAAAACACAAGAAAAAGTGAGAGAATTGTGCTGTTTTCAGAGGAAATGGTAAGGTGGGTCGTGTATCGTGAAATTTTCATTCACGCCACACGAATCGCTTTTTTGGGCTATGAATCGAAAAAGAGAAAGCAATGCTTGACAGCGAATTTGAAAACGATATTTATTTGATTCACTTTTTAAAAGAACCAGAATCTGACCCGTATTCGTCGAAAAAGTATTCTCCGAGGGCTGCCTCTTTAGCTCTGTGCCTACGTTATCTGCAACACTTGCATCGATTAAATTGGGCCAAGAACCGTCGAAAAAAAGAAAGAAAACTCATATATATGTTGTTTAAATTTTTATCGCTTCTCGACCAATTTTATCGATGTAAGAGTAACAAAACATGGGCACTGGTTAGGCTATCCTATAGGGTATTCACAGTGCGGAGGGAGCAGAGTTATTATCTGTGAGTCTTAAGCATAGGCATATAAGATAGAGCCAAATATCTAAATGACCAGCACCGATACGAAATTTATCGTGTGTGGGGTGGATTTGGATTTTAAGCCCATCTGATATTCAACTGATCCATATGGATTGGCTGGCTCGGTCATGTATGGACACTTAGATAGCTTTAAATTTAAGTACTACCAACTTCCCTCGTGGTACAGTCAAAAATAAAGTACACAACCAAAAACAACATTTCGCGATGCTTAGTATAACCGCACTGGCGGCGATAGAACTGGCCAGATTATCAAATTTGCCATGTACTTTCACGCCGATAAGTTCAGTTGTAGCCATAATTATAGGTCATACCATTATTTCCCAACTAACAATTTTGCCCCTATAATCATCCAAAGAAACTTCCCATAATCATCTCTTGCAATCATATAAGCATTATATAATAGTCCATAGAATTGAAAGGGCGCACTTTTTATGCTCCTATAAATTCAGTTGCCCCGGAAAGCACTTACTGGACTCAATTTAGAGGTCTTATAGAAGAAGGTGGAAAAATAAATAAAAAAATATTTCACAATTGATTTATATTTATTTGTTTATATTTTTATTTTATTTTATTAATTTTCTGATATTTTATTTGAAAGTTTTTTCTGAAATACAATCTTAGAATTTATTAGATATTATTTAAGTTATAAAAATTACAAAGTTTCTGTGAGATTCGAACCATGGTCCTCTCGCACTGAAAGTCCACCACGCTAACCGCTCGGCCATGGAAGAATATAATTACGATGAAAAAAAACGTATTCACTTTCTCCACACTGCTGGTTTGTGTCTATACTCTTTAGTATACCAGAAGTGGTTTGTGTTTTTACTAGTACAGCAGAAATGGTTTGTGCCGGAACTTAGCAAGTAACAGAAACTAACATAGAGATCGTATAATAATTTTATAGGATGACTATAGAACAAAAGCTCCGTCGTCATTTCATAAAAGCAATAAAGAGAGATTATAGAAACATTGGTATATCGCTTCTATCAACCTGATAAAATTTGCACCAAAAAATAGTCAAGGAAGCAGTATTACTCCAATAAGGTATTTACTTCACGTCAGAGGGTAATAGGCGCGCTATAGAAACAAATAACACTATAATGTCTGAAAAGCGAAGCAATTTTGTTAGTTGGGTTGATATAAATTGTGTTTTTGTTGCATGTCCAAATAAGATTGTGTGAAAAAAACGACAACAAAGCAAAACAATTTACATGTTAAATACAACAACAACTATCCCAACTAACAATTTAAGTTGTTTAAGTGTCAATACAAGCTATTTTCTGACTTGTCTAGAAACTAATATTAGCCTTATGCAAATCATTTTGGCGCACATTGAAGAAGCTATTTGATTCCCTTAAAACCTTTCGTCACAAGTCCTATGCAATTAAACAGCTTTCCAACAACATTGTAAAAAGGTCTTAAAAAGACAAAATATTGCTCAACTAAACAAGTTATAATAAGGCTTGTATAATAAGGCCTTGAAAAGGCCATACAAATTTTTTACATTTAGGCCTTATAAAAGCAACTCAATGCAGTTGTGTAATAAAAGAAATTTGCTTGCTTGGAATTATTTTATTTAATTTTTATTATTTTTATTTTGTCACTTTATTTTCCTTGCGGGAGCTTGGATTACGTTTTTCTATATTCTGAAATGATAAGAATATTATTTAATTTATAAAAATGTTACTTACTTAGATGACTCTTCCGAGGATTGAACTCGCATCCCTCCAATCACATATCCAGCACGCTACCCACTATGCCAATTCGCAATTCAGAAGGTGCATGTTAAAATTCTAATGAGTTGATACTTGTGCCTGTACAATTTTACAAGCAATATACATGTAGTTAAGGTCACGTTTTGGATTTAAAAAAATTTCACTCCAGATTTTAATCCTAATAATACGATGACAGAGAACATCTACAACTATGTATATATTTGTAGATGAGTCATCTAGCCAAAATCATACTGATATGATACGATTTTCTTGATATTTGTTACTTTTTTTAAGTTTAAAAAGTGCGAATCAATTAATTCTTGAAGGGTTTGAAAGAAGAAATATACAAGAACATACGAGTTTATATAATTATGTATGTATGTAGATATAAATCTTGAACAATTGTTTCTCTATAAATTCTTATGAAAGAAACTTCCTTTTAAGCAATTTTAAGTTATTATGTGAAGCTACATAACCATTTGAGTGTAAAACGAGTGAATTATTTTTAAAAGATCACACTTTATACTTCTATTTCTATAAAATCACAATTTGAAAAATAAATTTTCTCGTTAAGGAAAAAACTTAATTATAACAGCAAGTAGGTACGTGCGACTCGTTGGTGTATTTATGTGTACGCTGGTAGGATAGCTTACTGAAGAAGGTAATCATTTCAATAAGTTTGCTACTAACATTTTATAAAAACTATATATTTCGTCATAGATGTGCACAGCTGTCCAAACCCATACGAAATAGCTCACGAAATGAGACAATAATTTCATTAAGTTAGTCACAAACGTTTTATAAAAACTATACATTTCCTTAAGGAGGTACACAGCAACACAGCTGCACAAGCCAAACAAAATAGCTCACCAAAGAAGACAATCATTTGATTAAGTTTGTTACTAACATTTTATAAAAACTATATATTTCCTCACGGAGGGATACAGCTGTCACAAACAAAACTAAATAGCTCACCAAAAAAGGCAATAATTTCAATAAGTTTGCTTTAAAAATTTTATTTTTTCTTTCCAAACAAAAACATAATAACGTATAACAAATTTCTTGTTGATTGATAATCAGAAAAACTAAGCATAGAAGTTTAAGTGATTTAATACTGGAATCCTTACAACCATTTAAGAACTATTTTTTGGTTGGATGGAGTTTGTAAAAATTAAATTTTTTTTTTTTTGGGATTGTGTGTGCCATTTGTCACTAGATTTGAGGCAAACAAACCAATGCGCATATAAATTCAGAACAAGCATTCAAAAGTGCATTCATTTTTTTGTTAGATTAAAAACAAATATATTTACGAGAAAAATTTGAAAAAATATACAAAAATATTTATGCATTAGTTAAAGTTAAGAAAAAAAAACAAATTCTATCAAGAAACACATCAATCGAGGAACACATCGGCGAGCGCGCGCTTCATAGTATTGAACGACTTTGGGCACTTGAAATTCATTGATATTTTGATAACTTCTTATTAATTATTCATTAATATTCTCATTAATTATTATTTTGACAATTAGATTTTTTAATAATATATTTGTTTTTAATCTTTTCAAATGAATGACGAACACTTTAGAATATTAGACCAGACACGCTGCAAAATATTTTCAACTCCAGAGAAATGTCAAATCTTGCTGCTGTGTGTTGTATAGCAAGCTTATTTAAGAAAGCCGTATACGAATTGTTTTGATAACTTAGGGCAAAACAACTTGGGCAGGCCTTAAACAAGTCTTTTATACTTAAGCATACAAGCCCTATGTATAACTTGCCAATTTCATTTTAAAAGGCATTAAACAGGCTATTAACAAAAATAAATATTGAAAAATGGGTGAATTGTATAACAAAGCCTTATATTAGTTCTATGTGAGCTATAGCTTATCAGATTTTAAAAATCGGACCTAATACAAGTTAAATTGTTAGTTGGGATGTCCATATAGAGTTAGATAAGTCCAGATAATTAACTTTTGTTCCGATAAAAACGGTAAAGCCAAACTACGATTATCGTTGTGTTCGATGGGATATATAGAATGTCGAATGTTTGTTGGTAAGATAATTCAAAACAAAATGGCAGGCCAATGCAAAAGGTAAACAAATGTTGAAATGTCCCGATGTCGTTTTTTTCGCCAAACTCCATATAGACATGCAAAAAACACAGCTATAAATAATATTTTTCTGCGTCGTAAAGTTCCGCTGAAGTGCAGTTCTGTAGGGTGGGGTGTCTTACTTTTCAATTTAAATGGTGATAAATGAGAGCAACCACACTGACGTGATGCGACGGCAATAATTCAACAATAACAAAAAGTTTCGTTTATCGTTCCGACTGTTTCGCTTTGATTTGGTAGCCGCACTTACCCCGAGACCACACGAGCAAGTACTTGCAAGCAAGTTGCAATACGAACACATTTGTTTACTAACACAAACAAACCAAAGCAACCTGCTTATCAACTGGCATGCAAGTTTTGAAGCCAGTCGTGAAGCAAGTTGAGAAGCAAGTTGGGAGACAAGCAAGTGGAATGCAAGTGGAAAGTAAGTGGGAGGCAAGTGGAATGCAAATTACGAATTTGACAGGCAGTGTATGTAGCCAACTTGCTTGCAAGTACTTGCTCATATGGCCTCAGGGTTATGCCAGAATTCTGCGCCCATATACATGAATTGTAATAAGCACTTTGAATTCTGCCATTTCAGTTGTCATCGTGAATTCGTGACAGCTGCTCAAATGTCAATTTTTTCAAATTCGATTTTCCTTTTTTTGATTTGCGCAAGGTTTATGTGAGAGTTAATTTAAAAATAAAAATTAAGCATTTATTTTACTTAACAAAATGTCTCTTATCCGAAATACACTTAAAACAGTTCTTTTAACTTCCCAACTTACTTCTTATACACAACTTAGTATGCTTATTAATTTTGATCTACAAATCCTTTGATATCTAGCTATCTATTTGTTTTAGATAACACCCGAAACATAAAAAGATGGGTAGCCCCATCATTACGTGAACTTCGCCGTCGACGTGAAAAACTCGGCCCAGAACAACCACAACCCCGATCGCAGTTTATTGAATGGAACTACCAAGCTGAATTGTATGCTTTTGGCAAACGATTAAATGAAGAATTTGATCTGTCGTCGCTAAAATCGGCCCTAACCAATAGGTCTTATATTATTCGAGAGGAAAACAAACAACGTGAACTTGGCATTGAGGAACCTCAACTTGCTATGACCGACAATACTAAACTTATGGAGAAAGGTGCTGCAACAGTCGCGGATTATATCGATGCCTTCCTAAAGTATTCTTTGCCTAAAGTTCCAGAAGAAGGTATCAAGGCATATACCGCATTTCTAATGTCAGAAGAAACCCTCGCCCATGTATCGCGACACTTGGGACTTACCGAATTGGTGTTTTCCTCCGAATATCCACCCTCAAATGAAACTATGGCCAGAAGTTTACTTGCTGTTATTGGTTCACTGCAAGAATCTTCTGGTTCAGAGAAAGCATTCAGCTTCATTCGAGATTTCATTTGCACACAACTGAATCAGAAGGATCTAACTGAATTGTGGGAAATCAAGGACCCAGTAGAATATTTGAAGACAATCTGCAAAGATTTGAAACTTGCTGAACCTGAACCAAGGCTAGTTGGTGAAGTAGGAAAGAACACCGTTCTGGCGGCATACCAAGTTGTAATTTATTCAAATAAAATACAAATTGGTCAAGGTAGGTTAAATAAAAGATTTAATGTCGTAAAACACTTAAAAATTACACAAAGCATAGTGTATACACATCTATACATCTATTTCCATTAAATGTTCAAGCAACCACAACTTCAAGATGCGTTTAGTTAGATGCTGTCATACCCTTCGAAGAATCTAACTTTGATCGGTGTTTACCAAATCGAATTTGTTTAAATTCAAACGCCTAGAAAATAAATTCATATGGTCGCTTGAACTTAGCTTTTAACTGAATTATAATCAATTAGGTTCAGGTTGTTCATTAAAGTTAAGACCGTCCTAAAAACGTGTGAATGTGAGTGTGAGCTGTCCCCAAAAAACGTGAACAGATCAAATGAAAAAATGCTCAATAAATTATTGTTATTATAATATTCAATTTTATTTTTAGGTTTTGGAGAAGACATCGGAACAGCAATCGAAGTAGCTTCGCTCGATGCTCTACGTTCATTGTTTGGCATTCAGGAAAATATGAAACCTTTTGATTTTCAAATTCAAGTAGACCAACTATCGAGCGCCAAAGCAACAAAGTCTTCAAAAATGAATGAATAAATCTTTGAATAAAAATAAATAAATTCAGATAAAAAAAATTATTAATTCGTAATTTTGTTTATTTTTTTTTTTAGACTACGAATCGGCAAACAACGAAAACAAATTTAACTGTCCTTCGATAAAAACTACTCTTTTGACTAACATAGAGAAAGAGGACGATGTACTACGCAACGTCTTAAGAGACGAAATTAACTGGGTTCAAATAATTTAATTTATTAATTCACATCTGCGTTTATAAAGCAAAGTTTGCCTTTAAACAGTACTTTCCGGCTTATCTGGTTTCGGTGAGTTCGCAGATGAAGGTGTTGGATTCTCTTCGGGTTTGCTTTCTAAAGAAAATGGTGGAATTTTACAATCGAAAGAATGGCCATCCTCACGTTCTAGACGGAAAGTTCCCCTATAGAAAAAAAATTCATGTAATAAAGATCTGGTCATAATTTATTTTAATTTACCACATATGACCACTTGGAGCTTGCAAGCTTACGTGACTACTATACTGAAAGGCTGGTAGTTTACGACTTAGAATAGGCTCTTGTCCAACCACACCTCGCCCTCTAACTGTTTCTAGTGTACCCGAAAGGGAAAATATTCTCCAGTGTCTTTCACGAAGTTGAACGCTTAGATCTCCCAAATTTTCCAATCGGATACAGTAGCGCCACTAAAATATAAATAATTATTTGAGTGACCTTTATACTTTAACAAACTGTGAAATTACTTAGTGGGCTTTAGGTCAACCTAAACCTAAATTCCACTAAGTAATTCCACTAAAATATGTATAAACTTTCTTTTATTTTATATAAAAAAGAAAGGTTTTCTATTCTAGTAGAGAATTCTTTTTTTTTCATTTTAAATCATCTTTAAAAGCATTTATACTTCTAAATAGCTGAAACTCTAAATCAAAAACGCTTCCCAATGTTGCAATGACACAAAACTATCATGCGAATTTATATTTGTATCTGTTCAATCAAAGTTTCATATAAATTTGATTTGTATTTATTACGATTCACACTCGCTTTTGTCATTTAGTTATCATACATAATTGTAAAATCGCACACAATTATCGTGCCTTAAACTAACGAGTAAGGAAAATAACATGTCATGCTAATCGCATGATGAGGCTTTAGCACATGAAGCAAAAGGGCGGCACTTGTTGTTTAGCCCATGTTTCTTAAAGCTTAATTTTTTGATGGGTAAGAGGTCGTCCCCTTGAATTAGCATCTCTACTTTTGATGTTGGATTCGGGTGAAGCGATCTAGCCCTAATAACTCATTAAAACATTTAATGTGGATTTGGAAGCCATCCAGATCCAGCAATGGGAAAGTTGAACCAAGATACATTGTCAAATCGATAGGGACTATCTGCTGAATAATCAAAAGCGCAAGGAGCTGCACGAACTTGTTAAAGGTTTCTGGATTGTGGCCAATCCGGTCAACTCAACTACGAAGAAAACTTCCCTTTTATCGTTCAGAAAATATGACAAAGGAAATTTTAAATGAGCCACAACGATAAGGTGTACCTACTTATTGATAGGATGCAATTAATATAGGTACCAACTATTACAATTATTCTTACCCAATAAACCGATGAAGCCGTTGTTTCGCGACATCCCATATAGAATGGAATGACTGTTACTCTGATATTTTCGGTTGTCTCTTTATGAACATCGGATAGTTCCAGCCACGGATAGTTTTTATCTTGCCAGGCCTTGAGTGTATCTCTAGCTTCAAAGGATGGATCACTGCCTTCAACTCTAGCTAAGAACTTATCGAACAGCTCATGATGTAGTGGATTTTTTTCTGTCGATGAATATGGCATAATATCATCATGCGATACATAATCCAAGCCTGGGATAGCATAGAGACTTCGATTTGCATCTTGATTACCAAGAAACGTAACGGCTTCGGTTTGAGCTCTCTAGAAAACATTAACAACGAAATGTAAGTAGACACTTAAAAACTTCCAGTACTTACAATAAACGGACAATCTCTTGAATCAATTAGAACTTGATAGAACGTATTCACTTTGCCCTTGACTTCTTTTGAAGAATTTTCATCGGTATCCGTTGCAGTTGTGGTGCCCGTCTTTTCATTATTTGTCTGTTCTTGTTTATTTACATTACTGTCATTGTTTGCTTGCACCTTGCCTGGTGCATGCAAATCACGATCGTATACTCTGGCAAGCCAAGGAAACAGCACAACTCCCCGATAGCCAAAGATTCGATGCAAAAACAATTGGCCAGTAAGGTATTTTCCTTCGAGTTTTGGACTCTCAAGTCTCCCGACTTCAGCTAATCTGTAAAAAGTAAACAAAAGAATTATGCAACTCATTTGTTAAAAAGAAAAGTGTGCGCAATTAAATGCTTGCGTTATTTGTGAAGTTGATTAAATAATTTACTTGTTAGCTTTTCCGTCTTTATTTTTTTTTATTTTATTGGTACGTACTTTGTCAGTTGTGCGTTACGTGTGGATATTGTTCGAATAAATATATCACAATAAGCAATGCGACCGAATGTTGCTGTTTTTATTAGTAGACCCATGAATAACAATTAAATTTGTTTAATTTCTTTGAAAAATATATAGAATATTTTGTTTTAGAAGTCTACAAACATTCGCTATTGCGAAATGTCAAAAATAACAATATTTGACATCTGAATGGAATGGAACAGTTCAGAGCATAGTTTTGTTATTGAATTCATTCAGTGCGAACATTCTGAATTTTATGTCGTAACGTTACACTAAGTCCCCCTTCACACAAGGAAATAAGACATTCGTGATGTTGCCGTTTGTTTTAATTTCTTTTAAAATCCCTTTTGAAGTGCCTATACCATATCTCAAAAAGTATTAACATATCATACCACTGCCAAATTTGAGTGGTCAAAATGATTGTCATATTCTGCCTCCACACTTTAATATCACCACAGCCATAGAGCCTGTTTAGATTGGGAAAATTTAGCCAGTTTATATTTCTGAGATCTCAGAGGGCTCAGAGGACTCAGAAATATAAACACGATTCCTCACAAAAATTCCTCACTTTTCCCCTTAAAAACTGAGACTGAAATTTTTTGGATTCGCTTGCTCAATTATTATTTGTCACATTAAATTACATAAGAAGAAAAGAGAACGAGAGTTGTTTTGACTTCTGTGTGAGGGATCGTGTTTATATTTTATTATCTTGCTCTGTCAAAAAAACGGAGGAAAATTACTGAACGCTCAAGAAATATAAACTGGCTAATTGAGTCTGGAATCGTGAGCCTCATCTTGTCTGCATTAGAAAATTTGAAGCACCTCAAATCACATAGAAACAACAATAACTTCAATGTTTTGCGCATTGAAACAACAACAAATGAGGTTCATGAGTCAGATGTTTATGTTTTCTTCATGCCTCACGACATCCCTGACCCCCCACTTCTCTTGTCCAGAAACAGCCGTGAGACCGGTCTCAGCCTTCCCAATCTAAACAGCGTCATAAGGACCCACTCCTTACATGCTGGCTTCACCTGCCATGAACGATGCCAAGACTATGAACATGTCTTATAATAATCCAATGGAGCCAGAAAAATCCATGTCTTGTCAACGACATGTCGAAGAAAACCAACTTTTGAACAAGACATGTATGCTGTTCAAAGCTTGGCCATGAGATTTGATGTTTCACGTGCGTGTGAGTTTTTTTTTCAGGTTTTCGTTGTATTTCGAGGTAGCTGAATAATAAAAAAAAAAGTTTTTTACTGTTATCTGGAGTCTCAAGGGCGTGTATTATTGCAAAAGATAGAAGTAGTGGTGAGAGGGAAATGAAACGACATGACATGATTTTCCCAGCGAGAAAAAATCTGCTGATTGTTGATTGGATTGTGGTTGCAATGTTGGGCATCTGTATGCCCTGTGGAGTCGGGATGTTAAGTTCACTTAAATCATATTCAAATGCAGTGGTGGTTAGGGTTGCTTGGTGAGTGCTAGGCCTTAAGAAGCTTTGAGTTGTTTGGTGGGCGCCCAGCCCTAAGTGCCCTTTCACACGAGGAAACTGAGTTGCCAGCAACTTTTAGTTCCTGGGTGAGAAGGGCAGTAGGAAAGAGGGGCGAACAGAATCTCCCCGGTCGAGGATTTGAGGAGATTTTTTGACATTTCCTTTCACAACTAGGTTTAGGTGTGTTCAACCAATAGACTTTCAAAGGAAATTTCAAAAATTGCCTGGAGATTTGTTTCCTCGTATGAAAGGTACAAGAGATTTTTAAGGAGATTAAAAGAAAACGTCAAAAAAATCTCTAGCAACTTGTTTCTTCGTGTGAAAAGGGACTAACAGCCCTATTCTGCTATCCATCGGGGGGAATTTTCTTTGATGTCCACTTAAGGCCATTCTGCTATTCGAAGTGAATCTGATTCACTTGTCGGTAAAGAAGTTGGTAGTATGTGATTCTACTATTCACGTGAACAAATAGTTTCTATACAATTCCGATCCGCATATAAAAAGTTGCGGATTTGTACTTTTTGGTTGCAAATAAAATAACTGGGTCTTAAAATATGGGTAAAAACTTAATTTTTCGTAAGTATATGTTACAACCATTGTGTTTTTTAACAATTTTAGAGTTAAAACAATAAAATTGAGGACGATTCATCACTCTTATTTTGGCATTAAAGTTAAACCCAGTCATCACCTTTTCTTTGCGAAACTGAAAAAAAGTCGTAACACCATCCATTTGCTATTTTTCCAATAATTTTTTTAAAACAATTTACCAAAACTATAAATGAACTGAACACAACACAAGATCTTCACTTTTAATAAACAGCTGCTGTTCCCAAATGTCAAATCGGGTTGTGATAGTGCAGTTCGCCCGATGGATAGCAGAATGTAAAGGTAGTTCGAAAGTGAATCGTTTGGGTGAATCGAATCTTCGATTCACGTGAATAGGGCTGTAAGACAATTAGTTTTCTATACCCTGGAACGCAATTTCTGAAAATTAATTTTGTCATATACAAATTTCCAAATCGAACAGTCCTTTCGTATTGACGCCATATTTATTTGTTGAAGTGCACTTTGATTACTTGAAGCTTGTTTATTTGTTAAAATTTGTTAAAATATAATTAAAAAAATCTAAAATTATTTTAAAACAATGGCTGTTCCAACATATGGTGATAAGCCAATTAGCTTCCAACTAGAAGAAGGTGGCGAATATTACTATGTTGGCTCGGAAGTCGGCAATTATCTACGCCTATTCCGTGGCATCCTTTATAAAAAATACCCAGGAATGACAAGAATTGTTTTGTCCAACGATGAGAGAAAACGTCTAGCCGATGCCGGATTAAGTAACCATATTCTTGCGAGCTCGGTTTCATTGCTAAAAGCTGCAGAAGTGGATGAAATCATATCTGGAAATGATGAAAAGTACCCTTTTCATTTTATTTTCTGTATACTGTATACCTACAATTTTTTTTTCTTTATTTGAATCTAGATACCGAGCTATATCGGTGAACACATCAGAAACCCCATTGCCGAGAGAGAGCAAATCCAAAAAGGCACCTCAATGGGTACCAACAATGCCAAATTCTAGTCACTTGGATGCTGTGCCGCAAGCAACTCCAATCAATCGGAATCGAGTGCACACCAAAAAAGTGCGAACATTCCCAATGTGTTTTGATGATACAGATCCAACAGCAAGCATAGAGAATGCTTCGCAACGAGAATGTTTGGTACCAATACGTTTGGACATGGAATTGGAGGGACAGAAGCTAAGAGACACGTTCACTTGGAATAAGAATGGTAACTATTATGTTTCAAAAATGTTTGCGCTATAAATTTTACTCCATTTTAACGTACAGACAAGTTTAAGTTAAGTAGATTTCCAGGTTCTATGATAACACCAGAGACGTAAGCTGTATTTACGCCTTCGTTCTTCATTCGGTGAACGTTGTCCTACAAACAACGAGTAAAGCTGGATTTACACCTTGGTTGTTATCGTCCGTGTACGTTGTTAGTTTTTGCCCGTACGCGGAACAACGAAGGTGTAAATTATAACACCGAACACGAACAACGAAGAAATTCAAAGCCGTTTTGAATTTTGGATGAATTTTAAGCTGGATTTACACCTTCGTTCTTCATTCGGTGAACGTCGTTCCACACACAACAAACAATTGTTAAAGTTCATCCAAACATCAAAACGGCTTTGAATTTCTTCGTTGTTCGTGTTCGGTGTTATCATTTACATCTTCGTTGTTCCGCGTACGGGCAAAAACGAACAACGTGCAAGGACGATAACAACGAAGGTGTAAATCCAGCTTTACTCGTTGTTCGTTGTTTGTGGAACAACGTTCACCGAATGAAGAACGAAGGTGTAAATCCAGATTAAAGTGTATCAAAATTCAAAACGGCTTTGAATTTCTTCGTTGTTCGTGTTCGGTGTTATCATTTACACCTTCGTTGTTCTGCGTACGGGCAAAAACGATCAACGTACACGGACGATAACAACGAAGTTGTAAATCCAGCTGTATCACTTGTGATGTGATATCTTTAAGCTGGATTTACACCTTCGTTCTTCATTCGGTGCACGTTGTTCCACAAACAACGAACAACGAGTAAAGTTCATCCAAAATTCAAACAGGCTTTGAATTTCTTCGTTTTCGGTGTTATCATTTAAACCTTCGTTGTTCCGCGTACGGGCAAACACGAACAACGTACACGGACGATAACAACGAAGCTGTAAATTCAGCTTTATTCTTGCTAAATTTATTTAAACCGACCAGGCCTACAAACTTAAATTGACGGTAAAGACATAAATGCTTATACTGCCCTCCTAAGCGAAAGGGTCGTATCTAAAAAAAACTGAAATTTTTTGGTTTATTTTTTTTTTAAATATGCAACCTAAACCATCGTAATGTCCTGTAACCCCGGGTGGGGCATAGGTCGCCAATAAATCGTTTCCATCCTTCGCGTTCTGTCGCTAAAAATTTTACCTTTGGCCACGACTTTCTCTCTGCAACCTACAGCAGCCTCTTATATGAATTAATTGAACTAAGATACAACGGATTCGCTTAGGTTTTCAAAAATTTTCGGGGGACGACCTATTTCTTTAATGAATTTTTACTTTTCTAAGTTAGATACGGGTTCGTTGCTAAAGTATAATATCCGGTAGCTCACCAATTTTGAATGTGAAAAATAAAAAAAAATTAAAAATTGATGTACTACCTATGGGCTACGCTTAGGAGGGCAGTAAAGTGCGATTTTGCTGTCTGACCATAGGGAATTGTTTATTTTTACGTTAGTTCATTTTGAGATCTCGCCTTGAGTGAGTATTCAGTGCGTTAAGCTTGGTTCTAGGTGTTAAATTCCCCTACCAATCCCTTTAGTAGTTTTCCACTTGGTGCCGTTTTCTTGAGATTGTAGTTCCCACCTTGGCCTACTCACGCCTTCTTGGAATTTAAATTCATATTCTTAAAAATAGTTCCGACTTTAATTATATTGAAATAATGAATCCAAAATCAGTTTGTGCGTATTTGAAGAGTTACCACTTTCATCGCATAAAGTTGAAAATAGGATGTTCGTATGTCAAGAAAGAACACCAAATCTGAAATTGTTTTAATCGAAAGTCAGCAATTATATGAGAAAGGAGGTCTTCTTCCAACCTTAAATGGAAATGGAAGACATATTTTTAAATTAAAGTTGGAAATAGGATGTTCGTATGTCATGATGGAACACCCAATCTGAAATTGTTTTAATCAAAAGTCAGCAATTATATGAGAAAGGAGATCTTCTTCCAACCTTAAATGGAAATGGAAGACATATTTTTAAATTATTTTTATTTTTTTGGTTTTTCAGAAAGCATGATTACACCTGAACAATTCGCAGAGGTGCTCTGCGATGATTTGGACTTAAATCCAGTACCATTTGTTCCAGCTATAGCACAAGCTATTCGTCAACAGATCGAAGCTTTTCCCAATGAACAACCAATATTAGAAGAAAGTTGCGATCAGCGAGTCATCGTTAAACTTAACATTCACGTAGGCAATACTTCACTGGTAGACCAAGTTGAATGGGATATGTCTGAAAAGAACAACAACCCTGAAGAATTCGCCATGAAACTCTGTGCCGAACTTGGTTTAGGTGGAGAATTTGTCACCGCGATCGCTTATTCAATTCGGGGTCAATTATCCTGGCATTTACGTACTTATGCTTTCTCAGAAGCTCCACTCTCAACGATCGATGTACCCTTTCGCAATCCCAGTGATGCCGATGCATGGGCTCCATTCTTGGAAACTCTTACTGATGCCGAAATGGAAAAGAAGATACGAGACCAAGATAGAAACACAAGAAGAATGCGTCGTTTGGCTAACACTACAACTGGATGGTAAAAATGGTAACAATTATCGAAAAATTGTAAACAAAAAAAAACAATTTTAAAAAATAAAACAAAATTATGTTCTTTTTAAACAAAAATAATTTATTCTTTTTCGCGTTTAATTATATTTCTCTCACCACAACTTTCAGTAAATGTCGACGATTGAGAAGATTCTTCTAAAATTAATGAACTCTCTTCAAATTTTCTTTTTCTATTTGCTTTTTGTGTAGCAAAACTTTTATACTTGGAAAATTTTTTGGGCTCCTCAATTTGATTCATATTTTCTAGTGTTGCACGTGATTCTTCTTGAGAAGATTCTTCTAATTCTATTATACAATTATTGTTGGGTTGTTCTAATGACTTTGTTTGAGAATTGTTTTCTAATTCTGTTATAACTTCTTTTGGCTGTTCGGATGATTTTGCTGGACAAGAACTGCTCACGTCCTTTGATGTGACTTTATTTTGTTCTTGTGTCGTTAGGTTAACTATATTTAAGAGTTCAGACATTGTAATTGTCTTTCTACGATTAGTAACTTTTTTTTTTGGGATTTTAGTATCTTTATTTGTGATGTCAGTTTTTTTATTGCTCCCATCTTTCTTCCTCGGCGGCGGTTTTGCATCCATACATCTATTCTGTCTCTTAATTATTTTTGCTTTATATTTTCGGTTTTTATCTGCTTTCTCTTGGGCAATCCGAAGATTTTCAGCAATTTTATTCATCTGAGCAACCTTGAGTTCGGCCAAATTTATACCGGCGATCCGTCCCAGTTGAGTACTTGCATCGAAAATCACTTCGAATTTATTATTTTCTACGGATGTTTTAGGTTCTAGCCGGCTAAGAAGAGTTGTTTTATAAAGCAGACTAATAAGCCGCTGACGAAACTTATTTCTCGCTTCTAGCACATTGGCAGATAATTGATTTGTACTTGCTACAACTTTATCTTGATTCTCATTAAAAGACGCTTGTATACAGAGTCCTCGAAAGGCTAATAGAGAGCACCAACTTGGTGGTAGTTTAAAACCCACATCAGGTCTCTCGAACACCAATGTTTTTTCATCTTGCTCATGAAGTCTTATTAGTTTCGTCAAACTCACGGCAACAAATCCCCTTGCATAGCCCCCTTGAAGTACAATTGGCAGATTCAGTTTGCATTCAAAAACATACCGAACGAATTCCAAACTCGCCAGGCATTTAGGAACCTTACTATAACCTTCGCCGAATTTGAAGTCATATGAGTATTTCAAGAAATTATACCACTTTAGTTCGTTGTTGCGCAGTTTGGAACGGTAAGGTTCTTTGCTTACATTTTCAATGGGTTCATCTATTTCTTTGTTCTCCCCTAAATTAGTGATGGTTTCTACCCAATTATTTTTAGTTACATTTGATCGGGCTCTTCTTTTTTTTCTAGGAATATCTTGAACAGTTGCATTGGGATTTTCTTTGAAAAATTTTGAAATAGTTAAAAAGCGGGTACGACAACTGGTTCGAGTGTGGCCTTTCATTGAGGCAGATATAATTTTCCAATCGTGTTCGCCATATTTGGCTACGAGATCTATTAATAATCGATCAGACTCCGGTGACCAATGCTCGGTTGTACCACGAGGTTTTATCGAGTTGTTGTATCGATTTCGGATTTGGACAACAGTTCGATTTGGAAATAGATCTTTGGGGAAACAATTAAAATTTTCACCAAATTCTTCGACAGCGGCTAGAATGATACAATCTTCCTGGGGAGTAAATAAAGCTGCAACAAAAAGTAAGAAAGGAAATTATTATAAAACATGAAACCAATTTTTATAATTTAAAATTTTTTAAGAGAATAATGAAACAAAGATCAGAGATGGTCACATGTTCCCAAAAATCAGTCAAATAGGCAAGCGCAAAATGAATCTTACCTCTTGAAATGCTAGGATTAATACTATATTTCCAACGAGCAAAACACTGTTTTTTCGTACGATTCGGTAACTGTGAACATATCGGATTCCATCTTATCACATTTCCCATTCGATATGTTTCTACCAGCGACAGCAACAAATCATCTTCTTCCTTAGTCCAGCGTTCACCTTTATCCTCTCGCATTTGTATCGAAACGACAGTTTGATATTGTACAAAGCACTGATAGTCAGATCTGCGTGGCATTTCTGAAGCTATCGCAATCCAATCTTGAAAATGATACTTCTTAGCAAGTTCATTTAATTTAATATTTTCTTCATTTGTCCATGTATCACGATTGATTTCTGGCTTAAGATATGCATTCCAACTAGCCAAGCAACTATTTGCCGTGTGGCGTGAACCCAAGTTATATACTGATATTTGATTCCAGTCAATTTCAAAGTCATCATCGACTTTATCAAGCAGTTTATTGAGTTTGAGTGAGTGTAGCTTAACTTTTTTGCTTAGGGGAGTAGATTTGGGAAGCTTTTGTTGGTATGAATTCTTTCGTTCTATATACTCTATAGCCTTGAAAATATACATTTAAAATTGTTTCAATTATTTGTATTTTAATAAAAACATTGTTAATTCAAAAATATATTAATTTTTTTGTTTATTATTTTACTTTTATGGCTATGAGGGCGTTGGTTTTTTTTTAAACTTGAATTGCAGGCATAAATAGGTAGTAACAATAAGTAGTATCTAAATAAGAAAAGAATTTTGTTGGCACAGTGAGAAATCCCTTGTGCGATGAGTTTGGTTGGTGATGTGACACAAATACATAGCTACAGTTTCAGAAGGGAGTGCAACACGTATTTTTAAGAACGTGCAGAAGGCTGATCCTAGTGTTTTGGATATCATAAACAAGGAACGCGGAAAGACTGGCTTTCAGAACTTCCCGTAATTAAATTGAGAGATCAAATCTGCAGACATCTATAGTTTTTTAGCGCTTCTAAGGGATCCATCTTGAGTTTTGTAAAGCAGGGAACTGGAACCAGAAAAAATCATTAGTCCCAGGGAAATGGACTCGATTTGCAGTCCCACGTAAACATACCTCTTTGATATTCCAAGAGATGGCATCTTAAAAGTATAATTTCGTTTAAATCTTTCAAACGGAATTAAGTAGAAAAACAGTGTGGGTACCCGAAACGGTAAACTACAGCCTTAAAGCAAAAGTCCATTAGCATCTTCCAGGCAGAAGTACATAAATGCCAAAGGAAAATGTGCAGAACGCAATCTTGCAAGAAACTACAAAAATAGAATATTGCCATCTTGTCTGTTATTTGGCAATGCTTCCCGGACGAAGTAATGTCGAATATCGGTATGTTTGGTGCGGGAATGAAATACGCGATTCGAAGCAACTTAAGATGTAAATTTATTGACCAATTTGATTTGTATTATGTTGAGTGGAAAATATGTTTTCAGCCGACGGAAAACATATTTTCCCCTCAACATGATTCGAAGCAAGTTTCTGAGCTCCCATATTGTCAGACAGGACCCATGCATCCTTCACAAGTGACTCTAACCCAAGTTATCTGATGAATCTTTGCAAATAAATACCTTCCTTTACAGACTCCGTAATGCTCATGACAGCAGACTCAAAGCACTTAACTCATATACCATCGGTTCTTAACTAGTGGGAGAGTGCGTGGACAGGCTAAATGAACTGAGTCAGATAAACAATGTCACACTCTACTGGGTACCAGGCGACGTTGGCATACCAAGAAATAAAGTCTCCGATTCCTTAGCAAGACTAGGTCCCTCAAGGGACCAGAGCCCAATTACGGTGTAGGAAAAAACGTGATTAAAAGAAAAATCAAATAAAGACGCAGATTTCTTAGAATAGGTCCCTCAAGGGACCAGAGGCCTATTATGGTATAAGAGAAAACGTGATTAAGAGAAAAATCAAGACAGAAGAGGAGGCCAAAAGACAAAATCTGGAACGAACTCCCTAAGCTGAGACAGGCTGAACTTTTACTTGGGGGTTATAACTAAGAACGTTCCTATCCTGCATCAGCTTAAGTAGGAACAAATTCAGAATAATATCGGGTCTCCTCAGTGGTTACTGCAAACTTAAAAGGACATCTCAAGCCTTTGGAATAGTGAGCAGTTCCACGTGCAGATTCTGCGGCGCTAATGATGAGACACCTGACCATATATTTGGCAAATGCGATGCACTTAGGCACCAAACCAACAAATTCTTTTGCACCAAAAACAGGCATCTGAGAATAGAGAAAAAACTACCCTCTCTTAAAATAATCCTAATACTCAAGTTTCTCAAGGGAGGATGAGCTGTAGCATGAGCAAATTCATCCAGCTCTAGTGGGCATAGTAGATCTTAAAGGCCGCAGTGCACCTATACCCAAAATATAACTCAGTCATTTATCTATAATTTGGTATTGGAAATAATCTGGGAAATTTAAATACATTTGATTTCAAGCGGATATGCAGTAGAAGTAACGGTTACATGTCAAATTTTTGTGCTCACCCATTGCACGTAAGCCAAATAGCAACGATTAGAATTAAGTATTTCTTAAGAAGACAGTTATAACTTAAAAATAAACTACAATTGTATTCACCATCCGTTTGAATTTTTATGTAATTACTCAATTAAAATTAAAAAAAAATTTAGATAAATCTATCAATACAAAAAAGTATTTTTTCAGACCTGTTCTTTGATTCCTTGAATTATTCCGACTTTATCTCTGGCTGTCCAAGTGAAATGTGGAAACAATTCTAGGTCACTAGGAAAGAATTCCTTCTCCACCTCACTGCGATATATGTAATCAGCATTAGGCGGGCAAAATCTTCCACCTTTGTCCTTAAAGAATGGTCTTCCACAGCTGCCAATTCCTTTTAACTGGGATACCATAGTCGAGGGATTGGCAAGCTTTAGTTGGTTCTCCGCGTATATTTCGCGACACTTGTTGAGCATTGAAACAATTTTTTTTTTCAGTTCCTCCAATGATTCTTGTAGTTTTCGATTGAGGACAATCGAATTTTCCATATTAACTTCAGCATGATCTTCCAACAGTTTAACAGCATCAGCCATGAAATCGAGATCAAATTCATCGGAGAGGTATTCTTCGTCACTTTGGGAACTAATACCATCGTCCTCACCGCCGGTGGTTTCTTCATCAGCATCATCATCGTCCTCAACTTCGGTGATACTGATATCACTATCCGATGTCTCACTACTTTCTTGGGCCGATAACTTAGATTTATTCTTTTGAGATTCCATTTTTTTTTCTAGAATTGGTACCGAAGATTGAAGTAAACGAAATACAAACGATTACAACTCCTCCTTTACTTTTTTGATGGTTCTTTTAACATTGAATTAACCGATTGAACTTGCAAATTGCAGAAATTAATAGGATGGAAGGAAATTCAAACGATTTGTTTTTAGCGGTGGAATGTGGAAAGTTTGTATTTTTTTGACATTTGCTTGTGGAACGTATTCAAGAATCTGTTCGATTTTATCGAAATTTCTTTCCTCCGTTTTTCTCCCCTTTTGGAAGAATTTATTTTTGGGCCAGTTCACATTTCTGAAAATAAAATTATGCGCAATCATGTGCCGTTTCATTGGTTTCACTCAAGACACACTCATTCTGAATGGAACAGTGCTTGTTACTTCTACTCTATTCTGAACTTTTATCTGTATATTGGTGAGTCATTGACGAGCAGTGCCGAGATTCAGCTAATTCGAAACCGCAGGGAGTGAGTGAGATGAGTCACTTTTCGTCGAAAATCGATTCAGTTAGCAAAAGTGAGTGAGTGAGCGAGTGAAATGAAATGTCAGAATACTCGCCAGATATTTCCGCAGTGACTTGGTGGATGTGTTGGTAAATTTTCCAGTTTTGGATAGGTATGTGTGCTTTTCTCAAGAATTCCTATTCATGGATAGGAAATGAAATACAAAACAACAATGTAGATAAAAACCACCACCCTTTTATTGATAGTAAAATCTTATTTTATCATCATATGCACATACCCCCATATTAATAAACGGAAGATAACAACGTGCTAGCATTTATACATCTGTTAACTTGTAATTCTTATTAACAAATAGGTAGTAGTCTGTGACGTGTGTTTACGTACGGATAACTTTAACTCGCCAAATTCCGCGTATAGTGAACGGATAACTTCTTTACATATACACGCACACGTGTGATAACACCGTTTACTACTACCAGTATACACTTCGTAAGGCAGTACATGCATGTGACACATATATTAGAAAATCACCATAATTTGACGAAGCGGTGAATTTGGTGAAGTGATAAATACTGCAAAGATATCATATCTTTTTTAATAAGAAAAGTTATCAAACGGACAAGTTGTCTATCCGTGTGCCAGTTAACACGTGTGTTAGGGAGCGGATAGCAGGTTTTTATTAATACTGCTGATAATGTATAATCGAATTATATTTCTAAAAAAAAAACTCACATTCAACTTTAATTACGACAAAAACAATAATAGATTCAAAAGATACTAAGGGTATTCATGAAACAGCGTAAGGTCGTTGTAAACGTGGTAAAGTTTTAAACTTCGTAAATCTGTCAAATTTCCATACAAATTGTGACAGAATTACGAAGTTTTAATCTTTACAACGTTTACGATGAGTTTACGCTTTTGTATGAATACCCATACTATATTTTTAATAGGTCTGATCCTTTAATTTGGGTTTCTGTGATTTTTAGTCCAAACTTGTGTCAAAATATTTTTTTTATATGAACTTTGACACAACTCTGGACTGAAATGCGCAGAAATGCACAGAAAATCAAAGAAATTCAAAGTAAAGGAACAGACCTAATATTTCAATGATTACATTAGGCGTTTTCCTTTGGAGGTGGCGAAGTACTTGCAAGTACTTTGCTGTCCTTTTTCAATGGAACACATCAAACTGCTTTCCCTTGTAAAATGTATCTACTTGCACATGAGAGCATGTGCAGTTGGTAGTACTAGATTAGGGTTTTCATCTACTCATAAGTACTTTGCCACCTCCAAAGGAAAATGGCCATTGTTGTATTTGTTATTTCATTTCGCGTCCATTAGTGGTGACGTGAAGCAGAATATCAAACGTACGAGTGTGACAAGGAAGTTGAATTTGACTCTATTAAGGCTCCCCCAAACCAACGCGAATCATTTGCCCTCGACGCAAAATCATTCACAATAACATAAAATATGAAAGATACACAATGCTAAACAACAACAAAAAAATGTCTTTGCTAATGATACGCTACGAATTCGCGTTGGTTTGGGAGAGACTTTATATTTATTATTTGTCTCATGTTCGAAACTAAATTCGAACTTACTCATTTCACTTAAATAGCTGAATCACTTTTGCGTGTGAAGTGAGATGAGTCGGTGAGTTAGGCGAGTCATCTCATCTCACTCGCTGAAATAGCAGAATCTCGGCACAGACATTTTCAAACAATTTAAGAACTTCTACCTCATTTGACCACCTCTTCTTTCCAAAAAAGAGAGCGCGGGAACACAAAAAGTGAAATTAAAAACAAATTCATGTATCTACCCCTCCCTAGCTTACAAATAATAAGCGCATTTTATTATTGGCGAATGGAGTCACGGCACCTAGCAGTCACTGCGTGAACCCTATGTGGGGGATACATTTTTTTTCATTTTGACATTCAATGTATTTCCCATAAGAGAAAACCAAAAAAAGGTCTGAAAAACATTGCTTTTGCTAGTTAATTTTCTATGAACACGTATTTATTTTATAGTTGCAATAGAAAAAGAATTAATGTGAGTTAGTTAATCAAGAAGAATATGTATCAAAACTTATGTGTAACTTCCTATATTTTGCAGATGAAAAATGTAAACAAACCTGTATTGTTGTTGTTGCTTTCCAAAATGGATTCATGTCGTAAGCAAAATTGGTGTCATGTGCGTAGTCAGGGAAGGGGTTTGATAGACAAGAGTCAATTATGAAGATTTTTATATTATATATTTTACTACTGTTTTCTAATAAGTAAAAGCTTACGTCATCGAAACTTTGCAGTAATGTTTTTATGAAGATGTAGGTATAAAGTATTTATATCTATTTACATATGTATTGGGTTTGTGTATTTGTATTCTTGAGAAAAAAGGAGTACAAATATTTGTATACTATTTGTGACTATCAATAAAATATAATTTGTGTTTAGAAACTAGCGAAGCTCATGGGGTCAATAACACCCTTAATTAAATAAATAAAATTTTGCGTTTAATTTTTTACAATTCTTATTTTCAAAATATGTACCCTCCAAAAATATGAGGAAATAATAACACTTCAATCGTGCCTGTGTCTTTTGTTAATGCCGCATTTATACGATTGGAGAACTGGCAATATAATGACCAAAACAATAACAGAAGAATGGACAAATTCATTATTTTTGCCATTATACTGGCAGCTTTTCACCAGTCGTGTAAATTCGGTATAAGGAAAAAGCATTTAAAATATTTACATTTACTTCCAAACAAAAAAATTCTGTACGTAGGTAAAAATACTTGAAAAAGTTTTTTTTTTGTAATTAAATTGGTAAATATATATGCAAGAAATTTTCATTCCGAACAAAAATGTTGAAATGTATTTGAAAATCTTCATTTTCAATACAAACATTATTAAAGAAAACAAAACTAAAACTTGGCTACGTCCCTGTGTTGCTTTTTTCTCAAACGAGTATTGGTGTTGTTGTTTCTCGTTGTAGAGGTAGTTTGTTTACATTTTTCATCTTAAATTTAAAGCATTTGAGGCGTCGGTTTTGATTTATTTTTTGCTAGATTTGTAAACTTACATGTTTTGTTATTCTGTTGCAATCATAAAAGTTGTATCCGTTCATATAAAAGTTATTAGAAAAAGTAACATGAATATGACTCTCTTTTGCTTTTCTCTTATGGGAAATACATTGAACGTCAAATTGGGAAAAATTTTATCCCCCAGATAGGGTTCATGTGCTGAAATGCAGGTGGTGTGGAAAGCAACTTACCAGGTGTCAATACAAATGATCTGATCCGAATCATTTTTGAGTTAAGCCTTATACTACGATTTCATTAGACCAAATGAGGTAATTTCGTTGAAAATTTCCAAATTCGATACGAAATCATCTCATTTCCCATACCAATTCACATTTTGAAATGAGGTAATTTCAACCAAATTTGCACGAAATTAGGTTGGAAATTAAGTCAAAACCTAACGAACGCATCCAATCAGCCACAGTTTGAAGAGCTCTGAAAAGGTTTTGTATGAAAATGTCAAAGCTCAATGGAAGGAGAAAGGAAAAAACAACAACAAAAAGCGATTAACAGCCAGTTGAAATTCAAAAATGAAATGAACTGTCAAACGAAATTACCAAATTACAAATGAAAACACTTTTTCTGTGATTTGCGAAACTATCTCATTTCAGCTCTAATGAAAACGTAGTAAAAAAAGAAAACGAGTCAAAACTGACAGTTTTGAAAAGTATGTGAACAGACCTTATAGCTGCTTTCTCCTCATATCCATTGTGTTTCAACGCTAAAGATTCAAAAATATGAAAATACCATCCACGTTCATTCAACGTCAATCGATTTAAATTCACCGCGACGGGAAGATTTTTTTCCCGATTTCATTTCGCATAACCTCTCTGTGTCGAAGGTCGGTTGTCGAGTGTACCACTTTTGTTCAAATAATTTTCGATTGCATCCGCTTAAAAAAATATTTAACGGTATCAAAATGTTGAAGCAAGTTAGCAAACAATTAGCTTTCCAAGCTACCAGAAACTTTTCCACCAGCAAACAAGTAAGTATCTTTGAAAAAACAAATAGTTTTCTACCACCGAGTCGGAAACGTCACTGGGGGGTTTACGTAATACCAGAGAAAAGTGCAAAAAAATATTTCGCCTTTTGTCGTGATTTTGGCTTAACAGGAACATTTGAAGGTCGATCTTTCGCACTTTTCATACCAGATGCAACAATTTCTTCAAGTTCTCCTTGTGATGATTTCTTGGTGTTCCAATTTTTTCTTTTTTTCTAGAACAACTTCAAAGTTACTGTTTGTGGTGCTAACGGTGGCATTGGACAACCCCTCTCGCTGCTGTTGAAGTTGAACCCATTGGTCACGCAATTGAATCTGTATGATATTGTGGGAACACCCGGTGTTGCTGCCGATCTCTCGCACATTGACACTTCCAGCACAACTCAAGGATTCAAAGGACCCGAGGAATTGGGAGCCGCCTTGAAAGGTTAGTATTATTTTGCTAGAGATGGTACCTACCTACCAAATTACAAAATAGATTTACATAACTGTTCAATTTCTTTTGGATTATTTTTTGTTGAATTGCGGTTATGGTGCGGTTGTCATGTGGTTCAGATAAGTTTAGATAGGTACAGGTACAGTCAGTCAAATTCATAGTCGTAGAAGGTACACATTTTTTTTAATCCAAATTTTTAAATGAAGATTCACCTTTTTCTGAAGTGTACCTACATATTCGATGAATATAATGGGTAGAGAACATTGTAGAGCCAAAGTTGACTTTTTAGAAATTGTTTTTTTGAATAGAAACGTTGACCACGTTGGAAAAACACTTTATGATCTAAATAGATATTTGTTGAAAGGTTACAAAATTGAAAGTCAAATTGGAAAAGGGTTACACTGATTAAATCGCTACCTATTTTTTTTTTTTTCAAATATCAAACACCTTCCAATGATTAAAGTTGCTTCTGTGAACTCTGTAATTGTTTGTGTATGCGTTAATTTTGAAAAAAAAAAATAATAAATGCATGAAAATTAGATTTGCTTAACAATTTTACTTTTCTCCAAGACAATGACTCAAATAGACTTAATTGTTCCGGCTGAAAATCGACCAAGAAATATAACGGTGTTATCTTGATTTATCAAACTCAATTCTCTTCCACTTTTAGTGGGCTTTAATTTTTCATCTTTTGTTGTATTTAAAAAACCCACAACAGGACTTCTTTCACTGTCTGGATTATGGTTTCAATTAAGCTACTTGGAATTTAATGTTCAGTTAAATAGGCCGAACTAGTAATTAAAGTTCTGAGTATTTAAGTGGCCAGGAGTATCGAAGCGATCATTAAAACAGATAAATATTGTAAATGTTTAGACGTAGACTGTAACTGGATCGTGTGATGCAATTTTAGAATAAAAGTATATAAGGGATTATTATTTATTTAATTCGTTAAATAACTTACAATAGAAAGCTTACAAAACTAGGGATATTCACGATTGAGTAAGCTACTTGAAACTTAATCTTCAGTTAAATAGGTCGAACTAGTAATTAAAGTTCTGAGTATTTAAGTGGCCAGAAGTATCGTAACGATCATTAAAACAGATAAATATTGTAAATGTTTAGACGTAGACTGCAACTGGATCGTGTGATGCAATTTTAGAATAAAAGTATATAAGGGATTATTATTTATTTAATTCGTTAAATAACTAACAATAGAAAGCTTACAAAACTAGGGACATTCACGATCGAGTACAAATGAGTAATTGAGAACCAAAACTCGTCATATCCAAAATGTTCGTTTTTTGCAAATGGAGAAAAACTTAATACGGCTAAATGATAGTTACTCGAAAAGATTTTATTTTGTATAATAAAAGATTTTTAAATCTATATGGTATAATTAAGAGCAAAAATATATTGGATGTTCCGTTTAAAAGATATTTAACAGTTAAATTTGGATACCTATGAAGAGTTTTGCTGCAAATGATTGTATATGGCCAGTTTCCACACCTTCCCCCCCCCCCTCTCTCAATTGCACAATCGAATATAATAGCACTACACTACTTTTCAATCTTCAATTACTCATTTAAAGACTTACAACAAAAACCCATGAACGTTTTAGTTCCTTATTATATGACATAATCAATTGCCTATGATGGATAAAAAGAGTTTTGAAACGAAACCTAATGCATACAATGGATATGGAAAGTTTGTATGCAAATTGCACTGTGGATATGGAGAGTTTTGGAGACAATTACGATGTTTGACATCAATATTAAAGGGGATTGGAGGGGTAAGGCTGTCAAAATTTCTTTTAAAACTATTCAATATGCCCATCTTAACAAATCTGCATCAAAATCTCAATTTTTGATAAAAGTGGATATGACGAGTTTTGGTTCTCAACTACTCAAATGGTCTAGTATCCTTGCAACATAGTGCAACATTTTCGTGAATTTACTTTTACTATAGGCACCTCAAATTTGGACTACCAGAGTACCTATCAAAAAAAGACGACGTGAGTTCCATTCAATGCCCAAAACGCGAAAAAAAATCGCTGTGGTTTAAGGACTACTCTAACGTCTTTCATATGCATATGTATATCCATACGCACTCTGGGAGTCAAGACCTGCTCAAGATATTATTATAATTAATACTGTTTTTGTTTGGTAATCCGGAAGAAGTTTCCGGAACTCTCCGATCAAGAATGCCACACGAACGAGTTGCAATCCTTTTTTCATTCTGAAGTTTTGGTTTCGTGGTATTTGTGCATTTGGGTGATAAAGCGTTCAAATAGCTTTTTCTCTGAATATTGATGTTCTTTAATATCTGCAACGAAATTCTCATGGGGTCTTTTACTTTGAGTAAACTCCACAGAATTACATAAAGATGACGATGGTGGAGAGGTTGTAATGTTTAAGTTATCCGTTTTCTTTCATTGTTTGTTTTTAATTTAACATTTTAGTATAATGTCAAATCGCAATTCCATATTTAAATAACGAAAAAGATTACCACTATTTTGACGTTAAAAGTTTGCGTAGGTGTTGGCGCTTCTGGTTCCTCAAATCCAGAATCTATTTTCTCTTCACGTGTCAACTTTAAATACATGAAACGCAAAAAAAAAAAATCTTAAATGCGCATTTCGGTAAAAAGACAAAGACAGTGTAGACCTGCTCTTAGGCAGGTTTCCGATAAAAATATTTTTGGGCTCAGTCTTTATTTGACGAAAATTATTAAGGGTATTCATGCAACGGCGTAAAGTCGCCGTAAATGTAGTAAAATTGTAAACTGCGAAAATATGTCCAATATTCCATATAAATTTTTACAGATTTACGAAGTCTAAAGCTTTACTACATTTACGACGGCTTTATGCCGCTGTACGAATACCCCTATTAAAGACCTTAGGATTATTCACAGTAGAACTTGTCATTTTTGCAAAGAAGATTTATACGATCCTTATGACAGTCCTTTGTTTCACCTCTCCGATCCAGAATGCCAACGAGTTGCAACAATTTGTTTGAATCTGAAGTTTGGGTTTGGTTGTATTTGTGTATTTGGTTGTTGCATTTAGATGATGAAACGTTCACAGGTTCACACAGCTGTTTTTCTGAATATTGATATTTCCTCAATAAAAGCAAGGAATTGTAGATTTAAGACTTTTTTTATCGTGGTACTGAGACATTGTAAATAAAACGACACTTAACGGACTTACCGCGATAATTAGATGAAATCAAAACTATTTTTGATTATTTTCCCGACGTTTCGACCAGATTTCACTAGTCGTGGTCACGGGTTGACTGATGGCTTGTGGGTGGTTGTTGTTTTTACTCTCATTGTTCTGTTCTAATATATAAATTCACAACAACAACAATCTATGCAGTTGCAACAACATATTCCATCTCAACTGCAAGCACAAACGCACCGGTACAATCTACGAACAAGAACAGAACAATGAGAGTAAAAACAACAACCACCCACAAGCCATCAGTCAACCCGTGACCACGACTAGTGAAATCTGGTCGAAACGTCGGGAAAATAATCAAAAATAGTTTTGATTTCATCTAATTATCGCGGTAAGTCCGTTAAGTGTCGTTTTATTTACAAAGCAAGGAATGTCTCCACCTGGGGCTTTTTCTTTGAGTAAACTCAGCAAAAATTCCACTACATGGTATGAAGATGACGATAATGGAGAAGATGACATGTTTGGCCTATCTATTTTTCATAATTATTGTTAGCTTTAAATTCCAAAATTTACCAAAATGCACAATCACATTTCCAAAATCAAAAAACAAAAAAATTATATTTTACGGCTTTGACGCTTCAATTTGGCGTATATGTACATATGCACATAATGTACATCTGGTTTTGCTTTCTTCAAATCCAGAATCGATTTTCTCTTCTTTTCGGAAGCAAAACTGTCATTTAGTGCCAAACGAACGTTTTCAGAAGCATTCGAAATGGTTCCGGACGCTTCCGGACGACCAAGAGAAAACGCTATTAGCAAATATCTGTTTGACACATATATTTATTACTTCGATCATTTGTGAAACGCCAAGTTCCTTAAATAATAGGAGGATAACCTGGTGATAATTTAATCAAAACTTTACTCAGACAAAAAATTATATCAATTTTTCGCCCATAAAATGAGCTTCTGAAATTAAAAAAAACGTGAATTGATTTACATAGGTTGAGTAATCAGTATAATAAGAATCAAATAATGTGTGTCGCAGTGGTGCAGTGGATGTAGTGCTTGTAGAGCCCCACTCTAGGCAGCATTCTTTTCTATATTCCTTTAGCTTATCTGGATACCTCCCGTGGGATTTTTAGTGAGATAATAAACACCTTAATCTCAATCCACTGTGCCAATTTTTTCCCATCCTATTTCTAACGAGTACCGTATAATTCAGGTTGCATTTTAAAGGTCTTGCAGGAAAATAGTTACAAATTATCAATTATTAGATATTATTAATGTTAAGGAATAGTTTCAATTTAATTTCAAAGTGAGGTATTGAGAATCCACGATACATGCACATAAATAAGCTATTTAAAAAAAAAAAAAATAGCACATAAAAGTTTAAATTGCATTTAAATATTTAAATATTTCGAGGTAAATACTATGTTTTGCAAATAGACCGAGAGACCGCAGCAGATTTTGGGTGTGAGTGATAGCAAAAGGGTATTCAAAAAATCAAAGTCTTGCAGTCCACGTCCGGGGCCTTAGTGATTAAACATTGCATCAAAAAAAAAAAATATATAGGGAGATGTGAAAATCAATTTCGGTGAACATGATTACCTTCCAAGATGCATTCATATTTTTTTTTCGATGCACTGTTTAATCACCAAGGCCCTTGTTGTAAACTACAAGACTTTGATTTTTTGAATAGCCTTTAATGAAGCTTCCGACGCCTACACTTCTTTTTATCATTCACACTCTCTTATTCTAAGAAGCAAAGCAAATAGGTTTTACATACTCAGTTCGAAACCGTCAATATTTGAGTTTTGTGACGTTGTTCTATTTAATGATCGATATTTTCTTTTTCTGTGCTCCAATCCAATAAAATGGAATCCTATTTTATCACAACATTGTCACCGTTATTGTTATCATTGTTATTTAGTTCTTGAAGATTGAATTGATTTTACCCTTGCATGCCGACAGGGTTGATGGCGGTGTGTACTCAAATAGACTCAAATTATGTCTCTCCTTCCGTCTTCCTAATCATTGCAGCGTGTTTCAGGTGGAACTTTTGGCGATTAAAGAAGCTTTGTCTTGGCTGAAAGAAAACGTGATTTCTACCACAGATAAATGCATCTTCTTCTCTTCTCTATAACAGCCCTAAATTCGTATTCATCTCTGCTGCAGATTGTAGGGCCGACGAACTCGCTAAAACTGGTACTACTATATATATCCACCTAGTAAGGCAGATATACAAATACATGGGTATACCGATCGCTACATGTAAATTTATGCTTTAGAGAGAACAAACCTTAAATGGAACAACATCATCACTTGTTAGGCAGCAAAACAAATTGGGTCAGTAATTAATTTAAAGTGATCTAGGTGTTGGATATCTCTGAATAAATGGCACATCAACTCCACTATAGGTTTTATAACCGGAAACTGTCTTATAAGCAAGCTCGCAACGCAGCTTGGAATATTTTCTAAGGATTTTTGCAGAAGCTGTATGCAAGACGAATAAATAGAATCGATTCCTCATCTTCTAGGCACTTGTCCTGCTCTGTCTCGTAGTAGACTAAAACACTCCATCTTGGAAATTTCTACTTCAACGATCCTAGTGATTGAATAAAAATATGCATAGGTAGTCTCTTACGCTTCATAAGAAGCTCTAAGGTCTAAATGGTTCACCAAGAAGGGACTGACAGCCACTTCTAAAACTAAATCAGAACCTGCGTGTTACCTACTGTACGAATATGAGTTTGATTGACTGTATAATATTCTTTTCTGAAGAGATAAGATTTTTGTCGATCGCTTCTTGTACATACTTATACATAATGAATGTATTTTTAAATTGAAGAATATTTTTTGTTTTGTAGATTATTTTCACAAAAGCCTAACACTCGATGCAAAGAGAATTTAGTCATTGATAACCTTCTGTGACGTCATTAGCTTATCTATGAAATGGCATCATACAAATATTTTTGTTTTTAAAATAAACATCATCTTTCATTTTAAATGTTTACTTTGAAGCAATAATTACGAACAACAAATTTTTGTTGGACTTTTAATTTTGGCTTTATATTTTTTTCCACATCTGGAATAAATTACTGAAAAAGGCATCACATGAAATGATCTAGAATTCAGTGGATAAACATGTACAAGAGGAATAGCTTTTGGAGTATAGCCAAATTTCAACCTCTTGTTCAGGTTGGGCGCTCGTTAACGCCCTACGATATCGGTGATCTAATGCGAGCACAGCTTTGGAGGGAATTTTTCAGATTGCTTCATAAAATTACATTCTTTCTACTCAACATGTTAATGTGCGAGTCTCCGAATGCATATTATTGTATTAGATCACCGCTTACGTAGAAGAAGCTTTTTTTTTAGCTTAAGCTAGAAATATATTTTTCGGTTTTCCACTTGAGTGGCATTGGGAAACCAAGCGGAATACAAGGAAATGATGCAAAATGATGGGTTTCACTTAAGTGCATTATGGCTGGGACATAGTTGACAAATTAAAATTCGTTCGTTTTTGAGGTTAGCTTTAGTTATATTTTTCCTTTAGGTCAAGTTTACAAATTAAGTGAGGTTATTTTGTGTAAATGGAAGTCCACACAAGTGCAGTGCATGCTGCGAATTATACATCAATTTATATTGAATAGTTTTGAATGCACAACAACAACTTGTGTGTGTTACTAACGAGTGTATAGGCTGGATCGTTGTAGTACCTCGTGGCTTGATGGTTAGTGCGTAGGACTGTCATGCCGAAGGTGTGGGTTCGATTCCCAGCCGTGCCACCTAAAAACAGAAATGTTTTATTCGAGGTACTGCCTCTTGCGAGGAACTGACAAATCCTCCAAGAGTATACTTGTCATGAAAAAGTGCTTCTCATTTAGCCGTTCGGACTCGGCAAAAAACTGTAGGTCCCCTCCATTCCTGCCAACAAACACGCACACAGGAATGGTTGTGAGTTGTAAGTCACTAGGCCCTGGTTCTCCACGAGCTGTTGCGCCACCCAATTTATTTTATTTAATTTATAGGCTGGATTTATAGCTTTTTCACGAGTGCCACCTCGATCATCAGAATCCTTTAGTGGTGCTTAGTCTGGATATATGCTCGTATTAATTGAAAAAAAACTATTTGCCGTCATCTGCGAGCATAAGTTGTTGTTCATTCAAAATTTTTCATAACTATTTTTGTTTAGAAGAAAACGATAAGTTTCAATCCTTGGGTGAAGTCGGCTAGCAAATCTATTGTGTTGTGACTGTCAACTATAACAAATCACCTAAGCCGATTCGACCCCTTGATTCCTCCCATAATCAATGGAATCACTACTTTACTAGAACTTGGAGCATAGCTCCTCTGCTCTTATCTAGCACCACCAACCAACAAGTTAAACTATGAAGCTCCTTTAAATAAATTTAATTAAAATAATTAAAATTATATGTATTCTTTTGTCTATTTTCATAGGTGCTGATGTCGTTGTTGTCTCCGCTGGTGTTCCCCGTAAACCGGGAATGGACAGAGACGACTTGTTCAACATGAACGCTGGTATTGTCAGGGATATCGCTGATGCCGTTTCGAAAAACTGCCCTAAAGCATTACTCGCCATTATCACCAATCCAGTGAACACCGTTGTTCCAATCGCTGCCGAAGTTTTGAAGAAGGTAACATATAGAATCTGGAATTATTTTAAGTTTCTAATTATTTTTTAATTTTTTTTTCTTTAGAACGGTACATACGATCCAAAACGTCTTTTTGGAATTACCACATTGGATGTTGTTCGTTCACGAGCATTTATTGGTCACGGAAATAACGTTGACCCACAATCAGTAGAAATTCCCGTTATCGGAGGCCATTCTGGTGTGACAATCATTCCAGTTCTGTCTCAGAGCCAGCCCAAATATTCAAAGGAAATCGAACCTCTTACTAAGAGAATCCAAGATGCCGGTACTGAAGTTGTTAAAGCAAAGGCTGGAGCTGGTTCCGCTACTCTTTCAATGGCTTATGCTGGAGCTCGTCTTGCTAATTCTCTATTGAGAGGATTGAATGGCGAACGTAATGTCATTGAGTGCTCGTACGTAGAATCAACCGTCACTGAAGCACGATTCTTCTCTACACCAGTTGTTTTGGGAAAGAACGGACTCGAAGAGAATCTTGGCTTGCCAAAATTGAATGATTACGAAAAGAAACTTTTGGTTGAGGCTCTCCCTGAGCTCCAAAAGAACATCAAGAAGGGTGTTGACTTTGTTGCCAAGTCTTAAAGAGTTGTTACAGTGGAACGGTAGTGTCATCGTTTTTTTTTTTTTTGTTATTCTCGGGTCTGACTTTGACCTAAAAAAGTTAAGTCATTAAATAAAAACCAAAAAGTGGATGAGCGAAAATATTTATCAGTGTGTTTTTTTTTGTTTTATTTTCAAACAGACACAAATTATAAGAACCTTTTTCATATCATTCCATTCATCCCAATAGGTTCATTCTAAAAAAATCCATTGGCAAATGAGGGGAAAGGGAATGCGAATGCATTCATATGTTCTTTTCGATGCACTGTTCAATGGCTAAAGCCCCAGTTATGAAATGCAAGACTTTAATTTCTTGAAAAAGTTTTACTCAAGCTGTCAACTTCTATACCTACTTCTTTTTTGATATGATTCACTCTCGGTCTATGGTAGTAACATTTAATTGAACTTATAAATGAAATAAAATGATTTACAAATCGTGACCAATTCTTTAATGACCCTTTCTTTGCTCTCTTCTTTAATACCTGCAATTGAATTCAGTACTTGAGGCTTCTTTTACTTTACAGTCGACCCTGCTTAACTTGACAGCTTGTGAAAATTCAGAGGGAGGCCTAATGACTTACACTCCATTAGATATACACACATTCACAAACATTTTTTTTTATATAGTTCACAATTAATCTTGTTCAGAATACTTACTAGTTATTTTCAAAGAAATTAAGCAGCTTTTAAATATTTTTTAAATGAGTTTTAATCATCAAGTCATCAATTCATGAAAATGGTATTTATTATATTCCAAAATCTTCAAATATTTTACATTTCATGCGGATCTCGTGATAACAAATTTCACGAATTTCGAAATTCGTAGGAGATTTCCCACTTCGAATATATTCCGAATGGATTCTGTGATAAATTTTTCGGGATTCGAAGCAAATTTTCGATTACGATGGAATCTGTGATAGAGCTGATTATCTACAGCTATAGTGTTCCAGTTAAGTGGAATCGACTGTGTAGTTGTTATATCTATTTCAAAATTAGCATTTTTCGCAGTTATGTAAATTGACTATTTAATTCAGCTTTACTCGGCACATGAAATCATGAAAGTCAAGTTCAATGTGAAAAGATTGTATTCTAGGTAAAGTATGCCTACTTTACCAATATAATGCGTCAAGTTCAATCGCCTCAAATTCAAGTTGAATGTGTGTTTGAAATAGAATGCATTCTTCTAAAAGGTGAAATCTTTAAGTTACATTTTAAACACTGAAATGGAATAATTAAATTTGTTTTCCCAGTTTTGAGAGTGGTAATCATTATAATTTTATATAATAAATAAACAAATAAAACACAATATTTTGTAAATTTTTTTGTTTAAATTTTAATATGTCAAATTATTTTCACAACTTTAATATATTTTATTTAAATTAAATAAATAATCATCGACGCGTTTCGGAGTGTACCTCCATCTTCGGGCGAATAACTCAATTTGACGTAGATGTTGTGTGTCAAAGCCAATATGTGTTGTTTTGTTGTTGTAGCATTTAGTTGCTACAAAAAATTTAAATAAAATATATTAAAGTTGTGAAAATAATTTGACATATTAAAATTTAAACAAAAAAAATTACAAAATATTGTGTTCTATTTGTTTATTTATTATATAAATCATAACTTGGAGACTACTCAAAATGAATTATAATTTTGTGTAAGCCCTCTAAAACTAAATCAAGAACTTAAGTTACTGGCGAAACCACTTAAGAAAAAACGCTCCCCAGGCAACGGTGGTGTGGAAAAATTAAATTGCACTTATAGAGTTTTCACCTATTCTATAAAAATGTTTGTTTTCAAAAATCTTAAAGTAAATGGACAAAATTAAACAAAAAGAAATCACAAAAAATAAATATTTTTTTTTATTTTGTCCGTCACATATGTATGGGGGTAACGCCTTATTTTAGAGGGAATTTGAATACAAAGAAAACCAAGCGAGCTACAAAATTGCGGTTTGGTGATTGATCGAGTTATAGAGGAGTCTTCAAATTGTGGCAACAACAAATTTGGATTTTGTCATTTTTATTTTTATTTTAGAGCCCTGATTTTTAGCTAACTTTTTAGTCGTCTTTATATTACTGTTTGTTAATTGACGGTTAAAAATTGGCTAGAGAGGATATGGAAAAAAGGCGGAACAAAAATTAAGTTTAGAAATCTTTGAAAATTAACAGATACACTACTCAACAATATTAAAGGAACAAATTTGTTTTCAATTTTTGTTAGCGTTTTTTGAAGAGCTGTATCTTTGTGACGAGTGGTCGTATTGAGTTGAAATAAAAAGCATTTTACAGCTTTATGTTTTTTGTTTCGAGATTTGTTTGCAAACAAATTTTTTTGAAGTACCGTTATTGCGTTATTGCAAAAAATGAGACGAGACAACTAAATTATTTTTTTTTTATTTTTTTTGAATGTCCTCATTTCTATGGATAATTTTTTTTGAGTCAATTAAATGTCATGATCAGATAACTTGTTTATTCAGCTTCAATTCAGTTTTTTTGTTGTTGTCGTACGATTTTTTTTGACATGGTTTATCTGACTTTGAATGAAAAAAGATACTTTTAGCCTTGATTACCAATATCTCAGCAAATAATGACGTTATAAAAAATTCAAAGACAGTTTTGGAAATTTGAAAAAGCGTTTTACAAAATTTTTTATGATTTTGTAGAAATTATTTTTTTTTACCATTCACCGTTAGTTTAAAAAAAGTACTAAAAACTGACGTTTTGTGGTCTTTTCGTAAATCTTTTTTTTTTGTTGCAAATATTGATTGCATGGCTTGCGTTGGTATGCAAATTTATAGACTTTTAAATCATCAATATTCTTGTAAATTTTCAAATTGATTCATCGAACAGTTTTTCCTCACCAAAACTTCAAAGTCTTACAAACCAGGTAAAGGAACAAATTGTGTTATTCCTAAACAGTGCGTAGTCGTCATCAAAATGACAAGAAAAATGTAATTCCAGTGGATTTTTTTCACAGTTTTGCATTAGTTAGATATTTTTTTGAATTGAAATGAAATAAAAAGTACATTTTTCCAAAAAAAAAAAAAATAATTTCAAAAATTTTTCAAACAAAAAAACTTGATTTTTTAAAAATTTTTTTTTTTGGAAAAATGTACTTTTTATTTCATTTCAATTCAAAAAAATATCTAACTAATGCAAAACTGTGAAAAAAATCCACTGGAATTACAGTTTTCTTGTCATTTTGATGACGACTACGCACTGTTTAGGAATAACACAATTTGTTCCTTTACCTGGTTTGTAAGACTTTGAAGTTTTGGTGAGAAAAAACTGTTCGATGAATCAATTTGAAAATTTACAAGAATATTGATGATTTAAAAGTCTATAAATTTGCATACCAACGCAAGCCATGCAATCAATATTTGCAACGAAAAAAAAAGATTTACGAAAAGACCACAAAACGTCAGTTTTTAGTACTTTTTTTAAACTAACGGTGAACGGTAAAAAAAATAATTTCTACAAAATTATAAAAAAATTTGTAAAACGCTTTTTCAAATTTCCAAAACTGTCTTTGAAATTTGTATAACGTCATTATTTGCTGAGATATTGGTAATCATGGCTAAAAGTATCTTTTTTCATTCAAAGTCAGATAAACCATGTCAAAAAAAATCGTACGACAACAACAAAAAAACTGAATTGAAGCTGAATAAACAAGGTATCTGATCATGACATTTAATTGACTCAAAAAAAATTATCCATAGAAATGAGGACATTCAAAAAAAATAAAAAAAAAATAATTTAGTTGTCTCGTCTCATTTTTTGCAATAACGCAATAACGGTACTTCAAAAAAATTTGTTTGCAAACAAATCTCGAAACAAAAAACATAAAGCTGTAAAATGCTTTTTATTTCAACTCAATACGACCACTCGTCACAAAGATACAGCTCTTCAAAAAACGCTAACAAAAATTGAAAACAATGGAGAATAGGACAAAACGGTCTACAAGACCAATAAGAACGAGACATATGTCGTCGGAAAGGTATTTGTATGTACTACAATAGTTACTATGGGGGCTTACTTCAAATCACTGTGTGAAAAAAGTTATTCGCTGAATAGGATAGTGCTCTGGTGCATTCTAGAATGAATAAAGTATATTTAGTATGGAGAAAATTTATGAAAACTGGTCTAACCAATAACGACAATATATATGTCATTGGAAAGGTATTTTCATTACCTACAATATCTTTCATATTAGTTCGGTTCAAATCACTGTGTGAAAAAAGTTATTCGTTAACTAATGAAATATTGTGGTTCATTATAATGTGAAAAAATTTATTTTTTTTAGTATGGGCAAAAAGGGTGATGGCAAGTTCAACCAATAACAACGGGACGTATGTTGTTGGAAAGGAAATTTTATGTACTACAATAGCCAATACGGCAGCTTAACCCAAATCACTGTGTGAAAAAAGTTATTCGCTAATTGTTACCCATGCTCCATACATTTTATCTGTGCTAAAATTCCCTAAAACAGCGAATAACTATTTCCACACAGTGATTTTAAAGAGGTTGTTATGGTTACTATTATTGTTCATAAAAATACCTTTTCAACGACATGCATCTTATTAGTACTGGTAAGACCAGTCTGTATACATTTTTTCCACACTTAATGGTACTAAAACAAAACGTTGGTTAACGAATAACTTTTTTCACACAGTGATTTGAAATGAGCTGCCATAGCGACTATTGTAGCGCATAAAAATACCATTCCAACGACATACGTCTCGTTGTTATTGGTTCCTAGACCACCTTCCATACATTTTTGCCGATTGTCCTTTGTTCCTTTAATATTGTTGAGTAGTGTATTTTTGTATTTTTGCTTTGTAATACTAAAGTACTCTTTTTTTAAATTGTTGCTTAATATAATTTTATTTGGCAACCACGACAAAGAAGCTATGTACTGAATGCATTTTGAGCTTAAAACATCAAGGAGTCAGGCCAGCCAGCGTAGAGATTTTTCAGATTTAAATATGGAATTTCAGGAAATTTGATTTTAAATAGCCATTTATTCATTATGCTATTTATAAAATACATATGTTTATAGATTGGAACTCCGATTTATTTATTAATTTTATAATGACTATCTCTTATAATGGAATAACCCATATACAAAATTATCCATAAAAATACAAAACTGATTTTTGGGCAACAAATTAGCATTTAAAAAGCTACAATTTTGAGCAATAACAGAATTATAGTTTTCGGATTTGTGCCCCTTATTTTAGTGGAATTTTGAATATTTGAAAAACCGTTATAGCTAAAAAATCGGGATTAAATTCGTAGATATTATTTTAGATTTTTACCTTTAACTTCAGATATATTTTAGCGGAAAATTGAATTAAATTGTGCGTTGATTTTAAGTTTTTTTTAAATTTCGTGTAGGCATAGTGGGATTAATGATTGTTTTTTTGTCATACGTATGACAATTAATCGCCTTTTGAAATTAATTATTCACACGATCTTCGATTTCACTTTCACTAATTGTTCTGATGTTTTTAATATCTTGTTTTCTTCAAAATTAAATTCAAACAACAAAAAACTATCGCATTAAAAAGTAAGAGCACCGAAGGAAACTGTACCACTTAAAAAATTTTACCTAAACGAAATCAAAGTTCATTCATTCATAATTCACATTTTTTTATGAAACTTGGTGTAAGTGTATTTATTGGTAGGATACCTACAATATAAAACAAAATAACATCCCAAACTGATAGTCATGTGTGTGAAGTTAGCACCGCATTTTGGATTTTCAAACAAAAAAAAAAGGTTGTGCTGTAATGTGCCCAACTTGTGCTGCCATGCCCCGTATTAAAAAAAATCGTATTAAGGGTTTGGTTTTTAGAGGGTACCCATTTTTTAGCGTGAAATCAGCACAGCCATTTACAATTTCCAAAAAAAAAAACGTTGTTAACTTGTGCTTCTTTGTGCCGCAAATATTTTTTAAAAATTCACAAATTTGAAAATTTTAAGAATGAAATTTTTGCGAAATTTCATAACTTCTAAAAAGAGAACGTTAAAGTTAAGCTGTTTTTTGTTCAGTTTGTGCTGCCATATTCCGAAGAGATAAAAAAAATTCGCATATTTGTAACTTTTACGGCCAAAAAACAGTTTTGAGAAGCGTGAAGTTATCACCATCATTTTTGATTTTCCAAAAAAAAGTTGTGCTGTATTGTGCCGTAAATATTTTTTTTTAAATTCGCAAATTTGCAAATTTTGCGAATGAAAATTTTTCACATTTTGCAATTTTGTAAAAAATTAAAGTTGTGCACAATACAGCACAACTTTCTTTTTTTGAAAATCGAAAATGCGGTGTTAACTTCACGCTTCGCAAAACTGTTTTTTGGCCGTAAAAGTTACAAATATGCGATTTTTTTTATCTCTTCGAAATATGGCAGCACAAACTGAGCAAAAAACAGCACAACTTTAATTTTTTTCAAAATTGCAAAATTTGAAAAAAAATGTATCCGTAAAATAATTTGCAAATTTACAAATTTTTAAAAAATATTTACGGCACATGGCAGCAGTACAAGTTGAGCACAATACAGCATAAGCGTCTTTTTTCGAAAATTGAAAATGGCAGTACTAACTTCACGCAATTTTTTTTAAAATACGGCTCATGGCAGCACAAGTTGGGCACATAACAACACAACCTTTTTTTTTTAATATCCAAAATGGCGACGCTAACTTCAAATATACAAAAAGTAACCGTTGGCTTATGCGTTTTTTTTACTTGCCCTTACCTTCTTTCATAACAATTGAAAAAAAAACTATATATGACGGAATTTTCGTTTGCTATAATTTTGTGTGCATTCCTTATAATTTTCTATAAATTGACAAAAAAAATGATTCCTCACGACGAACGGGAGTCATGATATTCATGAATTAAAAATGTCGTTTCAAGTTTCTGCGCGCGCCGTGTATAGGCCAATATAGAATAGATTTTTTCAAGGAAAAAATTACTAACAGGCTGATTTTCGGTATGTACATATGTACGTTAGAACTGAGGTTATCTATAATCTGAGAAAAGTCCTCAACTAGCACCGCTAAGTCAATTATAGGGGTCAAAGGTCTTGAAAACCGAATATGTCGAAAACGGTAAGATTTGGAAACAAAAATTGTTCGGATAGCTGAGTCAATTTTCCATAGGAAAATTACTACAAGTTTTTTCGTAACATTAACCGTTTAGAAGTTATAGCACTTCAAACTAAACACATATAAGGCTATGTCCTTAATTGGCACCCATCACCCGAGGAACAAGCGATGATCGCTGCATCGGGCAATCAAAATATCAAACTTGAATAAATCAATCAATGTGTCCTTATTAGAATATAAACGCTGTAGCACGATGACGTATAACAGTCGCACATGTTTGTTTGAGACCGTTCAAGCTATTTCACACAAGCTTTCGAAAAACAAGCTCAATTACCTAAAGGGAAATGTCCTAATCAGGAACTGAATTTATGCGGCCGACGCACGCTACAAGAAGTTGGTTCATCGGCTTAAAATCAAACGAGTTTGTTTTTGATCGCACTAAAATGCAACGGATTTCAAGGAAAATATGATAAATGAAGCTTATTTAATCCTAATTTTATGGGATAAATGTTGGGATTGCTTCAAAAATAGATTCAATGCAATTAAGGTGGGGCTTTAGAATTTGAATTGCTTTTTACTTATAGTTATACCTTGTTACGGCAGCCTTACGGGGACGGGGGCCCAATCAGGCGCGGATCCAGGATTTCGTTCAGGGGGGGGCAATTTTCGTGAGTTTCCAAAATCTTGATGAGTTCTACAGAAAATTTGATTACACTTCATACCGCTCTACACGCCTGGTCACATAAAGCAATGTGAGTTGATGAGTAAGAAATTTGAATGAAGAAAGCAAATAAGCTCTTTCATAACTGCCACAGTTCTCGAACAGAGGGTACTCTGAACTTTGTGAAATTAATTTTTGCGGATTGTAGCTATAGCATGGTGTCTTTACAACGGGTTTGAGTTTCCTCGGGATCTGCGTAACGCTACAGTTATGTTCGGAAAACATATTGGTACAGTGGTATGTTCCTATTCAGACACATGACGTTCCAGTTCGAGCGAAATTTCAAGCCTCTTCTTTAGCTGGCAAACCAAACCTAACCTTGCTTGTAAAAGGCCGTTTTCGAGAACGTCATCAGAGTCAAAAATGCGTTTTGCAGAATGTTCTCAAACGCAAACTGCAAAAGTCTGCTGTTAGAAAAGGCAAATTCAAGTATTACTGTATAAGCATTGTGTTCCATAATGCCATGTTAAGTCACATGTTCGAAAACATCATGTGTGGTGCAATTCTCCAGTCAAAAATCGAGTTGGAAACAAAAATATTGAGAAGCCGAAGAACGTGTTCATAAACGTCAAATGCGTTTGCAAGAAAATTGAAGGACGTTGATAAAAAAGATTGTGTGCAAACAAAACCATTGCATTAATTTGACAATATCTGTATTTTAGTTGAACTAAAATTATAGATCGAAACCGAGATGAACCGTATCGTTTGCTCAGATGCCTTCGTCCATCGATACAAAACCAAACTGTCCGACATTGAAATAAAACACAATGATTATAGTGGAAAATACAAAGAAAATACCACTGTTTATTAAAATTTTCCGTCCGACCTTCTCGATTGTGACTAACTGTCGTTATACATTTCATTAAAAATATACTTAGCATTCGTTAAGTTTTAATATAAATGTTTCATATAAGCTCAAAGCATCGACTACCGAGTTGCCAGACTCATGTAGGTCGATACAATAGCAATATTTGCGTCGAAAAATGGCAATCATTTGACAATCGAATTGACGAAACAACTATCCTTTCTTAAGGTATAAAAGCTCCATCCAACTTCTCTTTGGCAGTGACTGCGGTAATCATTTCCTGGTTTCTCTCCAATCTTCATCGTTGCACTCGCACTCTTCTGTAGTTTAATAATATGGAACACGGAAGTTCCCAAAACACATCCATAAAAGTGACAAAATTCTCATATCAAAAACGTATCGTATGGCTAAAACAGATGTGCAGCACGTCTGCACGCATCGCTGCGTACAGCGCCGAGCTCGAAACACATGTGCATACTCTTAAGGTGCGTATCCATTTCAGAGTTAAAAGGCGGTGAGCAGCTCTGAAGAAGTTCTCGAGAGTAAAGCTGGAAAGTGGACACAGACACAGTCATGAAATAAGTTCACCAGAGGGGAAGACAGATAGATATGCGAGAGTCGCTCTTGAGAGTGAAAGTACCCCCTCAATGGAAACGCACGTTTTAATATTTATCACAAAAAGAACTCTATCACCCATTTAGTATGACATTTTTTGGTATTTCTCAATAACTTTTATACATAAATGTAGCTTATTATTTTAACTTTAATGAGATGTCTTTATCCTGTAGATTCGAGCATTTGAAGCAAAATTAGAAAGTTTTGAGGGTAATTACTCGTAAATCGACGTATTTTAAAGATTCAATTTTGTTTTGAAATTTAAATCAACTTCAAGGTTGAAAATTTAGATGAGTGCCCCTGTCGCCTCTCACGTTACATTTAAGTATAAAAAACCACTTACTAATTTGTAGAGTAGGGTTGGAGGTTGAGCAATACCTTTTTAAAATACTATTTTCCAAATTGTGAAATTTTTCGTTCAAAGCATATTGAAAAGTGAAAGTGAAATCGATTTGGGATTCAACCTGCTCCCTAGTATGAAATAAATTGACTTTTCTCACAAAATGTTATATAGTAACGTAGCCTGACATTGATCTTTTAATAAAAGACCTTAACTTTTAAGATCGAGATCAAAAGCCGAAGTTATAAGCTTTCCACTCAGTCGATTTAAAGGCGCTATTTGTGCATAGCGGAACTTTTCTTAACTTAGCCTGGTCAGCCAGCGGCCAACGAACAACTACTCATTGCTGCAACGCTGCGCTGCCAAGAAAAATTTTTATAAACGTATAACGAAATAGCCTTTCTTTTTGATTAAATTTTACTAAGGTCATATTTTATGCTTCGTTCGTTTTTGCCCAGGGGGGGGCAATTGCACCCATTGCCCCCCCCTTGTATCCGCGCCTGGGCCCAATAATATGTAACAGTAACTCGATGCTACAACAAAAGCACCATGGGCCCAACGATGCAACTCGAATCTACAATGATTGCAAATTCATAAATTCTCAGCTCACTCATTCTGCAGCAAACACATAAAAAAGAACAACAAAGCACATATGTTTTGATCCTACTTTCCTGCCTATTACCGCTGAGGTTGGGCAATAAAACCAACTCGCGCACAGACTCGAAGCCGAATAAAATTGTAGGTATCGTAGGGATAACAAATCACAATAAAAAGTGGCGACGTTTGCCCTACATACGCGGTTGGCCAACAGGCCAAAGAAGGTTGTAGGACGAATGCGGATAAAAGTGAGCCAACGTAAGTTTGGGAGTGAGCATATGGTCAATCCCATACCAACAATTGCAACTTACCTTTTGGGTTGCGTCTTGGAACCCCCAATTGGAATCATTCTTTGAGAATGTCCGAATCCTGGATGGGCATAAGCATGGGTGAAGGAGCATTGCGAGCTGGTTGTATCCACATTCCACTCGAATGTTTCATCCTCGGGGTAGAATTGGTGTAACGCGTTTATTTTTATTTCTAATTTTATTTTTTTTTTCGGAAGAAAAAAAAAATGCAGAAGCATCCGAAGGCCAGGAAAACAATTATTCCACTTCCGCCGTATAGGATTAAATTTTTTGAGCGTTGGCATTTTGAATATTTAAATTTTTAAATTATCATTCTTTCTTATCTTTTTTATTTCGTATTATTTCATTCTGTTTGTAAGTGGTCGGAAGGGTGAGATAAGAGTGAGGGTGTCGTTGCAACACCAAGTCGGCAGGTCGAAGCTGGGTTCCTCCGAGTAGTATCGCGACGGAAATTAACGCAAGTGCGTATAGCCCCCCTACAGAGCGCTCTTTAGGTAGGTTCCGGGTATAAGACAGTTGGTCTTCGCAGAGGAGGTGACGGACGAGACTAGGCTCGACCCCAAATATTATTGTCGGCGGGTTATGTGTGGGTGCTGGGCCCCCCTTTAGTTTTTATGAACCAGAGGCGTGCCACACCTAGTGCGACAGAAAGGTCCACCAGCGAAATTGTCTTACATTTTTATTTCACTATTTTGATTACCTTTTTTTTTCCTTTTTAATTGTTTTTATTTATTTTGTTTCATATTTATCAACATTTCATTGATTTTTATTAGGTTCTATTTCTTACTATCATTATTTTATCAAACTTTTTATCAATCTTGTTTTTTTTTGTTTTTGGTAAAGACTAATGAAGTTGTTATTCAAATTTCAACATTTCTTCTAAATGTTTATTTAGTTTAGTGTTGTTTAGTTGTAACTTTATTAGTAAGAGTTTTGCTTGAATAAATGAAATATTGTGAGCCACGCCAACTCCGGATGTTTTTCTGGGCTTATATAGAGTCCTGAGTATGAGGTGTTAGGTTTTTAAAGTTTCAGGGGGTGTGGAGGGCGAGCAGAAGATGAACGGGGAGGGGTGACGTGGCAGCAATAGGTAAGCTCTAAAGGGGAATCTGAAGAGAATTCGGCCGCCAGATTCCAGGAGTGGTGAGGGAAGGCCTATCGGTAAGAACACCGACCGATACTCTGAGGGTGGTAGCCGCACGTACGAGGGAGTACGAAAATTTCTGGCATGATGTTTTCTTTGTAGCGAGGTGAGGTTTGGCGGAGGGGCAAGATCCCCCCCTAATTCCGGCGAGCTTAGCCGTGCACCGCCAGCATGCCACTGCCCCTTTCGTCAAACATTCGAACCCGTCCCGTCCTATCCTTACCCAATTTTAATTCACTTCCTGTCCCTATCAATTTCCGGTTTCCTTTTCAAAATCTTTTTCCTTTCCTGAATCCTAACCCTACCACCGGGTCCTCATCCTTTTGCCCCGTTACAACCTACATATTTATTGAACATAGCAATCATCATACTTCGCGATTGACGCATTTGAAAAGTCATTCATTTGCATTCTCTTGTACATTCAAGATAAGCTGTAAACATTTTTTTACTCTGATCAACATTGAGGTTTGGTGCCAACTCCGAATAGGAAACCACATACAAAATTCACTTTCGTTTTTGCCCGATAGTGTGTTTACACATCCACTTACCACGCACAGTATTATTATTAGCTATCGGTAATAGGTCACACATTTTGGTAGCGCTATCAACAAGCGATGCGACCGACCATATCTCATCGCTGGGTTGCGTGATCTTTGTCCAATTAGGACATAGTCTTAGAACATACTAAACGATATAATAAGAACATACCTGTAATTTCACCCTGAGGGTTTGAGCTTTCGTATACTAATATTTGATGTCATAACTTAACTTTAAGGCACCAGTATCATTGAAACTCATCCATCAGTGAAAATTTTAATGATTGATTTTGAGACGTTTAGAAAGCCAATTCTATTATTATTTTGATAGACGATTAAAGCTCAAGACTAAATTAATATTTCTAGTCAACAAAAATTTCAAATAGGCCCAACTTTTCACAAAAAATGACTTTTAATTTTGCAATGATCATTGGTAAGGTAGTTCAATCATTGAAATAAGAAAAGTCTTTTTATGTAGAAAGTTGGGCCTACTTGAAAAATTTTGTTGGCTAGAAGTATTAATTAGGTCTTAACCTTTATTTGAACATCAAAATTATAAGTGATTTTACTTCCTAAACGACTCAAAATCAATCATTAAAATTTTCAATGATGAGTTTTAATGATAGCTATAACTGGCACCTAAAGAAGTTTTTACAGAATGGCAGCACTGACAGAAGGAAGAGAGTAAGGTTGCCATTTACCAGGTTATAACCAGTTCTCACACTTTACTTCAATTGAAGTAAAACAAAATTAAAATCTACCTCCTACTTCGCACCATCACCAAATTATTGAAATCTACTTCATTTCAAAAATCTCTGTTTCAACTTATTTCTAACGTAGGTACATACCAAAAATCAGCCTGTTAGTAATTTTTTCCTTGAAAAAATCTATTCTATATTGGGCTATACACCAGCACCAGTGTCAGGAACCTGGCACGTCATTTTTAATTTATGATCATCTTGACTCCCGTTCGTCGTTAGGGACTATTTTTTTGTCAATTTATAGAAAATTAAAAGGGCTGCACACAAAAATAGGAGATGGCCAAAAATGTATGGAAATAAAACCCAGAATCGACAAGAACGAAATGTTAGCCAATTGGTACCATATAAATAGCAACTGACGCAACCCCGAAATCCATCTGGAATAGGAGCTATGAGCCACCTAATACGAATATAAAGGGTCCGCCAAATAACTTTTTTTTTTTGAAAATGCTATAAAAAAAAACTACTGAATACTTTCTCAAATTTCTTTTTTTATTTGAAAAGGACAGGGTGGGAAAAGTATGGCCAAACGGACAGGGGGTGGAATATCATCAAAACGGTGTGGTATACGAAAATTTTACTTAAGTACTTTTTTGTAGAGCGTAAAATTTTCTATCGATCTAATATAGTAGGTTTGTTCGTTGAAGCTTACCCAAGGTTGCCTCAGGTTTTCTTGACAACGCCAAGAATTGTCGAAAAAAACTGGGTTTTTCGGTTCTCAAAAAACACCAAAGGGTCTTCTTTGTGTTGTTGAGATAAGAAAGAAATAAAATTTCTCTTAAAAATGAATAAAAACAAACCACAGTTTTCGTTTTCTATTTCATTTTGTTATTTTTAAACTAAAATTGTGTATTCCGTGAATTTATATTTCAAAAACAATAGAATTATCTCATGTCACTTTGGCAGTTTATTCTTTAACCTATCAACTCGCCCCAGCAAAAAACCTAGTTCTACTTCAGGGCGAGTTCAGGGTGACCCTAGGTCTCAAAAAACACTGAATTTACTGGCCAGGGCGAATTCAGGGTTTTCAGAAAACACTTTGGGGCGACACCATGGTGACTTCAGGGCTCAACGAACAAACCATGTAACTTTTCCATGGACTAGATTTTTTTTGTGATATAATCCTGAGAACGCAATACCATGTTTTTATCCAAACATTTTGTATAAAAAGCAGAAAATTGCGATGCGCCACCTCTAAATATCAATATACATAAATAGATCAAATTTTAGGAGGATTAATATTTTTGGAGCCTCTACCGAAATTTTGAGACCAATCATGAAAAATCAAAATTTCAATTTTTTTTGGCACAGTCTACTGTACACACTGTGGACGTAATGAGGAACGCAGACAGCATGTTCCACATTTAATTAAAAATTAAAATTAAATGCATTTATCCTGTGTGGCATCTCTCCCACACATGCAGGGAGAGATGGCACAGTTAAAACTTTTTATTTTTTGTAAATTTTTTATGAAAACTGTTTTTTTTTTTAGGTGATTTATTTTTAATGGTAGAATATAAATACATTATTATTTTTGTTTAACAAATAAAGTCTATTTAACTTCTATAAAATTTTTATATTGATTTTTGAAAAACCGCGGCATCTCTCCCGCAATTACCTACGAGTACATACATAGCTCGAAATCGTATATTTTTGCTAAACTATACAAATTTTTAGTTTTTGCTAGCTCAATTTCGTTTTTAAGTTTTATTTTTATATACAATAAATACCAAACTTTCTTAACCATTATCGACCACAAACTATTCTAAAGATACTGTTTTCCACAGATCGTGCATGAACAGGGGCGTCTTTAGACAATTGGGGCCCTGGACCCTTAAGGATATAGAGGCCTCTTGAAAAAATTTTTATTGAAAACTATTTTATATTAAAAGTCTTACCATAATTTTTATTAAATTTAACTATGTATTAACTTTGCCATTTAAATACATATTTCGGGAATATCAAAATAGCCTATTAAATAGACCGGAAAATGAGGGGTATAAAGGTACAATTACGTGCAAGGGTTTTTATTTTTGAATATGTTTGTTTGGCCCATAAACATTCGTCAAAACCGAAAATGCTACGAAATTCACCCATGCGTTTCTGAGAGAATGGTCACACTGGCCAATTTTCAATATTTTTGGTATAAATCGAAAACTAAGCCGAACTTGACAATTTTACTTTTAAAACTTTTTGCTCAAAATTAAATTTTCGATTGAAATGTTCAAAAAAATTTATAAAAAAAATTTAAGCAAGAAAAGTTAACAAAAATCAACGTAATAAAAATAAAAAAAATCAAGGATTTCTAAATTTTTTTAATAAATTGTGTATAACTTTGTTTGAAGCAAAGATAGGTTCAAGACAAGTATAGCGAGAATAAGGTAGAGACAAAAGATTTTAATATGGCATGTTTAAAAAGTAATATTTGTTCAAAATTTACAGAGATATGCCCCAAACTATACTATTTCTTATAATTTTTCACAGTTATGGTCCGAAATTCCCTTTTTCGGTACAATATGGCAAATTTCACATTCGTAAAAATGTTCAAAATCAATATTTTGATATAACATTACGACAATAGAGAATACTTAAAAAGTACCTATGTTAGTTCGAAATTTTGTTTTTTCGGCTGTTTTTATATGCTTACAGATCTACAGACCGACCGATTAATCCCGATTAATTTAGAATATTTTATAACCAAAATTCGATTAAATGAATGTTATCTGCATTTTTCACGCGACACTCAATACTTCTTTTTTCGATGATAGAAATGTGTTTTTTTTTATCCTAAGGCGGCCTACAAAGCATAAATATGCATAGAGGCTTTTGTTAGTCAACTGTCGAAAGATGTCTGTATAAGGCTAGGACCGCACTTGCGATATCAATCGTGCGACTATTTAGTCGCCAGAAATAGAACACATGAATTTGAATAAGAATGAACGCACATGCGACCTAGAAATCGCGACGATAAAAAGTCAAAAATTTGTTCCATTTTTCTAGTGATGCGATTGTCGAAAGTTAAAATGAAACAAACGGACTTATGCTATGTTTCCACCAAAGGATTATCTCAACTCACATTTAATAAATCCGTTTGGTGTTTCCACCGCACAAAAAGATTTACTTTGACAGCCATTCTTAAAATGCAAATGGTGTTTCATTTTTTCTCATAAAGAGGAAGTGAGATAGAATGTTTCTTCTGTGAAGAACTGAATTCAGCCATAAATGAATCCTATTCCATACAGGAATAGGTTAGTTTGATTTGTAAAAGTATTTGTCCTAGGAAGATTTAACAAGATTAATTTCTAATCTTCAAGATTAACGAAATAAATTTGTATGGTAAATCTTCAAGATTTAAAGAAGATTTGAGGAAAATCTTATCAAATCTCAGATTATGGTTAAGTGGAAATGTAGCATTACATGGTTGTGCTCACACTTGCGATTTAAAATAGCGCGACTAAAAAATCGTAGTCGCAACTAGAAAAAATTATACACGCACTTGCAATTTTCAAACGTACGATTATTAAGCTGCAAGAAATGAGATACATGGTTTTAAATGTGAATGCACACATACGCAACTTTAAAATCGCAGCGATTAAGAAAATGGAACCAGATCTATTTTTTGAGCGGTTTTTCTGTCGCAAAATTAAATAGACGTATGTGCGTGCATTCACATTAAAAGCTTTATGTTCTATTTCTTGCGACTAAAAATTCGCGCGATAAATAGCCGCAAGTGAGTGCATGGCAATTATTTGTTGCGACACCGATTTTTTAATCGCACCGAATGAAAATCGCAAGTGCGGTCCTAGCCTAACGGCCAATGGAAAAATTACGTTCTTGTTCTTGCAAATAAAATTGATAAAATTAAGTTCTGACCCTGGTGCTCTTTACAAACGTATATAGAAAGTTGTCACGAGATTTTGTGTTCAAAGAAAATTTTATTTTCATTTATTTTAAAAATATGTTCAAGGAATATCTTTTTTGGAACTTAAAACGGGATAGTCCCGTAGAAAAAAGATAGATTTAGACATGCTGCTACTTAAAATTAAATTTCATTTAAGCCTAGTACGCTGCTGATGCGAAAATCCCATACAAAAATGACACAACGAAATCATAACCTAAAAATTTAGTTATACTTTTCGTTCTGCAGTACGCTGTTCGATGAACGAAATTGAAAATTGTTGCATACTCTTTGGAGAAGTCTACACTCCTTTTTCGCACACAATTAATTACCCAGGCCATTTATTGTGTGCGGAAAAATGACACTTATGTGTATTTTTGTTGTTTCTTTCATTACAGCGTGGCTGTCTGTTCTTTTTTATCAGTTGCATTGTTTTTGAATTTTTGAATTGGTGTAACTGTCAATGAATATTTTTTCGCTACGTTTTCGTAAGCATTTCGTTGTGTTGTTGGAGAACAACTAAAATTTCGTTTCGCATCACAAGACAACGAAATTCTTACGAAAACGCAGCGAAAAAATATTCATTGATAGTTACACCAATTCAAAAATTGAAAACAAATGCAACTGAAAAAAAAGAACACAAACAGCCACGCTGTAATGAAAGAAACAACAAAAATACACACAAAAATCACAAATGTCATTTTTCCGCACACAATAAATGGCTTGGGTAATTAATTAATTGTGTGCGAAAAAAGAGTGTAGACTTCTCCAAAAAATATGCAACAATTTTCAATTTCGTTCATCGAACAGCATACTGCAGAACGAAAAGTAAAACTAAATTTTTCGTTTATGATTTCGTTGTGTCATTTTTGTATGGGATTTTTCGTTTCGCATCAGCAGCGTACTAGGCTTTAGGAGTTAATTTTCTGGCCACTTATTCACATTGCACAAATGCACATACACATGCTATTCTAGGTTGTGCGGAACAAAAAATATTATAGTACCTTGATGTTTTAAAATATTCCAAAAACAAAGTTTCAAAAAAAAAAAAAAATGGCCAAAGAAGGTTGATTTCGGGTGTGCAAATTAAAAATCATAATTTTCTCGTTTTCGCTTTGTGTTGGATATTTTTATTTTAAAATCAAACTACAACACATCTCTTCTGATCTAAATATTTTTCTTGTGCGGATAACGATTTTGCGGGAATTTTTTGTACCTAATGTCATTTTTTTAATCTTTGAGTTAATTAGCTTTGACTTTGATATCATTTTATAAAAAAAAAAAAAACAAGTTATTGAGTATAATTTTCGCTTCCTTATTATGAAAGCCCAATTAATACTCTTAAGACCTTATTGCAAATTGTTTCACAAAAAGAAAGAATTGAGGACAAATTTTATAACTATGATAAACTTTGTTTTTAACAGTGTAACTATTTTTTTTGTTCCTAACCTGAAAAAGCGTTAGATATAGTTTTCATTCTCTAATTTTATTTTGGTACCAAAAGTAATAAATTTAAAAGTTTTAAGGGTGGGTATTAATTGGTCTTTCATGATAAGGATGAAAAAATAATGCTCTATCACTTATATTATTAGAGCCAGATAAATCCAATCTAAACTTCGCATACCTACTTTCAAAAATTAACATTGGTTGGTACCTATACTGGGGCTGTCCAGGGGGCCCCTAAATCGCGGGGCCCTGGGCCCTGGCCCATCGGGCCCATCGAATCGAACTTTTAAACTCTAAATATAAATAATCCCTGATGGTTTTTCGATCTATCGATTACAAATTTTTGAAACTGCATTTGATTTTTGTCTGTCGACTCTGGGTCTTTTTTTTGGCCATCTCCTTTAGCCATTTTGAAAATTGGCGCCCAATCTGGGCCAAACGCTAAAATAAAGAGAAACTCGTAAATTACTTGAAAAATTTCTATGGTTGAAGTAACGGATGATATCTTAAAAGATAGGTGTTGAGTAGACGCACACCTTCGCGTAAAATATCAGCGTTGCCACTTTTCCGGAAAATACTTTATTTTGTATGTCAACGGGTGGAACATCCACTTTTGTTTGATCATTTTTAATATTTTAAACATGAAAAAAGGTACGGAAACGACTCTAGATGACAAATGCGTGTTCAGAAATAAAAATTAATATTTTGAAAAATAGGTGTTGGGTAAATACACCTTTTGTTTCGATGTTTCCACTTTTCGGGAACATACTTTTTAATATTAATTTCAGGATGGGAGTTCCATGTTTTTGTAAATTTTGAATATTTTAAACACGAAAAAACTTGCAACTTTTTTTTCCCAAAATGCGTTTGGCATCTGGACCTATTTCCGCAACTCTTCTCACCTTATATGTCAATATTAAAAATGACCAACAAATTGGAAATCTCAAGCAAAAAAGTATGTTCCCCAAAAGTAGCAACATTGAAATTTTAACTGAAGGTGCATCTAGTCCACAGTACACATATTGAAGGTAATATCATTAGCGTGTTCATTTTTGTTCAGTTCTGCGCATCCATCAAAATCAGTGGAAAATGGTGAATCCCGTGACCCCTACTAGTTTAACATCAAAATTTGTTGTGTGTTATGTGTTCATTTGTTACTTATTTATTAGCAAATACAATTATTTCAAGCTTTTTAGTGTTTATGAACATTATATTGTCATGCAAACAACATTCGTTCCTGGTTTTTAGTGTTATTTAAATTATGCTTTTGTGTTTGTTTTCTTCGTTGTTGTTGTAATACAGCGGACGGGGTCACGTAAGGCTGCCATCTTGAATTTCTTTGACAGTTCTCATTTCGGACAACATGCGCAAGATAATACCTTTGATATGTGTACTGTGCATCTACTCAACACCTATTTTTTAAGATCTCAACGGTTATTTGTTATGGAAATTTTCCAAGGCATTTAAGATTTTCTCTTTATTTTACCATTTGGCCCAGATTGGGCGCCAATTTTCAAAATTGCTTCCAAACGAAAGGATTAAAAAAAATAATTCCCAAGCTAAACTTCATCCTTAGCATGTCAAAAATAAATATCAAATGTAAAAATAAGATCACCCCTACGAAAAGTCCCAGGATTTGGGTTTCCTGACCGGAGTACAGGTTGGGCGCCATTTTTCAACATGGTGGCCAAGCGACAAGATTACAAAAATCACTTCCGCAGATATTTCGGTTTCCTGACTGAACAACCCGTTGACATGAAAAAAGCATGTTCCCAAAAAGTGACAACACATAAATTTTACCCGAAGGTTTGTCTGCTCAACACCTATCTTTTAAGACATCAATCGTTTTGATCATGAACATTTTCCAAGAAATTCACGAGTTTTTTTTTATTTTACCATTTTCTACCGATTGGGTGACATTTTTGAAAATAGCGCTCTAGTGACAGGACAATGACAGCCTTATGCTATGTTTCCACCAAAGGATTATCTAGGTTTAGATAAAATAAATCTTTTTGGTGTTTCCACCGCACAAAAAGATTTAAAAAAGATTAAATCTGACAGCACCTTCAAAAATGCAAATGGCGTTCGAATTTTTCTTATGAAGTGCGAAAGAGACAGAATGTTTGATTCGCGTCAAACAATGAAGAACTGAATCGAGTCTCAAATGAATCGTTCAGCACCATGTAAAAATAGGTTAGTTCGATTTGTAAAACTATTTGTCCTAGGAAGATTTAACAAGATTAATTTCTAATCTCCAAGATTTACGAAATTACAAATATGGGCCCCCACAAAAAGTGCATGGATTTCGGTTCCCTGACTGGACTCAAGATTAGGCATTACAGATTCAAAATCCTTGTGTATACATACCTATGTATCAAATTAAGTTTAAATAACCCAAAGATGAAAGAATTTCAATACTCACCACTTTTTTTTTCCTATCGTGAAATGCCCCAAGATCAACTTTTTTATCAGAAATTAATTTCGATGAATCAATATGAAATCGTACCATTCAAATTCATATTTCAGATCGAAATCTGAATTTTCCAATGAATATGGTAAGCCCAATATACCTTCATTATGTGAAAGACAGACATTTTGGTCACTTTACGTATTTTTAATTAATAATGTTGAAGGAAGAAATGTGGCAAAAAATGTAAAAATCGCAAGTTTTACATCGAAGATTTTCAATAACGTTTAGGTTCCGTTTAAAAGTTTTGACATTGACATTTGACTTTGCATACATTTTTATGCACATACGATTTTTGGAATCGAATTTTCAGTGAGTATTTCCTATGCCAAATTAAAGATATGTACATAATAGCATTTAACAGCCTTCACTTGGAGTTTTGCCTGCAGTAAAAGTATGTATATTTGACCTGCGCTACAAACACAATTAAAAAGGAATGGATTGGCTTTATTTTAACGAGCTTGCACATGACTCAACTGTTCCAACGCGTTAATTAAATAGGTCATTGCCCCTTTTGTACGCGTCTTCTATCTGCTTTATTATGCGTGCCTACGCACTATTTAAATTCTTAACGCTTTTCATACGTGTGTACTGCCAGCGCCGAACCAGATGGTTGATTCAATCGTATGCTTTGTTATTTTTAACCAAACAAAAATTAAACAATATGATGTAATATGTATCGAAAATCATGTATAAATTATGTAACCACTGATATTAACGTTTACAAAATAATTTAAACGTTAAATTGCCGACATTTCATTTACAAAAACGCCTGATATTCTTGTTCGTTTCAATTCAAAACACGAAAGATGACCTTCCTTTTTGAAAAGAACTCAAAAGTGATTTCAACTTCTTAGCATAAAATTTGTGACCATATAGCTACCTATTTAGCATTTTAATTGAATGCATTTAAAAGAAAATAAAGAATTTTAAGGAATATCTACATTATTTATATAATTTATAAATAAAAAGTACCTAAATGGTGTTTTGCTTACCATTTTCAATAGGTTTGCTGGGCAATGACTGTTCTTATGTTGTATTTATTTATTTTTATTGAATATTCAAAAGGCCTAGACGAAAATTATAAAAGCAAGAACCCTGACAATTAAGAGGCAATTGCCGTGTGTCCAGCAATTCGTTCGCATTGAATTCGTGGAATCTTCTTCAAGTTTGGATTTATTTTTCATGTAATTTATATTAGTGAACTAATGAACTAACAGGATCCATCAAAAACTAGTGCTGTGAATTACAATAATAAAAGAAAAGAAAGTGATTGTGATAGAACTATATTAATATAACCTGCTTAAATATGGCAACTAATCCGGATTTAACAAGTGAAAACCTTTCAACAAACAAGCATAAAAAGTTTTCACGGATTTTCCCTGAAACCGATGGCGATAAAGTGGTTATATCCGGAATGTCTGGAAAATTTCCCAACTCACGGAATATTTCTGAATATGGACATAATTTGTTCAACAAGGTGAGAAATTGTCTTGTCATTTGTGTGTCTCAAAAAACTCGTCTTTGATTATAAGTTTAGACCAATTTTGTTTCATTTTTATTCTCGTCTCGGGGGCCTCGGCTGGCTACCTACTAGTATTTTCTAGTTAATGGAAAAACTTTCTACCCTGATGTTCGCCAAGTTTTACGTGATTTACAAAATTGTTCGTTTCTGTGTTATTATGTGCTCTATAGTAGTTGGTGATTTGACAATAAATGAAAACAAAAAGGAGACTGGGTACAACGTGTGCAACTAGAGACCCAATAATTTGTATTTAAAAAATTTTCAATTCAAGATCTCCGAAAACGTTACCAGGGGAATAAGCTATAACACAGAAAAACAAGTCAATTAGTCAACAATAACTTGTTCAACTATGTTTATGTATTCAACAAGTGAAGACCATTTCTGTTAAGCTACAAATAAAACCGTAATATTAGTCAAAAATTTCCCTCGACTTGTTGAACCAGTTGAGTAGGTTTCCGAAAAAAACGCATTTTGTCTAAAATAAGAGCTTTGCTTTTATTACTGGGCAAACGTGATTTGTCAAAGTTACTTTCAGTAAGAAAATCCAGGCACTAGTATGCCGAACACGGACAACCCATGGGACTCTATTTCAAGGTTAATGCTTTTTTTAAATACTTTCGTCTGTTTTTGATTACCTACTGTTTGATTCAGGATAAAAACATTTTGCAAACAAAAAATGTTTCAGCATTAAATACATTCTAAACGAAATTCCCGATTCTTTCACTTGCAACCGTTGTCGTTCCTCGTGTCGGCTGAAACTTATCAACTATTCAACAAGTTTATTCTCTTTTTTTTTTTTAATTTTGTTGTTTCCAGATACAGAAACGGTGCGTTTATGAAATTTCCCAATTTTTGAAAGAAACCAAAGAAAACTTGTAGTTCTCTATCTAGACATGTTGTTCCGTGTTACACCAATTTAAAAAAAAAAAAAACTTTTTGAATTTCACTACTTGTTAAATAAGCACTTTATGTCCCCAAGTATTCAATCAAAGAGCCGATCTTGTTCGCTTTCGAGTTACTCGAGACGAAGACATTGTTTAGAAAAAATTGTTTGTAACTTTTTTTGTAAATAAAAATCGCTTATTAAATTTTCTACAAACTCAAGATTTTCCAACCGAAAAACTTTTTTGAGTTTTTTAAAGTATTTGCTTACAGACATTGTTTTCGCTTTAAAAACTGTCAGTTTCTTTAGCTCCATTTAGACAATCACCTCACTTTCAGTTGAGTTATAACTTATAAGTTAAGCTTTCAGTTAAACTGATGCCTAAAGCCCCATTTAGAAGATCATTTCCAGTTTCTGCTTCAGTTAAATTGATCACATTTGTTCCACAAACATGGATATGTGACATATTAATGTCAATGAAGCCGACCAAATTATCACTCCGTGTCAACATATTGGAAACAAAAAAAAAACAGAACAAGAGATATTACACGGAAGCGGAACAAGAACATTATCTCCTCATTATTTGTAAAGAGTAGACATAGATTCGTTTGAATATTACTTAAACTAAATTTTGTCCATTCGGGATTTAGGCATTCGGGATTTGGGTGTTCGGGATTATGGCATTCGGGATTCTCATTTTTTGCATTTCGGGATTTTGGCATTTGGGATTCTGTACCCTTCCCATACAAATATATGTGGTTATAAGGTTTTTTTTGGGGGAAGTTTCATCGACGGACCATTATTTTCAATTAGTTTTCGGTAATATTTTACTTTTATACTGAAAATATTGTCATCCTTGCATATAATGACAATTACTTTTTTCACAGAGACTATATCGACTTGGTTTTGATGTCATTGGATTCAGCATTAATATTTCTGTTTGATAACACCCCAACTTCCCCCCTCTTCTCCTAAAAAAAAAACACCCTTCCATGTGAAATATTTTTATACACTCTTTCGATTTTTCATTCTCATGGTACATGAAACGTTTTCACCAAGTTTCATGATGGTACTATTATTATTTTTTTATTTGAAATATTTTTTGTACTATTTTACCTGTACTTTATAAACAAATTTAGAAAAACAAAAACTAAAATTATTATTTATGAGTTAGGGATGGGTACACTATTATTTATAATTTCACTTTTGTGTGCCAACAAAAAATTCCTATTCATTGATTCAACAATACCATTGCATATACATTACACTCTATAGCAGTGTTTCCCAACCTTTTTTGTGCTACGCCCCACCAAAAATTTTCCAAAATTCTTATGCCACCCAGCATTATATTTATAGAATATTCAACATTCAAAAATTTGAAATATTCACTAAAAAACTTGAATAATAAAAACTAGGAAGGAATCTTAAGGAATTAACTATCTCTAATCCAGCTATAAATTTTCCAGATGATCAACAATTACATCTATAGCGGCATCATTCACTTCACATCTTTCGAGTCAATGAAACCCGTCAAAATTTGAGTTGTAAATATGTATAAGTCTGACTAATCAATAAAGGTAAGGAAAGCAAATATCTTCGGTTTTGTTTCGACAAGAGCTTTGTTTTTCTTTGAAGTTGCTTATAACGACTAAATTAGTCAAAAACTCCTTACAATCGTCCGTTGACAAATTTTTATTTCCGGTTTGTTACTTAATCAAAAAGTTCAACAAATCAAACAGTTCCTCATGGTCTTCCAATTGTTCTTTACACAATGGGTGGACAAAACGTTCACAGTTTGCACAACATAAATTTTGAACAAGTCAGATTGAATCCTGACTTTTTCGGAATTAAATGAGTGCCAAAGTGAGATATTTTTTTCCTTCGCATTCAATTATCCAGAAATCTAAAACGGCTGTAATGCATCAGAATGTAAAATTGCCCCCCTTAAAAGTCAAATTGCCCCCCTGTGGGGCTTGGGCCCCACGTTGGGAAACACTGCTCTATAGTATTCTCATGAAACACGATTTTGTAGGTTGACATTTGGTCGATAGGTTCGCTGTGATCGCCTACCGAGATTCCTTAACAAAAATTAGGTTTACATTTGGACACTAGATGGCCACGAGCTTTTTTTCTTCATGAGAATAATATAGAATTTATATACAATGACAAAACAGGGACAAAACTTCAGAATTGAGTAGAAGTAACAAGCAGTGTTCAATTGGATTCAGAATGAGAGTCTTTGTATAGAGAGTCTTCTTGAGTGAAACTAATGGAAAATGGCATTACAGTTTCAGTTGCAGTTAAACGCTTCAATGTTTGCTATTTGTTTATAGCATTATAGCAATCAGATATTTAATGCACGACTGGGTCGCACGTACTTGCTCTCATGTTCAAGACAATGCTGGTTTAAGAAAATTGAAATTTAAAATCGTTGAAGCGGTTTCTTAAAAAATTATTTTTTTATAAATAAAATTCTTAAAACATTTTTAAGAACAAATTTTGGTATGCAAATTACAAAGTATATATTTATGTGTATATAAAAACAAAATTTGAAACAAAATTGTCAACCCGTTTTTGAGATATCGAATTTTCAAAAAAAAAAAAAAATGAAACTTTTTTTAAAAATCCAAAAACTTTTTTTTTGAAAATTTTGATATGCAATATTATTTAATATTATCTGAAATTTGTATATACAAAAATTCATCTAAATCCGTTTAGACGATAACGAGAAATTTCAAAATAAAAAAATACTTTCTATGACAGGTACCTACTATTAATAGTTGCTAAGTGTAAAATTTTATAATTTTTGGTAGTAGATCATACTAATTTTAGTATATTAAAAAAGTTTAATCAAAATCGTAGGAGTCGTTTTTAAGCAAAATAATATTTTCCTTTGCGGTTTTTAACTTTTGTATGGCATGTACCGTTATTTTTTCATAAATGTAAAATTTTTTGTAAAAATATCTTAGAGAGTACTATAAAAACTCCTAAATATCGAGTTTCAAAAAAATCGATCATGTCGTTTTTGAAATATTTAATTTTCCAAAAAAAAGTTTGGAAGCATTTTTTAAAAATCCAAAAAATATTTTTTCAAAAATTTTGGTAAACAAAACTATTTACATTTTCTGGAAGTTTCTGTATAAAAAAATAATTGAAATCGGACCTACCATTTTGAAGAAAATAAAAAATTTAAAAAATGGTTCTTTGGGAGGTACCATTAATAACCATTTTTGAAAAATGCTTTTCCACCCAAAGGAATCCTTTACTAAAATAAATTAATTGTTTTTTTTTTAAGAAAAGTTGTCGAACTGTTTTTGAGAAAAATACAATTATGGCAGGTACTATTATTTTTGGTTCTAAAAAAAAATGAAAAAACGTGTGGGCATAATCACCAAAAATGAAGAAAATCGATCGAGTCGTTTAGGCTGTAGACGAACAGACAGACCATCACCGTAATATCATGTTTGATCGTTATCTGAAAAAAATTTTTTGCGCGAATCCAAAACTTGCCTTATAAAGGGTCCGCCAAATAATTTTTTTTTTTGAAAATCCTATAAAAAAAAAACTACTGAATATTATCTCAAATTTGTTTTTTTATTTGAAAGTACAATCCTTCCGGTTAATAATGGAAAATAATTTCATGAAAATGGCTGCTTCGCTAAGTGGGCCTGCGATCGACTTAGAGAAGATGCCGATTTTGCCAAAAAAAATCATTTTTCAGATGAAGCTCATTTTGATCTTGGCGGGAATGTAAACAAGCAAAATTGTCGCATTTGGGGCACAAAAAACCCGCACGCCATTGAAAAGCCGATACACCCAAAACGAGTCACTGTTTGGTGCGGATTTAGGTCCAGAGGCATTATTGGGCCATTTTTCTTCGAGTGGCCGTTACAGTCAATGGCGATCGTTATCGGGCCATGTTGAACGAATTTTTGTTCACAAAAATTGAAGGATATTGGCAACATTTGGTTTCAACAGGACGGCGCTACGTGCCACACAGCCGAAGCTACACTCCATGTAGTAGTAGAATTTTCAAAAAAAAAAAAGTTATTTGGCGGACCCTTTAGTACCTACATATGATGTATATCGCAAGTAAAAATATTTCAGAACAAATTTGACATATATCATTTGCGATTGACATTTTTGCCTGTACCTGTCTCAAAATCTTTCATTTCTGATTTCGCACTTTCATATTTTGTTAGCTTTTTGAGACATTTTATAAAAACTTTATTTTACATTTTATTATAACTTTATAAAAAACTATAGATTCTTCGTAAAAGCAAAAAAAAAAAAAAAAACAAGCAGCCGCCAAGATTTTTTCTGATTGAAATATCAGATAAACTTTTATTGGAATTATTAAAGTTGAACAGAAAAAAATTGGAACACAAATCAGTGGAATGATTTGTTCCTTTTTCTGTCAAAGAGCAATCAGCTGATGATACGAAAAATGAAATTTCATCCGAAAAACAAATAAATCCATTTAAAACATAAAAAATAATGTTTTGGCAATTTTTTTCTCGAAAAAAATTCTACGCTGAATTACGCGTCTTTGATATATCATTTGGCTACAAATCGAATTGAAAAGTAATAAAAACTTCAATAATTGTTTTTTGCGGATGGTTTTTTCTGATCGCTACATATAACAGCAGATTATTTTAAAACACTTGTAGTTGTTTTAAATTAATTAAAAACATTGTTTTTTTTTTAATAAATTAACATAATTTTGATTTTTATTGGCAATATGATACAAAAAATAAAAGGATTTTGAATTAATGAATCTTCAAAATACCGTTATAACTGATCAGACAGGCCACTCTAGCACTCAACCTTTGAATTTTCTTGTGGGTGGCCTCTTAATGCAAAACGTCCTATAAGTATGGTATGCAAAAATATTGTTTAATACATATCGATTCAGTTATTGTAATAAACTCAATTTCGATAAAGTTGCAGTTAGGCCACTATGGCTCTAACTGCATCATTTGCTGCGAGATATTCGAGACTAATGAAATCTTACAACAATTACAACATTTACAAATACAATTTTTAAAATTTTCCCTTATTTTGTTTTTGTATTAGGTACGTGTAAAAGTTCATTGGGAAATACTCTAAGAAGTCAATCGTTATTTTCCCAATACGCATTTGGCATCTGTAGGCGTTTCCACAACTTTTTCATGTTCAAAAAATTAAAAAATACCGGAAAGGTGGACGTCCTTTGACATAAAAAAGTATGTTCCCGAAAAGTGGCCACACTGACATTTTACCCATAGGTGCGTCTACTTAGCACTTACTTTTTAAGATATGACCTGTTATTTTTTCCAATATACATTTGACGTCCAGAGGTGTTTCCGAAACTTTTGTCATGCTAAAAACAACCAAAAAAAGGGAGAGTCTCACATTTTGACATAAAAAGGTATGTTCCTGAAAAGTGGGAACATCGAAATCTTCACAGAAACAGCGTTTACTTAACACCTATTTTCCAAAATATCAATTTCAATTTTTATAAACTTTTTTCATGTTTAAAATATCAAAAATGAACAAAAAAAATGGAGGTTTCACCCATTGACATTAAAAAAAGGATGATCCCAAAAAATGGTAACACTGTTATTTTAATTTTTTTTAATGATTCCTAGGCTTAATTTTATCTTTGGCATGTCAAAAATAAATTTAAAATATAAAAATAAGATCCCCCTACAAAAAGAGCCAGGGTTTGGGTTTCCTGAAAGGTGTACAGGTTGGGCGCCATTTTTTCAAAACAACCGGACCTGACTATAAGGACCTCAAAACTTGGAGATATGTCAAAATATTCAATTCGGGAGCTAAAGTTGTAATCTTGTCACTTGGACATCTTTTTCAAAAATGGCGCCCAATGTGTGAAAAATGAAAAAAAGAACTCGTACTTGGAAAATTTCCATAATCAAAATAACGATTGATGTCTTAAAAGATAGGTGTTGAGTAGATGCACCTTCAGGTAAAATTTAAGTGCTGTCACTTTTCGGGAACATACTTTCTTTTTATGTCAACACTTTTTTGATTATATTAAATATTTTGAACATGAAAAAAGTTGCGAAACCACCTCCAGCTGCCAAATGCAGTTGACATAAGAAAAATATGTTCTCAAAAATTGACAATGCTGCTTTTACTCAACACCTATCTTTTAAGACATCAACTGTAATTTTCTCAACATCAGTTTGGCATCTGGAGGCGTTTCCGCAAATTGTTTTGGGTTAGAAATATTAAAAACTACCTAAGGAGTGGAAGTGACATCAAAAAAGTATATACCAGAAAAGTTCTACTCAACACTTATCTTTTTTAGACATCAACCGCTATTTTTCCAACACACTTTTGTTGTCTTAGGCTCAATTCACATAGAACTGGCTTGAGGTTTTGCTGTGATTCTGGCATGGTGGATGGTGCATACATATGCCACGTTGTGGAATTGACATGCAAGATGATAAGGCGAGAGTATGGTGCCACCTGCCATCGCGATCGCCACACCATATTGAAAGCCCCAGTGGCCTACATAAACGTCACGCAACAGTGAAATCTCTCAGTCAAATGACAAATTTTGAATTCTGAGACGAAATTCAAATTACTGAAAATTTATATAGTCACAAGAGGGCATATTACTGCAACAGCAGCATGCAAAACTAAACATGGTAGAAAATAGCGTGAATTGGACCTTAGGCAGTTTCCAACATTTTTAGAATATTAAAAATATTCAGAATTACCAAAAAAATGGAAATACCACCCTTTGTCATCAAAATAAGGATGTTCCTGAAAAGTGGCAACACTGACAAATTAACCGAAAGAAAATTACCAAAAAAAAGGAAGTCCCAGCTTTTGACATACAAAAACTGGCAACACTGACATTTTAACCAAAGCTGGTTCTACTCAACACCTATCCTTTAAGACGTCAACTATTATATTCCCTACACACGTTTGACATTTAGCATTTCTGCAGCATTTTTCATGTTAAAAATACTTATTAAAAATCACCAAAGAAAGGGGATAAGGATAATCCACCTTTTTACATAAAAAAGTAAATATGTATGTTCTCGACACCTTTTTTTAAGGTTTCGAATATTATTTCCCAATTCGAGTTTGGCTGCTGGAGGTGTTTTGATAACTTTTGTTATGTTCAAAATTTTAAAAATTATCAAAAAAGTGAAGGTCCCACCTGTTGATATAAAAAAGCATGTTCCCGAAAAGTGTCAGAACTGACAGTTTACCCGAAAGGGCGCCTACTCAATGCCTATCTTTTAAGACATCAATCGTTATTTCGATCATGAGAATTTTACAAGTAATTTAGAGTGTTTTTTTATTTTACAATTTTGCACAGATTGGGCGCCACTTTTGAAAATGGCGTTCAAGCTACGGGATTACAACTATGACTCCCAAGCTAAATTACATCCTTACATTACATCAAAAATAAATAAACCAAATATAAAAATGAGGTCCCCGCAAAAAAAATAATTTGGGAATAATTTTTCAAAATGGCGTCCAAGCGACAGGATTACAAAAATAATACCCAAGCAAGCCAGTCTATAATGCTTGTCATAATATTTTTGCTACCCTCAACATGACCGAGAATTCGCTAGCGCTATTCGCTCGACAATTGGCTTACCTTTTTGGAAGCCAGCCGAAAAGCGCGTGATTTGACATTTGGCAATTTATGTATGCACCCAACTTGTTAGTGAGTGTTCTCGCTCGTGTGGCCTCAAGGTTATTTATTTTGTGAATGTTATTTAAAACAGGTACCTATTTTTATATTATTTTTTTTTTGTTTTAGTCTGCTTGTACTAAACGGTAAAATAAATTAAACTAAAGTTAAACATTAAATTTAAACTATATTTTGTAGTTACTCAATGGAATAAACTCTGCTCTTGTTTTGATTGTGCAAGAAATTTCTTCTGTCGATTATCTGTAGTTAAAGTATTTCTCGTTCACTAAGCTGTAATTTAGCTGGGCATAGATTTTTTCCGTGCCACGAGTTAGGAATCGATTGTAATACGATTAAGTTTAGATCTTCTATCGGGGTACCAATTTCTTTGCTGGTGGTTTTATGGTTTGTGAGGTTTTCGGCCAAGGACGTTTTATAAAAAAAAAAGCAATAAGCTTATTATTATGGTATTGATCTTTTATGTATCACGTTAATATTATTCAAGATTGATATGGTTGACGACGACGAACGCCGATGGAGGCATTTCAATCCCGAAATTCCAAAACGGGCGGGTAAATTATACGACCTCGAAAAATTCGATGCTACATTTTTCGGAGTTCATTTCAAGCAAGCACACACAATGGACCCACAGTGCCGTATTCTAATGGAAGTCGCCTATGAGGCAGTAATTGATTCAGGTATCAACCCAAAAGAGCTTAGAGGATCTCGTACTGGAGTATATGTTGGAGCTTGCATTTCTGAATCCGAAAAGACATGGTTCTATGAGAAAGTGTCATCGGGTGGTTTTGGTATCACAGGTTGTAGTCGAGCTATGCTTCCGAATCGTATTTCTTATGCATTGGGTCTGAATGGGCCATCGTATCTTATTGACACAGCTTGCTCAAGCTCAATGTATGCCCTGGATAATGCCTTTACAGCTTTGAGGAATGGTGAAATAGATGCGGCCATTATTGGTGGTGCTAATTTACTTTTGCATCCGTTTGTGACATTGCAGTTTGCTAGGTAAGTTAAAGCCATGGAAAACAAATATACCTAAATGGTTGTAATCCTAAATTAATATTGAATTGTGTAGGTTAGGTGTTTTAGCAAATCATGGCTTCTGTCGCCCATTCGACAAGGATGCTGCTGGCTACACACGAGCAGAAGCAGTTAATTGCATGTTTCTACAACGCAAACGTGATGCTAAACGTATCTACGCTGAAGTCATATACTCTAAGACGAACTGCGATGGATACAAACCAGAAGGTATCACATATCCCTCTGGGAATACTCAGGAGAAACTCCTGCGGGAGTTCTATGCCGACGTTGATGTCAAACCAAGTGATTTGGGCTATCTAGAAGCCCATAGTACAGGCACCATTGTTGGAGATCCCGAAGAATGTCGAGCTATTGACAATGTTCTTTGCAGCCAACGAAACGAACCACTGCCTGTTGGTTCTGTAAAATCGAATGTTGGTCACTCCGAAGCAGCTTCAGGTATTTGTTCCCTAGTCAAGGCAGTTCTTGCCTTTGAAAATGGCAAGATCCCTCCAAACGTAAACTTCAATGCTATCAAAGAGGAAATTCCAGCCTTAGCCGAAGGAAGATTGACCGTGGTCAAAGATGTTGAAGTCTTGTCTAAGCCATATATTGGAGTAAATTCATTCGGATTTGGTGGTGCAAATGCTCATGCCCTACTCAAAGCCAGCGACAAGGAGAAGATAAATAAAGGAATACCATTGGATGGCATTCCCAGAATTGTTGGATGGGCTGGAAGAACTGAGAAAGCTGTTACATCCATTTTGGATTCTATCGAAGCCCATCCACTCGATGCTGAGTATATCGGATTATTGCATAATATTCAGAAGGATGATGTGTCTGGTTTAGTATTCCGAGGCTATGGAATATTCTCGAATAACGGTGCTGAAAATTCAAACTGTATTGTAAAGGACATTCAGCATTATACTGGTATTAAGCGTCCTTTGATATGGGTATTCAGCGGAATGGGATCACAATGGACTCAAATGGGGGCATCTCTGATGGAAATTCCAATTTTCCGAAATTCAATAGAGCTCTGTCACACTGCCCTCAAATCTAAGGATCTGAATCTGATAGATATTTTAACATCAACAGATGCACACACATATGATAATATTCTCCACTCCTTCGTTGGCATAGCTGCTATCCAAATTGGCCTGGTAGACATATTGAGAGCTTTAAATCTTGAACCAGACTACATAATTGGACATTCTGTGGGAGAACTTGGTTGTGGCTATGCCGATGGCGGCTTCACTCGAGAGCAAATGATTTTAGCTGCCTACTATCGTGGAAGAGTGAGTTTAGAGATTGAAAAAATTCGAGGTTCTATGGCTGCGATAGGAATGGGATACAAGAAGATTATTCGCTTGTTACCTGAAAGTATCGAAGTAGCATGTCATAATGGAGAAGACTCGAGCACAATTTCAGGACCAGCTGAGGATGTTACTCGTTTTGTTGATGACTTAAAGTCTCAAGGCGTTTTTGCTAAGGAGGTACCTTGTTCAAATATTGCCTATCACTCTCGATACATTGCCCATATGGGACCACAACTTCTTAAATACCTCAAAGCAACCATTCCCAAGCCTAAGAAGAGGTCTTCGAAATGGCTCAGTTCCAGTGTGCCAAAAGCCGAATGGGAACAAACCGGACGTGATCTCTGCTCGGCAGAGTACCATACAAATAATCTCCTGAGTAGTGTTCTTTTTGAGGAGACTTTTGCAATGCTTCCAAAGAATGCCTTGACTATTGAGATTGCACCACATGGGCTATTGCAAGCGATTTTGAAACGATCAATGCCCGGTGGTGTACACGTTGCCTTGACTCAAAGGGGTAGTAAAAATAATGCCTTATATTTCTTAGGAGCACTTGGAAAGTAAGTTCACTCTCCCATCTAAAAAATAAAACAAAACAAAAAATCTTTCACTTTGTCATTTTTGTAGACTTTTCAACAACGGCGTTACACTTCCATTCGAAAATCTCTATCCTTCCGTTCAGTTTCCAGTGTCACGTGGAACACCTGGAATTGCAGCTCTGATCAAATGGGATCACAATGAAGATTGGTTTGTTACGAAATACGAGAACATGAAAACTAAAGCCAGTGGTGAACGAGTCTTCAACGTTAATTTGCAAAGTGATGACGAGGAATATCTAAGTGGACATGTGATTGACGGGAAGATTCTTGTCCCAGCTACTGGTTACTTGCAATATGTATGGGAAACTTTCTCACTGATGTATCACGGCCCTAGTTATATGGATGTTTCAGTTGAATTTGAAGATGTTCGATTCATACGTGCTACACCAATAACATTAGGTGGAACTGTTGAGCTTAAGGTTATGATCCATTATGGAACTGGAAACTTTGAGGTAATTTCAAGATTCAAGTTATTTTTGAATAGAACTAAATTTCTATTCTTAACAGATCACAGAATCGAACAGTTTGGTTGTCACTGGAAGTATTAGGGAGATTTCTGGAGATTCTCCACCACCAATGCAAATACCTTTGGATGAAGGATCCAATGCCACAATGATGGCTCAGAAAGATTTCTACAAGGAACTCAAATTGCGAGGCTATCATTATAATGGAGCATTTAGAGGTGTCCGCACTGCCCGCAGTGATGGCAAGTATGGACAAATAGAATGGAAGTACAATTGGGTGGCATTCATGGATGCAATGCTGCAAATTCATATTGTCGGAACTGATTCACGAACTCTGTTTCTACCAACAAAAATTCGTAAGCTTCGTATCAATGGCAGACATCATTTTGACTTGATGTCCCGAATGAATCCCGAAGATCGTGTATTTGATGTCTATGCCAGTCGGAAGTTCGATAGAGTTATTGCAGGTGGGGTTGAATTGATTGGACTTCATGCCAGTCCAATTCAAAGGAAACGCCCACCAGGTATTCCAGTTTTGGAGAGATATCAATTCCTTCCACATTTCCCCACCCCGAAAATGGACTTCAATGATGCAGCGAGAATTTGCATTCAATTGGGTCTTGAGAATGTACCTTCACCAAAAATTAAAATAGTTGAAGTCGATACTGAGCACGATACACCTGTCATTGGGCATTTTCTTGATGCAGTCGAAGATTTGCCAGTTGTAACTGGAGATTATATGTTCTTAACTGACCAGACCTTAGAACTACCTGGAGTGCATGTAGAGAATGGGAAACTTTCCACACAATCGAATTGCTATTTTATCATTATGAAGAATCTATTGAGCCAGGAAAATATATTAACTCTGGCCTTAAAGAGCCTTTTAGATGGAGGATTTCTGGTGGCTAGACATCCCCAGGGACAAGTGTATGATGCGAACATGTCGATTCCAACTGACTTGAAACTAGTTTTGGTTATCCCGACATTTGACGACGAAGTGATTCTACTTCTGCAAAAACAGAAAAAGAAATCCCTAGGAGAGCCAAGTACTATAAAGATATCAGCTGGCGATTTGGAGTTCAAATGGATAGAGGAGGTTCAAGAGGCAATGAAAACCGGTCCGGTGATACTCTACGCGGAGAATGAGAAGTTCAGCGGACTACTTGGCTTGACTAATTGCTTAAGAAAGGAGCCCGATGGCCATATGGTTCGGTGCGTGCTTGTAGATGATTTGACTGCGCCCCAATTTGACTTAGAAAGTTCCTTCTATAAAGATCATCTAGCACTAGGATTAGGGATCAACGTATATCGAAATGTGAGTATTCAATAAGTTACTTTACTTACTTAAGGTGGCGCTACAGTCCGGGGTGGAACAGGGCTTCAACCAACAAGCTTCTTCCAGCCGGCTCGGTTTCTAGCTAGCTGTCTCCAGTTTCACACGCCAAGTTGGTTTAGGTCCTCTTCCACTTGCGTGCGCCACCTTTTACCTCTACTGCGCTGTCCCACGTGGTTGGATTCAAAGACTTTCCGGGCCGGAGCATTGGTATCTATTCGCTCTAGGTGAACCAGCCATCTCAGTATATAAGTTACATAGTTTGCATATAATGAAGACTGTTGAATTCAGGCACATGCAGTTTATCTGATATTTTGATTTAATTTTTGTAGGGTCAATGGGGCTCATACCGCCATCTTCAACTTAGTACCGAAAATCCAGTTCTACCCCATGCTGATCACATTTATGGAAATGTTATCCATCGTGGAGATTTGTCATCCCTTCGCTGGTTCGAAGGACCATTTGTTCCTAAGGATTGTGAGATCAAAATCATATATTCTTCCATAAACTTCCGCGATGTGATGTTGGCAACTGGACGATTGGCTGCTGAACTCAATGGTAGTAGCCGAATGGATCTAAGTCTAGTGTTGGGCTTTGAGTACTCTGGTATTAATATAAAAACTGGTAAGCGTATTATGAGTATGGTACAGAGAGGTGGTGTTGCATCTTATGTGGAGAAACCATCACGCTTGATTTGGGATGTTCCCGATAATTGGTCATTGGAGGAGGCTGCCACAGTACCAGTTGTCTATATAACGGTATACTATGCATTCTTCATGCATGTGGACATTCGTAAGGGTAAAAGTATTCTCATTCATGCCGGAACGGGTGGAATTGGTTTGGCAGCGATTAGAGTTGCATTAGCCTATGGTCTGGAGGTTTTCACAACTGTGAGCACACCACAAAAAAGAGCATTTCTGCTTAAGACATTCCCTGAGCTCAAAGGTGATACATTGGACTGATTTGTAAGAATTATTGGTTCAACCTTTTTAATTTTGTTTTTTTGTTCTTGAAGATTCACATATTGGATACTCACGTGACACGTCTTTTGAAATCATGATTCAACAACAAACCGAAGGTCGTGGAGTCGATTTTGTCCTGAATTCTTTGTCAGAAGAAAAACTTCTTGCGTCAGTTCGATGCCTTGGACAAGGGGGACACTTTTTGGAGATTGGCAAGTTCGACATGGCCAATGATAGTAAACTTGGTATGGGATGCTTCCTCAAGGAAATTACATTCCATGCTGTTCTGGCCGACACACTGTTGTTTGCTCCTGATTCAATTATAAATGTATAACTGACTCTTTCTGTTTCAAGACCTTTTTTTGACTACATTTTTTTATTTTAGAAACTAAAAATGCTTGTTGACAACGATATTGCTGGAGGTATCATTCAACCCCTGCCAGCTACTTCTTTCCCAGCAAATGAAATTGAACAAGCATTCAGGCATCTTATTGGTGGCAAACATATAGGCAAGGTACTAGTGCAAGTGCGAAATGATGCCGAATCTCCATACACAATACCAGTTCCGGTGCTAAAACAAGTCTACTTCAATCCTGAGTTCTCGTATGTTATTCCCGGGGGCCTTGGTGGATTCGGTCTTGAGTTGGCCGATTGGATTGTTATCAGAGGAGCGAAAAAGCTTGTATTGAGTTCAAGTCGTGGAATCTCTAAGGATTATCAAAGTTATAGAATTGCGTAAATATTTTTCATTTATTGAACTTTTAATATACAAAACAATTTTTAATATATCCCATTAAAGGCTTTGGAAAACATATGGCTGCGAAGTTCTAGTGAGCACAGCAGATATAACAACTCGAGCAGGTTGTGAAAATCTATTGAAAGAGGCAATTACCCAAGGACCAGTTGGAGGAATTTTTAATCTTGCAGTCGTTCTGCGAGATGGATTATTTGCCAACCAAACGGTTGATAAATTCTTAGAATCCTTCGCACCCAAAGCTTTTGCCACACAATACCTTGACGAGTTATCGCGAAAGATGTGTCCATATTTGGAACAATTTATTGTTTTCTCGAGTGTATCATGCGGACGTGGTAATGCTGGCCAGACTAACTATGGAATGGCCAATTCGATTATGGAACGAATCATTGAAGATCGTGTTGCAAATGGATTCCCTGGCAAAGCTGTTCAGTGGGGTGCAGTGGGTGAAGTGGGTCTAGTAGCTGATATGGCGGAAGATAAGATAGATATGGAAATTGGAGGAACTCTCCAACAAAGAATCTCTTCATGTCTGCAGGAGTTGGACAATTTAATTCCATCGTCGGACGCTATTGTAGCTAGTATGGTGGTTGCAGAAAAGCGTATTGGACGTGGTGGAAATGAGAGTATTACGGAGACTGTGATGAATATCATGGGCATTAGGGATCTCAAGTCGGTTTCACTTGGCATGACACTTTCCGAAATGGGAATGGATTCTTTGATGGCTGTCGAAATCAAGCAAACTCTTGAGCGCGACTTTGAGCTGTGTCTTTCACCACAGGATTTGCGATCTCTGACATTCCAAAAGCTGCAGGAATATGAGGATGCTAAAGAAGGAGAACAAAATGATATTGTTAAACTAGTTCTTGCCTCTGAGAATACACCGTTGGGAATGGAGTTACTTTTGCGTAACCTGGGCGATGAAGCTAATTGTAACAAGGTTTTGTGTCCCTTGTTGACTTCTGCTGATGCTTCGAAGCTTAACTTAAATCCTAGTATCATAATTCCAGGCTTAGAAGGTACTACTGGAGAGGCCTGGTATGCCATTGGGAAACGTTTGTACTCAAAGTCAACTGTGTTGCAGTTGCATCAAACAGCTGATCTAACAACAATTAAGGAAGTTTCACAGGTTGTTTTTGAGGTAAGTCCATAGCAAACAAATTTATAAATTTACATTAACTTAACTCTTCTCTCTTAGAATGTGAAATCGGTTTTGAAGTCTTCAGAAAAATTTTACATCATCGGTTACTCCTTTGGCACATTTATTGCCTTGAGCCTAGCAAGTCTGTTGGAAAAAGCTGGCTACCGAGGACAACTTCTCTTGATCGATGGTGCACCTCATTTTTTGAAGACCTTAACAATTCGTCATTTGGGTGAAAACTACAAGGATGAAGATCTCTATAATTTACTCCTATCAGGCATTGTCAATCAAATATTCCCCGATCAAACAACCGAATCAGCAGCTCAAATATTCTTGCCGCTTAAGACATTCGACGAGAAAATGTCAAAATTCATGGAATTTGTTGAGAAACAAAACCTTTATAGCACAGAGTATGCCAAAGTTATGGTGAAAGCTATGTTTAATCGAGTAAAAATGGCTGCTGAAGCTGATCTCGAGAGCTTAGACGTACTGCAGTCCTTGATAACTCTAGTCAGGCCATCAGAAGTTGCTATGACAGACGTTGAGGAAGATTATTCTTTGTCAAAATTAACCAAGACTAAGGTAACAGTGAAGTTTGTTGAAGGAAGTCACACAACAATGTTGGACAATCCAAAATTAGCCAAAATCATAAATGACTTCGATCCAGCGCTGCAGGAAGATAAAACTTTTGAGTCATATTTGAAGGACATCAAGCCGGTGGTGGTATTGTAAATCGTAGGATAGCATATTTTTGATACAACTTTTGCTCTAGTTTTTGTAATTATATGAAATAAATAATAATGTATAACCTATATTTTAATATTGTTTATTAGTTTTAAGTTGTATACTGGTTCATATTAATACTATTCAAATACATGCATAATTACATTTAAATACATACATATACCTATTGAGAATAAATTTTTGGCGTTTAATTTATTTACTCCTGCTCAAGACGAAGTCGTACATAACAACTTTGCTCAACGTTCTATAAATCCAAACATAGTAGTTCGGTCAGAAAACCGAATCCCGTGCGTTTTTTGGCGGGGAATTTCTTATATTTGGAACTTGTTTTTGAGATGATAGGGATGAAATTTAACCCGGAAATAATTTTTTTAATCCTATCGCTTGGGCGCCATTCTGAAAAAAAGGCGCCCAAAATATACTCCGATCAAGAAACCCAAATTCTGGCACTTTGTGTGAGGGAGATCTTATTTTTACATTTAAATATATTTTTGACATGTTAAGGATGAAATTCAGTCTGAGAATCTTTTTTTTAATCCTGTCGTTTGCATGCCATTTTGAAAATTGGCGCCCAATCTGGGCCAAATGGTAAAATAAAGAGAAACTCGTAAATTACTTTGAAAATTTCTATAGCTAAAATAACGGTTGATGTCTTAAAAGATAGATGTTGAGTAGACGCACCTTCGGTATAGCAGTGCTGCCATTTTCCCGGAACATATTTTTTTATGTCAATGGGCGGAACCTCCACTTTTTTGGTACTATTTATTAATTTGAACATGAAACAAGTTGCGGAAACGCTTCCAGATGCCAAACGTGTGTTGGGAAAATAACGAAACATGCCTTAAAAGATGTTGAGTATTCTCACCTTCGGGTAAAATCTTAGTGTTGCCATTTTTCGGAAACAATTTCTTTTTTTTGTATGTCAAAAGGGTGGAATCTCGATTATTTTGGAAGTTTTTAATGTTTTCAACAAAAAATAACGTATCCAAATACCAAGCGCGTGGAGGAAAAATAATGAAATGTGTCTTAAAAGACAGGTGTTGCGTAGACCAACCTTCAGGTAAAATGTCAGTGTTGCCACTTATCGGGAACAAAGGTTGGGACGTTTTTGCTAGTTTTTAATATTTTTAACATGAAAAAAGTTGTTGAAACACCTCCAGATACCAAACGAATATTAGGAAAATAACGGTTGACATCTTAAAGGATAGGTATTGAGTAACCACTTTCGGTCAATATTTTAGTTTTCCTGCTTTTGGGGAACATACTTTTATTTGATGCCAAAGTGTTAAATGTCCACTTTTTGGGTATTTGTTAATATTATTAACGTGAACAAAAATGTGGAAACGCCTCCAGACTCCAAACGTGTCTTGGAAGAATAACAGTTGAAGTCTTTAAAGGTAGATGCTGAGTAGAAGCTTCTTCGGTTAAAATTTCAGTGCTGCCACTTTTGAGGAATATACTTTTTTTTTGATGTCAAAGCATGGGATTTCAGCTTTCTTGTAATGTCTAATATTAATAACGTGAGAAAATTTCCTGAAATAGCTCCAGATGCCAAACGCATGTTGGGAAAAAAGTTGCAAAATTTTTTGTATGTTCAAAATATTTAAAATTTTCAAAAACATGAAAATCCCATCCTTTTAATATAAAAAAGGATGTTCCCGAAAAGTGGCCGTGGCCGCACTGATATTTTACCTGAAGGTGCGTCTACTCAACACCTATCTTTTAAGACATCAACCGTTATTTTACCCATGGAAATTTTCCAAGTAATTTACGAGTCTCTCTGCCAATTTTCAAAATGGCGTCCAAACGACAGGACTAGAAAATGATTCTCAGGCAAAATTTCATACAAAGTATTTCAAAAATAAATTGTAAAAATAAGATCCGCCCCCACAAAAAGTGCCCAGATTTGTGTTTCCTAACCTGAGTACAGGTTGGGCGCCATTTTCCAGAATGGCAGCCAAAGCGACAGGATTACAAAAATGACTTCCGGGATAAATTTAATCTTTATCATTTCAAAAACAAATTCCAAACATAAAAAAAGGTCCCCGCAAAAAACGAACGGAATTAGATTTCCTGGCCATATTATAGAGCTCGCACGAGCGAACCCAATTTGTCTCAACCCCCTATGATTTCTTTTTCAGTTAGCTTGAGGATTTTTTTGTGTCTCTAGTTTTGCTATAAAAAAGAATAGTCGAATAGTTTTTATCCCTGGGTTGAACAAACGAGTTTTTTGATGGATTTTCATGGTGGACACGAACACAATTGATTCTGCCCCCTAAGATTTCTTTTGGGGCGTTGAATACTCTTTATTTTTACCTAAAAAAAGAAAAGTAAAATATTTTTTCCTAGGGGTGGAATTATTGTTGTTGTTTTATACATCAGTAGTTTCAATGGAAGAAAAATTTCAAAAACTGCAGGTCCACAGTAACATCTTCAAATTTCTGTAGAATGCTTTTTGATCTTCACCGAAAGAAGAAATAATGAAGGGCTTAAAAGATTTGCATTTAATACTAAAAGATAAGGAGAGCTTGGATAATGGATATTGATGTTTTTATTTTTGTTGCAAAATATTATTATCTAATTAACGAAGCAGTCGAAATTTTCAACTTTTTATTTCAAACATTAAAGAGTATTTTGACGCATCATCCTTGAAAAAAAAAACAACAATGCATTTGCACTCAAATGAACTAAAAAAAAAGATATGGGCGTGTCAGTGGTGAATATTGTTTGTGGACATTTTCGTGCTGTCTTTTATCATGACTCAAAATTGCATCAAAATAGCTTGAGTTGTTTGAATTTTATTGCTTGAAACTGTTTCTTAATATGAAAAAAGATGTTTTAAACACCCAAAAAGTGGGGGTGGCAAATATGTTTGTGTAGGCGAATGTCTTAAAAGAGCATTTTCTGAAAGAAATATCTCAAAACTTAATCTAAGCTTTGTCAATTTGGATGACTATATATCACCTTATTCAAAAAGTAAGCGTGGCAGCAGGTGGAAATTTATTATAATGATTTCTTTAGTAATTGTTTGTCTAAGCTGAAAGTTTCATCAAAGTCGGTTGAGTGGTTCAGATTTTATTGAATTTTGACGCCTTCTCCATACAACCGAAACCACTGTGAGATGGTGAGATCACAGTAGATGTCCTTCCTTTGTATTGTTTTCCATTGGAAAGAGTATCTTTTAAATAATTGTCAACACAAATTGCACTACGTTTATTTTGTTTTTTTGAATCTTGGCGGTTTGAATAACCTTCCGCGTGGTAAACGTCTATTTTTGCCTTCTCAGCTGTATTTAAAATTTTTGATCTTCCCATTTTGAATCAAAATTTGTCTTTTTCAAGTTAACTTTACTGAACCATAATTTTGCACCAGTTTTCACAAAAAATATTGACGATTGGAAGTAATTTCACAACTGCCTTTATTCAAATGAACCAAATTTCGTTGTTTTATTTTACGACGCCTTTTGAAAGCTTTGGAAAAATCGCGATTCTTGGTACAGCAAAGTGTTTTTTGGAGTGCATTCTCTTCAGAAGTTCCGAAACCTTACTTCACCTAAGAATTTTAATAATGCATGCAATTAACGGGACTTTACAGTAGCTTTTATACAAGAAAAAATAGCCTTTATTCAAGTGAACCGCAGTGTATTTCTGGCATTTCGAGACATACATGTATAAACTAGCAAATAATTTACTTTCTTCTTAGAAAAAAAAATAGCTGCGAATAAAAGTTCAACATCTCGGTTTATTGCGAATAAGAGTTCAACATCTCGGTTTGTTATTCATCAGCAAAAAATACGTGAAATATGTTTTGATAGTGCCCCCCCTGCACCCCTTGCGCATGCCCTTGTTTGTCAGGGGTAAGATTTTAATAAAATTACTTTTAAATTTTCTTACTTGCTCATACAAACAAATTTTGAAAATTCCATCTAAATTCCCTTATTAAGGGTATTCATGCAACAGCGTTAAAGTCATCGCAAACCTACTAAAGTTTGTAAACTACGTAATTGTGTCTAATTTTCCATACAAATTGTGACAGATATATGCAGTTTACAACTTTACTACGTTTACGACGACTTTACGATGCTGTTTCAATTCTTTTACGATTATACAAGTAAAATTCAGACAAAATTCTCGTTAGTTCTCAGCTTGTTTGTATTCATTCCTATGGTAAATAACACATTTATGTAAATTAAGTACTTATACTATGTCCAAGGCCGTAGACAGACAATTTTTTCGGAGGGGAATATAATTTTTTGAAAAAATATTTCACCATTTAAGCTAAGTTTACAGTTCTTTTGAGTAAAAAAAAACTTGGTGGCGAAAAAAATTTGTACAAAAAAAAAATGTCCGTGCTGTAAACGATTTTTTTTTATTTAAAGCAATATACAATAAATAAATACGTCGATATAAGGCCTAGTTAACAGTTCCCGTCCGAAAATCTGACTTTAACTCCAACCCTAAGAGTTAATCTTCATCGGCAGAATCTCTTAGGTAAGTTTTTAGACGTTTTACTGTCGAAAAAGTTCTTTCCAATGTGCATGTTAAGACCGTTGGAGTCGCCAAAATTTTAAGAAGCTTGTGTATGTGAATCATTTTGTGTATGGCATTTTTGCCTACCAACTTTAAATTGTCAAGATCCAAATTAAAAAAAAAAAAATTGAAGTTTTCTTCTTTTATTTTTTGCCAAGAATTGAGGGAATCAGAATACACGAATAACATTTTAAGCTGACTTAGACCCGTTTGCTGATACGAAACTTAAGCGTTTATATTCTACTTAAAAAGCTTATGTTTGACTTTTTCCTCTGCATAAACTGTCAAATCAGCGTTTATGTTCTACTTAAATATTTATGTTGCGAATCAGCAAATGGGCCTTAAGAAATCATGAAGGTAGGAAGGTCATCATCATCGTGTCCTGTAACCCCGGCTGGGGCATAGGGCGTCAACAAAACGTCTCCATCCTTCACGGTCTGCTGCAAGGTACTTTAGCTGTGGCCACGTCCTTCTCTGGGATTCTGCTTCCGCTAAGACAGTTGATTTCCATGTTGTTCTTGGTCTTCCAACCCGCCGTGCACCCTGAGGATTCCATTCAATGGACTGCTTTGCAATTTCATCGTTTGGTTTCCCCAGTGCGTGACCAATCCAACGCCATTTACACTTTCTTATGTCGACGTCCAGCCGCTCTTGACTTGTCCTGCGCCACAATTCCTCATTTGATATTATTTGTGGCCAGCGAATCTTTAGGATGTGGCGAAGACAGCGATTCACAAAAGCCTGCAATTTCTTTGAAATGATAGACGTGACTTTCCAGGTTTCACAAGCATATAACAGCACGGATTTGACATTGGATTCGAAGAATCTCAACTTAGTGCGTAAGGAGATTTGACTACCTATACCTATATTCATTAAAATTACGTAAATAGTACGTGAGCTAAATTAAATTAAATTTTGTAATTAACAACTATCGCAAAAATTTGAGTACAAATTTCATACTAAAATGGAAAAGTATGATTTACAAATGCCTTTCTCAAACATTTGGGGAGGGAGGTTCAAAACCCTTTGATCCCCTCTGGCTACGGCCTTGACTAAATCTAAAATTAGCTGCGCGATAGTTTGTTGATTTGAAATTGAGACTTCATTTTCGATGAAATTTTTAAATGGGCTATAACTACGGTGACCATTTTTTCAGGCAAAAACGAGGACAACTTTTTAAAAGCGTTCTAAAATTTAAGAACGAATTATAATTATAAAAGGAAACAGACCGTGGTGACAAAAACTATATTTACAACCCCAAATATGTGCACTTTAATAAATACTCTTTGGTAACATCACAGTTCTTGTTGTTTGTACTAGATTCTAGATTTTCGGTAAGATATAGAACTTAACGTAGATTAGCAGTTTATATCTTTATTATAACAAAATTTAAATTAGTAAAATTCTAAAATTCTGATCAAAAGTTAGGTAGTTAACTTTTGATCAGAATTTTAGTTGAATTGTGAATTAGAAGATATCCGAGCACGTTTTATAAATAGGGCTGAAACAGTGCCTAAATATGTTTTGAGTTTGAAAACACTCTTTCGGTCAGGGCATTTCAAGTTAGAAATAATAGCGACAACTTAACTGGCTAGAATAGATTTTCACATGTTCTTTATAAAATTTTCTTATCTGGTAACCAATTATCCATTTATTAATTTGTTCTTCATTGACGTATCGTTTGACTAAACAAATCTAGCCAAATAATTCGTCACTATTTATTTCTAGATCTTTCCAAATTCTAGTACATGGCACAAGCGTTTAGATTCAAACTAGTGCTGTCATAAAGTAATGTGTTCAATTAGTCAAGTAATGAAAAAAGTAGATACTTGATATGGTTTCAGTCTTAGAAAAATGGTTTGAAAGATAAAAGGAGGACATTTGGAGGACAATTCAATAAAAGGAGGACAATTTTCTGTCCTCTTTAATAAAATAAAATATAGAGGACAAGACTCCGAAAAAGAGGACTGTCCTCTAAAAAAGACGACGGATGGTCACCGTAGCTATAAGGCTAGGACCGCACTTGCGATTTTCAGTCGGTGCGATTAAAAAATTGCCATGCACGCACTTGCGGCTATCTATCGCGCGATTTTTTAGTCGCAAGAAATAGAACATAAAGCTTTAAATATGAATGCACGCACATGCGTCTATTTAATTTCGCGACAGAAAAAAACGCTAAAAAAATAGATCTGGTTCCATTTTTTTTAATCGCTGCGATTTTAAAGTCGCATATGTGTGCATTCACATTTAAAACCATGTGTCTCATTTCTTGCGGCTAAATAATCGTAAGTTTGAAAATCGCAAGTGCGTGTATAATTTTTTCTAGTTGCGACTACGATTTTATAGTCGCGCTTTTTTAAATGACAATCGCATCGCTAGAAAAATGGAACAAATTTTCGACTTTTAATCGTCACGATTTCCAGGTCGCATGTGCGTTAATTCTTATTAAAATTCATGTGTTCTATTTCTAGCGACTAAACAGTCGCGCGATTGAAATCGCAAGTGCGGTCCTAGCCTAACCCTCGAGTGCACGATATAAATGTAAAATACCTAAAGTAATATTTTTACTATTTTGTGACAAAATATTTATGAGAAATATTCGCCATTTTAATTTTCAGTGAAACCAATACTGAATTTATAATCTAATCTGTGACCCCGAAATCTCACGTGATATCTCTTTTGTGAGAAAGACATTAAAGATATTCATGAAACGTCGGAAATTTTGTGAAGTCTTAAAACCTCAAGTTTCCGAAGCACGTAACACATGAGCGTAACATTTTATTGTTATTATACCATTAAAAAAAAGTCTCCATTTACGACGGTTAGATACGACAAAAATTCTTGTCGGACTAGAGATTTGTTGTAAAAGAAAAAGATTTTCCATATAAATTTTGAAAGTTCTTTTACGACGTTCATGTTTTTCCAACTTATCACTGGAAAAAAAATTAAAACTAACCCACAACTTGCCGACTAAAAACACGATTTGACTGGACTGATGGAGTTTTCATTTTCCTTTAACCTAAAAAACCTTACCTAACCTTGAAGATTACAAGAACTCAAGATATAAACTTTTTGATGGAACTTTATCTGTTTTTTTGGAGATTTCATACAAAGCAAAAACTTCACAAAATAAAGTCACCAAGAAGAAGCTGATAGGGTTTGCTTAAAATAGCCCCTATAACTTGAGTTCTACCAATGAGATAATTTCTTTTTTAAATTTAGTTGAATTAGTTATGCTCCTGACAAAAGCCTCATTGTAATTAAGTGGTTAATAAGGATATTGGCCAATCCATTATCATTCGGATCACTTCCAAGGAGCATTAACTATACCATTCCATTATTAAAATTCAATAAAAGTTTTTGAAATATGACAGATCGATGTTGACAGTCCGTTGACGGCCATGTTGTTTCGGCGGAGTCTGTCAATTTTGTTTGTTTATTATTCAGTCACTGAAGCCAAATCTCCCTGGTAAAATGAGTGTTCTACTATGGCAACGAAGAGTACCCATTTGACGGATTACATGGTCATCTTTGGCAAAGTTTTAGTCTATTGGTTCAGTGAAGAATCAGCCAACACCCAAACGTCAACGAAATGCACCATCTGCTGAAACATTTGACATTCGAATGATGCCATACTTCATATTATATTCCCAATATTTGCTATCGACTCTACTTGTTCTGTCTGTGTACATTGGTTTTCTTATAAATGAGGCGATAGCGTGTAGCGTCAAATATACTAACCTTGATCAAATTTGAATTAAATTAATGCAGTCCCTTACATTTTTTCAACCTAGCCATTATAATTTTAATTCCTTAAAGTTTTTATTAAGAGTTCTCTATATGCATTTTTATAAATCCATTGCATTTCGAATAAATTGTGTTGTTGTATGCAAAATATATATGTATGTAGGTATATGAAAATTCTGCACAAAGTAGACACCTCTATGAAACAATTACAATGCAATATGTACTTTAAATTAAATTCCAGGCAATGCACATGTATGTACATATGTATCTATATTTATTTACCCTGAAAACTTGATGGGTGACAAATTTTTTCGAAATTAATTAAAAATTCAGAGTACTTACAGAACACCTAGCTATAAACCAAAACCGAAGCAATAAAAGCCAGAGAACGCTTCAAAAATTTTCAATTGTCGTTTAGTGATCGAGTGCTATTCACAATTCTTTCATAATTATTGTGATTCGACAACAAAAAATTATTAAAAAAAAAAACTGTTTAGGGATAAAAATATAAAAAAATATTTGCAAAAAACGATATTTTTAATATTTTTGTGATTTTTATATAACAAAACAAAAAAAAATAAGGGATGTCTTCGAAATCTGAAAACTATACCGAAATTCCGCGTCCGGACTTATCGAGACCACAATACTATCGGTCGCATCCTTTAAATAAAGATGATGAAATTGTAATAAGTGGAATGTCAGGCCAATTCCCAAAGTCAGAAAATATAGCTGAATATGGGGAAAATTTATACAACAAAGTAAGTTCATCTTCTATACCTACATTTTATGTAAAGTTACATGTGTTGATACTTCCGGGTGAAATCAAGTTCAACTTATTGTGCAACTAAAATATTTATGAATTTTTCAATTAACGATATTTTGCACACTGCAAATTATGCTAATTTTGTCTACGCAAATCCACAGAATTAATTCTGAAAAAAGTGAATTTATTTACTTTTAAGTAGGTAGGTATGTATATTTATATTGTGAAGTGCAATGAATATTAAAATTAGGTAACTTACGATTTTTGTAATCTTATGTAGTGTTCGTTTGGTTTTGTGTTCTGTTTCATCTCTATGGAATATGGAAAATTTTGAGTTGTAGGAGTGAAAAAGGAGTGGAAAAGGATAAAAATCATATTAAATTAAATTAATTAAATATCATACAGAGTTTTGAATTTAGAGATTTTATTTAATGATTGAATGGATTTATTATTTTTAAAATTTATTTTATTTTAAATAATGCGATCGATGGTTTTTGAAAATTTTGAAAAACAAAAAAAATAATGTAGGGCAATTAATTAATTTTAAATCAAAGTCTAGAACTCATAAATTTATTATGAACTTGAAGACCACAGTACACATATCTAAGGTATTATCTTGCGCATGTGGTCCGAAACGAGAACTGTCAAAGAAATTCAAGATGGCAGCCTTACGTGACCTCTTCCACTGTATTACAACAACAACGAAGAAAACAAACACAAAAGGATAATTTAAATAACACTAAAAAAATGTTAATAAACACTAAAAAGCTTGAAATAATTGTATTTGTATTTAAATAAGTAACAAATGAACACATAACACACAACAAATTTTGATGTTTAACTAGTCGGGGTCACCATTTTTCACTGATTTTGATGGATGCTCAGAACTGAACAAAAATGAAAACGCTAATGATATTACCTTCAATATGTGTACTGTGCTTGAAGACAATTGAAAAACTATTTCATGTCGATTACAAAATCTGTAAAATTTAATTTCCGGGCAGTCGATTCAATCTGCAGTCTATTCACGTCCCCGGAAATTAATTAGTAAATTCACGGAAAAACTACATACATTCACTGTCGATTCTTAAAACTACCTTATCATTTTCGAACTTTCTTACCGATGCTGTCAGTTTTTGGCATCCAGCTTCATTGGTGCATTCTTTTTCTAAGAAAATAGATCGCATGCGTTCCAGTTGTAGTCGGTTATTTGCTTTTGAAGAAGTTCAGAGAAAAAATAAAATAAAATGTCATTTGGGCCAGTTGTAAATGAAAAAGGAAAATTTACAATGCTCAAAAATATATATTTATCGGTCTAAATGTTTACATTGGATTGAACTATCTTTTCAATGGGTTGGTTACGATACCCCGCTTTTTATTATTCTCTTTGCTTGAAATCCTGTTTATTTTAATCCCGCTTTTTAATCTCATTTATTAAAATCCGGCTTTATTATAATCCCGCTTTTATAATCCCGATTCTTATGGTCTCTTCGACTGGGAGAATGACAGTTCTTGTTCTGTAAAGAAGAGGAAATTGTTCTGGATTTGATTTCAGAATCGAAACCAGAAGAGTTCACACGTATCGAATCAGTGTTCCGGATTGCCAATAAAAAAAGGTCAATATAATCCTGTATTGTATAATTCCGTTTCTTACTATCCGAATGATAAGATCCGCTCTTAGATCCGTTTGCTGATACGAATCTTAAATATTTATATTCTACTTAAAATCTTTATCGGGAAAAGACAGGATTTTAAAAAGCGGGATTATAATAAATCGAGATCTTGAACAAACGGGTTTTTAAAACTTTTTTTCGGGATTTTTGGAAAACGGGATTTTAAAAAGCGGGATTCCGATACGCTCCCCTTTTCAATGATATGTTTATCCTTATGTCCTCTACACATTTTATTACTACCCTCCTCACTTAACTCTAAGCACACACGAGAAACTAGAAAAAGTGAGAAAACACACCGGAAACATACCGAACAAAAATATTGAGTTTTTCAGAAACGGACGATTTTGTAATTTGGTCCCCTTCACTTTTTACTCCGTTCACTTACCCCGAGGCCACACGGGAAACTACTGGCAAGCAAGTTGCAATACATACACATTTGGTCATTAACCCATAGAAGCCCAAGTAACTTGCTCATCAACTGGCATGGAATTTTTGAAGTCAGTTGTTAGACAAGCAACTTGCCCGGCAAGTGGAATTCGAGTGGAAAGCAAGTGGAATGCAAACTAGGAGTTTGACAGGCAGTGTTTGAAGTCAACTTGCTTACCAGTACTTGCCCATGTGGCCTCGGGATTATGAGAAAAAGATGGTCAGTGGAAAAATCGCTTAGTATAAATACCAACTAAACAGATTGGATTATAGTAGTTCCTAAAAGAAAACCACCACAAGACATGTATTTTATTGCACTTTATTTATTTGATTGGTACATTGGTACTTAGGTATACATATATTAGTTGCGTTTTATTATATCCGGGTCTAGGTCAAGGTTTCCCACCTAAAACCCGAAAGATTTAAGATAAGACGTATTAGTCTATCATCAATCCATCTAAAAACTTTTGAACGTCTGGTCTGATTGATATCCAACTATGATCAAGGATCGGTACGAGACTACAGTCTATTGCTCAATATATGCTTATTGCAAAGGGAATTTAGTGGAAACGTCTCTACACACACCAAAACGTGCTTTTTACTTAGTTATCCAGCTTCCGATCCATGGAGGGTATCTGCCTGAGGTATTGAGATCTTCCATCGGTTGCGCTCCCTCGCACGCTCCCTCTTGCGTCTGTAATTGCTTTGTCCCTGTAGCGGAGGTCCGGTCTTCCTGGTCGTCTCGAACCTAGGGGCTGGGATTCGAAGGTTTTCTTGGCTGGAACCGGAGCGTTGTTGTCCATTCGCTCGATGTGGCCAAGCCAGTGTAGTCGACATGTTTTGGCTCTTTGGACTACATCCACATCTTGGTACAGGCAGGGTTGCCAGGTAAAGAAGCACTTGTATAGCCCAAATTCAGAATTTTTATAACCCAAAATCGCTGCCCTAAATGTAGCCCAAAAACTAACCCAATCTCATTTAAGAAATCTAGAATTACTTATAAATTCTACGTTCTTATTGTTTTTTGAAATAATTCTAAAGGCAAATTCTTAAAATCCAGACAAATTTAAATATAATGTTGGACTTATGTAAAGAATTTTCTTAAAAGTAGTTGAAGTAATATGAAATTGGGCTACTTTTTTCAAATTCTTGTCGCAAATTTAGGAAAAAGATAGCCCAATCTGACAACCTTGGGTACAACTCGTACAATTCACGATTGAATCTTCTCCTCCAATCGCCCTCTTCGCACATAGGACCAAATATCCGCCGAAGAATTTTTCTCTCGATAGTGCCCAGTATCAATTCCCCTTTTTTATTTAGCGTCCAGCACTCAGCGCCGTAGAGTAGAACTGGTAAAATTAGCGTTTTGTATAGCGTGCACTTTGTCTTTCGAGAAAGGAGTTTTGAGTTTTGTTTGGCCAACCCGAATTAGCAGCTGTTCGCTACGGTAATTCTTCGTCGGATTTCCACTAAGGTGTCGTTCGTGGAATTGATGTTTGTTCGGAGGTAGGTGAACTTCCTGACTTCCTGATCCTGTTGCTGAGGATCTTAGTGCTACTTATTACCGTATTACGAGCTGCAGCAAAGTCGATTAGTTGGAAGCCGTTATCTGTTGTTGTTTCGTGGAGGCTGTGCTTTCCAACTAATCCACCAAAAAAAAAAACTCTTCCTTGTTAGACTCATCAGCTTCATTGACAGGAGCTTGTGCATGTATTAGGCTGATGTTTTGGAAGGTAGCTTTGATGCTTCCTACACTAGTCACTAGTACGTACCATCGAATATTTCTACCATAGTAAAGAGTATACAATGGTTCAATGGTTGCCTTCCTAGATACAGAAAGAGCTTTTGAGACATGTGCAATCACATCTGTATTGGCATCTCTGAATGTTGATGGGTCGTTTGTTGAATTGATTTATCAAATGCTTACAAGCTGGGTTCTCAATTCAAAACTGGGCGGCTTCTCAGCAAGAAGAAATGACAATAGGGGCAAGGCAGAGTTCTTTCTCCCCTTTTTTAGAACTTGGTAGTTAATGAACTGCTGAATTGCTTAGAAGCGGAGAGCTACAGAGTGATTGCCTATGCGAATGACGTGACTATAGCCGTATCAGGAAAGCATCCTAACACTTGAAGATCGATGCGGACTTGGAGTTAACCACCACAAAACAGATCTCGTCGCCTCTTCTCCAGGAAATACAAAATTCCGCAAATAAACCTCCTTTCACCCACGTTTGGATATTAATAAATTTTCGTTAAGTACAGTTGACCTCCACGTGTTTCTTGGTTTTAGAACTCGCCTAACATAATGTTGTCGTTTGGTTTCCTCAAAGTATGGCCAATCCATCACCATTTTCGTTGCCTCATAGATATCAAGATCCACTCTTCTCTGAAGAGTTTTATTCCACAGCTGAAACTTCTTATGGCTTGTGGCCAACGAATTTTTAGAATGTATCAAGGACAACGGTTGCTAAAAGCCTGTGGTCTACTCGAGAAGTCAGCGGAGAATTTCCAGCTTTGTGAAGTGCTTGAATCCTACACTGGATGAAGCACTTCAAATGCTCAAAGAGCTTTGCTAATCCTATTGACAACATCAAAGTCCGTTCCACCATCAATTGATAAGACACAGCCTAAAAAGTTGAACTGTGTGACCTTTTCAATAGCTCCTGCCTCAAAATAATATTCTGTTGTATGTTGTAACCGATTTGCAGATTTTTGTCTTTTTGACGTTGATCCTTAGCCAGCCAGCCAGCTCCCGGTTCACTTGAACTTCCTGAGTATAAGCTCTTCCAAGAGCTTACTTGGGTTTTTGAGGAGGGATATCGGCCTGTAGTAGGTGACCAAAATAGGTAGCGAAGACTTCAACTTTATCTTATATCGTTGTTGCTTCTCCGTTGTTGTTGACTATCAGGCATTGATGATTTTTGATGAATCAGTCTTTTGATATTTTTTAAAGGCGTCAGGTCCAGGCTTGATTGACAGCTGTCTCCTCTGGAATTGGTTGTTTTTGTGTTGTTGGTTAGAATTTCGGAACATAATGTTGATACACTGAAGTTTATCCAAGCCGTCTGGTAGTTGCTGTTGGATGTGTTAAGTTCTCGCTGGTGCATCCTTTGTAGATGCATCCCAAGTCTTTGCTTTTGGGCATATAGGTGCTGATATCTATCTTTTTACGTTTTGGACTGCTTTCGGTTTTCCAATACGTTCGCAACCGCCAGTTCCAGACTGTCTATGGCTGCGTTGATGTCAGTATTATCCAGATTCCTGCTTTCTATGATGTCTCCAACGTCTCTTTGTAGCCCGTCTACATCCAGTGACCTCTGTGAAGAAAATTGGTTGATAGAGTTTGAAGTTTAATAGGACAGCTTCATGGTTCGAGTCGCTGGGTACTATTACTGGTGAAGTAGCTTATTTCTGGAAGAATATGAATAAAATTTGATTGAGAAATAAAGAAATCTGTTGATGGTGTTCCAGGGAAGGTTGGTTTGAGATTTGTGTTGTGAAATAACCACCAATTAATGCTAATCGCTGTTGGTATCCAGCCAAGCACCAATCGAGTTGCCTTCGTTGGTGGCAGCAGTATCCAGCCAAAGGTGATGCCTTGCGTTAAAATCACCACCAATGAGTCCATAAGTGCTTCTCTTAAGGATTCTGTTGAGAACGTGAAGGTCCTTCTGGAGGTTTCTCATGCTTGACTTGCATTCAAAGTAGACGGAGGTGATAGTGAGAGTCTCTCTTCCTAGTTGTATGGTGGTGGTTGCTGGTTTTGGGGCAAATATTCTTCCTTATGATAAGATGCACCGAACTTCGTTGTTGAGGTTCATTGGTGTGGAAGCTTTTGTTGGTTTTACTGGCTTGGCTAATGCTCTCCTTGCTGGAAAGTTCTTCTCTGCCGCAAAATGACTGCAGGGTGGGTTCCCAAGCATGCTGACATTGAAACAAATTCTTTGTGAGCTTGATTCTCACCCAACACCTTTTTTGTATCCGTAAGTCGTGCCTTTAGCTTTGGTTAGCCCTTAAAGCTGGCTGGATGACCTCCTTTTTTGCAGTTCACATTGCCAGACTTCAATTTCTGTGTTTTCTTTCCGCTAACACTGTCCTGGTTCATGGTCTTCTTTGCACTTCTTAACGCACACGTACCGGCGGCGGCGTCTGCAACTGTTGGCGACTTGTCAAAAGCGTTGACTGCACGAAATCGTTGGACTTCAAACGCTCCCATGATTCCTTATTAGCGTCTTCGTGTAAACTCCGTTGATATCACAAGTACTGGATAGTTCGACAAAGTTATTGTACATTTTTCTTTGAGCTTTCTTTGGTAATTCCATTCAGCAATAGGAGGTTCCTCATGTCTTCTTTTGGGATTAAGGAAATAAACTTGATCTTTATAGCTTTCAGGAAGATCTTGATGGCATCAAAACAAAGGCTTCCTGTTTTCCAGTATTGATGATGGTTGCCTTTGTGTTGTGGTTCTTGAATGTAACGCTCAATTTATTGACCTTGAAGTGCCTGCTTCATTTCAGCCAGAGAAACAGCAAATTGGCGGCATTCCTGAGCCCTTGGCTGTGTTTTGGATAGTATTCTTTGGTGTGGCACTCTCCGGCTGGATTTGGGTAGGTTTGGCGGTTTTTGATATTGAAGCGGATGCTTTTTCGTTTATAGATATTGATGCAGCATTCTATGTGGCTCTTTAAATTGTTACTTTGGGAGGAGGTGTACAAATTCTTTCAGTTCTCTCTTCTATTTGCGGTCGTTTGGTAGATATATCCTCGGATTTGCTCAATTAACGGGGCCTCTGCTATCCGGGTAGCGGTGAATGGCCTCTGTCTTCTTAGAAGCTGGTTGGTTCAATGCTTTCTTCATTGCTGGGTGATTCCTCCACACCTGTGGGTGGTGGCTATGGAAAATTAGTTGGTGCCCATTACAAGTTTTTTTTTCGGTGAGCCACTCTATTTCCGTAGATTTACCTGAATAATATTATGACCTTCAACTATTAGCCTTATCTTAACATAAAACATCATAACTTATAACTTCTCTTTCTTGTTTTTAGTTGGATATGCTTGAAAAAGCTGAGAAACGCTGGAAGCACATCGACCCAGAAATTCCAAAAAGATTTGGTCGGATAAGCAATATAGAAAAATTCGATGCTACTTTCTTTGGTGTTCATCATATGCAGGCTCACACTATGGATCCACAGTGCCGTTTGGTACTCGAGCAAGCTTACTTGGCTGTAATGGATGCTGGAATCAATCCTAGTTCTATTCGAGGTACAAGAACCGGTGTCTACATTGCTTCATGTTACTCTGAATCTGAAAAAAATGTTATAAATGATCCCAATTCACAAGGAGCTTTTGCTATGACTGGGTTAGTTGAAGTTTTTATATTATTCTTTGTCAATAAGAAATCATCCTTTTTGTTTCTTAAAACAGATGCAGCCGAGCAATGTACGCAAATCGGATCTCTTACAGCTTAGGCTTGCGTGGACCATCTTTGTATATGGACACAGCATGTTCTAGTTCTATGTATTGTGTCGATTTAGCATATGCCGCTCTCAGAAGCGGGGAGATTGACGCAGCTATAGTTGGTGGTACCAACTTAATCCTGCATCCTAATGCCACCTTGCATTTCGCTCGTCTAGGAGTTCTCTCTCATGAAGGCAATTGTTCTCCATTTGATCAGAAGGCCAATGGATATGTCCGTTCCGAAGGTGTTGCTGCCCTTTTTTTGCAAAGGCGTAGAGATGCTTGTCGAATCTATGCCACCCTGGTGCACAGTAAGACAAATTGTGATGGTCATAAGGCCGAGGGTATAACTTTTCCTTCTGGTAAAATCCAAGAACGGCTCTTGCGAGAGTTTTACAATGACGTTAGAATATCTGCTGATGACATTGGCTACATGGAAGCACACAGCACTGGAACAGTAGTCGGAGATCCAGAAGAATGTCGAGCAATCGACAATGCCATCTGCAAGAAGCGCTCAAAGCCTTTGCTAATTGGATCGGTGAAATCGAATATTGGGCACACGGAACCAACTTCTGGAATTTGTTCAATAATTAAAGTTTTGATTGCTTTCCAGAACGGAAAGATCCCACCAAACATACACTTCACTGAGCCTAGGAAAGAAATTGAAGCACTGCAAGGTGGCCGTATGGTGGTAGTTGATGAAATTATGGCTCTAGAGAAGCCTTATGTGGGAGTGAACTCGTTTGGTTTCGGTGGAGCAAATGCACATATTTTGTTGAAACAACATGAAAAGGAGAAGATAAAGACCGGAATTCCGCAGGGAAGCCTTCCAACCTTAATCATGTGGTCAGGGCGTACACAGGAGGGAGTGGAAAGCGTATTTCAAAAGCTAGAAAGCAAGCCTCTTGATCCAGAATATATTGCTTTATTGAATAACGTTCAGTCCGGAGGAGTTCCTGGAATGGTTTTCAGGGGCTTCAATTTACTTCAAGGCAGTGGTATGGAAATTCCTACTTCTTATCTAAAGGAAGTTCAACATTATACTGGCGTTAAAAGGCCCGTAGTGTGGGTGTTTAGTGGGATGGGTTCCCAATGGCCCGAAATGGGAGCAGCAATGATGGCAATCCCCCAGTTCCAACAGTCTATTCAGCGCTGCGCAAATGCTCTCAAACCAGCAGGTGTAGATCTGGTTAAAATCCTAACAGCTCCGGATTCCAAAATGTTCGATAACATTTTACACTCGTTCATTGGTATTGCGGCAACACAAATTGCACTGGTAGACATTCTTAAGTCATTTGGCATGGAACCAGATTATATAATTGGCCATTCTGTGGGTGAGTTGGGATGTGCCTATGCTGACGGTTGTTTTACCGTCGAGCAGATGATGTTAGCTGCCTATTACAGGGGAAAAGTGAGTGTTGAGAGTAAACAAATCAAAGGTGCAATGGCAGCTGTGGGACTTTCTTACAGCGAAATTCGAGGAATGCTTCCCGAATCAATTGAAGTTGCTTGTCACAACAGTTCGCAATCTTGTACTATTTCCGGTCCAGTCGATGATGTATTAGCATTTGTGGCTCAGCTTAAAGCTAAGAATATCTTTGCCAGAGAGGTTGCGTGTTCGAATATTGCCTATCATTCGCGACATATTGCCCATCTAGCTGGGGACTTAACAAAGTACCTAAAACATGTTATTCCCGTGCCTAAAAAGCGCTCCAATAAATGGCTAAGCACAAGTGTCCCACAAAAATTCTGGTCACGCCCTGAATCCCAGTTATCATCTGCTGAATATCACACAAATAATGTTTTGGGAAGTGTGCTCTTTGAAGAAACCTCAGCACTTCTTCCTCATAATGCACTTACAATTGAAATCGCCCCACACGGACTGTTGCAGTCCATTTTAAGGGGTGCTTTTCCAAACGGCATCCATGTGAGTTTGACTCAAAAGAATAACAAGGAAAATCATTTATTCTTTTTGGCTGCATTGGGAAAGTAAATAACATATTTATAACTCATAACTTGGATACAAATTTAAACATTTGTTGGTGTTTTTATTTTACAGATTATACACCCAGGGACTGAACGTACCCATTCATAATCTATATCCAAAAGTCGAATGGCCAGTATCGCGTGGAACGGGAACAATAAGTGATATTATCAAATGGGATCATCGAGATGACTGGGAAGTCTACAGTTATTCTAAAATGATCTCGAAGAGAAGCGGCGAAAAGATTTTCTTGATTAATATGAAATCAGAAGACAATAAATACTTGGAAGGACATAATATCGATGGAAAAATAATAGTTCCGGCTACTTTTTATTTGGAATGTGCTTGGAAGACATTTGCTATGATGAATCATGAACCAATATCGTCATATGAACGACCAGTTGAGTTTTTGAATGTAAGATTTATAAGAGCTACTACCTTAACTAAGGACAGTAAAGTCGAGCTTACAGTGATGATTCATTTTGCAACTGGAGACTTTGAGGTAATTATTTAACAATTTCTTTTATTGTTTTGGAAAAAATATTTGAAATTTATTAAAAATTATTTATGGCTGTGAATGAAGCTTTAAGAAACTTGTTGGTTGAGGTCCTGTCAACCAACAAGCTTTTTAGAGCCAGCTCGGTATATAGCTAGCTGTTTCCACATTTCGAACAGCAAGTTAGTTGAGCTCCTCTTTCACTTGAGTGCGCCATCTATTTCGGTTTCATCCTATACTATGCCATCCCACAGGGGGTTGGATTCGAGGACTTTCCAGGCCATATCATTGGTGTCAATTCACTCTAGGTGACCCATAAGTCACCTAAGTTGTGGGCTTTTCACTTTTTGGGTGAGGTCGGTGTCGCTGTAGAGCCTCTACAGTTTGTTGCTGTATCTTCTTTTCAATTCCCCATCTATGCAGACGAAGACGGGGGAATTTTTTTCTTAAAACAGCCTTAAGTGTTCTCTTACTTACTTTAGATGGCGCTTACAGTCCAGGGTGGACTACGGCCTCAGCCAACAAGCCTCTCCAGCCAGCTCGGTCCCTAGCTAGCTGCCTCCAGTTACGCACCATCAGGGGTAGATTTGAAGATTCGTCCGGCTGGTGCGTGCTCAACGTGTCCCAGCCATCTAAGCCGCTGTATTTCCAGCTTTTTGACTAGGTCGACGTCGCTGTAAAGCCCATAAAGCTCGTTGTTAAATCTTCTCCTCCATACTCCATCGATACATACTGATGTCATTTTGCGATGTAATAGTGGAGCCCAGGTAGACGAGGTCCTTGTCCTCGTAAAGTTTTGAACGAGTGGAAGATGTTGAGATTCCTTTCTCGATGATAGTATATACGTAGTCTCAAGCCTCTCTAGCCAGCTCGGTCCCTAGCTAGCTGCTTCCAGTTACGCACTCCAAGTTGGTTGAGTTCGTTCTCCACTTGTGTGTGCCACCTAAGGTGGGGTCTTCCTCTACTGCGAAGACCATCAGGGGTAGATTCGAAGACTCGTCAGGCTGGTGCGTGCTCCACGTGTCCCAGCCATCTCAGCCGCAGTATTTTCAGCTTTTTGACTAGGTCGACGTCGCTGAAAAGCCCATAAAGCTCGTTGTTAAATCTTTTCCTCCATACTCCATCGATACATACTGATGTCATTTTGCGATGAAAAGTGGAGCCCAGGTAGACGAAGGCCTGCTCGGCTGGAAGGCCATCTGCTCTGCAGCAGCCTTGTACGCTTTAAGCTTGGCTATCGCTAACCGCACTTCATTTAGGTCGGGTGGACGGAAATTTTGACCATCATCGTCCAGGTTGAATGGATTATTCTGTCTAACGGCGGAATTTTGGTCATCTTCGCCATTTAGCTGTCTAGAAAAGTGTTGTTTCCAGATCCTCAGCACCGACTGTGTGTCCCACTCTCATCTCGGCAGGCTTCCGTTCTGGCCTTGTAGCCCTGGGTAGATGGCATTACCCTTAGGTAGAACTTTCGAACATCCCCCCTACCGCAACAGTCCTCAATAGACTCGACCGCCCGCTTCGCATGCTCTCTCTTTTTCCTCCTGAGAAGTCGGCACTCCTCCCTTCATTTTTGCCGTAGAGCTCCTGGGCTGTTCTCTCAGCAGCTCTGGTTCTAGTTTGCAGCATTGATTGGTAGGCCTTGTTCTTGGCTGCATGCGCTAACCGGTGTTCTCATTCACCTTTAATAGTGCCCATGCCTCTGTACCATCTATCAGGACTGGGATGACAAGTGTCTTATTGAAATTATACTCATGAAATCACCGATGACAAAACTCGCTAGGCTCTTCCGATTATATCATTATCGTCATCGTATGTAAGTAATTAGACTTTTCTTTCTATAATTTACAGACAAGCTGGTGCGTACTCGTAGAAAATTCAGCGCTTGCTGCATTGGACAGCTAGACAGAAAAGCAATTAGTTCCACCAGCTCTATTAGAATAATAAGTTAAGATAATTTTCTTCACTTCGTCGAGATCGTATGGATGGAATTGGTTTGGGCCTTGTGACCTCGAGAGGTTCTTTCTAATTTTTTTGTAATACTTTCGATTTTCATTACTGCTATGGAATTCCTCTATTTTCACGATCACACGCTTCTTATCCTCTTTCTTTTTCTTTTTGAAAAGCCGGTATTTCTCTCTGCTCTTCTTTTGGTTACATGAACTTGCTGTGAGCTGTTTTCGAAAACGTCAAACCAACGTCAGTTTGATCTATAAATAATCGTCATTTTTTTTTGGCGCGGATATAACTTACCACAGTACACATATCTAAAGGTATTATCTTGCGCATGTTGTCCGAAATGAGAACTGTCAAAAGAAATTTAAGATGACAGCCTTACGTGACCCCGTCTGCTGTATTACAACAACAACGAAGAAAACATACATGATAAAATAATGTTAATAAACACTAAATAGCTTGAAACAATTATATTTGCTAATAAATAAGCAACAAATGAACACATAACACACAACAAATTTTGATGTTTAACGAGTGGGGGTCACGGGATTCGCCATTTTCCACTGATTTTGATGGATGCGCAGAACTGAACAAAAATGAAAACGCTAATGATATTACCTTTATTATGTGTACTGTGATTACTTACTTACTACTTAGGTCCTCAGACCTGTTAAGATCGTGAGGTTCCCCTTGCAGGAGATAGGGTCTACACTACTCCTTTGCACCATAGTGAATGGTTTCTGGAAATGCACCGTAGCTCTCCCCAACTCTTCCTCAATTGTGCTGATTTCTCCTCGAACATTCTTTGCCAAGTACTTCTAGGTCGGCCCACTTGTCTGCTTTGCTGCGTGAGAGGGTTCTATTGCAGCGCTTGACTTGCAATGCATTTTCCATTTTCCAATGACACTGTTAAATGTCAATCACCTTTTCAAAGTCGATGAACAGCAGGTGAAGCGGTGATAAATACCCACCGCCCTGTTGGATGATGGTCCGCTAGGTGTTGATGTGGTCCACACTGGAAGATCCAGTGTGGAATCTTGCTTGTTCGGCGTTAATGTCTTCCAGGTGGTATTTTATTGGCTCCAGAACGATTTTCACTATTACTACTGCAGGCAGGACGCAAATTTTTTGGGAGCTTGACAATCATTCCTTTTTTACTCTAAGGAAAACTCTCTGTTTCCCAAGCTTTCTCAATGAGTGGGTGCAGGAGCTCACTCGATGTTGTTGGGCTTCTCGTCAGAGCTCTGTTCTGTGGGAATACCGTCAAACCCAACCGCTTTTTTGTTCTTTAGTGCCCTGATTGCGGCTTTTTTCTCTATTGAGGAATAGATACAGTGCATGCTCGATAAATTGTTCCTACCGTCCGTATTTTGGGTGATGGGTTCACTTCACTTGTGAAAACACGATTTGATCGCAGAAAAGTGCTGTTTCCACCAGTGACCCATCTATAGGCGTTTTTCTTTTTTAGCTCTGATCAGAGCATGGATTAGAGCTCGAGCAAATGGAGTTAGCTCTGAGCAGACCATCAAAGTATGATCAGAGCTCTCCGATATAAATTTGAAACACATCTAATCACTGAACCGTCATACGATTGCGATGCATTCAAGACACCAAAATTTAATTTTCATCTGACAGCAGGCCAATCAAAAACTCGAAAAACTCAAAATTGTGAACTGAAATTGATGTGCCGAACGCGTCCACTTAAAATGAGTGAAAAAGGAGTGAAGTTGGCTGCGCTCGGCTATTTGCTCCATTCACTCAGTCTTTTTATTCTGAGCTCATGGAACGTACTCCAAGCTAGCTCTGGTTTAAAAAAGAAACACAAGTTGAGCGCTCTGAGTGCTCGGAGCTAAAAAAGAAACACAGATCTTTTTGACAACTCAGTGCTATGCTCGGAGCTAAAAAAGAAAAACGCCTATTGTGTCATTTAAAGCTTTGGAAACCTGGTAAGCTTTTGGTAGTTCTGTAGACGGTCCTACAGTCAAATATTGCAATCGTCAAATAAGCAATCGTCCATATTGCATAAAACCTAATTATATGATCAATGTCAGTCAATTTTCTTTGATGTTGACGAACACGACTTTTCAATATTTTTATCGTCAACTCGATTTTTTTACTGCAGATCTGCGTCGTAAATGATATTTTCGAACATATGACTTTATCAAACTGCTGTATTCGAATATATGACTTTAACAAACTGCTGTATCGAAAATAATGCTTTCGTTTGCCAATTCAATTTGGATTTTCGAATAGTTGACTTTTTGGACGCAAATGACATTTTCGAAAACGGCTGACATTCATTGTCAAACCACGGGCTTCGTTGTGGTGGTCGTGTAAAATCCAGCACTTCAGAGACAGAATCTTTGATTTCTTCAGTGCAATTTACTACTGGTTCTCAATTGGCGACATTTGCTGGGATTTCAGAATTAATAAGATCTTAAATAAGAGTAGCCATTGTTTGCGAGAATTTGAGTGGCTATGTTCTTATTTGTCTCTGTGAAACTTTTGGTCATTTAGCAACAATAATTTTGATAGCCAAATTAACCATGGAATTTATTAAAATGTGTTTAACCCGGTTTGATAAAAAATTCACCAGTCTTCCTGATGCTGTTTCTGTCAAGTTCGTGTTTCGTGATTAATGTGACCCCAGTTATGAATTTTATTTTCTATATTTTACTACAACATTTTTGTTTACAGATAATTGACGGTGATAGTTTGGTTGCATGCGGCACTATTCGGGAAATCAAAGATGCCAAACAACCCGCCGAAGTTCCAATTCAACCTTTTGATACTAGCAGTGGCGAAGAATTTCACATGGCCACCAAAGACGTCTACAAAGAACTCAAACTTCGTGGCTACTACTATAGTGGTGCTTTCAAAGGTATCGAATCAGTGCGTGGCGATGCTAACATTGCTCGTATCAAATGGGACTCAAATTGGGTTACATTCATGGATTGTATGCTTCAAACACAGATCCTAAAGAAAGACACACGTGATCTTTGCTTACCAGTTAAAATTCGCAGAATTCGAATTTTCGGACGTCATCATTTGAATGCAGTTGGCAATCAAAAATATCTTGATGTTTACTCGAGCGATGTTGAAAGAAGAATTGTTGGTGGTGGCATTGAAATAATGGGTTTGGAAGAAAGTAATGTGCAGCGTAGGAAACAACCAGGCCTACCGGTAATCGAGAGATATTGCTTTGTTCCTCATTTCCCATCGCCAGCTATGAGTCCAGACGACATGGGAAGATTTTTCATTCAGCTCATACTTGAAAATGAAATTTTGTCTAAATTGAAAATTGTCGAAATTATGCCAGCATCAGCAAAGAGTCCAATGATCGAATACCTCTTGAATGCTGTTGAAGATCTTCCCTTGATTACTGGAGACTACAGAATTTTGAGTTCGAGTAAATTTGACGGTCTACCAACTTGTATAGCAGTTGAGGATGGATCTATTTCTGGTTGCTTAGACTCCAATCTGATAATCGATCAAACAGGTGGTGACATTTTGACACTATCGACTAGTTTAGCAGACCATTGTTATGTAGCCCTTGTGGTTAATTCGAACAGAAATGTTGTAATACCAAATGAACTTTCCACACTGGCAGTATGCCCTTTATTGAACAGCGACTTGAAATGTATATTTCTACGTAGGTTAGAGAAAAGTCGTGATGTTGAGGTGAAACCTATAAGAGTTTCATCAAATGACACAGAATATAAATGGCTGAAGTCAGCCCAGGAGGCTGTTTCATCAAAAGATTTAATTTTATACGCCCAAGGAGATAAACAAAGTGGGGTTCTTGGTCTTGTCAATTGTCTGCGCAAGGAGTTCATTAAATCTGTGGTGCGATGTGTGCTGATTGATGATAAGGATTCGCCCGACTTTGATCCTCAAAATATATTCTATTCAAGGCATTTATCTCTAGGATTGGCCATCAACATATTCCGAAACGTAAGTTATTTGAAATTACTTTTTGATTGTACACTGTTCATGTTTTTTTATTTTCTTAGGGTCAATGGGGAACGTATCGCCATCTTCAGGTTAAACCAAACCATGAAGTTAAACCTCAATCTGGCGTTGCTTTCGCTACCATACAGCGTCGTGGAGATTTGTCCACGTTAAAATGGCTCCAAGGCCCACAAAGCCCGAAGAACTGCAGAACAAAAATTGTATATTCAAGTCTAAACTTTAAGGATGTCATGCTTGCTACTGGTCGCATTACATTGGGCGGCGATTCTCGTTTAAATTCGGATCCGTTCTCTAGTTTTGAATTTTCGGGAATTGATACGAAAACTGGCAGGAGGATTATGGGTATATGTTTAAAAGGTGCTCTTGCTAATTATATGGAAGAAATGTCACCCTTCGTTATCGAGGTACCTGATCATTGGTCACTGCGTGAGGCTGCCACTGTTACCGCAACATACTTTACAGTTTACTATGCGTTTTTCTTTCGCACTGATATCCGCAAAGGAAAAAGCATCCTCATTCATGCTGGAACCGGAGGAGTGGGCTTATCGGCTATACGTGTAGCCCAATCTTATGGCTTGGAAGTGTTTACAACGGTCAGTACAGTCGAGAAGAAGAACTATTTGTTGAAGACTTTCCCAAAATTAAAAGGTTCCAAACAATTTTTTGCTAATCTTATTCCTGAGTCTAATTTTGAATAAATAATTCTTGACATTGCAGAAAGCCACATTGGTAATTCGAGAGATACATCTTTCGAAACAATGATTCGGGAACAAACAAATGGCAAAGGTGTTGACTTTGTGCTTAATTCTTTAGCCGAGGAGAAATTAGTAGCATCTTTGAGATGTTTGGGTCGATTAGGTACATTCTTGGAAATAGGTAAATTCGATTTGTTGAATGATACTGGATTGGGATTGGGACCATTTATGAAGGAATTAACTTTCGCTTCGGTTCTGCTTGATTTGATAGTCGAACATAATAATCCAGAAATATGGAGGGTAAGTAACTGTAACCATAAGATACATCTAAACAGGATTCCAACTAATTTGGTTGTCGAATAATAATAAACTTTTCTATAATTTTCTTTCAATTCAGGAACTTGTAGCATTTGTTGCAAAAGACATCGCTAAAGGTATTGTTGTTCCTCTACCAAGCACAGTTTTTCAACCTTCTGAATTAGAGCAAGCTATCCGATTTCTTGCCAGTGGAAAACATTTAGGAAAAGTTATGGTTCAAGTTAATGAATCTAGCGAAGCTACAGCCTCACTTCCGATGTCAGTATTGCCAACTGTGTATTTCTCTTCGGAACTTGTTTACATTATACCAGGTGGACTTGGTGGTTTTGGTTTAGAGCTAGTCGATTGGATGATACTTAGAGGGGCTCGTAAAATTGTGCTTAGTTCGACTCGTGGTATTTCCAATGGCTATCAATCCTATAGAATGCAGTAAGTATATATTCTGTCCTTCGGCGTGTTTTTGGTTGGATTCTATAGAAAATAATATTTTTTTTTTTGTAAAGTGTTTGGAAGAGCTACGGTTGTGAGATCCGTATAAACACTGCTGACATCACGACACGACATGGCTGTGAAGCACTTCTCAAAGCAGCAATGGCTCTTGGACCGATTGGTGGTATATTTAATCTTGCAGTTGCTCTCAGAGATGACTCTTTTGATAATCAAACCATTGAGAAGTTCAATGAATCTTTGGGTCCGAAAGCTCTTGCAACCAAGTATCTCGATGAGCTATCCAGAAAGATGTGTCCAAAACTGGAACATTTCCTAGTATTCTCGAGTGTTTCATGCGGTCGCGGTAATATTGGTCAAACTAATTACGGAATGGCCAATTCCATTATGGAACGTATAATCGAAGAGAGAGTTCAAGATGGCTTACCAGGCAAAGCTATCCAATGGGGAGCAGTTGGTGAAGTGGGTTTGGTGGCAGTTATGGCCGAAGATAAAATTGATCTTGTTATTGGAGGAACTTTGCAGCAGAGAATAACTTCGTGTCTGCACGAACTTGATTTACTTCTTTCGTGTCCAGATCCACTGGTTGCAAGTATGGTTGTGGCTGAAAAACGAATGAGCCAGTCCGGTGAAGAAAGCATTCTAGAAACAGTTATGAATATTATGGGAATTCGAGACTCAAAATCAGTGTCATATGGATCAACATTATCCGAGTTGGGTATGGATTCCTTAATGGCCGTCGATATCAAACAAACTCTCGAGAGAAATTTTGAACTCTTCCTCTCGCCTCAAGACCTACGATCACTAACATTTCAGAAACTTGAAGATTATTCACAGAATCGTGGAACGCAAAACGAGAAAGATATAACACTTGCAATTCCAGACATCAGCCAGCAGATCACGACAATGGTTCGCAGTTTGGGTGATGAGAAAAACTTCGATAAGACTGTTGTGCCAATTAATCAGGGTAAAAACAGCAAATATTCAGTATTTTTCTTTTCTGGAATTGAATGCTCATCTGGGCAGGTATGGAATGATTTGGGAAACAAAATTAATGCACCTGCTTTCGTTATTCAATTGCATAAGACCGCAACTATGACATCGTTCGATGAAATTGCTCAATTTGCTTTGAAAGTAAGTGTTTTCAAAGACGAATACATTTTTAAATAATTATTTTATTGTTTTAATTTTCAGCAAATTCTATCACATATTAAGCCTAATTCAAGCTACCGGTTGGTGGGTTATTCATACGGATCGATAATAGCGACTAAAGTTGCTCATCTTTTGGAAGAACTTAATTATCAAGGAAAAATATTCATGATAGATGGTTCACCTTATATTCTATCAAAATTATTCCAAAATTACGCAGACAATGTTGGTAAAGACAATATTGACACGTTGATACTTTCAAATATTGTCAGTCTTATACTTCCCGAAGAAAGTGGAGAAAAGGCTATAAAAGACATCGCAACGATACCTGAATTTGAGGGAAGAATGATAGCATTCCGAAAATATGTGAGACTTCAAAAACTTTTTAGCGAGCAATTCATACTTGCGGGTACAGCTGGTGTATTGCAGCGGAGTCGTTTGATCAGTGAGATGGATTTAACAACATTCAAACGAGTTAATGCCCCTATTTATTTGGTAAAAACAACAACTCCAATTATATCAAATGCACCGAAAGATTATGAATTGAATATTCTTACAAATAATGAAGTAACAACTGAGACACTTGAAGGGAGTCATTTCAGTGTTTTAGAGAATCCAAAGCTTCCCCAGGTGATTAATGAGTTTCTTTTGATGGAATAAGAAATTCCGATGTTATGCTTTTGACATAGTGAATTTTTGTGATTTATGTATACAAAGTATTGTTTAAGTTTTGAATTAAAAAGGTTCAAAGGATAAAATGTTGTTTTAATTTAAAAAAAAAAAGAAGAAGCTTTTCTTTCATTTGCCTCAATACAGCTTTCGAATCATGTGCTTTATGCTCTTGGTCTATATGGTTTTTGCTCAAACACAAACTTCATCATGTGGTTAAAACTTGGACAGAAATTCTACTGTAAATTAATTTGATGCCCTGTCCAATTCCATCCAAAGAATTGTTCCCCATTATCCTCACTCTGAAATCGTCATTGTGGGTGATTTCAATGTAAGAAATTCTTTGTGGCTTCGCTTTTCAGGCTAGATAGCACACCAAGCAAGGTATTTTGAGGTCTTCGTAGTACCTCGTCGCATAATGGTTAGTGCGTGCCGAAGGTGTGGGTTCGATTCCCAGCCGTGCCACCTAAAAACAAAAATGTTTTATCCGAGGTACTGCCTCTTGCGAGAAACTGACAAATCATCCACGAGTATACTTGGCATGAATAAGTACTTCTCATTCTCATATAGCAGTTTGGACTCGGCAAAAAACTGTAGGTCCCCTCCATTCCTGCCAGCAACACGCACACATGAATGGTTGAGAATTGTAAGTCACTCACTAGGCCCTGGTTCTCCACGAGCTGTTGCGCCACACAATCTATTTTATTTATTATGTTGAGGTCTTCGCTGAGTTAAACCAATCCGGGAACACTCTAGACTTATTTAATCTCTCAAACATATAAAAATGAAGTAAAATGAAAACACCATTAATTTGAGATTACAAATTTAAATTTTTTTTAAATTTATTTAAAAAAATGTTTGGCTTTGGATGCATTTTCTCCAGTTCTTACCACTGGGATCCATACAAAATTAAAGTTCTGAAAGTTATTTTTAAATTTATCATTTATCAGTTTCAAACAAAAATATAAAATCATAGTTGTTAACATAGTTCTTATTGGCTAAACCTGATACATTATAAGCAAGGACTGAATAATTAATTACTTTTACTTTACATTTTTATTACATTTGATATGGCAGACGGCATTTTTATTAAAAATTACAATTTTGGTTTCTTTGATTATAAACGGCATGGCTGTTGCTCGCCTCTATTGTGTTTCCCGCATAAGCAGTGAAATTAGCTGTCACCTCTGTAACATCCCCGATCAGTTGCTGAAGAAACGTCAATCCATCACAGCTGTCACTTGCAAAATTGTTGTTTTTATCAAAATAAAATGTGATTTCATTAACTTTTAATGTTTCTCCTTTGATTTGTGGTTTTAATTCCTTGTGTTTTGCAGTAATTTTGTTTTTTTAAGATTTTTTTCTTCGCTCTCTTGCCGCCAAGATAGTCCTTATGCATCGAATTACCTGTGCCGACAATATTTGCTTTGGATCTTAGCCATTTTAAAATGCATCATTTTTGCCTTGCATCTCGACAATTACATTTGCAACATTTCCATCTGAGTGGAGTTCACGTACACTTCTGTGCCGAGATTCAGCTATTTCAGCGAGTGAGATGAGATGACTCGCCTTACTCGCCGACTAATCTCACTTCACTCGCAAAAGCGATTCAGTTATTTGAGTGAAATGAGTAAGTTCGGTTTTAGTTTCGAACATGAGACAAAGAATAAATATAAAAGAGCTAAATTCTACCTCCTTGTCACACTCGTTACGCATAACGAAATGAAACAACAAATACAACAATGTAAACATTGGAATCTTTAATGATGGAGTTTGGAGTATCTTTTCGTCGGCTTAGAGTGTAAAGCGGCTAACTCCACATATTTTTTTGTCATTATAGACCACTTCAAAAATTGCTTAAAAATACAAAAATCTATCAAATCTTTTAAATTCCAGCGAATTTAACAAAAACGAGTGCTGAAAAATAATTTATGTAATTTTGGTTTTATTCTAATAATGCGAACATTTTTATTTAAATAATTTTTTGTAAAAAATGCAAAATAGGAGTTAGCTGCTTTTCACTCTAAGCCAACGTTTTGTTTCAATTATTTTTTTTTTGTCATAATTAAAGTTTAATGTGAGTTTCACCCTTGAGAAATAAAAAGTGAAAGTGAATAGAATATAAATTTATTTAATATGAATATGTGCATATGATAATAAAATAAAATTAAGGAATCAATAAAAGGGTAGTTGTTTTTATCTACGTTGTTGTTTTTTATTTCGTTTCTTATCCATGAATACCTACTGAATAGGAATTCTTGAGAAAAGCACATATACCTACCCAAAACTAGAAATTTACCAACACATACACCATGTCACTGCGGAAATATCTGGCGAGTAATCTGACATTTCATTTCACTCGCTCACTCACTCCCTTTTGCTAACTGAATCGATTTTCGATGAAAAGTGACTCATTTCACTCACTCCCTGCGGCTTCGAGTTAGCTGAATCTCGGCACTGATTTCATCAACATTGTCCGATCGTAGCATCTCGAGAGAAAGAGTTTTGGTTTGTTCAATGGCGTTCACCTACACCATTTTGTTTTGGCAGGTCCAGGTGAACAATTATATTTTGTTCCTTGGACTTCCTTTCCAGCAGCTCAACCTCAACCTTCCTTTTCGGAAGGAATAAAAAAAAATGAGTCCTGGCTGAAAAAAGGAGTCCCATCAAAGCTTTAAGAAAAACATAGAAATTTATCACTGTTTTAATTCAACATGGTTTATTTAAAAAAAAAATTAACAAAAACCTTCTCTTTTAAACAAAACAATAAATTAGCCAGTTTATATTTCTTGAGCGCTCAGTAATTTTTCTCCGCTTTTTGACAGAGCAGGAGGATAAAATATAAACACAATTCTTCACATAGAAGTCAAAACAACTGTCTTTTTCTTTTCTTCCTATGTAATTTACTGCGACAAAAAATATCTGAGCAAGCGAATCCAAAAAATTTCAGTCTCAGTTTTTAAGGATCTCCCAAACCAACGCGAAACATTCGCCGACGACGCGAAATCATTCACAATAATGCAAAATATGAAAGATACACAATGCAAAACAACAACAAAAAACTGACTTTGCGAATGATTCGCTACGAATTCGCGTTGGTTTGGGAGAGCCTTTAAGGGGAAAAGTGAGAAATTTTTGTGAGGAATCGTGTTTATATTTCAGAGTCCTCTGAGCCCTCTTAGGCCCAATTCACACATAAGTGGCTTATGGTGCTGGTGTGGTTGTGGCCTGCTACGGGCGTGGAGTGGGTGTGATGAGCACTATTCACACAGAAGCGACAGGTAATGGTTGTGACTGTTTTTTTTTTGACAGCTCTCTTTTGACAGTTCTCTTGTTGAATAATTGTTGTTAGTATATTTTTTCTTTTCCCGGTAGTTTCAAGAAGTTTGTAAAATTTTGTTGGCCGTGTGCAATTTGTATAAATGCAATTTATTTTGATTTTACATAGAACTTCTATAAAATAAAAAAAAAACAAATTCAGTGGATATTTTATTCACGATTTAACATTATTTTGCAAATCTGGCGAAGTTATGATCGCCGCCTCAGAACCTTTGGAAAGAAAATGTGTCCTATTTGAGTGTATTAATGTTCAAACAAATTTCCGGAACTTAATTTTTTTATACAATCTCTTTTTTTCGTGTCCTTTTTTTCTTCCTGAATATAGCGCAGATAATGATACGGATGGTGATTCAATATAAAAGTCGTTTCATACAAAAAGTGCAAGTTTTTTTTCATTACAAAAAAAGTGTTAAAAGTCTGTAAAATAGACAAATATTAAAAAAAATTACATCGCGAGTGTTAAAAAGTTAAAAATAAAGTCAAACAAAATAAAAAACGTAAAGAAAAACGCGTATGTCATCAGCCACACTGACCAATATCCATCAAAATAATAATTCTGGAGCCTTTGCGGAGGATCCCGAACACCACGAGGATATTATAGTCTTTTAACCGAATTAAATGGCGTCGACTTGGTTATGAGTTTATCGCCCAAATCTGTTCAGCTCCAACAACATCAACAAAAACAACAGCAACCAGTATTACTGACAAACGTTTCAGCATCCGTAAACGCCACCGCTGCCGCCGCTGCCACAAATCACCACCATCACCTGATCTGGTTCAAATTTGTACACATTCACAGTAAAATGCTTTCAAGCGACGAAGACGAGCAAGATATTTTTGACCTTATCTAGCTCAGATACAAAGGCAAAGACGATACTGGGTACACCCCTTGTGGCTGCAAAAAGGGAAAAGCAGTGGTGCATTTAACGTAATGAGGGAGCTAAATATGTATCCTGATCGCTTCCAAAGTTTTTATCGCAAGTCTATAGAATGTTTTCATAAGATACTCACTGTATTAAAAGATGACCTTCAAAAGAAATCAACAAATTGGAGAGAATCCATCAGCCCAGAAGAAAGACTTTTAATAACGCTTAGGTAAGTTGGAATTTTTATTTTTGAAAATAAATTAATAATGAAAAACAAAACAAAAAGTACGTATATACATAAAAGTTAAATAAATTTCCCTTATGGGTCATATTGGATTATATCATTGAACTCAGGAATTGTAGCAGTGTTACATAAAATGTATTCTGTCAAATTCAAAATACCCATTTTGAATCGACGTTTTTGGCTACCATTTATTTGTTTCATATCAGGCAAAACACTTTGCAAAAAAGCCAGATCAGAGTCGGGAGTTTCTTTTGTGTTTGTGTCGTTTCGCAATTCAAGTATTTGCTGTTTTTTTTCGAAATATTTAAAAGCCTGTTTGTTGACATCGTTGAAAGAAGTGGTGGTTGATGAATTTTTTTTCTTTCTAAAACAAGGTATCTTCGATGCGGATGGTCCTTCAGGTGCAATCATTAAGCTTATTGGTTCAATTGTGTCCACATGCGTGCTTGGTAGCCAATCAGATGAAGGACTGTGGGATCGGACAGTTACATCAGGTATCAATATCTCATCATTGTAATCTTCATAATCAGTCACTTCTACCTCGTCTTCACTTCTAGTGAAGCAGTCATTGAGTATAGACGTTTTTATTTTACCTCCGCATTTTTATTCATTTTATACAAGCTCTACTCCAGCCTTTTTGTTCAAATCGGTTTGAATTTTACTCGCCAAACAGTTTATTACCTTCTTTTTCTTTAAAACATTAATTCAATAGTGGTGAAGTGCTTCTAAAAGTGAATTTTCCTTAATTAATGATTCTTGAAATCAGATAATAATTTAATGCAAAGTTTTAATATCGTATAGTTATACATACATACATAATTTTGTACTCTCGCATTGTGTACAAGAGAAAAATTCAACCTCTCTCAAATATATTTCGCCCCCGTTAATTTATTCTCTGTTTCCTTTTCTCCGGGTGAGTGAAACATTTTTAGTATATGATCTGCCTATGAAGCATAATTGGATCTACATTGTATCCCAACTTTTGCCTATCATTTTTATATACTGCAACCTACTCAACGACCAACGAGTGTGCCTATTCGATACCTACTGCCAGATATATAAATCAACATCATCGTCGCCTACGCTACCGGTGTCGTCTGAATAGCAAATACCAACCTCATCTTTAAACAACAAAGCCTATCTATTTTTGCTTTCAGACTTACCTTATGGGTGAGTTCTCTTTAGTATAGTTCTGCCAAGCAATTCATATTTGGGTACTACACCTCTCTCTTTGGATTTTACTTTCTTTAATTGCATACGCATACACCAACACCAGCTGCAAACGATCGTGAGCGTGGACTTTCATCTTCCGACTGAAAAGTAAACAGCGTACTTCGACAGCGATAGCGAACACAAATTAATTCTTGCTACAAGTCTTGCCTTCTGGGTGAGTACTTTTTTAGTGGTGTTCTGCCAAGCAGTTCTACCTTATGGTATTACCCCACTAATTTCGTTTGGGTGTTTTTATTTACATATTAAAATCTACCGTACCGGCTTCTGTCATCTCCAAAGTCAACATTTACACAACATTACCTACAATTTTGGTTTTTGTACTGGATACCTTAAAGCTAATAACCAAACCATTCGCATTTCCGGTGTGTGCCTCAACTATTGTTTCGCGTTAATGAACACTTGCAACAAAAAATATTGATCTTATAAAAACCAAAAAAAAAAAAGAAGAAAAGATTATATATGAGATAAACTTACAAACTTTAAACTTTAAAAACTTTAAAAAAAAAAACGTTTTTTCTAAAGTTACAAACAATGGAAAATAACCCATGTGATTCCCTGAGCTGTGTTCTCGATAGTAAATATACCGAACGAGTGCCGTGTCGTGGTCTCTGCGGGAAATCATTTCATCCAGTATGCATCGGACTAAGTAAAAGATCTTGCGGATATATAAAAGAATACTTGAACTATTTTGTATACCTTTGTGATGAGTGTAAAAACATCTCCCTCTCTCACATTCTACTAGCCGTCAAATGCCTTAGTGATTCCACGAACTCCATTATAACTGACAATAATCGATTTCACAAAAATGTACTCTCACAATTTGAACATTTCGATGAGTTTTCAAAGAGTATAGAAGTTCTAAACAGTTCTATCGAGACCCTTAGCAAACGATGTTTCTCTAACCAATCTTCTATCGACAAGAAACTTTCATCTATTGTGCAGCTTTTAAATCCGCGGGTAGAACACACTCATTGCAAGTTTGAAAATATTAACCGCGAAATACGCTCTACAATTGAATCTGTTCTCAGCTCCCATCCTCTCGATAATTTAACTAATCAAATGCAAATCATTCGTACCGACCTCGATCTCTTTCTACAAGATACCTCGACTTCAATGTCTTCAGCATCATCTCAACTTACATCGATCCTTCACGGCCTTGCTTCTAGGATTACCGACATCAGCAATGAGCTTACTGAAACGCGCACCTCTTTTAAAGATGTAATTGAGGAAATCAAAATCACTTCCTGCAAAATCGACGAATTACCTTTGCATGTCCAACCAAGCGTACCTAATTACAACTACGATACATCCATTCTCACTGAAATGATTGAATCCACTCAAAGTGCATCTCTCTCCATTACTTTACCTGTTCCATCACCTTCACCAACCATATCAACAATTTCAGATAACACTGTCCATGTTGCTCCGTCCGAACCTGTTATCCATCGTTTTGGCACAACTTGGACTGAAAGCGAATGGAATGTCAGAATTAATAAACTTAAAACGGCTTCTGAATTCACGCCTTTCTTCGTTAAAGGAACTCCAGTTTATGCAAATGACTCTTGGATTCGCAAGCTTTTTTTGAGTAATTTCAAATTCAACCTTGGAGAATGTCAAAAGCTAACTTCATCAAGTTTCAAAGTTTTGATTCCATCTAGATATCAATGGTTACTCGTCTCTACCGCCCATCCTATTTGCTTACTTGGGGAAATTAAAATCTCTAATTGGGTCAATAAAATTTCAAAAAAAACTTCTATGTCTAAACAAAAAAATGTAAACTTTTATAATACTAGTTCTAAGACCAACCCACCCAGTTTTAACTCCATAAACAATCCCATTTTTGAAACGCCTATTATCCCAAATGATCCCAAGTTTCCCGAACGCAAACGCATATCATTTAATACTGACGCTAAATCCAACCCATCTTATAATACTGTATCAAATAAGAGTACTAATTCTAACGTAAATTATAGAAATTTTATACATTCTCACACCTTAAATCCTACCTCTCAGTCCACCACTCAAAGCCCTACTTCTACTGCTCCAAACCTTTCTAACTGTCCAAACGATACTCTCGTTTCGCATACACCTATGTTTCCTCCTCCAATTTTCGACCCAATGTTTCCGCCTTCTGTTAAATTAACTTCAAAATTCGCTAATCCAAAGCCAACAATTGATGAGATCGATGGCCGGTATATAATGGCAAGGCTTCGTGACAGTAAACTATATGATAATGTACGTCTTTACCTTGCTTTCTTACACGATAAGCCGGACTCTGTTTGTATTGACGGTAAGACCAAAACTAACCTCTTGGTATCGATACAAAAAGAAGGTCTCCCAACCGACCACAGCTCTCTTATCAATATATATATCCGTTTTCATGAAGGTTTTAACATCTCTCGTTCTACAGTCTCGAAAGACCTTGCTACTTACGCATCTCATGTTAATTCAAAACTTTCTCCCTTCACTAGATTCAGTAATAAGCCCTATCTTTAATAGTAACCCTATTCTAAATACTTTATCTACTGACGCTCCCCCAACTACGCTATCTCTTTATTACCAAAACGTTAGAGGGCTCCGCACCAAAACCTCTACTACGTTTCTCAACTCCCAAAAACTGCCATTCGATATTTTTGCCCTAACAGAAACGAACCTTTGTCCCAGTATTCTCGACAGTGAGCTATTCACATCCGACTTTTTCGTCTTCCGAGCCGATGGTCAAATCATAGATGATGGTCCCTGTGGGCGTGGAGTTCTCTTGGCTGTTCACAACCGACTGAATGCAACCCTTGTCGAAATCTCTAATTCGCCACTCTTCGAATTCGTCTGTATCAAGGTCTCTGTCTATAATCGGTGTTTCTACATTATCTGCTCTTATATTCGCCCTGCACAACCCATCCTCGCATATAAACTAATGGTAGACTCTTTTGATTCGCTTTTTGAGGCAGCGGAATCCAGTGATGACTTCATCATAGTCGGCGATTTCAATTTACCCGATCTTGTTTGGATTCCATCAGAGGATGAATTGCACTTTGTTCCCTGCAATACTACTTCAGAAAAGGAATCTCTTTTCACGGATCGCTTATTTGAAAATGGCCTATTTCAAATAAGTGGGATCTCTAACAACTTGGAGAGGCAGCTTGACCTCATTTTTTCTTCTGACCCTTGCAACTCAATTGTCACCAAAAGTTTCCACCTTCTTTCCACCCACGATCTATATCACCCTCCTCTATCTCTTCTTTTCACTGTCGATCAAGGTATATCCGTCGTTGATGCAGAAGTCTCATTTCATTTTAATTTCCGGAAAGCCAACTTTAATCAACTCGAGATCCTTTTAAACAATATTGATTTCAGCCTTTTTTTGAACTATAAAACCCCCATTGACATCGCCCTTTCATTCTTCTATACTACAATCTTTGAATGTTTGCTCCTTTGTGTCCCTTACGTGCCTCAAAAGAATTGTTTGTCATCACCCCCCTGGTATACTAAGGAGTTGCGAACTGTTCGAAATACAAGGAATAAGTTATGGAAAACTTATTTAAAATCTCGAACATATTCAGATTATTTAAATTACGAGCAAGCTCTTTCCAATTTCTCTCTCCTCTGCGATTCTCTATACCATGCATATCTTGACAAAATGCAGGCCTGTCTCATCTCTGAACCGAAGCGGTTCTATCAATTCATTAATGCAAAAAGAAAATCTGATGGTCTTCCGTCTACCTTCAATTTTAACAACACCTCATCTGCTGATCCCGAAGTAATTGTCAACCTCTTTGCTAATTTTTTCAGTCAGTCTTATAGCGATGCTGTTAATAATCCTGATCTAGAATATTTTGAGTACTTGTCAAGCAGTTCGCAAACTTCACTAGTCTCTCTTGATATTTATCCTTCGTCAGTCAGTGAAAAAATAAAACTACTTAAGGATGACTTTTCTCCTGGTCCTGATGGCATTCCAGCCATTTTTCTCAAAAAATGTGCTAACGTGTTGTGCGAACCTCTCACAATTCTGTTTAAACTCTCTCTTTCGCAAGCAGTTTTCCCCACTTTATGGAAAAACTCATTTATTTTTCCAATTCACAAAAAAGGGAAATAAGAACGAAATCTCTAACTATCGTCCAATAGCTAAACTTTCTTCTATACCCAAGCTCTTCGAAAGCATTGTTTATGACGCTCTTTGTTTTCATTGTAAGTCATTAGTCTCCCCACTACAACATGGTTTTATTAAGGGCAGGTCCACTACGACGAACCTCACTCAATTTGTTTCCATGGCACTTTGTGCTCTGGAAAAAGGCTACGATGTTGATGTGATCACTACTGACTTCAGCAAAGCTTTCGATAAGATCTCTCACCAAATTATCTATATTAAGCTAGGAGCCTTTGGGTTTCCTCCGTTGTTCATCCAATGGGTGAGGTCTTACTTGGAAAACCGCCAATATAGTGTTGTTTTAAGATGTTCCGTGTCCGATCCCATCTATGCTTCCTCAGGAGTTCCTCAGGGTAGTCATCTCGGGCCACTTTTATTTGTCCTTTCCATCAATGATGTTGAACGCATTATTTCTTTCTCTGACCTCTCTATCTATGCCGACGACATGAAAATTATGAAAGTAATATCTAGTCCAATTGATTCTTCCCTGCTTCAAAATGACTTAAATTCTTTTCTTACATGGTGCACCAAAAACTTCCTCGAACTCAATGTCACTAAATGTCAACACATGACTTTTTCTCGTAAACGCCTGTCCCTACCACCTCGTACTTATCATTTTTGCAACGTCCCGGTTCCCACAGTTTCCTCCATTCGCGATCTCGGCATTTTATGTGATAAAGAGCTTAATTTCCGTTCTCATATAGATAATATTATTGCAAAAGCAAACTGTTCCCTTGGTTTTATAAAGCGCTGGTCTAAAGAATTTTCAAACCCATACGTAACAAAATCTCTCTTTATCACATTTGTTAGACCTATTCTTGAGTATGCAAGTCAAGTTTGGTCTCCTTATCAAACCACCCACTCATCTAGACTTGAAGCTGTGCAACGTAGGTTTCTCCGTTTCGCCTTACGAAATCTTCCATGGTCTGATCCTCTTTTCCTTCCCCCTTACGAACATCGGTTACAACTGATTGACTTAAATACCCTTGCTAAACGTCGCGCTGTTGCAGACATACTCTTCGTTCACCAAGTCATTACAGGGGCCATCGATTCTCCGCAACTTCTTCAACTAATTTTCTTTAACACCAATCCACGTAGCCTTAGATCTGTTCCCTTCCTTCGCCTTCCTACTCACCGAACCAACTATGCCCATTTTAACCCAATTTCAAGAATGTTACGATTAGCCAATAGTGCACAGCATCTCCTTGATTTTAACCCAAGTGTATCCTCCCTTAGAAAAAACCTTTACTCTAATTATCCCTAACCCCCTTCTTTTTTTAGTTTTTAGTTAGAATAAGTTTTTATTATATAGTATAAGTTATCTTATTATTGTTATTATTATATAAGCTTGGATTAAGCGAAATAAATAAATAAATAAATAAACTGATGTTATGCCGGCAACTTCGTCAGTCTGGTTATCAATACTACTTTTGCTTTTGCGGGATTTCAAGAAGGGATCCAAAAAGAGGAGATGTGTGGCAAGATAATACTCTTTGACTGGTTTTGCTCCTTGTCCAGATTTTGTCTGCATTTTTCCTCTATATTTTGAATAGCTCCCTCTTATATTTTTCCACCGTTCCTTGCATTCGATTACTAAAATAAACAATAATATAAATATACATTAAAGCAATCAATATAATTCATGCTTTTAAAGTTGTTACACAAAAAAATTAAGATTGATGTTGTTTTCATTTACAGATACTTTGCAACAGGGTGTTCATTCAAAGCGCTATCTTTCTACTTTTTGAAAGGTCATTCTACTGTACAACAGATCGTGCACCACACTTCCCAGGTTATATGGACAAAATTACAACCATTGTACATGCCAAAACCTTCTACGGCGAAGTGGAGAGATAGCGCACCGGTTCTATGAACTGTGGAACCTTCCTAATTGCCTGGGTAGTGTGGACGGTAAACACATTCGAATAAGAGCACCACCACGATCCGGGTCTGCCTTCATCAACTATAAAGGCTTTTTTTCTATTGTCTTGCTCGCGGTAGCAGATGCAGATGGCCTATTTGTAATAATTGATGTGGGCGAATTCGGACGCAATAGTGATGGAAGAGCGTTGAAAAATAGTAGCTTTGGAAAAGCCTTGAAGGAACGACGCCTCAACATACCTGAACCAGCTGCACTACAAGGAGAAAATCACCCGATTTCGCATTTTTTTGTTGGTGACGAAGCGTTCCCCCTCTCCAAAGAGTTAATGAGGCCCTTTTCTAGGAGGGAATTGTCCAATAACGAACGAAAAATTTTTAATGTCGGATGTTCCAGGGCACGGAAATCAGTAGAATGCGCTTTTGGAATGCTAACTTCAAAGTTTGGACTTCTCAACTCACCAATCCGATGTGAAAGCTGATATTCTAATTCAAGCAATGTGCGTGTTGCATAACGCCATCAAGGAGTGCGATGGCACATTCTCAAGACCCCAATTTGAAAATATTATTAGTGGCCCTTCTAATTCAATTATGCAATTGCAAACTAATACTGCTAAAGATATGAGAATTTATCTTAGCCAATACTTTAAAGACCGGGCTCCAATTCCTCATCAGGATAGGTATTGCTAGTAAATTGTGTTTATTTTGCTTACAGCATTTAGTGAAAACTATTAAGTTATGTACATATGTACATAGTTATTATTACTTTAAAAGGAATTTTAAACCTTAAAAAAGGAGTTAAATAAATAAATAAATAAATAAATGAAAATAAATAATAGGTATTGTTTATCATTTATTACAGAAAGAAAACAGGCATTTGAATCAATCAGTTGTTCGCATCCACTAGTACTTTATCCCTGCACCGAAATATGTATGTTTTTAATTTTATTGGTTACTCAATTCTTACGCATCTCATTTTTGATAAGATTTTTCTTTAACTTGGTCCCAAAGTTTCGAAAGGGTGATTCAGACAAAATGGGTGAACATCTAGGGTCTGGCAGGGATAACTTTTCTCCGTTCTCAAGTTTAAATATGCTTAAGTGCGTATACTAGTCCAAAAATGTTTGTTAATAAAATACAAATTTTCGCTCAAAATGGAAAAAAGCCAAGTGAGGCTTACAGCAAACGAAATTAGTTTAAAAAACTCCACCAGCTTTAAGAAATCAGTTAAAATTACTTAGGCCCTTATTGCGAGTGTCGTTTGCTTTCGATAATCGACTTTTGTCGAAAGTCGATAATCGAAAAAGTTAATGTTGGTGTTGAAAATCTTAATAATTATTGTGAAATTTGTTGTTTTGACTTGTTTACGAAAAATTTGGTTCAAAAGATTAAAATTTTCAACATCAAAATTAATTTTTTTCGATAATCGACTTTCGACAAAAGTCGTTTATCAAAAGCAAACAAATCTCAGGAAAGCTATCTCATCTTGTGACTCAATACACTATTCCGTATGCTTCCGCATTAAAAAAAGTCCCAAAAACAGTTGAATTTATTAAAAAAATATAAGTAAGGCTATCCAAGTGGTACGGACTGTATACATATATAATATATAAAAATGCCCATATAACATCATTTACTAATACCATAATATTACAATCTACATAATATTGAAAATTTTTTTTGAGAGGTATGTCTATAATAAAAGTGCATATAGTCAAGCTCTAAATCGCCCTTTATTCCGTTGCGGGTAATCGAATAACCGCCGTTTGGTTTTCGTCAAAAAAAGGCCAAATACCAGTGGTTATTTGGAATGTTGCTTTTTGTGTCTCCTCATATTTTTACGAAAATCATAGCCCGCAAAGTGTTTTAGTCGTTTTAAGCGGTCATTATACATATACATAACAAATTTGGATGTATTTACGCTATCATGTATTGGCCTTTGGAAAGGGCCAATTAGTCAACCTGCTACTTTAAAGTCGTCAAACATAAGGGTTATATCCTGTGTAAAATAACATGTTTAACAAAAAAGAAACTGTTGAAATCCGTACTGGGTGTGCTTAAAACCATAACGCGACCGTGGGAGGTTCTGAAAACCCCTAAAACACACCACTACAGTGTCAGGAGACGTTTTGAAGTTATGTTATATACTAATAATACCTATAATCACTATGCAACTGCATTATATAAGCATTGAAATATCTTCTTTTCTAAGTGAAATGCAATGTTACGGCTATAGTGAAAGTTGTTCTTGAGCAGCTTACCTTTCATTTGACACTAATTTCATTAATGGCAACTTTAATCCTGTTGATCGGACACGTTCACGCTTCACAATCTTTTTCATGAAATCACCATTTCAGTCCGGAACACTCTGAAGCCTACGCAATTAAGCTTCCGGAAGGTGACCAAACGATTTCAATAACAAAGTGTTTGTCCTATAAACTCCGTTTAAAATATGACTTACTCTACTGAGAAAGTACATACATATGTATGTACATGTAGATACATCTCTATATTTAATTTATATTTTAAAATCTGGGAGCAAAAACTATTTTCGCAAAAATAATACAAGAAACTAAACGAATATGAACCCTCCACCAAACATAAATAATCAAAATCAACATGTCTATACTTCCCACACAATTTTTTAATCCACACATTATGAAATAATAATAAGAGTATCCTTAAATAATTTTGTTCTATATTTCAATATGAAAAATAAAAGCTTCTGCTTAGTTTAGTCATGGCAAAAAAAAAAAAAACAATATCACCATTCCTTATAACACAAATTGTAAACTAAATTTAAATACAAAATAATAAACTGACCCATAATCGTCATGGAAACAGTAATAAAGGAAACATTAAATAAATAAATATCCCTTTAAGAACTTGTTTGCGGACGCAAAAGTTCCATAATTTCTATTTATTTGTTTCTATTGGCCAACACCTTCCAGTAGTGCTTTGAGTAATTAGGTGTCACTTTTATTTATATTTATTCAATGGTATGAACGGTTCTCATTTCGAGTCTGAAATCAGATCCAGAAAAATTTTCTCCCCTTTTCAGAACAAGAAGAGTCATTCTGTCCCCAATCGAAAAGGCCAGTAGTAAAGTATTAAACTACGTAAATCTGTCTAACTTTCCACACAAATTGTGTCAGATTTACAAAGTTAAAACATTACCAGGTTTACGACGACTAGGTACCCGTATTATTCTATGTTATCAAAAATAGTTTCATTTGTGCTAGCCTTATGGCTGGTACTTTAGAACAGTGGGTCTATAAACATGACTACAAGACCGCAAAACTTCAATTCAGTTAAGCACTCACAACCTAGAACCCGAGATTATTTGAATTAGGTAAATGCTTTTACCTAGAGCACAACACGAAAACAGAATAATTGAGGTGAACAGAACCAAAACTCGCCATATCCATTTCAGAAAAACTCGCCATAGTCAAATTTAATTGTTTAATAACTTTTATCATAGATTTTGAAATCTATTTGTTGTGGTTTGAAGGAAAATTATATTAAAAGTTTCCTTAAAAAGATATTTAACAATTACCATTGGCAGATATAACTTACACATTACAATAGTGTTTTTTGTATAAAAACAAAAGAGTAGCCTCCACTAAGTGAATCCACAAATAAATATTGCTTCAGAGCTCATCCCAACAAAAATAAAAATAAATAAATTGGGTGGCGCAACAGCTCGAGGAGAACCAGGGCCTAGTGACTTACAACTCACAACCATTCCTGTGTGCGTGTTTGTTAGGCAGGAATGGAGGGGACCTACAGTTTTTTGCCGAGTCCGAACGGCTAAATGAGAAGCACTTTTTCATGACAAGTATACTCTTGGAGGATTTGTCAGTTCCTCGCAAGAGGCAGTACCTCGAATAAAACATTTCTGTTTTTAGGTGGCACGGCAACAAAGCATTGTCTAGATTAGCTTCTCCATAGGTCATAGAATGCATCGAGAGTTTACACTCGCTTTTCCAGTCTACAGGTACATGGTATATCCTTATAATAGCTAGTATATTTTATCCAGGGTGTACTGGAATAGGTTGCCATGCGATGCTGCTATCCCAAACATCTTTTCTTACTGGTGGGTATAGTCCAGCTAAATTGGATAACGCACTCATAAGGATAGGGTCGACATCTGTTGCACGGATGTAAATATCATCTTTTGAGTGGGTTTGTTAAGAATTGTATCATAGCGTCTACTCCTTAAGAGTTGACCTAATTCATGGTGTGGTCTTTTACCAATGTTGGGCAGTTGACCCCATCCGATTGGCCAGTCACTGGCATCACTCCATGGATCCGATGGATATGGTTTAACTGGTCTCCATATCGAAACAGAACATGTGCCAATACAAAATATTTCATTTTAGCTCGAGATTTGTGGTATCGTTTCGATTTTGAATGCCTTTGCAATACAAAGGCAACGCCAATATCAGAGCAATAGAAAAACGCGACATATTTTCATGGCACAAAAGAATTATACTATTTGTACTAGGCAGAATTCGCAGTTTATATAACAATAATTCGTTTTGGTGCAATCACAAATTCACATAAATAGTCGCACAATGGATATGGAAAAGACTATTGAAAATTTTACCACATTAAATATAAATAACAAAACCGAAAGCAAAAGCAATTTAAGTTATGGTCTATGGAGCTGTGAAGCAGCAACAGCAACAAACAACCAGCAACAAACAACGACAGTTCCGAACAGAGACACACGAAGGATTGGCTTCTTTATTTGATATTCTCTGGTTCCGAAGTTGTCATGGGCTTTGTTTTTATTTACATGGCCCAATTTTTTATGTGATTTTTTTACTTTGGTGGGAGGGAATTAAAAGGCGTTTTCCTTTGGTGGTGGCGAAGTACTTGCAAGTACTTTGCCAGCTTTTTTCAATGGAACACATCAAACTGCTTTCCCATGTAAAATGTATCTACTCGCGCATGAGAGCATGTGCAGTTGGTAGTACTAGATTAGGGTTTTCATCTACTCGTAAGTACTTCGCCACCTCCAAAGGAAAACGGCTAAAAATGAGTAGAAAGTAAATATATTACAACAACAAAAAGATCTTCATTGGAAAAATCGGGTAATGTAACTGCCGACAGATTTATTGGGACTATCGCGAATAAATTACCCTGGGATTCCTCCTTCAAAACTATTACACCATATAAAATATTACATACAAAAGTGATGCCGGGTTCATTGGAGACGGATAAAAACAAAAATTAATAACTCGATCTCAATTGCAAAACAATATATTGAAGGCAAATCTAGAAAGGGTTAGAAAAAAGTGTGTATAGGTTATGGATTATCAAATGCATCCTTGGCCTTGGGTGACTCATATCGGGGTGATCAATATGATTCCAAGTTGCTTAGAGCTTGATGCAGCTCTATTTTTGATCGACAAAATAATAAAAACACACAAACACAAGAACACAAGAACACTTCACTAAAAATTGCTCCTAGAAAAAATTAAAACAAAAGAAATATAAAAAATACCAGTTGCCTTGAATTTTTGGGCTATTTCCTGCCATGATTTATCTTGGGCGCTCCTGTTGCAGTAATCCTGTAATCATACAAATTTGCATATAATTGAATTTCATCACAAAATCCAATGTTGAATTCATAATCATCCCGCATTTTTTATGTTTATTGTTGACAATGACATATGATTGAGAGATTTCATTGTGGCGTGACGTTTACGTAGGCCACTGGGGTTTTCAATATGGCGTGGCGATGGCAGGTGCCACCATACCCTCGCTTCTTCATCTGTGTGTGTACTATCCCATAAGAGAACATGTAAATTCCACAACGTGGCATGTGTATGCACCACGCCAGAACCACACCACAACCTCAAGCCAGTTCTATGTGAATTGGGCCTTAGATCTCAGAAATATAAACTGGCCAAATAAATATTTGTATTTCAGAGAAAAACAACTCAAACTTAAAAAAACTACCATCTTTTCAATTTTTATTAGATATTAGTTAATCTCAAGACAAAACCAACAATTAACTAAGTTTCTTTAAATAAATAAACAGTTGCTCTTCTTAATAAAACACTTACCTAATATTAATATAATATTACATATCGAATATCACTAATATTATTTTTTTATAGGAATCTATAACACGACTATTAAGCCCGAAACTATGCGGGACTATACCAGAACGTACAATACTCGTAAGTGCGAAAATTTTAAACGGATGAGTACGAATCACCAAACTATGAAAATGGAGGGCACTATACTGTAGCTTGGGTCTTAGGTTGGCAACCATAGGAGGAAAAGTGCCAAACAACATATATATAAAAATGGAGTTGGATGATTCCTATTGGTAGATACATTAAAAAAGAAGGCGCATGAATAAAATATTAATGATGGAGTCGTGGGGATAAATTTATACGAAAACGGGGTCGGAGTTAGGCACAATTAGGATCTAGGAAAATTAAAATGCCGGTGATGGTTGGTATTTGTTAAACGAACGCATTGATTATGTAGGTAAATAGGTTAATATGGGGGACAAGGCCGCAAAGGGGTACATTTATACGAACACGGGGTCGGAGTTATATATTGTTTTGGATGTACATAAATAGGTAAATATGGTTGACAGGGAGGCAAAGGAGTATGAATATCTCAGGGTACGGAAATGCTCCTGGGGATCAATATATTGCAACTTCGTTGTTTCTTGAGCGATTTCGATGAAATTAACACAGGTCCTAGCGAATACAGATTTTTAAAAGAAAAAAATATTTTCAAAACAGGGTGTTTCAAAAAGGTGTCAATACATTTAAACTTCGTTGTTCCTTGGTCGATTTGACTGAAACTGACATAGGTGATAGCTGATACATAACTAAAAAGGAAAAAAAATATTTTCAACAGGGTGTTTAAAAAAAAAGTCAACTTCGTTGTTCCTCGAGCGATTTCAATGAAATTTATACAGGTGATAGCTGATACAGATTTTAAAAAGAAAAAAATATTTTCAAAACAGGGTGTTTCAAAAATGTGTCAATATATTGAAACTTGTTTCACTTAATTTTAGTTGAAATTTTAAAAACAATAAGTTTCACCACTTAAAAGAGAATGGGCATGTTTGAGCGTTAGCGGCCATCAATGAAATTAGTGTCAAACGAAAGGTATGTTACTCGGTAACAACTTTTACTAAAGGCGTTACATTGCACTTCATTTAGAATAGAAGATATTTCAATGTTAATATAATGCAATTGTATCACATAAAAATTATATTATTAGTGTGTGTAATGCTTTATCCTAACTTCAAAACATATAGTAGAACTGTTGTGTTTTGGGGGATTTCAGAAGCTCCCTAAGTCACGTTGCGGTTTTAACGGACCCAGTTAGGATTTCAACAGCTTTTTTACTTTTTTTAATAGGTATATTATTTTAGTCAGGATTTAGGCCCTATATTTGAGGACGTGAATATAGCAGGTTGACTAATTGGCGCTTTCCAAATGCCAATACATGAAAGCGTAAATACATCTATATTAACATTAACCACTTATAACGAATGGGCGGGCTATGATTTTCGCAAAAATATGAACAGACAGAATGCAACGTTAGAAAGCACCACTAGTAATTGGCCTGTTTTTGACGAAAACCAAATTCAATTACACGCAACGAAATCAAGTGGGATTTAGAGCTTGACTAGATACATTTTTACTATATAAAATACCCATCAAACATTTTTCAATATTATGTAAATTATAATATAGGGTATTATGGCAAATGGACTTATTAATGATGTTATATGGGCATTTTTATACACAAAATATTCATGAGATTTCTTAGTTAATTTTCCTTTTCTATTTTCGCATTGTTAAGAGACCAGAATACTTACAGCCCTATTATTGACATGATTCAAAACTAGTTTTAACATAAAACTAGTTTTATATAGTCCCGGAGCCCACCGTATGATTACCTATCTCATCGTGGCCACGCAAAAATTGGATGCCAACCGATAGCTTTAGTCCAAACATTTACAAAACTGCTGGTCGGACAAGCTATATCTGGTCGCAATGGTTAGAAAATGCACTTTTCAGGTTGCATTTTCCGCTAAATGTACCTTTAATATAAGCAACTTTTATAAATGGGGTATCAACTGAAATCTATGACTGTCCTCTACACGATGCCATTGGTCGGACTGACTTTTTTTGGCTGTTACGAACGTCTCATAACAGCTCCCAGACTATATAGAACTAGTTTTACGTTAAAACTAGTTTTGAATCGTGTCAATAATAGGGCTGTTAGTAAAACTTGATTGAAGTGTTAAAACAAAAATTCACTTTTTTTCGTTTTTGAAGTAAATACACCACAATGAAAAAACTTCTGCACAATAATAGTAGTAGTAGTAGTAATAAAATCTTTCCTGGCCGCTCACGCCCATGTTTCATACAAATTTTCCCGTTCTCCTTTACTCTGACTTAAGTTGTGAAACTTATTGTTTTTAAAATTTCAACTAAATTAAAGTGAAAAAAACAAACATATATGTACGTTTTAAATTTTATTTTATTCATATTTACCTATTAAGCATTCAAAACAATGCGCTTGTCTAACCAAAAGCAATCATCATCCAGGATGACATTTTTTGCAAAACCCTGTTGAAAATATGTTTTTCTTTTTAAATTATGTATCAGCTATCACCTAGGTATGTCAGTTTCAGTCAAATTGATCAAGGAACAACGAAATTTCAATAAACACCCTGTTATGAAAATATTTTTTTTTTTTTTAAATCTGTATCAGCTATCACCTGTTTAAATTTCATTGAAATCGCTCAAGGAACAACGAAGTTGACTTTTTTTTGAAACACCCTGTTGAAAATATTTTTGCCTTTAAAATTATGTATCAGCTATCACCTATGTCAGTTTCAGTCAAATCAACCAAGGAACAACGAAGTTTCAATATATTGACACCTTTTTGAAACACCCTGTTTTGAAAATATTTTTTTTTTTTTAAATCTGTATTCGCTATCACCTGTGTTAATTTCATCGAAATCGCTCAAGAAACAACGAAGTTGCAATATATTGATCCCCAGGAGCATTTCCGTACCCTGAGATATTCATACTCCTTTGCCTCCCTGTCAACCATATTTACCTATTTATGTACATCCAAAACAATATATAACTCCGACTCCGTGTTCGTATAAATGTACCCCCTTGCGGCCCTGTCCATCATATTTACCTATTTTCCATCCTAAACAATGTCTTGCCTTACCAATAGCAATCATCACCCGGCACTTTAAATTTCCTGGTATTCCTCTTTATGTCTAACTCCGAACCTGTGTTCGTAAAATGTTCCCCTTTGCGGCCTTGCCCACCATATTAACCTATCTACCTACCTAATCAATACGTTTGTTCAACCAATACCAACCATCACCGGCATTTTAATTTTCCTAGATCCTAATTGTGCCTAACTCCGACCCCGTTTTTGTATAAATTTATCCCCACGACTCGACTCCATCATTAATATTTTATTCATATGCCGTCTTTATTAATGTATCTACCAATAGGAATCATCCAACTCCATTTTTATATATATGTTGCTTGGCACTTTTCCTCCTAGGGTTGCCAACTTAAAGCCAAGCCACAATTTAGTGCCCTCCATTTTCATAGTTTGGTGAATCGTAGTCATCCGTTTAAAGTTTTCGCACTTACGAGTATTGTACGTTCTGGTATAGTCCCGCATAGTTTCGGTTTTTGTATTTGCGTCAGTCTCCCGTTTTTATAAACAAACTTTCTTAAACCCGCCGTGTCTTGTACATAAGAGCAAGTATAGGTGCGACCCAGTCACGCATTTTATTTCTTTTTTCATGCACACATTTCATTCACGCTACGCTTCTTTTCGTACGACAACAATTAATTGTCCCTGTGTCGGCAATTATAAATCTACCTTACCGTTTTATAGGCATCTCAAGTTACTTAATCTGTCATTTAAAACTATGTATGTTGTTGTTGGTTATAGATAATGATTAGGTATCGATACAAATTTTTCAGAGTTTACAGTTGTCCAAAATCCCCGAGTATGTTATGTACCTATCTTTAAATTTATTTAAAAACACGTTTTTTTATTCCTATTGGTCCAGTAGCTTGACCAAACACATAATCAAAACAAATCCAAGTTCAACTTAACGAGTGTCCACTGTACCTAATAAATTAATTAAGCTGGTTCGTCTGAGCTTTCAACTATGGGAATCACAGAAAAGATAATGTCCATTAAAATGCGAAAATATTGAATATTTAAAATATTTGATGCGCTATACATCTCTAGTCAATAACGACACGCGGATTGAACTTGCCATATTGCCTATTGCCGGGAGCATCATCTTGTAAAGCTCTTTGTTTGTTTTTTTTTCTTGTTAGTGACTGATAAGTAATTTCTTAGAAAATTACTTTCCTTAAATAGTAATAAACATAATAACAGATTTTAGTTGATTATGAGTCCTAGTATCAATGGGTCCGTCAATAAAGCCTGTGCTTAGTCAAAGTGTTGAGATCTAAAACAAATTATAAGCTCATTGTTCTTTGTCGGTATAATTTGAATATAGAAAAAAGATTTATTTAGATTTCTGAAACAGGGAATATATAATGATTTTACGAAGTGATTTAATTATTGTGATAATTGCATTGTTTGTTGGGAAATCATTAGCTCAACATCCAAGTGTACCCTGTCCTAATATATTTCAATATGCTCGTTCTGATGATAAAAATATTGGACTGATAACAATCAATAAAGTCAACTATGGAGAGACTGTGGTAGAAATTGAACTGTCACAGTCTGGATCAATTAACTCGGTAAGAGAAGGAAGTCAATAAAAATAGAATGCATGATTGGATAGCAAGAAAAAAAGCATTAAGTGGTCAAAGGCACAAGGCATAAACATTAACATAATGCAAAATTGTATGGTAATGTTAGCAGAAAATGTGAAAGAAACTGAAAAGTAAATAAAAAAGGCGTGTAAAACTCAAGGTTCGGCACGGTATAGCTATTTATAGTCTTTCATTTTCTTCATATCTAAAACGCTCAAGTGGAATAGAATGTATGATGGTTTTAGAACCAACCCTAAATATTTGCATTTTCATGTATAAACACATGTCAAATCCTGTAGGATGAGATGTCAAGTTACGTGTGATTAGATGTCAAATTTTGTTTCCACACTACCTATAATATGACTTTCTTCACACTTTTTTGACATGTGTTAATACTCAATGGGATAGTGTCGAACTGTGGAACGGCTATAAAAGCAGACATATAAGAGTCAACAAAATTTTGTCTAGTGGTAGATCACAAATCACAATACATACTTTTCTTACTTCAGCAAATTATTATGAATACGATCAAAATTCAGTAAAATTATTTAACAAATCAAATGTATTCATAATATTTGCACGCTGGGGTAATCCAATATTGAACGTCTTATGTTTTTTTTTCAAATTGAGGGCTTACCTATTTGGAATCACCCATTTACAAAACATAAATCCCGTTGCAATAATTATTTTGTGGGGGTTTCCCTGGGAATCTCCGATGGAGCTCTTTGTTGCATTTTGTGTGTTTTACGAATCTTATAATTTTTCTATAGTGCATTTGAAGTATACATATATGTGTATAGAATAGAATACAAAACGCAAGTTTTTTATAATTAACAAAAAGGTTAAAACATGATAATCAGGCTCATTTATCTGGTGATTTCCCAGGTACCTTTGTCTTTGATGCATGAGTGCATCACATCTACCTTGTATATGAGTATTGCAGAATCTGTACGTGGCGCTATTTTAAGGATTTGAAGGTATCTCCTTAGTTTGCAGTGACCTAACAGTCCGGTTATTATTCTAAGTTTGTTTCTATTTAAGCTGATGTAGGACTGGAATCGTTCTTGGCCTGCCTCAACTTAGGGGGTTCGTTCCAGATTTTTGATCTATTTGGCGCCTCTCCTATTTTGATTTTATATTTGATCATGTTTTCTTCTATTTCGCAATAAAGCTTTGGTCCCTTTAGGGGTGTCTCTGCCCCTATTTTTGCTAAGGTGTCTGCCTCTTCGTTGCCATGTATGTATGCCGACGTGGCCAGGTACCCAATAGAGTGTAAAATACGCTGCGTTTTTTTGCTTGTCCATATGGAGTTTGGCGAACAAAACGACATCGGGACAAATCAACATTTGTTTTCCTTTCGCATTGGTTTACCATTTTGTTTTGAATTATCTTATCAACAAACAATTGACATTTCTATATATTCTAAATTATCGATAACACAACGACAATCGTAGTTTGGCACTACCGTTTTTATCTGGATAAAAGTTAACTCCAGTTAATTATTTGGACTTATAGCTGATTTGCTTGTCTGGGATAATAATAAGCTAAAATTTATCTCAGAAGTACTTTTTGCTTAAATCTGACAGTTTTGACAGTTTTCACACATTTATACTGTTCTGGGGGCCAACTCTGCAAGGGTGACTGATTTTCTGTGTACACATTCGATTCACACCCAAAACAAATGTAAATAAATTTGATGGATTGTGCATGCGTTATCTGTCAAAAACTTAAAACTCACTCTGCCGAATCGCAAAAATCGATGTGTACACCAATTTCTGTGTACACAGAAAAATTCACTCTTGTGTAATTTTGCCCCTGATGTAGTTTTTCTTCATTTAACACAACTAATATAAGCCAACGTTTGAAGTCTATTTCCCTTTCAAGCGAACGAGTCCATTTTGGATCCGCAAACGTAGTAGACAATGTACGAACGAAATAATTAGCGAAACTCAAAAGTAAAGTAAGAACATTTCCCTATATTAAACAAACTATAACGTGCACCCCGAGAAAAAACTAAGAAAATAAGTGGAAAGAAAAACACTAATTTTTTCAAGGATCCAAGAAGTACCGACAAAGTGCGGTCATTTTTGAAAACAGTTTGATTTCCCAGTTTGAGGGTGTGTGGTGAATAGAGAGTTGTTCTCATTTTCGGACTTCGAAAAAGACCTATGAGTGGTTGGTGAATAGCACAAATATTATTTGAGTTAAGAGTCTCATAAACTTAAGAGCCGTTTATGAGTGCTCGGTGAATACCGCCCAAAATCAGTTTCACCACTTCTTGTGACTTGTGAGGAATCAGTGATGATGGGGAGAATAGGGCTATTAGCTAACTCTGTATGGACATAGTTGTTGTTGTATTTAAAATGTATATTGTTTTGCTTTGCTGTCGTTTTTTTCACACAATTTTAATTGGACATCCAAAAAAACACAACTATAGTTATGTTTTCCCTGTTCGTTTAGCCTGCCTACACACTCCCATGCTCTCTAAAAGTACTTGAAAGTGCTAGGACGCCATATGGCCCTAGGCTCAATGATAGGAAAATCCCTATGCAAACCTCCGCGTGGTAGAGGGCGGGTAAAGCTAACGTGCAGAGGGACCGAATGGATGCCGGGATAAGTAGACAACCCAGCTTTGCTGGTCAGGGCACAAACTTGTCCTTGGGATGGTTAAAAGCCCCCTTAAAACAGATGAACTGCAGGCAGCGGTCAACGGCATGATAGTCTGGTGGTGCGGCATCTTTCATGAACCAGCGTCAATCAAGACGCCATAATAATAAATGAATCGTTGACAAATAGAAGAAGTCTTTCAAGAAGCGCAAATGTTACTTTTGGCTACCGCATACGTACGAAAATCGGAGCATGGAACGTTCGATCCTTGTACAGCGATGGTAGATACGAGCAAGTTGAGCGTGAAATGCTTCGCCTAAAAATCAGTATCCTGGGCATAAGCGAAACTAAGTGGAGAGGTAGAGCTGAATACAGATCAGACACTGGACAGACGAGAATGCTGTATTCCGGGGAAGATGAAAGAGAGGGCGGCCAAAGACTGCATGGTGTCGGAATTATGTTGAACGAAGAAGCAAGGCGTAGTTTGATCTCCTGGGCGCCCATTTCTGCGAGATTAATGACTGCAAGGTTTCGTTCAAAAATTCGTAACGTCACAATTATTCAGTGCTACGCCCCACAAATGAAGAAACAGAGAAAGACAAAACCGCGTTCTACACTCATCTTAACTCGGTTTACAGTAGTGTTCCGAGAGCCGACATCATAGTCGTTATGGGAGACCTCAATGCCCAAGTCGGTTCAGACAATTACGGACTGGAACGCGTGATGGGAAAAATGGCTTGGGGTCCCGGAATGAAAATGGTGACTTGCTTGTCGACTTTTGTAACGCGAATCGTCTTGTTATAGGTGGGTGCATCCGGATGGTCAAACCGAAAACCAAATTGATCATATCATGATTCAGCAGCGATGGAGGAAGTCTGTGTGTGATGACCAGAGTATAAGAAATGCCGATGTGGGAAGCGACCACCTCTAAAAGTACTTGAAAGTGCTAGGACGCCATATGGCCCTAGGCTCAATGATAGGAAAATCCCTATGCAAACCTCCGCGTGGTAGAGGGCGGGTAAAGCTAACGTGCAGAGGGACCGAATGGATGCCGGGATAAGTAGACAACCCAGCTTTGCTGGTCAGGGCACAAACTTGTCCTTGGGATGGTTAAAAGCCCCCTTAAAACAGATGAACTGCAGGCAGCGGTCAACGGCATGATAGTCTGGTGGTGCGGCATCTTTCATGAACCAGCGTCAATCAAGACGCCATAATAATAAATGAATCGTTGACAAATAGAAGAAGTCTTTCAAGAAGCGCAAATGTTACTTTTGGCTACCGCATACGTACGAAAATCGGAGCATGGAACGTTCGATCCTTGTACAGCGATGGTAGATACGAGCAAGTTGAGCGTGAAATGCTTCGCCTAAAAATCAGTATCCTGGGCATAAGCGAAACTAAGTGGAGAGGTAGAGCTGAATACAGATCAGACACTGGACAGACGAGAATGCTGTATTCCGGGGAAGATGAAAGAGAGGGCGGCCAAAGACTGCATGGTGTCGGAATTATGTTGAACGAAGAAGCAAGGCGAAGTTTGATCTCCTGGGCGCCCATTTCTGCGAGATTAATGACTGCAAGGTTTCGTTCAAAAATTCGTAACGTCACAATTATTCAGTGCTACGCCCCACAAATGAAGCAACAGAGAAAGACAAAACCGCGTTCTACACTCATCTTAACTCGGTTTACAGTAGTGTTCCGAGAGCCGACATCATAGTCGTTATGGGAGACCTCAATGCCCAAGTCGGTTCAGACAATTACGGACTGGAACGCGTGATGGGAAAAATGGCTTGGGGTCCCGGAATGAAAATGGTGACTTGCTTGTCGACTTTTGTAACGCGAATCGTCTTGTTATAGGTGGGACTGTATTTAAGCATAAGACGTGCAACAAAATTACATGGGTGCATCCGGATGGTCAAACCGAAAACCAAATTGATCATATCATGATTCAGCAGCGATGGAGGAAGTCTGTGTGTGATGACCAGAGTATAAGAAATGCCGATGTGGGAAGCGACCACCATTTGGTTCTGATGAGTCTCAAACTACGAATCGCTGCCGTACAAAAATCAGCGCAGGATGCAGCAAGGAGCTCAAAATTCATTACTGATGCTTTAAATGACCCCAATATATGTCGAAACTATGTCACCACCCTTAACGACAGAGCCTCGTCATTAAACGGAATCCAGCATTCAACAATTGATGAGATGTGGGATGAAATTAAAAGTATTTTTATGGAGGCTGGATCCGAAACTGTACCCAAGCGAACGAGACGTAGAGACTCTTGGATATCCCAAGACACCTGGGATAAGATCGAACTTCACAAATCGTTGAAAATTCAAATAAATTTTTTTTTTTTTTTTTTTTTTTTTTTTGTCCGTGGGTAGGTGCAAAACCTGCATCAGGCTCTATGAGGACCGGAAAACGCGTGCTCATAGAAGTGTGAGATTCTTACTACACTAAAACCACCTCCACTTCCCGATTGCAACTAAGTTGAAACTTATCTAGCAATTTATTTTTAACGAAGTTAAGTAACGTGTTGCAGGTAACTTTCCGGTGAAAGTTTCTGCTTATTCCGCGATTTTAAAGCGGTTTTGTGTTCACCGCACCAAGTCGGATGGTTTTGTTCTTTGCAGACGGCGTACTAAATTCGACTCGTCAAGAATGTCAATAATCGTTGGATTAGCGTGATCTAATAGCCGATTTCTATGTTTTCGCGCGAAACTCTCAATTTCGTCTCGAACCGTAGGAATCCCGAGATCCCTGTGAAGATCTTCGTTTCTTATATACCATGGCGCATTTACAAATGACCTAAGCAATTTATTTTCAAACGTTTGTAAGATATTTAAATTTGTATCGCAGGTACAACCCCAGAGTTGTATACCATAAGTCCAGACAGGTTTAAGTACCTGCCTGTATAAAATCAACTTATTATCAATACTAAGCTTGGAATATTTACCGAGTAGCCAGTTCATATCTCTTAATTTACTTTTTAATTCTTCGCATTTCTTTTTTACGTGCGGCTTCCATTTTAATTTCGCGTCTAGAGTCATTCCCAGATATTTTGCCTCATTCGCAAATGGTACACGACCGGTATTAAGAAAGACGGGCAATCTATTTATTTTTTTATACGTAAAGTCCACGTGGACTGACTTTTGTTCATTGAGCGCTATTCGCCATGTTTTTGTCCACTCATTAACATTATTAAGAGCATTTTGTAATTTAATCGTAGCTTCGTTAATCGTTTTGCCTACTGCTAGTATTGCAGTATCATCAGCAAACGTTGCTACGATAGTGTCTTCTGTTTGAGGTATATCACGTGTAAATAGAAGGTACAGAACTGGACCTAAAACACTACCTTGTGGTACCCCAGCCACTATTTCTTTGAAATTTGAATATTCATTTCCGTGTCTTACACGAAAAAGTCTGTTTTCTAGATATTCGTTAAGAATTTTATAAAGTCCTTCAGGCAGAACTTGTCGTAATTTGAATTTGAGGCCTTCGTGCCACACCTTGTCAAACGCTTGCGACACATCCAAAAAGACCGTCGAACAGATTTTCTTTTCTTCAAGAGCTCTCTCAATTACGTCGGTTATCCTATGCACTTGATCAATGGTCGAATGCTTTCTTCTAAATCCGAACTGATGTTCAGGTATTAATTGTTTTTCTTCTATTATCGGCTGCAGGCGAAGGAGTAGTATTCTTTCAAAAACTTTTGATATTACAGGAAGAAGCGAAATCGGTCTGTAAGACTTCTTTTCATGAGATGGTTTGCCAGGTTTCAAAACCATTATTACTTCCGCAATTTTCCATTGGCTCGGGACATATTCTAACCTAAGGGCGGCATTTATTATATAAAGAAGGTTGATCAAACCTTTACGAGGAAGCATTTTTAGAATTTCTGCCGTGATTAAGTCATAACCTGGAGCTTTATTGGATTTAAGCTTCTTTATTTCTCTTTTTAACTCGGCAAGTGTAGCATTTCTAATTATGTAGCTGTCATTTGATGTTAAATTCATATTTAAATTTTCGTTGAGTACTTGTCCATCGAAAGGCTTAAATGTTTCCTCCAGGTAATCGGCGAATACCATAGCTTTTTCTTTGTCACTTTTAGCCCATTCATTTTGGCCTTTCTTAATAGGAGGCGCTGGAAGCTTTGGTCTTTTTGTTACTTTTATAGCTCTCCAAAGTGAGTAATTGGAATCTTTTCCTGCTGTCAGATTTTCGGGTTAATTTTCAACTTCACCGTTTTTGAAATCTGATATTCTCGTTTTAAGCAAATTACACAATCGATTTAAATTAGCTTTGTGTTGAGGAGCACGGGTTCGCTGCCATTTCTTGCGTGCTTTTCTTTTCTCTTTCACTAAATCTTTTATATCTTGCGGATATTTTATATCTTTGCGGCGCGGCATTTCGCTTTGATAAGGTGTGTTATTCCATGCGGCCTTTTGTATCATATCAACAAAGGTATCTACTGCGTCTTCAAGTTCGAGAGACGTTTGTAATGATATTCTTAATTCAACGCTGTCCTCGATATCTTTCTTAAATCCATCCCAGTTGGTTTTACCGTTTGTTAGCCTGGGTGGTTTTTCAATTTTTATAAGACTTTCGCTCGTATTGAGTATGACGGCAGAATGATCCGAGAAGAGATCAAAGCTCTCTGTAATTTCAACATAGTTAGAGGGTATTCCTTTTACCATAAATAAATCGATTAGGTCAGGTATTTTTGACGGATCAGTTGGCCAGTAAGTTGGCTTTCCAGTTGAATGAAAATCGCAATTATTTTCCATTCCTGCCTCATATAGCATTCGACCTTTTTGAGATATGCATCTTGAGGCCCAGAAGGTGTGTTTTGCATTAAAGTCACCACCAACAATGAAGTTTGGACTTAGTGACTTTATCAGTGTCGTAAATTCACTCTTATCAATTTTGCAACGCGGAGGGCAATATATTGAAGAGATATTGAGAAAAATATTTTTAGTTCTAACCTGAACACTACTCAATTGCATTGATTCCACCTCTATTTTCAAGCCTATTGAGTGTTCAATGCACTCTTTTATATATAACGATGATCCACCTCTTGCTTTGTTTGACGGATGAACAGCGTGGTAGTCATGAAACCCGTGTATTTTAAGATTTGATTCATTTTTTGCATGCGTTTCTGATATCAAACATATGTCGATATCATTTTCCTGCATAAACATCTCTAATTCTCCTAGTTTTTGCCATAATCCGTTGGCATTCCATGTAAGAATTTTAAGTTTTTCCATCATATATTTTTTGAAAGAGGTTTGGGTCGAAAACAATTTTCGAGCTTACTTAACCTATCAAAGATAAGTTTATTTGTTTCACATTGTTCTTCAAGTTTCGAAAGAATTATTGAAAAGACTTTCGAAACCGGATCTGTTTCAGTATCATTATTAGCGGGTATATTTTTGGCCGCTATTTGGGCATATGTTTCTGTATTACCTTGCTTTGATATTTTGTCCGAAGGTTTTGACACTGTTTTCTTTTCCTGATTTAAAGCTTTCCCTGATTTAAAAATCTTGGGAGTTCCGTTTTTAATTAGTCTTGGTGGTTTTCTTTGCGTTTGGGCAGATTTTGATCTTCGCTTTTGCAATTCTTTAGCTACTTCGCAGCCCCTATAGTTTGCCGGGTGATTTCCATTACAATTAATACACGTTGGTGGACTTTCACTTTTACCGTTGCAGTCAGCGGTTAGATGTTTTCCGGCACATTTTACACACCTTGGCTCTTTTTTGCAATAGGTTTGGGTGTGATTGAAAAAAAATGCCGAAGCAGATATTCAACGAAAGGCTGACTTGCGAAGAGAGTACCGCATTGCACATAAGATGGTCTATTGTTGTGTGAGACGTGCCAAGAGGGTGAGGTTAGATGGACTCGCAGATAATGCGGAAATCGCTGCCAGAAGGGGAGATATCCGGGAATTGTACCAAATAGCCAAAGACGTGATCGGGAAAAAAAGCAACACGAATCATCCTGTAATGGATGTGGATGGCACACTTTTGGTATCAATTGAGCTTCGTAGATGGAAGGACCATTTTTGTGCCCTGCTAAATGAGGATTCAGTTGAGCAGAGTGCTGAAGTGCCCCAACTAAACGAGATGCGCAGGTCCTATAGGGGTATTGACATCGAACCCCCATCAGAATCGGAAATCTTTACATCAATAAACCTCCTCAAAATCAACAAGGCAGCTGGACTGGACGGAATACCAGCTGAATTCCTGAAAGCCGATCCCGTAACAGCGGCTAGTATTTTACATCCGTTGATACAAAGCATTTGGGAAAACGAAAACTATCCCAGGGATTGGAAGGATGGTGTGATTGTTAAGTTGCCAAAGAAAGGTGACTTAAGGAATTGCAACAATTGGCGTGGTATCACCGTTTTGTCCGTTTTCCCAAAACTAATGGCAACCGTTCTTACTTACTTACTTAAGGTGGCACTACAGTCCGGGGTGGACCGGGGCCTCAACCAACAAGCTTCTTCCAGCCGGCTCGGTTTCTAGCTAGCTGTCTCCAGTTTCGCACGCCAAGTTGGTTGAGGTCCTCTTCCACTTGCATGCGCCACCTTTTACGCTGTCCACCTCTACTGCGTTGTCCCACGGGGTTGGATTCAAAGACTTTCCGGGCCGGAGCATTGGTGTCCATTCGCTCTAGGTGACCCAGCCATCTTAGTCTATGGCTTTTCACTTTTGTGGCTAGGTTGGTGTCGCTGTACAGCCCATACAGTTCGTGGTTGTATCTTCTCCTCCATTCCCCATCTATGCAGACGGGACCAAAAATCACCCGGAGAATTTTCCTCTCGAAACAGCCTAACGCGTTCTCATCCACCGTTAGCAGTGTCCATGCCTCTGCACCATACATCAGGACCGGGATGATAAGCGTCTTATACAGGGACAGTTTAGTTGCTCGAGAGAGGGCTTTGCTTCTCAATTGCCTTCTTAGCCCGAAGAAACAGCGATTGGCAAGAGTAATTCTTCGTTTGATCTCAGCACTGGTATCGTTCGCTGAGTTTATAGCGGATCCTAGGTAGACAAAGTCTCTGACCACCTCAAAATTATAGCTGTCTATAGTGACGTTCTGTCCTAGACGTCGGTGTTGGGTGTCCTTTCTTGTTGACAGCATATACTTCGTTTTGCCGTTAAACCCATCTTCTTGGCTTCCTTCTCAATGCTCACAAAAGCACCACTGACATCACGCTTTGTTCGTCCTATTATGTCAATGTCATCAGCGTAAGCGAGTAATATGACGGACTTTTGAAAGATTGTGCCTCTAGTGTTGACGTGAGAGTTTTGCACTATTCTTTCAAGAACGATGTTGAAGAAGTCGCATGACAGCGCGTGGCCTTGCCTAAAACCTTTTTTGACATCAAAGGTGTCGGTGAGGTCTTTGCCGACCTTGATGGAGCAGCGTGCATTCTTCATCGTCATCCTGCCCAAACGGACGAGTTTGGCGGGGATGCCAAACATTGCTCTATATAGCTCGTCTATATAGATGCTGTCATACGCGGCCTCGAAATCGATAAAAAGGTGGTCGGTATCGATTTGAAACTCCTGGGATTTTTCCAAGGTCTAAATAAATAAATTGAGTGGCACAACAGCTCGTGGAGAACCAGGGCCTAGTTACTTACAACAACTCAAGCATTCCTGTGTGCGTGTTGTTGGCAAGAAGATCTGCTGTAGTGCGAATATTTGGTCGATGGTGGACTTCCCTGGCCCAAAGCCCCACTGATATGGACCTATCAGGTTGTTCACGAATGGCTTCAGGCGTTCACAAAGTACGGCAGAGAAGATCTTGTAGGCGATATTAAGAAAACTGATGCCTCTGTAGTTGGTGCAGTCCAGAGGATCGCCTTTCTTGAGGATCGGGCAAACAATGCTGAGGTTCCATTCATCGGGCATGCTTTCCTCCGACCATATTTTACAGATGAGCTGGTGCATACTCCTAACCAATTCATCGCCAGCCGCTTTGAATAGTTCAGCCGCAAGGCCATCAGCTCCAGCAGCTTTATTGGACTTTAGTTTAGATATGGCTATCCTCACTTCGTCAGGATCGGGTGGACGGAATTTCTGGCCTACGTCGTCCAAGTTGAATGGTGCAATTTGCATGGTAGCGGAATTCGGTTCGTCATCGCCGTTATAGAATTTGCAGAAATGATTTTTCCATATCCTCAGCACTGACTTCGATTCCACCATGATGTTCCCCTGATCGTCTTTGCAGGCTTCGGTTCGGGGCTTGTAACCTTGGGAGGTTCTTTTTACTTTTTGGTAAAACTTCCAAAATTCATTCCTGCAGTGGAATCCCTCAAACTCCTCGATCGCACGCTTCTCATGCCCTTTCTTCTTCCTTCTAAGAAGCTTGTGTTCCTCTCTCCTCTTCTGCTCGTAGAGCTCGCGAGCAGCTCTGGTCCTTCTATGCAGCGCCGCTTTGTATGCCTGTTGTTTGGCTGCATGTACTTGCCGGCATTCTTCGTCGAACCTCGTCGCTGTGGTGATCGTGCGAAGCCCAGCACGTCAGAGGCGGCATCTCTGATGGCTTCCTGGTAGTTTTTCCACTGGTTCTCGATGTTTGCAGTTGGTGGCAAAGGACTAATAAAGAGGGCACGAGAGACTCGAACGGAAAAGGACCTGCCGATTTCTTGCGACTGTAGCCGTCCGACGTCGAACTTCCTCACAGTATTTCCCTGTTTTGGCTTTGGTCTGGATATCCGTAGCATTACCTTTGCTACAACGAGGTAGTGGTCCGAGTCAACGTTGGCTCCTCGGAACGTTCGGACATCCTTGATATTGGAGGAGTGCCTTGCGTCGATCGCAATGTGGTCAATTTGGTTGGCGGTTGATTGACCAGGAATTCTCCATGTCCCCTTATGTATATCGAGATGCGGGAACTGCGTACTAGCTACCACAACGTTTCGCCCAGCAGCAAAGTCGATTAGCCTGAGTCCGTTATCGGAGGTGGTGTCGTGCAGGCTATATCTTCCAATTGTGCCACCAAAGACGTTTGGCATTAAAATCGCCCAACACAATGTTAATGTCATAGCTAGGGCATTGCTCATATGTATGTCTTGTCCAGGAGCTCGTAGAACTCGTCCTTGGTGTCGTCATCTTTCTCCTCTGTGGGGGCATGCGCGCATATCAGGCTGATGTTGGCGAATTTAGCCTTGATGCGAATTGTCGTGAGGCGCTCGTTCACATAGTTGAAACTCAAGACTTCTTGCCTAAGTCTGCCTCTAACGACGAATCCACATCCAAAGAGACGCTGCCCTTGTGGTCGGTAACAGTCACCGTAGTAGATATCGCAGTCTTTCAGTTTTCTCTTGCCCGGCCCATCCCATCGCACTTCTTGGATGGCGGTGATGTCTGCTTTGTAGCAGTCTAGGGCCTCCGCTAAATGTTCGGCTGCACGTGGTCTATAGAGAGACAGAACATTCCACGTGCAGATCCGAAGTTCGTTGTCCTTATTTCGTTTGCTTGGTTCGTCAACAGTAAATCCGTCCGTATCCGAGGCTTGTTGTTGCTTCGCAACTTAGATAGCTTTACGTGGCCGGGAAGTCACCCCGACGGCACGACCCCCAACCTGGAGGACCAGACCCTTACAATATAACTCCAAGGGCGGGGAGCCGGATTAACCGCTCCTTATAGGCCTGAGCTCCGAATATGTCGTAGTAGCCCTAGCCCGTATAAGGTGTTCACTAAGTAGTGCAGCCTAACTGGAACTGTAGACGCCACCGTTGATTCCATCTTGAGAATTCTTCCGCTGTCGCCTGGATGAAGGAGAAGTGCCTTAGTGGGAACACTCCTCCCCCCCTCTCTCGTTTGCTGCCCCCTAAAACCGTCCACAGGGATTGGAACCCCATCTTCAGTTTAAGGTACTAGGCACCCGATGTTCACCACTTGGAGGTGAGAGTAGGAGTTGATAGACAGAGGTTCGCTTTGAAAACAAAGCTTGTGGACGCTTGTGTCCTCTTGAATGCACCGTGTCTACCCTTTGAACAGCTTGTAAGTAGTGAGATCTAAAATTATGTCCATGCAACATATTATTACACAGCTCCGTAAATTTTTATTCCATGACTCCACAGAATACAAAAATGTCAAAAATAGCATTTCCAGAGCAACGCTACACAAATTCTTCGTGACCACTATCGCATGCGCTCTGTGAAGTCTCTCTGAGCATTTTTCACTCTCTCTCCGAGCATTGTGATTTTTGAATAATTGTGATTGTAAAGTCTCAATAGAGCTAGAACAAAACGGCTAAAAAGTTTAATACTAAACTTCTCTCTCAACAAATTGGAATGTGAAAACTAAAACTTGAAAGGTCAATTTGGAATGTGAAAATTAGTTTTCAATTTAATCCTCCATTTGGAAAATATTTTTTTGAACTACGCTTTTCGAATATTTTACAATATTATCAGTTATCAGTACAATATTTCTGTCGATGGCACTGGCACAGTTTAGACTATAGACTAGAGCAACTATTTCTTTTTATGTACAACCACTGGAATACGATCATTTTCCATTAGCCGTGTTCCTTTGGGGGTGGCAAAGTACTCATGAGTAGATGAAAACTATACCTAATTAATTTAGTACTTCCATCTACTCATGCGGTCATACGCGAGTAGAAGAGCTGAGTAGTTACGAAACTTAAATCCACCAGAGGGTATCTGATTAGGTAAAGAGATTCTCCTTGCAAATGACATTTTGTTTTTAATTTGTTTGCTAATGAAAACACCTGGTAATTTGCGAAAATTTAGATTTTAATAATTTGCGTATGGCCAGTTTCAAATGTTCCGGTTAAAGTTTCGGATAGATATCCGACACATAACCCTATCCAGCAGATAAAAGTTGCTGTTATTTATTTTCTGTTTCATCGTCAAAGTCTCGGATAAACTAACCGGTGGATAAATTTACCAGACACTTACAGTTTGAGAACAACATAAAACATCAAAAACATACTGAAAATTAATTTTTTTGCTGTCAAAACAAAACAAAATTGTCGTTTTGATTTAAATTGTCATTGATTTTAAAGATTTGAATTCAGTTCGAACCGCGATGGATTGATTTAAATCGAAATTCACAATATTTCCACGGATACGTATAGCAGTTACCCATTCTAAACGTTGGAACCAGGATTTCGGCCTGCATTCAAGAAGAAAGATATACCCCTATTCGAAAATAAAAATATTGTTGGAGCTGTACCTTGAATTTTCCACCAAGACATGACCCTTATCCACATATACAAAATAACTAGAAGCTGGATTGAGTCGCAAAACGTGAAACTTTTGCCATGGCCAACTTATTCACCGACCTTGAACATCATCGAAAACGTTTGGGCATCGCTATATTGAAAAGATTATGAGGCTGGTAGACAGTTTGAAGTTAAGAACCCCTAAAACGAAGCTATCTGAGATGTCTTGGGCAAAATTTCGCTTGATAAAAGAGAAAAACTGTATGATTTAATTTCATCCAAACCATCGTATAGCTCTTATCACAAAACAAAAATCGGTATGCTCATTATTTATTGACAAGAAACATAATTTATAAATGTTAAAAAAAAAAATTTGCATTTCGATGTTTTTGTAATTTTTCAAAAGATCCTTGAAATGGCATCAATCAAGTGACGCAATTCTTCATACGTTTTTTACCGATTCATTACTACAACTTGGCGGATTCCGACAGATCAACCAAGTGACGCATAAAATGTTTTATTTTTTATTGGAAAATATGTATGTATACAAACTCACAGGAATTAAATATTCCCATGAAAAAATTTCCTACAGATATTTGTGGCGAAAATGTGAAAAAAGTGGCCCCACACAAATGACGCGCAGTGTTGTATAACGAGACCTAACGATTCCATACCTGATCGAGTTTATGAAGCTAATAAAAAAATGCGACAGCTTTACTTTTTTTTCCTTCTGATTTATTTTTCCAACGTCACAAACAAACAAAAAGTATCATCAAATGATACATTAATGCTAAATTTTTGGAATTTTGTTGGTCTATTCGGTTGAAGCGGAGTGTATATTTTTTGAATAAGTATAAACAACAATAAGAACAATAAGTATCAGGCCAGTTGTTGTCATCTCGTTGTGACTATAAGCGGGTTTGACTGTTCTGGGTTTTGGACTTTTAAATTAAGCACAATTATGTTAAACGTTTTAACAAACTTTTGAAGTGTATTTTATAAGTAAAATTAATTGTTCAAAGCAAATACATACTGGAAAAATTATTTAGTTGTTGAAAAAAATTTGATTTTTCAATTTTTAAAAAATTTTCCTGTTGAGAGCGTCGATTTTGGAATTGTAAACTTTTTTCGAATTTTAGCTTCCTTCGTTTCAAAACAAAAAAATCATCAAAATCGGTGTAGGTTCCGCGGGTTCCTGAATAATGCACTATTTTGGGCTATCGTTCCTCCACTATTGCTCATGTGGGATTGACAAGGACTTGTCACAGTTTTATTATGCCGAAAGTCTACATCAATTTTTAGTCTTATTGGAATTTGGCTAGGTTAAGGTGCCAGTTATAGCTATAATTGAAACTCATCATTGAAAATTTTAATGATTGATTTTGAGACGTTTAGGAGGCAAAATCATTTATTATTATTCAAATAGGCCCAACTTTCCACAAAAATTGACTTTTAATTTTTCAATGATCATTGGTAATGTAGTTCAATCATTGAAATAAGAAAAGTCTTTTTATGTGGAAAGTTGGGAAAATTAGGTCATTAGCTTTATTTTTCCATCAAAAGAATAAATGATTTTACTTCCTAAACGTCTCAAAATCAATCATTAAAATTTTCAATGATGAGTTTCAATGATAGCTATAACTGGCACCTAACAAATATATATTTTGACTGGATGACTGCTCCCAATTCATTAAAGATCGTAGCCTGAGACACTGCAACCTTCCATCGTCTACAATCCAGAGCACGCTGCTGATCAGTCATCTAGACCAAGCTTTCTGGAGTCAACGATGGATTGGTCTTTAAACCGCAGCAGGTTCGGCCTTCTTTATTCTCTCGAACTTGGGGGCTGGGATTTGAAGACTCTCTTGGCTGGAGCTTTATTGTCCATATGCTTGATGTGATTAGGCCAATGTAGTCGACGTGTTTTGATTTTCTGAACTACATCCACATCTTGATACAACTCATAGACGTTGCGGTTGCAAATTCTCCTCCATTTGTCCTCCTCGTACACAGGACAAAATATTCGTGGAAGAATTTTGTTTCAAATCATCCCAGAGTATCAGCTCTAGGCTTATCGCTCAATACTCGGTGCCATAAAGCAGAAGTGGCAGTATAAGGGTTCATAGTGCGTGCACTTCGTCTTTCGTGTGAGGAGTTTTGCTGTGCCAAAGGGAAGGAAAGTATCACTGGTGTGCTAGGATAATTCTTTCTCGGATTTCCAATAACAATAAATGTTTACTCCAAGGAAGATGAACTCCTTAACTACTTTATAGTGGTTGCAATCATGCAGTGATGTTTTGTTCTAGCCGGGTGACTAGATAGGTTCTTTGATTGTTTTTTTTATAGCATATAGTTGGTCTTGTCCACGTTTACTTGAAGACCAACAAGTTTAGCATGTTCTTCGATTGCTGAGAAAGACTCTTCAACGGACCGTTGGGAGCAGCTTATGACAGATAATTTGCAAAATAGTACTCTCGGTGATAACGCCTGTCCTGCACGATATTTGATCAAGAAAAATATTGAAAAATTTACATGATAGCGCATCCCCTTGCTGAGGCCTGTTTAAAACATTAAAAGGAGTTTTTTTAATATCACTCGACACAGAATAAGTTTTCCCACGACTCCAAGCTCAGCCATCCCACCATATAAAGCTCCTGACGATGATTGATGCTATTATAAGCGAGTTTGAATTTTGAGGTCAATGAATAGGTAGATGGTAAGTCTTGACTTAAAATTCATTAGTCTTTTCCAAGAGCTGCTAAGGGTGGTCTATGGTCGATCTGCCTGTTGCAGAAGTTTTCTTGTTTTTATCTAATATCAGCTATCGGGCCTGCTTCCTTCCATTCAAACTTGGTTGATAATTTGATGCATGTATCCTGTGAATATACCCTCTTCGTACTTGAAGAGTTCCGCTGGTAAACCATCAAATCTGGCGTCCTTGCTGTTTTCAAGCTTCCTTGTAAGTAAGTCGATTTCTTCTATACTGGGTGGTGGAACTGGGGCTTCATTGATTAAAAATGGATTCTCCTCTTGTCCTGCTTTTAGTTCTACCTGATATCCACTTAGCAGCTCCTTGATCTGCTTCTTGAATAAATCTACTATATGTGCTACGGTGACTATAAGTTACATTCACTGTTTCCAAGAACCTGTGTTCCGGTTTTAAAACCAGCAGCTAGTTGCTTGTTTTTTTTTTTATAAAACTTCCAGGAGTTATTTTGATTGCGAGATTCTACAATCTCCTTGAGCTGACAGGATTTGTACGCCAACTTCTTTTTACAAAGGGCTTTCTTCTCTCCTCTTCTTTTTACTCGATAATCCCTTCCCACTGCTTCTGTTTTGCTCTGCAGCATGTTCGGAGGTGCATCTTTTGTCACATTTGTACGTGTTTACATATTGGGCATACATTTTGGAAAAGTGTCTTTGATGGGGCGAATATCCAGGCGATCATTTACGGCCTTTAGCCGATAACTTTGATTCTAAGCCGATTCCCCACGACGAAAAAACATCCTAACATGTGCAGTCTTCTATCCCAGCTGATGTAATAAATGTCACAATCTTCTCAATCCTTTCTTTTCATCAAACCTGATCCCATCCATCGCATCTCCTGGATTGCTGTAAGGCTTTTGTAGCCTGATTCACAATGCGACGAGGAAACGAGACGTGAGCGTGACGAGTCCCCGTCGTTGCGGTCAAACGAATTTCAAACAATGAAAGTATATGAGGATATACACAATGAAGCGTTTCTCGTCGTCACGTTACGCCAAGGATTCGAAAAATTGAAAAAAAAGATGCAACGAGAAGACGCGACGATTTTCTCTGTGGACAAGTTATTTACATAATGGAAGTATTTTTTTAAAGAAAAAATACGATAACTTGAAATTAAAAGATAAAGTAATTCATAATCTGTTGTCTTTTAAGCTTTTTTGGATAATATTTATAATTTTTACTTTTAAGAAAACAGTTCTCGTTGTAAAAAATCTCGCCGCATTGTGAATTGGGAAACGATTTTTAAACTAGATAAAGATGCCAGCGAATCACGTCACGCTCTCGTCTCGTTTTCCCGTCGTATTGTGAATCAAGCCTGTCTTATACCGCTTGTGGACAGACTCAAGAGTTCTCCCATTACAAGTACATACTCTCAAGTCGTTGATCGATGACGTACCGGGTCTTGTTGCCATTTGAGAGGCATCACTATCCGAGGACCGAGGCTCTTATGTCTCTCTCATATTAAACCTTATGACAGCAGGCCGAACAATCCGATGCCAGTAGCAGGGTTGTCAGATTGGGCTATTTATCATAAATTGGGCTACCTTTTTCGTAAATTTGCGACAAGAATTTGAAAAAAGTAGCCCAATATAACGAAGGATTTGCACTAAGAAATTATTCCAAAAAACAAGAAGAACGTGGAATATACTAGAAATTTTAGATTTTTTAAATGAGAATGGGCTAGTTTTGGGCTACATTTAGCGCAGCGATTTTGGGCTACAAGAATTCTGAAATTGGGCTACACAAGCTCTTCTTGACCTGGCAACCCTGGCCAGTAGCCAACTATCTCGAAATATTAAAAAAAAAAAACAATATTTTCAAAATCCTTTCATGAAACCTTGTTTTTTATTTTTTTCAAAGGAATACGCAGGAAACCTGAATTTGAACTTCGATAAGAATAATATTTTCAATTATATTAAATCAGGAAGTGCAGTTCATTACAGAGTTAATTTTTCACTCCAAGATGTTATTCCCCAAGTCAGTGCTATTCGGTTAAATGGCGTCCAAATATGTTTCGGCCCAAAAGGTAAGGAGAAATATTTTGTTTTTAGATTTCCAAATTTAAATGCATTTAAATTGTTATTTTGCTTTTATAGTTTCTGCACCGAGTACAACAGTAACTTTGAAGCACACCTTAACAGCTCCAGGTACACCTCAAGAAACTTCACCACCACAAGAAGTTTACCTTGGGCATCACCAACCCGTCATTCCAGTTATAGTCCAGTCAACGAAGGAAAAATAAATGCAATAAATCATGCTCTCTGGTTTATTATTTAATGTGGTAGGGGTGACCCCTAGGTATAACATACTTAAAGTCCCCAGGCCAGGGCCACGAGCTATAGCCAGGAGGGGGGGGGGGGGGAGGGGTTAAAGGTCCCCTTTTGTAATTTTTCGTGAATACTTTGAAAACTAAGCGTTTGAGCGGAAAAGTGTACACTTCAAAATGAAAGAATAATAAGTGTCCCACAAAAAAGGTCTTCTTCATATTTTGGGTAGGAGCAAGGTTAAGAAAGATACGGGGAGTAGAAAATTCAAAAAAATTGAAAAACAATTTTATATTCTTACAACATCAATGGTTTCTGATCAACTAACCTAGAAATAACCGGAAAAGTACGTATACATATACTGCTTCATGGTCATTTCAGTGATGTCATGAGAGCAAGTTGAAGTGTAAGGAAGCTGGTTGTGCTTAAAATGTCCTTATTTATTTTTTTTGATACAGTGTTTACTTTTATATGAGAAACACTGTTTCTTCAAAGGTAAGAAGTACCCAGAATATTTCCAAGTTACAGGCCAATACTTTATGAAAGCATTTTTGGACATATCCTAAAAACTAAATTCTTTAGAATCAATCTTGCTTTTAGCCTTGAGTCGAATGCTGAAAACCAGACGGTTGTAGGGTTTCTAATTTTTAAGAAAATAATGAAAACTCCTTTTTTTTTAATAATTTTTGTTGAGTAATTGTTACTAAGTGTTTCCGAAAAAAAAGTAGTTTTCATAATTTTCAATTTTCCCAAAAACTAGAAACCCTACAACCGTCTGGTTTTCAGCATTCGACTCAAGGCTAACAGCAAGATTGAATGATAAAAGACAATTTACTACTTTATAGTGTAAAATAAAAAATGGAAAATCATTTAAAAACATTTTTCAATTTTTTTTGATTAATTTTGAGTTTTCAAACGAATTTTTCCAAAAATTGTTAACTTGATTTGAGTATATAATAAAAGAATCTGTTTTAAGCTTTTAAAAAAGATGTAGCACAATATTGTAAGTATTTCCGTTGTTTTTAAATAGCTATTTTTCTATTTTCAGTCAATGTTTAGGGAATTTGTCCCCCCTTATAGAAAGGAGGGGGAAATACACCTCCCCTTCTAAAGAATTTAATTTTTAAGGTACAATGTCCAAAAATGCTTTCATAAAGTATTGGGCTGGGGACTTTTATGTCGTTTTCGATTGGATTTTCTGACTGTTCTACTCCTTTTTGATTCCAATAGAATATGAAATCATCGTTTTGTCAAATTTACACACACACTACTGAATGACGCGATATTATAAAATGGCTTCTTCAAGCATTCATCACTTTTGACAAGTAGTGCGATGAAAAACTGTATGTGTATGCGTGTGTTTCAAATCTACTCTTTCTTCAAATCGGGAACAGAGAAATAGTCCGAAAACAGAATTCCGAACAGCCAATCGAAGGCTTTTGGAGTAGATGGAGTGAAAATGGAGTAGAAAAGGCGTACTCCGAACGTCCAATTGAAAACGGCATTAGTATGTTATACCTGGGGGTCACCCCTACCACATTAAATAATAACCCAGAGAGCATGATTTATTGCATTTATTTTATAATTTTGAGTCTTCGTTGACTGGACTATAAGTCTAGCTAAAAGTTTTTTTTAAAATTGAGAAATATTAAATTAAAAAAAAAAAAATTATTTTAATACGCGCAGTGCCAAATTTTGGTAATCCGAACTTTTTAAGCTCATCCCCTACTCATGCGAAGGAAAAATTTTCCAAAAATATCGAACAGTAATCCTTTCTTCAATGGTAACAATGGGCCTTACCAATAACCAAATGCTAAACACGCGTTGCGATAAATGCCAGGTTAAACTTTAAAGACGGGTTAACTTGTGTGCTTACCAATAACCAAATTAAACACACCTTTTACTAATTAGCGCTCTATTACAAAATCTAGTACGGTATTTGTCAAATAGGCAGCTGTTTAAATGACATTTGTGTTATTTTGCAAAATAAACAAACAATTTTTCTGGTTCCAAACAGAAATGTTAACTTTTTTCATTTATCCAATCAAAAAATGAGTTCCGAAGACATCAGTATTTTGGAGGATGTGGCACAATCCCGCCGAACAAAAAGAATAAATCCTTTCGAAGAGTATAATGATGAGAACACGTACATAGATGCAACAGATAAGAAAAATTGTTTTTTTTTTTCTTAATTGCTTTTAGCTGTCAGATTGACAGCACAAACGAGGTGTTTACGCAATTAAACATGAGTTTTTTCACTTTAAATTTAAGGACACGCTTAGCGTTAAGCTGACTATTAAATTGGTTATTGGTATGGTTAATTTTTTAGAGTCCACTTAAATATTTAAGTGATCTTTAAATTTGTTTATTGGTAAGGCCCAATGTGTTCCATAACGTTTTTACAGTACCATCAACAACAACTCCACGACCACGTGAACACTTAACACCAGTTCCAAGTTCTGAAAATATACCAGAAGCAGAACCACCTTCTTACTTTATACCAAAATCAGATGACTGGCCATATATCCAGTCGGTTTGTGGTCGCGAGAACTTCAATTTCGATCCTAAGAAGCTTCCAGTTCGAGGCGAGAAGATAGCCAGAGCGAGATTCCCATGGATTGTGGCACTATTTAAAAAGAATAAGGGATCGCTGGCTTTCCAATGTGGCGCAAGCCTGATAACAACACGGACCGTTATCAGCGCGGCGCATTGCTTCTACACGGGACTCGATATAATTAAGGATGAGGATATTTTGGTATCCATGGGTAGACACAACCTCACAGATTGGTCTGATTCTTACATAATTCACAGTGATGTGGAGAAAATTATTCGGCACCACGACTATAGACCGGAACTCCCGAATATCGACGCGGATTTAGCTATTATTCAGCTTAAAACAAGTGTGACGTAAGTCTACATTTTCTGTTTTTATAAAATGGTATTTCCATCAAAGATTTTCTTGCTTTACATTTAGGTTCTCACTTGCAATACGGCCAGTTTGCCTGTGGGAGAGTCGGCGGTTAGATGTTGCAGATATTGAAGGTGTTTCGGGAATTGTTGTGGGTTGGGGAAAAGATGAGGAAAATGATGTCACCACTGGACCGAGATTAGTAACAGCCAGTGTCGTTTCCGAGCTCACATGCATTAGATCTAATCAGCAATTGTTTTATTTAACATCAAATCGAACCCTATGTGCGGGTAATCGTGATGGAACAGGTCCGTGTAATGGAGATTCTGGAAGTGGATTAATGATACGAAATCTTAACAACAAATGGATGTTAAGGGGAACTGTATCAGCTGCACTCAAAAATGGGCTTGACGCTTGTAACCTTAACGAATACGTTGTATATACAGACATTGCTCAGTTCCTTGGATGGATCTATGCTAATAGTGTTTTTTAAAATAAGAAAAGTTAATAGTTAATTGGTTGGTTGTAAATAAATCAATAATTTTAGCGTAACTTTAGATACCTTTTTTATATTTTTATAAAAAAAAACTTAAAACTCGAAACAATTGACTTTTTTGGTAAATTTAGATGATTTCAATCTAAAAATAGTTTTTTTTTCGTGGCGAATGGAATACGATCTCAGCTTGGTGTGCCATGAGCTCGCGAACCACCTCCCCTTCCGTATATGTCGTTGAAAGATAAATTCCTAGTAAACTGTGGACTTACTTTGTTTTTTGAGACTTATTTAGGAAGGATTAGGATTTTGGATGGAAAAGGGAAGTTGGGTAGGTAGGTAACTGGGGACCATTCAGGTTGTTATGAAGTTTGGGCATTATCGAGAAAGAAGAAGGAAGCGGAAATTACAAGTTTGTGAGGGAGTTATAGGGAGTTGAAAGAGATAAAAAAAAACTATTCGGAGATAGAGGAAATTCTCGAGGGTTGAGGATAGGCCTCAGGTACGAAAAGGTCGATCCAGATCGGAAACTGAAAAGAAAATAGATAGGAAGAGGGGGTCGTGTTGGATGCTGGGTGTTTAGAATAAGGTGGACAAAAGAGAGGAAGCGGAGAAGAATAGAAAGAACCCGAACGGGGGAAGGGAGTGTCTTACCTCGGGAGCTGGCACGCTTTCGAGGTACGGCTTAGCTCGCCGGATATGGGGGGATCTTGCCCCCAAGTTTAACTGTGCCAACAACAACAATACATAAATCGTGTCGAAAGAAAAACGAAACAACATGTAATGCCACCACCTCACTCCCGCAAGCTTTGCTTACCACGAAAATGTCCTATCACACACTTGACGCCGCTGTAGGTGTTGGAAGAAGCCGCTCTCCCGTCCTGGAGCCCACGGGAATTTTCGGACGTGTGTGAAGTTGGCATAACATTTTTGAGCAATGGGTTCATGGCAGAAATTTGCAGTTTTTTTGCATTTTTTATGCATTTCTATTCTGGATTTTCTAGTTCACCAAATAGTGGGTGTAACCGACTTCACAGTGAAGTTAGCAGTGCCTATCCTTTTCTCAGCAACCGGGCTAAATAGGAATCTGAAACAAGCCTCCAAATTTGCAGTTTAATTTGCAGCTCAAGAAAAATGAATGTCCAAATTTGGAAAAAAAATCGAATAAATTAATTTTTCACTGTTAACGTCACTGTGAAGTGACCCTTTTCTCAGGAACTGAGCCACCTAGAAAATATCAGTTAGAGCCCAAATTTGCAGTTTTTGATTTACTTCAAGAAAAAACTAAGTTTAAATTTTCATGTCCAAATTACTACGGTTTATTTTCTTTTTTTTTTCTTTTTCAGTATGCAGAACTTTAATTAAGCTCTCGAGTGTAGGAATATTGGAACTGAACCTAGATTCTTCCCTTGTTTTAGCCAATTAAACCGACGAATTAGACGCAACCCTCAACATTGTTCGTCTATCACTTGCGCAGGTTTTGTGCATCCTTTCAAATCGATACCATCTTTTTGTTTATTTTTCAGATAGTTAAAAGTCAAAGAAGAGATTCTGTTATTTTTTTTCCGAAATTTGATGTGCCGTTTGTCCTTGATCATGAAAACTATAAATTCCTGCGTTCTCAACCGCGGCAAGAGCTTTTCCTCCACCCATTGTCCATTTTTTTTTCTCAATTGTTTTGTGTCGTATCAAAGAAACCATGATATAAAACCTAAAAAATAGCATTAAAAGGTCTGACCTTCAACTAGTTAAAAGCAAAATGATGATGAAGGCGGTGTACTTATTCAAATGAACCAAAAAAAGGGCTACGATTTGCACATGAATTTAAAGAAATGATAATAAAACGTCTAATGACGGTAATTTAAAGATTGTGTGTTTTCTTATTCGTTCTTAAATTGGATGCTTTCTCTAATGCCATTTACAAAAATTCATTTAACCCGCTCAATTCGGAGTTATAACCGTTAATCGCACTCGAAAAGTTTGAACCTATTCAAATGAAAGGGAGTGTATGTATATTATTTTAAAGTTTCTAAAGATGTGGATATCTACAGAGTCCAAACTTTTAGGTCCGCACTTTGCGAAGCAACCTTGACAACTATGTTTCCGTCCCCTCATTTCGAACGACTCACTTAAGAAACTTCTACTTTATTGTGTCCTACAAGCTCTTTAATATGTTTACTGAAAATATTCGTTGTATTCGATCCTTAAAATAATACTTGTAAAAAACTAAAATATGGCTTCTTGAAATTGATCACTACCAAATCGAAGTTTTGTTGACCTACATCAATTAGTTTTAAACTTAATTAATTGTCTTATAACAAAAATAATGTTTATTTTTTCTTTTTTAATTCTTGTATTTAATATTTGTATTTTCGTTATGATAATCTTTCCTTAATATTGTTCACCATACATAAATCATTTATTTATACCAATCCAATCTCAACTTCGCATACCTACTTTCAAAAATAACCATCGGTTGGTAGATATACTGGGGCTGTCCAGGGGGCCCTCTAAATTGCGGGGCCCTGGGCCCTGGCCCACAGGGCCCATGCCTAAAGACGCCACTGTTGGCATGCAGCATAACATTAGACTCTGCTGGGTTCCCGGTCACAGTGATGTACAGGGAAACGAGAGAGCTGATGAGCTGGCAAGAACGGGTTCGTCGCTTGATTCAAGTCAGGCCGAACAAAATATCAAAGTACCAACCTGTAGCATCAAACAGGAAATTGGTAACAAAATATTAGAAAAAACCAATGAAAGATGGAATCTGCTTGAAACATGCGCCACAACTAGAAAGTTATGGCCAAATTTCAATAAGCAGAGAACAGACAAAATTATGCAAATGAACAAGAAACATTTCCGTTCCCTTGTCAGCATAATCACCGGACACAACCTACTGAGATACGATAAAAAGAAAATGAGGCCAGGGGCGGACTGGGGGTCAAAGGGCCTACCGGGACTTTAAGAAAAAGGGCCACAGAATACAATAACTCTCAAAATGGTTAAAAATAAAAGTTGATATTTCAGACATTTCTCGAAAGTCATTTTCTTATATTTATTGATTTTTTAATTAACATATTGATTGATATATATTGGATTTAAGTATACGGTATAGTTTTGAATTCTAAGGTAAGAATTTAATTTTGTTGAAACAGCTTTTTTTAGTTTATGGCTGCGTCACCTGGCAGTATTTAATTTGAGTTTTTATTCAAGCAAGCATACAAAATTGCAAAGATGTTATATTACATTAATTTTACGACCTGAAGTGGGTGTGACTTTAAGTTTAGTCAAAACAAAATTACGCTAGTCAAAAAAATTTTGGAGATTAAGGGAAATATGAAATAAAAAGTATTCTAAATGTTCATATTTCTAATTTTCAATAAATTTGTTAGAAATTTTTTTTAAGCTACGGTTATAGTGCAATCACAAGAAATGAAACGCATTCATATACCTGTTTATGTTTATCTAATATCAAATTGATAATTGGCAATCATAATAAGAGTGTGTAGCAACCCAAGCAGAGAACAATTTATTTCACAATCCCAAAATCAACTTGTCCAAGTAGGCGATGCTTGTTTTAGAAAAAATAGATATTAGGCGCCAGTTATAGCTATCATTGAAACTCATCATTGAAAATTTTAATGATTGATTTTGAGAAGTTTAGCAAGTAAAATCATTTATTATTTTGATGGAAAAATAAAGCTTAAGACTTAATTAATATTTCTAGCCAAAAAATTGTTCAAATAGGCCCAACTTTCCATATAAAAAGACTTTTCTTATTTCAATGATTGAACTACCTTACCAATGATCATTGAAAAATTAAAAGTCAATTTTTGTGGAAAGTTGGGCCTGTTTGAATTTTTTTTTGGCTAGAAATATTAATGAAATCTTGAGCTTTGATCGTCCATCAAAATAATAAATGATTTAGCCTTCTAAACGTCTCAAAATCAATCATTAAAATTTTGAATGATGGGTTTCAATGATAGCTATAACTGGCACCTTACGCGGAAACAGAACAAGAACATTGTCTTCTCATTATTTGTAAAGAGTAGACATAGATTCGTTTGAATAACACTTAAACTAAATAAAAGTTACGATTGGAAGCTATTGTTTTTTTTAATCACTAAAGAAGAATTCAATTAATGTATTATATCTCAAGATTTATAAGTGATTATTTATTTTAAAATTTCTTTTATAGACAATGTCATGATGCCAAGGCGAGCAGAAATCAAAAGCCATACAAAACAGTTTGATTTCTTTGAAATTACCCAAATTTTTGCGGGATTTTTTGTCATTCGGGATTATGGCATTCGCGATTTTCATTTTTTGCTTTCGGGATTTTGTCATTCGGGATTTTGTACCCTTCCCAATAAATTGAAGTCGAATTTTGTTCAATTTTTTTTCTCGAGTGAATCAAATAAATTATTTAGCTTTAATTTCACAATTTTTCACTGTAGCATGATTTTTCTGATTGAAATGTTTGATATTGAATGAAAAAATAAAGGCTGGTGCTTTTGATCACCAATATCTCGGCACTTTCAAGAATTTAAATTAAGTAAGGTACTTTTGGAAAAATTTCTCCAGTAATGGTAGCTGTGATTAATAAAAATAACAAACAAATATTTAAGTCTTAGGGCAAGTATGTTCACACCCCGTCAACTTTAATCAATGATTATTCTAGTTGATTATCATTGAATGCGTTTGTTCAGCAAAATTTTCAACAGAAAATCTATAATTTGAGCACTTTATTTGAGAAATCACTAATTTGCTGATTCTGTTTGATAAGTAGAATTTAATCAAAGATTTCCTGAAATTTCTTTTGGTCATCATTGATTAAGACTATGTGCTTTTTTGCAAAGGCCTTCGATACAATTTATCGAAAAACCACAACTTGGACAAAATTTGATCACTGGGTATTACAAAATGCCAGCACTACCTTCACTTCTAATTCTAAATGTCCGTGTTCTTTTACTTTCTAAAGCTCACTCACCATAAACAAAGAACAAACATCAACTTTCTTTATGGTGAGTGACTGATTACTTCTAACAATTGATTTGACAGATATACTGGAAAATGGGAAGATGATTATTTTAAAAACCATGCTCAAACTGAAATTTGAGTGAATAAACGCTCAATGATAATCACAGATTCATAACTATGGATTTAACAGAATCAGTGATAATCTAGTTGCAGATCTTACCCACTGTGAACAAAATGGCCCTATGCTAGACCAAGAACCAAAGCAAAAACAGTAGGTTCATAATGCAATCAACTACTTAATTGATTTTTGTTCGAAAATGTTGACGCGGTGCCCCCCAAATTTAATCCAAGTTAACGAGCATCAGCTGCCATTTTGGAAATCACGTTTTATCAAATATCTCGTGAATCGTGAACCGACAAAAGGAGTGTTATTTTTTTCTTAGTTTTTGAGAAATAAAAAAAAAACGAAAGGTACCATCTCCCAAAAAAAGATTTAATAATATATCGTACTTCTTTGCCTTTTATTATTATTTGCCTATTATAAACTTAACAAAACAAACAAGAAATTGGAAAAAGTACCTTCTGTTATCTTTTTTTATTTTCTCAAAAGCTAAGAAAAAGAATATAAAAATTAAAAGTGGTGCTTAACTACACAAAATTTTGAAATAACAATCAACTTGAAAAAAAGTTCGCAATTTTTTCAAAAATATTGACTTTCAAATTTAATTTCTCAAAAACTTTCCACTAAAAAAAACTTGATTCAAAATATAAATAAAAGAATAGAATGTTAGTTTTCTAAAAAAAGAAGAAAATATCAGAAAAAAAGGCTCTTGGCCTGTTAATTCATCTTTTATAAAACATCTACTTAATTAACAATCATTGACTAGAGACTTTAATATTCTAAATATATTTTTTTAACTAACTTCTCTTTTCTGACAGTAAACTCCACGCATTGTGGTTTCAAGGTGATCTTGCGTTATGATATTTCTCCATCGATTTTTGATGTATTTAAAATTTGAAAATGATGTTTTGCAAGCAATTTGTGTACATGAAAATGTCAGCATCAAATTATATGCTAAGAAAAGCTTTTTGTACCTTTTTGCGTCAAAATAATATCATCACAGGACATTGAATCAGCATTTTTCGCAATCTCCACAGTGTTCTTGTTTCTTTCTGTTTCTCGACGTTCGTCCTCTGCCTCATCATTAGCCGCATTTTATTATTCACATGATATGATCCGGATTAATTTTTAACAAGTAATTGCAAAAGCAACATGGGATCCTGCTTTTTATCTGGATCTTTTTCACTGATCCAAAAATTTCTATGTGAATTATCTCATTAGCGCAAAGAAAAAAGGCAACAGATGCATGAAGCATAAACAAACTTAAGGCAAAAAGAGACGGGTATTTAACAATCCTGTCACTATGATCCTGTTTGTTTTATATATCATGATCTGATCCGGATCAGATAAAATACGGCAATTTATTCTCATCTTTTGAATTCAGGTTATGCGCTTAACTTTCAGACATTTTAAAGTACTTACTCATCATTGAGAGTCATTTTTATTAATTTTTATTTTGCATATTTAAATTTTTGGAACTGTAAAATTTTTCTATCAACTTTTGAATAACTAAAGATCCATAGAGGCCACCAACCGAGTTTTGGAGGAATCCAAAGATTCATAGAGTTAATCAACCAAATTCTTGGGGCCTCCAGGGATCCGAAGAGACAACCAATCGAGTTCTTGGGGCCTCTAGGGATCCGTAGAGGCCACCAAACGAGATCTTGGGGCCTCCAAAGATCCGTTAGAGGCCACTAACCGAGTTCTGGTGGCCTCCAGAGATCCGAAGAGACAACCAACCGAGTTCTTGGGGCCTCCAGAGATCCGCAGAGGCCACCAACCGAGTTCTAGAGGTCTCCAAAGATTTATAGAGGCCACCAACCGATTTCTGGGGGCCTCCAGAGATCTATAGAGGTCACCAACCGAGGTCTGGAGGCCTCCTAAGATCCTTAGAGGCCACCAAACTAGATCTGGGGGCCTCCAAAGATCCGTAGAGGCCACCAAACGAGATCTGGGGGCCTCCAAAGATCCTCAGAGGCCACTAACCGAGTTCTGGTGGCCTCCAGAGATCCGTAGAGGCCACCAACCGAGGTCTGGGGGCCTCCAGAGATCTGTAGAGGCCACCAACCGAGGTCAGAAGGCCTCCAGAGATCCGTAGAGGCCACCAAACGAGATCTGGGGGCCTCCAAAGATCCGTAGAGGCCACTAACCAAGTTCTGGTGGTCTCCAGAGATCCGTAGAGGCCACCAACCGAGGTCTGGGGGCCTCCAAAAATCTGTAAGGCCACCAATCGAGGTCTGGAGGCCTCCAGAGATCCGTAGAGGCCACCAAACCAGATCTGGGGGCCTCCAAAGATCCTTAGAGGCCACCATCCGAGTTTTTGAGGCCTTCAAAGATCCGTAGAGGCCACCAAGCGAGTTTTTGGGGGCCCCAAATATCCATTTTGATCCACAAAATGTGTATATTTAGTGTGCGTCCAATTTTGTTATGCCAATTTAAAAAAAAAACTTTTTGCTAGCTCGGGGGCCCACCGGGCAAAATCCCGGTTGCCCGGTGGCCCAGTCCGCCCCTGAATGAGGCTCAGTACTGACGACCTTTGCAGAGGGTGCAGCGATGAAGAAGCACATGAGGATACCTTACACTTCCTTTGCCACTGCCCAGCACTCTGTCATTTAAGAAAGCGACATCTAGGAAATCATTTCTATGACGACCTAGAGGAACTTTCTGGAACTTCGGTTAATAGCCTTCTGAATTTCATCGGCGCCTCTAAATGGCTTGATTGCTAAAAGAACACATAGGTTTTTACATTAAGTGAAATACAATTTCCTAGGGTATCACAACGGATCTACATAGATCTAAGTGTGACGGTAACGAGATCAACTGTCAGCCCTTCTACCTAACCTAACCTAACCTAACTTTTTAGTTAAAGTTTAATGAAATAATAATCCCAGCAAATTTTCAGCCCTTTAGGTCAATATTTAGAGGTCGCTCATCGATACTTTCTGTTTTCCATACAAATCGTATAGGAACTTTTTTTTGATTCCTTCTTTATTTTATAACTTTAGAAACGGTTATCATACAGAAATAATCAAGGTAGAATCTGAAAGAAGATTTGATGTTCTTTAAAAAAGGTCCCTACTTCTTATCTAATTAATGTACTCCTTCCAAAGTTATTCAAGGTCAGAGTGGTATTCGTGGTGAATTTAAAAGTTTTTTGGATTCCGTGTTGAAAAAATCTGCTATAATACAAAGTGTTTTGCAAAAGTTGTAACAAAAGGCAAGTGCGTGTAAGTTGCACTCAGACAAGAAAAAAATCATTTTAAAGTGGGGGTCTATTTCCCCCCATTTAGGCGGGAGAGGCAATTTCCTAAATAAATTGGTTTAAAAAATACCTACTTCTACTACTGGAAATTGGGTGTTTGTAGGAAGGAACAATTTAAATTCCAGGGCGTCAAATAACAAGAAACTTGGTATTTGTTATTTTCAATTTTCTCAGAAACAACAAAACATTTTAGCCTGCGGTTTTCAGCATCTGATTAAAAATTAAGGAAGGCATTGAAATCCATAAACAAAAATTGTATTTGATAACGAAAAATCTTTCAAAAAGATATTTAAAAAATAAAACCACTTTTTAATTTTTTAAATCTAAGTTTGAAATTAATTTTTTCAAAAAATATTTACAAAAACAACTTTTTTAAAAGTTAATTAAATAATTAATTGTTGGCTTTAAAAAAGTAATAGCATGACACTATAAGTATTGCCGTTAATTTTTAATATTTTTTTTTTTAAAACCAATTTCTTTAGGAAATTGCCCCTCCCGCCTAAATGGGGGGAAATAGACCCCCACTCTAGTATGATTTTTTTCTTGTCTGAGAGCAACTCACACGCACTTGCCTTTTGTTACAAATTTTGCAAAACACCTTGTATTATAGCAGATTTTTTCAACACGGAATCAAAAAAACTTTTAAATTCACCAAGAATACCACTCTGACTTTGAATAACTTTGGAAGGAGTACATTAATTAGATAAGAAGTAAGGACCTTTTTTAAATAACATCAAATCTTCTTTAAGATTCTACCTTGATCATTTCTGTATGATAACCTTTTCGAAAGTTATAAAATAAAGAAGGAATAAAAAAAAGTTCCCATACGATTTGTATGGAAAATAGAAAGTAGCGATGAGCGACCTCTAAATATTTACCTAAAGGGCTGAAATTTTGCCAGGATTATTATTTCATTAAACTCTAACTAAAAAGCTAGTGGCATTGAAAATCGAAGACATTTTAATTTTTTTTGAATCAGTCTATTATACATATACAATCCAGATCAGATCTGGGGGAAAATATAAAGCTAATATATTTTTATTTTTATTGATTTTATCGTCGATAGTGAGTTTGGAAATTTTTTCCAGGTTTTGCGACATTTTTTTATCTGATTTGATTGATTTGTAGTAAAGAAATTTGTGCAAGTAATGAATGATAAAAAAATTGGAAATATTTTTGCTTAAATATTTACCGCCATATTATTCACTCTGGATTTAAATTGGATTAAAGGAAGTTTTTAATCCAACAACTAAATCCGGATTTATTAAATCCAAAAATTTAAATCCATGTCCAATGTCCATATTATTCACTCTGAACATGCCTTACATCCAATGGATTTAAAATGCCCTTAATGCAGATGTACATGTACAATGTATTTAAATCCAGATTAAGATCGTTTAATCCAAATATCAAATTTGCGAAATGTCAAATTTCTCTCGTGAAACTTTTTGTTTACTTTAATTAATTTATTTTATAATTTACTTTTGTTACTGTGTTGGTAAAATTCTGCGAGCGCACACACAATCAGAAACTTGAAATGCAAAGAAAAAGTGAATTATATGAAATTGTGTTTTAATCTGGATTTAAGTTCTTAAACTGACCTCCGGAGGGCAGTTTAAATCCAATTGGATTAATCGATATTGGATTAAGAAAATTGGATTTAAGTTTGGATTAAACGAGTGAATAATATGGGATTGGATTTAATGTTTGGATTTAAAATACTTTTAATCTGGATTCTAGTTTTAATCTGGATTAAACGAGTGAATAATATGGGCGTTAATTTTGTGTTAGAATTAGTTAAGTTAAATGAAATTTAATTTGAAAAATGTATGCATTTTCGAAGTACTGATAAAAGTTCTTTTCAATAATGAAATCAAAACTTCTTCTTGATTTTTAATTCCAAATCTATTTCGACTTTTTTTCACCCAATTTGTCTGACAGATCAGCCATATTTTTAGCTTTTGTCGTTCCTAAATTAAAAGTAACTCAAAGTAACCTTTTTTAAATATGACATTACAACACTTCTTTTTGACACATTAACCACAGCCAACTAGAGAAACATAAAAGAATGCGCCACTTGGCAAATCATGTTATGACATTTCAAATCAAGAAATTGCGAAAACACAAACCAAAATTGCCACCCGCGATTGCAGAGATTAACATCAAAAGCAGCATATGGATACAAAATAATGAAATTAAAAATTAAATTTCTAGAAAAAAAGCAACAAAATCTTCACCTGGCAAAATGGTTGTCAAATATCTCTGTCAAGATATGATTGCATCTTGACATCCAATCAAGATATGAAACGGAGTGACTCCATTGGATATTTAATGTCAAGACGGACATTCTGAGAGAAATTATCTACTGTGGAGTCGGGGTGTAAGGAATTCACTCCACTTAGCAAATATCAAAACCATTAGGTATAAAATGAAAACTACCTTACCTATTCGAGTTTACAGAGTTCTACTTACCTACAACAAACAAAATGGTTCCAAACGGAACCGTGAGCCCATATCCGTTACAGCCGATTTTCAATTTTACCCATACCGAGCGCTAAGATGTTTACACATCAAAAAGTAGATTTAATCGGAAAAACAAGGAACAGGCATGCCACGGACATTTTTACTACACTTTTCCAAGCCATGTGGGAAAAGTAGCAAATTTGGTCATGATATCGAATGTAGATTGTAGTAAAAAGCCATTTACACAATTCAAACCAAAAATATATGTGAACATTTTACATTAAATAACAAAAAAAGCACCGGACATAAAGAATCACAGTTGGGAAGTAATCACACATATACTATAATTAGTACGATCTACTACCAAGAATTATAAAAATTTACACTTAGCGACTAATAGCAAAGAGAGTGTATACTACAAGAGGATGCATCGCTGTCTTAGGGAAATTTTTGCAATAATTTCATGACTTCAAACGTAGGACCAAAGATAATATAACAAGTAAAGATGTCGCACGTGGAACAAAAATCTGTGCCCAAAAATCTAAATCACCATGGGTCCACCAACATGTATCTAAGCTTTGAAAGCCATAAGCTTTGTATATAAACTTTATAGTATTATCATGGAGTCGTTTTTATTTATGCGGTATTCCATCGATGGTGGCGCTAGTGATCACCCATGTTGAGAATAAAATATGCAACATGTTTCAGTTTTTTTTTTCTTATTTTTTTGCTCTATCCTCCGTTTTCGAGCGTTCGTCTGTTTTTTTCATTCTTCTTGAATTCCCAGAATTTTACGTGTAAGGGTTTTTTTTGTTTGTTTATTTTTTTGTCGAGAGATTTAGATTTTTGTCTTTGTTGGGTTCTTCGTCCTTGTGTCTTGTTGTTGTATCTTGTGCTTGAGAAGTACATTAAGAAAAAATAGATTTAATTTTTCTGGATTCTACAATATTGTAGATCTGAATCAAAACGAAAAAAAAATTAAGTTGAAAAAATGAGGTAGCGAGTAGGTATTTAAACTCTTTTTCATATAAATTATTGATTTCTGGAATTTCATTGTTTTGATCAAAATTATGATTACGATGATTTTACAAATTATTTTCGTTAGGTAAGTAGGTATGTATATCGTCCGTCAGTCTGTCTGTGGGGGTGTGTTTGTGCGATAAATATCTATGGGTAGGTACATGGAGCAAGAATCTAAAGGTATGGATAAATTTGCTTAAGACTTGTTATAGGTAAAGGGTAGGTAAAGGGTAGGTAAATCGTCGTGGAATCAATTCAATTTCTAATTTGTTTGCAGTTTTGCATTAAGAATTTTTTACTGGCAATAGCTTACTGATAATAGTTTGAATAAAAGAATTTTTATTTAAAGAGAAATGTAGTATACATGTGTGTGTGTGTGTGTATACAATACTGCCGTCAAAAGGAAGAAAGCCGTATCTCCATTTTAGTAGTGTTGAGATAAATGCATTTTAATGATTTTGCTTTTCTCACCTTTAAATTAAATAATTTTGAAATTTAAAAATTTTTAAGAACGATGCGTATAAGTTAGAGAAATTTTGGTGATGACTTAGAAAAATTAACTTGCGACGTTTAAGCTTATTATAGACACATAAGCAACTTGCTTGAAACCTTCAATTAAATTTGAGTTCGTGATTTTAAGCCATTTGCAGTTGGAAATATTCGTTTTAAGCCTTACAAAATAAAATGCACGACTGGATCGCACGTACTTGCTCTTATGTTCAAGTTGTGTGGAACTTAAGAACTTTAAGAAATATTCAAGTAATTAAAGAAAAAGTATAAAAAAGCACTTAAATCGTTCTTTTAATTGCTTAAACAGCCTGATAAATAACTTAGAGCGCAAAAAAAAGTATGCCATTTGATTACTTAAAAAAATATCAATATATGAAAAAAAAAAAATTTAAAATCGTTGGAGCCGTTTTCTTAAAAATTAATTTTTTATATATAAAATTTTTGTAACATTTTTCAAAAAAAAATTTGGTATGCCAATTTTGAGTATATATTAATATACATTTAAAACTGAAATTTCAAAACAATTCATCAACCCGTTTTTGAAATATTGAATTTTCAAAAAAGAATTTTGAATCTTTTTTTAAAAATCCAAAATTTATGTTTTCAAAAATTTTGGTATGCAGTATTATTTATATTCTAACAAAGCTTTTGTGCAAAAATTTTTATTGAAATTGGATGAGCGGTTAATGAGAAAACCAAAAATAAAAAAAACCGTTATATGGAAGGTACCGTTAATAAATGTTTTTGGTGATTTTTTTTCTTACTAAAAGGTATATCATATCTACAATAACACACTGATTTTTTTTTATCAAAATCGTTGGAGCCGTTTTTGAGATAAATAAGCTTTTCCTTAACGGTTGTATGGCAAGTACCGTTATTTTTTGAGCTAAAAAAAAAATTTCAATTTCCCCTCTGGAGAGTTACAAAAAAACCTTAAGTTCAAAATTTGAAGAAAATCGCTTCAGTGGTTTAGGCTGTAGGTTGAGGTACGGACAGACAGACAGACAGACAGACAGACAGACAGACAGAATTGTGCCACCCACTTTTTTCGTGTTCTCTATTATCGTAATGTCATGTTTGATTGTTATCTCGAAATTTTTTTTTTGCACGAATCCAAAACTTGCCCTATAGTACCTATATCGCAAGTAAAAATAACAAACTATTTGACGTGTCCAATTATGGTAGCTACTAACTCGGTTCCAATAATGGTTGGTTGGTAGGTATACATACATATATAATGTAGGTACCTATAGTATGTATTATACCTAGGTAGGTAATAGATTTTTATTTTTGAAAATGGCAAGGTAGGTAGGTACCTACCTATAGTTAGGTGAGTAAATTTTATAAAATTTCGTAGGTGGATATGTACCCACCAGTTCATTAAGTCGGTAGATAAGTATCTATTGGAATGAAAGTGCTAAGTAGATTTTTTTCTAACGATTCTTAAAAAAAAAACACATTTACATACCTACATAGGTACCTACATATCGACGGTTAACTATGAATACCTTTTATGTCGCATTTTGTAAACTTTACAGGAGACAAAAACTGAATATTTTCTCAAAACAGAATCGTATACCTAGTGATGAAATTTGGCAAAGTATTTTCAGGTTTGAATCTCTGTCATGTGAAATAGTTTCCCATGTTAAAAATTGTGATTTTCATAAGAAAAAAGAAACAAAGGAGGTAATCATACACAAAAAAAAACTTTTTAGTAGTAGGTTATTTGTTGTACGCCCAGTAGTTAATTTGTTTAAGAATTCAAATAAAAAATGAAAATGTCAAAACCTACAAATCCATTGATAGGAGATGTAATGACACCGGTTATTCAAAACGGGATATGTCCTTACATATAATTGGACTAGTTTTATGACTTTATTGTTAATTATTGCAATAAAACTATAATTTAAAATTTTTAATAAAATAAGAATTCTTATTTCTAAGCAAAACAGACAAAAATTAAGCAAATACAATATGTAGAAAAAAACTTCTTTGCGGTCCTTGTGCCTGCTCAAAGCTTGAATTAAATGTAATGATAGGCTATATTTAAGGCATATTTTAGCCGCCAAGATGAGAGGAGGTTATAAAAAACAACTATTTAATGTTTTGACAGCTGCTTGCGATAAAATGAATGCCTTCAGCTTTTTAGATGAAAATTTTTAACAAAACTACATCAAAAAATTAATTTCACAAACAAGGTATGTATTAGACTGATTCAAAAAAATGAAAATGTCTTCGATTTTCGATGCCACTAGCTTTTTAGTTAAAGTTTAATGAAATACTAATCCTGGCAAAACTTCAGCCCTTAAGGTCAATATTTAGAGGTCGCTCATCGATACTTTCTGTTTTCCATACAAATCGTATGGGAACTTTTTTTTGATTCCTTCTTTATTTTATAATTTTAGAAACGGTTATCATACAGAAATGATCAAGGTAGAATCTGAAAGAAGATTTGATGTTCTTTAAAAAAAGTCCTTACTTCTTATCTAATTAATGTACTCCTTCCAAAGTTATTCAAGGTCAGAGTGGTATTCGTGGTAAAATAAAAAGTTTTTTGGATTCCGTGTTGAAAAAATCAGCTATAATACAAGATGTTTTGCAAAAAATGTAACATAAGGCAAGTGCGTGTAAGTTGCACTCAGACAAGAAAAAAATCGTTTTAGAGTGGGGGTCTTTTTCCCTCCATTTAGGCGGGAGGGGCAGTTTCCTAAAAAAATTGGTTTAAAAAAGAAAAAAAATATTAAAAATCAACGGCAATACTTATGGTGTCATGCTATTACTTTTTTAAAGACAACAATCCATTATTTAATTAACTTTTTAAAAAAAGTTGTTTTTGTAAATATTTTTTGAAAAAATTAATTTCAAACTTAGATTTAAAAAATGAAAAAGTGATTTTAGTTTTTAAATATCTTTTTGAAAAATTTTTCGTTATCAAGTACAATTTTTGTTTATGGATTTCAATACCTTAGTTAATTTTTAATCAGATGCTGAAAACCGCAGGCTAAAATGTTTTGTAGTTTCTGAGAAAATTGAAAATAACAAAAACCAAGTTTCTTGTTATTTGACGCCCTGGAATTTGAATTGTTCCTTCCTACAATCACCCAATTTCCAGTAGTAGTAGTAGGTATTTTAATTCTCAATTTTCTCAGAAACTACAAAACATTTTAGCCTGCGGTTTTCAGCATCTGATTAAAAATTAACTAAGGTATTGAAATCCATAAACAAAAATTGTACTTGATAACGAAAAATTTTTCAAAAAGATATTTAAAAACTAAAATCACTTTTTCATTTTTTAAATCTAAGTTTGAAATTAATTTTTTCAAAAAATATTTACAAAAACAACTTTTTTTAAAAAGTTAATTAAATAATGGATTGTTGTCTTTAAAAAAGTAATAGCATGACACCATAAGTATTGCCGTTGATTTTTAATATTTTTTTCTTTTTTAAACCAATTTTTTTAGGAAACTGCCCCTCCCGCCTAAATGGAGGGAAAAAGACCCCCACTCTAAAACGATTTTTTTCTTGTCTGAGTGCAACTTACACGCACTTGCCTTATGTTACATTTTTTGCAAAACATCTTGTATTATAGCTGATTTTTTCAACACGGAATCCAAAAAACTTTTTAATTTACCACGAATACCACTCTGACCTTGAATAACTTTGGAAGGAGTACATTAATTAGATAAGAAGTAAGGACTTTTTTTAAAGAACATCAAATCTTCTTTCAGATTCTACCTTGATCATTTCTGTATGATAACCGTTTCTAAAATTATAAAATAAAGAAGGAATAAAAAAAAAGTTCCCATACGATTTGTATGGAAAACAGAAAGTATCGATGAGCGACCTCTAAATATTGACCTAAAGGGCTGAAATTTTGCCAGGATTAGTACTTCATTAAACTTTAACTAAAAAGCTAGTGGCATCGAAAATCGAAGACATTTTCATTTTTTTGAATCAGTCTAGTATGTATGTTAGGAAGTAGTCATATTTTACTTTGCTCTTTTTTTAACATTTATGTTTTTGTTGTGATAGCACCTATATCGCAAGTAGAAAGGTTACATACAAATGTCTATTATTATTATCTTACAATGGATGTATTAAGACATTAAGAAAAATATTTAAGTTACATTACAGTAGACGCTTGATATAAAGAAGTAATAAACACCAGGCCTGTTCACTGTTCACTGAGATTGTTGACTTTTTCGAGCGTGAGTTTTCTTAGGTTCTCTAAAGATGAATTTGATCCAAAATGCACATTTCGATCTGAATGTTTTTAATTTAAATTAAACACTAGACAATTTTTCACTCAGGCTTAAACAAAGAACAGAAACAATTCCTCAGAGCTCTAAAGCTTTGTAAGATGCTTGCGCGGCATTTTTATACAAAATACGTTTTTATGTATATAAAATTTTGTGTGTTCACTGTTGTGGATAGTTCACTATTTCGAGATTCACTAAATCGAGCGTCTACTGTATATTCAACGAATTTAAAAATTTTTTGTGTGCACACTTTTTCCCTCCGACCAATAGGCATTGAAATAAATTGATGTCAAAAATCTACGTCAAATTTTACACCTGTTCGGCAATTGTTTAGGTAGGCCGACAAACGGCTAATGGTTCAACATCTAAAAGGCTATTATTAATTGATATGACTTACACCTTTACGCAAATGACTTGACTTTGCATGTCGTTGGATATCAGACTATAATATGTTTGTACAGGTATAAAATCTGTTATCATAAAAACCCCCTTCTATAAAAATTATTCCTTAGTTTCAATTTCAATTGAGGCCGTGAGAGGCATAGTGGCCTAGCTGCAATTTGAATGAGTTTTAACGAAAATTGAATTTGTACATATGTAATAAGCACTATAGCTACATGCCATAATTGCAGGACTTTTTCACTTAAAGCCAACCACAACAAAATTAAAACCTTGAGAAGAAGAGTGGCCTATCTGATGTGTTATAACGGTTTTTTGAAGAACAAATACAAAATCAAAAACCTTTTCAATGATCATTGGTAAGGTAGTTCAATCCTTGAAATAAAAGGCGCATGTTCAGGAAAATGACATCTCAGAGCCCTCAGCAATCTCAATTTCGTGCGAACAGGATTCTTCAGCTGTAAAATTACTGAGGAACAAATTATTCGATTCGCTTGCTCACTTGTTGACGGATAAAATTTGATGAGCACTCTGAGATCTCATTTTCCTGAACTCGCCTAGTAATTCATTTTATGTGATAGATTGGGCTTAAATTATTTATTTTCACGAATATGCATTTTATAAGTCGATAGGACGCTTAGTTTAGTCGCAAATCAAGTTTAAAGATGTAAACTTTGAAGCCTCTAGGACGCTTTGTTTAGCCGCAAATCGCGTTTAAAGATAAAAGTTGATTTTTCGTATAATGCTATGCATTAGTTGAGTTCTCTTGAGCAAGAGTAGATACCTAGAATGACAATTAAACGCGAATAAACAGCAAAGTGTGTATGGGGGGCATGCTGCCCACCTGCAACCCCCCTGCTTGGGCCCATTATAGGATTTTGGGTGGGTGCGAGGTTGGGTGTATGTAAAGTTTCTTTTGCATTTAAAAAAAATAATATCATTCATACATAATTGGAAGAAAAATTAAAAAAAGAAAAAACAAATTGATTAAGTTTAGCCGAAAAAACTGAAAATATTTTTTTTTAAAGTTTTGGAAAAAACTTTTTTACCAATTTTATTTTGAATTTTGGGAACGGGCACATTCCAAGATCACGAATATGCATTTTATAAGTCGCTAGTACGCTTAGTCTATCCGCAAATCAAGTTTAAAGGTGTCAACTTTGATGCCTCTAGGACGCTTAGTTTAGCCGCAAATCGCGTTTAAAGATATAAGTCGAATTTTCCTATAATGCGATGCATCAATTGAGCGCCAATGTCAAGTTTTCTTGAGCAACAGTACCTATCATTCATATTTCGAAGAAATATTAAAAAACGAAAAAAAAAACTGAGAAAAGTTTAATTTTTGATTGAAATTTTTCAAAACAAAATATTTTCATTCATATTTCGAAGAAAAATTAAAAACCGAAAATAAAATTGAGGAAAATCCCACCTGTGTCCAGATCCAGACCCACCTCTGTCTTCTTTTAGACTACCGTCTAGTAAATTGTACTTGTTTTTTTCAAGTACAAGTACTAGTACAAGGTACTGGGTACTTACAAAGTACTTAAGTACAAGTGTACTTAAGTACTTTACAACTCTGTTTACAATCATATTTATGTTCTTTCATGCCGTACGCAAATTGTTCAACAGATAAATATTTAGAAGGGGGTTTGGCTTTAAGAGACAAATTTTGTTCAGTTCTTTTAAGCTCGGCCCCCCGGGCCCCGGCTGACTACTGAAGACTACACTTTTTAATTTTTTTATTAAACTGAGTAGGTACCTACCTATGAAAATAGAATGGACCTTTTATCCTCTCTTGATTTCAGTAAAAATAAATTATTTGTAAGAAATCCCTATTTTCAGTAGTCATCCGCCTGTTTACAAAATGAAAGAATGGGGTCTGACTACAGGAGACGTATAAAAATGTGTGTCCCTGTAGTCGGCCCCCATTTTTCATTAACAGGGGCTGACTACGTACTAAGGTGGCTGCCATAACAAGAAACGCACTTACAGCTCAATTTTTGTTAATAATTTGTTTGTGTTAACAAATTTAAATACAAAAAAAATAACAAACTCTCTCACTTACGAGACTACCTATCTATGTATGTTTTTTAAGCAATATTCTTTCATTTCCTGAAGGAATAAATAAACTTAAAAGATAAACACACTAAATCCTCCAAGCCAAAACAGAGACATTTTTCAAAAAACAAACCTTTCCTTCATACCTACATAAGATAGGTATACCTACTTACATACATTCATATATGTTTTTTCATGCCGTACGCAAAATCCTATTATTTGACATTATTTTAAAGATCGAGAAGAATGAAAAATTAAACTACAAGCGTACACACGCATATATGCACAAAAAAAGTATGACGGAGAGCAAACAATAAAAAAAATATTTATGTAGATATTCTGCACCCCCAAACCTGAAATCCTATAAGAAGAAAATAAAAACGAAAATTATTGAAGATCGAGATGAACGAAAACATGCGCACAACGAAAGGATAGAGCAAAGAGGATATTAAAAAAAGTAAAAAAAAACATGAAAACCAGCAATAATTTTTTTCATTCATGGAGCGCCGAGTGGCGGTACTTCCTCCTCGCATGCATTTTTACGACTGAACTGAAAGAAACTGAGAAATGACAATAATAATAAAATAAATACGAAAACACAAAAGTAGAAGTTTATATACAAAGGCATGGAGTTTCAACATGAGGCAAGCACGGGGGCTTCAACATCAGATTGTTGTGAAACATCGATGCTCATGATATTACTATAAAGTTTATATACAAAGCCATAAGCAACACTCAAAAGTTGCTTACATCTGTTTTCCCTCATATTCTCTCTGCATTCTTTTGCTATTTTGTTGCTGGACTGGACCTATGCCTACCAAAGGAAAAAAAAACATTTACAGTGGTATTTATAAACCCATTCTAAGCGATGTCTAACTTTAGACACCTGTCCAACTCCAAAATGTTATTTATAAGCACTTAGCACCAATTGGCTAACTTAGCCACTGAAATTGGTTGTCCAAATCTTATTTTAAAGAAGACACGTTTAATGAATAAGGTGGGCAAATATTTATGGTTTTCTAATTTTCTAGTTTTGAAATGAATGAAAATCTTGTTGAACGTGCCCTAAAGCGTACTAAAATTCATTAATTCATTCAAAAATGAATAAATGCAGGCATGTCAGTGAATAAATGAGGTCACATTTGGGCAATTGTTGGAATGCGTTTAACAAGTTGCCTAAACTATTTAGGCATTCCTCGCGTTCCAATGTTTATTCGCTATGCTATCTAGCTATCCTAAAAATTTTGAGATAACTTGAGTTGTTGTTGCGTCAGCTGTTATCAGCTGTTTTTTAACAAGGGATTACAACAACACAAAGCTATCCGGATAACTGAGAATAGCCAGCGGAACGTGCCCATTGACTAGCTGGACAACTGCCCAAGCGAATAAATATGACTGTTAATGTTCAGATTCAGAGTTTGGCTTCTGTCAGTAGGAAAAAAAGAGATGGGTACCGAACTATTTTAGTTTGTTCATTTTTTCTTTCCTACAGACAGACAGATCGAAAGAAAAATGTGTCGAGAGAATGAATGAATTGCCCGTGTTTTGTTTTTGTTTGTTTTTTTTTTTTTTCTTTGAGAGATTTAGATTTTTTTCTTGGTTGGGTTCTTCGTCCTTGTGTATTGTTGTTGTATCTTGTGCTTGGCAAATGCATTAAGAAAAAACAAGATAATGAATGAGAATGAAATATACCTACCTACCTGCTTACATACAATATAGATTTTATTTTATTTTCTGGACTCTGAAGTTTTGTCGATCAGAATCAAAACGAAAGAAATTTAAGTTTGAAAATATTAGGGAACGAAGTATGTAGGTATTTCAACTCTCATGTAAATTAGTGATTTCTTGTAATTTCATTGGTTTGATCAAAATTATGATTACGATGATTTTACAATTTATGTATTTTCGTAAGGTAGGTAGGTATTTATGTTCATACTTAGCTATATCGTCCTTCAATCTGTGAGGGGGTGGGTGTTTTTGTGCGATTGTTTTCTCTAAGTACGTCGTGGAATCTCCATTTATATTTTGTTTGCAGTTTTGCATTTAGGATTTTTTTACTGACAAGAGATTAAAAAATATTTTGTTTTAGGTAGGAAATTAATGTTTATTGTATGAAACTTGGGGACCTTTTATAGAAGATATAGGTACCTACCTATATTTTAATGAACAATTATGGTCGGTATGTTGTTTATGCCCTCTAAAAGTACTTGAGAGTGCTAGGACGCCGTATGGCCCTAGGCTCAATGATAGGAAAATCCCTATGCACACCTCCGCGTGGTAGAGGGCGGGTAACGCTAACGTGCAGGGGGACCGAATGGATGCCGGGATAAGCAGACAACCCAGCGTTGCTGGTCAGGGCACAAACTTGTCCTTGGGATGGTTAAAAGCCCCCTTAAGACGGATGAACTGCAGGTAGCGGTCAACGGCATGATAGTCTGGTGGCGGAGGAGCTTTTTTGGTAAAAGGCCAACGGCAGCAGCAGGTAGCGTCTGTAACCCATATTGGGCGGCTACAAAAGGCGTCTGTTTTCCCATAGTGGGCGGCCTCGAGCAGTTATGTGTTTGACCATACAAAAGGCGGGTGTGACTGTCAAATCTGAGCTTATGTATGTTATTAATCATATCTCGGAAAACACCATGGTGGAAGGATATAAGCAAATACATGAATTATGACAACAAATGGAAATGAGTCCCCAAGAGGTAATCTTTTTATAGAAAATCCTTCTGTAGCTTCGGTTGCAGTAAACCGCACATCGGATTTGGGGGTGCGGCATCTTTCATGTACGAGCGTCAATCAAGACGCCATAATAATAAGTGAATCGTTGACAAATAGAAGAAGTCTTTCAAGAAGCGCAAATGTTACTTTTGGCTACCGCATACGTACGAAAATCGGAGCATGGAACGTTCGATCCTTGTACAGCGATGGTAGATACGAGCAGGTTGAGCGTGAAATGCTTCGTCTAAACATCAGTATCCTGGGCATAAGCGAAACTAAGTGGAGAGGAAGAGCTGAATACAGATCAGACACTGGACAGACGAGAATGCTGTATTCCGGGGAAGATGAAAGAGAGGGTGGCCAAAGACTGCATGGTGTCGGAATTATGTTGAACGAAGAAGCGAGGCGTAGTTTGATCTCCTGGGCGCCCATTTCTGCGAGATTAATGACAGCAAGGTTTCGTTCAAAAATTCGTAACGTCACAATTATTCAGTGCTACGCCCCCACAAATGAAGCGACCGAGGAAGACAAAACCGCGTTCTACACTCATCTTAACTCGGTTTACAGTAGTGTTCCGAGAGCCGACATCATAGTCGTTATGGGAGACCTCAATGCCCAAGTCGGTTCAGACAATTACGGACTGGAACGCGTGATGGGAAGAAATGGCTTGGGGTCACGGAATGAAAATGGTGACTTGCTTGTCGACTTTTGTAACGCGAATCGTCTTGTGATAGGTGGGACTGTATTTAAGCATAAGACGTGCAACAAAATTACCTGGGTGCATCCGGATGGTCAAACCGAAAACCAAATTGATCATATCATGATTCAGCAGCGATGGAGGAAGTCTATGTGTGATGTCCGGAGTATAAGAAATGCCGATGTGGGAAGCGACCACCATTTGGTTCTGATGAGTCTCAAACTACGAACCGCTGCCGTACAAAAACCAGCGCAGGATGCAGCAAGGAGCTCAAAATTCATTACGAATGCTTTAAATGACCCCAACATATGTCGAAACTATGTCACCACCCTTAACGACAGAGCCTCGTCATTAAACGGAATCCAGAATTCAACAATTGATGAGATGTGGGGTGAAATTAAAAGTGTTTTTATGGAGGCTGGATCCGAAACTGTACCCAAGCGAACGAGACGTAGAGACTCTTGGATATCCCAAGACACCTGGGATAAGATCGAACTTCGCAAATCGTTGAAAATCCAAATAAATGCTGAAGCAGATGTTCAACGAAAGGCTGACTTGCGAAGAGAGTACCGCATTGCACATAAGATGGTCTATCGCTGTGTGAGACGTGACAAGAGGGTGAAGGTAGATGGACTCGCAGATAATGCGGAAATCGCTGCCAGAAGAGGAGATATCCGGGAATTGTACCAAATAGCCAAAGATGTTATCGGGAAAAAAAGCAACACCAATCATCCTGTAATGGATGTGGATGGCACACTTTTGGTATCAATTGAGGATCAGCTTCGTAGATGGAAGGACCATTTTTGTGCCCTGCTAAATGAGGATTCAGTTGAGCAGAGTGCTGAAGTGCCCCAACTAAACGAGATGCGCAGGTCCTATAGGGGTATTGACATCGAACCCCCGTCAGAATCGGAAATCCAGACATCAATAAATCTCCTCAAAAACAACAAGGCAGCTGGACTGGACGGAATTCCAGCTGAATTCCTGAAAGCCGATCCCGTAACAGCGGCTAGTATTTTACATCCGTTGATAAAAAACATTTGGGAAAACGAAAGCTATCCCAGGGATTGGAAGGATGGTGTGATTGTTAAGCTGCCAAAGAAAGGTGACTTAAAGAATTGCAACAATTGGCGTGGTATCACCGTTTTGTCCGTTTTCCCAAAACTAATGGCAACCATCATTCTCGAGCGAATAAAGGATAGAATCGAGTCTACACTCAAGAGGCATCAAGCTGGCTTCCGCAGTGGTCGATCGTGTGTCTACCATATCAACACCCTGCGTATCGTCCTCGAGCAGTCGATGGAATTTCAATCACCGCTTTACCTCATGTTCGTGGATTTTGAGAAAGCCTTTGATCGAGTTAACCGAGAATGTATATGGAGATCGTTGCTTGGTAGAGGAATTCCACCAAAAATAGTTGCCATTATTAAAGAGTCCTACAACAACGCAAGGTGTTTTGTTTTGCACAATGGGCAGCTATCCGACTCCTTTGTAGTGCAACAGGGTGTGAGACAAGGGGATGTTCTATCGCCAATTCTCTTCCTGCTGGCGATGGACGACGTATTGACGGCCAGTGTAGGTACAGCAGAGCGACAGGGCATTCAATGGAGACCGTTCGAAAGGCTCAGTCATTTAGACTATGCCGATGACATATGTCTACTGGCAAATAACATCAGTGGGCTGAACGGGATGTGCCAAACACTGCAAGTGAAGGGAGAGTCGAGTGGTCTAAGAATAAACAGCAAAAAGACAAAAATAATGCTCACAGGCCGCTCCACACAGCAGCGTATTATTCTACAGGAGACGCCAGTTGAAGTAGTGGAACAGTTCAACTACCTTGGCAGTATTGTCTCTGCAAACGGTGGTACGGATCTGGACGTTAAAAGTAGAATAAATAAAGCTCGTGCTGCCTTCGGTACTCTGTCCCCAATCTGGAAATCAAGTCAAATCTCCTTACGCACTAAGTTGAGATTCTTCGAATCCAATGTCAAATCCGTGCTGTTATATGCTTGTGAAACCTGGAAAGTCACGTCTATCATTTCGAAGAAATTGCAGGCTTTTGTGAATCGCTGTCATCGCCACATCCTAAAGATTCGCTGGCCACAAATAATATCAAATGAGGAATTGTGGCGCAGGACAAGTCAAGAGCGGCTGGACGTCGACATAAGAAAGCGTAAATGGCGTTGGATTGGTCACACACTGAGGAAACCAAACAATGAAATTGCAAAGCAGTCCTTTGAATGGAATCCTCAGGGTGCACGGCGGGTTGGAAGACCAAGAACAACATGGAAATCAACTGTCTTAGCGGAAGCAGAATCCCAGAGAAAGACGTGGCCACAGCTAAAGTACCTTGCAGCAGACCGTGAAGGATGGAGACGTTTTGTTGACGCCCTATGCCCCAGCCGGGGTTACAGGACACGATGATGATGATGATGATGTTGTTTATATAATGTAGGCATAGGCAGGTAAATACATATATAGATTTTTGTTTTGTTGTTTTTAAAAACGGCTAGGTAACAAAACTAAATAAATAAAGTTCAGTCAAGGAACCATGCTATTTTCTGAGAAAAATTGTCGTTTAAGCACTTATTTCAAGAATTGAAGTAGGTACATATTTGCAGATATAAATATAATATTAGAGATAGAAATACCTACTTGCTAGTAGATACCTACCTTCATCAACAAAAAAAAAACGCGTTTATCTCAAAATGCCAAAAATACGGATACTTTTTTTCTTGTTAGCACGGCAGTATTAGAATAAAACTGCTAAGTAGATTTTTGGTAAGATTTTTACATCAAAAAATATAATTTACATACATATGGAGTGCTCAGACGCTCAGAGCTGTACCGAACCAAGTCATGTTTTGTTTTTTTATTTTGCAGATTTTTGTGGATACTTTTCAACTCAAGTTTTTAATTTTAAATAAGAGATATACCTAATAATAATTTAATTTTGAGAATAAACTTTAGACTTTTCCTTTTTACGAGTAAAATATTCATTAATTTATGGCAGTTTATTTAATAAACCTCTTAATATCTTTGAATTTTCTTTTTCTGACTTAGTTCGGTACAGCTGTGAGCCCTCCATGTACCTTCTACTTCTTATATAGGTACATTATGTAGATATATGGTGTTGATTTCTTGTTAAAAAAAGTAGTTACATAGGTATCTACCTACCTACATCAAAAAATGTCTGTTAAGATGATAATCTTACAATTTATGAATTTGTTTTAAATTTGGAAGACATTTATGCTACTAGAAAATTATACTACATACATACATACATTATTTTATAAACATTATAAATATATAAACTTACACGACAATTTTTTAAACTTATCTAAGACCAAAATAATACTTTTTGGCCATACTGCCTATATTTTTGTACCTGTAACGAAAATTCAATTTATTTGTTTTTTAACTTTTGCATGGAAGGATCTACTGTTATTTTTACACAAAAGAAACAATTTTTCTTAAAAATATTTAAGTGAGTATTAAGAAGCTCTTAAGTATCGAGCTTCAAAAAAATCTATTATGTCATTTTCGAAATACATATTTGATTAAAACAAAATTAAACATTTTTTAAAAGTCCAAAAAATGCGTTTTAAAAATTTTGGTACACAATACTATTTTTATTTTTTGAAAGCCTGTATAAACAAAATTATTGAAATCAGTTACACAGTTTTGAAGAAAATTGAAAATTAGAAAATGGTTCTTTGGGAGGTACCATTAAACCATTTGTTTGAAAAATGGTCTCTACCCAAAGGTAGCTTTTACTAAAAGTAACTTATTGAATTTTTTTAAAGAAAAGTTGTGGGGCCGTTTTTAAGCAAAACACGATTATGTCCATTTCAAAAAAAAATTGTATGGCAGGTACCGTTATTTTTGGTTCTAAGAAACTGAAACAAATTTGCGGGGGGAGTGTCAAAAAACACTATGTACCAAGTTTTAAGGAAATCGATCCAGCCGTTTAGGATGTAGCTCAACGGACAGACAGAATTCTGGGACCAACTTTTTTCGTCTTCGTCATCGTAATAACAAGTTTGATCAAAATCTCGAGACCAACTTTTTTACGAATGTATTACTTGCCACGTATGTTGTACTTTTGTAAGCACCTGTACCTATCGAGAGTAAAAATTTAGTTCTTTCAGAAAATTTTGTTAGAAACAAATAACCTCACGTTTAAACATGATCTCGGAATTCAATTTTCAAACGGCAATACCTACATCAAAAACGTGACGTTATAGAATATCTCTGACTACGGACAGCACATCCAAAACCTTTGGAAAAGTATGTTTTGATCAAAGGGCACGGTAGTGCCCAGCCAAGTTCGCGGCACTACACCCTTTTTACAGGAACAAACTCGGGCGATTTTCAACCCCCCTCTAACTTCAGTACCAATAAAGTCAGAAACTTCAAATGCGCAGTATTTGCTGAGCTGATCAAACACAGGTGGCTCACCAAATTTCAACTCTTCAGCATTAGTAATTCCCGAGATATAGGACTTCAAAAATCGCAAAAACCGTATCTGACTGCCTGACTCACTGACTCACTGACAGATCATCAAAATTATGGAGCACTTCCCGACATCGTAGAAACTTGAAATTTCGCACAACGGTAGGCCTTGTGGTGCATACAAAGGAAAAAATCGAATATCTGCAATTTTCTATTCAGGGGGCGTGGCATCCACCTACTTTCATAAAAATTCTTATAAATTATATGGAGCATTTCCGATTGTTGTCGAACAATGAAAATTTGTAGGTCGGTAGGGCTTGAAGTACTTGGAAAGAAAAAAATCGAGAAATTGGAAGTTTCAGTTCAGGGGGCGTGGCATCCACCCACTTTCTCAAAAATTCTTATTAACTATGTGAAGCAATTGTAGGTCCCCTCCATTCCTGCCAACAAACACGCACACAGGAATGGTTGTGAGTTGTAAGTCACTAGGCCCTGGTTCTCCACGAGCTGTTGCGCCACCCAATTTATTTATTTTTATTTTTATGTGAAGCAATTCTGATTGTTGTAGATCGATGAAAATTGGTGGAGTGGTAGGGCTTGCAGTACTTTGAAAGAAAATAGTTGAAAAGTTGGAATTTTGCATTCAGGAGACGTGCTATCCACCCACTTTATCTGAAGTGGTATTATTTATATGGAGCACTTTCGGTTGTCGTAGAATTATGAAATTTTGTGGAGCGGTAGGGCTTGATTTTTACCTGGCAAAAAAAATCTTTGCAAAAAGAAGTGAAATCACAACAAAAACATATAATGTTAAAAAAGGAGCCAAGTTCTTATGTGCACAAGAAACCTGTGCGTAAAAGTCAGCCAAAAAAAGTAATGAGATCTAAAATATATGCCAAGTTTTAAGTTCATGAAGTTTAATATCCAATATCTTAAGAAGAGTAATATCGAAACAATTCCAAATCATGACAGAAATTTGGTAATTAATGATAACTGACTAAAATTTGGTGGGTTCAATGGTCAAGTTTTCATATTTTTAAATTTGTGATTAAGGAATAGAGTAAGATCCCAGGACCGCCAGACATACGTCATTTTATCATAGCATAATTTTTTTCTGTGAATGCACACTAGGGTAGGTATGAACAAATGGGTAGTACGAACCTTGAACCCGGGTGCGTTTCGGAGGTATTAAGTGCTAAAAGTGCATAAAATTGATGCAAAATTACGTTATTTTATCAAAGCTGGTTTGTTGATATGTTTTAAAGAAAGTTATGATTAACTTATTTTGAAACTTACCAGACACCTACATGGGTGCACAATGTCAGCCAGACACCATTAAAGGTGCCAAAAAAAATCGTGAAATTTGATTATAATATCAAAGCCGAAATTTATATATGTTCTTCGGGAAACTGTAACAATACATTTCCTAAGCTGCAAGACACCTACAGAGGGACCAAATGTCAGCCAGACACCTTTGACGTTTTCAAACATATATTTTAGTTTACGTTTTAGTGTCAAAGCAAACTAGTCCAGTCATTAGGTCATTTGACCTTGCGCGCAGAGGCACTGTCTGATTTTTTTTCACGGATCGATAGAGGCTCATTTAAAAAGCTTAAATCCAAATTTGCACCACCTGACAACTTTTTTTACCAAAATTATTGGTAAAAATATGTTTTTTGCCATTTTTTCGTCTTTTGTGAATATCTCGGCTGCAGTATGTCGCACAGAAAAAAATAAAGTATGGATTTATTTATAATAAGATTTGCTATTATATTATAAAAAATTAATTTGTTTAAACAAATAAAAAAAAGTTATAGTAAGTTGAAGTAAGCTTTTATTGTTTGAAAATCACTCTTTCTTGATTATTAAGAAAAAAGCTCATTTAACGATGAAGTTTTTATTTTTTACTTTTAAAGTCTTTGTAATTACCTACAATTTAAAAAAAAATTCAGCCCTTAACTACTAACACAAGCCGAGAAATAAATTTATGAACATAGGTAAGTCGGCGCCCCCACGCAATTTTATGTTTTTAGGTTTTATTTTATATCTCAGCCCCAGTATGTCGCAAAGTTAAAATTAAAAAATGTTATTGTTTATAATAATTCTTTCTATCAACTTGCGTTAAATTCAATTTGTTTAAGCAAATAGAAAAAAGATTGCAGTCCATTAATAGGTTTTTTTTGTGTTGATTTTATACCTTTTTTCATAACTATTGAGAAAAAAACTGTATTTAACGGTACTTTTTTTCAGGTTTACTTTTTTTCGTAGTCCTATAATTTTCTATAAATTAAAAAAAATTAGTCCATCATGACAAACAGGAGCCAAGTTATTCATGAATTAAAAATGACGCGTCAGTTTACTAACGCATAACAATATTCTTTCTTTTTTTTTGTGAATATCTCGACCTCTGTGTATGCATGGTATGGAATGAAACTTTTAATAATATTCATTATGGACTTAAAGGAATTTTATTTTCTCCAAGTAGATATCTACATACCTACAAAAGTTAAAGTTAGTAGTAATTAAGTTAAATTTTTTCTTATTCCGCCCACGCTAACTCTTTTCCGCACCATTAATCCACTGCAAAGATCAATTAAATTGGTCTTATTCTCGCTTAATTGATCTCAAAAAAACCATAGCTAAGAAACTAAAAACATGTTAATGTTTCGGTCAAGTTCGCCCGGTTAATTGATCAAAAAATTAGACAAAATGGTCGGTGCAATTAAGCGGGGAGTACTCTACCTTCTATCTACCAAAAAATTGAGCCTTGTAAGATTCTAAGAGTCGAGCAATCCATAAAAGAACATACATATGTACATTAGAGTGGTCGTTAAAAAAAAGGTTATCCCAGATGGACCCAAATCGGCTCTAAATGAAGAAAAGAAAATTCCCTAATTTTTTCTGATTTTTATTTTCATCCCCTATAGTCCTGTAGGGGTAAATTAAATTTCCCCTTTTTTTCTGCATACTAGAAAATTCACGTAAGATCTGTCAAAAAATTCAGAGCATGTAGGTGGGAACCATACAAGAAAAAAATCCGATGGGAGGGGGGTATTATCTCCCCCCGCTTGGGCGGGAGGGGTAATTTAATAAACTATTTGCATAAAATAGAAAAAAAATAATTAAAAAACAACGGCAATACTTACAGTAATGATTTGTAGCTTTTTGGAAAGCCAGAAGTCCATTATTACGGCTTGTTTTTAAATTAAGTTTCTTTTGATGAACAGTTTTGGCAAAAAATTGTTTCAAACTCAACATTTTGAAGACAAATTATTATTTTTTTTTAATTATAGGTTTGAAAACGGAATTTGCTGAAATTGTTTATTCAACGAACTTTTTTTAATAATCATCTATTAAAATGGACTTCTGGCTTTCCAAAAAGCTACAGAACATTACAGCCGGTATTGCCGTTGTTTATTAATAAGTTTTTTCTATTTATGCAATTATTTTATTAAATTGCCCCTTCCGTCCAAGTAGTGGGAGATATTACCCCACTCCGGAGGATTTTTTTCTTGTCTACTTCTCACCTACATGCTCTGAAAAAGGGGAAATTTAATTAACCCCTACAGCGAAAATCTGAAAAAATAACGGAATTTTTTTTCTTCATTTAGAGCTGATTTAGGTCCATCCATCCGGATCTACATAGATCTAAGTGTGACGGTAAGAGATCAACTGTCAGCCCATCTACCTAACCTAACCTAACCTAACCTAGGTCCATCCAAATAATAAAACTAAAAAAAAAACATTATAACGACCACCCTAATATGTACATACATACATAGCTGAATCGGTGCACACACACAAACACTTTTCCTCAGCCTTCAGCATTTGTACATGTCGCTGCTGTGACACAACCTCTGCTTTTTTTCAAATCTTGAAAAAGTAAACTAATCTCTTCGCTGAAGAAAGCTCAAACCTTTTGAAAACCGTGAAGATTTGTAAATCCGAAGAAGCCTCGTCTGTGAGGAAAAATGTATTTACTGCACTATATGGAGGAAGCAGTAAGGAAACATCGCTGGACCTTCATTTCTCACGCGCGAGTGTTAAAATCAAGTCCGATCCTGCTTCTTTGCCACCTACAGAATCAGCAGCAGAACAACACTCATTCCGGACATTCCATCAAGTATACAAGCTTGGTTGGGAAATACTGGAAACAAAGTTCAAGAGGATTGGAGCCGGTATTGGCTTCAAGGCCGACGATCCCACCCACACTCATCGACATGATTTCCTGCACGTGTACGAAACAATGCGGTGCAACCTGCGGGTGTCGAAAAGCCGGACTGAAGTGTTCAGCCGTCTGCAAGATCTGCTGCGGGAAAAGCTGCTACAACGTAGTTGATATTGCTGTTGACTCCGAAGACGAGGAAAACTACGATCTTGTGCTCACGACAACAGCTTTTTCTAACGAAAATGAAACAGAGCAGAGACCAAACCTTGAATGTCATAACACTAATGAAGAGAGTGAAAACGAAATACCCAAAACGGTTGAGAATAAGACCAATTTAATTATTGATCTTTGCAGTGGATTAGGCCTACAGGGGATACCATACAAGATTTTAAAAAACGCGCCTCATACTCTACCCCTTGGGTGGTGCGGAAAATGGTGCGGAAAAGAGTAAGCGTGGGCGGAATAAGAAAAAATTTAACTTAATTACTACTAACTTTAACTTTTGTAGGTATGTAGATATCTACTTGGAGAAAATAAAATTCCTTTAAGTCCACAATGAATATTATTAAAAGTTTCATTCCATACCATGCATACACAGAGGTTGAGATATTCACAAAAAAAAAAGAAAGAATATTGTTATGCGTTTCATTTTTAATTCATGAATAACTTGGCTCCTGTTTGTCGTAATGGACTAATTTTTTTTAATTTATAGAAAATTTATAGGACTACGAAAAAAAGTAAACCTGAAAAAAAGTACCGTTAAATACAGTTTTTTTCTCAATAGTTATGAAAAAAGGTATAAAATCAACACAAAAAAACCTATTAATGGACTGCAACCTTTTTTCTATTTGTTTAAACAAATTGAATTTAACGCAAGTTGATAGAAAGAATTATTATAAACAATAACATTTTTTAATTTTAACTTTGCGACATACTGGGGCTGAGATATAAAATAAAACCTAAAAACATAAAATTGCGTGGGGGCGCCGACTTACCTATGTTCATAAATTTATTTCTCGGCTTGTGTTAGTAGTTAAGGGCTGAATTTTTTTTTAAATTGTAGGTAATTACAAAGACTTTAAAAGTAAAAAATAAAAACTTCATCGTTAAATGAGCTTTTTTCTTAATAATCAAGAAAGAGTGATTTTCAAACAATAAAAGCTTACTTCAACTTACTATAACTTTTTTTTTATTTGTTTAAACAAATTAATTTTTTTATAATATAATAGCAAATCTTATTATAAATAAATCCATACTTTATTTTTTTCTGTGCGACATACTGCAGCCGAGATATTCACAAAAGTCGAAAAAATGGCAAAAAAACACATTTTTACCAATAACTTTGGTAAAAAAAGTTGTCAGGTGGTGCAAATTTGGATTTAAGCTTTTTAAATGAGCCTCTATCGATCCATGAAAAAAAATCAGACAGTGCCTCTGCGCGCAAGGTCAGGCCCTTTTTCACGACGTGATGACTGGACTAAACGTTTCATGCACTTCAGAAAACTATTTCACAATATTTCTCAAGCGACCAGGCACCTGCAATGGGGCTTTGGATTCACTGGACACCCCAAAGTTGTCAAAATAATCGTATATTTTACGTTATAATATCAAAGTTAAGTTTTATATTGCATAATATGTTCCTTGGGCAGCTTGGGAAATATATTGTAACAGTTTCCCGAAGAACATATATAAAATTCAGCTTTGATATTATAATGAAATTTCACGATTTTTGTTGGCACCTTTAATGGTGTCTGGCTGACATTGTGCACCCATGTTGGTGTCTGGTAAGTTTCAAAATAAGTTAATCATAACTTTCTTTAAAACATATCAAAAAACCAGCTTTGATAAAATAACGTAATTTTGCATCAATTTTATGCACTTTTAGCACTTAATACCTCCGAAACGCACCCGGGTTCAAGGTTCGTACTATCCATTCGTTCATACCTACCCTAGTGTGCATTCACAGAAAAAAATTATGCTATGATAAAATGACGTATGTCTGGCGGTCCTGGGATCTTACTCTATTACTTAATCACAAATTTAAAATGTATGAAAACTTGACCATTGAACCCACCAAATTTTAGTCAGTTATCATTAATTACCAAATTTCTGTCATGATTTGGAATTGTTTCGATATAATAATAATTTTTGAAAGCTAATACTCCATTCTTGAGTTTGAATTTTAAATCAGTTGTTTAAGCGAACAGTTTTTGAGAAATTAAATTTCAAAGTCAAAATTAAAAAAAAAAAAGAAATTGTGATGTGTATTTTTTTCTTAAGTCGATATTTTTCAAAATTTTACGTAATCAAATGCTTTTTTTGTATTCAATATTCATGCCCTCATTATCTTTTATTGCATTCCCGAAAACCAAATGTAAAAATCTTTCTTAGTTTTTGAGAAATTAAGAAAAAACAAAAGGTACTTTAACCAAAAAAGCCCAAAAAAGGGTTAACATTATGGATAATTAATGAATAAATTCATTTTTTTTACTTTTTTGGTAAAAGTAGCTTTTGTTTTTTCTTAATTTCTCAAAAAATAAGAAAGATTTTTACATTTGGTTTTCGGTAATGGGATACAAAATAATGAAACCATTGAATATTGAACACAAAAAATGCACTTAATAACGTAAAATTTTGAAAAATATCGTTATAAGAAAAAAATATCACAATTTTTTTTTTTTTAATTTTGACTTTGAAATTTAATTTCTCGAAAACTATTCGCTTAAAAAACTTGATTTGAAAACCAAATGCAAGAATGGTGTAAAAGCTTTCAAAAAAACTATAGCACATTATAAGTTGTGTTTTTGTTGACTTTTAATGTTTTTTTTGCATTTAAAGTTAATTTTTCACAAATCTGCCCTCCCTGCCTAAGGGAGGGGAGATACAACTTTCCCCCCATACAATTTTTTTCTTAGAATAACCCCAAGAACCACACCCTAAAATACTTCCACTCAAGTCCAGGACACCCTGTATATTCTAAAGAATAATTTTTTATTTTATGTCTTTTAAGTTTTTGAAAGGTTTTTTTTTATAATTATACCATAATTGAAGAGGAAAATATGAAAAGACCTCAATTTCAAGCAAACCAAAATAAATAAGTAATAATTATAAATAGTGACATTAATATAATGACTAGAAAAGCTTAGGAAACATTACACTTTACTCACCTAAAAATATTGTAGGCACAGCTCCTAACTTTAAATATTTTTTTTTAATACAGCCTACATCAAAGTGTCGACTGCAAATACGTGTATTGCACTTTATATTCCGAACATGAGTAGTCGATGCCCAAATATTACAAAGATCGGGATCCCCATGAGGAAATCTAAATAATTTAATATTTGCACTATTTTTTCCCGGGCAATTGTTTATAGCGCATTCCCGCAAACATTTCACGTTTGAAATTTTTTGCATAGTTTAGCAGTGTAAAAAAAAAATCAGCGCACAGTCAAACTAAAACACAGGTTACAAACAAAAACAAGTTCACAATGCAATTTTCTACCTACTGCAGGATACACGTAACATTGCTCGGTCAATCGCGAAGGATATTTTCCTAGGGTCCAAGATGTGTTCGCATGAAAATCAAAAAGTGAAATTTCCCTAAAGAGAGCGATGCATCCTCCTTTAGTATACATTCTCTTTGCTAATAGTAACTGTTGAATTTTCTCGTTATCGGCTTACCGGATTTAGATTATTATATACAAAATTCAGATAACGTTTTTGAATTAATTTTTTTTTTTTTGAAAATTTCGATATCTCAAAAATGGGCTGACAATTTTTTTTTTCAAATTTTATTTTTATATACACATAAATATATACTTTAGATTTGCATACCAAAATGTTTTAAGAATTTTACATATTAAACTTTTTTTTCAATCAAAAATTAAGATGGCATTCTTTTTTTCCACCTCAAACTGTCAAATGAGTTGTTGTTGCTAATTTAAACATAGTATTTTATGCTTCTCTACATTTTTCTCTGATAATTTCCATGTTTTATCTATAGAAATTTTTTTAAACCCACAGTGTCTTGAACATAAGAGCTAGTACGTGCGTCCCAGTCGTGCATTTTATTTTTTTTTTCATGCACACATTTCATTAACGCTTCGCTTCTTTTCGTACGACAACACTTAATTGTCCCTGTGTCAATGGCAATGGCATTTAAGACTATGTTGTTGTTGGTTTAGGTAATGATTAGGTATCGATACAAATTTTTTAGAGATACAGTCGTCCAAAATCCCCGAGTATGTTTGTACCTATCTTTAAATTTATTTAAATAATTTATTTATTATACCTATTGGTCCAGTAGCTTGACCCAACACATAGTTAAAACAAATCCAAGTTCAACTGAACGATTGTCCACTGTACCTAATAAATTAATTAAGCTGGTTCGTCTGAGCTTTCAACTATGGGAATCACAGAAAAGATAATGTCCATTAAAATGCGAAAATATTGAATATTTAAAATATTTGATGCGCTGTACATCTCTAGTCAGTAACGACACACGGATTGAACTTTCCATCTTGCCTATTGCCCGGAGCATCATCATCTTGTAAAGCTGTTAGTTTTTTTTTTTTTTTTTCTTGTTAATGACTGATAAGTAATTTCTTAGAAAATTACTTTCCTAAAATAATAATAAACAAAATATCAGATTTTAGTTGATTATGAGTCCTAGTATCAATGGGTCCGTCAATAAAACTCGTGCTTAGTCAAAGTGTGGAGATCTATAACAAGTTATAAGTCCATTGTTCTTTGTCGCTATAATTTAAATATAGAAAAAAGATTTATTTAGATTTCTGAGACACGGAATAAATAATGATTTTACGAAGTGATTTAGTTATTGTGATAATAACATTGTTTGTTGGAAAATCATTAGCTCAACATCCAAGTGTACCCTGTCCTAATATATTTCAATATGCTCGTTCTGATGATAAAAATATTGGACTGATAACAATCAATAAAGTCAACTATGGAGAGACTGTGGTAGAAATTGAACTGTCACAGTCTGGATCAATTAACTCGGTAAGAGAATGAAGTCAATAAAAATAGAATGCATGACTGGATAGCAAGAAAAAAGGCACTAAGAGGTTAAAGGTTAAAAAATAAAAAGTCACTAAGCATAAGCATAACAAAATGCAAAATTGTTGTTATGTTAGTAGAAAAAGTGATAGAAATTGAAAAGTAAACAAAATTTATGCACAAACTTGCTCTTGTGGCAAAGTATTAGTTTTTCAATGTAATCAGTTAATGGAAAATTGCAAATAACTCGTTTGTTCAATAAAATTTGTACTTGTAAGAACAACAAAAAAATATTTTGGTGGAGGGCTTTGATTTGACGTCTTAAGCATAGTTTACAGATCCCATGCGAAAAAAATCGAAATTTTCAAAACAATTTTCCACCTATTCTGTGCACCAGATTGAATAATATTCAAGACGAAAAACGTTTGCCTTGGACTAAGCCACCCAGTAAGTCATTAATATTAACCCTTATAGTGGGGTCGCTTAGCGACAAATTTCGAGATGATGTGTTTTTGCCGGACAAAAGCACCAAATTTTTTTTAGGTACTACTTAGGTCCATAGCTTGAGATTTATGGTAGGACCCATCTCGGCGGTCAGCCATCTTGGATTTTATAGCCGCCATTTTTAAATTCAGGTATATTATTAATATCTCGGCTTCTAAATCACTTAGGATCCCAAGCTTGGTGTCTAGGTATACATTTTTGGGGTCAGGGAATACAACCACATACTTTTCAAATGTTAAAGTTTGCAAATATACGAAGGGGGCATGGGAGTCATGACCCCCTTGCTCCAAGACAATCAAATATTATATTTAGGGTCGGATAATGTGTATACACAAGTTGAAAATGTATCTGACTAAACTTATCCAAGGAGGGAAATCGAGGGTCATGACACCCCCCCCCCCTCAGAGCCTAGGAAAAAGTATAAATACAAAACAAACTTCATTTAAACACAAAGAAGTGCAAAAACTGACGCGACGTATGGCTAGCCCAGATTATTTCATAACCGTAATTTTACCTTTTATGAGGCCATGGTAATATTATTCGCGAAGACTGTATGTTTTGTCGTATCGAGTTTTTCTGAAAGAAAAATGAATAAGTTAAATGTAAATACATTTAAGTTAGGTTGTATAAGTATATATTAAGAGTATTCATGCAACAGCGTAAACTCGTCGTAATCGTTGTAAAGTTTTAAACTTCGTAAATCTGTCAAATTTTCCATACAAATTGTGACAGAATTACGAAGTTTTAAACTTTACAACGATTACGATGAGTTTACGCTGTTGCATGAATACCCATATTAATAACAAATTATCCAATTATTAAATCGAGTGACAAAAATATGTAATTCTAAGATATAAGGTTGAAAATGAAATAAGATATATGTACATGTACATACATACATGTACATGTAGTACCTCGTGGCATGATGGTTAATGCGTAGGACTGTCATGCTGAAGGTGTGGGTTCGATTCCCAGCCGTGCCACCTAAAAACAGAAATGTTTTTTCCGAGGTTCTGCCTCTTGCGAATAACTGACAAATCCTCCAAAAGTATACTTGTCATGAAAAAGTGTTTCCCATTTAGCCGTTCGGACTCGGCAAAAACCTGTAGGTCCCCTCTATTCCTGTACACTGTTGAATGTGTTCACTGGTACACCATACTCCTGCCTGATATATACAGCCCGCTTTGAGTGTTGAAGTAGTGCATCTTTTGTTGGTGGAAGTTTCTCCACTGTCTTAGTCTTCTGACAAAACAGCTCCTTGCTGACATCATTCACACTGTCCGAATTACTATATTTAACATATAATATTACCGTGAAGCGTTCTAGCCTTTTAAATGTTCACCATCAAGCTCTGTGTAGGGATGTAATGCTATGCATGTTAAGGTATGTGTCACCTCATGATAACAATAGAGATCTCTACCAAATTGTCAAAGTCAAAGTGACAGTTAAGAACTCGACACCTTTGACAGACGCAATTACCAATAAAAAAAAAAAAAATCCAGACATTTACACTCCGCATCAAATGAATAAAACACACATTTTCAAAGGTACTTTTTCCATTTTTTCTTAACATTGTGCATTAATGAATCATTTGATTATCCTTATTGTTTGTTTATGATGTTGGGAAAAGAAAACAGAAAGATTAATTCAAAAAGTACTGCTATTTTTCCTCCGACTCTCATCAAAGTCTTTCCATAAGGAAAATGCAGTCTTTTTGTGTCAACTGAATAAGCTCAAATATTGAAACTGGTAATAAAAGTTAATGGATGGAAGTAAAAAAAATGTGTTTGAAATAGTTTTTATTGTTTATATTTATTCTCGGACAATGCACAATGTTTGAAAAAAAAAATTAATAAACCAACTACGAAAATCCATGTGCTCATTCTGTTGAATTGGAGTGTATTGGACTCTGAAATAAAAAAAGAAAATGGGTGGTACCTAAATGTCATTTTTGCCGAGGTCCTGAGTTTGACATTTAGAAATTTTTGCTAAAAAGCTCTATTCCATGCCTCCCACGCAGATTTCTTGCCTCGTCCGAAAAATGAAGATGTTAGGATTTTTTTACGCTCAGTTTCTCGTTAATAGCATTGATGTCTTTATAATTAAATGATCTGCCCGTACCAAAGACAACAGAAATCATTAAATTTGTGCACAAGTTCATCAGGTGATGAAACTTGCCAATGAGGATTACCACCACGTCCGGGTCAACAGTACGAATCATACATCTACTACAGCCATTCTTCATTATGTTCGAAAAGAGTCAGAGGCAAAGAATCATCGTGTAATAGGGGACTTAGAAAAATCTTGCGTGAATGGTCGCATTTAGACAACTAACCAAAACATAGATATTGCTTAAAACAGCTGACAAAGAAATTAAATTTTAAATTTGATTTATGATCATCTATATGATATTTTAAGATTTTTTCTATTTCTGTTTTCTTGTTGAACGGAGTCCAAGATGATGAAAATCTGCATTTTGTATTTGCATTTAACTTATTCATTTTCCTTTCAGAAAAACTCGATACGACAAAACATACAGTCTTCGCGAATAATATTACCATGGTCTCATAAAAGGTAACATTACGGTTATGAAATAAATTAGGCTAGCCGTACGTCGCGTCAGTTTTTGCACTTCTGTGTGTTTAAATGAAGTTTGTTTTGTATTTTACTTTTTCCAGGGCTGTGAGGGGGGGGGGGGGTGTCATGACCCCCGATTTCCCTCCTTGGATAAGTTTAGTCAGATACATTTTCAACTTGTGTATACACATTATCCGACCCTAAATATAATATTTTATTGTCTTGGAGCAAGGGGGTCATGACCCCCATGCCCCCTTCATATATTTGCAAACTTTAACATTTGAAAAGTATGTGGTTGTATTCCCTGACCCCAAAAATGTATACCTAGACACCAAGCTTGGGATTCTAAGTGATTTAGAAGCCGAGATATTAATAATATACCTGAATTTCAAAATGGCGGCTATAAAATCCAAGATGGCTCACCGCCGAGATGGGTCCTACCATAAATCTCAAGCTATGGACCTAAGTAGTACCTAAACAAAATTTGGTGCTTTTGTCCAGCAAAAACAGATTTTCTTACTAAGCGACCCTACTATTAAGCCTAGTACGTAGAACGAGCAAAGACAAATTTTATTTCTCCATTTTTTTCGCAAGACAAAAGGCAAATAAGAACAGCAGCGTAGTTAGAATTAAAAAAAAAATTTAAACTACCTTTATTTCACATAAATTTGAAACTTTTACATGCAGAAATCAGATTCATTCAAAGCATTTCCAGAGCAAGAAAAATTGATCGCATGCGCTTGATGGGGGACAATATAATAAAATTTACTTCTCTGGAAAAAGGTGATTTTAGGGCAATTTAGTAACATTTGGATCGAAATACACCTTTGCCGTCCCCATCTGTCAAACCATCAATTATCTAACTCCATTGATGGATTGCTACGATGTCGATGAATTAAAAAAGCTCTAAAAAATCCAAAATTTTAAGTTTGTTTTTGCATCTTCGGAAAAAAGTTATTTCAGGGCAATTGGTTGGCATTTGAATTAAAATAAACTTTTTCTGTCAAATAAGATCTCGGAAAACCAGTCACTTAAATCCTCTTCTTGGCAAAATGTATAACAACAACCATTGCCTCAAAAGTGACTTGTTTTTCAAGATCTTATTTACACATATCTTGCCTTACATAAAAACAGTGCTGGCACCCAGCATTACGGCGAATAAACAGTGAGGTATGTATGGGATTGCAACCCCCCTGCTTGGGCACACGATAAGATTTGGGGTAGGTGCGAGGTTGGCTGTATGCAAAGTATCCAAAGAAAAAGGAAACAAAACCCAAACTGTTGTTTCTATTTCAAAATGGAAAATAAACCCCTGGGTTTTATTTATTTTGGGAAATAACTTCCACAGGCTTTATTACAGCGGGTATTATTGCACTGCATCGTTTTTCGTATATATTTGGTTAAAAATAGGGTTGCCAGGTTCATGCACCTAGTTGAGTGCAGGAACCTATATTTTTCAAATAAGTTTTAATTTGATGCCTGTTTTAAGCTCTTACCTTATCAAATTTCATAGATTTTAGTTGAAAAGGTACTGTTGTTGGTATATTTTTGGTTAAAAACAGGGTTGCCAGGGTCATGCAACTTGTTGAGCGCAGGCAACCTATATTTTACAAATAGAGTAGAGTGTGAGTTTATAGAAACTATATTTTTCTTTATGAAAAATAGTTGTGAAAATTTTCAAGTTTGCCATATTAAATTTGTTTTGTGACGTTTGGAAGACTTTACTACCGATAAGGTTATTTTATTAATTTTCTACAGATCCTAAGCTTTAATTGGTAAACCACAAATTACCGAACTCAAAGAACATAAATAGTTATGAGAAATAACGTGTTTCTGACACTTTTTCCTTTAAATAGGGTTGCCACGTACATGCACCCATTTTAAAGTGGCAACCCTATTTTCTTTTTTTAATTACCATCTGATCTTTCATTTGAGACCAGTTTTAACCTTTAACTCGATGAGCTAAGTTATGATTGAAAAAAAGTGATTTTGAAAGAGGGTTGCCAACATCATCCACCCATTTTAGATTAGGCAACCCTATATTTTTCTTTCTAACTCGTCAAGTTCTATAGTTTAGGCATAGTTTAAGCCTCTAACTCGATGAGCTAAGTCATGGTCGAAAAAACGTACAGGAAGTGGCCCATTTTAGACGTCATCCACCCAAATTTTGCTAGGCAACCCATGTGAGTTGACGGTGGGGGTGGGCTCTCTGCCTATTAGAAAATAATTTTGTATATCCAATCATAGATTTTGAAATCTATTTGTTGTGGTGTAAAAGAAAATTATATTAAAAGTTTCGTTAAAAAGAAATTTAATAACTACCATTGTCGGTGACAAATTTTTTTTTTTCAATTCTTTTGTCCAAAAACTGCCGTGAGACCGGTCTCAATCTTCCCAATCTAAACAGAAAAAAAAAATCGTGCACTTTGCAAAGATTTTGTTATTAAGTTTTTTTTTTACTTTGGGTGTGAATAGGAAGTTAGACATCGATGATAAGAAATATTTAGACACTAAAATTACCTATAAAGTGAGCTATTAATGGTTCTGCAGGTTAATTAATCTGGAAGTAATAATGGGTGAAGTAAAAATCTTTACAAAAAAAAAGGCTTCAAACTATTGACTACATACTTGTTGGTTGTAGTACCTCATGTCATGATTCCCACCTAAAGACAGAAATGTTTTCTCCGAGGTACACTGACTCTTGCGACAAATCCTCCAAGAGTATACTTGTTATGAAAAAGTGTTTCTCATCTAGCCGTTCGGACTCGTCAAAAAATTGTAGGTCCCCTCCATTCCTGCCAACAACACGCACAGAGGAATGGTTGAGAATTGTAGGTCACTAGGCCCACTAGGTTCTCCACGAGTTATTGCCCCACCAAAATATATTGTAAACCCTGAAACGAAGCATTGCCATTGTTTCGTGATTTAACATCACCTTCTGGCCCATTTAAGAGGACGCTTTCATCTCCAGGACCTTCTAGTCACCACTGGAATTTTTACCATAGAGTTTCTCCAGGAGAACCTTGGTGATGTGAGGTTCCGGCACATTTCTGGTGGGGAGGTCGCTTTTGGAGGTAACTTTCAATCAGAGTTGGGAAGTAATGATAAAAAAAAAGTTCAATTTCAATTCCTTGTAATTGAAATCTCCGATCACTTTTTCAATTACTTTTAAATGTAATTGAATAAATTCAATTACTAATTACATGTAATTGAAAAGTGTCAATTACTTGTAATTCAGTTACATTAATGTAATTGAAAACAAAAGTAATCATCAAAAAATGTGTAATGATTACTTTTTTCAGTAATCATTACACAAAATGTAATTAATTAATTGTTTTGTCAATTACATTTTCCTTGGTATTGCACAAATGGTTCCCTGAGTGTTAAGTCTCTGTACGTGTGTTGTTTTTAACTATGTATTTAAAATATATATTTTATTCACTTTTATCAAGTTTTTAATTGACAATCGTCACTCGCCGGCTGCGACTGCATTAAGGACCTGAAACTTGTGCAGGCTTGTTGGTGTTTAATCAGTTCCAAAATATTTTACGATTCATTCTTCACAAACTAAGTATAGTTAAAATAAATTTGTGTTTATATTAGTGACTTACCTCGAAATGTTAGTGCTGTTTAAGGCTAACCAACAATTTTGCCAATGGTGGGTACTGTATAGTCAAATTTTATATTTTAGGCAAATTTTAATTTTTTTGCATTTTAAAGTTTTCAAAATGAATATATTGTATTAGTTTGGTAGTAAGAATACCTTTTATTTACTTTTATTGTTATTACTATGATTTTTATTTAATTAAAACATGTAATGAATTACAATCCAAGAAATCAATTACCTTAAATGTAATTAACACGGTGTTTCTTTCAATTACTTGCAAAAATCCATTACTATTTTCAATTACATGTTGGTGGCGGACTGCGGGCTCCTTAAGTCTATTGGGATTGGACATGGGCGTCAGAGTTGGGAAATAATGTAATTTATTTCAACTTTCATTTCAATTACACGTAATTTGTAACTGAATTTTTTCAATTCCAATTACAAGTAATGGAAATGAATGTTTTCTTCAATTACAATTACGTGTAATTGTAATTGAAAAAAGTTCAATTACCAATTACATGTAATTGAAATGAAAGTTGAAATAAATTACAAAAAGTAATCATTATTTCCCAACTCTGCTTTCAATGTTAACCCTTTGAGCAACCCCGTCATCTCAGAAATCTTCAACTCTAGCCATTTCAAAGTGAGTTCGTCCCTTCAGGTAATGGCTTAAACACACGTGCAGCCTTTTTCATGCAGCGAAATAAAATAACACAGGTTCTTATGGGAGCAGAAAAACTCAAGAGCTGCACGATGTCTCTATTTTTAAATTTGCTGCGCAGCTCCGCAGCAATAAGTGGTTGTTCGTCGACCGCTGACCAGGTTCAGTGGAGAAAAGTTCCGTTGTGCACAAATAGCCTTCAAGTCGATCGATTGGAAAGCTTATAACTTCGGTTTCGATTGTCTGATCTTCAAAGTTAAGGCTTTTATAGAAAGGATAAATGTCAGGCTACATTTTTTTGTTTTTCGAATATTTAATTTATTTCATACTAGAAAGCAGATTGAGTCCTACATCGGTTTGATTTTCACTTCTCAAAATGCAAATGTGAATAAAAAATTACACAATTTTGAAAAATTATGTTTGAAAAGTTATTGCCTCAATACTCCTCTACAAATATGTAAACAGTTTTTTATAGTTATATCATTGTATATAGAATCTATAGTACTATCATGGGTGACGAACGACTGGCACGAACCAAGTGACGGCTTATGAAATTACTGGTGCTGAGCCTAACTAAGTGTGTACAGCTATAGAGTTTAATAATAAAATATTGAGAGAGCTGTATACTTTTTTTATAAGAGTTGGAGGGAGGCAAGAAATCAAGCAATTTAGTTTTTTTCAAAGGTATTGGTTTTGTCAATGAATAATAGGTTGAGAGTTGGGTGTGTATGCGTATTTGGCTCTGATGTGAGCTGAAATGAAAGTATGATTGTTTTTCTTTCTATCGTTGGGAAAGAAAAAATATGTATTTGGAAACAAACAACAAAATATACGCATATACGCTTGCAAGTTGCAAGTTATATTGTAAGATTGTATTTGTAAGCATGGTTACTTTAATTCTTTTTATTTGTTTATTTTACTTTTGTGTTTTCTTTCGTGTTTTGTTTTTATCAGATTTCACATTTCAGTCGCAAAAATGCTTTGGTGGGGGGATGTTGCTGCTGTTAGGTATAATTTTCGTTGTCATTTAGTGTGTATATTTTTGGGTTGTTTTGTTTACTTTCGTTTTTTGTTATTTTTATTGGTTGTTGTTGGAATATGGTAAGCACGTAGGTGGTTGTCGTTGACAGCTGCTGTTGCTCATGCTCGGCTGCTGTTGCTCATGCTCGGCTGCTGCTGCCGCCGCCGCTCAGCGTAAGATCGGAATATTTTTGTGCTGGGGTAGGTAAAAAAACCAATTTTGTTTGGGGTGGTTGGTTGCTTTAGGTCTGTTTTCGTTTGGATGTTCTTAGCATTGCTTTTGCAGCACTTTTCCAGTTTGACACAGTTGGAATGAAAAAGGAGTGCAAAATAAGAGCCCTGAACAATCAGTGAAATATCTATCGATAATTAAACAATACCTATGAGGGGAGATTACGATTACTCGGACGACAAAGTTTATTGAAAATTTGTATAGAACAGTTATTTACAAGCATTTTTTACAATAAAAGAGGGGGGGGGCTATCTCACCCCATTTGGGCGGGAGGTGCAATTTTCTAAAAAAAAATATTTAGAAATAATGGTAATACTTTCAATTAAGAATTACACATTTTTTAAAGTCTGTTCTATCATCTTGATTTTTAGTCAAGTGATTTATTCCATGAATAGGTTTTGGAAAAACTAGTTTTAAAAATTTCAGAACAAAAAATAAAAACAAAAAACTAGTTTATACTGTCTTTATTCCAAATTTTGAGACTACATACTAGTTTTTTTTAACTACACTAGTCAACAATATTAAAGGAACAAATTTTTTTTCAATTTTTGTTAGCGTTTTTTGAAGAGCTGTATCTTTGTGACGAGTGGTCGTATTGAGTTGAAATAAAAAGTATTTTACAGCTTTATGTTTTTTGTTTCGAGATTTGTTTGCAAACAAATTTTTTGAAGTACCGTTATTGCATTATTGCAAAAAATGAGACGAGCTAACTTAATTTTTTTTTTTTATTTTTTTTGAAGGTCCTCATTTCCATGGATAATTTTTTTTGAGTCAATTAAATGTCATGATCAGATACCTTGTTTATTTAGCTTCAATTCAGTTTTTTTGTTGTTGTCGTACGATTTTTTTTGATATGGTTTATCTGACTTTGAATGAAAAAAGATACTTTTAGCCTTGATTACCAATTATTCAGCAAGTAATGATGTTATAAAAATTTAAATAGTTATGAAAAAAACACGTAGAGTGTGGAATTGGAAAAATATTGAAAAGATTATTAATTTCCAGATATAAAAGAAAGAATTTGGTAAAGATTCCAGAATCAAGACTTTTATGGACAAAAAAGACGTATATTCTGATAAAGGACTAAAAAAGACCCTTTATATATATAAGAATGCAATTATACAAAATTATGCGGAAACATAGCATACGTTTAATTTGAATTTGTTTGATTTCAATTATTTATCAGATATTAATTTTTAAAACATTTGCATATTTTATTTAAAGTTTTTTTTTTGTAACATTTTGGAGTAAAAATAAGAATTAAAATACATAGTACCTACAGGAAGCTCAGATTTTTCTTATAACTAGGCACCTAAATGCGTGACAAGAAAAGGGCATAACCGTTTAAAATGTGTATGTTTGTATTAATTTCCAACAAATATTAGTGAATGCAGGGCGTATGGCAGGTTGTGAAAATTGAGAAAATTGAAAATTCAATTTGAAATTTCAATGATTTCGCCATCGTTTATTGGCTTTATGAATTTTAACGCCTTTAGGTTCTTTACATGCACAAAAACCAAAAAGCCAATCAAACGATGGCGAAATAATTGAAAGTCGAAATGAACAAAAAACTTTGCAATTAAAATCGAAATGATCGAAAACGAAACAATTAAAGACGAAATAAACTTAGGATGAAATAATTCAGAAATGAAATAATCGAAAAAAGAAACAATCAAAGACGAAATAAAGTTTGACCGAACTAATTGCAAAACAAAATTAAAATTTTCTGAACAATAAAAAACGAAATAAATGAAAAGTGAAACAATGAAATTCGAAACAACAAAATGCGAAACGACCTAGACGAAACAACAAAAAAACGAAATGAAAAAGCCGAAACGAACCATACCCATTTTTAGGGACTCTCTGGACTCTTGATTCTATTGACTAATGAAACATTTATTCCAAGTTCCACTGACATCCCATTATTTTAAAAGGGTTTTTGGTAATATTTCGGATTTTGAGGGACTTTGGATATGCTATTTCAAGGTTCCCCATACGATTTGAGTTATTTTTTCTGGTCTACAACAGTTTTTTTTTTTTGAAGAAAAAGCTACAAACATTATTCAACAATATTCTTGTCTCTTATATCTCGAAAGCAAACCAATCTTTGCACTATTCACTTGTTTGCATATTGAACACCAGAAAAATAAAAAATAATAATAAAATTACATTGGGCCTCTAGCTTTCGAGGGCACCAATGGGAAGCTACCAGTGTGGGTCGAACCTTTATTACTTGCGATATATGAACATACTATATAGTCCAGTAACTATATACATTAGACCTTGCGTCAGGTCCGGTAGTTCCGATTTTTTGCTGAGTTGTTTATGATGTTGGCCTAGTATTAAATCTGATTTTTCGACCTCGAGCGCCGAACGCAACATTGGTAAAAATCCAAAAAACTAAAACATTCGCTTCAGATAACTCACTGGTGGGTACTGAACTGAGTACTGTTTTAGTTCGAGTTTTATATAAAAAAAAAAAAAAATAAATTTGGTGGCGCAACAGCTCATGGAGAACCAGGGCCTAGTGACTTACAACTCACAACCATTCCTGTGTGCGTGTTTGTTGGCAGGAATGGAGGGGACCTACAGTTTTTTGCCGAGTCCGAACGGCTAAATGAGGTCGAAAACTTGGATTATTGCTAAGGCAAACATCATAAACAACTCATCTAAAAATCAGAACTACCGCATCTGAGGCAGAGCCCTCCCACTCCGAAGAAAAAGGATACTATAGACTGAAAACAGTGAAGTTGATCATGTTAATTTCAGTTTTCTCAAAAACTAGAAGTCATTTTAGCATTTGGTTTTCAGTTTTTAACTAAGAATTAATAAGGGCATTGAAAATCAAAATCAAAAATAGTACTTAATACCATAAAATAGAAAAAAAATCGTCTTTTTCTCAAAATTTTGAGTTTGAAAGTAAATTTTTCAAAAACTATCAGCTAAAAAAACTTTATTTAAAAAAAAATTAAAGAATGGATTTCTGGCTTTGAGATGAGGAATGGATTTTCGTCCAGATATTACCATTGTATTTTTATGGTTATTTTTCTATTTGAAGTCAACTTTTCTTAAAATTGCCCCTCCCGCCTAAACGGGGGGATATATACCCCCCATCCAGTACTATTGTTTTCTACTTTTGGCCCAATCTACACGCAATATTGCTTTGATGCAGCATATGTCAAAGGCCATGTTTTTGTTATTATACTGTTTTATATACTACTTGTTGTTTTTAATTTTTTATTGCTATATTGTGAAATGCCGTCCCTTGGAAACTTATAAAATTGCCCCTTTTTTCCAAGCGGGGGGAAATAAAACCCCCTCCCGTAGGATTTTTTTTTCTTGTCTACTTTTAACCAATAGTGAGTGTCATAAGTGATTAAACACAAATTATTTCTGGAGTAGCATGAAATTAAAACAAACAAATAAATACAAATTTCATCCCAATAGTTATAAAAAAAAGGTTTTATTCAATAGCAATAGATCAAAACAAAACTATTCAAAATAAAACCTAATGCAAAACTTAATATACTCAATACTCTTTATTTTACGCGATGATGGTTTAAATTCCATGAATCGTTATCGTAGGACTGTTATTAAAATGTTATAATAAAATTTTGAAAAAAAAACTGATAAAATACTTACTACCTACCTAAGGCAAATACAAAAAATAAAAATACATGTCCTTAAATAATTCCTTCATAGATGTGGTGAAAAGTAGCAACATTGCTACAAAGATTAAAAATTTCAAGTCAAATACCCAAGATTTGAAAAACAAAATTAAAATAATAAACGACAATAATCTACTACATTATGTATGTACGTATAAATCTATAAACATACATATAAATTATACCTCAAGCTCACATACAAACACAATCGAGTCATAGAAAGCAATTTGTTTCATTTTTATTTCCTTTCATGTATGCTTGTCGTTAGTATGGCACCAGCAACTGATTCATTTGTCTCCCTTGCTCCCCTTATTGTTGCGAGAATCAATATAATATAACCCTCTCTTACGTCTTTTTCATGTTGCTTTTACATTTGTCTTCTATTTCAACTCTCAAATATCAAATACATTTCCATATTAGCGCCGCCTGGTGAAGGCTTATGAAAATAAAAAAAATTGGCTGATGATAGTACTATAGATTTTATATACAAAGGTTATATGCAACGTGAGAGGCGGCAGGGCCACTTATCTAAATTTTCAACCTTAAAATTGATTTTAATCCAAAAATATAACAAAATCTTTGAAAAACTTCGATTTCCGTAGCTTAAAAAAATTATAATTTTGCTTCTAAAGCTTGGATCTACAAGAGTTAGATATTTAAATAAAGTGAAAATACAAAACTACATTTGTGTATAAAAATTATTTAGAAATACCGGAAAATTTCATACTAAAAGGCTGATAGAGTCTTTTGTATGAAAAATATTTAAGTGTATGCACATGCACATGTGTCTTGAGTGCAGCTCTACTCGCAGCGATGCGTGCAGACCTGCTGCACATCTGTTTAAGGCATAAGGGTCTTAAAATCTTTTAGGGTCGAATAATGGCACAAGCCCGGTAGAGAATCTTAACGTCCACCTGAACCCACTGCTCGTTGGTTAGCAGCTACGCGGAACTTCCCAGATTGATAACAGCCACCTGGAGACTCTAGGTAACCACGTTTGTAAGCGTTCCAGTCGTTTTATATATTTTTGTTGGCAGACATTTGAGGGGGAGTTGAATAGTTGTGCCGCTTCCTCTTCTTCTAACCGCCTGCACCAGTTTGTTCGAACTTCAAGTGCTTCGGACCATTCATTGGTCACACGTTAGGGTTACCGTTTGTCAATTTGGAGGAAGAATCATCCTGAACTACGGATCTGATTTCTTTCTTATCTCTTGACTTAGAAACAACTGTTATCATGCCTTTGGTGTCTGACTTGGTGAGCAGCTCTGGAGCCCAGCTCAACCACTCCCAGTCCCTGACCCTGGAGACTAAGCTTATAAGTATCACATTTTCCATACCATCGCACGGCCCTTTTGGGATCTGAAATAAGATCCCAAGGGGTTTTGCTTTTTAGCATGCACCATATTTCCTTCGATGGGTCCTGGGCCATCGGTTGACGGACATCGACCTTCGGAAAAGGTTACCCTGGGCCATCTTCCGTTGATTCACTTGCACCAGACCTTTAATAGGGAGTTGAAGTTGCCCTGGCTTCCAGCAGCGGCAGGAATTTCGCCACAGACTCGCCTGAGATGGAACCTTTCTTTGCCCTATTGCAGGGTTCTCTGTCACAGTGACGTCTATGAACAAAAAATTTGGGCTAAGGAGATATGTAGATAAGATTCTTTGAAATACTGTTTACCGATAGATCGAAATACTTTTGTTATTTCTTTCACTAAATTATCACTACGATCAAAGTTCAGTTAAATAATTATCTACTAATCAAATATATTCATTATATTTTCACGCTTGGGAAATCTAACATTGAAAGTCTTGTGTGTGTTTTTTTTTTAGTTGGCTGATTCATATGGAATCACCCATTTACAAAACATTTTGTGGGATTTCCGATGGAGCTCATGGTTGGAAAGTTGCATTTTGTGGTTAATTAATCTGATAGTTTTCTATAATGCATTTGATCAATTATCAATATAATGTAAATGTAGAATAGAACACATAGAGTAAGATTTTATTAATAACAAGGGTTACCGCTGAAAAATTTTGAAAAGTCACCAAAACAGTCAAACTTAAATAAAATAAAATTATTTTTAAAAAGTCACACTTTTTTCCAAGAATTCGCAACTCAAAAATAAGAAGTCCACAACCAATAAAATATTTTTACAATGAAAATTTAGAAACTTTTTTTCAGACAATAGGTACCTATAGCTAAATTCTCTTAGAACAATAGGCTATAGTATTTTTTGTTTGTAGGCTAGGATTCAAAGACTCTTGGCTGGATTATTAATGTCCATTCGCTCCTTGTGGCCGAGCCAATGTAGCTAACGTGTTTTGATTTTCTGGACTGTATCCACATCTTTATACAACTCATAGAGTTCGTGCTTGTATCTTCTCCTCAATTCGCTCTCCTCGCACACAGGACCAAATATCCTTCGAAGAATTTTTCTTTCGAATGAGTTCAGTTTCAGCTTATCGTCCATTACTCGGCGGTTGGCGCCATGAAGCAGATCTGCTGGCAGTATAAGGGTTTCACAGAGCGTTCACTTCGTCTTTCGTGTCAGGAGTTTTCAGCCCATCTGTTGCACAAAATCGAGGCAGCACTGGTTTGCTAAGGTAATTCTTCATCTGATTAATTTTTACTTCGAGGTAAATGAACTCCTTGACAGATATTTCATTATTGGTTGTTAGCATATGTTTGGTCTTATTCTCATTTACTTCTCGAACGTTGGGAGCGACCGATAATGTCAATATGATCAGCACACCTTAGAAGTTGGTCAGATCTATTGATAAGTGCATGAGTGTCAAGTTAGCAAAGCAACTTTCACGAATCTAAAAATGGTTAGTTGGATAATTTGCCGTTAGTTAGTCGTTAATTAGTTGTGATAGTTTCGAATTTGTCGTTCTATGTTTTCCATGTTTGTACATATTAAACTCTACATTTAATCTAAGAAAGTTAATGTACTTGATATATGATAAATAAATAAATAAATAAATAAAATGACGATGCTTTCTATGTGTTTTTGGGTTATTTGTTTTCTATGAGTGTCAAGTTAGCAAAGCAGCTTTGACGAATAGAAAAATGGGTAGGTGAATAATTTGCCGTAAATAAGTCGTTAATTAGTTGTTACAATTTCGAATTTGTCATTCAATGCTCTCTATGTATTTTTGGGTGCTTTGCTAACTTGACACTACCTTCTCGCCAAGGGTGAAAAATTTCTTATACTTAATGTTTTAACATAGAAAACATAGAACGACAAATTCAAAGTTATCACAAATAATTAACGGCTACTCAATGGTAAATTATTAAGCCATAAGCCATCCAGTATAAACAGTTTTTCCACATTTTCAGGTAGTACTTTGCCAACTTGATGTCAAAAACTTGATGGTTAAAATTTTCATAACTAATTAATAACTAATTAACGGCAAATTATTAAGCCATAAACCACCAGGTATAAAAAGTTTTTACTGATTTTCGACAGGATGCTTTGCTTACTTGATATCAAGTTAGCAAAGCAGTTCTTAGTTAACTTGATATCAAGTTAGCAAAGCAGCCAAAAAAAACATAGAAAGCATTGAACGACAAATTCGGAACTGTCACAACTAATTGACGACAAATTAAAGGCAAATTATCCAACTAACCATTTTTCGATTCGTCAAAGTTGCTTTGTTAACTTGACACTCATGATAAATGCTCTCAGTGTAAATGAATTTCCAGCGCACTTTTTTTTGCAGAACGAGATTGGAGAAACCCTGTTCATGTTTGGAATAGTGCGGAAGAGCTTTTCTCTAGTTGCTCATTGCATCAAGTATTTTCCAATGTCACACGACACTAGTGTTAATAAAACATCGATAGTTTAATCGATTAATCGATTGTTTTGAACTATCGGGACTATCGATAGCTTGGAGAAAACATCGATAGTCTGCCCAGTTGATAAGTTTTTGTGGTTGAGTAGGGTTTCCAGAACATCTCTTTTAAAGAGAACATGTTCTCTTTTTTGATTCTGATCTTTCTTATTCTTTCTTTTTTCATTAAATTCTTTTTTTTTACTCTTTTTTATTTTGTACTCTTTTTTATCTTTTTTTTTCCTAAGTGACCAAAATATTAATTTAACACACTCTTCATTAATGTTCTTTTATATTGTCCCCTAAAACATAAAATAAAGCATTAATACCAGAGAATATCAAATAAAGAAGCCAATCCTTCGTACGTTTCACCCTCTTGTGTCGAAGAATAGATGTGAATTGCAACAACAATAAGACCTGTGCTGAATGATGAGCTGAATGAGGAGTTGATTCTATGTGTGCGTTTTGTCACTGTTTTTCACTTCCTTTGCAAATCTAATACATCAGCTGTTCGCTTCAGCTTGTATGCAAATAAAATTGACAGCTGAGGATTGGCGTCTTTATTTGATATTCTCTGATTAATACACTGACGTAAAAACCTTCCTTCTCAGGATCGATGGATGAATTAAGAAAAAAAATAAGTATGGGAAGACCTAGACAAAAGTATCGACTGCCGAATTTCTTAAGAATTTTAACTGGATTACTAAAAGTTGTTTGACCAATTTAGCTATTTAAACAAGTTTCTTTCTAAAGAAAATGAAAATTTTAAAAACAAAATATCTGTTCAAAAGTGGGCCTGCAAATCTAGAGTTATATCCAGAGCTCTTAAAATGTACCAATCCGTTTTTGTTTTCCTGTGCAAAATAAGATCGTGGAATGTATTTCGTTGATGGGTTCGCAATGGACAAAAGAACGAAATAGTTTAAGAGTAGGATTACTCATTGTACCTATAACTTAAAAGATTTTAGCTGTCAAAAGTTTTATGAAACCTTTTTAATCAAATTCGGAGCTCCCAAAAGTATGACACTTTGGATGAGGAAGAAAATTAATGCCTATTTTGCCTACATTTTACTTAAATTCTGCGGTATTTTGAATTCAATTAGGTGTTTATGTATTTTAGTTTTATTAGTTTGAAGCGCAAAAGAGTATTTATAAAATATAGGTACAGATTTATATCACAGATATCTTTTCTTAAAAAAGATGTTAAAATAAACTATTTACTAGTATCTATTAAAACTGCTGCTTCTTGTGCACCTATATACAATATACTTGTATAATTATATATATTTATATAAAATAAATTAAAAGTAAACTTTTGGTCATATTTATCAATTATTTTGATGATGGTGTGGTGACCGAGGGGGGGATTAACAGTAGAAGTTTCGAAAATGTCCTCTTTTTTTTCAAACGCGCTATGGACACCCTATGGTTGAGGAAAAAATGATTGCCCAGAAATGAGTTGTCAACTCAAAATTATCCTTAAATAACAAAAATCTTAGCTGAGCTTAAGTTCAGTTGGTTGTTGAACACGGAGCAAAGAAGAAATCCAAAAGAAAAAAGTCATGAACTTGGCAAAGAAAGAAGAATCAAAAACAAAATTCACAGCTGTTAGTGAATTGCGATAAAAGGTAAACAAAGTCGTGAATTGTAAATCATGTATTTTTGTAGATCACGACTGTTTTCCAACAAAAACTTTCTGAATTATGGTTTTATTATACTTACTTAACTATTCATTACTTTTAAAATCATTTATGTTTATCAAAAAACGCAGACAATACTTAAATTCTTGTTTTTTTTCTCTTTTGGTTTCTGAGACCAAATTGTGGAATTTTACAGGATTTTCACGTTAAAAAATACACCTAGAATGTACATATATTAACATTTTTTCATATAAGAATGTTTGAAAAGTTTGATTTCTTTTTAATTTGAAAATTGGTTTTAAAATTTTATTTTTTTTTTGGTTTTATTTATTATTATTATTAGTAAAAACTATCGATTGTGTATCGATTAATCGATTGTTTTTTCTTAAACTATCGATACTATCGAAAATTCCAACAATCGATGTTTTATTAACACTACACGACACTACTGCATCAGTTTTCCTAGGTTCCCGAGTGCAGCCATCACTATATTTGGGGTCTTGACAATGATTAATACTATCATAAGCGGCTTTGAAGTCGATGAATAAATGGTTAGTCTTGACTTGAAATTCATTGGTCTTTTCCAGGTGAGGGTAAAAATTTGGTCTTAAGTCAATCTGCCTGACCAGAAGCCACCCCAGGTATTTGCCGATTATAGTGAGGCAGACAGGCTTAAGACGTTGTATTGGATCTTCATTGTGACGTTTATCGGGGATATGCCTCAATAGTTCATCTTCTTTGGTCATGCTTCCTTCCACTCAAATTTAGTTGATAGTTTGATGCATGCATTCTTTGAACACACCCCCTCCGTACTAAAAAAAGTTCCGCTGGTAAACCATCAGGTTTTGGCAGCCTTGTTGTTCTTGGGCTTCCTTATGGCTAAGTCTACATCTTCTATACTGAGTGGGGTCTTAATTGATTGTAGGTGGTTTCTCTTCTTAATCTAATTCCTAATTCTCACACTGTCCAGTTAGCAGCTGCATGAAATGCAGCTTGAATACATCTACTTTTCCCTGTGCTTTGGTGACTATAGATTACCTTTGCTTGGTTTTCCTTATAACACTTTCGGTTCGGGTGTTGTTTCGGCTGCGAGACTTTGCGTTCTCCTTGAGCTGGGAGGATGCGTATGCCAACATCTTTCCACGCAGGGTTTTCTTCTCCCCTATTCTCCCTGCTCGGAGTATCCCACTGCTTCAGTTTTGTTCTGCAGCATATTCGCATGTGCATCTTTTGTCACCATTTTGAGCTGCACGAATTTATTATTGTTCCACGGATGTTTTTCGGATGTGGTTGGTAGCCTATTGTGGCTTCGCATGCCTCTTTGATTATATTGCGGTGCCAGATCCACCAGTTGTTGGTGTCTGTGGCAGGTGAATGCACAGCGGAGAACTTCTTGCTCAGGTGTTCTCCAGCCAACGCTGAAATTCTTATTTAGGAGGGTTCGCAGTTTATTAGCATCTGACAGTCAAGCTCTAAACCTTGCCGCAACAAGGAAATAGTAAGAGTCGAAGTTTTTCCCTGGAAAATAACGCATATCTAAGTTGTAAAAGGCGTGCCTTGTGGCGATTAGCACAGAGTCAATTTGGTTTCCGTATCGACAATTTGGTGAGTAAGAGGGCGTTATCATTTGTCTCTTCGTGGAGGCTTTGCCTACCAACTAATTCGCAGAAGGTGTCTTCCTTTCGAATTTGGGTGTGAAGGTACCCAAGTAAAATTTGTACATCGTACTCCGGACCGGTTCCGTAAAGGAGGGACATGTGTACATATTAGGCTTAAATTTTGGAAAGTGGCTTTGATGGGAGCAATAGCCAGGGCATCACTTATCGGCTTTAAGCCTATAACTTTGATTCTTAACCGATTCCCAACGACGAAAAAAACATCCTAACATTTGCAGTCTTTTATCACAACTGATGTATAAAATGTCGGAATCATCTGCATATTTTTCATCATACCTGATCCCTTCCGTCGAATCTCCTGGATTGCGGTTATGTTTTTGTCTCATACCACGTGAGGGTAACTTCAAATTTTTGAGTTGCACCAAGGGTCTTAAGTCGTTGACTTGTTGCCATTTGAGGGTCATCACTATCCGAGGCTCTTATGTCTCTCTCATATTAAACCTTAGGACAGCAGGCCGGATAATCTGATGCCAGTAGCCCACTACCCCGAAATATTAAAAAAAAAACAATATTTTCAAAATCCTTTCATGAAACCTTTTTTTATTTTTTTTGTCAAAGGAATACGCAGGAAACCTAAATTTGAACTTCGATAAGAATAATATTTTCGATTACATAAAATCAGGAAGTGCAGTTCAGTATAGAGTTGATTTTTCACTCCAAGATGTTATTCCCCAAGTCAGTGCTATTCGGTTAAATGGTGTCCAAATATGTTTCGGTCCCAAAGGTAAGGAGTAATATTTTGTTTTTAGATTTCCAACTTTACATCAATTGTTATTTTGCTTTTATAGTTTCTGCACCGAGTACAACTGTTACTTTGAAGCACACCTTAACAGCTCCAGGTACACCTCAAGAAACTTCACCACCTAAATGGACCGCAAGCTCACCAAGAAGTTTACCTTGGGCAACACCAACCCGTCATTCCAGTAAGTCTAGCTTAAAGTTTTATTAAAATTGAGAAATATTAAATTAACAAAAAATGTATTTTTATATGCGCAGTGCCAAATTTTGGTTATCCGAACTTTTTAAGCTCATCCCCTACTCATGCGAAGGAAAAATACTCCAAGGATAACAGTAATCCTTTCTTCAATGGTAACAATGTATTCCATTACGTTTTTACAGTACCATCAACAACGACCACAACAACATCTGAGAGACCAGTTTATGATACAAGAAATCCTCCAGCTTTTCTGAATATATTAAGAGAACGTCTGACTACAAGTCCTCCACCTACAACTACTTCTACCACCACTACTACTACTACAACAACAACAACTCCACGACCACCTGAACACTTTATACCAGCTCCAAGTTCTGACAATATACCAGAAGCAGAACCACCTTCTTACTTTATACCAAAATCAGATGACTGGCCATATATCCAGTCGGTTTGTGGTCGTGAGAACTTCAATTTCGCTCCTAAGAAGCTTGCAGTGCGGGGCGAGAAGATAGCCAGAGCGAGATTCCCATGGATTGTGGCACTATTCAAAAAGAATAAGGGATCGCTGGCTTTCCAATGTGGCGCAAGCCTGATAACAACACGGACCGTTATCAGCGCGGCGCATTGCTTCTACACGGGATTCGATATGATTAAGGATGAGGATATTTTGGTATCCATGGGTAGACACAACCTCACAGATTGGTCTGATGCTTACATAATTCACAGTGATGTGGAGAGAATTATTCGGCACCCAGACTATAGACCGGAGCTCCCGAATATCGACGCGGATTTAGCTATTATTCAGCTTAAAACTAGTGTTACGTAAGTCTACATTTTCTGTTTTTATAAAATGGTATTTCCATCAAAGATTTTCTTACTTTACATTTAGGTTCTCACTTGCAATACGGCCAGTTTGCTTGTGGGAGAGTCGGCGGTTAGATGTCGCAGATATTGCAGGTGTTTCGGGAATTGTTGTGGGTTGGGGAAAAGATGAGGAAAATGATGTCACCACTGGACCGAGATTAGTAACAGCCAGTGTCGTTTCTGAGCTCACATGCATTAGATCTAATCAGCAATTGTTTTATTTAACATCAAATCGAACCCTATGTGCGGGTAATCGTGATGGAACAGGTCCGTGTAATGGAGATTCTGGAAGTGGATTAATGATAAGAAATCATAACAAATGGATGTTAAGGGGAACTGTATCAGCTGCACTCAATAATGGGCTTGACGCCTGTAATCTTAATGAATACGTTGTATATACAGACATTGCTCAGTTCCTTGGATGGATCTATGCTAATAGTGTTTTTTAAAAAAAAGAAAATTAATAGTTAATTGTTTAGTTGTAAATAAATCAATAATTTAAGTGTAACTTAAGATACCTTTTTTATAGTAAAAAAAAAACTAAAAACTCGAAACAATTGACTTTTTTGGTAGATTTAGATGATTTCAATCTAAAAATAATTTTTTTTCTTGGCGAATGGAATACGATCTCAGCTTGGTGTGCCTTGACCCCCGTGACTAACTGCCCCCGCTCTGTATAATGCCGTTGTTAGAGATAAATTCGCAATTAATCAGAGTTTATTCTACCAGAAGCGGTGGTTGGATGTTGTAGGAACTGGGGTCCTCGGGCTGTATCTTTTCCTACACATCAACAAGTGCTTACAATACCTCCAAGTTGGTAGTCGCCGGATGCTGGTCCTGGCTTAAACTTGTAAGTGCGAATGTTGATCAAGGAAATAATTGCAACATTAAACCCATGGCCCTGCAGATTGGAGGTTAGTGCATTGGGCTAACGACCCGACCACAGTAAAAAAAAACAATAGTTATGAGAGAGATTGCGTGAGCCTCTGATAATGCCCCCCCCTCAAATGGCAACCAGACCCGCAACGGAAATGGACTATGAACTACGAGTTTGCACCTGGAATGTAAGGATACTCTATACGCCAGGTGCTACTCAAAAACTTGAATCTGTCCTCTCGCGGTACAAGGCAGATATTACCGCGATCCAGGAGATACGATGGATTGGATCAGGTATAACGAAAAGATTGTGACATTTTATACAGCTGTAATCAAAGACTGCTCATGCAAGGATACGGATTCGTCGTGGGAAATCGACTCAGATTGAAAGCCATCGATTTTAAGCCGATAAGCGATCGCCCGGCTGTGATCTACATCAAAGCTACCTTCCAAAACATCAGCCTAATATGTGCACACCCCCCTCCCGATGAAGCTGAGGAGTCTAACAAGGAGGAGCTTTACGACCTCCCGGACGGAGCAGAGTACGATGTCAAAGTCGTGCTTAGAGACTTCAATGCTAAACTTGGAAAGGAAAACATCTTTGGCGGATTAGTTTGAAAGCACAGCCTCCACGAAAGGACAACAGATAACAGCTTCCGACTAATCGACTTTGCTGCAGCTCGTAATACGGTGATAAGTAGCACTAGGTTCCCCAGGCGAAGGATTCACACAGCAACCTGGCGATCTCCAGATGGTCGAACCTGCAACCAAATCGATCAAGTGTTAATTGGCGCAAGGTACGCAGGAGACGCAGCAGGAGACGACAAATGCACGAATGTAAGTGCGGCAACGGAAAACAAGAGCAGCAAGAGAGGAGTACTTTGAAAAGAGAAGGAAAGAGAAAAATAACCTGTGCAGAAAGAAAAGAGCATCCCCAGCCTCTCAGCTCAAGTATCTCGAAGAGTCTAGCACCGGCACCAACACTCGCACCGGTTCTACAAAACAGCCAAACAACTGGCATCTGGTTATAGGACTGGCACGCAAGCTCTTCGAAACAGCGAAGGGAACCTAGTCACCGAAGCACAGGGAATTGTAGACGTGTTCAAGCAGCATTTCTAGCAGCTGCTTAATGGGCATTATGTAGAGGAGGCGACAGGGGAACAAAGAAGCATTAGACCAGTCAATGAAGATCCAGTCCCAGCACCCAGTACTGAAGAGCTTAAGAAAGCCATCCACAAGCTTAAGAACAACAAATCCGCCGGCTCGGATGGCCTACCTGCGGAACTCTTCAAGTATGGAGTCGGCAAGAACTTCTATTGGCGATGTCGGAACTCGGGATCCCGAAAAAACTGATCCAGATATGCCGCATGACGTTACAAAATACGCGCTGCAACGTGCAAATGGGTAACAGCTCATCCGAATTATTCCAGACGTGTACAGGGTTCAGACAAGGAGATGCGCTATCATGTGATTTCTTCAACCTAGTCCTGGAGCAGATAGTGCACAAGAGTGGAGTTAACATGGAAGGCACTATCTTCAACAGGTCTTCTCAACTGCTTGGCTATGCGGACGACATCGACATCATCGGCCGCTCCAAGAGAGCTGTACTTGAAGCATTCACAGCTATTGATGAACAGGCGAAACGCGTTGGTCTTGAAGTGAATGAGGACAAAACAAGGTATATGCTATCAACAAACAAAGCCTCATCTGTCCATGGTCTAGGACAAAACGTCACTGTTGGTAGCAGTAATTTCGAGGTAGTCAAGGAGTTCACCTACCTCGGAACAAACATCAATTCCACAAACGACACCTTAGTGGAAATCCGACGAAGAATTACCCTAGCGAACCGCTGCTACTTCGGTTTGGCCAAACAAATGGGCTCAAAACTCCTTTCCCGAAAGACAAAGTGCACGCTATACAAAACGCTAATTTTACCAGTTCTACTCTACGGCGCCGAGTGCTGGACGATAAGTAAAAAAGGGGAATTGATACTGGGCACTTTCGAGAGAAAAATTCTTCGGCGGATATTTGGTCCTATATGCGAAGAGGGCGATTGGAGGAGAAGATTCAATCGTGAATTGTACGAGCTGTACCAAGATGTGGATGTAGTCCAAAGAGCCAAAACACGTCGACTACACTGGCTCGGCCATATCGAGCGAATGGACAACAACGCTCCAGCCAAGAAAATCTTCGAATCCCAGCCCCCAGGTTCGAGACGACCAGGAAGACCGAACCTCCGCTATAGGGACCAGGCGGTCACAGACGCAAGAGCGCTTGGTCTCGACGACTGGAGGGAGCGTGCGAGGGACCGCACCCGATGGAAGACCGCAATATCTCAGTAGGCTATTGATTATGTCCTAAAAAATAGGGCAATAAGGAAGTAAGACGTTCATGGAATTTTATTGTAAAAATCATCAAAGAGGTCATTGAAGATGAGAAAACCGCGGAGTGCTATTAAATTGGAGGGTGCATTTTTGAGAGGGGGGTGCAAGAGCACCCTTTTTTTTTTTTTGCATATAACTCGAAAACGAAGCAAAATTTCGAGATAATTCTCAAAATCTTTTTTGTAGAGAATAAAATGTGCCATCAAAATGGATTTTTGAAACAAAATTTTAAAAATTTTAAGTTAGCTAATTTTTAAAAAATTCATTGCAAAAAAATGTGAAAAATCGCATTTTTTGGTTTTTTTACGTATTTGCTTATAACTTTCTTACCAGCAGAGATAGGTATAGGCATTGCATCATAAAAAAGAAAGATAATTAAATTTTCTTTAAAATAAATTTAAAAAAAAACGGTTTGGATAAAAATCGACCGAGAAATAGTCGTTCAAACTAGGCTGATGTTAAGTTCTTAAAGCTTTATAAATGGCATTTTTGGCTTTTTTGATGGACTTATTAGATTATATACTCAAACTGGGTGTATTAAGGAGTCATGCCCAGTTGAGTCAAAAATAAAAGTTAAGTTTCAAATTTTTCACAGTTCTAGGGTTGCAATCTAATTTTTTCAAAATTTAAAATAATTGTCAAAATCAACACGCTTGCTTTTACAAAGCCGGGTCTTTAGCACATGTTAGCTTATACCTTCTCGAACATGAAAAAAACAAATTGTTAGACCAGTTTTATGGTTGAAGGTCCTTGCCAGACCAGCTCAACATTTTCTAAGTATGTATTAAAGAAATAACTTTTTTTTATTTTGGAATACCTTACTCGTCTGGCACTATTTTGTCCATATAACGAAAGGCATAAACTACCAAATACCCTGGTTTGTGAAAGTAGATTTGTTAGTATTGATAATTATTTAAAAAATTAGAAAACAAAAGGAAACAAAATCACCAACATTTTAACATTAAGGGCCGTCTGGCATGCATTTTTGACAGCCAAACTCGTCTGGCACAATGTTGTCTCTATTTAAGGAGACATTAGGTAGCATATATTGAAAACCCTGCTTTGTAGAACAAGGTTTGACAGTTATTTAAAATAAAAAAAAAGTTATTTCTTATTACATACCTACTTTGAAAATGTTGAGCTCGTCTGGCAAATACTTCCAACCGCAAAACTTATCTGGAACTATTTTTTTTTCATGTTCGAGAAGGTTTAAGCTAACATGTGTTCAAAACCCGACTTTGTAAGTGCAAGTGTGTTGATTTTGGCAATTATTCAAAATTTTGAAAAAAATTAGATGGCAACCCTAAAACTTTGAAAAATTTGAAACTTTACTTTTATTTTTGACTCAACTGGTCATGACTCCCTAATACACCCAGTTTGAGTGTATAATCTAACAAGTCTATCAAAATAGCCAAAAATGCCATTTATAAAGCTTTAAAAACTTAACATCAGCCTAGTTTGAAGGACTATTTCTCGGTCGATTTTTATCGAAACCGTTTTTTTTTTTTAATTTATTTTAAAGAAAATTTAATTATCTTTCTTTTATATGGAGCAACGCCTATACCTATCTCTGCTGGTAAGAAAGTCATAAGCAAATACGTAAAAAAAAAAAAAAAAAAAAGCGATTTTTCACATTTTTTTGCAAGTTTTTTTTTTAATTATCTAACTAAAAATATTTTAAATTTTTTTTCAAAAATCCATTTTGATGGTAAATTTCATTCTCTACAAAAAAGGTGTTGAGACTTATTTCGAAATTTCGCTTCGTTTTCGAGTTATATGCAAAAAACCAAAAAGGGTGCTTTTGCACCCCCCTCTAAAAAAAGCCACTCTTGCACTCAAGCTTTTATTTTGTATGTAGTTGGCCTCTTAGTGCAAAAGGTTCTATAGCTATGGCATGGAGCCGTCAATTCAAAAAATTTAGATGCAGGAATATCGTTTTAATAAATACAGATTCAATTTTTGTAATAAAATCAATTTCGATAAAATTGCAGTTAGGCCACTTTGGCTCTCATGGCCTCATATAAATATATAGTTACGTGCCGAGCGTAACGTTTAATAAAAAAAATGAATTGTATGCCCCAACCACTGGGCATTAAATAAAAACACTTTGATTTATTATTTTACAATTGCAAGAACTTTATTAACTTTTGACTTAATACTAACATTGAGTATTATTATAATTTATAGTGCTGACCCCTTACCACTGGTGGGGGGAAGTCAGATAGGACTGGAGTTCACGAAGGGTTTGTTATCGGTGACGAAACTGTTGATACTCTCCATTCTGTCTGCTGGAGCTGGGGTATTTATACTCCTCGATCCATGGTGAAATACTTATTGCAAGGGTTGCAATATGCTGATTTAGCTGTTTGGCTATTTGGCAAGATAGCCTTGAAATTGGATATCCTCATCTCATCCGTTTTAAATGGTGCATATCAGCACTTTGATTTGTTTATTAAATTATTTCTATTTTATGACTTTGTTTATGTTGAACACTTGTGTCAATAATAGTGTCCAAATCATAGGGGATTTTTAATTAGTTTGGCGGCGATCGTATTTGATGAGATTTAATGGCTGAACACTTGTGTCGTGTCGATTCATGATTTCTGACCAAGGGTGGTGATCTCATCATTGGAGCAGAAATGATCTTGTTTGTAGATCATTCATCGTGATGTCATCTTTCGGTTGCTGTAATCATTTAGGACGCTGAAGAGGTTGTATGGATATGTTGGAGGCTTGACATATGTCGATGCCGTAACTTTATATATATAGATGTATTATTGTTACTATATTTTTTGTTGTATATTAAGAAAGCATGTACTAGTTAGTAAAATACAAATAGGTCTTCAATTTCAAATACCCAAACCAAAACAGAAAAAAATCATTTAAATATGATCAAAATAAAATAAACGAAAAAACTTACTCCGGTATCCGCCAAGGTAGTGTACCACATAGGAGATGATGTTGTGTTGGCTACTTTTTAGCTGTCAACGCACTGGTGAAAAAAAAATTAGAATTTGTTTTGTTTTGGTTTAAGGTTAGTTAGAATACCATTCTCTTTTGATTAAATACATAATTATATATTTTTCTTTATAATTTGCAGTGTTTTAGTGCTGCAAATATAATTAGTGTCGATAATCATCGACCAAAATATTGCGTCGTAGAAGGGTAACGACAGCATCTAACTGACGAGCCCAACTGTCTTGCCTGGACGAAACGCAATTGGACTAAAGGTCATTAAAACTTTAAATATGAATCTAATTTCAATACAGTCCACAAAAACAAAAACAAAAATAATAATTCTCTTATTGTTTGTTTTTCTTTTTCTTCTTTATTTTTCTTTTCTCTCTTTGTTTTTTGTTTGTTTTTACTTAATTTACTTTCCTTTTTTACTTGCGATTATAGGTACTATGAGGCAAGTTTTGGATTCGTGCAAAAAAAAATTTTTGAGATAACAATCAAACATGATATTACGATGATAGAGAACACTAAAAAAGTGGGTGGCAAAATTCTGTCTGTCTGTCTGTCTGTTCGTCTACAGCCTAAACGGCTCGATCGATTTTCTTCAAACTTGGTACTTAGTGGTTTTTGGTGATTCTGCCGACACGTTTTTTTCATTTTTTTTTTGAACCAAAAATAACGGTACCTGTCATACATTTTTTTTTGGCAAATTTACATAATCGTATTTTTCTCAAAAACGGCTCGACAACTTTTCTTAAAAAAAATTCAATAAATTTATTTTAGTAAAGGCTTTCTTTGGGTGGAAAACCATTATTCAAAAATGGTTATTAATGGTACCTCCCAAGGAACCATTTTTAAAATTTTTGATTTTCTTCAAAATGGTGTGACCGATTTCAATTATTTTTCTTATACAGAAGCTTCCAAAAAATGTCAATAGTTTTGTGTACCAACATTTTTGAAAAAATATTTTTTGGATTTTTAAAAAATATTTCAAAATTTTTTTTTGGAAAATCAAATATTTCGAAAACGGCACCATAGATTTTTTTGAAACTCGATATTTAAGACTTTTTTAGTACTCTCTTAAATATTTTTAGAAAAAAATTTACATTTATGAAAAAATAACGGTACCTTCCATACAAAAGTGAAAAAACCGCAAAGGAAAATATTTTTTTGCTTAAAAACGACTTCTACGATTTTGATTAAACTTTTTTCATATACTAAAATTAGTACGATCTACCATCAAAAATTATAAAATTTAACACATAGCAACTATTAGTAGTACCTGTCATAGAACGTATTTTTTTATTTTGAGTTTTCTCGTTATCAGCTTAACGGATTTAAATGATTTTTTTATTTACAAATTTCAGATAAGATTAAATAATTTTGCATATCAAAATTTTCAAAAAAAAAGTTTTTGGATTTTTGAAAAAAGTTTCAATTTTTTTTTTTGAAAATTCGATATCTCAAAAACGGGTTGACAATTTTTTTTCAAATTTTGTTTTTATATACACATAAATATATGGTTTAAATCTGCATACCAAAATTTGTTCTTAAAAATGTTTTAAGAATTTTATATATAAAAAATTAATTTAAAAAAAAAACCGCTCCAACGATTTTAAATTTTTTTTTTCCCATACAATCATATTCCATCATGAATTAAGATGGCATACTTTTTTTCATATAAGAAGGTTTTATAATACAAATTCTATATACTACTGAAATAAATCAGCCAAGTAGAAGACTTAGCATTAAGGATTGGACTTGTTGAATTATTGATTCAAAATAGCTTTTTATGGCCTTTAGTCCTATAAATTGGCGTTTCGTTCGGCTTACTTTTTTTTTACCTCAAATTGTCAAAAGAGCTGTTTTAGCTAATTTAAGTGTCGTATTTCATGCTTCTCTACATTTTTCTCTCATAAATTCCATGTTTGTGTATACAATGTTCTTAAACTCGCAGTGTCTTGAACATAAGAGCAAGTACGTGCGACCCAGTCGTGCATTTTATTTCTTTTTTAAATACTCGTAAATCAAAATATCAAATTTTAATTTTAATTTTAATCAAATGAACCTATTATTTTCTGGCCGCACTATATTAAATTTAGTTTACAATTTTTTAAAAAATACTTTCACTTAAATTAAACACCAAACGGAACACTTGACACAATAGGAGCAAGGAGCAATAGCGTAGCTACCGCGGTATCAGCTGTACCAATGATACGGGTCGCCCCAGCAAGAAACCTAGATCTCCTTCCGGGGGAGTTCAGGGTGACCTTAGGTGTCAATAAACACAAAATTTGCTGGGCCCAGGAGAATTAGACGAAAAAATGGTAAAATTAGGAAATAATTCTTATAAAACTGAATTTCCATGGAGAGCTCCGTTTTACTTTAACTTCATGACCAGTTTAGTTGAAAAACGTATCAAAACTTCATTTTTCGATGGACAACATTTTTTTTACAATTCGTATTCGGGATCATCTCCTTATTATAAAATAAAGCTTTGGGTAGAAGAGGTAAGGAAAAGACCGATTTATCCAAAGAGGGAGTGAGTTGTGCGTTTGTTTTCTAATAACTCATTCCAATTTCATTTTACAACGAATAATTTAGGAACCAGAAACTTTCATACAGTTTTATTATCTTAATAATGAGCTATCATTGAAGATTGAAGTCCAAAAGTTATAGCGTTTCAAAATTTGACTTTTTATTTTGACCGTAAAGTATTTTTGGAAGTAACAGAAAATTTTTACTTTTTTTTCAAAAATCAAGCTGGTTTAAATTTTAGCTCATAGAATTCTACACAAGAAAGATTATAACATTACTTCATTATAGAGCAACAGATTTTGGGAAAAACGTGCACAAACGTTACAAAACTATTATTGATATCTTTTCATCACTCAAAATTTGTTTTCTCTTACAATTTCATGAGCTTGGATTTAAATCTTTTAAAAAATTAACGGGTTTCGAAATACCGTGCAAAATCAAATATCAAATTGAACTAATCTAATTTACTGCAAGTAAAAAAGTTTATATTTAAGGCTGAGTCCCTGTTAGGAAAAAAGGGGCCCCTAAAAATGTTTGATACGGGGCCCCCAAAGTGCTCGCTACGCCACTGGCAAAGAGGGTGGAAAAACACGTATAGCGGAAGTATGAATATATGGTAGGTACACTGGGGATAAATTATATTATCACCGGGTAATCAGCTTTTCAATTGATGGACACAGGAGAGTATTCCCTTTTCAGATTGCTTTCCACAGATGAGAAAATGGTTTTAAGATGAATTCCCTCAGGTGAGTATAGTCTACTTTTTTTCTTTTTTTTTCCAGGTAAGGTATAGGAATGTTCGTACATGTAAGTTTATTTTCTTCTACTAGTTTTTTTCAGGTTTTGTTTCTACATATTTTCAGGTTTAATATAGGGTAGGTAAGGTAGTAGGAATTAGTAAAGGTAAATAATAGCGTTTCCCTTTATTGGTTTACAATCGTTGGTTTTACATATATGATTGATATATATAACAAAAAGTTTTTATTGCTTTTTTTTCTTTTTAGGTTTTAGTTTTAATTAATTCTTGAACACAGTAATTAATTTTTATTATTTATTTAGGGTTTGTTTCACAATGTTTGAATAAAGTTCTGATTAGATATCTGACACATAAATATAAGCACAGGGTAATAAGTGCAGAGAAGAAAAATTCACAATTATTGTCTTATGACCCACCTGATTAAGTTATAAATTCATAAACAATTTTTTATTTGTGAACATATGACCCTGCCTCAGAATTTATTTGTCGAATAACTAATCAGAACTTTACTCAGAGTATGTGAAAGAGGCCCTTATTGTTTTAAATTTTAGATTTTAACAGATTTAACAAGGGGTAGCTTGTAGGCAGGAGGCGCGTCGCCTTTTTTTTCGTATAAACTGTCGTTATGGATTACTGGTTTTATTCAAGATTATTAATACTTTTTTTTTGTTTTATTTTTCAGATAAACCAGGGGCTTCTTTTATGCGTTTTTTTACTAGTTTTAGTTTTGTTACGTTTTCAGTAATTTAAATAGGGAATAGGGCAAACTTTTTTTTAAATTATCTTATTTTCGCGCTATTGAAACCAGACCTAGGGTTAACAATCCACGTTTAATATGAACTCATCCTTTTTGGATGATTGCCGACCCGCACTGCTTGAAATAGTAAAACCAACTGACGAGCTTTCACAGCAACAAGTCCCTCTTCCTTTGGTACCGAAGCTAGTTGCACATAGCTGGACTATCAGGCCACCCCCGATCAGCGTTGCCCCCCTTCTACAGTTGTAGTGTTTTTACTACATTTTATTTTCCCAAAAAGTCACTACGTACAATCCTTAAATATTCACAAAACACTACAATTTTAGAATTACAAAAATGTATAAAATCTAAACAAAAAAATTGATATTGTTTGGAATAAAATATCTGTAAAAGTATTATTGGAAATTGGGTGAAATATTAAATTATGATTTGCTTTATAAACCGCAAAAAAACAGTCAACTCCACTTCGTGTCGCTTAAATGCTAAGTGAGAATTACGTTTTTTAGATTATAAACGAGTCAAATCCATTTTATATTTAAACACTTCCATTAAAGCCAAAGCCTGATTTTAATTTTTTAGTATGACACCTGTCACATTTCTTCTTAGGAACTGCCATTGATTTAGGTTGGTTTAACTTTAATTTGTTAAAAAAAGTGGTCTAAACGCATGTGTTATTAGTTAAGGAAAAGTTAGAAAACTGCATCAAAGTTAAAAAATTGTTAGTTAGTGTCATGTTTATGGCCTTAAAATAGTCTGTTTACTAATTTTATAGATATGATAAAAACTATTATAATTTTGAGGTGATTTAATAGTTACATAGGTTACTAAATTAACAGTCCGCCACGCTCACGCTACATTTTCAACCAGTTAGGGGGGCAACACTGCCCCCGATTAGCTGTCCAGATAGTTATGTACTAACATCGTACGAGAGTAGATTAACGCTCCTTGTTACTGTTGGTGAATGGTGATCATGATACCTATACCTATGTATGTAAAAAAAACATGCCACGTAATTTGCAGTTTCCCTTTTGCTTATGTTATTTAAGGGAACGGGTCGTTATTCTGTATTCCAAAATTCTGTATGAACATTGCTCTGTATTTCATTACTCTGCCTTTCCATTATTCTGTAATCTAAAATTTTGTAAATACAGAATTCTGTATTTCAAAATTCTGTAAGTCCAAAATTCTATATTTCAAAATGCTGTAAATCTAATATTCTGTATTTTAAAATTCTGTTTATCCATAATTCTGCTTTTCGAAACTCTGTAAACCCAATGTTATAAATAAAAAATCTGTAATAATTTTAAACACGTTTGTTAGTCCCTGTTAAACAATTTTTATTCAATTAACAAAGAAAAACGTTCAATAGATAAAAACAAAAAATAAAAACAAAAACAAAACAAAATGTATAGTTTATATAATTTAATAAAGATGAAGATTCTTGGCTAACCTTTTTAAATACTCTGTCTGAGTTAAGGCTTTTCTTTTTTTGATAATGAAAAAAAGTGCCCACTTTTACATATATACATACAGAATTATGACCCTTCGTATTCTGGTTATTTTTTTTGTTATATATTTTATAATTATTATAACTAAGTTTTATCATTCCTAATCCTATGTATAGGTACATTATTATTGTTTCAATTTTTTTTCAATTTCAATTTATTTAAAAACCATTGTACAAGTAAGACGTAGTCTTTTATAGTACTTAACAATACGGATAATGATAGCAATGTATTAAACTTAAAAATTAATCTAAAATAAAATATTTACATATAATTTTATTATTATTATTATTTACATATTATTTTATAATATAAATATATGTTCTTTTTTTCATCTAATTTATCTGTTTATTTTACTGTTTAATCATTTAATTAATTATTTAACCAGTTTAAATTTATATTTTAAGGTTTTGAAATTTTAAATTTACTTTTTCATAAGTTTAGCTAAAATAAGAAAAGATTGCAACTTTAAAGTTTGCTTCACCAATCACCAATTATTCTTTTAATAGTAGGAGGAAGAGAGTTCCATAGCCTGGTTGCATGGACAATGAAGAGCCGTGAAGAATTCAAGTAGTTGAAAGTCGGTGCTAAGAGATTGGTAGTTTTAAGAGATTGGGCAAATTGAAATTTATCATAAATGAACCTATAGCGGTGCTTTATTTTGAATAATTTTCTGCAAGAATATACAGCATCTAGCATCTAGATACTGCTGTAGCGAGCATCCAAGGACCAGTTGATGGTAACGTGAGATGTGTTGGTGTCTTCGGAGACCATACACGTATCTTATCATGTCGTTAAAAGCACAAGGACTTTATGTTGAGAATGTGAGTCAGGCTTACAATAAACCACATTAGCATAGTCGATTAAAGGCATTAGTAAGGTTTTTATAAGTCTTAGTTTTGAACTGGAGTTATGGCTGGAAATGGCCAAAGTCTACGTAGCCCAGAGTAGATTCTTCCAACTGTGAAATTTACGTGATTTTCGGCTGAAAGTGACCGATTGATTTTAAAACCAAGACTGGTAACACATTCCACAAACTGAAGCTGGAGTTGGGAGAGAAAAACTAGGGGCAAGAGAGAGGTGTCAATGTGCTGTTTGGATATTGCAATAAGTTGAGACTTTACCGGGTTTAATGTTAGTCCATTTTCAATGGACCAGTTGGAAATTGCCATAAGATCTTCATTCATCCTACATATAAGATCTTCCTGTAGACCAATCGGCCGGGACAAGTAAATCTGTACATCATCTGCATATAGATGCAGCGATACATTTGAACAAACATTAGGGACGTCGTTTACAAATATGCAGAATAATAAAGGCCCTAAAATAGAACCTTGTGGTACACCCATATGCAGATTCAAATACTGTGATTCTACTTGAGCAATCTTGACCTTTTGGCAGCGATTGTACAGATAACTCTTTACCAGACGCACAGCTCTATCATGAAAGCCAAAATAAAACTTAAGTTTTTGGCAAAGAATTTCATGGTTTACTCTGTCAAAATCCTTTGAGAAATCCAGCAGACAGAGAATAGTTACGTGGTTCAAATCATATTCACACCTTATATCATCAAGGACTTTGATCAACGCAGTTTGGCAACTATGATTTGCTCGGAAACCAGACTGAAATGGTGATAGTAAATTAAACCTTTTAAGGTAATTCGATATTTGTGCGGCTAGAATTTTCTCAAAGACTTTTGACAGGTAAGGAAGAATACTTATTGGACGGAAATCAGAGCATGAAGTAGGATTACACTTTTTTGCTACAGGAATGACCTTAGCCATTTTCCAGCTTTCTGGGAAAGAAGAGGACGCAATGCAAAAAATTATTAATTGCGTCAGGACTCTCAAGACATGTGGTATAATCATTTTTATAAAATAAATTGGCACCCCATCCTCACCAAGAGCATCAGACTTAATAGACCGAATGCTCTCCATAACTTCGGATTCTGAGACAGAATCGAACTCAAACACTATGGATGGATCACAAATGATTCGATCGTTAGGCACAAAATCCAGACTTTGGATGTCTCTCAATATAAAAGTCATTTTAGTTCATTTGGATCAGGAAAATTATGAACAATCTCCTTTTTACCAATTCCGATTGAACGAAGATTGCTCCACAACTTGCGAGACGACTGCTTGGTATCCAACTTTAACATATAAAATCGTTGTTTGGCTCTGCGAATGGCAAATGTTGCATAATTTCTTGCACGGGTAAATAAGTCCCAATTAATATTAGTAGGGTTTAGCTTCCATTTCAAATAAGATTTTCTTCCATTTTTGATTGACCTTTGAACATCAGAGGTAAACCAGGGACAATTTTTGCTTCGAACTGACACCGTTTTAAGAGGAACATGTTTTTCAAATAGTTCAATAACCAATGATTGAAAATAATAAACTTTTTCGGTAGAATTTGCGAAGTTTTGCCATAAATGCCAAGGGAACTCATTAGCATTAGCTTGCAGCGCAAAGTTATCAACTGATTTAAAATCTCTGAATTGAAATGTCGACGTAGTTGGCTTACGTGAGAAGTCAATGTTGTAGGTGCAGAAAATGAGATCATGGTCAGATAAACCATCCAAAGATAATTGGTCTTGTAGGAAAACATTCGAAAGATCACAATCATAAGATCAAGAAGGCTAGGAGTTGAGTAAGGAGAAAAGCGAGTGGCATAACGTTAGAAACATGAAGTCCATTTGCTGCTATTGCATCTCTTAATTGGTTGGCCCGAGTATCCGAAAGCAAAAGATCAGCATAAAAATCATAACAGATAATAATATGTTCATAGGTGGCAGAGAATTGTTGTAGAGCTGAAAATAAGGGATCAGGAGAGGTACTTCTATTAGGATTATAACCCACACCTACGACACTCTTTGTATTGCCATCGCCTACCTCTAGAATAAGAAACTCTATGCCGCCACTCTCTGATTTACAAAGAATCTTACTATTAAGTGATGTATTGCAATAAATTGCTACCACCACCTATTGTATCGGGAACTCTATCATTTCGAAATAAATTATAGTTTTTAATATCATACACACCTATCGAAATATCTGGTCTAAACCATGTCTCAGTGATGCAAATAATATCTACCCCTGATGAGTCAAAAACATACTTCAAAAAATCCAATTTATGTAAATTAAGGCTACGAGCATTTATGCAACACACCTTGAAACCTTATATTATTAATTATTTTTGTTCAGGGCCGTTTCCAACAATTAATAGAAAGTTTAGATAGTTCTTTTTTTAATATATCAATTTTAAAACAAGATTCAAAATTGGTTGTTAAATTCAATAATTGCTTTTTTAATGATGTTGTTTCCCTTATCACAATTTGAATTTATTAAATGACGTGAAGTATTTCTTTTGATGAAATTTGGTGAAATATTCCACGACTGAAAAAAGTCATGACTGAAAAAAGTCACGACTTAAAAAAGTCATGACTGACAAATGTCATGACTGAAAAAAGTCACAACTGAAAAAAGTATTGACTGAAAATAGGCCTTGAAAGCAAAGAGGTTGCGGAAAAAATCTATCTATTAAATTTGTGAGAGCTTTCCAAAACTGAGAACAAGAACCTTTTACGATGTCTGGTTCCGGAGATACGCATCCAAAGTGAAATCGTTTTTTTTTTTCAATCCTGCATTTGGATGGATACTTACTCAACCAAGCCTTCCAAAGAGGTCCGGTTTTCAGATTATACAGTCCCAGTTCAGGGCAATCCTATGCCTGAAAACCAAAATCTTCTGCAGGATCTAGTTTCGAAAGTATCTAGTTCATCTGCCGTTCAACCCAATCCTTTGGATGCGAGATACAAAAGTACTTAGTACAGAGTTCACAGTAGAAAAGTACTTTTTTCAGTGTCAGTGTCAGTGGAGTGGAGTGAAAAGTAAAAAAGTACTAAAAGTAAAAAAGTACTATTACTATACTTTTACTATTGTATATACATATACTAGTGGAGTGGAGTGGAGTGGAGTGGAGTGGAGTGGAGTGGAGTGGAGTGGAGTGGAGTGGAGTGGAGTGGAGTGGAGTGGAGTGGAGTGGAGTGGAGTGGAGTGGAGTGGAGTGGAGTGGAGTGGAGTGGAGTGGAGTGGAGTGGAGTGGAGTGGAGTGGAGTGGAGTGGAGTGGAGTGGAGTGGAGTGGAGTGGAGTGGAGTGGAGTGGAGTGGAGTGGAGTGGAGTGGAGTGGAGTGGAGTGGAGTGGAGTGGAGTGGAGTGGAGTGGAGTGGAGTGGAGTGGAGTGGAGTGGAGTGGAGTGGAGTGGAGTGGAGTGGAGTGGAGTGGAGTGGAGTGGAGTGGAGTGGAGTGGAGTGGAGTGGAGTGGAGTGGAGTGGAGTGGAGTGGAGTGGAGTGGAGTGGAGTGGAGTGGAGTGGAGTGGAGTGGAGTGGAGTGGAGTGGAGTGGAGTGGAGTGGAGTGGAGTGGAGTGGAGTGGAGTGGAGTGGAGTGGAGTGGAGTGGAGTGGAGTGGAGTGGAGTGGAGTGGAGTGGAGTGGAGTGGAGTGGAGTGGAGTGGAGTGGAGTGGAGTGGAGTGGAGTGGAGTGGAGTGGAGTGGAGTGGAGTGGAGTGGAGTGGAGTGGAGTGGAGTGGAGTGGAGTGGAGTGGAGTGGAGTGGAGTGGAGTGGAGTGGAGTGGAGTGGAGTGGAGTGGAGTGGAGTGGAGTGGAGTGGAGTGGAGTGGAGTGGAGTGGAGTGGAGTGGAGTGGAGTGGAGTGGAGTGGAGTGGAGTGGAGTGGAGTGGAGTGGAGTGGAGTGGAGTGGAGTGGAGTGGAGTGGAGTGGAGTGGAGTGGAGTGGAGTGGAGTGGAGTGGAGTGGAGTGGAGTGGAGTGGAGTGGAGTGGAGTGGAGTGGAGTGGAGTGGAGTGGAGTGGAGTGGAGTGGAGTGGAGTGGAGTGGAGTGGAGTGGAGTGGAGTGGAGTGGAGTGGAGTGGAGTTACTACTATCGGAGTTACTACTTTCGGAGTAACTACTTTCGGAGTAACTACTATCGGAGTTAATACTATCGGAGTTACTACTATCGGAGTTACTACTTTCGGAGTTACTACTTTCGGAGTTACTACTATCGGAGTTACTACTATCGGAGTTACTCCTTTCGGAGTTACTACTTTCGGAGTTAGTACTATCGGAGTTACTACTTTCGGAGTAACTACTTTCGGAGTTACTACTTTCGGAGTAACTACTATCGGAGTTACTACTATCGGAGTTAATACTATCGGAGTTACTACTATCGGAGTTACTACTATCGGAGTTACTACTTTCGGAGTTACTACTTTCGGAGTTACTACTATCGGAGTTACTACTATCGGAGTTACTCCTTTCGGAGTTACTACTTTCGGAGTTAGTACTATCGGAGTTACTACTTTCGGAGTAACTACTTTCGGAGTTACTACTTTCGGAGTAACTACTATCGGAGTTACTACTATCGGAGTTAATACTATCGGAGTTACTACTATCGGAGTTACTACTATCGGAGTTACTACTATCGGAGTTACTACTTTCGGAGTTACTACTATCGGAGTTACTACTTTCGGAGTTACTACTATCGGAGTTACTACTTTCGGAGTTACTACTTTCGGAGTAACTACTATCGGAGTTACTACTATCGGAGTTAATACTATCGGAGTTACTACTATCGGAGTTACTACTTTCGGAGTTACTACTATCGGAGTTACTACTATCGGAGTTAATACTATCGGAGTAACTACTATCGGAGTTACTACTTTCGGAGTTACTACTATCGGAGTTACTACTTTTGGAGTTACTACTATCGGAGTTACTACTTTCGGAGTTACTACTTTCGGAGTAACTACTATCGGAGTAACTACTATTGGAGTTACTACTTTCGGAGTTACTTCTTTCGGAGTTACTACTATTGGAGTACTACTCCACTCCTTTAGTACTTTTTTACTTTTAATAAATTAAATTTTACTCCACTCCACTCCACTCCACTCCACTCCACTCCACTCCACTCCACTCCACTCCACTCCACTCCACTCCACTCCACTCCACTCCACTCCACTCCACTCCACTCCACTCCACTCCACTCCACTCCACTCCACTCCACTCCACTCCACTCCACTCCACTCCACTCCACTCCACTCCACTCCACTCCACTCCACTCCACTCCACTCCACTCCACTCCACTCCACTCCACTCCACTCCACTCCACTCCACTCCACTCCACTCCACTCCACTCCACTCCACTCCACTCCACTCCACTCCACTCCACTCCACTCCACTCCACTCCACTCCACTCCACTCCACTCCACTCCACTCCACTCCACTCCACTCCACTCCACTCCACTCCACTCCACTCCACTCCACTCCACTCCACTCCACTCCACTCCACTCCACTCCACTCCACTCCACTCCACTCCACTCCACTCCACTCCACTCCACTCCACTCCACTCCACTCCACTCCACTCCACTCCACTCCACTCCACTCCACTCCACTCCACTCCACTCCACTCCACTCCACTCCACTCCACTCCACTCCACTCCACTCCACTCCACTCCACTCCACTCCACTCCACTCCACTCCACTCCACTCCACTCCACTCCACTCCACTCCACTCCACTCCACTCCACTCCACTCCACTCCACTCCACTCCACTCCACTCCACTCCACTCCACTCCACTCCACTCCACTCCACTCCACTCCACTCCACTCCACTCCACTCCACTCCACTCCACTCCACTCCACTCCACTCCACTCCACTCCACTCCACTCCACTCCACTCCACTCCACTCCACTCCACTCCACTCCACTCCACTCCACTCCACTCCACTCCACTCCACTCCACTCCACTCCACTCCACTCCACTCCACTCCACTCCACTCCACTCCACTCCACTCCACTCCACTCCACTCCACTCCACTCCACTCCACTCCACTCCACTCCACTCCACTCCACTCCACTCCACTCCACTCCACTCCACTCCACTCCACTCCACTCCACTCCACTCCACTCCACTCCACTCCACTCCACTCCACTCCACTCACTCCACTCCACTCCACTCCACTCCACTCCACTCCACTCCACTCCACTCCACTCCACTCCACTCCACTCCACTCCACTCCACTCCACTCCACTCCACTCCACTCCACTCCACTCCACTCCACTCCACTCCACTCCACTCCACTCCACTCCACTCCACTCCACTCCACTCCACTCCACTCCACTCCACTCCACTCCACTCCACTCCACTCCACTCCACTCCACTCCACTCCACTCCACTCCACTCCACTCCACTCCACTCCACTCCACTCCACTCCACTCCACTCCACTCCACTCCACTCCACTCCACTCCACTCCACTCCACTCCACTCCACTCCACTCCACTCCACTCCACTCCACTCCACTCCACTCCACTCCACTCCACTCCACTCCACTCCACTCCACTCCACTCCACTCCACTCCACTCCACTCCACTCCACTCCACTCCACTCCACTCCACTCCACTCCACTCCACTCCACTCCACTCCACTCCACTCCACTCCACTCCACTCCACTCCACTCCACTCCACTCCACTCCACTCCACTCCACTCCACTCCACTCCACTCCACTCCACTCCACTCCACTCCACTCCACTCCACTCCACTCCACTCCACTCCACTCCACTCCACTCCACTCCACTCCACTCCACTCCACTCCACTCCACTCCACTCCACTCCACTCCACTAGTATATGTATATACAATAGTAAAAGTATAGTAATAGTACTTTTTTACTTTTAGTACTTTTTTACTTTTCACTCCACTCCACTGACACTGACACTGAAAAAAGTACTTTTCTACTGTGAACTCTGTACTAAGTACTTTTGTATCTCGCATCCAAAGGATTGGGTTGAACGGCAGATGAACTAGATACTTTCGAAACTAGATCCTGCAGAAGATTTTGGTTTGCAGGCATAGGATTGCCCTGAACTGGGACTGTATAATCTGAAAACCGGACCTCTTTGGAAGGCTTGGTTGAGTAAATGTATCCATCCAAATGCAGGATTGAAAAAAACGATTTCACTTTGGATGCGTCCGGAACCAGACATCGTAAAAGGTTCTTGTTTTCAGTTTTGGAAAGATCTCACAAATTTAATAGATAGATTTTTTCCGCAACCTCTTTCAAGGTCTATTTTCAGTCAATACTTTTTTCAGTTGTGACTTTTTTCAGTCATGACATTTGTCAGTCATGACTTTTTTAAGTCGTGACTTTTTTCAGTCATGACTTTTTTCAGTCGTGGAATATTTCACCAAATTTCATCAAAAGAAATACTTCACGTTGGAATATTTATGAACATAACCTTTAAAAATTGTGTTTCAAATTTGAAGAAAATCGGTCTACCCGTTTAGGTTCTAGATGTTTCTCCCAAACACCACAGATATAGCATTCGCACATTAAATTAACCAAATCGCAAATAGATTTAACCTAAACGCAAATAAGTTTCACCCAAGCGCAAATAGATTTAACCCAAACGCAAATAGAATTAACCCAATCGCAATTCGAATTAAACAAAACGCAAATAGAGTTAAACTATTAACAAATCATTTTAACCAAAACGCAAATTGAATTAACCCGGGCTCAACTTGTTGTTCCAGCTGTGTGGTGAAGAAATGGAAGGCTTATAACAGTAGGAATAGTTCACCATAAGATTTTGACAAAACCTCAATTGTAAATTCAACTAGTTTTGCGCATTTTTCCAAGAACTTACCAAAAATTAAAGGCCAATCCCTTAATAATGGCTTTTTAACAATTATGGATAGTACCAAAATCCATTAGACCCAAAAAGTACACCTGGAACAATAAATCAAGCTAAGGTTTTTTCAATTTGCGTTTTGGTTAAAATAATTTGTTAATAGTTTAACTCTATTTGCGTTTTGTTTAATTCGAATTGCGATTGGGTTAATTCTATTTGCGTTTGGGTTAAATCTATTTGCGCTTGGGTGAAACTAATTTGCGTTTAGGTTAAACCTATTTGCGATTTGGTTAATTTAATGTGCGAATGCTAAAATAAACCGAATCTACCAATTTTTATTATGAATAACGACACAAACAATGAAATAAGATTAAATAAACTCAAAACACAACTCCCTTACGCTGCGGCTCCATTGGCAATATTTGAGGCGATGGCAATTGGAATAGGAATGGCAATTTATTGCTTGGGTGGGCATTTTCATTGCCAGGCAATTTCAATTATAAAATGTGTGCATAGAAATATTTGACTGCAAATGCACTCAAATGCTGTTCAAATCCCCTGTTTTAATTAAATTTAATTTTAATTCACTATATTTTGTCATGTGCGTTCTCATATTCTACGATTTAATTGAAAAAATCAATAAAGAAGCCATTGACAATTACGGGGAACCCCATTTTTACTCAATTTATTGCCTTGACGATGGAAATCAATAATTGCCTCTCATCTTCTAGGCAATATTGCCATTTCCATTGACAAAGCGTCTCCATTTGCAATATTAATGGCAATAGCAATGCGTGAGGCAATTTATTGCCTCAAATATTGCCAATGGAGCCGCTGGGTTACTATTAACATACGTATATAAATATAATTTGAGACCCATGGTATAAGAATAACAAGGTATGCTTGACAGTTCAGGCAATTGAGTCGTGACGTCATTGCGAGTAAATGATCTCAATTGTTTGCCATTTATGGCAAAAAAAGTAAATAGAAATTGTTTATGTTTTGAAGCTATTTGCTATTAAAACTCAAAGTAAAACAATAGATTAATTATGTTTTGAAGTTATGTTTTGTTAAATTTCAAGTAAAACAATAAATAATTTATTTTTTAAAGCTATGTGCTGGTGAACACTCGCTATGACGTCACACAAAACCAAATATGGCGACCCTTCATCTCATATACAACATACCTTGTATTTTTATACCATGTTTGAGACCTACCTTTTTTTCTAAGTTATTCGTAATATCCTGGCCAGCAATACAAATCTTTTTTGTAATTTAAATGAGTAACCACTTTATTTTGATTTTGGAATTGAATTGAGGATGAATCATTCCAAGGGAAATTTCGTACCTCGTTGTTAGTTTGAATTAGGTGGGAAGTTGTTTCTAGCATTTTTACTCATATAGATAACATGGAAGACTAAACGAAAGGTCAGAGGTGGCGGTGGCCCACAGAAGGAGACAAGACGAGATAAAATGAAGATTGGGTAAGCTGGAATAATCAAAAGGTTAGGGGCTACTGCGCAAACATGGAGGGCGCAGTAGCCAAGGTGGTATCATTGAGATACAAGGGTGGGCTAAATCCTCCGGAGCGTCAATAATATCTTTGAACCTCCCCCCCTGTAGGGATCACACCCCACATTCTGGACGATTTCGGGTCTCAGAGTTTTTTTTTTGAAAGCGATTTCCTTTACTTCCATATTTAACTGGCATGAAGTCGTAACGACGCACAGTGGGGCAGCTCCATACATGGTGATGATAAAAAAAATCACCTTGCAAAACTAAAGCAACGGAAAAACCCTAGTCTCAGGGTAAACCCGGAGTTAACTCCAAAAACGTGTATTTCAGTCAATTGAAATGGAAATTTAACTCCGAGTGGCGCCATCTCGATTTCGATATTGAAAGTTATTACCAGTGCAATTCGTTGTGGCGCCATCTCTATTCCTATGCGTAAGAAGGGTGATATCCATAGTGTCGCACATCGTTGGCCTCAGAATTTTGACAGCTGAAAGATAAAGTTAATCCTCAACTGAAAAACTGTTCCTGAGTTAACACAGGGTTAATTTATTTTCAGGATTAGATAACTCTGATTTAACTCAGAGAAAAGCCTAAACTGAAAAACTGGCCCTAAGTCATTTAGTGGAGGCTAGTCGGGCAATCAAAGTTGGACTTAAAGATGCGCGAATCGAATATTTAAAAAGTGTTAAAAAAGGTTTACTTTTGTTTTTGTCCATATTATTGAAATTAAGAGTGATATCAAATATATCTAAAATGTAAAACCTAGCTGATGGTATGTAGATTATATTTAAACTTTTAAAATTGAAAAAAAAAACATTTCTTTGTTACAAAAATCGGCAAGAAAAAAAGACATTTTTGTTTAGACTTACGTTTACTCAATATCTCCTGTTGGGACAAAAGTTAAGCAGGTCTGAAAATAGGGAAAGTTAAAGGAATACTTGATTAATAAAATTATTAAAAAAATAAGTGCTTAACTTTTGCCCCAAATATTTTTTTCAATTTTTGAAATAATTATTAAGAGATTTAATGGGTGAAAAATTGACTGACTTTTGTTCATATTTTAATTTAAATTTTTTTGGGTGAATGCATATTTACACAGTTAAATTGTTTTTAAATTTTTCCCATATTTTTTTTTTTATATAGCATTCGCACATTAAATTAACCAAATCGCAAATAGGTTTAACCTGAACGCAAATAAGTTTCACCCAAGCGCAAATAGATTTAACCCAAACGCAAATAGAATTAACCCAATCGCAATTCGAATTAAACAAATCGCAAATAGAGTTAAACTTTTAACAAATTATTTTAACCGAAACGCAAATTGTATAAACCTTAGCTTGATTTGTTGTTCCAGGTGTACTTTTTGGGTCTAATGGATTTTGGTACTATCCATAATTGTTGCAGCCATTATTAAGGGATTGGCCTTTTATTTTTGATAATTTCTTGAAAAAATGCGCAAAACTAGTTGAATTTACAATTGGGATTTTGTCAAAATCTTATGGTGAACTATATTCCTACTGTTATAAGCCTTCCATTTCTTCACCACACAGCTGGAACAACAAGTTGAGCCCGGGTTAATTCAATTTGCGTTTTGGTTAAAATGATTTGTAATAGTTTAACTCTATTTGCGTTTTGTTTAATTCGAGTTGCGATTGGGTTAATTCTATTTGCGTTTGGGTTAAATCTATTTGCGCTTGGGTGAAACTAATTTGCGTTTAGGTTAAACCTATTTGCGATTTGGTTAATTTAATGTGCGAATGCTATATACTAGTCCAAATTTATTGGTATCAGGCCGTCTTTACGACACACTTTAACAGCTCACTTTTGACTGTATGTGGCTCTCTTGTTTAAATTATTAGTTAGGTATATTCACTTTATAATCGGCTACTAAAATTGTCAATAAACAATGTTTTTGTATTAATAAGAAAAAAATCACGTCGGAGGCAAATTAACACCTATACTTACTTAAGAATGAAACCATCACATATATCTTACGGCTTAATTGAACAAAAAAACTATTTTTCATTTTGCATTTTGTAACTTGTGTTTAGATTCTGATGACCAAAACTACCGGTGCTCAAGAAAAAAGTTAGTTGAATTTTTTTCTCAAGCAAACAAAAATATCCTGACCAAAAATTCTTAGAGGTTGAATCTTATTTAAAAAATAAAACGTCACGTCGCTAATTTAAAATTATTTTGACAAGCTTTAAACACCATTTTAAAATAAAGTGGGATCGTTCACACCGAATGAAAAAACGTTTATTTTCTTCCGAAAAAAATTGCCTCAATGAAATTGTTTCATTTAAAAAATATCCATTGTCCGTTGGACGCCCTGCAAATGATTTTACCAGTAATAGTGAGCAGACAAAGCGAAAGCGCACTGCAAAGTTACGAAAAACTGTGCCAACATCTGAACTTGTGTTTGCAATTCAAATGAGCTTACGATCTTGTGGTCAAAAACAAGTGATTTTAAACAAAATTCAAAATTGTAATCAATAAAAAAAAGTTTCTGCACTAGAAGCTTTATCGATGATTATGAAAGCTAAAGTGTCTCGACATCACTATAATGTCATAAGGAACTATGCAAAAAATATATTTCCTTCTTATAAAGAAATTCAAAAAGAGAAAAAAATGTTATCCACAGAACGTGCAGGTCTCTGAAATTGATGCTGAAGTTCCTTCCCAAAATCTCCTGGAAACTAAACGTTTTCGATTCCTTAACCTTTGAACATGACACAATTGAACTAACATTAACATCAAAATGGGGTGTCGATGGCAGTTCAGGTCAAAGCCAATATCACCAATTGTTTTTGGAATCTCAAGACAGTCATGATAAGTTTGTGTTCATGAAGTGCCTTGTGCCCTTACAGCTTTCTGGTAATGAACAAATTTTTTTGAAAAAACCCTTGCCCATCGTCTCCCCGATATTGCCGGCCATTACAAATAATTTTTGAAAAAGAAACTGACGATTTAGTTAAAAACGAAAAAAATATCACAGACTTTCAAATTGAACATCTTCTTAACACCTGCATTACCATAAACAATAAGAATTTTATTATAAAGCATAGTCTTATTTTTTCAATGATTGAAGGAAAGCTTTGTAATAATTTAAACAATACAAATTTGCTCTGAGATGTTAATTATGTCAAGCAACTTCAAAGCGAGTGGTCTAAGAATTAACAGCAAAAAGACAAAAATAATGCTCACAGGCCGCTCCACACAGCAGCGTATTATTTTACAGGAGACGCCAGTTGAAGTAGTGGAACAATTTAACTACCTTGGCAGTATTGTTTCTGCAAACGGTGGTACGGATCTGGACGTTAAAAGTAGAATAAATATAGCTCGTGCTGCCTTCGGTACTCTGTCCCCAATTTGGAAATGCAGTCAAATCTCCTTACGCACTAAGTTGAGATTCTTCGAATCATGTCAAATCCGTGCTGTTATATGCTTGTGAAACCTGGAAAGTCACGTCTACCATTTCGAAGAAATTGCAGGCTTTTGTGAATCGCTGTCTTCGCCACATCCTAAAGATTCGCTGGCCACAAATGATATCAAATGAGGAATTGTGGCGCAGGACAAGTCATGAGCGGCTGGACGTCGACATAAGAAAGCGTAAATGGCGTTGGATTGGTCACACACTGAGGAAACCAAACGATGAAATTGCAAAGCAGTCCTTTGAATGGAATCCTCAGGGTGCACGGCGGGTTGGAAGACCAAGAACAACATGGAAATCAACTGTCTTAGCGGAAGCAGAATCCCAGAGAAAGACGTGGCCACAGCTTAAGTACCTTGCAGCAGACCGTGAAGGATGGAGACGTTTTGTTGACGCCCTATGCCCCAGCCGGGGTTACAGGACACGATGATGATGATGATGATGAACTTCAAAGCAATTTAATGACACTGAAAAAATGATTAACTTGCCCATTTTGGAGGAGTATTTGGGTGATTCCGTCCCAACTGTGATTCTTTGTGTCCAGTGCTTTTTTTGTTATATAATGATATATGTTCGTATATATTTTTGGTTTGAATTGTGTAAATGGCTATTTCCTACAATCTACATTCGATATCATGACCAAATTTGCTATTTCTTCAACATGGCTTCGAAAAGTGTAGTCAAAATGTCAGTACCGTGGCATGTCCGTACCTTGTTTTTTCGGTTAAATCTACTTTGTTCTTATTAACTACTTCATTGAATGGAAATATTGTCCTTAGAAAAGTTTGAGTGCAATACTTGCTTAACAATATAATGCAAAAATTAAGTCAAAATACTTATTGCTCAATAAAATAATCATGAATGAATGTTGTCCGAGGTTTTAGTTTTATTTGTAAATTCAAAAGATTTCCCGCTCAACTGCCATTTTGTTTTAGTTTTAACACGTATGTATTGTGGTTTTCTAAAAGATACACTATTTATATATAGTTAGCAACAGTCATTTTATTTCTTGTAAGTTGTTGAACTTTAAGAGTGATATGTTTTCATGCGATTAAAGTAGGTCACAAATTTATTCGTCAGTACCGTGGTAGTACTTTATAAGCATGTTATGACATGTTTTTGGTTGGTTATCAGAATTTTGTATTCTTTTTAAAGGCATAAGTTAAAATTGTGCTGGAAATTATTTTTCTCATAAGCTAAGAGAAGTGAGGTTACATAAACTGTCTAAATGTCAGTACCGTGGCATTTACATACTTATTGAACTTTAATTAAATATTATTAAATAATTCCTTGCAATAACATTTTTTTTAACCAATTCTCTTTATAAGAACGGTAGCAATAACTTGGACGAGCCAAACAAAAATTATTCGGTGCAATAAAAACTAAGTATTAACTCAGCACAAACCACAAAGAAAAGGGTTGCCATACAGAAGAAAAGACTTAAAAAACGAAAAAGAGAAAATTTTTTAATGAGAAAAAGGGAAGTAGAAATGTCAAGAGCTGAAAACATATTAGACAATCAAGAATCTCAACCAAAATCTGGTCAAAAAGAGAGAGAACAAATTAAGGATAAGAAAAAGAAAAAGAGTGTCATTATCGTCTATTCACCATATTTAATGTTTTTTTAAAGTTGTAGCAAAATGCTTGTACTGATTTGATACTCTGCCCTAATGAAGCCACAAAAACAAAACAAAAATTGTTTCCAAGAAAATTTAATTTTTGAAAAATTTCTTAAAAAAGAATCACAGTTGGCGGAGAATCACCCATTTATCTTTTGGTTTATCCACTTTGTGGCCTACGAATTGCCAATCCAAGAATGAAGAACCAACGAAACAACTGAAGTAAAAAAGAAAACAAAATACGAACTTAAACAAAAAAACGGATTAATTATAGATAAACCTAAACCTGGCTACGGAAATACGAATACAAGAAATGTTGCTAGAAGTTTTTTTTTGAAAAGAGCTGTTTATATGCCATTTCAAAACATTTCATATTTTATCACAATGTATTTTAAGTGGTCTAAGAATTAATAATGAAAAATTCAAATCCTATTGTCAAGATACTGCGGTTCATTTTGTAACACTTTATTCGTGGTATTGCATGAGTACTACACTGCCGTGTTAAGAAGAAAAAACGTAACTGACTTATTGGCTGTTTTGAGTTAGGGCCCGTTTTGACATCTTTGATATGTTTGCTATTTTATTCTTTAAACATAAATGCCCTAACATGCTTTTGTAATGGCTTAAAACGCTTAAGAAAAATGACGTTTGTTCAAAGAACCATGCTTTTTTTAAGAAAAATTGACGTTTTAGCATTCAATTTAATAAAAAAAAGTGACTACCATCATTGTATATGAATCAAATAGTATTATCATCAGACGAAATTTGTTCTCGACTCCTTAACAAACCAGATGGCGTATGATCGCTTCTCAGAGAAAGCGAAATTAAAAATTCCCTTATTGACGAAAAAAAACAACTGAGCAAACAGCACAAGAGCCCATAACAAATGGCAGATAAAAACAAGAAAAACTGGTTCCAAACAACAACAAACGACAGAAAAAACAAGAAAAACTGGTTACTTTTTCGATTTTCTTGTGTTTAAGAATAAGGGAGAGGAATAGGATAGGAACATTGTAGCATTGTATTTAATTCTATAGTATTCTCATGAAGAGATATACAATGATTGTAGCATGTAGCATGTGGGTATATCTACTTGCGGCTACGATAAGTTTTTTTTTAGAAGTCAATGTAAAAAAAACTGAAAGTATGAGCAGAGCACACAAAAAATGGCAGAGAAAAAAACTTATTTGTGGTTTCGGGTTCGATTTGTTTGGTCTCTCTTGTCTGAACTCTGGTAGTTTATTTTGAAGTAAGAAAAAGTATACCTACTTAAAAAAATTGAGATAGAGAAACTCATTCGAAGGTAGTTTGAGTTTGGTTTTCTTGTACCTACCAGAAGTTTTTCAATTAATTTATTTTCAATATTTCAAGCTATTTTTCATGCACTCTAAAAGGAGTTAGGTATCTGCCTGCCTAATTGGAGTTTTGAGTGATTTCTTTGCAGAAATGTGATGTTATTTTTCGTTGAAAACATGAACCAAGAATTTATTTCATCTAAAAATTGTCGGGGTTTGGAGTAATTTAATATTTACAAATTTAAATCTTCATGGCCACTATTTTTTCTTCTTGCAAGGTTGTTATAGTTTTTTTATAGTTAATTAGGTAGGTACCTACTCCTGTGTTTCTCGTCTTAAACGATGAAGTTAAAATAAAAGGGATCTCCAAAATATCCATACAAACGTTGCATTATGAAAGTTAACAAAAAAAAATAAACTAAGTAGGTATACCTATGTATATCTATTTTTGTATACACAAATCTAAGACAAAAAACAATTTTTCTTGTAAATTTTGAACTTCCCACACTTTATTCCAATTTAATTTACAACGGTTTAAAGATTATCGATAGAACTTTCGAACTAATGTTCAACGTGTTTTATTTAATTTAATTTAATTTAATTTAATTTTATTTTATTTTATTTTATTGTATTTTATTTTATTTTATTTTATTTTATTTTATTTTATTTTATTTTATTTTATTTATATAATTTATAGGCTTCGTAAGGAATTATACAATTTCTAGTATCTTAAGCTTCTATCAACACGACTAAAATTGACTGGCAGAGCATCCAAAGTTGAACTTCATTCTAATTGAACATTTTTGTCAAAACTGTATGACTATGATTTCAATATTTTTTTTTAATACAGAAGCTTCCAAAAAATTAAACACAATTGTATACCAAAATTTTCAAAACAATTTTTTTTTTGATTTAAAAAAAATGTTTCCATTTTTTTTTTTTTTGAAATCAAATATTTCGAAAACGACATGATCGATATTTTTGAAGCTCAAGAGTTTTTTAATACTTTCCAAAATATTTTAAGAAAACATTTTACTTTTATGAAAAAACAACGGTACGCTACATACAAAAATTAAAAACAGTTAACGAAAATATTTTTTTCTCAAAAATGACTCCTACGATTTTAATTTAACTTTTTCCGTAGGTATGCTTAAACTATCAAAAAATCTAAAATTTTAATCTTAGCAACTACTAGTAGTACCTCTCATACAATGGATTTTTATATTTTGAATTTTCTTATTATCAGCAGAACGGATTTAGATTAATTTTTATATATGGGTGATTCCGTCTCAACTGTGATTCTTTGTGTCCAGTGCTTTTTTTGTTATTTAATGTAAAATGTTCGTATATATTTTTGGTTTAAATTGTGTAAATGGCTATTTACTACAATCTACATTCGATATCATGACCCAATTTGCTACTTTCTAATGAAATACTTCATTGAATTGAAATGTTGTCCGAAGAAAAGTTTGAGTGCAATACTTGCTTGACAATATAATGCAAAAATTAAGTCAAAATACTTATTGCTGAATAAAATAATCACGAATGAATGTTGTCCGAGGTTTTGGTTCTATTTTTAAATTAAAAAGATTTCCCGCTCAACCGCCATTTTGTTTTAGCTTTAACACGTGGGTATTGTGGTTTTCTAAAAGATAAACTAGTTATGTATAGTTAACATCAGTCATTTTAATTTTTGAACGTTGTTGTACTTTAAGAGTGATATGTTTTCATGGGATGAAAGTATTTCACAAATTTATTTGTCAGTACCGTGGTAGTATTTTTAAAGCATGTTATAACATGTTTTTGGCTGGTTATCACAATTTTGTATTCCTTTTAACGGCATAAGCTAAAATTGTCCTGGAAATTATTCTTCTCCTTGACATAGAGAAGTTAGGTCACATAAACTGTCTAAATTTCAGTACTGTGGATGTCAGTACCGTGGCATTTAAATACTTTTTGAACTTTAATTAAATATAATTAACTTATTTCTTGCAATAATATTTTTTCTACCAATTTTCTTTGTAATAACGGTAGCGGACGAGCCAAACAAAAATCATTCCGTGCAATACAAACTAAGTAATAACCCAGCACAAGGAAAAGGGTTGCGATTCAGAAAAACAGACTTTAAAAACGAAAAAGAGATAATTTTTTAAAGAAAAAAAGGGAAGTAGAAATGTCAAGAGGTCAAAACGTATTAGACAATCAAGAATCTCAACAAAAATATGGTCAAAAAAGGGAGAACAAACTAAAAAGAAAAAAAGAAGAAGAGTTTCATTATCGTCTATACTAGTTTTAGTACATTTCACTATATTTTTTTTTTCTTTAAAAGTTGTAGCAAAATGCCTTTACTGATATGATACTGTGACTAAATAAGCCACAAACACAAAACAAAAACTGTTTCCAAGAAGTTTTAATTTTTGAAAATATTCTAAAAAAAAGAATCAGAGTTTGCAGAGAATCACCCATACACACATTTCAAATAAGTTCAGATAATATTGCACATCAAAATTTTCAAAAACTAATTTCTGGACTTTTAAACAAGTTTCAAATTATTGTTTTGAAAATTTGATGTCTTGAAAACGGGTTCAAATTTTTTTTTGAAATTTAATTTTTATATGTACATTAGTAAATACTTATAAGATTTGCATGTCAACATTTTTCCTTTCAAATGTTGTAAGAATTTGATATATAAAAATTATTTTTTTTTAAAAACCGCTCCAACAATTTTAAGTTTTTTACTTGCGATATAGGTACTATAGGGCAAGTTTTGGATTCGTGCAAAAAAAAAAATTCGAGATAATAATCAAACATGACATTACGATGATAGAGAACACGAAAAAAGTGGGTGGCACAATTCTGTCTGTCTGTCTGTCTGTCTGTCTGTCTGTCTGTATGTACCTGAACCTACAGCCTAAACCACTGAAGCGATTTTCTTCAAATTTTGAACTTAAGGTTTTTTTGTTACTCTCCAGAGGGGAAATTGAAATTTTTTTTTTAGCTCAAAAAATAACGGTACTTGCCATACAACCGTTAAGGAAAAGCTTATTTATCTCAAGAACGGCTCCAACGATTTTGATAAAAAAAAATCAGTGTATTACTGTGGACATGATGTAAATTTCAATAAGAAAAAAAATCACCAAAAACATTTATTAACGGTACCTTCCATATAACGGTTTTTTTTTATTTTTGATTTTCTCATTAACTGCTCATCCGATTTCATTGAAATTTTTTGCACAAAAGCTTTGTTAGAAAATAAATAATACTGCATACCAAAATTTTTGAAAAAATAAATTTTGGATTTTTAAAAAAAGATTCAAAATTTTTTTTTCAAAATTCAATATTTCAAAAACGGGTTGATGAATTATTTTGAAATTTCAGTTTTAAATGTATATTAATATATACTCAAAATTGGCATACCAAATTTTTTTTTGAAAAATGTAACAAAAATTTTATATATAAAAAATTAATTTTTAAGAAAACGGCTCCAACGATTTTTAAATTTTTTTTGCATTTATTCATATTTTTTCAAGTAATCAAATGGCATACTTTTTTTTGAGCTCTAAGTTTTTTATCAGGCTGTTTATACAATTAAAAGAACGATTTAAATGCTTTTTATACTTTTTCTATAATTACTTGAATATTTTTTAAAGTTCTTAAGCCCCACACAACTTGAACATAAGAGCAAGTACGTGCGATCCAGTCGTGCATTTTATTTTTCATACAATCATATATGAGGCTGTGAGTGCAAAAGCGGTTGAACCCTCTTTTTTTATCATGTTTTTCGTTTTGAATCGATTTTTAATAATATTTTTACTATGATTCAAATAGTAAACGTCACATTTTTGGAAAGCTTTTAGAAATTGGCTTTGATGACTTTTGATGCATAAATGTAAAAATACGAGACAAAAATACCAACAATGCCAAAAAATGGGTTACACCACTTTTGAACTCACGGCCTCATATTGCTTTGAATTAAATCTGAGAAACTCGACGCTCCACATCAAAAAACCACTTAGAAAGCGATACAAAAATAAAAACCTGTTTCCACCTACATACAAGAAAATAAGAACGAATACCTACGCAAATAGACATAAGTTTCTAATTTTCATTCCAATCTATTTTAAAGGCTCCCGACACGAAAAGCATTTTGGGTGCCTTATCTTGGCAAAGCACAGTCATCGAGAACAAAAGAATTTGTTTATGTTTAGAAAATATGCGATGTGTATTGAACCTTTATGTAACGATAAAAACTTGTTTTGATCCTCTTTTTTTTGTTTCCTCTTCTCCGCAATGTCTGTACCTACGTATGTATGTATATACATACATACATACCAATTCATTCTTTATTTTTTTCGGCAGTTTGTTTTTGTTCCCTTCTCACTCTCGTATATTGGCACTGCTGTGACGTGAGGAGAAGGAAGATAATTGCCTTCTCTCATGTAGTGAGGAAATAATGTATTTTTTGATCTTTCGTCTGCTGTGAGTTGCCGTGCGGAGAGTAGAGGCTCACATCAATAGACTCTTTGATTTCTACAGGAAATGGGGCATCCGGATCAACACTTCTAAATCGGAACTTGTCTGCTTCAGGAGACCCTCAACAGGCAGAGGCAGTTGCACTGCAGCGAAGTGCAGAAACATCGTTCTGAGACTCCCAGATGGATCCACCATAACTGCCAAACGGAACGTCAAGTATTTGGGAATCCACTTCAATGAGTTGCTTAGGTTCAACCCGCACTCAAGAAGTGTGCTCAAAAGAGCCAGCTGGGTCTTCCACCGTTTACACCCCCTGATGAGAAAAAGAACTGGATTAAGTCAACAGACGAAAATATTGATGTACAAGCAACTCCTGCGGCCAGTCATAGCCTATTGCTTCCCAGTCTGGTTCTCAATTTCCAAGACAGCCATGAAGGAACTTCAAGTGTTCGAAAGAAAAATACTTAGAATTTGCACCGGACTACACTTCGACCGCCAGCGACGGAAACACTACAGGAATGAACACCTCTACACAGAAGCGAACATAATCCCTCTGGACAGGTACCTAGTGCTCTCTACAAAGAAGCTAATAGAAAACATCCACAGTCATCCAAATCAGCTGATAAGAAGTATGCCCACCGAGCAACGACAACCCGATCCGAGGTACCTCAGTGTGATGGAAACCCTGGACGACAACATTATCCCCATAGACAACGAGGAAACAGTTTCCTTCTACGCTGACACAGGGTCAGCCTACTACCGCGGCTAAATGCCAAACCTCCTAACAATCCACACCAAAATCACCACTAGACAACCGGGATGGAACACCCCGAGAATGAAAAGTCAACCGACGCTTAAATTAATGTTGACATGTATTTTATATAATTATAAAATTTTAAACCTAAGACATAGTATAAAGTTAGGCCCCCTATGTGCCAACAAATGTAAATTTTTCAATGTATCTTATTAGTTGTAAGCCAAATTGTATATATTATGTTCAATAAAACAAATTGAATTGAATTGAATTGTGAGTTGGGTGTGAAGCAATGATGAGGGAATAATACACTTCTTGCTTCAGTCGTCTGTAGCGCTAGTATCTTTTTCCTCAAGTAATACTACTATTAGATTTATATACAATGCTACCATACAAGAATTTGTACATCTGATAAATAATCGAGGCAAAAAAAATCATTTACTTCTAAATAAGACAGAAAAAAAAATTAACAACAAAACAAAAAAGAAAGAGATAAAAACAGAAAAACGTGTTTATCTCGAAATGTCAGAAATACACTTACGTTTTTTCTTCTTAACACGGCAGTACAGTACACAAAATTCTTATTCGTGGGCATATTATTCTTTCAAATTGCCTTCTGACTATAGGTCAATTAAGCGAAGAAGCTTTGAGAAATAGGGACTTGAAATAGGGCTGGCCACGATACCAGAAAAGTCTCGGTATCGTTTGGTATCGGTATTGGAAACCGAAACCATACCGAGACCAAACCAGCTTCAAAACACCCAAAACGATACCGAGACCAAACCGAGACCATACCGAATCTTTTGTACCGAAATTTACCGAGACTCTCGGTGGTATCGTTTGGTATCGGCAGAAAAAATGTATTTTTGAATATTAGTATTAATTAATAACTTTTTGTTCTTGGTTTCTCCAAAACGTCTCTAACGATTTACATGATATTCTCAAAGTTACTTATTTTTTGCTAGAGAAAGGCTAAGGAAGCGATTTTAATAAAATGCACCCACTGCCAAGCCTATTTTTAGTTATATCTTGGTTTCTCGGGAACTCCTAATACGATTGAAAGAAATGTTAGAAGTTAGTTCTTATTAACACTGAATGCGACCGAGACCGATACCGATACCAAACTCAGTCATACGATACCGAGACGAGACTTAGCAATACGATACCGAGACCGAGACCGATACCGAGGCGATACCGACATTTTTCAATTTAAACGATACCGAGACGATACCAATAAAAGTCTCGTTTGGTTTGGTATCGTAGCCAGCCCTTACTTTAAAGTCTACCGAGAACAGTTCAGCCGAAAAACTTCCAGGAAAGATACTCTTACTGAAATTTTTAATAGAATGTTAGTTTTATCTGACCCCAACATTACAAGTGAAAGAAGTCAAAATATCAATATAAATAAAAAAGTTTTAATCCTGATGCACAAAATATGTTTGAAGAAGACAATTTATATTATGATTCCGATTAATTAAGCAGAGCTTATATTAAATAAAATATGAACTAAAACATATATCGTCGGCTTAGAGTGTAAACCTGCTAAATCCAATTTTTGTCAAATTTGAGATAAGTATGCAGTTTGAAAGATCGAACGAAGACGCATCGTCTGACATAATTATTTTTGTTAAATTTGGCAACTTAGCTGGCCAAAACGCTTGATGAGTAAAACAGCTAAGTCCATAACATCCAAATTCACCTGCTAACTCCATAACAATTAAAAATACCATATAAAATTCGAATAACAGGACAGAGAGGGGGAACCTGATTTTTAAGAAATAATACAGTTTATTATCATGATAGGTATTCTATAAAATAATTTAAAAAAAAGTACAAAAATAGTACCTCCGTTAGTACCCACATACTTTGTTTCGAAATGTACATTAACATTGTGTTTATTAAATCTCAAGGTAGACACTACCAATGAACCTTTGTGTTAGCGAAAACACTACTTTTTGAAATGAACCCCTATATATAGCATTCGTTAACTAAATTAACAAAATCGCAAATAGGTTTAACCTAAACTCAAATAAGTTTCACCCAAGCGCAAATAGATTTAACCCAAAACCCAAACGCAAATAGAACTAACCCAATCGCAATTCGATTTAAACAAAACTATACGCAAATAATTTAAACTATTAACAAATCATTTTAAGCAAGACGCAAATTGGTTTAACCCAGACTCAACTTATTGTTCCAGCTGTGTGGTGAAGAAATGGAAGGCTTAACAGTATTGGAAATTCCACTAGTTCTGCGCGTTTTTCCAAGAACTTTCCGAACAAATAAAAGGCCAATTCCCTAATAATAGCTTTTTAACAATTATGGATAATTCCAAAATCCATTAGACCCAAAAAGTACAACTGGATCAATAATTCAAGGTTAGATTAATTCAATTTACTTTTTGGTTAAAATTATTTGTAAATTGTTTAAATTATTTGCGTATAGTTTAACTATATTTGCGTTTTGCTTAAATCGAATGGGGTTAGTTCTAAAGGGTCCGCCAAATAACTTTTTTTTTGTTTGAAAATGCTACTGAATATTTTCTCAAATTTCTTTTTTTATTTGAAAGTACAATCTTTCCGGTAAATAATGAAAAATAATTTCATTCAAATGGCTGCTTCGCTAAGTCAGCCTGCGATCGACTTAGAGAAGATGCCGATTTTGCCAAAAAAATCATCTTTTCAGATGAAGCTCATTTTGATCTTGGCGGGTATGTAAACAAGCAAAATTTTCGCATTTGGGGCACAAAAAACCCGCACGCATACATTGAAAAGCCGATACACCCAAAACGAGTCACTGTTTGGTGCGGATTTTGGTCCAGAGGCATAATTGGGCCATTTTTCTTCGAGTGGCCGTTACAGTCAATGGCGATCGTTATCGGACAATGTTGAACGAATTTTTGTTCACAAAAATTGAAGAGGAGGATATTGACAACATTTGGTTTCAACAGGACGGCGCCACGTGCCACACAGCCGAAGCTACACTCCATGTAGTAGTAGCATTTTCAAAAGAAAAAGGTTATTTGGCGGACCCTTTATTTGCGTTTGGGTTAAATCTATTTGCACTTGGGTGAAACTTATTTGTGTGTAGGTTAAACCAGTGGCGTAGCTAGGATATTTGCCGCCTGGGGCAAAACAATAATTTGCAGCCCCTTCGGTCTAACCATAATCAAACAAAATTTTGTCAAACTATTTTTTAAGCTATTTAGTTAAGTTATGGGTACCTTCATACTTAAAGTAGCAGACAAAATTTTGACTAACATTAAGCCGTTCCTATGAACTAATATTTTTTCGTTTTATTTTTTTATGTTTTGAAAAAAAGCAACGGTAGGTTTATTTTTTTTTATTCATTTATCAATTTTGTTAAAAATAATTATATTCTTTCTTGAAAAAAAAAGAAACAACAAATCTTCTGCAAAAATATTCAGGTTACAGCATTTTTTTTTTACTTTTTTTTACATGTCTACCGCGAAAAAATTTCTGATTTCTGAGAAGTGTCAACCCCTCTGAGCTCTGAACTGAAATTTACATATACAAAATATAAGCTACAAAAGATTACTTACAGTAAAAATTTTATTTTCTAGTATAGATTTAGTTAAATTTCCAATTAAAAAAATTTGTTTACCTAATTGGCTTACAACTTCCAACGCACAACGAAGTTAATTTTGCCGTCCCTAACTCCTGGTGCCCGGGGCAGCTGCCCCCTTCGCCCCCCCCCCCCTAGCTACGCCACTGGGTTAAACCTATTTGCGATTTGGTTAATTTAATTTTCGAATGCTATATATTTTATTTTAACATTATTTATACTCAATAAAGCTATCGATTAGCAAAAATCCTACTCTATTTTTGATTGTTCTGGAAAAACGGCTAAGTCCATTATTTTTTTACATTACCAAAAAAAGAAAACCGGCTAACTTACAAAGATGCAAATAAGTACAAAACTAAGATCCTGCTTGAGTTGTTTTATGTTTAGAAAGGAAGAGTACCAACTAACACACAATCCATGTTTTGGATTTTATTTTCTAGCAACGATAAAAGTTTTTGCGAAGTTTTTTCTTTCTCCTGTAAAATTTCCATTTATGGAGTTAGTAGGTTTACACTCTAAGCCGACGATATATTAAAATAATATGGTCTTTTTATTTCTTTGTTTAAAAAATCTTGCAACACAAATTAAAAATATGATCGAAAAAAAAATAAAAAGTATTTAAACATTTTCCAAATATTATTGTATAATTTTAGACTAAGATTACTGTGATTGAGAAAGTTAATTTATAATCCTACCGATGTTTTTCAAAATCTTAAGCTTTTAACAGCACTATCCGAATCTAAGAGTGTAAAATAACGTTTTCGAGGTTCTATTTTATCTGGAAATATTTTGTATTATTTTCTTAATTGCAACAGTTTAATTATTTATCTATATATTAAGATTATTAAGGGAATTGAATTTTGAAGGGTATCCTATGTACTTTTAGATTTCATTACAAGTTTTTGGGACAAAAATATCTCGCCATATGACATAACCTTTAAAGTACCCAAAAATGTTTTTTTTATTTTGATTGAAATATCTCAAAAACGTTAAGTAAAAAAAGATTATAGCTTGGTTTCAATTTAAGCGTAACATAAACCGAAATATAGATTCCCGAACAAAGAAAAAGAAAATGGTGTTTTTCGAAGTCCCGTATTTTCGGGAAACAATTAGAACAAAAAAAAAAAAACCAAGGCCTATCGGAATATATTTTGCCCAATCTGGCAAAGTGAAAACAACGAATCTAAATAATGAAGAATAAAAAGAATACTTAGCTTTTTCCAAACTCCAAAACAAAATCGAATTTTCCCTGAGTTCTCTGGCCCACCTGGCCTTGACTCCTGAAGTCGCTCCGTTCAAGAATATTTCCTCTCCTCACAACAATGACGGGAATTTCCCTCACTGGAAACTCGTGATATCTTTTGAAAAACCTCACAAAATTTTCAATCAATTAATTTTACGAATTTTTCGATTATTTGATTAATCTTTTAAACTTTTCTCAAAAACGATCTGCCATGTACAGAATCTCACCAAAAAGTGCCATAATGGCGGCCTTTTGCGCTCACTTTTGCCCTTTCCAATTGTCGACCTCTCTTTCACCCCCACTCAGTAGTGGCGGTATTCGGTCATGAGTTTGGGACTTCGCCTATTGGCTGGAAGCCTGCCCCGATGTTGAACCCACTCCACTCTCTCTCAATTCAAGTATCCCTAGTGAAAGGGATCATTCACAATGGGGAGTAGCTCAGTGAACGCATCCAGTCCACCTCCGTCATATTATGCCATACAAAAGTAAAATCAAATTTACACGATCAAAGTCCCCGTACCAAACCGACCCAGACTAAGATCGAGAAAAATATTCTTGACGAATGCACTTCCACCATTTACAACCATTTAGGTGAGGAAGAATTCGATTTCAACACGAAGTTAAAATTTCCCTAACACCGTAGACCTTCGTGCAGATTTGGGGGAATTAAGGAATTACCTAACAAGATCATCTTTCTTTTTTTTGCATTTTACGTTGGGCCCTCGGCCATTTTTGGGTTGGTGACTGGCGTTGCCAGTATTGACATGTCAGTCAATTTAAGGTTGGATGTGGACCGTCTGTCCCACATGTCGTTGGACAATGGACCATCTATCGCATGTCATCGTTGGTGTGGACCGCCTGTCATCCACATATAGTTGGGCAAGGACCATCCGTCACATGCCTTAAGGAAAAGTGGACCTGCTGTCTCACTTGTGTTTTATTGATTTGTGTGGACCACCTGTCACACGATTATTCGTCGAGTACCTGTTGAAGTAGTTTTTCCAAGATGCTTTAGGAGCAGGCCTCTGGTCGATAGACCAGTACCAGTGCCTACGTTCTGTAACTTAGGCGAGAACTTCTCGCATCGAGAAAACATGGAACACAAAATCCCAACGTTTCTCGACTTGGAAAAATAAACTGTGTCTGTATCTCAATGTGAGAAACTTCTTTTTTGATTTGTCTTTCCATTGGAATATCTACCGGAAACTATAATATTGGCAGTTAAAATTCAAATATTTAAAAATATTTGTATTTTTTTCAAATGTCTTATGTGGGTCTGCCGCCTTAATGCATTAAGTAAATACGCATTTATATAAGTTAGTATCGCCAAGTAGTCGAAATTCGACCTGACTCTATTAATGTCTTAACGGCAACATATAAATATAAAAACTAGATTCTGCCCGAGCGATTGGCTATACCTACCTTTCAAATAAAAAAATATGAAAATAAATTGCCATTAAGTCAGTTTAAAAAGGAGATATAGAAAAGTGTTTATAGTCCAGTAACCTTGTAGTTTCATAGTACTGAGACCTTGCGTCAGGTCCGGTAGTTCTGATTTTTTGCTGAGTTGTTTATGATGTTGGCCTAGTATTAAATCTGATTTTTCGACCTCGAGCGCCGAACGCAACATTGGTAAAAATCCAAAAAACCGCGAATTTTTCGCGGTTTTTTTCACTTATTGGCTATTATAACCATTACGCCTTAACTTTCGAATAAAACATTGCTCTACGATTTTAACCTTACTAAATTTGCTTCAATTTGAGTCCAAAGCCGGTTCTGTAGACATAACGGTTTCCAAGGGACGGCATTTCAAAATATAGCAATAAAAAATTTAAAACAACATGTAGTATATAAAACAGTATAATAACAAAAACATGGTCTTTGACATATGCTGCATCAAAGCAATAGAGCGTGTAGATTGGGCCAAAAGAAGAAAACAATAGTACCGGATGGGGGGTATATATCCCCCCGTTTAGGCGGGAGGGGCAATTTTAAGAAAAGTTGACTTCAAATAGAAAAATAACAATAAAAATACAATGGTAATATCTGGACGAAAATCCATTCCTCATCTCAAAGCCAGAAATCCATTCTTTAATTTTTTTTTTTAATAAAGTTTTTTAGCTGATAGTTTTTGAAAAATTTACTTTCAAACTCAAAATTTTGAGAAAAAGACGATTTTTTTTTGTTAATCTATTTTTTTTTTATTTCATGGTATTAAGTACTATTTTGGATTTTGATTTTCAATGCTCTTATAAATTCTTTGTTAAAAACTGAAAACCAAATGCTAAAATGACTTCTAGTTTTTGAGAAAACTGAAATTAACATGATCAACTTCACTGTTTTCAGTCTAGTATCCTTTTTCTTCGGGGTGGGAGGGCTCTGCCTCAGGTGCGGTAGTTCTGATTTTTAGATGAGTTGTTTATGATGTTGGCCTTAGTAATAATCCAAGTTTTCGACCTCGAGTGCCGAACGCAACTTTGTGAAATACGCAAAAAACCGAGAAATTTTCGCGGTTTTTTAAGTTATTGGCTATTTTAACCTTTAAGGCCTGGTTTTCGATTATAACTTTGCTCTACCATTTCAAAATAATTAAATGGGCTTCAATTTGAGCTAAAAATCAATTCAAATTGTGAATTTTTTCATCATCTTTTGAATTTAGAATGCTGCAAATCGAATTGAAGGGGGCTTATTCACCCCTTGTGTGAAATCGTTTGCCCCTTTTCAATGATTTTTGTATACTGTGTAGCGTGTCATGTTGGCTTTATTTTAAGATCTTAATCATGAAGATCGGATGAGTAGAAACGGAGTTATGATTTTTTAAAGTCAACCATATTAAACTCGAACTAAAACATTCGCTTCAGATAACTCACTGGTGGGTACTGAACTGAGTACTGTTTTAGTTCGAGTTTTATATGGTTGACTTTAAAAAATCATAACTCCGTTTCTACTCATCCGATCTTCATGATTAAGATCTTAAAATAAAGCCAAATAAAGCGGGAAAAATTAAAAAAGTCATTGAGGAAAAACCTGCTTTTTCCTTGAGGAATGGAAGCTGTACCTGCCACTTTTCAGCTTATTCCTTTGATGAATTTAACATGGGCGTGTCATTGGCGGGAAGCACATGCCACTTTTCCGATGAAAATTCACTAACGAATTCACTACTTCAATGGAAGTTGTATATTCACCGACCCAGGTGATGAAAAACATGGTGATTGCTTAATCTGTGAATTCACTACATACGGGTATTTAGCTTATTCATCAGTTCAATAATTTCGATGAAAAATCGAATGAAAATTCAGTTATGAAATCACCAGGTTAGTGGTAGTTTCTTTTTCATCAATTAAATCCTCCCATTTGTATTGTTTACTAAATCCCATCGGTAATGCACCCTTTATTTTAAAATGAAAACAAACCAAAAAGCTGTTTCCATTTCAAATCAAAAATTGTTGGCGTTTCGACAAACGCAATTTCTATTGACTTCAGTTCGTCTTACATGGACTTTTTTACAGAAAGTCACTGTGAACTGTATCCAACAAAATGAGAATTTATAGTTGCCAAAAAATTATAAACTACTTTGTGCATTACTATTCATCGTTGGAATCATCGATTACAATTCACCATGAGTTTCACTCACATTTGTTTTTTTTTTTTTTGTTCTCGCCATGAACACTTTACAAAGCAGATGAGTGGATTCAAACAACGAACTGATGATCTTGTACATTACTTTTCCACAACTTTTTCATCACATACTTTTCCCTTTGAAATTCACCGAAATAAAGGGTCGTTTCATAAACACAAAGCAGAAAGTGGAATCAAAGCTACGAACTGAGGAAACTTTGCATTACTCTTCACCTACTAAATCATTGCATGTCGTTTCTCTTATGATTTGGCAAGTGAATTCATTGATTATTTCAGCAATAAATTTCATTGAGGACGATATTTCCCGCTGGGATAAGTCACTTTGGAAAGAACAAAATTCAACGATGTGGGAAAATATCTGCAACTATTTGGTTGCACGTGCGCGCAGTTACATATTATTCTATATGACACAAATTGAAAACCCGATTTCAGGCAATCGTCCAGTTTGTGGCAAAACACAAACTGAAAAGTTGCTCGAATCGACGACTGAATAGTTTCTGCATGTGCGCGCTGTCCCGTATGAGTCAATAGGATTCATTTTTGCAACCAAACAGTTGCGAAACTGAAAGTTGCATGTGCGCGACTAGCCTTAATCGCTTTAATTTTCTTCTCACATGCGTTTTACTTGTCGAGTAATTTTAGCAGGTAAATCGAGAAATTATCTCGACTTTTTTCTTACAGAAACAGTTTAATTCACATTTTTCCAGGCTCTCACAGTTTTACTCATATTTTTCCAGGCTCTCACAGAAATTTTATTCCGAAAAGTTTCAAGTCGAGAAAATCTATTTTTTTTGATTCACGTGTTCCATGCGAGAAATTTCTCGATGCGAGAGTTACAGAACGTAGGCACAGGTTCGCACTGAACTCTGCTAGCATTTTGGAGCCGCAACAAGAAAAAGGAAAAGTGTAAGGGATTGAGTAGGTGAAACTTGTTGTGGTAAGATTTACCACGACAATTTGTATTAATAACCTCTCTTATTAAAATTGTATGTACTTATACATATAGGTGTGGACAGACTACAAATACCGGGCCAAAAAAAAAGGTAAGCTAAAATTTGCTTTCCATGGAAAAGACTGGAGGGGACCTTTTGAAGAAATAAAAATTACGGAGCATGAGGAGAAGGTGATTCAGCATCGACATCGATTCGGACAGCGGTATCCGGTCTGAAGCGTCATGGTTTTGGTGCTCCATCTACATCACCATCTGCTGCAGCAGCATCGTTGGTAACAGCAGCACAATATGCAGCATCACCATCGCCAGCTCCAGCTCTATCGTATTCAAAAGAAATTAACGAAGATCCTCTGGAGACTATGTCGAGAGGAATAGTGGAAAGCCCAAAGCGATCTCCGGAGAAAGAAACTGAAGAGGCAGTAAAAATTAGAAAAAGGTTAGTTTCTTAATATTTTGTATTATATTTCTTGTCTGGAATACAGAAATTCAGCTCCGTTTACGGTAGCCAGTTCCCCTGAACGCCGCCGAAAAGAAAATGCTCAAATGGAAAAGGATTCCGTATTTCAAGAGAAAATTATAATAATTTTATCATTATTAACAAACAGGATGCAATATTCCAATCAAATATTATCGCACGGCTTGAAAGCAGTGCTGTTGAACCAGGCGCGGATACAGGGGGAGGGCAATGGATGCAATTGCCCCCCCTGGGCAAAAACGAACGAAGCATAAAATATGAATTTAATAAAATGAAATAAAAAAAAAGGTTATTTTGTTATATGTTTTTAAATTTTTTTCTTGGTAGCCCAGCGTTGCAGCAATGAGTGGTTGTGCGTTGCCGGCTAGCTGACCAGGTTCAGTTCCACTATCGCAAATTGCCTTCAAATCGACTGAGTGGAAAGATTTTAACTTCGGTTTTAAATGTCCGATCTTCAAAATTAAGGTCTTTAATTAAAAGATAGATGTCTGGCTACATTACTGTACCTCTAAATATTTTATGAGAAAAGTCAATTTGTGTCTTACTTGGAATCAGCTTGAATCCCAAATCGATTTGATTTTCACTTTTCAAAATGCTGTCAATGAAACATTTCACAATTTGAAATATAATGATTTAAAAAGTTACTGCCCCACCTCCGCTCCAACCCTCCTCTTCAAATTTGTTAGTGGTTTTTATAGTTAAATGTAACGGGACATCGACAGGGGCAATTATCTAAATTATTAAAATTAAAGTTGATTCTAATTTACAAAAGAAATTAAATCTTTAAATTACGTCGAATTAATTAGCTTTTAAAATTTCTAACTTTGCTTCAAATGCTGGTATTTACAGGATTAAGATATCTAAATAAAGTTGAAAAAATAAACTACATTTGTGTATAAAATTTATTGAGAAATACCAAACAATTTCATACAAAGGGTGATAGAGTTCTTTTTATGATAAATATTTAAATATGCGTTTCCATTGTGGGAGTACTTTCACCATAGAAAAACTCTCGAGAGCGACTCTCGGATATCATTCTTCCCCTCTGGTGAGCTTATTTCATGACTGTGTTTGTGTCCACTTTCGTGTTTTACTCTCGAGAGCTTCTTCAGAGCTGCTCACCGTCTTTTTACTCTAAAATGGATATGCACCTTAGGAGTATGCAAATGTAGCTGTGTTTCGAGCTCGAGAAGAGCACAAATCCAATCAAGAAGATTGGAGAGAAACCAGGAACGACTACAGCAGTCACTGCCGAAGAGACGTTGGATGGAACTTTTACACCTTAGGATAGGTGTTTTTGGCCGCTTTTGAAAACGTCAAGTCAACGTCAATTCGATTGTCAAATGATCGTAATTTTTTGACGCGAATATTGCTATTGTATCGAACTGCATGAGTCTGGCAACTCTGCAAACGATGGTTTGAGATTTTGAAACATTTTTATTAAAACTTAACGAGGGCTTAATATATTGTTAATGTATAATAACGAAAGTTAGTCACAATGTACGGATGAATCGAGGCAGTCTGACAGAAAGGTTTAATTTAGAGTTGTTTTTTCTTTGTATTTTCCACTATAATCATTGTGTCTTAATTCAATGTGGAAAAGTTTGGTTTTGTATCGATGGACGAAGGCATCTGAGCTTACGATACAGTTCATCTCGGTTTTGATCCTTCAATTTTCTTGCAAACGCATTTCACGTTCATGAACACGTCCTCCAGCTTCTCAATATTTTTGCTGCCAACTCGATTTTTTACTGCAGACTTTCACCACACATGATGTTTTTGACATGTGACTTTAACAAACTGCATTATTGAACACAATGCTAATGCAGTAAAGCTTGTATTTGACTTTTGCAGTTTGCATTTGAGAACATTCCGCAAAATGCATTTTTGATGCTGATGACGTTCTCGAAAATGGCCTTTTACTGGCAAGGTTAGGTTAGGTTGTCCCTGCTAAGGAAGAGGCTGGAAATTTCACTCAAACTCGAACGTCATTGTGTCTGAATAGGAACATACCACTGTGCCATTATGGTTTCCGAGCATAATTGTGTAGTAACGCAAATCCAGAGGGAACTTAAAGACGCTTTAAAGACACCATTCTATATCTACAAACTGCAAAACTTCATTTCACAAGAAGCTCAAAGAGGAGGGAATAAGTTACGCTGAAATAGAATTATAGGGAGACCACGTTTTACTGTGCAAAGTGTAATTGAGAATTATAAAAAAAATAAAAGCTTTGAGATCGCGCCAGGAAGAGGTCGTAAGAAAATCTTAAATTTGCACATGGAAAGAAAAATCGAAAGAATGGTGAAGTGTAATCCCAAGATTAATGCCCCCAAAAATGCTGCAGATATTTTAACAAATCATGATGTGTCGCTCAACCCTCAAACGGTGAGAAATTTTCTGCATAAAAAGGATTACAACGGGCGCATGGCAAGGAAAAAACCATTTATTTCCAAGGCCAATGTTTCAAAACGCCTACAGTTACAGTACGCCAATACCTACGTCAACAAGATGGATGATTTTTGGAAAAATGTTATCTTTGTTGACGAAAGCAAATTCAACATTTTTGGATCGGACGGTCGAAGATTTGTGTGGCGAAAAGCGAATACAGCCTTGGAGGTAAAAATTTAAAGCCTACGATGAAACATGGAGGTGGAAGCATCATGGTTTGGGGAGCTATGGGTGCAAATGGTGTCGGAAATCTTGTTTTTATTGAAACAACCATGGACTAACATAAATATTTGGAGATTTTAAAAGAAAATTTAAGGGCCAGTGCTGAAAAAACTGGGATACAGGATAAAGTTATGCTGGTACAAGACAATGACCCCAAGCATTCATCAATGTTGGTAAGAGAGTGGCTGCTGTATACCTAATGTTAAATCTCTTCCACAGTCCCCAGACCTCAACCCCATTGAGATTTTGTGGGACTTTTTGGAAAAAAAAAGTGCGGCAATCCAATATAAGCAGCTAAAATCACCTTAAAGCTGTGATTTTAGAGGAATGGAACAAAATACCCACGGAATTCACCTCAAACTTGTGTTTTCAATGAAAAACCGTCTCAAAGAAGTAATAAGGGCCAAAGGATGGCACACTCGATACTAATCTTCAAGCAATAAGAGCTTAAGAGCTGTGCGTACAATTATTTGATGTATTTTTAAGTTTCTTTTAAGTTTTTGATTTTTTTTTTTTTAGCTTTGAAATATTTAATTTTTGATTTTTTCTTATAAGACTTTCAATAAATCATAAATAGATTGCAAAAGGTTTGCCAAATTATCGCAATTTGCCTCCAAAAACCACTTTTTTAAGAATTAAACCAAATGTACGTGCAATTTTTTGATGCATAGTATTTAAGCACACAGAAAATTTTGATCAAAATGAGATTTTCCTCAACGGTTTTTACTTTTGTATGGTAGGTATTGTTATTTTTGCATAAAAGTAAAAATTTGTTCTTAATATTTTAAAGCGTGTTAAAAATCGTTACGTACCAAGTTACAAAGTAAGTTTAATAATAGTTTTAGAAGTAGATATACCTGCATAATGTATTGAATTTAAAAAAAAAAATTATTTCTTAAAAACAAGCACAATACCTGAACTTTTTGTAAGTTTTCTGCATAAACAAATTATCAACACCGCTCTTACTGTTGTCGAGAAAATCTAAAGAAAAACAAAAAATGTTCTACTATTGAAACCGAAGAAAAGGTTTATCACTCAAATGTTGTGGTCACTAAAAGTAATTTATTGAATTTATTTTTAATCTGTGGGCCCATTTTTCAGAATATTTAATTGGTTAAAAAATATTGCAAAAACTGTTCTAAGAAAATGAAAAAGGAAACTAATGTAGATTGACTAAAAATACAAAAATGCTATGAACCAAGTTTAAGGAAAATTGATCCAACCGTTAAGACTGTAGCTGAGCAGACAGACAGAAAAACAGACAGGCATACTAACAGACAGATAAACAGGCATACAGGCAGACAGACAGGCAGGCATACAGGCAGACAAACATGCAGGCAGTTAGGCATCTTCTGTATCGTCGTTTGTTTGCTGTCAATTTACTTAGGAAAAAAAATTTGGATAAGAGGATCATTTTTTGAGAGCAAAAGTTCAAAAGATTAAAATTAACAAGTGAAATAAAATTTTGATATTTTTTCCGATCGCTCCATGGAGCAGTTCAGTTCTTCGCACAGCATCAAGTGCCCCGCGGAGCACACTTTGGGAAGCCCGGGACTAGGCTATAAGCTGAGCTATGCGCGTACGAACATATAGCCCAGGAAAAATGTACTTTCCCTGCGGAAAAATTCCAAGTGAAGATTTTTGAATGCAATTATCTTTATTTGTGCCTAAGGAATACGCATGCGAAAGTCTACAAACGAAACTGGCTTGCGTTAAAAGTTATTCAAGGTTAAATGTCGAAAATACCGGTTTTCCACGTATAACTTTGAAACGGTACATGGTATTAAAAAGTAATGCATGCAAAACTTGTAGATAATATGATTATCTACAAGAAATGTTAAAACACTTTTTTTTCTCTGACAGATGGTTAAGAAGATATCGGCGTTTCAAAAAACGTAAATTGACGAAAATATCCCTTTTTTGCGTATAACTCAGAAATGGTGAATGTTATTGAAAACATTTATAGGCAAAGTTTGTATACTATGTTACCTTCTATTAAAAAAAAATAATAAATTTTTTCTAAGAGTAATAATTTTAAAGATATAATTATTTGAAAAATTTCATCAAAAACCTGAAATTCCTGACTTTTTCTTTTAAATCTTAAATAACGAAATTTTCATAAAATAATTTATGTTCAGCTTATAGACTATAATGTAATCTACAAAAAATATTAACACACTTTTTTCCACACGAGTGACCAGTAACAAGATATTGCTACTTCAAAAAGGTTGAGTATTGAAAAGAAGGATTTTTCGCTTACCACTCTTAAACGGTATATGTTAGAAATTTTATTTTTACACAGTTTGTAGGTTATTTACCCTTCTATAAGAAAATAAAAAAAAAAATTTTTTTGTTTGCGGTTATTTAAAAGATATAATATTTTATATAAAATGCACAAAAGTCAAAAATAACGGTATTTTGCGGTTTTCTCTTAAATGGTGAAGTTTTTGAAAAATAATTTATACTTTTTGTATAAACAATAATATTCTCTATAAGAACTCTTATGAAGACTTTTTCGATATAAGGCCCCAATAAAAAGATATTGAGACTTCAAAAAGTATCAATTTTCGAAAATGCTGGTTTTTCCGGCCCAAAATGATTCGCCCAGTGACATAAAATAATAATAGGGTTTTTTAGAGAGACATAGTACAAACATTTTTTCATACAGACGGGGGGGTCTATCTCCCCCCAATTAACCGGGAGGAGCAATTTTCTGAAAGTAGTACTAAAATTAAAAAAAAAATTTAAGCAAATGGCAACACTTAAAATAAAGTACTATATTTTTTTTGAGATTTTCAAGTTTGTTCTTTAATTATTTTTTCAAAATAAGTTATTCCTGCCAATAGTTTTCGAAAAAAAATACCTTCAAACCCAACATTAAAAAAAAAAAAAACTGAACAAAATTATATACATAGGTAGGTACTGTTCTTTTTCAAAATATGAAGTCAGGAATTATGTTAGTTTCGATTATACACTTTTCCTGTAATTTTTAAATGAACACTGAAAACCAGATGGTTTTATGCCATCTAGTTTTCAAGAAAATTGTAAACTAAGAAAACTATTTTTTTATTATATGTTTTGTTGGTAGTATATCTAGGAAAAATGCATTACCACTTCGGGAAAACTCCAAGTTGAAATTTGTAAGCGCAATTATGTTTAAATTACCATAAAGAATACTCGTGCAAAAGTCTACATACGAATCTGGCTTGCGCTAAAAGTTATTCAAGGTCAAACGCCAGCAGAATCTTCTTTTAGAGCATAACCTTTTTTTTTTTTGGATAGTATCAAGGAAAAAATTAATTTCCACTTGAGGAAAATTCCAAGTTAAATTTTTTAAACGCAATTATCTTTAAATTGCCATAATGAATACTTGTGCAAAAGTCTACACACGAATCTGGCTTGCGCTAAAAGTTAATCAAGGTCAAACGCCAGCAGAATCTTCTTTTAGAGCATAACTTTTTTTTTTGGATAGTATTAAGGAAAAAATTCATTTCCACTTGAGGAAAATTCCAAGCTAAATTTTTTAAACGCAATTATCTGTAAATTGCCATAAAGAATACTCGTGCAAAAGTCTACACACGAATCTGGCTTGCGCTAAGAGTTATTCAAGGTCAAACGCCAGCAGAATCTTCCTTTTCCTTGATACTATCCAAAAAAAAAAGTTATGCTCTAAAAGAAGATTCTGCTGGCGTTTGACCTTGAATAACTTTTAGCGCAAGCCAGATTCGTATGTAGACTTTTGCACGAGTATTCTTTATGGTAATTTAAACATAATTGCGCTTACAAATTTCAACTTGGAGTTTTCCCGAAGTGGTAATGCATTTTTCCTAGATATACTACCAAAAAAACATATAATAAAAAAATAGTTTTCTTAGTTTACAATTTTCTTGAAAACTAGATGGCATAAAACCATCTGGTTTTCAGTGTTCATTTAAAAATTACAGGAAAAGTGTATAATCGAAACTAACATAATTCCTGACTTCATATTTTGAAAAAGAACAGTACCTACCTATGTATATAATTTTGTTCAGTTTTTTTTTTTTTTAATGTTGGGTTTGAAGGTATTTTTTTTCGAAAACTATTGGCAGGAATAACTTATTTTGAAAAAATAATTAAAGAACAAACTTGAAAATCTCAAAAAAAATATAGTACTTTATTTTAAGTGTTGCCATTTGCTTAAATTTTTTTTTAAATTTTAGTACTACTTTCAGAAAATTGCTCCTCCCGGTTAATTGGGGGGAGATAGACCCCCCCGTCTGTATGAAAAAATGTTTGTACTATGTCTCTCTAAAAAACCCTATTATTATTTTATGTCACTGGGCGAATCATTTTGGGCCGGAAAAACCAGCATTTTCGAAAATTGATACTTTTTGAAGTCTCAATATCTTTTTATTGGGGCCTTATATCGAAAAAGTCTTCATAAGAGTTCTTATAGAGAATATTATTGTTTATACAAAAAGTATAAATTATTTTTCAAAAACTTCACCATTTAAGAGAAAACCGCAAAATACCGTTATTTTTGACTTTTGTGCATTTTATATAAAATATTATATCTTTTAAATAACCGCAAACAAAAAATTTTTTTTTTTATTTTCTTATAGAAGGGTAAATAACCTACAAACTGTGTAAAAATAAAATTTCTAACATATACCGTTTAAGAGTGGTAAGCGAAAAATCCTTCTTTTCAATACTCAACCTTTTTGAAGTAGCAATATCTTGTTACTGGTCACTCGTGTGGAAAAAAGTGTGTTAATATTTTTTGTAGATTACATTATAGTCTATAAGCTGAACATAAATTATTTTATGAAAATTTCGTTATTTAAGATTTAAAAGAAAAAGTCTGGAATTTCAGGTTTTTGATGAAATTTTTCAAATAATTATATCTTTAAAATTATTACTCTTAGAAAAAATTTATTATTTTTTTTTAATAGAAGGTAACATAGTATACAAACTTTGCCTATAAATGTTTTCAATAACATTCACCATTTCTGAGTTATACGCAAAAAAGGGATATTTTCGTCAATTTACGTTTTTTGAAACGCCGATATCTTCTTAACCATCTGTCAGAGAAAAAAAAGTGTTTTAACATTTCTTGTAGATAATCATATTATCTACAAGTTTTGCATGCATTACTTTTTAATACCATGTACCGTTTCAAAGTTATACGTGGAAAACCGGTATTTTCGACATTTAACCTTGAATAACTTTTAACGCAAGCCAGTTTCGTTTGTAGACTTTCGCATGCGTATTCCTTAGGCACAAATAAAGATAATTGCATTCAAAAATCTTCACTTGGAATTTTTCCGCAGATTGGCAATTTATTTGTACATTTTTCCTGGGCTACATAACAGGAATTAATTTTTAAATTTTAATATAGCAGTACTTACAAATAAACAAATACTTTAATGCTTTATACAAATGTGGGCAGTGAAAGCATGAATGATGTGTGTAGATATGTCAAACATAATCACTCAATCTCTCATTTTCAATCAATAGATAATTCTAGATTTTAAAAATATTACGCGAGAATAAACAATTACGAATTTTTATACTTAAATACAAAGCTTGCAGATAAGAAGAATATTATTGTTATTCATCGTTCTTTAGCTGATGGTTGCATAATATAATGCACACGAAGCTTGACTGCTAACTGATTGTGAGTAACAGCCAAGCTGGTCTTGATGGAAATCCCACAAACAAAAATATTCTCAAGATTGCAAATGCTAAATGCACAAATAGATAATACCTATAGATACAGAAATGTTGATATTTAATTTTGAATAAAACTAACCATTACAAATGAAACTTTTAAAAGTTTTTGATTGATACTTTTTATATGCACATTTATTTACATAACTTTGCAATGGTTTAGTCAGTGTAACAAGAAAACTTTTCAGACGATTGTAAAGAAACTTGAAAATGTTCTTACGATTTGAATTTCAATTAGCCCCCGTACTTATTAATAAAAGTTCAAGAAAAAACTTTTTCTGGTTTTGGCTAAAATGTAGGCAGGCACATAACAGAAAAAATTGTACATAAGGTTAAAAACTATCCCAATATTTCACAGATAAGACATAAAAAAACGATGCTTAAGCCATAAAATATAGAAATTATGTTCGATCCAGTCATTCATTTTATTCTGTTATTTTCATTGATTAAGTTATTTCCCAGAAATATTATGTTTATTAATATTATATCAAAAGAAAAAACCAATGCAGCTTTGAAAGTTATCTGTGTAATTGAATGTTATAGAGGGGATTTCTCCCAGTAGTCGACTACTGGAACTTGTAAAGTGAGGAGATCTTCAATTTTTATTTGTATTTCCAATAAAATTCGTTATAATACTTGTATTTATTTAAATTAATACCTATTTCTTTGGTTAAATAATAATAAATACAAAATATAATAATGTTACCAAGTGCATTAGTTTTCGTGGTACTAACATTATTTTGTTGCAAGTCATTAGCTTTAAAATATCCAAGTGTCCCTTGTCCTGAGATATTCCAATATGTGCGAACTTTTGATGGTAATATGGGACTTTTAACTCTCGAACATTTGGATTATGGAGAAACTGTAGTAGAACTTGAACTATCACAGGCAGAACAATTATATCCGGTAAGAATATACAATTCAAAATTTAGTTTATAAAAATACAAATATCTTAGAAACTACCATGTGAACTTGCTGGGGCATATTCATAGATATTTTTATATGCTCAATAGAGCGATGATTAGCCACTTGGTGGAAGTTTATTGTTCTGAACATTTTTAACAAAAAAATGATTAATAAAACACTTGTTAATTTCCACAATTTGGAAATTCCAATTTCGTTGGACTGTCATGCCGAAGGTGTGGGTTCGATTCCCCGCCATGCCACCTTAAAACAGAGATGTTTTATCCGAGGTACTGCCTCTTGCGAAGAACTGACAAATCCTCCAAAAGTTTACTTGTCATGAATAAGTGCATCTCATCCAGCCGTTCGGACTCGGCAAAAAACTGTAGGTCCTCTCCATTCCTGCCAACAACACGCACACAGGAGTGGTTGAGAGTTGTAAGTCACTAGGCCCTGGTTCTCCATGAGCTGTTGCGCCACCCAATTTATTTATTTGTTATAGAAACAACTACACTAAGCTTTGGATTCAAATTTGAATGATGCCATTTTCATGTATTCTCGGATAAGATCATCATAAATAAAACAAACAGGATCTTATTGACAGAATTGCTATATACCTTTCTCTTTTTGCCTTATGTTAGTTTACTTCTCATCGGTCTGTTGCATTTTTACTTTGGACTACCGAGACCATTAAAAATCATAAAAAGCTTCCTTCCCATTAGTGTATAGTTAAATTTTTCGATAATTGAAATACATAAATATGTATGTAAATCCGGATAAAAATTAGGATCCTATGGCGTTCTTATGCAATTACTTGTTTTAAGTTAATCCGGATCAGATCATGTGGATAATTGAATGCTTCACTCCACGCAACTCGTTTTGATTTCTTTTTTATTTTAGCACACTGCCATTTCTTACTGAGAAAGACATATGGCTAAGTGGGGCAGAATTTTTAATTTGTTTTTGAAAATTCAAGAGATTAAAGTGAGATCAAAAAGAGAAGTCAAAATGAATGACGACATTAATTTTGTGTGTTTTTTTTTTTAATGAATTGAATGAGAAATATTTTGGCGTAGAAAAAAACAATACACTACACTTGACGTGACGCCACTGTAGGATGACACATGAATCGTAGAACTGCGTACAATTGCGTAGACCTGCGTACAAACGCGTACAATTGCGTAGACCTGCGTATAAATGCGTACAGTTGCGTAGACTTGCGAAGAATTACGTATACCTGCGTAGAAATGCGCAGATCTGCGTAGAAATGCAAATGCGTACAGTTGCGTAGATCTGCGTATAAATGCGTACAGTTGCGTAAAACTGCGTATAAATGCGTAGAATTGCATAGACCTGCGTATGAATGCATAGACCTGCGAAGAAATGCGTAGAATTGCGTAGACTTGCGTATGCGTACAATTGCATAGACCTGCGTAGAACTGCGTATTCCTGCACAGTATTACGTAGAAATGCGTATGAATGCGTTTAATTGCGTAGAACTGCGTAGAAATAGAAATGCGTATAAATGAGTACGATTAAGTAGACCTTCGTAGAAATGCATAGAATTGCATAGACCTGCGTATAAATGCCTACAATTGCGTAGACCTGCGTAGAATTGCATAGCCCTTCGTATAAATGCATACAATTGCGTAGACCTGCGAAGATATGCGTAGAATTGCGTAGCACTGCGGTTCAATGCGTTCAGTTGCAGACACCTGTGTAGAATCGCGTTTACCTGCGCAGAAATGTGTAGAACTGCGAAGAAATGCATGCGTACAATTGCATAGACCTGCGTAGAACTGCGAAAACCTGCGTAGACAATTACGAGCTGGAACGCGTGATGGGAAAGAATGGCTTGGGGTCATGGAACGAAAATGGCGACTTGCTTGTCGACTTTTGTAACGCAAATAGTCTTAAGCATAAGATGTGCGTGCAACAAAATTACCTGGATGCATCAATATGGTCAAACCGAAAACCAAATTGATCATATCATGATTCAGCATCGATGGAGGAAGTCAATGTGTGATGTCCGGAGTATGCAGCAAGGTGCTCAAAATTCATCACGAATGCTTTAAATGATCCCAACATATGTCAAAACTATGTCATCACCCTTAACGATAAATCCTCGTCATTAAACGAAATCCAAGATTCAACAATTAATGAATGTTGCAACAAGAGGATATATCCGGGAACTAAACCAAATACCCAAAGATGTTATTGGGAAAAAAAGCAACACCAATGATCCTGTAATGGATGTGGATGGCACACTTTTGATATCAATTGAGGATCAGCTACGCAGATGGAAGAGCCATTTTAGTGTCCTGCTAAATGAGGACTCCGTTGAGCAGAGTGCTGAAGTGCCCCAACTAATGGAGATGCGCAGGTCCTATAGGGGTATTGACATCAAAACCCCGTCAGAATCGGAAATCCAAACATCAATAAATCTCCTCAAAAACAATAAGGCAGCTGGACTTGATGGGACGGAATACTAGCTGAATTCTTGAAAGCCGATCCCGTAAAAGCGGCTGGTATTTTACATCCGTTAATACAAATCATTTGGGAAAACGAAAGCTATCCCAAGGACTGGAAGGATGGTGTGATTGTTAAGTTGCCAAAGAAAGGTGACCTAAAGAATTGTAACAGTTGGCGTGGTATCGCCGTGTTGTCCGTTTTCCCAAAACTCATGGCAACAATCGTTCTCGAGCGAATAAAGGATAGAATCGAGTCTACACTCAAGAGGCATCAAGCTGGCCTCCGTAGTGGTTGATCGTGTGTCGACCATATTAATATCATATAGTATCAATTAAGGATCAGCTCGAGCAGTCGATGGAATTTCAAACCTTAACCTCATGTTCGTGGACTTTGAGAAGGCCTTTGATCGAGTTAACAGCTTGGTAGAACTCCGCAAAAAATTGATGCCATTATTAAAGAGTCCTACGACATAGCAATGTGTTTTGTTTTACAGAATGGTCAGCTATCCAACTCCTTCGTTGTGCAACAGGGTGTGAGACAAGGGGATGGTCTATCGCCAATTCTCTTCCTGCTGGCGATGGATGACGTATTGACAACCAGTGTTGGTACATCTGAGCAACAGAGAATTCAATTGAGACCGTTCAAAAGGCTCAGTCATTTAGACTATGTCGATGACTTATGTATGTCTACTGGCAAATAGCATTAGTGGGCTGAACGGGATGCGCCAAATACTGCAAGTGTAGGGAGAGTCGACTAGTCTAAGAATAAACAGCAAAAAGACAAAAATAATGCTCACAGGCCGCTCCACACAGCAGCGTATTATTCTACAAGAGACAACAGTGGAAGAAGTCGAACAGTTTAACTACTTTGGCAGTATTGTTTCTGCAAACAGTGGTATGGATCTGGACGCTAAAAGTAGAATAAATAAAGCCCGTGCTGCCTTCGGTACTCTGTCCCCAATTTAGAAATCCAGTCAAACCTCCTTACGCACTAAGTTGAGATTCTTCGAATCCAATGTCAAGTCCGTGCTGTTATATGCTTGTGAAACCTGGAAAATCACGTCTACCATTTCGAGGAAACTACAGGCTTTTGTGAATCGCTGTCTTCGCCACACCCTTAAAATTCGCTGGCCAAGTGGCCACAAATAATATCAAATGAGGAATTGTGGCGCAGGACAAGTCGGGAGCGGCTGGACGTTGACATAAGAAAGCGTAAATGGCGTTGGATTGGTCACACACTGAGGAAACCAAACGATGGAATTGCAAAGCACTTCTTTGAATGAAATCCTCAGTGTGCACGGCGGCGGGTTGGAAGACCAAGAACAACGTGGATATCAACTTGGTTGAATATCTCTCTCAAAATAGCTTTTGAAGGGATGCCGTATTCTTATAAGTGGTTCCAACTGCGAATATAATAGGCCGGTCAGGAAACCGAACTCCGTGCGCTTTTTCAATGGGACTTATTTTTATGATTAGAATTACACACTAAGGATAAACTAAGCTTGAAAGTTATTTTTGTAGTTCTGTCACTTGGACGCCATTTTCAAAAATCGGAACCCATTAGCATTGAAGCATTGCTTCCGAAATGCATTTAAGTAAATAAATAAATAAAATACATAAGTGTTTTTAAGTTTTTCAAAATAATATCTTTTATTTATTTCATGAAAAAACACGTTGAAAATCTCCAATATCAAATCAATGAATCCCAAACTAAAATACATCCCTGGTTTGTCAGATATGAATTCAAATCATAAAAAAAGGTCCCCCAAAAAGCGCAAAGGATTTTTCTTGCAAAAATATTCTGGATATCTCAAAAATTTCTTTTGTTTTCATATTGTTTTTTTTTTTTGTAACGGAATAGTTCTGTTTTTTTTTTATTGTTCCAAAAGGTTTCAAATAAATTTAAATAAAAATATATATTTCTTTTATTTTTGTCAAGGGTGAAGAAGGATATCTTAATTTGAACATCGATCAGAACAAAATTCCAGAATATATAAGAACTGGCCGCCCAATTACCTACAAAGTAAATTTTCCTCTTAAAGATGTTGTTCCTCAAGTCAGTGCTATAAGGGTGAATGGAAAAACAGTTTGTTTTGGACGAAGAGGTAATATTAATTTGTTTTCTATTTAATTTAAAAATTCAAATATGCGTATTCTGTTTGAAGTTCCTTCACCAAGTACCACAATGTTGTTGAAACACACTTTGACAGCTCCAAGGCCATTTGATAATGTACTGCAGAATAATATATTCAACTTACGAAGGTCTTGGAGAGGTTCACCAAAACGTGCATGTAAGTTTATAAAACTTAAATCATGTTTAATATTTATAATTTATCTCTTTTTATTTATTTTGTTTGCTAGTGACTGAAAGTCAATATCCAACTGTTCTTTGTCCTGATGTATTCCGATATGAAAATATTGATGGCGTTGTTATGGGATTAATAACTATGGAGGATGTGAATTATGGAGAGATTGTATTAGATATTGTGCTATCGCATCCGGGATCAATACCTGCGGTAAGTTTAATGTATCTTCATATCTGCATGCATAAAATACACACAATACACTATACATACATAAACAATAAACATACATACATAATGTAGTATTACTAAGTAACTTCCGAATGCATAGCCCTTTAACTTACTTACTTACTTAACTGCCTGAACAGAATAAAGTGCTGCAACTGGAGTTGCAGCTGCAGCTGGAATAGCTGTCAAAAAGTGTCGTACGTGATTTTTGTTTACGCGCCCACAATGCAGCTGTAAAACTTTCTGACATTTTAGTATCGAAAATCAAAATGAAAACAAAAATAAAAATGAATAATGATGAAAAAGAAGCTAATATTGCTTTACGTCCTTTTGAGAGATTGAAAAGAGTTTAAAAATCACTTTAACCCACATATAAACACTCGGTTTTGCTCGCGATTTTGAAATGTCAGAAAAGCTGCAAGCAAAAGTTAAAAGTTGGCCAACTTGTCCAGCTGTGTCTGCAGCTCCGTCTGCAGCTGCGTCGTGTTCTGTTCACATTATTGATTTTGTGTGTATTCAACATTTTGACAGCAATTCCAGCTGCAGCTCCATCTACATTCTGTTCAGCCAGTAAGGTGGTACTACGGTCTGAGGTGGATGAGGGCCTCAACCAACAAGCTTCTTTCGTTAAGGTCCTGTTCCACTTGCGTGCAGCACCTGTAAGATGTCCTCCTATACTGCGCCGTCCCACAGGGTTGGATTCGAAGACTTTCCGGGCTGGAGCATTGATGTCTCATCGCTCTAGATGACCCAACCCTCTGAGTCGTTGGCTTTTCACTTTTGTGGCTAGATCGGTGTCGCTGTACAGCCCGTACAGTTCGTTGTTGAAGCTTCTTCTCTATTCCCCATCTACGCAGACGGGACCAAAATTCACCTGGAGAGTTTTCCTTTCAAAACAGCCTTAAGCGTTCCCATCCATAGTTAATAGTGTCCATGCCTTCGTGCCATACATCAGAACCGGGATGATAAGCGTTTAATACAGGGACCTCTAAGTTACTCAAGGGAGAGCTTTGCTCCTCAATTGCCTTCTTAGTCCAAAGAAGCAGCGATTGGCAAGAGTAATTCTTCATTTGATCTCAAAACTGATATCGTTCGCTGAGTTCATAGTGGAGCCTAGGTAGGCAAAGTTTCTGACCACCTCGAAATAATTGCTATCTATAGTGACGTTCTGTCGAAGACCTCGGTGTTTTGTGTCCTTTCTTGTTGACATCATATACCTGGTCTTGCTTTCATTCAACGTTAAACCTATCTTTTTGGCTTCCTTCTCAATACTTACGAAAGCACCACTGAAATCACCCTTTTTTCGTACTATAATGTCAATATCGTTAGCGTAAGCGATTAATTGGACTAAATTTTGAAAAATTGTGACTCTGCTGCTGACGTGAAATTTGTGCACTATTCTTTCCAGAACCATGCTGAAGAAGTCGCATGGCAGCGAGTCATCTTGCCTACAACATTTTTTGGCATCAAAGGCGTCGATGAGGTTTTTGCCGACCTTGATGATGCAGCGTACATTCTCCATCGTCATCCTGTGCACACGGACGAGAGTTTGGCAAGGATGCCAAAACAAGACATTGCTCTATATAGCTCGTCTCTATAGATGCTGTCACATGCGGCCTTGAAATCAATGAAAAGGTGGTGGGTATCGAGTTGAAACTCCTGAGTTGTCTCCAAGATCTGCCGTAGTGCGAATATATGGTCGATGGTGGACTTTCCTGACCTAAGGCCACACTTATATGGACCTATCAAGTTATTGACGAATGGCTTCAAGCGTTCACAAAGTACGGCAGAAAAGATCTTGTATGTGATGATGCCTTTGTAGTTGGTGCAGTCCAGAGCATCATCTTTCTTCAGGATCAGGCAAGTAATGCTGAGGTTCCATTCATGGGGAATGCTTTCCTCCGACCATATTTTGCAGAAAGCCTGTGCATACTCCTTACCAATTCAACGCCAGTCACTTTGAATAGCTCGTCCAAAAGGACATCAGCTCTAGAAGCTTCATTGGACCGAGCTCGTCAAGATCGGGTGGATGGAGTTGTTGGCCCACGTCACCCAGTTTGAATGGTCCGATCTGTATGGCAGTGGAATTCGGTCCGTCATCGCACTTATACAATTTGCAGAAATGATTTTTCCATATCCTCAGCACCATCCTTAAAGGCTTCGGATCGGCGCTTGTAACCCTGGGAGTTTTTTTTTTTACTTTTTGTTAAGACTTCTCAACTTCATTCCTGGAATGGCGTCCCTCTATTTTCTCGATCGTGCACTTCGCATGCTCTTTCTTTTTCCTTCTTAGAAGCTTGAGTCCTCTCTACTCTTCTGCCCGTTGAGCTCGCGAGCAGCTCTGGTCTTTCTATGCACCACCGCTTTTTTATGCCTGTTGTTTGGTTGCATGTACTTGCCAGCATTTTTCGTCGAACCAGGGGTTTCGCTGTGGTGGTCGTGTGAGGCCCAGCACATCAGAGGCGGCATCTCTTATGGATTCCTGGCAATGTTTCCATTGGTTCTCGATGCTTGCAGTTGGTGGCATAGTAAAGAGGGCGCGAAAGACTTGATCGGGAAAGGACCTAGCTATTTCCTGCGACTGTAGCCATCCGACGTCAAACTTCTTCACAATATTTCCATGTTTTGGCTTTGATCTGGATATCCGTAGCATTACTTTGGCTACAATGAGGGACATCCTTGATACTGGAAGAGAGTCTTGTGTCGATCTCAATGTTGCCAATCTGGTTGGCGATTGATTGAACAGGAATTCACCATGTCCCCTAATGTAAATCGAGGGGGAACTGCTTCAGGCGTTCAGAAAGCTACCACAACGTTCCGCCCGATAGGAAATTAGCCTGAGTCCGTTATCGGAGGTGGTGTCGTGCAGGCTATATCTTCCGAATGTGCCACCAAAGCCGTCTTCTCTTCCTAGTTTGGCATTAAAATGCCCTTAACAATCTTAATGTCATAGCTAGGGCATTGCTCATGTGTCTTGTCCAGGAGCTCGTAGAACTCGTCACTTGTGCGCTCATCTTTCCCCTCTGATGGGGCATGTGCGCATATGAGGCTAATGATGGTGAACCTAGCCTTGATGCAAGTTGTCGTGAGGCACTCGTTCACATAGTTGAAACTCAACTTCCTGCAAAAGTCTGCCTCTAACGAAGAATCCACTCCCAAAAAGACGCTGCCTTTGATTTGGTAACAGTCACCGCAGTAGTTATCGCAGTCTTTTTTTTTTTGCTCACCCTATCCTTTAGGAATCCTTGGATGGCGGTGATGTCTGCTTTATAGGAGTCTTGGGCCTCCACATAATGTTTGGCTTCACGTGGTGTAAAGAGAACAAGAACATTCCATAAGTAGATCCGAAGTTCTTCGACCTTATTTCGTTTGCTTGGTTTGGCAACAGGGAATCTGTCCGTATCCGAGGCTTATTATTGCTTAGCAACAAAATAGCTTTATGTGGCCGGGAAGTCCCCCAAACGGCACGATCCCGAACCTGGAGAACCAGACCCTTAGTATGACTCCAAGGACGGGGACCCGGATTAACCGCTTCAAATAGTCCGAGTATGTCGTAGTAGCCTATATAAGGTGTTCATCAGTTCACCAAGTAGTTCAACCTGACTAGAACTTAAGACAACACCGATGTTTCAATTCCGGGAATTCTTGGGTCGAGAAGCGGTGAAAAATGGAACAAAACTCATGTATTTTGTTTGAGTTTCAACCATTTATTGACCAATTTTATTGATGCGAGAGTTACAGTACTTCGGCACTGGGCTGTGAGCGCCATCAATAATTAAAAGTAGTTTAGTAAGAAAGTAAGATGTTGCCCTGATTACCCTCGAAATTGCTTCAGTGGTTTCTTAGATTAATCAAAACAAACAGAGAGACTCTTAACCTGGCATCTCAGCTAACACTTCCTCTTTTTCTTTTACTAAAAATCTAAACATTACGAGCTTTTTCAATTTGGCCAACAGGAGATTGCAAAATTTTAAAGTTGTAAATTAAAATTTAAAATTTTTGTAACCTAAAAATCTTCCAAAATATTGATTTTCTTTTCTATTTTCAGGGTCATGAAGGCTCTCTCATTCCGAACTTTGACGAGACTAAAATTTCCGAATACATCAAATCAAGAAGACCAATTACCTACAAAGTTCATTTCCCCCTGCAAGATGTTGTTCCCCAAGTCTCTGCTATAAGGCTCAATGGTGACACAATATGTTTTGGTCGGAAATGTAAGAAGAAAATGTGAATTCGCTCAGCTGCAAAAAAAAAGTTAAAATTTAAAAAAATCATTTTGTTCTTTTCTTAGTTGCTGCACCAAGCACAACAATAAAGTTGAGACATACCCTTACAGCTCCAGCTCCACCGCCAAACAGATCAGTAGGAATAAGATTTGCAGGAGATCAAAGTTTTATAAATCCCAGAATACCTTTACCTTGGACAACGTTACAAAATGGTTCCGGTAAGTCGAAAGATTTCACCTATTTTCTAGGCAGGCATAGCAGGAATTTTCAAAAAAAAACCTCTTTCTCACTTTGCCATCTCTCTCTTTCTAAATGATGAGAGTGAATAAAAACAAAGAGATATCAAAGTGATTCGCCTCGCATGAAGCTTATATGAACACCGTCAAAATTAACAAATTTAAAAGAAACGACTGACGCAAGGGGCCTATAAACAAAAAACAACAAGTCAACTAGACAACAATCACTTCTTGTTCTTCAACTATGTTTTCTCTACGAAGTGAAGATCATTTTGTGTGTTTTGCACGTGCACCAGACGTTGACAATACCTACATTGGGCCCTATTTCAAAGCTTATTCTAACTTACTTAAGGTGGCGCTATAGTACGGGGTGGACTAGGGCCTCAACAAGCTTTTTCCAGCTGGTTCGGTTTCTAACTAGCTGTCTCCAGTTTTGCACGCCAAGTTAGTTGAGGTCCTCTTCCACTTGCATGTGCCTCCATTTACGCTGTCCACCTCTACTGCGCTGGCTCACGGGGTTGGATTCAAAGACTTTCCAGGCCGGAACACTGGTGTCATTTCGCTCTAGGTGACCCAGCCATCTCAGTCGTTGGCTTATCTTTATTGTGACTAGGTCGGTGTCGCTGTACAGCCTCGTACAGTTCGTTGTTGTATCTTCTTCTCCAGTCCATCCTCTCAAAACAGCCTAACGCGTTCTCATCCACCATTAACAGTGTCCATGCCTCTGCACCATACATCAGGACCGGGATGATAAGCGTCTTATACAGGGACAGTTTAGTTGCTCGAGAGAGGGCTTTGCTTCTCAATTGCCTTCTTAGCCAAAAGAAACAGCAATTAGCAAGAGTAATTCTTCGTTTGATCTCAGCATTGATATCGTTCGCTGAGCTTATAGCCGATCCTAGGTAGACAAAGTATCTGACCACCTTAAAATTATAGCTGTCTATGGTGACGTTCTGTCCGAGACGTCAATGTAAGGCCTCTTCCACGCAGTAAGCGGCTGAGCTGCTAAGCGGCTGAGCGGCTAGCGGTTGAGTGGCAGCTCTAAGCGACGTATGGCCAGGCACTGAGTGACTGCTTTTGAGCGATTAGTAGTTAAAATGCCGAGATGGTCGAGACTGCACACACGAAATTAACAACTCAATGTTTACTTTGGCCATCTTTACTTCTTGCCGCTCAGAACATTACTAAAAATTAAAACAGGTTTGGTTGCTGAGCGGCGCCGCTTAGCCGCTCAGAATTTTGTTTCGCCGCTCGCTCATAGCGTGGCCGCTTCTATGTGATTTCATATGTTTTATATTTTTTTTTCCGCTCAGCCGCTTACTGCGTGGCCGCGGCCTTAGGTGTCCATTCTTGTTGACAACATATATTTCGTTTAGCTTTCATTCATCGTTATCCCCATCTTTTTGCCTGCCTGCTCGATACTCACGAAAGCACTACTGACATCTTGCTTTGTTGGTCCGATTAGGTCAATTTCGTCAGTGTAAGCGAGTAATTGGATGGAATTTTGAAAGATTGTGCCTCTAGTGTTGACGTGAGTGTATTGCACTATTCTTTCAAGAACGGTGTTGAAGAAGCCTTTTTTGACATCAAAGGTGTCAGCGACGTCTTTGCCGACCTTGATAGAGCAGCGTGCATTCTCAATAATCCTGCACAAACGGACGAGTTCGGGAGGAAAGCCAAAGCTAGACATTGCTTTCTATAGCTCGTCTCTATAGATGCTGTCATACGTGGCCTTGAAATCGATGAAAAGGTGATGGATATCGATTTTAAGCTCCTGGGTTTTTTTCCAAAATTTGGTCGACGGTGGACTTCCCTGGCCTAAAACCACACTGATTTGGTAGGTCCAGGTTGTTGACGAATGGCTTCAGGCGTTCACAAAGTACGGTAGAGAAGATCTTGTAGGCGGTTTTAAGACGACTGATGCCCTTGAAGTTGGTGCAGTCCAGAGGATCGCCTTTCCTTAGGATCGGGCAAACAATGCTGAGGTTCCATTCATCGGGCATGCTTTCCTCCGGCCATATTTTACAGATGAGCTGGTGCATATGCCTAACCAATTCATCGCCAGCCGCAAGGCCATCAGCTCCAGCATCTTTATTGGACTTAAGTTTAGATATAGCTATCTTCACTTCGTCGAGATCGGTTGGACTTTCGTCCCTGTTGGCCTACATGCGTCGTCCAGGTCGAATGGTACAATCTGCATGGTATCAGAATTCGGTGCGTCATCACCGTTATACCATTTGCAGAAATGATTTTTCCATATCCTCAGCACCGAATGCGATTCTACCACGATAGTCCCCTGATCTCCCTTGCAGGTTTCGGTTCGGGACTTTTAACCCCGGAAGGTTCTTTTTACTTTTTGGAAAAACTTCATTCCTACAATGGCATCCCTCTATTTCCTCGATTGCGCGCTTTTCATGCTCTTTTTTTTCCTTCTTAGAAGCTTGTGTTCCTCTTTCCTCTTCTGCTCGTAGAGCTTGCGAGTAGCTCTGGTCTTTCAATGCACCACCGCTTTGTATGCTTGTTGGTTGCCTGCATGTACTTGCCGAAATTCTAAGTCGAGCCAGGGGTTTCGCTGTGGTGGTCATGTGAAGCCCAGCATGTCAGAGGCGGTATCTCTGATTGCTTCCTAGAAGTTCTTGCAGTGGTTCTCGATACTTGCAGTTGGCGGCATAGGACTATTTAAGAGGGCGTGAGAGACTCGATCGGAAAAGGACCTGGCGATTTGTTGCGACTGTAGCCGTCCGACTTCGAACTTTCTCTCAACATTTCCCTGTTTTGGCTTTGGTTTGGATATTCTATCCATAGCATAACCTTGGCTTCATTGGTACGAGTCAACGTTGGCTCCTCGGAACGTTCGGACATCCTTGATACTGAAGGAGTGCCTTGCATCGATTGCAACAGTCAATCATCTGGTTGGCAGTTGATTGACCAGGCATTCGCCATGTTCCCTTGTGTATATTGAGATGCGGCAACTGCGTACTAGCTACCGTAACGTTTCGCCCCGCAGAGAAGTCTATTAACCTGAGTCCATTATCGGAGGTGGTATCGTTATCTTCATATTGTGACACCAAAGACGTCTTCTCTTCCTAGTTTGGCATTAAAATCACCCAAGACAATTTTAACGACGTCATAGCTAGGGCATTGCTCATATGTCTTGTCCAGAAGCTCGTAGAAATCGTTTTTGTTGTCGATATTTTTCGCCTCCGTAGGGGCAGGCGTGCATATGAGGCTAATGTTAGCGAATTGAGCATTGATACGAATTGTCGTGAGGCGCTCGTTCACATAGTTGAGACTCAAGACTTCTTGCCTAAGTCTGCCTCTACCGACGAATCAACATCCAAAAAGACGCTGCCTTTGTGATTGGTAACAGTCAACGTAGTAGATTGTGCACTCTTTCAGTTTTACTTTGCCCGGTCCATCCCATCGCATTTCTTGGGTGGCGGTGATGTCTGCGTTGTATCAGTCTAAGGCTTCCGCTAAATGTTCGGCTGCACGTGGTCTATAGAGAGACAGAACATTCCATGTGCAGATCCGAAATTCGCTGTCCTTATTTGGCTCGTCGCTGGCTTCGTCAACAGAAAATCCGTCCGTATCTGAGGCTTGTCGCTTTACGTTGCCGTGAAGTCACCACGACAGCAAGACCCCAAACCTGGAGGACCAGACCCTTACAATATAACTTCAAGGGTGGGGAGCCGGATTAACCGCTCCTCTTCGGTTCCATGGCTGCCTTCAAAGTTCGGTGGAATCACTCTATAATTCCATTTGCCTGGGGATGATAAGGCGATGAACGGTGTCTCTTGATGCCCAGAATCTTTGACAGCTCATTTAAATTGATTTGATATTGGAGATTTTCAACGTGTTTTTTCATGAAATAAATAAAATATATTATTTTGAATAACTTAAAAACACTTATTTTATTTAAGTTATTCAAAATAACATCTTTTATTTATTTTAGCTCATTTAAAAGAAAAGATTCAAATTGCCTTCCTTGGTCTGTCACGATTTTTTTAGGATTTCCAAACCTGGAGATCCAACCGTAAAGAAAAGCTGATGCAACTGTTTCGGCGATGAAATCTGGGATAGGAATAACTTCTGGCCATCTTGTAAATCAATCAATATAAGTGAGGGCGTATGTGAATTCACCTGAATATAGCAATGGTCCAAATAGATCTAGATGATGATGATGGTGCAAAATTGGCAATCGGAGATCTGGTATATTGTTGTATCCTGCTTTTCTGCCAGTCGAATCACGTTTGCGACAATTCTTCTTCAGGTTAGGCCAAATAAAACGTTCTTTGCGAATCTGAGTAGTTTTCTTATTACTGGGATGTGACAAGTTGTGGTTTGTATTGAAAATTAGACGTCTTAGATTTGATGAAATATCGCAAAAAATTTGGTGCTTCGTATTTGGAAGTTTGATTTCTATTAGTTGTAGAGATGAAGTTGAGTTGAGGAGTTTTTTGAGTTCTTCATCGATTTGTTTTTGATTATCCAAAACAGTTTATTCGATTGAAGATGGCGGTTACTCTGGATAGAGCATCAGCCACCACATTGTCCTTGCCGTTGTTTGAATTATAGCTATGGTAAAATGTCCAATGTAGCTCAAATGTCTTAGTTAACGAGAGCTTGATTTCTCAGATTTTTGTTGAAAGGCAAAAGTTAGAAGTTTGTGATGAGTATAAAGAAAAAACTGTCTTCCGTCTACGATGTGTTGAAAATGCTTAATTGCCATGTAAGCACTTAGAAGCTCGCGGTCATAAGCACTGTATTTAATTTGGGTTGGTGAAAACTTTTTCAAAAAGAATCCAAGAGATTGCCAATGATTGGATACAAACTGTTGAATTACAGCGCCTGAAGCTGTATCGGATGCATCTATCATTGTTGACAATGGATCATTAACACCTGGATGTACAAGTAGGGTTGAGTTGGCTAGAGCTTCCTTACAGACTTGAAAAGCATTTTCAAGTTCGGGCGTCCACTTGATAATAGTTTTATTATTCTTCTTGTTATTGCCGCATGCCGCATCAGTTTTAGGAACAAAACGTCTATAGAAATTAAGCCTTCCCATAAATCTTCGCTGCTCTTGGACTATTGATGGCTTCTTGTAGGAGATGGTGGCGTCAACTTTAAAGGGGAATTTTTTGATTCCTTCTTCAGTGACAAGGTAACCCAAGAAACTTACAGATGATACGAAAGTGCACTTGGAAGGATTGATGGTAAGCCCATACTCTCAAAATCAATCGCCCAACTGCTCTTTGAAGGTCGACAAATCATGTACTCGAACTCTTGCTTTGCGGCTTTGAGTTATTCGGGGGAAAGACGTCTGGCTTTGGAGTACACAAGAGGTCCTTTAGTTTGAATGTGGTGCGTTACCTTATGGTTGGTTTAAGCCAGTAGGTTTGTCTTTGTGATGTCTTCAAATTCTTTCAATAAATCGTAAATGAAGGATGACGGATTTATTGTTTGAATATTTGTTGCACTTGATGAAGTTGTTGCACCAAAGCCATATGTTTGAAGACTTGTTTTTCGATCGATTAGTTTCTTGTTTTTAACGTCAACTTAAAAATAGAAAAATTACAAGAAATCGAATCCAACGATTGGTTCGGAGACTTGGGCAGTGACAAAAGGCCAGTTAAAGTTTCTGCGAAGACCAACGTTGGGAGACATCAATCGTTCTCCATAAATTGGGATTTCAAAGCCATTCGATGCATAGAGAACGTGGTTCGATTCGCTGTTCCATTTGTCTATACTTGGTGGAATGAATGAAATTGTAGCTCCAGTGTCTATGAAAAAGAAATTTTTTAACATAAAGGCAACTTATGGCATCTGCGGAAATGGCTAGTTGCTGATTGCTGTCCGCAAATTAGTTTTCCGTTTGAAACTGACAAGGTTCTTGGCACTTTCTTCCATATCGTCGGTGGTAGTAGCAGATGTTCGAATTTCTGGACCTCGATGTCTTCTTGAAGGAATTCTTCGAACGTGAATAACTTTGACTTCTAGGTACTTCCTTCTTGAAGTTGTTTAATTTGTTTTTGTAGAGCTGTAATCTGATTTTGCAAATCAGAAAAGGCAACAACAATGGACGGCGGCGGTGGTGCGCGTTGAGACAGAAGCAACATCTGAATCTGAATTGTAATAGGCATCGAATATTTTATCTGCCATATCTACCAAAGTTTTGAAATCTTGGTTTTCACTACACGACAGGATGGACTGGGTCGTGTTTAGCAGTTGCTTCATCCATAAGGTTCTGAGAATGCCTTCCGATATGATATAGTAGGTGACGAAGCTCTCTTATCTTTGTAAGCAGCTGAGTTGGTCGTCTTACATCGAGAGTGATGCCGCTGAGAAGAGTCTGGAGTCTCTTCTGTTACGATTCTTGGAATGTTGACAAAAGTCGAGTTCTTAGGCCATTGTATTTTTTAGTGGCTGGAAGGGCTGGCAACCACGGCTCAGAGTCCAGTGAGCACATCAGCTTCTTGGTTTCCAACCAGAGTGTAGTATTCCGTAGCATCCTAAGTGATTCCACCAGTGTGGAACTGGGCTTCAAGCTGGAAGAACCACAGGTCCGGTCTCCGCTTCCAAAGTGGTGGTACGACCTTTTCTTCTGAGCCAGGCATTACGAGTGAGATGTCCTTTGTTGTAAAGGTCAATAATGGCACCTTACCGTGGGCCGGGCGATATACCTTCTTAACTGTATATGATTGTGAGTTGTAAGGCACCTTACCGTGAGTCGGGGGATACATACCTTGTAAATTGTGATAACGTGGTATCTTGTCACCAATGTAGTAGCTTCTAAATTAAAAGAGGTTACTTCTTTGGATTCCGAAATAGAACTGTACCTACGTTCTGTAACTGGCTGAACAGAATGGAGACGGAGCTGCAACTGGAGCTGCAACTGGAGCTGCAACTGGAATAGCTGTCAAAATTTTGAATACACACAAATTCAATGATACGAACAGAACACGACACAACTGCAGACGGAGCTGCAGACGCAGCTGGACAAGTTGGCCAACTTTTAACTTTTGCTTGCAGCTTTTTTGACGTTTCGAAATTGTGAGCAAAACAGAGTGTTTACATGTGGGTTAAAGTAATTTTTAAACTCTTTTCAATGTCTCATAAAGACGTAAAGCAATTTTAGCTTCTTTTTCATCATTATTAATTTTTATTTTTGTTTTCATTTTTATTTTCGATACTAAAATGTCAGAAAGCTGTACAGCTGCATTGTGGGCGCGTAAAAGAAATCACGTACGACACTTTTTGACAGCTATTCCAGTTGCAGCTGCAGCTCCAGTTGCAGCACTCTATTATGTTCAGCCAGTAACTGTCGCATCGATAAAATCAGTCGAGAAACGTTGAACAATGGAACAAAACTCATGCATTTTGTTTCAATTTTCATCGTTTCTCGACCAGTTTTTTCGATGCGAGAGTTTCAGAACGTAGGCACTGGTTTTATTTATTTTTCAAGCACTTTTAATTCTAAAAGTTTGTTTACATGCGATAAACAAACTTAATAAATTATTTTAAGAATAATTGATAAATGTTGTCCTTAAATTAAGTGAAATTTTGTTATTTTTTAAACTAAGTGAAATATTGATATTATTTAAAGTAAATTAATGCTTAAAAAGGCTCCTTTATGAATTTTTTGTTTCAGATGATCCATGTTATGAAATAATTGCAGGACAGTATAACAGAGTTCCCTGTAGTAATTCTGGTTTTCTATACATAAGTCCACCACGAACAACATCAATAGAATCATCTCCTTTTACATTTCCTCCGCCACCATCAACTACTTCAACTACTACAACAATAGAAGAATCTCCTTTAATATTTTCCCGGCCTCTATCAGCAACTCCAACTACCACATCAACCACAACTATTTCAACTACTACATCCTCCACAACACCACCACCTGCTACAACCCCCACAACACCACCACCTGCTACATCCACCACAACACCACCACCGGCTACATCCACCACAACACCACCACCGGCTACATCCACCACAACACCACCACCTGCTACATCTACCACAACACCACCACCTGCAACGACAATAACTAGCACCATTAAACCAGAATCAGAAAGAGAAAACCACGCAACACTTCGATATATCAATTCAGTTTGTGGTCGAGAGAATTTGAATTTCACCACTAAAAAGCTTGCAGTTAACGGTGAAATGATCCCCAGAGCAAGATTCCCATGGATTGTTGCTATTTATAAAAAGACCGTAGGAACACTATCTTTTCAGTGTGGTGGTAGCTTGATTTCAACTCGGACGGTAATCAGTGCGGCCCATTGCTTTTATTCGGGCTTCAAACCGGTAACGAATGATGAGGTTTTGATATCTTTAGGCAGACATAACCTCACCGATTGGTCTGATTCTTTTATAACTTACAGCGATGTGGAGAAAATAATTCGTCATCCGGACTATAGGCCAGAACTTGATAGTATCGATGCAGATTTGGCCATTGTGCGACTTCAAAAAAGTGTGCCGTAAATAATTGTCTACATAAAATGTTATTATTGTTCCCCAAGTTTTATGTATCTATACATTTTTTTATTTCAGATTCTCACAGGCAATACGTCCAGTTTGTTTGTGGCAAGGCCCGCTAAATGTCCGTGATATTGAAGGTGTGTCCGGGATTGTTGTAGGTTGGGGCCGAGATGAGCATAAGTCTGATGTTACAACAACACCAAGATTAGTAACAGCCAGTATAGCATCAGAGCTCGCATGCATAAGATCTAATCAGCTATTGTACTATTTAACATCAAATCGAACACTATGTGCTGGTAATCGTGATGGAACCGGTCCGTGTAATGGAGATTCCGGAAGTGGTTTAATGATACGAAATCGAAGAAAATGGATGATAAGGGGAACAGTTTCGGCTGCTCTGGGTAGTCCACTGAATCAATGTAATCTTGATGAGTATGTTATATATACAGATATAGCTATGTTTATTGGCTGGATCCAAGAAAATATGTTGCTGTAAATTTAATATTATACCTAAGCTCTTTACTGTACCTACCTACATATACATATATAGTTAGAGTTGAAATGTTTGCAATTTTTATAAAAGCTAAATTTGAAATTATAGCGTCTAGTTGAATTGAGTGGACTTATATCTACAAAAAAAAAATATATTATTTTATAACTTGTGTTTAAATATAAAAAAATATATGAACTTAGTTTTTAAGAAAATGCTAAAAATGTAAATAAAAAATTTAAGTTATTAACAATTGAAAATACGATGGAGTGCTAAGGTTGACTCTCATGGGTCATGACCATGAATGAGATCCGAGTGCATTTCAAAAATATGCTGGCTATTTTAAAGTAAGTAAAAATCTTAAGTCAATGACCGGAAATATAATGAACGAAAATGAATGCGATGTTCGTAGTGAAGTGTGATTTAATAGTTAGGTGTTTATTGTTTATTGCAATTGCTTCGACCTGCGTAGAAATGCGTACAAATGCGTATACCTGCGTACAAATGCGTACAAATGCGTATACCTGCGTACAAATGCGTTCAAATGCGTATACCTGCGAAGAAATACGTGCATTTGCGAAGACCTGCTTAGAAATTTGTAGAAATGCGTACAAATGCGTACGATTGCGTATACGTGCGTAGAAATGCATACAAACGCGTAGCTGCGTAGAAATGCGTACAAATGCGTACAATTGCGTATAACTGCGTAGACGGGCGTATAAATGCAAGCAATTGCGTAGACTGGTGTCGAATTTCGTAGAATTGAGTATACCTGCGTAGAAATGCGTAGAATTGAGTATAAATAAGTATAAATGCGTACAGTTGCGTAGAAATGCGTAGTTGCTTGGAAATGCGTAGAAATGCGTACCATTGCGTATACCTGCGTCGAAATGCGTATAAATGCGTACAATTGCGTACACCTGCGTAGAAATACGTATATTTTTTGCGTACAATTGCGTAGACTGGCGTCGAATTTCGTATTTGCCTTGCGTACAATTGCGAATACATGCGTAGAAATGCGTACAATTGCGAAGACCTGCCTAGAAATGCGTACAATCTGGCGTCGAATTTCGTTTAATACCTGCGTACAATTGCGTACAATAATTTCGTATAACTGCGTAGAAATGCGTACAATTGCGAAGACCGACGTCGAGCTTTGTAGAATTGCGGACCTGCGTAGAAATGCGTATTATACCTGCGTAGTAGAACTGCATAGAAATGCGTACAATTGCGTATACCTGCAAGGAAATGCGTAGAACTGCATAGAAATGCGTATAAATGCGTACAACTACGAAGAACTGCGAAGAAATGAGTAGAATTGCGTAGACTTGCGAATAAATGCATACAATTGGGTAGACCTGCGTAGAATTGCGTATACCCTCGCAGAAATTCGTATAACTGCGTATAAATGCGTGCAATTGCGTAGACCTGCGTATAGATGCGTCCAGTTGAGACCTGCGTAGAATTGCGTAGGCTTGCGTAGAAATGCGTAAAATTGCGAAGACCAGCCTAGAAATGCGTAGAATATAGTTGCATAGACCTGCGTAGAACTGCGTAGACCTGCATTGAATTCCGTATACCTGTGCAGAAATGCGTAGAACTCCGTAGAAATGCGTATAAATACGTACGATTAAGTAGACCTGCGTAGAAATGCGTAGAACTGCGCAGAAATGCTAGAACTGCGTAGGAATGCGAATAAATGCGTACAATTGCGTATACCTGCGTAGAAATGCGTAGAATTGCGTAGACTTGCGTATAAATTGCACAAAATTGCAAAGAAGTGCAGAAAAATGCGTGGAATTGTGTAGACCTGCGTATAAATGCGTTCAATTGCGTAGACCAGCATATTAATGCCTACAATATCGTATACCTGCGTAGAATTGCGTAGCCCTATGTATAAATTAAGTTTACCTGCGTAGAAATGCGTAGAATTGAATAGACCTGCATATAAATCCATACAATTGCGTAGACCTGTGAAGAAATGCGTAGAATTGCGTAGACCTGCGATTCAATTCGTTCAGTTGCGTAGACCTGAGTAGAATTGCGTTTACCGGCGCAGAAATGCGTATTGTTGCATATGCATAGACCTGTGCAGAAATGCGTGCAATTGCGAAGACCTGCGTATAAATGCGTACAAATGCGTACAATTGCGTACACCTGCGTAGAATTGCTTGAATCTGCGTAGAATTGCGTTAACCTGCATATAAATGCGTAGAATTGTGTAGACCTGCGTAGGAATGCGTAGAACGCATAGAATTGCGTAGACCTGCGTAGAAATGCGTTCGATTGCGTAGACCTGCGATTCAATGCGTTCAGGTGCGTAGACCTGAGTAGAATTGTGTAGACCTGCGTAGGAATGCGTAGAACGCATAGAATTGCGTAGACCTGCGTAGAAATGCGTTCGATTGCGTAGACCTGCGATTCAATGCGTTCAGGTGCGTAGACCTGAGTAGAATTGCGTTTACCGGCTTAGCAATGCGTAGAAATGCGTATAAATGCGTATTATTGCATAGACCTGCGTAGAAATGCGTGCAATTGCGAAAACCTGCGTATAAATGCGTACAAATGCGTACAATTGCGTACACCAGCGTAGAATTGCTTGAATCTGCGTAGAATTGCGTAAACCTGCATATAAATGCGTAGAATTGGGTAGACCTGCTTAGAAATGCGTAGAACGTGTACCAATTGCGTAGACCTGCGTAGAAATGCGGTGAATTGCGTTGACCTGCTTATAAATGCGTACAATAGCGTAGATCTGCGTAGAAATGCGTAGAATTGTGTAGACTTTTGTCAAAATGCGTACAATTTCGTAGACCTGCGTAGAATTGCGTTTACCTGCGAAGAAATGTGTAGATTTGCGAAGAAATGGGTATAAATGCGAACAATTGCGTAAACCTGCGTAGAAATGCGTACAATTGCTTAGACCCGCGAAGAATTGCGTAGACATGCGAAGAACTGCAAAAAAAATTAAAACAAATGAGTTTAATTGCGTAAATCTGCGTAGAAATGCGTGCAATTACGTACACCTGCGTAGAAATGCGTAGAATTGCGAAGACCTGCGTAGAATTGCTTAATTTTAAGTTCAAACCCTATCGACACATTGCAGCCAATTTTTTTTTTTCATTGTCTGGTTGAGAAAATATTCGCATCCAAAGTGATTTTACTGATTCTGTGCCCCAACTACCTTCCTAAATGTCTTCGGAAGTCAACATTTCGGAAATCAAGCCTTGTAGAACGTAAAAAATATCAAAAATCGATAGAGAGCTTCCAGAGCTTTCCAAAACTGAAAACCAAAATCCTACTTTAAAAAAATGAAAAATTTGTTATCGGCAATCTTGAGCTTCATTTTTTGAGAGCTTTCCAAAAATGAAAACCAATACCTACTATGATATCTGGTTCTCGATATATACGCATCCAAGGTGGTATTACATTATTTGCATTTAGCCTGAAAATGCCTTTGGATAGATATTTTTTCAAGTCGTAATTCCTTGCAGCTTTGGGTCGGCGGTGGCAGGAGTACTCTGCCGTGTTAAGAAGAAAAAACATATCTGTATTTTGGGCATTTCGAGATAAATGCGTTTTTCTGTTTATGTATGTAACTTTTTTATTTCTAGCTCAATTTATTTGTTTCATACTTTAAGGAAATGATAAGTAACCAAATTAATAATTTTTGATCAAAAACTCATTTGTTTATATTTAATAGAAGTCCAGTTAAATAACTTTCATGTTAAGACTATCTGCCGTATCTGCAAGTAAATAATTTTCCTTTCCGGATCCACGAATATTTGTTTGGTAGTTGCGTTTATTTTTCTTATGAAAAATGCAGATACGTCAATTTGTCTTATAAGAGCATTCAGACACGTCAATTTATATTAAAAAAGCATGTTTTTTTTGTCATACGCCATATATCTTAAGCGTTTTTAACCACTTAAATGGAAAAATAGTGATTTTATTATTAAACAATAAAATAAAAACCCTACCAAGGATGTCAAAACTGGCCCTAACTCAAAACAGCCAAAATGTCAGTTACGGTTTTTTCTTCTTAACACGGCAGTAAACTGTGCCCCACTGTTCAGTTACGAAACATGTTTTTTTTTCTCAACGCAATGCCAACTTACGTCCTAGCCTAGCCATGGTGGCAGTACTAAACAACTTAGACGATCGACCTCCTTTTCTTGCAACTTTGAAATTTTTTTTTGCCAAACTTTGGCCCACTGTTTAGGTTTCGGGCATCGATTTCGTTGATTAACTAAGTAATAACAACAAATGAAAAATAATTCAAAACTAAAAACTTAGACATATAAGAAGGTTTTATAATACAAATTCTATATACTACTGAAATAAATCAGCCAAGTAGAAGACTTCGCATTAAGGATTGAACTTGTTGAATTATTGATTCAAAATAGCTTTTTATGGCCTTTAGTCCTACAAATTGGCGTTTCGTTCGGCTTACTCACTTGAACTCATCAGTGACATAGTGAGGGCTTTGTCATACACATTTGTTTTAAGTTAAGTTCAACTTACATGAATTTTTCAACGAAACTATATCCAACAAGATTAGAATTCCTAATCATTAAGCTGATATAGTTTACAGTGGATTTTCGTTGAAAAATTCATGTAAGTTGAACTGAACTTAAAACAAATTGCGTATGACAAAGCCCTCACTATATGTCACTGATGAGTTCAAGTGAGTAAGCCGAACGAAACGCCAATTTGTAGGACTAAAGGCCATAAAAAGCTATTTTGAATTTAAAACTTAGACATTGAAAAGTGAGGCTAACTCCCGCGCTTTTAGTGAGAAATGATCACGATGTATACTTTTTATTTCCATCATTGACCTGGAGCCCCAATTTGTGTGCATTACTTAGCTGTATTTGGTGAAGTGTGCCTGATTCGTGGATAAAAGTATGTAAGTAACTTTGCACTTCTGGGTTCCACATCCACTAAGATGCTTAATGGTCTGAAAACAAATCCGGATATTTAGCTTGTTACGGTAATTATCTGCATTGACAAGCTCACATCAATTTATTTGGAATTCCGAATTCTTGGATCTTAAATAGTATTAGATATATGGGATTTTATAAACTCGATCGCGTCTGTTTACTGTGATAGTGTAATTATCTGATCGATAGCGAGTGATTCATTCAAACGTTGATTAAATAAAAATAATTTCCCCGAAAAACTGGAATTCTTGTGGCTGATCTTGGAAATTTGTAAGAGCACATGCGGTATTTTATTACTATTTAACCAATTAATCTACTATTCATGTTAAATTACCTCATAAAGTGTGCATTAAACATTTTTTTAATCAAATCAAAACAAAAACAAACACAAACCAGAAAAAGTTATTCTGAGTCATTAACATCAACTTGTGCGGGATTTTTTTTCGTCAAGCTTGATTATAATTAGCATACCTAGGGAGCTGGTAGCATCCGATTTTCGTACTAAATATAGAAATAATATTTTCAATAAAATTTTATGTATTGTCAATTATTGATGCAATTAAAATTCTATTTGCATTGGACAAAAAAAGAACACAGTATGTCGATCAAATTTCTGATTGTAAATGTAAACCTACAAAAGCACCTTTTCTGTTTTTGTTTGCATATAACTCGCAAACTAAGCAAAATTTCGACACAATGCCGATAATCTTTTTTGTAGACAATAAAATTTACCATCAAAATGGCTTACTCACAAAAATTAAAAAGTGTTTTAGTTAGTGAAATTAAAAAAAAAATTGTTGCAAGCAAATGTCCTAATTCACATCTTTTATTTTATTTACGTATTGGCCTATAACATTTTGATCGGCAAGGTAAGTTATAGGCATTTACCTATACAAAAGTAAGATATTTAAATTTCCTTTACAATGGCTTATTCCAAAAAAGTTTTGGATAAAAACCTACCGAGAAACGGTCGCCCATCAAACTAATCTGATTTTAAGTTTTTGAGGTTAAATAAATGGCATTTTTGGCTATTTTGAGAAAATTTTAGGTAATTACATAGATACGCTCAAATTGGGTGTATGATTCATTCTCGAGCAATTTAGCCAAAAATAGTACCTAAATTTAAAAATTTTCATAGTTTATGAGTTGCCATCTAATTCATTTTTTTTTTCTTCAAAATTTAAAATAATTGCCAAAATCATCACACTTGCTTCTTAAAAAGCCAACTTTTGAACATTTGTTAGCTTATACCTTCTTACCTTCTTGAACATACAAAAAAATAATGCCAGACAAGTTTTCGGTCGAAAATGCTTGCCCGACGAGCTCAAAGTATCGACCAATCTTGATGGATGGAGATTTATTCAAAGAGTGCTCGCATAATATGTTGAACATAATGATAACAGACTCAAGTTATGATTTATATAATGAGAGGGAATTGTTAAATATAATCACAACAAAAACATAAATGTTAAAAAAGGAGCCAAGTTCTTATGTGTACAAGAAACCTGTGTGTAAAAAGTCAGCCAAAAAAAGTAATGAGATCTAAAATATATGCCAAGTTTTAAGTTCATGAAGTTTAATATCAAATATCTTAAGTACAGTTATATCGAAACAATTCCAAATCATGACAGAAATTTGGTAATTAATGATTACTGATTAAAATTTGGTGGGTTCACTGGTCAAGTTTTCATACATTTGTGATTAAGTAAGTATTTAAGAGAAAACTTGCCAAGTAAATCCACCAAATTTTAATCAGTAATCATTAATTACCAAATTTCTGTCATGATTTGGAATTGTTTCGATATTACTGTACTTAAGATATTTGATATTAAACTTCATGAACTTAAAACTTGGCATATATTTTAGATCTCATTACTTTTTTTGGCTGACTTTTTACACACAGGTTTCTTGTACACATAAGAACTTGGCTCCTTTTTTAACATTTATGTTTTTGTTGTGATTTCACTCCTTTTTGCAAAGATTTATTTTGCCAGGTGAAAGTCAAGCCCTACCGCTCTACAAAGTTTCATAATTCTACGACAACCGAAAGTGCTCCATAAAAATAATAGCAGTTCTGATAAAGTGGGTGGGTGCCCCCTCCCCTGAATGGACAGTTCCAAATATTCGAAATTTTCGATTTTTTTTCTTTCTGAGTACTTCAAGTCCTACCGACCTACCAATTTTTATCGTTCTACAACAATCGGAAGTGCCCCATATAATTTATTAGAATTTTTAAAAATGTGGGTGGATGCCACGCCCCCTGAATGCAAAGTTCCAATTTTTCAATTTTTTCTTTCTAAGTACTTTAAGCCCTACCGATCTACCAATTTTCATCGTTCTACGACAATCGGAAGTGCTCCATATAATTTATAAGAATTTTTAAGAGTGTGGGTCGATGCCACGCCCCCTGAACTGAAACTTCCAATTTATCGATTTGTTGTCTTCTTAGTACTTCAAGGCCTACCGACATACCAATTTTCATCGTTCTACAACAATCGGAAGTGCTCCATATAATTTATAAGAATTTTTAATAAAGTGGGTGGATACCACGCCCCCTGAATGCAAAATTCCAATTTTTCAATTTTTTTCTTTCTAAGTACCTTAAGCCCTACCGACCTACCAACTTTCATTGTTCTACAACAATCGGAAGTGCTCCATATAATCTATAAGAATTTTTAAGAATGTGGGTGGATGCCACGCCCCCTGTATGGAAAATTCCAATTTTTCAATTTTTTTCTTTCTAAGTACCTCAAACCCTACCAACTTACCAATTTTCATTGTTCTACAACAACCGAAAAGGCTCCATATAATTTATAGAATATTTAAGAAAGTGGGTGGATGCCACGCCCCCTGAATGGAAAATTGCATATTTTCTATTTTTTCCTTTGTATGTACCACAAGGCCTACCGTTGTGCGAAATTTCAAGTTTCTACGATGTCGGGAAGTGCTCCATAATTTTGATGATCTGTCAGTGAGTCAGTCAGTCAGTGAGTCAGTGAGTCAGTCAGTTACGGTTTTTGCGATTTTTGAAGTCCTATATCTTGGGAACTACTAATGCTAAAGAGTTGAAATTTGGTGAGCCACCTGTGTTTGATCAGTCCAGCAAATACTCCGAATTTGAAGTTTCTGACTATATTGGTACTGAAGTTAGAGGGGGGTTGAAAATCGCCTGAGTTTGTTCCTGTAAAAAGGGTGTAGTGCCGCGAACTTGGCTGGGCACTACCGTGCCCTTTGATATGTGATACAGGTTTGGAATATATAACATTACATCCCCTTTTAAAAAAAATAAAAAAAAATTAATTAATTTTTTTTTATTCAATTGGTTACATTTATAATTCAAAATAAAATGTGAGTTAAAATGACATTAATAATAATTATTAATATTTCAATTTTTTCAGTTCAAAAATATGTTCACCTATTTGGTGTATGGCGGACTCTTTCTGATCTACGAAGTAAGATTTATTTTGGTTCAATTTTTTCATTGATTGGTGGTGGTGGTAGTGCATCAGTTACTTACTTACTTACTTTACCAACAAGCTTCTTCCAGCCGGCTCGGTTTCTAGCTAGCTGTCTCCAGTTTTGCACGCCAAGTAGGTTGAGGCTAGGGCTGCCAGATAAAATTTTCGCAATATCGGGACATCAGTGAAAAAAATCGGGACAAATCGGGACTTCGAAAAGGCAATGAACTGTTAAATATACAACAAATAGAAATATGTTTATTAGCTAGTACTTATGACAAAAAAGAAATAATAAGATTATATCGGGAGCATTGAAAATTCAGTTTTGTAACTAAAATATCTTCGGGTTCTTTGGTTCTGTACAAAAAAGTCTGTCATTTCGAAAAATTTGCAATTCTGGTAAAATGTTTAAGCATTGACCTAGCTGTTGTCTAATGATCACTTGAAAAATAAAATGTCTCGATTTCTTATTTCCACTTGATGTCTTTGCAAATAATTTTAAGAACTCGCCGTGGTCAATATATGAAAGCAATTTTTGTTTGAAGGATTAATTAATAAAATTTAAGAACTAATTGCAATTATCATGTCCGGTGCCTCATAGGCAATTCGTCACCTGGGTTCTATCTTGTTCAATGTCCATTTTTCAAATTGTTGGGAAATCGATTTTTAAAGTTTAAGTTTAACACTTTTATTTATTTTAGGAATTTTTGTTTGGAAAGTAAATTTTTTTTTAAAGCTTTAACAATTTTGTATTCAAATTGACTGAATTTTACAAATTTACTGTTAACTCGAATTAATTAAAAATTAAAGTATACCATCAAGTCATTTTGGATATTGAACAATGATGTATGGGACGTTTCAATGTTGTTTCGTTGATAGGATATTGAAAAAAAAAAGTCATATTGAACAAAATAGAAATAATCAAAGTTAAACTACGAAAACAATGTAGCCAACGGTAAATTGAACAAAAAGCCATCCTTATTGGTTTAAATCAAAGGAGAATAGGACAAAACGGTCTACAAGACCAATAACGACGAGACATATATCGTCGGAAAGGTATTGTTATGTACTACAATAGTTACCATCGGGGCTTACTTCAAATCACTGTGTGAAAAAAGTTATTCGCTAAATAGAATTGTGTTCTGGTCATTCTAGTATGAATAAGATATATTTAGTATGGGGAAAATTTATGAAAACTGGCCTAACCAATAACGACAATATATATGTCATTGAAAAGATATTTCCATTACCTACAATATCTAAATATTAGTTCAGTCCGAATCACTGTGTGAAAAAAGTTATTCGTAAACTAATCAAATATTGTGGTTCATTTTAGTTTGAAAAAAATGTTTTTTTTTAGTATGGGCGGAAAGTGTGATGGCAAGTTCAACCAATAACAACGAGACGTATGTCGTTGGAAAGGAAATTTTATGTACTACAATAGTCAATACGGCAGCTTAACCCAAATCACTGTGTGAAAAAAGTTATTCGCTAATTGTTACCCATGCTCCATACATTTTATCTGTGCTAAAATTCCCTAAAACAGCGAATAACTGTTTCCACACAGTGATTTTTAATAAGTTGTTATGGTAACTATTATTGTTCATAAAAATACCTTTTTAACGACATGCATCTTCTTAGTACTGGAAAGACCAGTTTGTATACATTTTTTCCACACTTAATGGTACCAAAACAAAACCTAGGTTAACGAATAACTTTTTTCACACAGTGATTTGAAATGAGCCGCCATAGTGACTATTGTAGCTCATAAAAATACCTTTCCAACGACATACGTATCGTTGTTATTGGTTCCTAGACCACCTTCCATACATTTTTGCCGATTGTCCTTTAACTATAATCTAGAGAAGGTATTATAAAACTGAGAATTGTTCGTGTATAAGTTTAAATACGTTTTTTCTTTAACTTTCCTTCTTTACATAAGTTTTAATAATAAGTTATATAAGGAAGCAATATTACTTAATTTAATAAGGAAATTTTTTTCGTAAAAGTTTTTTCTGATCTTCTCTTCTCTCATTGCCAAAAAAAAACAAAAAGCAAATATTTTTTTTAAAAATAACGCATTTTATTGAAAAAATCTTTTTTAAGAACAACAAACTTTTAAATATAAATAAATAAATACAAAAATCAATTCACAAAAAAAAACAAATAAACAAAAAATCTTACAATAGGTAATGTATTAATTAAATAATATGGATATTATTCATCTTTTCTTTAAGACTAAGAGCCCACAGCTCTTCTGGGATTCTGGGTGTGAGTGATAGCAAAAAAAGAAGTATAGGAGTCGAAAGCTTCATTAAAGGCTAAAATCAAAGTTTTGCAGTCTACAACTGGGGCCTTTGCGAGAAACAATGCATCAAAAAAAATATGAATGCAATTTTGAAGATGATCGTGCTAGCCGAAATTGGTTTTCACCCCTCCCTAGATAAGCTCCGCGGATCCCATATCACGAATTCTGAGATCATTTGAGTGTTTAATTTGCCCTGCCAGACTGTTTAAAAAAAACCGGTTTTCACTTAGAATTTTGAATTTTTTAAACGGTCCGGTAGAGCGAATTATACACTCAAATGGTCTCAGATTCCATGATATGTGATCCGAGAAGCTTATCTAGGGAGGAGTGAAAACCAATTTCGGATAAACGATTATCCTCGAAGTTGCATTCATACTTTTTTTTCGATTCACTGTTTCTCGCAAAGGCCCCCAGTTGTCGACTGCAAGACTTTAATGAAGCTTTCAACGCCTATACTTCTTTTTTTGCTATCACTCACACCCAAAATCTGCTGTCGGCTCTCGGTCTATTTAGTCTTATTTCATTTCATGAATATAAAAAGTAGATTTTTTAAACACATTAAATTATTGCTTAATGCAATCAAAGTCAGGAAGAAATTAATACAAAAATTCAATGGTTTTTTATAATGTTTTGGTAAAAACTTTGATCTAGAACATTACGCATAAAAGGCACCACTGCTTCAAGATCTTTTTTCTTTTCTTTTGACAGTTAATGTTTATGTTAAAAAAACGTTTATATACTTTTGGAAGCCTTGTTAAAAGCAAGTCTTATCTCTTTTATTTTTAGTTATTTTAATTTGTTGGAAATTGCCGCTGTGTGTGGTTTTATGAAACATTGACAGACTATCAGACTTTCTATACTGAATCTGTCTGCAGTCTTTAAAAGGACCATTCGTCCTTTTTAATCGCGCTATAGACTGAATTTGTGAATGACCTGGTTCCGAATATTTGTGGGTTATTTTTTTAACGCTTTTATTTTCTTCCATACATTCGGGTTCCAGAGATGACAAATATTCGATTCCTTCCATTAAACCACAAATAATTATATACAGATGTCTCACGCTCCTAGAAAAATCTGGGATATGAAACTGAAAATCTACAATTCAATGAGCTTTTAAGAAAGCTCTTTTCATGGAATTATTTTAAGATCTGGTCAAAGTGCTTTTTCTCTTTCAAATTTGTACCTTCTAAAATCACAACAAAAATATAATTTCTGCGATGCTCTCTCACTTTTATTTCTGTTTCTCGTTACTCTTTTTTCAATCTAACATCTCGCCACAGTATTTTTTCAAGTATTCTCGTAAGGGAGGTATACCTATGGTTATGTACCTAAATTTCTCATAGCGGGATCTTAATGAGAAAAAAGTGAGACGAGAAAAAAATGCAAGTGCAGGTGCGTTGTGTATTCCAATTGTAGGTAAGTATAACTTATTGTGTATTCATTAAAGGAAACCAAAACAGAATTTTTGGTATTAGTTACATATATGTAGATACATATGTTTGTATGTAGGTATTTGAATTTATTTGCCTTTTTAAAGATTTTCTTGATTAAGTTAGGAAAAATAATATTTGTGAGTGATTCGGATTATGATGAATTTTTGTGTGATTTGATTTGATAAGATTTGTGTGTCTGCTAAAAAATGAAAGAAAGGCAATGTACCTACCTACCTAGGTATGGGAATTTTTTTAAAGGTAACGTATTCTTTTTATATAAATAAACTTTATTAAATTCCAAAGATGGGTTTACAGATGGATTTGTATATAATTTTTTGTTGTACTTATACAGCAGTATTAATAAAAAACTCGTATCCGCTCCCTAACACACGTGTTAACTGGCACACGGATAGACAACTTGTCCGCTTGATAACTTTTCCTATTAAAAAAGATATGATATCTTTCCAGTATTTATCACTTCACTAAATTCACCACTTGATCAAATTATGGTGATTTTCTAATACGTGTGTCACATGCATGCACTGCCTTACGAAGTGTATACTGGTAGGAGTAAACGGTGCTATCATACGCCTGCGTGTATGTGTTAAGAAGTTATCCGTTCATTATACGTGGAATCTGGCTAGTTAAAGTCATCCGTACGTTAACACCACACGTCACAGACTATTACGCATTTGTTAATAAGAATTACTAGTTGACAGATGTATAAACGCTAGCACGTTGTTATCCGCCGTTTATTAATATGGGGGATAGATTATAAAAAATGGTATCAAATATCTAGGCAGGTAGGATTATCTACTGTAGAAAAATAATGTTGTAGGAAAAAACTGCTATAATAACACTGTGTAACAAAATTTGAATTTGAAACCAGTAACATACCTACTTAGAATCCGTAGTTTGGTAGAAATATTATAACTGCTTTTAAAAATTTGCGTCTTTACGTCCACATTACATCGACCTAGAGCTTAAACGGATAAACTGATTTCCTTCAAATTTGAAATATAACTTGTCAAAGATTGTGCTCATAAATATTCCAAAATTAAAGAAAATCGGTAGACTCGTTTGGGCTCCAGAATCTAGCTTAATGTTAAGTGGACTTAAAGACGCAAGTTTTAAAATGGAGTTACCTAGGTATCATGGTTCTACAAAACACTACAGATATGTCTATACTTTTCTGGTGGTTTTTGCTAAGCTTAATCCGAATCTGGTTTCAGAACTGCTCTAGTATGTTACGTTTTTGAAGTAGGTATTTCAGTATAAAATTTGAAAAATAGCTCGATTTTTCGGTAAATTTCGGGTTTTATTAGATATTTCCTAAGTGTTTTTTTTTTAATAATTTTGTTATTTTGAGGCATAAACATTTCCTTCAAATTCTTTTTTGATCTTTTAAATAGGTAGGTACTTGCATTCCGCTTCGAGAAATTGCTATTAGTTGTTAGCTTTCATCTTAAATTACATATGGGTGATTCCGCTGGAGACAATTTTCGGCCTAAATTTTTAAAAGACAATATTTTTTACTTTTTTTGATAACAATATAAAAAACACACCGATTCTACGGAACGACACCTTAAAAAAGTAGTTTTAAAAATAAAATAAATTCAAAAATCCAATAAACAATTTACTATAACTTTTTTTTCCTCAAACACATTATTTTGTAGCTTTTTTTCTTTTCAAATTTTCCATTATCTGACGAAAAATTGACCAGCAAAAATCTGCCAGCGCTGCTTCTGACCATTCCCGTTATATCTTCATTCTATGTGCATCATGTCTTGATGAAACCATTCACCATGTTCATCTGAAACTGCACCAAGGTAAACTGGGAAAAAATTTAAGTGGGAGTCCAAAAAATGAATTTTCAGCGACATGTTGCAACTAAGAGCTGTATAAGAGCTAAGTAGTTCTTGGATGATGTCCTTGAATTTACAATATCTTTGGAAGGAAAACGAGTTTTAAAAAGATTTTAAATGATTTAGAAAGATGAAATATACATAGCTCTTTCAGGTCCTGTTATTAGTTTTAAAAAAAGTTTCTCTCAGTGAAGAAATTCAACGTCAAAAGTACCCTAAAAACGGGTTTTTGACATGTTTGAATTGGAATATCTCAAAAACGTGACGTGCTAGAGTAATTTTGACTTCAGATTCGGATTCAGCATGCCAAAATCCTTTGGAAAAGTATATTTTGGTTTAAAGGCGATTTTCGTTGCAGACCAGTGTAATTTGTTTAAGAAAATATCAGTTATCGACGCTCCAATATGAACACAGCATAAAAGCTGTGATTCGATCTTCGAGTTCATCGTTGCTTACATAGCTGCTCGGATTGTTTATCTCAGCTTTAGCATAAACGCACCCTAACTCCTTGAGGTGTATATTCAATAGCTTAGCCATTTTTTTATTTTTGTAAAAAGCGCTTCTAATGAGCTTAAGTAAATATTTTTTTTTCACGTCATTTTTTCCATTTTCTTTTTCAAAAACAGTTTGACCAATTTTATTTAAATTTTGCTAGTACATTACTACATACATATCAAAAAAGTTATTCCCTTTTCCGTCACCTTTTTAATTTTAATCGCCGCCCTTAGATCAGTTTTTGTTAATATTTGTAATAATTCTGAATTTGAATACATATTCCAATTGATTAAATATTTTTTGAATTGTCTTTTCAAGTATTTTCAAAAAAATTATAAAATAGAAAAAAAGCCAAATATACCAGTGATTTATGATTAAACTTTATACAAATTGTCTGATGAAGTAACCAATCCTTCAATGTCACAGTTTTATTGAAAAAAAAAACAACTAAAACTTACGTATCGCCAATAGCGAAAGGTTTTTAAAGAACTAATATGAATGCATACCAATATTTTTTGATAGAATTGAAATAAAAAGTGTTTAAAATGTGCTACCTACTATCAATGTATTTCTATTTAATTTTTCTATCAATTACAAAACTGTTTCCATATTACTTGAACTACTAAAGAAATAGGTACCCATTTACAAAAATGAAAAAAGAAACAGTAAGAAAATATATTTATCCATACAAAAAAATGACAATAACTTCTTTCAGGGAGGCCGACTTGGTTTTGATGTCATTTGATGCAGCATTAAAAACTACCTTAAAAACATGTGTCATATGCTTAGGTCGCACCAAAAATAATTTTGCTGTTTCTCTTTTCAAAATCACAATGCCAGTGTCCACGATCTGCATCTGAATAGCAAAGTAATTAAAACCAACTCCACAGAAGAAAAAACATCTGAAAATCTACATAGCTACCCACAAAGCTAAATTTCTCCTGTATCTTTCCTTTTTTTTTGTGTGAGAGAAATTCTTCTGTCATTTGTTTTTGTGTTAATGAGAAAAGTATTCAAAGAGTTTTCCATGTTGATCTCTTTTCTTATTAGAAAAAGCTTTTTCTTCTTGGATATTTGTCGGCTTAAAATTCTCTTCTTCTCATGAAATCCACTTAAAAAGCTTTTTGTCGGCTGATGATTTGTCGGCTGATAAAATTTTTGAAGACAGAATTTTCTATGGAGGTGAGACATCTGTATATAATTATTTGTGATTAAACTACGAGTAAAATTATACAAAATTTTAACAGGGCTTAATATTTCCTTAAAGGCGCAAAGGAAGAACTGGAACACTTACATAGTCTTGTTGGTTAATTTTTGTATCACAGTTAACATTAAACAATAAACAACACACGCCTCCTTTCTTAAAGAGATACTGGATGCAGTAATGTATGCACCTGCAGTTATAGTGATTGCATTTGATGTTGAACAAAAGGAACTACATATGTGTGTTGGATATTGAACAAAAAGCACAAGAAATAATGAATATTGAACAAAAAGGAACGCTGTTGCGTTTTTATTTGAAGTGCATGAAATTTTGTTCAATATAATACAACATTTTTTTTCCATGGTTTATTGAACAAAATATGCACGAAAAATGCTTAAAAAAGTGGTTTATTGAACAAAGTAGTTCTCTATATCTTGAAAGAGCATCCAAAAATTAGTAAGACTGCATACTTAACTCTATTTCACCAAAAATGGTCTATTGAACAAGATAGAACCCAGGTGAAGAATTGCCTAAGACCGCACATTGACTAGGGCTGCAAAACCGATGAAAATTCATGTTTTAAGGCAACACATTAAGATTTGACAAAATGAAATCATGTAGAGCAGCATTATGATTTTCAAAGTTTATAAAATTGTATTTTGTTGAAAACCTTCAAACAATCTATACTAATATATAAAGTAAGACTTTTGTTTGTTTGTCGGTTGTGTGTATATGACCGATAAACTCATAAACAAACAAAAGTCTTACAAAATAAATTAGTACAAATTAAAGCCCTATGCACTGATTGTGCAATAGGCTGTTTAAAAAAAAAAAACAAATAATTATTAGTATAAGAAAACATAATTTAAAATTTGAACTTACCTGAAAAATGTATTTTGTTTATTTAAAATGACAGCCGACTGAAAACTATTTGAAATTTATATTTATTTTGTTTCTATTTATCATTTCGTTTCATTTCATTTCCTCTTCATTCTTCTATTATTATTATAAGGCTCAGCTCATACTTAAGCTGTTGGACCAAGACACTGTTTACACGTAAATTCTTCAACACAATTTTCTGTGCAAAACAAATTTTTAACATCGATATTCAAAAAAGGCATGGATTTCAGTTTCCAATTTCAAAAATTTTGAAATATTGATGTCTGTAAAGGGTGTTCAAAAAAGGAATGGATTTCACTGTATGCACATTGCATAATACTAACTTATGTTCGTAATCTTAATAGCTACTCAAAAAAGTCATGGATTTTTGTTAACACATTGAGTACGATTTTCTGTGCATCAAATGCTCAAAAAGGCAGCGTTTACACATGCATGTTTCTGGCATACAAATTTCGCATAATGAATATTAGGTTCGCTCTTTTGGAAATCTATATGAAGTTCTATGAAAAAAAAACGCCATTGGGCTTTGGAATTTCGTCCCCAAAAATGTCAATAGTTCAACTGAGATAATGAAAAGAAACGTCACGCAAGTTCTTGCGAACGATTTTCTTTGCCAACAGACTTTGCAATATCGATTCATGGATTTAAGTTTACAACTCATGTATGTATGTACATATGTGCATGAAAATTTTGATGTTTGAAAATAATGTCAATTAGTTTAACCAAAATTTTCTCTTAGTACACTATGATTCAACTAGAACTTTCTTCGTTTTTTTCGTTTTATGAACAATTTTAGAAATGTCCATTCTTACGGAAAGGTTTCGATATGTATTGTAATGCCTTACAAAATTACTTTCGTCAAGTATGTTTGATCTTTTTTTGGTGCAAAAATCATGTTTTAACATCGATGTTTATGTATTTAAATCATCAATGCTCAGGAAGATGCCGTTGACACATGCAAGTTTCTGCTATTTTCTGTGCATGAACATTTTTCATGATGAATATTAAAAAAAGGCACGGATTTCAGTTAACACATTTCACACGATTTTCTGTGCATACAACATTCGCAATTTCGATACTCAAAAAAGTCATGGATATCTATTGAAACATTGAATACGACTTTCTGTGCATGAAATAGCCTGCAATATTGCTAGCGTAATTTTGTTGAATGCTCATTTGTGCAAAAATCAATACTAAAAAAGACAACGTTTACATAATATGCACTTTACACATAAAATGCCCTGCAAAATTGCTTCCGTAAATTTTGTTTGATGTTAATATGTGCAAATCATGTTTTAAAAATTTTATACGTACATGAAATAGATGCCTTACAATATGGCTTTCATCAGATTCTTTTCCATACGAAATATTGATTACACTGTTCACACGCAAGTTCTTGCGAACGATTTTATTTTTCTATTCCAATGACGGAAATCCGTAACATGGAAAAAAGTAATTGCTTTTTCGAACTTTTTTTTGTCAAAAAACAAAAATTCTTCAATTGATTTCCGATCGATTGATACATCATTTGCGTTTCTAGCCAAAAGGAAACATACTAAAAAAACCATTCAAACATTTCCAATGATGCTTTTCAATGATGGCTATAATAAAGGACCGTTTATATGTTTGGATATATAAAGATTTAATTCGCGACGAATGATTTATTTTCTTAAATTTTTGAAATTTAAGACACCAAAAAGCAAATGTATGCTTCTGAAATTCTTCATAAACTATCATTTCCTTCAAAAATCATAAGCAATAATGTCTGTAATGTGCGTAAAATCAGTTTTTATTGTTTATTCGTTGGTCGCTCTCATGTGAATAGTCCTTAACATGGCCCTAAAAACACGAAGCACAACACGACCGAAAAAATGAGTCGTGTAATCAGCCCCTCAAATTTGTTGAACCAAAACAGAAAACAAAATGTTCCAGCCATTTTCGAAACGTTCCAATAAAATTGTTCCGAAACTATTAGCAACGAACGGTTAAAACATTCGAAAATTTAACAAACAATAAAACAACGTATTGAAAAACGAATCAACAAACGAATTTCAAATTCAAAAATTCTACGACGAATTGGTAAGTCTTTGCAAGACATACGATCCAGTTCAAAATTAATGGGGGGACTAACTTTTGTTCTATGTGGCGACTTTCGTCAAACTCTGCCTGTTATACCAAGAGGTACTAGAGCTAATGTTGTAGGTGCATGTATAAAAAGTTCATTTCTGTGGTCAAAAGTAGAGAAACTATCACTAACCTTAAATATGCGTGCTGTTTTGTCAGGCGATCAAGACGATTTGACATTTGCTGAAAAGTTGTTGGAAATTGGAAGTGGTAAATCAGGAAGCAACATAGCTATAAGTAATGACATTGGCATAAAGGTGAAAAATCCTGACGAACTAATAAATAGAGTTTATCCTGATATCCAAAATTTAATGTCAAAGGGGTTTGAGTATCTCTGCGAAAGAGCAATAATAACACCAACAAATTCATCTGCAGATGAAATTAATGAAATTATTCTGCAAAAGTTCACCGCGGAAAGTACAACGTTCCGGTCCATCGACAGCGTAGTAAATACGGATGATGCGGTGAACTTTCCATTGGAATTTTTGCAGAGCCTCAATGCTCCTGGAGTTCCATCCCATATGCTCTTCATTAAAATTGGCTCTCCAATAATATTGCTACGGAACCTTGATCCACCCAGGTTGTGTAACGGGACAAGACTCCGAGTAATGGGTTTCAAAAGCAATATAATTGAAGTTAAAATTTTAACAGGACCTTCAGCCGGTGAAAATGCCATTATACCGAGGATTCCAATAATTCCATCAGACTATCCATTTCAATTCAAAAGACTACAATTTCCAGTTAAAAACTGTTTTGCTATGACAATTAACAAAGCCCAAGGTCAAACGTTTAAATGTGTGGGGATTGATCTCAGAGAAGGATGTTTCTCGCATGGTCAGCTGTATGTTGCACTTTCACGGGTTGGTAGAAGAGACGCACAGCATATTCTTTTGTCAAATGATCGAACTCCTAATGTAGTATACCCTGAGGTTCTCAACTAAATCTACATCTGCGGCCTCCTCTTTCTCTGACACTTTCTTTCAAATTTATAAATTATGTAAGTAAAACCGGATCAATAATATTTCTTAACATCAAACATTTCACAATCAACATAACAATCAAATCAAAATACGTTAATCTGAACATTTCTATGCTACTGTACATTTGTATGCTCTCCCAAACCAATGCGAAATTAGTGCGATGAATGAAAATACAACAAAAAGAACACGTTGCTATGATTATTGTTGTTATTCAGAATTGATAAAAGATTTAATAAGAATTAATTTTCTTCTCTTTCACTGCAAACTCATATTACAATGCATTAAGAACCGTAAATGCAATCCCAATTTCTTTCGTTTAGCCTTTATTATGTTATGATTGTTTTGTAGGAATTAATAGGTGACTTAATATGTAATAGTTACTGTTATTGTATATTATGATTTCTATTATGAAATATTTTTACATGCAACTGCAATTATTACCACTTTTTTTTTAAGCCAGCTCGGTGAATAAAGAATAATTTAAGTTATTCTGTGCTGTGGTTTAGATTTGATGCCCGGACACACAAATTTTCATTTCATTTTTATATAATAAAATATAATATTAAATTAATACAAAAACAAATACTCAAAGGAAAAAAAGAAATTTTTTTTTAACGAAATAAAAAAAGTTTTGTAGGATGTTTAAGTTGTCATTACATAGGACTTTTTGTGCGGAGGAAATTTGTTTCACAGGGACCCGGCAGCGCCGGGTATTTTCTGCTAGTATTAAATAAAACCGTAAATATTAATTTGTTTGGTTTTCTTTTTTTAAACTTTTAGGCGGCAAAATAACAATTTTCCGAAGGTGGCAGAAACTCGCCGTTCGGCAACGATCATGTGCTTGTCTTGTTCCTTTACAAGAAATTTGCAAGAAAAACCGTCGAAATAAACTAAAATAAATATGTACTGCATCACATATTTTCTTCTTAACTCGAGAAATCATTTTAATAAAATTCTTTGATACAAGAAAGTTATTTTTCATGAGTAAAACGAAAAGTCGGGACAAAATCGGGACAGTTTGTATGTCGGGACATATATCGGGACAGGGTTCAAATATCGGGATTGTCCCGCCAAAATCGGGACGTCTGGCAGGCCTAGTTGAGGCCCTCTTCCACTTGTGTGCGCCATCTTTTACCCTGTCTACCTCTACTTCGCTGTCCCACGGGGTTGGATTCAGACTTTTCGGACCGGAGCATTGGCGTCCATTCGCGCTCTAGGTGACCCAGCCATCTCAGTTGTTGGCTTTTCACTTTTGTTGCTAGGTCGGTGTCGCTGCACAGCCCGTACAGTTCGTTGTTGTATCTTCTTCTCCCTTCCTCATCTATGCAGACGGGACCAAAAATCACCCGGAGAATTTTCCTCTCAAAACAGCCTAACGCGTTCTCATCCACCGTTAGCAGTGTCCAAGCCTCTGCACCATACATCAGGACCGAGATGATAAGCGTCTTATACAGGGACAGTTAAGTTGGTCGAGAGGGGGCTTTGCTTCTCAATTGCCTTCTTAGCCCAAAGAAACAGCGATTGGCAAGAGTAATTCTTCTTGCACTGGTATCGTTCGCTGAGTTTATAGCGGATCCTAGGTAGACAAAGTCTCTGACCACCTCAAAATTATAGCTGTATATTGTGACGTTCTGTCCAAGGCGTCGGTGTTAGGTGTCCTTTCTTGTTGACAGCATATATTTCGTTTTGCTTTCATTCACCGTTAGACCCATCTTCTTGGCTTCCTTTTCAATGCTCACAAAAGCACCACTGACATCACGCTTTGTTCGTCTGATTGGACGGACTTTTGAAAGATTGTGCCTCTAGTGTTTACGTGAGAGTTTTGCACTATTCTTTCATAATTTAGGTATTATAAGAAATGATGTTTTTAATTTTTTTTGTCAATAACTATTTTAAATAAATTGCCAAAACTATCAGATGAGTTGGACATTCCAAAAATAATAAAAGTCATTTCTTAAAGCACCTGCTTTATCAACTTTAGGCACTTTCGACCACCAAACACGTGTGGCCAAATTTTTCAATATTACGAAATGCATAAGCTATAACATTCGTTTAAAGTAGATTGGATAGTTTTGACATGTTAGTATTGTTACGTTTAAGCAAAGTAATAAGATTAAGATTATTTTAAAAGTATAATTCAAACTTTATTACTAAATGAAAACTTAATATAATTCAGGTAATTATTAATGATTATGTGAAATGAGTTTAATATAGAATAATTGAGGTGGAGATGTGGACACGTTGGCAGCTCAAAGAAGAAGGGCAGCTTAAGATGATTTTAGTTACATCGGCTGTCAAATTGTAGATGATGAGTCGTGTTCATATGTTTGTAGATAGTGCGTTCAGAATAAAATCAAGTACACATCAAGTATTAAAACTTTTTTGGAAACAAATCTAAAAATGGCATTTAGTATAGTATGTAACAACTTAAGGCCCATTTGACAAGTGAAAAAATAATGACAGGTACCTTCCATACATACTTCCTACGATTTTGATCAAGTATTTCCAGTGTGCTTGAATTAATGGGATCTACTACGGGGTATTAAACCAATTAAACGATTATTTTTGATTTTGAATTTTCTCATTATCGGATGATCGGTAGAGCGAAGGTAAAAAAAATGTATGAAAAATAAAAGACGCAAAAAATTGCAATAAAAATTCAAAATATTTGTATTAGATATAATATGTGCTATATTCGTTGTTGTTGATGTAGATGCTGTGAAATGAGGCAAAGGGGAGGGGTTTAGGAATTGAGAGTGGGTATCTAAAATAATGTTTTATTTGAAATATATAGAAAAAAAAAGAAAAGGGAAGAATGTCCGCTACGGAGGCGATGGCATGTTTGTGTTGCTCAGCTTAACTCGCCGGGTGTAGGGGGGATCTTGCCCCGTAGCCTGACCTCGCCTATTTCAAAATATAACTTAACATGCCAAAAAAAACTCTATACTTAGCCACCATACAATCGGTTCACACCTTGGGTTACGCTGCTGATGGTGGCGCAGCGCGGCCTTGTCCCACCCAACCTGGAATCCGGTCGGCCTTGAATTCGGATTCCCCTAGCCTGAAATTCAGACGATCTTTTGCTGCTGTCAAACCATACCCACGTTACCTACGGCTGTGGTCCACCATACCGCACCCCTCTGAAAGTCACTCTAATAAGACATCAGGCTCCTTGGAAGCCCATACAAAAATCGGTCACGTTTCATCTTCCTGACGTGATTTACAAACGTATTTTATTTGATTCCAAAGTGAAACAATACCATCGTGATTAACAAAAAAAAACAAAAATAAAAACGACATTCACCTTATGTATCTAGAGATTCGCTTAAAAATTAGTGACATAAACAAAAAGAATAAAAAAAAAATAATCGGATACAAAAAAACGATAATCCCTGGGAATTTAGTAAGAAAAAAAAACTAAACAAAACTAAATTACAAAATTACAATAAAAAAAAAACAACGTCTCTGCTTCACGGCTAATCTAAGTACCATCCGAGTTGGCTTAAAGTGGTCGTTATATGTATGTAAAAAAAAAACTCGTAAACCGGTTTTTTTTATTTTTGTGCCTGTACTAGGACTAGGCTCCCAAAATCCCAGTTTTCTTTTGATTACTGCCGCCCTTTTCCTGGCTGAAAATACTCTAACCTCATTGTCCCTACCTACATAGAGCTCTGTGTAAGTACGTAATGGCTGATTTACAATGACGCGTTCGCGTTCGCGATGCGTACGTTACATTTAACAAGCGCTACGGCCGCGTCATGATAAATCGAGCAAAAAAATTCAAACTTTTTTCAACACAAGATGGCCACATACCTAAATTGAAATCGAAATGTCAAAACGCACGCAAAAGTTGAATAATCTCTACTTTCGCGTTGCAGCCGCTTACGTTACGTTGGTTTGTGTACCTACTAATCGATGCAAAATCGTAACATAATGCTCAACGCGTCATTGTAAACACTAAACAGATATTCCTATGCCTGAACTTTTGCGTTGACACGCAAATCTTTCAACGCGACGCCCAACGCGGCATTGTAAATCAGCCATAAAGAGTGTAGCAAAAACTTGCCACCAATATACTGGGCCTTCGAGGAACCTATATCCGCAATTGGCTAACGGAATTCAAAACACTACTTCTATGCCTTCAAACACTTTTCACCACTCTTTAGCGATGAGCACGGAACGGGTTTGCAAAGATTCGAACAAATTTGAGTATTTAAAGATGATTCTAAGAAATTTTAAACAAAATATAAGACTTAATCAAATAGATAACAACACTACACAATAAAACAAAATATCACGTCCGTTTTTTTCTTAAATATATCCGGAAATCGGGGCTCAGTCAGGAACGTCGCCTTATGGTCAAAGAAAAGAAAACGGTCTAGACCGTCTTAGCATCTGCGCTGCCTTATGTTTTGTACTTCTTTTCTATTAGCATAAAAATAACCAAAGTTCTTGCGGTGAGGGTGAGTTATGTGAAACTTTAGACTATGTAGAACCAGAAGCCCTCATTCAATATGGTAGGTAAGTATATTCTTATTCCTCACCAATAACTTTAATAATCTTAGGTTTTGTTACTTGGGAGTCCGGGGGTTTGATATCTCACGGACTTTTTTATCCTTGAACGGCCGCATCACTTCAGGATCGCTAGGGCTAGAATTTGAATTAACGATTCCTACTCGGCTTGGCTTACTTATTCACCTCAGACGGTTTCACGTGGTCCAGTAGTGCGACCGGTGGCCACGAGCTTTGGGAATCCGTCGTTGACCGCCAATAATCACCCTTACCTAAATTTCATATTACACTATATCACTGTACAGTATTAAATAACTTTTTTGTTTCAACTCACCCTTAATGAACTTATGTTTTTTTTTTTTTGTTTGTTTTATATTTGAAAGGAAACTATTTATGTAGTTTAAAAGCAAATTTCCTCGTTTATCAGACACAATTTTTGAAACTTCAGGTAATAAACCAAAAAGAAAAACGGCCTTTCTGGTATTCTATAAGAAAAGTTCAAAAAAAAAAATTAAAAAAAAACTTCAACGCACTAATGTTAATCTTTATACTTTCGCGCTTAAAATTCCCAACTTCCAGCACGGTGTTGATTCTACCTGGGTTGGATTGACAATGACTAAGAAGATGATACTCTGTTGCAGTAACAGTTGCACATCTCCTTTGTCTTCATCAGAAATCTACCTGGGGGAATTCCTAATCCAGGTTCAATAACCTATAGTGGTACAGATAACGACAATCATCTGTATTCGTTCCTATGTATTCTAATACATTAACGTCTATTATTTATTCTTTGCTAATCTCTACCATATCTTTGACACCAACCTATTTCTTCCTATAAACATTCATTGTGAACTTGTCTCAATTTTAAAGCTCATTTCAACTTTATCCTCATCTTTTTCTTCCTGCCATATTTCTTTATTCAATGAGTAAGTACGAGAACAAAATAGAGTCTTTATCTCCTGGTCTCTATCAATGCCTCATCTATCGTATCTCGTCTTTCTATCTCCTCAATATATGTCCATATCCCTTCCTCATTGTGTTCTGTCGTACGAGTCTTTTATTTCCGACATTAATTATTATTAAAGTTTCTTCGGCGCACGCTTAATTCTCCCGGAAAATTCGTGGAATTATTTTACCTTTCCGAACATTTAAAAATCTCCAGTCAGTTCAGTTCGTGCACATGTATTTGGATATTACCTCAAAAAAAAAAACATCAATAAATACCTACGGGAACCCTCGCTGTCGCGAATCGGGCTGCCAGCCATCCCCATCGTTTCCGCGTCTATGGTGCCGTGACAAACAAAAATATCTATGCCTCGCCCATGGGCAACCCATCCGAGACCGCAGCTCCCGTGAAAGCGCTCCTAGGCGGAACCATTCAATAAATCAAGTGGCCAAAATTTCTGGTTATTCTTCAAACCATCATCCGCCAAGTAGGTTTAAATCGCGTTAATTCCTACCAGGATCCTCGTTCGTCGAGAGGTGTTAGCCCGCCTTTGAAACGATGCTCCTGGTCCTTCTTTTCGAACACCATCTTTTAGAGTATTTTTTTTTTTTTTACTTTTTTGTTTGTTTTGTTTTGCTTTTTCAGGAACCATCTGGCCTGGTTCCGTCCTACGACGTTGAAGGGACTCTATCTGTGCTTCCGACGAGGTGTACGATATCCCATCCCGGTATATTATTCCCTAGATCAAATGAAACACCACTACCGGAACTATTAGGTTTCACCGGGAGCATTTAATGCCGTTTCTTTGCCTCGAACGAAAACGAGAAATCTCTTTTTAAGTCTGAACATTTAAATGACTTCATTGGAGCTAACCACTTCCTTCCTGTGGTAACGTGAGCCAGCTTAGGGTAGTTTTTAAGCCTGTTGTAAGTTTTAAAACCACACCAACGCCTGTACGTATATACCAGTTATTTTTTTTAATAAAGTACTTAGAAAGTTTATCTTTCATACCGCCACCCGGTATCCGTAACAGTTGACTTCTGTGCTAGGGTAAGTGCAATCTTAGTATATTTCGGTCGCAACCACCTCTATTTTATTGGAGTGACAGATGTTTATGTGTAAAGCGCATAAGTTGGCCTTGGCCTTCATTTGGTGGTACATTAGGCCCATTGGAAATAACCTTTCGGATCGTTCAATACAAGTTGTATTGGATGGTTACAAGCCTGATATTCATTGAATAAATGCTGGTGTGCCCAAGGGCTCCGTTTTGTCTCCGACTCTCTTTCTTATTTTCATAAATGATCTTTTGTCTGAAACTTCCAATCCATTAAATTAATTGTTTTGCAGACAACCCTCAGCTTTTCGTTTTCGTTTCAAGATTCATTTCCTTGTTTTTCGGACGCGGAATTTGAACAGCAGTGTATGATAAGCTCATTCATTAAAAACTGATCTTGACAGCATTGTCCAATGGGGATTGAAAAACCGTGTAGAATTTAATGCTTCGAAAACTCATTGCTTCTTCTGTCGTTAAAACGAAATCCACCCCTTATGCCATTACCCATGAGTGTCACTTGCATCGAGGAAACCGAATGACTTTCAGTTCTGGGTATGTGCATCACAGACAACCTTCTGTGGAATAATCACATATTCGAAGTCGCTAAAAATGGTGTGAAATGTCTAGGTTTTCTTCGAAGATGCAAGAAATTTGTCTCCCCATCTGATCTCGCTGTAATCTATAAGGCCTTCATTCGTCTAAAGCTTGAGTACAACTCTCAAAATTGTGCGGGTGTTCCTAAAACCCATTTAAGTCTATTGGATAGAATTCAAAATAGAGCTTTAAAATTGATAGGCGATAGAGCTATTTGCATCTCTCGAACACCGCCGCAATATTTCGTAACTGTCTTTATTTTATCGCTATTTTTACAAACAATGTTCTAGTGAAATAGCCAGTTGCATTCCTCCTCTTAAAATCAACCGTAATACTCGCGCTTTTAGAAATGCTCATCAGTTTACTTTTGAGCACAATTTTGGAAGTACTGTACGAGTTAAGTATAGAGATTCTTTTTTTAATTCGCACTACCCAAATGTGGAATGCTTTACCTGACTTTGTATTTCCCTCCCATTTTGATATTCAGAACGACAAAACCAATGTGCATCGGTATCTCCTCTTGAATCCTTACCTTTTTCCTAACGCTCGCACTGTGTTTAATTATTTTAAGGGCAGTCACAACTCCTTTAGTGCGCGCTCATTATAAAAAAAAACTTACCTACTGATGCGGTCGATGACCACCATTTGAGACTTTAGCATTCGGTATTTGGCATAACGAATTTCAGCCATTTTGGATTTTGTCCCTTCAGGATTATTTGCATTTTGAAATTTTGTACCCAACCCTTTATTACTTTTTACTCGTAACTCGTTACTTGTTACTTGTTACTTGTTACTTGTTACTTGTTACTTGTTACTTGTTACTTGTTACTTGTTACTTGTTACTTGTTACTTGTTACTTGTTACTTGTTACTTGTTACTTGTTACTTGTTACTTGTTACTTGTTACTTGTTACTTGTTACTTGTTACTTGTTACTTGTTACTTGTTACTTGTTACTTGTTACTTGTTACTTGTTACTTGTTACTTGTTACTTGTTACTTGTTACTTGTTACTTGTTACTTGTTACTTGTTACTTGTTACTTGTTACTTGTTACTTGTTACTTGTTACTTGTTACTTGTTACTTGTTACTTGTTACTTGTTACTTGTTACTTGTTACTTGTTACTTGTTACTTGTTACTTGTAACTTGTAACTTGTAACTTGTTACTTGTTACTTGTTACTTGTTACTTGTTACTTGTTACTTGTTACTTGTTACTTGTTACTTGTTACTTGTTACTTGTTACTTGTTACTTGTTACTTGTTACTAGTTACTTGTTACTTGTTACTTGTTACTTGTTACTTGTTATTTGTTACTTGTTACTTGTTACTTGTTACTTGTTACTTGTTACTTGTTACTTGTTACTTGTTACTTGTTACTTGTTACTTGTTACTTGTTACTTGTTACTTGTTACTTGTTACTTGTTACTTGTTACTTGTAACTTGTAACTTGTTACTTGTTACTTGTTACCTGTTACTTGATATTTGTTATTTGTAACTTGTTACTTGTTTTCTGTTACTTGTTATGCGTTGCTTTCACCGCGTTTCTTATAACTTTTATCTCGTGACTTGTTATTCCTTTCTTGTAGCTCATTTGGTCGCAATTCCGTATGACTTTTGGCTTTCATGTACGTTAATTCATATTTAAACTGGTGTACTCTAGATTAAACGACTGATAACACAAGTGCGTTCAAAGCCTTTTTCCATATAAAAATACCCACATTTAAAACAAATTCATTATTTTATTTTTTTTTTATCGAAACCAATAATAGTCCCCTTAATGGGTAAAAGCTTTCACCTTTCACCTCTTGCGATAACGTTTTTCTGTGTCGACTTAAAAAATAATTTAAAAATTTAGTTTGCATTCAACTGCCACCATCTCCTTAACTTTATAGAAAATGTTTATATTTTCTTAATAATGTTGAATAGTTCAAAGGTGTGTTGTTTTTAGTTTTAATCACAGTTTCATTAGGTGCAATACGAATGGCACTCGATAAGGTTGTTAATAACACTATTTTCCAAAGTATGTAATTTATTTGTTGTGCATAATCGTCGGCAATCGAGGAAAACTCATCAGTTTATCTGAGAAGTTTATTATTTATCAGTAGTTGAATTGAAGTTCGAAGTGCTTAGACGTTTTTTTTTTACAAATCCAATCCGCGAATTTTGTATCAACGATTTGAACTTTAATAACTTATCAGCTTTTGTTACATATGTGCGCATTTTCTTAAGAAAAATACTATTGACAGAATCGAATCTTTTTGTTTTGTGCATGACGAGTGTGGGAATTACCATAAAATTTAAAAATAAAATTGTTTAAATTACGGTCGATAGGTTGAAAACATATCGAATCGGCTACTTAAATCATGATTTTGCGATTGAATGTTGTAGCATCAGTGATAATTTTGACAGTAGTTTGCCTTTGTAAACGTTCAACGGCTCAATCAAATCAAATTCCTAGCACACCATGTCCAGATGTCTTTCAATATTCACGTAGAGGGAATGATGTTATTGGACTAATAACGGTCAATGATGTCAGCTATGGAAGGACTAAAGTAGCGATTGAATTATCACAAAATGGATATATGGAATTGGTTAGTTAATAATAATGGTAGAAATTTTTAGAGCATCAAAGTTTTTTTTTATATTTGTTTGAATTTCATAATGAAACCATTTTAGTATAAGAGTTTGTGTAGCTAGAGCTTTTTTTTTACGTTGGCAGTTGGCAGGTGCCGCTAGCATATTATAGATGTACGAAAAAAAGGAGCGAGATAGTATACATAGTTAATAAAAACGTTCTCGTGAGAATGAAAATGAACAAGAATTGTACCTTATCGTACCAAAGGCAGCAACTGCTGGGGGATATTAATTTAATTTCATTCAAGCCTTCTCAGTCTCAACTTTCTATATAGAGCACTTGCTCAATTTTGTGTGTTATCTTATAAATACTTAAACATATCCTTTTTTTTGAGTATCTGCTTAGGCTGACAATCATCTTATCTGCTCAATGCTTTGCTTTTGATATCAATATAAATTTATAACAACTGCAGTTTCATCAAAACTTACTCAGCTTCTTACGTTTAGCATTTACTTCATTTTATTCGCTCAGTGGTAGAAAACTTGTTGTCAAAATGGACGATTAACTGCCTGAACAGAATGCAAGACGCAGCTGGAATAGATGTCAAAAATGCTGCAGTAGATGTCAAAAATGCTGCAGTAAAAGTTAAAAATTGTTCAACTCTTGCAGCTCCGGCTGCAGCATTTTTGACATCTATTCCAGCTCCGTCTTGCATTCTGTTCAGGCAGTAATGATTAACGATTTTTTATTCAACATTTATATACAATTTGAGTTAACTTACAACTATAAAATACATTGAAAAATATAAATCTTATGGCACATAGGGGGCCTATTGTTATACATTGACTTAGATTTAATATGAAATATAAATACATATATATTATACATGTCAACTTAAAATTAAAAGTCGGTTCCGTCCCGGTTGTCCATTGGTGGTTTGGTGGTGATTGACGGTATTCTGCACTAGCTTCTTCGCCGAATTTGCTAGGTATTTGTCCAGCGGTATAATCTTTGCTTCTCTGTAGAGATCTTCGTTCCTGTAATGCTTTCTTCGCCACCAGTTGAAGTGGAGCCCGGTGCAGATTCTTAGCATCTTCCTCTCGAACACTTGGAGATCCCTAATCGCTGATTTTGTAATTGTGAACCAGACTGGGAAACAGTAGCTGATGACTGACCGCAGGAGTTGCTTGTAAACAAGTATCTTCGTCTAAAGATCTTCTCCGCATCAAAGGGTGTAGTCGGTGGAATGCCCAGTTCGCTTTTCTGAGTACACTTTTTGAGTGTGGATTGAGCCTTAGCAATTTGTTGAAGTTGATCCCCAGGTATTCGGTGTTCCTTTTGGCAGCAATGGTGGATCCATCAGGAAGTTTCAGAACTAAGTTTCTGCAAGTGGCTGCTGCGCGACTTCTGTCGTCACGGGGTCTCCTGAAGTAAAAAAGCTCCGATTTTGCTGAGCTGATCTTGATGTTGCATTTCTTGTAGAAATCGAACAGTCTGTGTATGTGAGCCTCTACTATCCGGACTGCGACGAGTGGTGACATTGAGGTAGCGTATTTGAGTGAGTCATCTATCTGCAAACAGCAGGTTTTCACAGCCAGTTGGGATGGGTTCGTCTGATGTCATTAGGCTGTAGAGGAAGGGGCCAAGCTCCGAACCTTGTGCGACTCCGGCTTTGATGTTCTTCACAGTTGATGAGCAGTTTCCCAATTGCACAAAGAAGTTCCTGGAAGAAAGAAAAGAAAAAAGAATTTTTATTAGTGGCGGGAGTAAACGTAGCAGATGTAGTTTGTGTATTAGAGCATCCATCCAGACACTATCGAATGCTTTCTCGACATCCAGAAAGCATCCGACGGTGACACGATGACTGTTGAGGGCTATCGTGATGTCATGCTGGAACTTCTGGAGTGGGTGTAGTGTTGAGTGATTCTCCCTAAAGCCAACTGCATGTCAGGAATAATGCTTTTGTCGCTGCAAAACGTCTTTAGTTTCCTTAGTAACAGCTCTTCTAAGAGCTTGCTTAGGTTGCTGAGGAGGGATATTGGCCTATAGTTAGATATCATGTTCCTGACACTTTTCTTCGGGATCGCCACGATCTTCTGTTTTCCATTTTTGAGGGAAGTAATTGTTAGATGAGTTGGGGGTGAAGTTTCCTTCAAAATATTCAGCAAATGCCTCAGCTTTGTCCTGTGTCGTTGTAATTTCTCCATTGTTGGTGATAATGGTTTCAGGCATCAATGGTGTTTTTCCAATCAGTTTGTTAATGTTTTTGAAGGCGTCAGGTCCAGGTTTGATGGCTTGCAGTTTCTTGTTAAATTGGATATTGTTATGGTGTCGGATAGGTAGTACCTCGTGGCATGATGGTTAGTGCGTAGGACTGTCATGCCGAAGGTGTGGGTTCGATTCCCAGCCGTGCCAAATAAACCGTGGGTATATTTGTCATGAAAAAGTACTTCTCACTTAGCCGTTCGGACTCGGCAAAAAACTGCCTTGCCCTCGGGTGAGATCGTTGTATCCAGCCACTGATGAGAGGAGATGTCGGGATTGTAGTTCCTCATCCACAGGCTGAATGTCGTCCTCTTCTCTAGGCTGTACAATGAATTGACATTGTACGTCAGGACGAGTAAAGTACTTTGGCATCTGGTTGGATCAGTATTTGTATTTCGACAGACATGTAAGTGCTGCTCTAACCAGGGATAGGGCAGCTTTTGCCCTGATAGCAGCCGGCTTGACAGCAAGATGAAGGTGATTTGCTACATGGCCCTCATCTGGCCAATGATTGCCTATGAATGCCCGGTTTGGTTCAATGTTGCCCCATCTCAAATGGAAAAGATTCGGGTGTTTGAGAGGCACTGTCTTAAACGCTGCCTTGAATTACATAGGAAACCAGAGTCGGAGAACAAACATAATTATTCCAAGCTGGTTCTATACAGCGCCATGGGGCGTGGCACCAACATAAATAGAATAGATAATTTCTTGTTAAAGCTAATTCGGGTCACTTTGCAAGAGAGGTGTCCTCTACCAACAGCTTTATTTTTGGCACATACTACTTAAACAACGAATATTATCAGAGTGAGCGTCTAAGCGGCTTTTTTTCACTGGATGCATTCCTATATATTTAAACGGTTGAAGGCTGATCTAGGATTGAGTGGCGATTCCGCTTATCTAATACTTAAGCCATAGAACTGTAGATAAGCGGCTCCTTAAAAGTCGAGACGCCCTCATACATTAGATATTTGAAAGGTGCTGACTTTGTAATTTTTTGTAGGGTAAATGTGTCAACAGGGGATCAATTTTTACTTCTTGCTCCGTTGAGCTCGCATTTATAGTAGTAGCCATGAATTTTTTTTCCCCAGCCTTTTCAATGTTTTAAACTTAATTTAAGAACAGTTACATACTAAACAAAAGTATTTAAAATTAACATTTCCATAGTATCCAGGAGTGTACACAGTGAATCAGTGTACATGGTACACAGTGAATCAGGGATTTCAAATCAATATATTGAGTAGAAACATTAGTTTTTTCATATTATATTCATATTTATAAATCCATATATTTTTTAATGATAAACGAAAAATAAAAACTCTTCAAGTAGTATTAATACAAAAACAAACAAAAAAAAAGTAATAGTTCTAGTCGGTTATAAAATCTCAAAACGTTACATTTTTTTTGTTGCACAGTAGAATAAAACTAGCAATTCAGCCAATCACGCTTGCTATAAGCTTTTAGCGATTATCCATATATGAAAAATTAACATGAAGTGAAAAATAAGAATTTTTAGTAAAACCGTTCCAGAATTAGTGATTCACTGTGTACCATGTGGCCATTTTAGGAAAACATGTTAATAATTCATAAGAAATTTCACCAGAGTAAACAACAATTATTAAATCTATGTAACCACAAGTTCAAATATTAAACTTAAGTAAAGTTACAACACACACTTTTTCAATAAGATCAAAACTAAAGGTTTTACTAAGGTTTTACTAAGCCTATAATATAATGTTAAAAAATATGCCTACTTACCTGTAAATACTCATCAGGGTACTGAGAAACTGAACGGACATTTCCATGTTCTCTCGCACAAATGAAATAAAAAACGGGCCTAAGATATGGATATGATTTTACTTTCACGAGACTTAAAACTTTACGCTGCTAGATCTGAAACTTCGATAGTTTTCAAAGTTAACGATATTTTGGCCTGTTTCAATCTGTCAGGGGACTGATAAGGAATCCGTGGGACAAACTTCAATGACATTTTTTTCTAAGAAAACATAATATTACTAAAAATATATTTATATCATAGAAAGATATATTATTTAACGTAAGAAATTGATGGTTCTTTTGGTTTTGGAACATAAATAAGAGAATTGTAATAATTTTGCTCTTCGAAAACGGACAGGGGCCTGAGAATTAAACACTTTGAAGTATTTTTTGAGTAATGAAAGTGTATCAGAGTTTAATAATTTTTTCTGACCATTTAGATATCGATCAGATTATACAGTTATACAAAAATCAGGTTAAATACTTGAACAGTTTTTAAAATATCAGCGGAGCCACCGAAAATTCCGTCATTTGTAGAATCACCCATAGGTATATTAAAGAAAATGAGAGTGAAATGCATTTTCTTGATTCAAAAAGTTTTATTTTGTAAGGTATTTACTAACACATTGAAACGTATGCCTGGGAAATTTATTTAAAAATTTGCGAAACGTGACTTTTCAGCTTCAAAAAGTAGGTATTTGTCAACCTAATTTCGTTCAAAAGTTTAAATCGATTTCTTTCCCATCACTAAAATAATTTTATTACATTTTAAAGATTTTTGAATTTGGTCATTTATAAAGTGGAAAATTTTAAGTTTGGCGATTTTTTGGAGATTTATATTTTACATTTGGCGATTCCGCTTTTTTAAACCTGAAAACCCTGGCAAGAGGAAGTAAAAATGTGTTCTTTTCTCTTTTTCAGATTCATTTTAAAATAAAAAGAAACATATGTAATTAAAATTTATATTGCCAATCGAGCTGACGGCTAAGCCAAAGCGTTTAAATTCATAATTTATAAGAATTATGTAACGAAATAATTTCTTTAAAAAATGAATTACTTAGGTACTTAAAAAGCGACACATTGTGAGAGCAAATGATTCACCGTGTACTCTGATTCACTGTTGACACATTTACCATATGACCTGGACGACTTTCATAGGGCGCGTTCAATGTTTGAATAGATAGCCTATCTAGGATAGCTTTGTATACATGTATGTGTTTGAACGCAAGTCAGCTGTTGTTGACATTTTTCATAGGATAGCTTTGTATCCTAAAATTTTTTGGATAGCTTGTGATCTCTTTTCTACCAACAGCTGTTCCGTCATCAGCTGTGTTTTAATAAGGGATTACAACAACACAAACCTATCCAGATCGCTTAAGTTCGGTGTGTGAACGTGGCCATTGTTTAATAGCCCTATTCTCCCCATCATCACTTATACCTCACAAGTCACAAGAAGTGGTGAAACTGATTTTGTGACTTTTTCGTATTCTCCCCCTAAAGTCACAACTTGTGAGAGTCGTAAGAACAACCGAAACTGTGATCTCCTCCAGAGCAGGTCATAACTCACAATTTACTTGAGTTTCTACAAATTATTGAATTATATTCTTTCTAAGGAGGCGTTATGTTCTCTGTGCGAAAGAGAACAAAATGTATGTATTCTTTCATTTCTTAAGCAAAAGAATAGGACAAAGGTGCGATATTCTTTTGCTTTGTATTTATGAGACAGATAAACTGAATACATACTGTGGGTGTGTTGGTTGAGTTCGTTGCGATTACTTGTAGAGTTGTTTATGTGTGCGCTCATCGGTCAAGAAGCTACCAACAAAATGATGTGGTGAATTTCGTTGTGAGTTTTCTTTTGACTACTAGGGGGAGAATACCTAAATGTTGTCAAGTCACAACAATCCTCACAAGGATTAGTCACAAGAGCTTGTGACTTGTTATTCCTCACAAGGCACAGTGGTCGGATTCACCAATCTAGCGGAACAAAATTATTTTGAATAGGATAATCATATTTTAAATTAATGATTTGATGTTTTTTGGGTAATAATAGATAAACTATATGATCCTTCCTAGAAATAATATTGTTTTAAGGAAAAACAACAAGTGTAGTGCAAATTTTCCCGTCGATCATAGTAAGCATAAAAATAGGTGTTACTACCAACTTAAGGTTGTTGATATTAAATACTGTAGAGGAGATTGTACTTATTTCTTGTTCTACAAGCTGCACTTCCTGTGAAATTAACTCAACAGTTTCCTTAGCAAATACAAATTTGATTGGCCGGCAATATCTAGTAGAAGATGGAGCCGGATTTTAACTTATACTAAACCAATAATCATCTATCTGACCTTCTTATGAAAATTTCTGCTTGTATTGTGACTGCTGAGCTCCATCGCATCCCCATTTGATCAAAATTTCAAAATGTCTTTCACTACCTTGAAGTTCACTTACTTCCAATTCCCGAGCAAAGCAAAGCCGTTCTATGGTATGATCAACCAAAGATTGAAGTTTACTCATCGCATATGCTTCAGTGACCTCAATTTTTGTGGGATAACATTTCTTCTTTGAGGTTAGTACCTACTTTTTCACAAGATGGGAAAATATCTTTGCACTTAGAGTTGATTTTTTGGCGATGATTTTGATGTTTGGAGAAATTGATGTCAATCATTAAAGCCAATGCTTCATCACGAGACAGTGGTAAATGAGATCGGTGATCAGAGCTGCGATTTTCAAGCATTTTTTTTTTACCTCAGTACCTTTAGTGGATGAAGCTTCCGAAAGCTCCTTAATAATATTTGCTGAATCCCGTTTACCGATTTTTCACTGGCTTTTATAATTTCCCTAGGGCTAGTTGATTTTATTGAATTTTGAACTTTGCGTCTTTTTGATTTCTCACAACATTCCTCAAAAGACTTTCTTGTTCTTCCGACCTTTTTTCTTGAAATTTCTCTGTCCAATATGTCGGGCAACGTATAATTTTCCTCTAACCAGGCTGAGTTTGCATGCCTGCCGCTTTTCACCCACTTTTCACCAATTTTGGACAGTATATTTTTAATGGAAGTGTTAAGTTTTTTTTCTAGAATCATCAGACAGCTTTAAAACATTTCACAAAACCGCTTTAAAATCGCGGAATAAGCAGAAACTTTCACCGGAAAGTTACCTGCAACACGTTACTTAACTTCGTTAAAAATAAATTGCTAGATAAGTTTCAACTTAGTTGCAATCGGGAAGTGGAGGTGGTTTTAGTGTAGTAAGAATCTCACACTTCTATGAGCACGCGTTTTCCGGTCCTCATAGAGCCTGATGCAGGTTTTGCACCTACCCACGGAAAAAAAAAAAATCAGACAGCTCAGAAAGCTCAAACTTATCCATAATAATTGCTCTAACCACATCAACCATTTTTGTTTTATCCGTTTGCCGCCAAATTTCAAAAATTTGCTTCCGCGATTTTAGGGTGGCCATTCTGAAAATTGAAAATAATTGTATGGATGTCGCAAAAACGCGCAAAAAGTGTTTGTTTTACCTCAAAGTCAACACTCCACAGAATTACTTTTTATAATTTTTGGGTCGGAACTCGGCGGAACTATATTGTTTTGTTCCAGTTGGAAAATCAATAAAAAAATATCAAGTCCAATTTTTCACATTGAACTTAAGAAACTATACAAAAATTATTTCATTAACTAATTAAATTCTGGTATCGTTTTTTTACTACCCACAAATAATTCTATTCAAGAAAAAAAAATTATTCCAAAAGACGCACCGTTACACTTTTTATAGCTAAATGAAAATGAAATCGCACAAAAAAAACCTTTTATCTGCTGTCGCTAAGCGGCTTTCATCAACTACTGACTTCAAAGCTTAATATTTTCTTATCAGTGAAAGAGATCAAAAAACAAAATATGAATTACAGTTACCTATTGTATTGACAAGTAAGCCATATCATTTTGAAACGGGACGCTTGATTTTGATTTTTGTATTTTGTCCCGCTAGATTGGCGAATCCGACCACTTTGCAAGGGGGAGAATCAGGCTGTAAGTTTGTGTTAAAGATTTTTTTTTCTAAAAACCATAAGACATCGATGGTTGTTATTCTCCAATTACGGATCTTAAAATGTTTGGAATAGTTAGCCATACATGACAGAGCCGCAAATGAAATGATGGCCCGCACCGATCTAAAATTCATTGTGCGTGCAGAATTTTGATTTTTATTTCAAATATGATAAACAAATAAAAGGTTTTTGATTTTTTATTTATCATTTTTCAAAATACCGTTACAACTGATCAGATAGGCCACTCTAGCACTCAAGCAAAAAGTGCTATAAGTATGGCATGGATCTATCAATTCAAAAATTGAAATGCAGAAATATTGTTTGATACATACAAATTCAATTTCTGTAATAAGCCCAATTTCAATCAAATTGCAGTTAGGCCACTATGGCTCTCACTTCCTCATATAAATTCAATTTTGTTACCAGTTACATATGTATTTGCAAACGTTTAATTATTAAATAATTATATAATTTGTTTGTTTGTTTGATTTTATTTGGCATAATATAGCCATTCAAAATTTCATAAAATACATAATATTACATTTCAGTACAAATTATCTTCATGATTTATCACAGTTTTTTCGTAAGATTTAGCATTGATTTTACTTATGTACAATAGTTTTTCTAACAATTTTAGAAATAAAATAAGCGTATTAAATCTTTAAGATCAAAATGTTACAATTAGTAATTTTCTCTTATGAAATCTATTAGTTCTCTTTTAAATAAATATATATTTGAAGCGTTCTTTATTTGATTTGGAAGATTATTAAACATTGCAAGGCCCTTATACATTGCTCTATTTTGACCTCCTACTGTTCGATGAAAGTTAAGTCGAAAGTTGTTGTTGTTTCTCAAATTATAAGGCTGGACATCGCTAACAAACCTCAGATCCACTGATAAATAGCTGGGTAAGAGTCCACATTTGAGCTTGAATACAAACACTAGTACATTGAATACTATTCGTTGGTTGATGTTCAGCCATTTAAGCGTGTTCAGCATAAATGAAATGGGGGTTAGACGATCACATCTAATTATACACCGCATTGCTTTGTTTTGTAACTTCTGCAATCTTGTTTTGTCCTCAACAGAGCACTGCAAACGAACTGAGGGACAATATTCAAAGTGCGGTTTTATTATTACATTGTACACCTTAATTGCATTTGACATTGAAAGTCTATTTCTGATTCTATAAAAAAAACCGATCTTTTTTGAAACCTTTTTACATATATAGTCAATATGATTTCTGAACTTAAGCTCATTGTCTATGAAAACGCCGAGATACTTCATTGCGGAAACTATTTCAATTTTTTCATTATCAATTACAAGATCCACATTTAAATTACTTTTTAACACCATACCCTTAGTTTTTTTTGTATTTAATTTGAGTTTATTTATTTTAATCCAATTGTTAAGTGCCTCGAGATCATACCGTAACAGACCAGTCATTAAACTTATATCACTACCGGATATGTATAATAACGCGTCATCCGCAAATAGCCTCAGTTTAGCATATTTAACAACACCAATCATATCATTAATATAAATAATGAAGAGCAGAGTTCCCAGAAGAGATACTTGTGGAACTCATCTTTTCACTTCCATATCCTCGGATGCTATATTGTTAAAAACTGTACACTGAGTTCTATTTGATAAATATGAGTTGAACCAATTCCATTCGTTTCCTCGGATACCATAATCGTATAATTTTTCCAATAATATTGTTCTATCGACCGTTTCAAAAGCACGCTGAAGATCAATAAATACCGCGAGAATCTTGTTACTTCCGTCGATAAGACATCGCCAGTCATTCAAAACAAAATTTAGAGCCGTTTCACATGAGTGTTTCTCTCTGAACCCTGATTGTTCATTGATTATAATATTATTTTCATCCAAAAACTGTTTCAATTGAAGATGAACTACTTTTTCTAAAACCTTCTCTAACACCGGCAACATGTTCACGGGCCTAAACTCTTCGGCTTTAGTTGTTCCAGTCACTTTCTGAATAGGACGCACAAAAGATTTCTTCCAACTTTCAGGAAACACTCCACTTTGCAAAGATAAATTTATAATTTGTATCATCATTGTTCCGAGGATGTCAAAATGGTCAATTAGAAGCTTAACTGATAAGAAAAAAGGGTCTTTTTTGTTATTCATGGTTTTCAATATAAATAATAACTGATCACTATTAACTTCCTCAAATTTGAAATCAATGCTTCTTTGATCGATTATACTCTGATACGGGATGACTACAATCGCTTTACTTATCTCTTCAATTAAAAAAGCTTTATGAATTAGGAAACTCAATCTTGCAACTACTGCTACGTTTATGTGTAAGATGATTAAACTGAGTACAGTGATTAAAGCTTTACAAAAATATCAATTCAAGTTATACTAGAAAGTCAAGTTACTCAAGTTACAAGTTGATATATGGAAAGAAAGATACCCAGGAAAATTTTGTTTAATAGATAATTATACTCGTAGAAGTTTCTTTGTATTATTAATTGTGTTGTTATTAGAGATATGATATTATTTATTATCTTGTTTTAACCTTTTAACTACACTATGGGTGCAAAATTTGATTGATAGATTAATACCAGAAGTTTTGTTCAATCACAAAAAAGCTAGAACAGACCTGACCAGTAAAGCAAAGATGCGTAAAAAATTGCAGACCATGTTAGAACAGAAAAATTACTATCTACAAGTCCGGTCAGGAAACCGAATCCTGTGCGTTTTATGACGGGGACCTTTTTTAATGTTTGGAATTTGTCTTTGAGATGATAGGGATGAAATTTAGCCCGGAAGTCATTTTTATAATCCTGTCGCTTCGCCGCTATTTTGAAAAATACCTTCGGGTAAAATATCAGTTCGTCCACTTTTCCCAAACAAACTTGTCTTGAACTTTTACTGTCTATCAAAATAATAATAGAATTTGCTTTCGAAACGTTTTAAAATCAATCATTAACGTTTTCAATGATGAGTTTCAATGATAGCTATAACTGGCGTCTAAGTTACACATTTGTAAATCATGTTGGGAATTCATACTAAATTTGCATTTCCTGCTAACTTTATATATGTTCATGAACCAACCCTAGGGCAACGAACTTCGGATCTGCACTGGAATGTTCTGTCTCTATAGATACGGTGACCATTTTTTTAGGGGCAAAAAAGAGGACAACTTTTTAAAAACATTTTTAAATTTAAGAAAGAATTATAATTTTTTTAAAGTTTAAACTTCAAAACCAGGACTCATAATTTATAAAATAAAACTTATATACTTGCAGTATAATTTACTTAGTTTGATTCAAAGGAACTTTCATCGGTATTCATAATCGCAACAAAAAAATGGTAATTATCTTTAGTCGGGTGAACTAAATGTCTATTCTTATCATTTCAATGAAATTCAAGATAATAAACTAACTCACCACAGTAGGTATGTAAATTAACGTGTAATTAAGTTAACAAAAAGTTCTGTAATTTTTGCCAAAAACGAGATAAAAGGAAACAGACCGTGGTGACAAAAACGATATTTACAACCCCAAATATGTGCACTTTAATACATACTCTTTGGTAACATCAAAGTTCTTGTTGTTTGTACTAGATTCTAGATTTTCGTTAAGATATTGAACTTAAAGTAGATTAGCAGTTTATATCTTTATTGTTATAAAATTTATATTAGTAAACTACCTAACTTTTGATCGTTATTTTAGTTGAATCGTGAATTAGAAGATATCCGAGCACGTTTTATAAATAGGGCTGAAACATTCTTAAATTGTTGTACATTTCTTTTAGGGTTGCTCAAAAAACATCGATACATCGAAAACATCGATGTTTACTATTCGATGTATCGAATAAATCCGATGTTTCGCACCCTTTCGATGTTTACCGATACATCGATGTTTTTTTATTCGATGCATCGAATGAAGCAAGCATTGAAAAGACTCACTCAAAGTGCCAAATCTACAGTTAAATATCCGAAGATTTCAGCCTTTGGAGTGACCATTACTAACTAGTTCACAAAAACTGGAAAACCAACAAAAATGAAGAAAGTGCTTGTGATGAGCTTTCCGTGTACTTGAGGGCACCTGTTGGTCGTCTCAGTGAAAACCCTTTGGAAATATGGTCTGATTTCAAACAACAATTCCCAAAGCTTTACAAAATTGCGTACAAATACTTGACTTTGGTAGCAAGCTCAGTACCATCAGAAAGACTTTTTTCAAAAGCTTCACAAGTTTTAAACCAGCAACGTAAGGAAAGCGCGTAAATAAAATTTTATTTATGCAAAGCTTAGAACAAAAGTATTGGGATTTTTAATTTCAAAATAATAGCGCCCATATTATAATAAATTAAACCGAAATTTATTTTAAAATTTTGTCTTTTAGATGTCAAATCTCTCGATAACAGTGCCAAGTTTGGGAAAATATGCAACTTCAAGCATTCACTAAACATGCTTTGAGATAAAACTTGTTTTGAAATTCGTTAATAATCCCTAAGATTGCTTTATAATGAAACGTATGTAATATAAAATTATAAAATCTTATTTTGAATAAAACTCATTAAAAAATAAAAAATATATTTTATTTTTTCATTCGATACATCGAAAACATCGATGTTCTTATGCGATGCATCGACAAACATCGATGTATGGTTACGATGTATCACATCGAATAAAACATCGATGTTTTTTTTCCATGAGCATCCCTAATTTCTTTGCAATATTTTGTTCTTAAGAAAATTTAAGAATCTGCACAGCCAAAGTTGTAATTTGTTTCACTTTACTATTGACATTGCCTCTAGTTTGTCAACTTTAAATTGCGATTTCTCGGGTGTCTAAATATGTTTTGAATTTGAAAACACTCTTTCGGTCAGGGCATTTCAAGCTAGAAATAATAACTCTACTGGCTAGAATAGATTTTCACATGTTCTTTATAAAATGTTTTTATCTGGTAACCAATGTCCAATTTTTAATTTGTTCTTCACTGACGTATCGTTTGACTAAAATAACCTAGCCAAATAATTCGTCACTATTGATTTCTAGATCTTTTCCAAATTCTAGTACATGGAAAAAGCGTTTAGACTCAGATTAGTTAAGTTATTAAAAAAGTAGATACTTGATATGGTTTCAATCTTAGAAAAATGGTTTGAAAGATAAAAAGAGGACATCTGGAGGACAATTCAGTAAAAAGAGGACAATTTTCTGTCCTCTTTAATAAAATAAAATATAGAGGACAGGACTCCGATAAAGAGGACTGTCCTCTAAAAAAGAGGACGGATGGTCACCGTATCTATAGACCACGTGTAGCCAAACATTAAGTGGAGGTCCTAGACTGCTACAAAGCAGATATCACCGCCATCCAAAAAGTGCGATGGGATGGGCCAGGCAAAAAAAGAAGTCTTGAGTTTCAAATATGTGAACGATCGTCTCACGACAATCAACATCAAAGCTCAATTCGCCAACATTAGCGTCATATGCACGCATGCACCACAGAGGAGAAAAATGATGACATCAAGTTCAACGAGTTCCTGGACAAGAAGTAAACAAGGATGTCCGAACTATCCGAGAAACCAACGTGACTCGTTAAAAGTAATCCTTCGGATACCCAAACCAAATCCAATTTAGGGAAATACTATCAAATTAAAAGTCGCATGGCAACAGCCGCAAGGAATCGCCAGCTCCTTTTCCGATCGAGTCTCTAACACTTTCTTAAATAGTCCTATACCACCGACTTTAAGCGTTCAGGACCAGTTGAAGAATTGCTAGGAAGCCATAAGAGATGCCCCTTCTGATATTCTGGAATTTGCACGATAACCACAACAAAAAATCCCTAGTTTATCGAAGAATGCCGGCAAATACATGCAGCCATATAACTGAATTGGCACTGCATAGAAGGATCAGAGCTGCCTGTGAGCTCAACGAGCAGAAGAGGAGAGAGGAACACTGGCTTCACTGAAGGAAAAAGAAGCATAAGAAGCGCACGATCAAGGAAATACAGAAATGCTTATGTAGAAATGAAGTTCGGAAGGTTTACCAAAAGGTAAAAAAACCCTCCCAATCCCAAAGTAATAAGGCTCGAACCAAAGCCTTTAAAGACGATCAGGCCAACATCGTGGTATAATCACAGTGGGTGCTGGGGATATGGAAAAATCATTTCTCCAAATTGTATAACGGAGATAACGAATCGAACTCCGCTACCATGTAAATTGCAACATTCAAACTGGATGACGTCCAATAAAGCTACCAAAGCTGATGGCCAAGCTGTTCAAAGTGGCTGGCGATGAATTGGCTAGAAGTATATATCATCTCATCTGCAAAATATGGTTGGAAGAAAGCACGCCTGATGGCGAATCCTATGGACTGCACCGACTACAGAGCCATTAGTCTCTTTAACATCGTTTACAAGATCTTCTCTGCCGTACTTTTTAAACGGGTGAAACCATTCGTCAACAACCTGATAGGTCAATATCAGTGTGCATTAAGGTCAGAAAAGGCCATCATCTACCAATTATTCGTACTACGGCAGATCTTGGACCAAAATCCTGGACTTTCAAGTCGATTTCAAGACCGCGTATGGTAGCGTTTATAGAGAAGAAGAATTACTCTTGCCGGTGGCATCTAAGGAACAAATGAGGAGCAAATTCCTCTCTCCATTAACTAAGGTGTCAAGGCACTTAACCACCCGGTCCTGATGTATACTGCAGAGGCATGGACACTATTAACGGCGTATGAAAATGCTTTGAGAGGAAAACTCTCCTGAAGAAGAAAAACGAAACGAACTGGACGGTGGCGCATCACACAAGTAAAAAAGGACCTCAACCAACTTGGCGTTTGAAACTGCAGACAGCTAGCTAGAGAGACCGAGCCAACTGCAAGAAGCTTGTTGGTTGAGGCCCTGGTCCACCCGGACTGTAGCGCCACCTTAAGTAAGTATCAACAGTTAAGTCAAACTATACTCTCTTAGTAGTAAGAGAACGAGTTGGTTTTATTTTTTAAAACTAGTCCAGCCAGGATTCAAACTTATTTGACTCTTTAAAAGCGACAGTTACTTGATTCCATATCACGTCAACCAACCAAATAAACTGGTTGTCATTTATCATTTTACTCATAATATTTTTTTGTTTTTTTTTAGAGTAACCCAGGACAGCTATTATTAAATTTCAACAAAGATAAAATTTATGAATACATAAATGCAGGAAGACCATTAACGTACAGAGTAAATTTCCCAGTTCAAAATGTTATTCCTCGAGTTACTTCTATTGAAGTAAATGGTTACCAAATATGTTCCGGTCCGGCATGTATGTCTTACACCTAAACTTAATTATATACTGAAAGAGCAATGAACTGACTTAAAATATTTTTACTGTAGATGATTCGCCGAAAACAACTATGAAATTGGAGCACACTATAAATGTTTTTTCATCAGGATCAAATTTCCAACAAAGGCCTGTACCAAGTTTCAACGCTATTCATCCTTCAAGGACAGATTTTAGTCAAGGTTTGCTTAAGAAGTTTTAGACTTTATTTTTTTGACTTGAAGCTAAATTTTATAACATTGCAGGTTCAAATTTAGGTTCCAATTTACCAGAATTCTTCAAATACAGCCAATCTTTTAAGCAACAAATGTCATCACACTCATCGACCCAACCATCATTTGCCCAACCATCATTTAACCCACCATCATTTACCCGGCAGCCATTTAAACAACCATCGTTTTCGCAACCCGCACATACACCTCCGTCATTATTTAGCCAACCATCATTCAACCCAACATCGTCATTTAGTCAACGTCAATATAACTTTCCATCATTTCGAAAACCTTCATTTACTCCACCACCATTCGAAGAATTTCCTTTTGCATCGTCCACTGAACGCCCGTTCGATTCGCTTACACCTGCAGTACCTTCAAACAACCAACAGCATTCGGAATTCTCAGCGAATCCACAAAATCCCTTCCTAAACAATTCCAAGGGAATCGATGCCTATCGGCCAGTTGGAGTATTTGGTCCTAGAAATCCACCACCTACATTTGCTCCACCACCAACACCAGATTCACCAACTGATACCCCAACAATCGCCCCTAGTCCAAGCCCATCATTTGATATCGATATCAGAAATCCTGAACCTACACCATCACCAGTGCCTGAGGCTGCCTCAACAGATCGTGCAACATTCGACTACATCAATTCGGTTTGTGGCCGAGAAAACATGAATTTAGACGTAAACAAGCTGAATGTTAAGGGCACAGTTATAAGTAAATCCAGATTCCCATGGATTGTGGCAGTTTTCAGACGAAACAATGACGACCTCGATTTTCGGTGTGGAGGCAGTCTTATTTCGACAAGGACCGTGGTTAGTGCAGCTCATTGCTTCTTTTTAGGCTTTGAAGCTGTGAAAGCTGAGGACATTCTAATATCCATGGGTCGGCATAATCTGACTGACTGGCTGGATGCTAATAATATTGATGCAGAAGGACTAGTCCTACATCCGGACTATAGACCATCACAAACTAATTTCGATGCTGATTTGGCAATTGTAAGACTCAAGGCAAGTGTGACGTAAGTATGAATCAATTAATAGCCACAGTGGACACGGTTCCTTAAAATCTATTTTCTGTTTTTATTTGACCAAATTTTAGCTTCACAACTTCAGTTCGACCAATTTGCATGTGGCAAGGAAATAAAGATGCTCGTGAAATTGTAGGCATGTCCGGAGTGATTGTGGGCTGGGGCTCAGATGGTCGTCGCAATACAACAACTGTTCCAACATTGGTCAAAGCAACTGTTGTTGCTGAAATAACATGCATAAGATCGAATGATCAGTTCGTTTCTTTGACGTCGAATCGAACATTATGTGCAGGTAATTTAGATGGAAGCGGTCCGTGTATGGGTGATTCGGGTAATGGACTTATGATAAGAAATAGAAACAAATGGATGCTAAGGGGGACAGTATCCGCTGCTATAGGTAGCCCAACTCGGCAATGCGTTTTAGATGACTATGCAATTTATTCAGATATTGCAATGTTTATTGAATGGATTCGATCAAATATGTTATTGTAATTCTATGATTATGGATATTTTTCTTAATTTTAAGTTACTTAATAATTATAAGAAATAATATTTAAATAAATTATAAAAAAAAATTAAGTTAATTTTAAAAATGAAATAAAGAAATTTTAGTGGCGATATTTTAAAGATGTTGTATATTTTCGTATCTTTAATTTTTAACCTTTAATTAGATCAAAACCAACAGGCAAGATCAAAGATCCAAGAACCTTGTTAGGGTTGTCATTTTTATAATTTATTTCACCTGTACCAGTGTTGTTGTACGAAAAATATATCTAAAGTAGGGATGTCAACAGCAACGCTCGAAATTTTTTAAGCTGTAACTAAATTTTCTCTCCGTTTAAGTCTTCGGCTCCAAAATCTGCAAATATGTGGTTGTTCCTTACATAGAGCTGATCTTCAAAGGTCTTCTCTCCATGCTCTCGTGTGAAGGAGATATGTTAGAATAGTGTTTTTTATTCCGAAAGTCAGTAAGTGAGGGCACGCATGTGCGAAGGACTTCCTGGGATTAGTCTAACCCAGAGGTTCCCAAACTTTTTTCTCGTAGACCACTTTTAAAAATTAACCTGGTTTCGTTAGACCCCCTGGTGCAACATTTTTAACATATTCCCAAAACTCGTCAAAAAATGCGAAGATTAGATCTATAGATAGAATCTGCATCGCATCTGAGTTCCAACCCTAAATTCGGGCGCCACTTTGCAAGTCTCGACAGGCGTTGCAAGGAATATCGAATATCGTCGGCTTTTTGATTCCAAAGCATCGTATGTCTGTTTTGAAAAATTGCTTAGAAGACACAAAAAACAATATAAAAAGGTAATAAAATGGAATTCTTAGATCGTAAAATGTTTGTAAACTGGTTGATAGCACCAAAAGATACCATAACATAGTTACGAGATTTTGATATTTGAATTCTGTGATTTGTTTTGATCTGTTACATTGAAAAGGCATTTTAAGATTTATGAGGTTTTGACAGTAGGGTGGGCCGAAAAACCAATATTTTCGATTTTTAAATCACAATAGCACGGAAAAGTTGCGGGTGGGGCAGACTTAGAAGGGGTACACCAAAAAAATTAAATTGGTTTATATCTTCCGATCGCGCATGAGCCCTTTACTTTGGCGAAATGAGCAAAAAATCACATTTTTTCGATAATTATTTTTCTAGCTTACCTTACTAATTATTGAATTCAAAAGCTTAAGTTAGCTTCAATTTGAACCGATAATTAATTAAAAAAAAGAATGGTTCAAATTGATTGAAGTCTTCTGGTAACGCATGTGCCCCAAACTCTGTCAAAATATGGAAAAAATCACATTTTAACGATGATTTTTAATCTTCTATACACAGGTTTACAAATATCGGTTAACTTTTTCGACACGTGAAAGTAAGAATCGTTCTAAGGGTAATTTTTCACGCTGAACTCAAATCCGTTATCCGTTTTTCGCTATCAGCTCTGGTTTTCGAAATATTACCGTTAGAAAGTGCCGGAAACCCCCTTTTTTGCCATTTTTGGGGTTATGTAACTAATGCGAATTGATTTTGATTTTTTTTAATTGTACAGATTTCTAAAAGTACTAATTTTAATCTTCAAAATTCAGCTTTAATCGTTCCAATATCTCTTTTACTTTTTGAGAGATATTAAATTAGTTATTATTCCTCATCTGACTACATATAATTTAAAAAATGCTTTCTCTTTGCCTTAAGTTGTTTTCGACAGGAGCAGGTAAACTATGTTCCAAAAAGAGCTTTTAGTGTAGATTTCAAATCTGAAATCCATTTTTTGCTATCGGCTTAACATTATGAAATAAATTAAAAAATCACCCTTTTTGACCATAGTTTTTTTTTAAATTTGACATAAATCTTACAAATTAAAACAAAGTGTAAGGGAACTGCACGGTTTATATAAATTTTGGTCCGTTTCACGTACAAGAGACCAACAATAGTCACTTAACATACCATCATCCCTAAAACCTTTGTAACTTTTTTCTATTCTTTCTAAATCTTGGTGAAGTCGCTCTCCCTGCTCTTCACAATATATTGAGAAATGCAACTGAAGGTTTCTCAAAAAGTAAAAGAGATATTGGGACGATTAAAGCTGAAACTTGAAGATTAAAACTAGTACTTTCAGAAATCTGTACAATTAAAAAAAATAAAAATCAGTTTGCACAGTTACATAACCCCAAAAATGGCGAAAAAGGGGGTTTCCGGCACTTTCTAACGGTAATATTTCGAAAACCAGAGCTGATAGCGAAAAACGGATAACGGATTTGAGTTCAGCGTGAAAAATTACCCTTAGAACGATTCTTACTTTCACGTGTCGAAAAAGTTAACCGATATTTGTAAACCTGTGTATAGAAGATTACAAATCATCGTTAAAATGTGATTTTTTCAATATTTTGACAGAGTTTGGGGCACATGCGTTACCAGAAGACTTCAATCGATTTGAACCATTCTTTTTTTAATTAATTATCGGTTCAAATTGAAGCTAACTTAAGCTTTTAAATTCAATAATTAAGCTAGAAAAAATAATTATCGAAAAAATGTGATTTTTGCTCATTTCGCCAAAGTAAAGGGCTCATGCGCGATCGGAAGATATAAACCAATTTAATTTTTTTTGTGTACCCCTTCTAAGTCTGCCCCACACGCAACTTTTCCGCGCTATTGTGATTTAAAAATCGAAAATATTTGTTTTTCGGCCCACCCTATTTGACAGAAAGCCGATGATATGCAAGTTTTTACAAGTAACAGTCGCTAATCTTCGTAAAATATGCTTCTCAAAAAAATTAAGGGAGGTTTTAAAAAAAGGAATTAATGCTACATAAACAGGCTATCTGATCCACATGCCAGCCTAACTGAACAAATTTTTTCAAGCCCGCTGACCAAAGAAAGAACAAAAAACTAAAAATATTATTTTTACAATATTGTTGATAGGACTGCATGAGAAGTTCCTAAAAAATTTTAGCCAACAGTTTTGAAAATTAGAATCTTAATTCTTAATTAAGCCGCGTCCACATTATGTTGAATTGTGTAGATCAACATTGTTGATCAACAGTGTTGAATACTTGTAGACGTGTTGATCGACAATGCTAATCAACATTTGTTGACCCGAACGCAACCCGATTCAAATGGATAGCAATCGACAAAGTTGTTTAACAAATTCCATTTTATTTAAAACATTTGTAGGGTTTTAATTTCATGAACATAACTTAAAGGTTTTGTGCGGTATTAATCAATATTTATGGGATGAAAAATGCAAAATTTGTTGTGAATAAGTATTTATTCTTAATAAAATCGATTTATCTTTATTGTTCATAAAAAAAAAAAAAGTTGGGTACCCCAGGATTCGAACCCAGAACACTTCGGTTGGATCGATGAACAAATTCCAAACCATACAAATTATTGCTACGAAAATTTATAACGTACACACTAGCATGTTGATCGACAATGTTAACCAACAATGTTGATCGGCATAGTGTGGACCGTACTTAAGGCTTCAAAACTGCAATACGACAATTATTCACTGAAATACAGCCTGTCAAAAATCACCGAAAAATTTGGAATTTTTTTGTTTCCTTAATTTTTTGATTAGTGTAGGTAACATCTGCCTGCATTGACCGATAAGGCCAAGCCTACATTTTTGTTCTTTACTATCGAAGCCAGATACATTTTCGTGGACCCCCACTTACAACTGGTGAACCACTATTTTTATTGTATGTCAACGTAGACCACCGTCGAAGCTCCCGTGGACCCCTGGGGGTCCACCTGGACCACTTTGGGAATCACTCTCTAACCTCTAGACAGTTATAAGAGGGGCATCCTGGATGGACTCTTAATACGCATTTATTAGGGATAAGACCATTGAGACGGCCCCTCATGAGATAACGCTAACATAGGCACCCGGAGGCCTGGTAAAAATCTCGTCTAAACCCTTCTAGTGGATGCCAGGCGGTGATAATCAATAAAGATGATCTTATGTATTTACAAACAGGAGATCGACTTAAGTCGGGTCGATTGTTCAAAGGTTAGAGACGGTGCATCCAAGAGGACCTAAGCGTCCATAAGTTTTTTTCAAAGCGAACCTCTGTCTATCAACTCCTACTTTCACCTCCCCGTGGTGAACATCGGGTGCCAGTTTTAGGCGGCAGCAAACGAGAGAGGGTGGAGGATTGTTCCCACTAAGGCACTTCTCCTTTATCCAGGCGTCAGCGGAAGAATTCTCCAGATGGAATCAACGGTGACGTCTACAGTTCCAGTTAGGTAAGATAACTTGGTGAACACTGTATACGCGCTACTACGACACATTCGGAGCTCAGGCCTATAAGGAGCGGTTAATCCGGCTCCCACCCTTAGATTTATATTGTAAGGGTCTGGTCCTCCAGATTGGGGTCGTGCCTTTGGGGTGACTTCCCGGCCACATTAAGTTCTTAGTTGCGAAGCAACCACAGGCCTGGTATGCGGACGGATTTACTTTTGACGAACCTAGCAAACGAAATAAGGACAATGAACTTCGGATCTGCAAGTGGAATGTTCTGTCTCTCTATAGACCACGTGCAGCCGAACATTTAGCGGAAGCCCTAGACTGCTACAAAGCAGACATCACCGCCATCCAAGAAGTGCGATGGGATGGGCCAGGCAAAAGAAAATTGAAAGACTGCGACATCTACTACGGTGAATGTTACCGACCACAAGGGCAGCCATTTGTTGGATGTGGACTCTGTGGACTCATAGTTAGAGGCAGACTTAGACAAAAAGCCTTGAGTTTCAACTATGTGAACGAGCGCCTCATGACAATTTGCATCAAGGCTGAATTCACCAACATTACCCTTATATGCGCGCATGCACCCACCGAGGAAAAAGATGACGACACCAAGGATGAGTTCTAAGAGCTCCTGGACAAGACACATGAGCAATGCCCTAGCTATGATACTTAAATTGTCATGATTTTAATGCCAAACCTTGGTGGAACTATCGGAAGATACAGCCTGCACGACAACACCTCTGATAACAAACTCAGGTTAATCGACTTTGCGAAACGTTGTGGTAGCTAGTTTCCACATCTCGATTTTTACAAGGGCATATGGCGAATTCCTGGTCAATCACTGCCAACCAGATTGAGCACATTGCGATCGACGCAAGGGACTCATCCAGAATCAAGGGTGTCCGCGAGTTCCGAGGAGCCAACGTTGACTCGGACCACTACCTCGTTGTAGCCAAGATAGAGCTACAGATATCCAGCCCAAAGCTAAAACATAGAAATACTGTGAGGAGTTTCGACGTCGGACGGCTAAAGTCGCCAGAAACCACCAGGTCCTTTTCCGATCGAGCCTCTCGCGTCTTCTTAAAAAGTCCTATGTCGCCAACTGCAAGTATCGAGAACCAGTGGAAGAATTGCCAGCAAGCCATCAGAGATACTGCCTCTGCTAATTCTCGCACGACCACCACCGCGAAACTCCTGGTTCGATGAAGAATGCCGGCAAGTACATGCAGCCAAGCAACACGCATACAAAGTGGAGCTGCATAGAAGCACCAGAGCCACAGTACACATATCTAAGGTATTATCTTGCGCATGTGGTCCGAAATGAGAACTGTCAAAGAAATTCAAGATGGCAGCCTTACGTGACCTCTTCCACTGTATTACAACAACAACGAAGAAAACAAACACAAAAAGATAATTTAAATAACACTAAAAAAATGTTAATAAACACTAAAAAGCTTGAAATAATTGTATTTGTATTTAAATAAGTAACAAATGAACACAAAACACACAACAAATTTTGATGTTTAACTAGTCGGGGTCACGTAGAGTCGCCATTTTTCACTGATTTTGATGGATGCGCAGAACTGAGCAAAAATGAAAACGCTAATGATATTACCTTCAATATGTGTACTGTGCACCAGAGCTGCTCACGGGCTCTACGAGCGGAAGAAGATAGAGGAACACAAGATTCTACGAAGGAAAATGAAAAAAGATGAGAAGCGTGCGATCGAGGAAATAGAGGGATGCCGTTGCAGGAATGACGTTCGGAAGTTTTACCAAAAAGTTAAAAGAACCTCCCAGGGTTTCAAAGCCTGGACCGGACGCTTGCAAGGATGATCAGGGGAACCTCGTGGTAGAATCGCAGTCGGTGCTGAGGATATGGAAAAATCATTTCTGCAAATGGTATAACGGTGATGACGAACAGAATTCTGCTACCATGCAGATTGTACCATTCGACCTGGACGAAGTATGTAGGCCAACACTTTCGTCCACCCGATCTCGACGAAGTGAAGATAGCTATATCTAAACTTAAGTTCAATGAAGCTGCTGGAGCTGATGGCCTTGCGGCTGAGCTATTCAAAGTGGCTGGTGATGAATTGGTTAAGAGTATGTAGCAGCTTATCTGCAAAATATGGTCGGAAGAAAGCATGCTTGATGAGTGGAATCTCAGCATTGTTTGCCCGATCCTCAAGACCTCAAAAAAGGCAATCCTCCGGACTGCACCATCCACAGAGGCATAAATCTTCTTAATATCAACGAAAAGATCTTATCTGGCGTACTTTGTGAACGCCTGAAGTCACTCTTCAATTACCTGATAGGGCAATATCAGTGTGGGCTTAGGCCAGGGAAGTCCACCATCGACCAAATATTCGCACTACGGCAGATCTTGGAAAAAATCCAAAATTTTCAAATCGATATCCACCACTCTTCATTGATTTCAAGGCCGCGTATGACAGCATGTATAGAGACGAGCTATAAAGAGCAATGTCTAGGTCTAGCATCCCTCCCAAACTCGTATGTTTGTGCAAGATGACGATGTTGAATGCACGCTGCTCCATCAAGGTCGGGAAAGACCTCACCGATATGTCAAAAAAGTTTTTAGACAAGGTGACGCGCTGTCATGTCGGTCTTGCAACTTCTTCAACATCGTTCTTGATAGAAAAGTGCAAAACCCTCACGTCGACATTAGAGGCCCAATCTTTCAAAAGTCCGTCCAATCACTCGCGTACGCTGACGACATTGACATAATCGGACGAACTAAGCGAAATGTGAGTGGTGCTTTCGTGAGTATCGAAAAGGAAGTCAAGAAGATGGGGTTAGCAGTGAATGAAAGCAAAACGAAATAAATGATGTTAACAAGAAAGGACAGCCAACATCGAAGTCTTGAACACAACGTCGCTGTTTTGAGAGGAAAATTCTCCGGGTGATTTTGGTCCCGTCTGCACAGATGGGGAATAGCAGTGCTCCGGCCCGGAAAATCTTTGAATGCAACCCCGTGGGACAGCGCAGTAGAGCTGGACAGCGTAAAAGGTGGCGCACGCAAGTGGAAGAGGACCTCAACCAACTTGGCGTGCGAAACTGGAGACAGCTAGCTAGAAACCAAGCCGGCTGGAACATGCTTGTTGGTTGAGGCCTTGTTCCACCCCGGACTGTAGCGCCACCTTAAGTAAGTTAATAAGAGTAAGAATCAGATGAGTTAGCATTCACATTCGATAAAATATGTATATGATATTATTTCATCACCGGTAGTTTTTGGATGGAAATTCGAAATTTGAAACCGTTAAATTTTCACTTTTACAAATTTGACCCTCTGTAATAAAATTTATGGTTCGTGTGTATGTGCATTTATTCTTCCCCTCCGAATGAAATCAAAATAAACCAATATTTTTGGAAAAACTGGTGGTAAAACATTATAGAACGTGGAAACTTGCAATAATTTTCTACTTCGCAAAATTATTTAAGTCGTTGGGCTTTTGCGCAGATTTGAGGGCGATTAGGGACCAGCGTTTAACGTTCCATCTTATGCAAAGATAGTTTAAGTAAATATGTTGGGCACTTGACCATTCTCAAAATGAGTAACTTCTAGCAGAGGGGATGTAACAAGTACTTCTTTATGGTTTTGGATTAGGACAGACGCTAGTTACATCGATTTTTGTTTCTTCAATGCACTGCGAGACCGTACCAATGGCTGATGGCCCATGGTTGCCCTACTCTCTCCCAGTAAATTGAAGGAAACACCTGTAGAAAAAGGAAGGGATAGAACGACAGGAACAAGGATTCAGAAATCGAAACATGAAAAGATTAGTTTTTGTCGCTATAAATTTTACCGTGACACTATGTTTAGTTATGGTGGGATTTTATTGGTCAAAAAGTCTAGTACTTGTAATTACTCTAAAATTAAACTTTTTTGTTGGTAAGTACAGAAAATTCAGTTTACTAGTTCTTGCAATAAGGGGTCAATTCAATACACATATTACCCGTGATTTTTAGTGCATTTTATCTCCACTAAAAATAAATTCCTATGTAAACAAAAACAACAATTTGGTAAATTTCATATCGTTGTTGTCTTTTATAATGATTTATTTTTCCATCCAAGATAAAATGCACTAAAAAACAAAGCTATTTTATTATATCTCTTCATGTTTAGGACAGTCTAAACTACGAATTTTAATAGAAAAATTGTATCGAACTTTGACAGAACTTTTGACTTACCTAATTCATAGAAATTCTTCATTTTGGATAGTACACGACAAGACTATGATTGATTGATTGCAGATTATTGAAAATACGAGCTAAGATTGTTTATTCATTACGTCAAAGCTTCAATGATATTTCCTTATTACTCAATACTCACCTTTATTATAACTAAAAAAGTACCTTCAAGAAAAACCCCATCTAAAACCGCAAGTCGCGCCTACTTTTAAGTTTATTAAAATACAAACTTATTACCTAAATGAATAGTGTTTAAGCTATGAGATCTATTACTTCATCATTTATTAATAATCAGTAGTCGAAGGAAGTTATAGAGAAAGTGTCAATTTAACAGTATTAAAAGGTTTTACTTCTTGTTAATTGAAAGAACTGAAGTGCGTATCTTTTTATAAACCTAGACTAAATATTCGTTTGTCCTTCCAATGTGTTGCATTGTCCCTAAGGGCTGAGAATATTATTCAAATATTCAGCGAGATTTGAATATTGGAAAGTTATGAAAATGCTTTCAAACTTCAATAAATTGTCTTCGGTAGTGTCTGTGATAGTTTTTCTTTGCAAAAGTATATTATGTCAAACCAATAATTATTATCTTCCTGATATTGCTTGTCCAAATATTTTTCAATATTCGTATTCGGGGAGTAAAACCATTGGAATAATAACACTTAGTGGTCTTAGACATGGAAGAACTAGATTAGTAGTTGAATTATCACAACCTGGAGCTTACAATTTGGTAAGAAAAATTAAATGTTTGTGAAAAAAAACACTTTCAGCTTCTATAATGTATGCACTTGTATATAGTTCAAGATTGGTAAGTCCCCTGCCCTATTACACGATGATTCTTTTAAGTCTGACGCTTTTCAAATTTTTAATTGGGTCTGAATCATTTAGGGTCGAAGTGCAAATTGTTTTTATCAGTGAAGTGAAAAATGATTAAATGAAGTGTGACATAATTTTCACCTTCAAGTTTCTTTAGAGGCTTCTTCAAAAGCCCTCAAAACATCTACTACTAAGATTTGTATGGGATGGAATTCAAATTATTGATGTTTGCTATTCTGTGCAGCTCATTTTTTAGCAGCAAGATATTTGTTATTTTAACTCAGTTCTTTTCGATTGAATTAAGTAAATAATAAATTGCGTTCCTTCTCGTACACACACAACTTTTCAAAGAAGTCTTCAATGCGGAATTGAGAGAAGATTTTTAATTTTACAAGATAAGTGCACACATTGCACAATAAAGGACTTTTTTGATGGTCTTGTTAAACAAATGGTTAATGCAAAATGTCTATGTGTTTATCGGTGCTAAACGTGTTTCACACTGCTACCTAAAAGGAAAAAAAAAAAGAATTGGTTAAGATAGGCTGATGGATGGTGATAGGTGGCCCGGAAACAGCCCTGGAACCGCCAATTCTGGCTAGCGAATCCAGGGCGTTCTCCGTGGGCTAAATAGAATTGTGCACTTACCTTGTCGATAGTTAAGGGTATTAGGCGGGGGAAACGACGGTAATGGGTCTTGTAGGCCACATTGAAGAATTATCCCTCCTCCTTTGAAAGGCAAGCGTAGGAAAAGGAGGTAGGCTTGTTGTATGGATACAAATACCTGTTGGTGGGTCTTCCGTGGCTGGAAGTCCTTCTCGCTCCCAGATTCTATAGATGAGCACCTGGAGGTATCAAGTCGTTTACCAGGACGACGAGACCTCGTGATGCGCGTGGCGGTAAGCTGAGGGATAAGAGGTGCTTTGGTGAGTTTGCTGCGGGTATTCAACCATTGGACAAATGAAGATTGGTGTGGTCATTTGACACTATCGCAAAACGATTTTTTATTTTTTTCTCCGCAGATTCACAAAAACAATCTTAAAAATGACAAGGCATTTAAATCACGACGCGAATGCTCGAACACAGAAAAGTAAATGTGACAAATGACAGCTAAAACAAAGTAGAAAACAAAATATAGTTTCTTAAACTGTGAGAGATTTAGGTTAGGATATTGGGAAAGAGGTAGGTTCGCCTAAAAGTAGAATACGAATAATATATGCCAAATAAAGCTTTTAGGAAATTTTTAAGAAGGTATTTATGCACGAAATAGATTAACCCAGCACCAGCACCGTCAACAGAGAACAGCACGCTGGCCAGCAAATATTTTTCAAACACATTGCCACCAGCACCGTAATTTCATGTGCATGACATTTCACATAGAAACGAAAGTAAAAACAGAAACAACAAGTTCCATCCCAGCAAACATTTCCCTTCAGAAATGATTTATAAATAATTCACAGAAGTGAAAGAAACCCTCATTTATGAACTCATTTATAAACCGGTTTGGATCAAATTTACTGGGTAGCATTACTTCGAATTCGAATCGTTTTTATGTTTCATTAATAATAGAGTAATTCTTCACTTTAGTGAATGTAAATAGGACGCTTATATATCCATTTCACTGAACAATTCATGAATCTTTTTTGAATCATTTAAATGAGACAGATTTGATTCATTAATATGAATATAAATTGGGGTTTCCTCATTCAGTTTAGTGAATATAAATTGAATTATATTTAATTCATTATAATGATTCTTTAATAATCCGAATGTATACCATAGAACTGAATGTAAATATTATTTCAGTGTGGTTATACAAAATGCTATTTTAAAATGGTAAAATTATCTGCATAAACAGTTTGATTTTCCCTAGATTTATCGAATGAAACTTACCTATGATAAATTTTTTTAAAGTATATTATTTTATTTTAACTTCAATTCATATGTTGGTACCAGAAATGAGATATCACTTTACTTTTATCACTTTATATGTTTATTTGTTAATTTATTCAATTTATCTTTTTTTTATTTTTTTTCACTGCCACAATGGATATAGTTCCGTCCGTAAAATAACAATACGCAAAATTGAATGAAAGTGACGAATTTCCTCTTTGTATAACTTTTGTTTCAGTTTTGGTGCAACTAGGTCCCGTTATGGCTTTTCAAAACAAAATGAAAGGGACATTCAGTTTATGTGAATAAAAATGGACGCACCCAAGGTATACATCTTTTGAGTATCGCTTGTGCGCGTTCACTTTTATTCATATTATGTGAAAGAAATAAGAATCTCGATATTTTTTTATTATGAAAAAAATCAACACAAATCCCTTTCCCCGCGTATGAGGTAAAAGTGATGGGATATTTGAGTATATCCACATTTGATTCACTGAAGTGAGTGTTTCTCGAATATATATTCTTCATTTTCACTGAATGTTCAATGAACGTTCACAAAAATGTTTGCTGGGATCTTCCATGTCCAAGGAATTTTATTTTTTGCAGTGTGGTTCTCCTGAATATTGTTGCGGAAAAGTTGTCAGCAATGCACCAGCAACAGCAAACTTAGGACTTTGGTCTAACGACGCTGTTGACGTTGCTGGTGCTGTTCTAATCTGTGCTGAACGATTTAAGCACATTGGTTCTAAAACAATGGCCGCCGCTGTTGCTGGTGCTGTTTCACGCTTTAAATTCAATAGAAACGATGATGGTCTATGAACGTACATACATACATAATTATAGACCATCAAACCCTTAGATCCGCAACACCATTTATTGTCGATATTGTTGGTGGATGACGATGACTTTGGACAAATGAAATTCATTGCCATTTGCCAGTATAGACGTGGTGGCCTACAGACAGTGAAAGTACACGAAAACGATTGTGGTACTGAAAAGAAAAATGGTAAAATTTATTATAGCTCTATTATATCCGAAGTTATTGCTACACTTATAGTGCCATAGCATACTAGGTGCTAGGAGTATTAATTGAAATACGTACACGTGAACCCAATAGAAGTGTCGAAGGATTGTTTTGGGGATTCATCCCATAGAAAAAAAAAAAAAGATTTTCTGTTGTGAAAGGGTGAGTTAAGCTAGAAAAAATTATCAGTGAAAGGTAATTTATAATAGTGTACTCTTTTTATTAGGATGAGTTAGCGGTCACTGGCTAAAGAAAGTCGGGCCATCCATTTTTTTAAATATAGGGCTTGAGAGGCAGCCTTGCGATAATACAGGACTCAAAACTAGATATTTTATTGGTAACGAAAGCC